>QLOH01000049.1:0-1338022 GCA_026901365.1 Sesbania bispinosa | reverse complement strand
TAAAATATTATCCAAATATAAAATCACATTTATGCAAACTCAAGTTTACTCAAACTCATTCATAAATCCACGTTCACTCAAACTCAAAATTACAAACGTTAAACCAAACACACACTTAGTGTATGTTTGGTTGAGTAGCGTTAGTGTATGTTTGGTTTACTGTAAAATCACATTTCAAACGTGAACTTGGGTCAACGTTACTCTCTGTAGTGTTGGCCCGAATCCATGTTAGAAACGTGATTTTGCAGTAAACCAAACACACACTACACACACTGGATCCACATTTGAAACGTGATTTTGATGAAAATCAAACACAGACTACTGGGCTTTTTGGCCAAGTAAACTTGAGTATTTGGTCTTTAAAACGTGAGTTCAGTTTTTTCTGTAATGTTTGGATGAGCATTCATGACTTGAGTTTGGATAGAAACTTGAGTTTACTTGGATGCAATAATTCCTAGCTTTTGCGTTTGTTGATACTTGAGTTCCCTTCAGTTTTTTCTTTAAGTCACGTTTGCAACAAATTATCCAAACAAAAAATCACGTTTATACAAACTTAAGTTCCCTTCAAATCACGTTCAATAAATCACGTTCACCTAAACTCAAGTTTGCAAACGCCAATCCAAACACACACTACATGATTATTGTATTTCACCATTCTATAAACAAATGGAAAAGCAAGGCTGTTTGTTACAGTATACTTTCCTGGCATGTTTTCAGTTGATGAAAAAGCTTTTCTGATCATCAGTACATTCTTACAGGTACGATCGGCTTGCAAATAAGACCCTTCGTAGTGGATACTTCTTGTGGGCAATTTTTGCCTATGGCTTTGGTGAGAATTCAATGAACTCACAATCACCTTGTCTGTTATTTGACTTCAGTAACTATGTTTTTTCAAACAATGAAAGCAAATTATTTCATAACTAAAAAATAAGACATCTTTTATTGTTGACTTAGAAGTTACATGAGCACCTAACTTTTTCCGAATTTTTGTAGGTCTTCTAATTACGTACGTGGCACTAAACTTGATGGATGGGCATGGCCAACCAGCACTGCTATACATTGTTCCATTCACTCTTGGTAGTTTTCATGGAAAAGATAATTATTTTGTAATCATTTTTTTTATCAAGAAAGAAATTGAAATCTTAATATAGTTAGGTGCTCATGGTTTCATGCTTCAATGCAGGGACATTTCTGACATTGGGGCGGAAGCGAGGAGATCTGAAGGTTTTGTGGACAAAAGGAGAACCAGAAAGACCATGCCCTCATATCAGACTCCAACACAGTGGTGAATTAAGCCCTGAATGATATTGTAACTTTAACCTGTTTTGAGATATTTGGTGCATGTAAATGCATGGCTGATCTTCAGGAAATGAGACCAAAACCAACCTTTTAAAGGCTTAGCATCAGAGTTTTATGCAACCAAACCCCTTTTTAAACGTGGCAGGGGCTCATACATGTAGAAACAGTTTACATTCAACAATGTTGAGTTTGTTTAGAAAGTACTATGTGATAGATATCTCTAATTACCTTGTGTTATGAGCAGCCTGGTTCAGCCTCACTATCATACAACTAATGTATAGAATTAGCACTGTTTGATGGATTGCTGTATTATATTATGAATGGTGTTTTGTACCTGCAATCGATTGTAATTCGTTAGTCTTACTCCCGGATTATATTATGATATAAAAGAAGGAAAAACACAAAAAAAATAAGAGTCTTGCTCTTGAGTTGACACTCTTTCTTTGCCAAAAGTGGTTATGAAAGACGAAAAGAGTGAAGCGGATAAAAACATTGTTTCGAAGGAAAAGACAACAACACTGGTTAAGTGCTTGTTTGGAAATCATGTCTTTTGTAAATGTACATCCAAAATGGATCCACCAAATAGTTGCTTCCTTGAAATGTGTTTTTTTCATTGGAAAAGTTAAGTTTACAAACGGGTAATGAAACACACTAAGGAATCAATATATAGAAATTTTTTTATTGGAAATAATAACATTGATCGCATATGTAAACATTAACTGCAGCACAATTCAATAAAAAGTTCAATGGTTAACATTATTCATAAGATAAAACGCCAAAGTGATGAGAATATCAGTTGTAAAATTCCTAAAATAGTATCGTCAAAAAAAAAAAAATCCTAAAATAGCAACAGTGTGACAAGAGACATTTATAAAATTGAGACATGAAAAGAACCAAATATTTAATTGAGACATGAAATATTAAATTGTCCACCATCAGATATAACTGACCTGAAATATCAAGGGAATTTTATCAGATATAACTTTGAACATAATGAGCATACATCTCCATGGTGCCTGAAGCACGAGGCAGACACGATAATTAGCAGCAAAACGTTGTGTCATCAATTTAACAGCAATGCAGACCCTATGAAAGTGAAATTCGTACCTATGCTATTATTGCCCTCAATTGCTGCAACTTGATCATGAATAGTATTTATTCAGATTTGTGATGTAAGCATGTAATCTTAAACTATGATCATCGTTACATGTAACATCATAATAACGGATTAGCCACGGGAAATAAACGCTGAATATTTGCTATGGCTGTAAGGCATAAAAAGCCAATGTTAATATGCTTTTTTACAGCTTATGCTTGTGTCTTTACATTACTATATACTAAACAAGTTACAACTCTGCTATTTGTTGGATCCCCAAAAACAGACCTATAACAAAACTCATCATCAGATGAAAATAAGACTTGTATTTAAGTGGTAAAATTATCAAACATTCTACATGACAATGATCAGGAAATTTGGATCTATGTTCCAAACAGTGTAAGTCAGTAATCCATCCAGTCTTCACTGGCAATCATAGTCATTTACTCAAATATGCTGATAAGAACTATCTCCAAAAATATTATCTAACACATTCCACCTGCAAGGTTAAATCTTTGATTCCAGCATTATGTAATAGATGTGAAACCTGAGACTTCACAGATATCTTGTCAGTATCTGTTGATACATGTAGATGCAGAGTCCCCACTACATCTGTGTTTGTGAAGCTCCATGAATGAAACTTTTGAATGCCATATACACCCTTTATCTTCAAAACATTACTTAAGGAATCTTTCAGCTCATGCTCATGCACCCTTGGAACTCTTTGGAGCAAAACTTCAGCTGAATTTCTGAGTAAAGGTATCACGGAGGACACGATTAAAATGGAAATAAAAATTGAACAGGCAGGATCAGCAACAAGCCATCCCTTATACTTAATTAATAGGGTAGATATAACAACACCAACACTCCCCATTGTGTCTGCAAGAACATGCAAGAATATCCCTTCCATGTTGTGATCAATATGGCGATGGCTGTGCTCTTGGTGGCCAAGTGAAGCATCATGACTACGATGGTCAACATCAAGATGGTGATGATGGTCATTCTGATGATGATGATCACCATGGTCATGGTGGCTGGAATGGTCATGATGATCATGGCAGTGGTCAACATCAAGATGGTGATGATGATCACCATGGTCATGGTGGCTGGCATGGTCATGATGATCATGGCAGTGGTGAGGATCATGATGGTCATGCTGCTCGGCATGGTCATGATGCTTAAAGCTCTGAATGCTGTGATTGTCAGCAAGACACTCTGCCTTCCTCTCATGGCTGCAGTGGTCATGGTGGCTGGTGTGATGATGGTCATGGCTGTGGGCAGCATGTTCATGGTGATCATGCTGCTGGGCATGGCCATGATTCTTAAAGCTCTCAATGTTGTGATTGTCTGCATGACATTCGGCCTTCCTCTCATGACTAGAGTGGTTGTGATGATGGCCAGGATCACCAGAGCACGAATGGTCTTGGCAATGCAGATCATGATGATGATGGGGGTTGTGACTATGGAGCTTTGAGTGTGAGTGTGAGTGTGAGTGTGAGTGTGAGTGTGAGTGTGAGTGTGAATGTGAGCATGATCCAGACCAACCATGGCCATGAGCATGATGATGCTCCTCATGAAAGAATATCAAGCCAATGACATTGACTACAAGTCCTCCTATGGAGACAACCAATAAACTATTAGTTGATATTTCTTGAGGATCCAATATCCTCTCAAAGGACTCCACCACTATCAATGCTCCCACAAGAACCAGAAAAACAGCATTAGTATACCCTGACAGAACTTCAAATCTTCCTCGGCCATAGTTATAGTGGTTGTTTGCAGGTAAACGAGATATATATGAAGCATACAACCCAATTGCCAAAGCAGCACAATCAAACAACATGTGACAAGCATCTGATATAAGTCCAAGACTATTGCTCATAAATCCGGCAGCAAATTCCACAAACATATATGCAGTGTTGATCAAAAGAAAAAGTGCAATCTTCCTGGACTTCCTCTCACTCAAAATATGTCTGATAGGCTTCATAATCATGTCACTTAAAACCTCTGAAGACTCCTCTCCTGACCCAAGATCATTGGAATGAAAATGATCCAAGTCTCTAACAGCCACATAGAGCAATAAACCACAAAGCAACAAACCCCAAAGGGAAAGATTAGGAAAATAGAAAAGTTCCAATACCAGGGTACACACAAAAGTCACCAGAAACTCCCTCTGAGAGTCTTTGAAACTTAACAAATCGTCACCACCACTGCAATTCTCACTCAAAAGCACACCAAAAACAACAGTATTAGCCAGAGGCCAAGCTAAATCCCCAAAGGCAACACTATCTTCTTTAGATTCAACGATGAAAAAACTAATCATAGCAGGAACAAAAAGAACAATTGTAGTGAAAAAAAGGGTAATTAGCCGAATCCTTTTATGACCAAGTTGCTTCACAGTACCCCAATCCATCATACGTTCATAACAAGCCAGAAAACCAGACATAAAAGGAAGCAACAAAGGCCAAATCCTCACACAATCCTCTCCCTTAGCAGACAAAGGAAAACATTCAATTCGATCCCACCCAAGAGACAACATGAACAATCCTAAAAACAATGACACAAACCCACGAACAATAGACAAACCATTGTTGTTCCGGTTGCTCTGACTTTTCCTGCGGAACCGAAGAGCAGCTATGGTTCCCATCAATTCAGCGAGGATCATGGCGGCAGTGCCACAGTAGCGGAGAGCTTGAAAGCGAAGGAGAAAGACCAGAGCCAGAAGAATCGATTTAGCCACGAGAATCCTCTGCTGAGAGAGTGTGATTGAGGATAACGTGAAAAGGGGAAGCTTTTGAGACTTGTATTGGTGAAACTGAAAAGGGTCTTTGGAAGAAGGGGAAAAGAGGGAAAAGGAGAGTGTGAGGAAGAAGGAGAGAAGGGAAACGAGGAAGGAGAAAGGGAAGAGAGAGAAGGAAGGTGGGGAAGAGCGAAGGAAAGGAAGGAGGGAGTAGAGGGAGCGAAGGGAGAAGAGAAGGAGGAAGAGGAAGGAGAGGGAGGATTTGGATTTGGATTTGGAATTGAAGGAGAATGAAGAAGAAGAGAGACGGTGTTTGGAAGGAGTAGGGGTTGGGGTTGATGATGATGAGTATCGGAAGGTAGAAGAAGGGAAGGGTGAGGGTGAGGGTCTAGGGGTGGTGGCGGAGAAAGAGGTGGTGCGCGGTGGAACGGAGAGGCGGTGTGGTCGATGTTGGTGGTGGTGACGCTGATCGGCCATGGTGGGTGACTGGGTCTACGGGGAAAAACACACACAAGGAATGCAGTGATGGTCTAATAGTGTTAGCAAAATATACAGAGTTCAAGTTGTTCTTGTTCTTGTCTTTTCTTTTTAAAAATTGAAAATTAAAAAATTTATTTGAAAAAGTATGATTTTAAAAACAGATTTAAGAAATATGATTGTTTTTTAATTATTAAAAATTAAAATTCTAAAATTATTTTAGATAATTTAGAAAACTGTTTTTTAATTTTTTTTTTGTTTTTTTGTTGAAAATGTGATAAATAAATTATTTTATTTATAAAAAATAATTTTTAAAAACTAAAATTAAAATTTAATCAACACATTTCTTTCGTGTTTTTTTTTTGTAAATATGAAAAATTAAAGTGATATTTTTATAATTAATTATAAAAAACACATTTATGAAAATAATTTTGATAAAAATAGTCTTTAAAAATGAGGATAAAACTATAAAAATAAAGAAAAAATTATTAAAAAATAGTAATTATTCAAGAAACATAAAAAATGATAAATACATTCATTTTTAATAATAACTTTTCATTCTTGAAATTTTTTCACTCAGTGAAAGCTATTATAAAAAAGTTATCACGTGTGTATGTAGATTAAAATGGGACTATGATACTTTATATGTTAAAAATTAATTGCACAAGATCTAAATCTTTGAGTACGATATATTTTATGGCTTCGTCTAGAGTGAAGCACCTCATGGTGACACACATCTTTGTAGCCCTGTGATATATATTTGTATAATAATGAACGGTGGAGATTGGTTAAGCAAATTTTTTCAAAACTTGATAGACGTCCCTCTATGTTGTATTAATTGTTTCTATAAAGAGTTAATGAATCACAATTTAGTCCTTCTTCATTCATAGAGAGAATAAGTCCTTATTCTTGTGTTACATGCGAAAAGCGTATTAAAAATTTTGTAATAATATTTTTCATTTTGTAATGATTGTGGGTGCGAGCTCTCCTTCATTTATAAATTAAATGATAGAACCATTTTCTTATGTTAGTTGTGATGGAAAGAGGGAAGCTATAACACTATTTTCGTAATGGGTAGTATTTTGTTGGTAGTATTTAGGACCACACTCATCTCTTTGAAGGTGAGGTAAATGTAAGTACCTGTAAGTGTTTTTGAGCTCAGAGATTTTTCTTATCTTGGATTGTGGGATCTTCCCCTCACCCTAAAATTCCGTAACAACAAAAATAAACATGGTTGATAACATCATTTCATTGAATTTGATTTTGGTTTGCAATGATCTTGGTTCGTGAAGTAATAACGATAGGTACGACACCTAGGTCCATATATGGATGGTAGCAGTTAGCTTTCTTCGTTTCTTGCCCCCCCCCTCTCTCTTTCTTCCTCCTTTTTCCTTTTTCTATTGTTTATGTTTTTTGGTTGATGAAGTCCTTGATTTCATTCCTTATTTTCTATTCCTTGATTTTATACCAAGGATGAGTGAATTGATTTGTGGGCTTTTTTACCAGAGTAGGGCAGAAAAAATGATTATATACCTAAATAATGTGGTGAAAAAAGTATTTACCTCCATGGTGTGGTCACTGACACGGGTGTGAGACGAGGAGCCAAGGGAAAGAGCGCCATAAGAGGCGCTTGGCCCTTAGGCGCCTTTAGTACATATTGTGGCAAGAGAAGGCGCTGGAAAGTGTGGCACCTTGAGATGTGACCTGGGCATGTAGCGCTGGAGGTAGTGGCGCCTCACATGTAGATCATGTAGCGCTGGAGGTAGTGACACCTTACATGTAGCGCCTTTATGCCAAGCGCTTCCACCTTTCCAATCAATCTTTCCGTCTCAACACCGAATATATTCGCTGAAGCGAATTCAGCGAATATATTCGCTGAGAATATATTCGTTACAAAAGTTTTTCAAATAAATAATGATTGAAATGGGAGAGTATAAATAGCAGCATTAGACTCGGTGCATATCATATATCAAAATTCTTGTTGAAAGTGTTAGCAATTTGAAAGTGTTATATGATTGCTAGTTGTTTCTTTTGGTTTATTTTGATAAGTTGTTTTAACTTGTGTTTGTATTTTGATTTTTAAAAATGAGTCAAATTATTACTTTTGTTTATTAGAATGGTAGAAAATATGAAGGTGTGCAGGGTACAATGTTTGAAGGTGAAAAAATATCTATTCAGATAAAACGTGGAATTAGTTTTGATTTGTTGAAAAGGAAGATTTTTAAAAAAATAAACCTTTCATCTAATCAAATTATTTCTAGTTTGACATGTAGATTTTTAATATCACAAAATCCAACCACATATATAGGTCTTCAAATATGTGATGATGAAGATGTTGAATGTATGGTCCACGCTTTTGAGCGGCAGTCGTTGATGACAGTGCTTGAATTATATGCAGACATTGACAATGTTGGTAGTTCATCATTACCTGTACAATCTTTTCATTTGGATACTCAACTATCATTGGGGATTGAAGATCAATGTATATATCAATCTGGAGGTGTAACGGTCGAGGAGGATGTCAACAATGCAGAACCTCAAGGTGACCATAATGAAGATTTTTTTTAACGTGGATATGAACAGGGGGTGCGAGGATAGTGACGATTTGAATGAGGAAATCGAAGTCCCTGAGGGGGATTCATCTGATACAGAAGTTGAGGGAGACTTTGATGCAAATATTGATCGTGTAATACCCCCAACATTTACGGCGAATTCACGAGATTCAGTGTCAATTTGTGAACACAATGAACGTCAAAAAGGTAATTAGTAACAATATGATAATGTTCGTAGTTCTTTTGCCATTAGTATTGAATGCAATTTTTATATGTATAGGTGGAACAGAAGATCCTTATTGGAATTTAACCCCTCATTATAAGTTTGTAAATTGGGAGCACCCTGATGAAGAGATACAGCTTCGTGGGTTGGAGCTTCTTGGATATTGGCGATTAGAAGATGAATTGTATGTTGGATTACAATTTGATAGCAAACAGGCTGTCCAAATGGATGTGAAGCACTACTCAATGAAGATACACCAGACCTTTTTTGTGGTCGAGTCTAAACCAACTTATTTGACGTTGAAGTGTCCAAACTATTCACAAGGTTGTCAGTGGCGGATGAGAGCAATGATAGGTAATAACTCAAATAAATGGGTCATCTCTAAATGGGGTGGTCGGCATACATGTATGAATGCAATGCTCTCTAAAGATCACAGAAAGCTGGATTCTGACTTTATGGCCTCTTGCATCTTGGGTATGATGTTTTAATTTGATACAATTTATTTTGATAGTCATTTTTTTTATACTAATTCTGAATATATGGCCTCATGTAGGAATGGTCGGCATAAATCCATCAGTCCCCATTGCAATGATACAAGAAAGGATTAATAGGAAATTTGGTTATTCCATCTCTTATAGAAAGGCATGGAAAGCTAAACAAAAAGCTATAGTGAGGGTGTATGGCGACTGGGATCAGTCATATGCAGTATTGCCTCAATGGTTGGAGAAGATGTTGTTGTACTCCCCTGGCTCAAGTTATAAAATTGAGACAAATGAATTTGTCTTTGACAATCAAGTGGACCCTCGGTTTCGTACTTTTCATCGAGTATTCTGGACCTTCAAACAGTGTTGTGATGCATTCAATCACTGCAAGCCTGTTATACAAATTGATGGGACATTCTTGTATGGGAAATACCGAGGTACACTATTAATAGCTACAACTCAAGATGGAAATACTTGTGTTTTGCCAATTGCATTTGCTATTGTTGAAGGGGAGACATTAGAGGCATGGTCATGGTTTCTGGGTAATATACGTGAACATGTGACCCAAAAGGAAAGTATATGCCTCATATTTGATCGACATGCAAGCATTAAATCAACTGTGGCAAGGTCCCCTGCGTGGCAACCTCCAAGTGTTTATCATGTTTATTGCATTCGCCATATTGCCAGTAATTTCAACCACAAATTTAAAAATACAAAATTGAAAGCAGACTTACTGAAACTAGGTAAATGAGCCTTTCATATTTTTAGGTGAGTTATTGTTTTTGTATAACATGTATAACCGTATTCTTTGTTAATGTAGGGTATACACCGTGTGTTCATCATTTTGAAAGGAACCTTAACAAGTTTCGTGAGATTAGTTCAGAAATCCAAAGGTGGATTGATGGAATTTCAAAAGAAAAATGGAGTCTGGCACATGATTACGGAGGACGTAGATATGGACACATGACAACAAACGTAGATATGGACACATGACATCATGAGATGGACTTTCTTCTTCAGTAAAAGCTTCATTCAGATTAAAACCAAGGCCAGGTGGTTTTGGCTGCCTAGAAGAACTACATTCATATGTTAACCCTCCTGAAGCTGGAGACATGAGTGGAGCATGTTGCCAGGGATGAGTCCACCCACCGGGAGCTGTTGGAGTGTTAGCCGTAAAATTATACATCGGAGGGGTATAATCTACTGGTGGTGATGGCACATAACAATCCCTCGTAGGAAAGAGAGATGGGTCCATTGTGTTTAGTGTGGGAATGTTGCTGGTAGTAGGCTGAGATGCATAATAATAATTTGAAACTGGATCAAAAGGTTGTATTGGAGGCACATAATACATTCCAGGCTCGGGTTCTGGTGGTGGTGGCATTGTTAGTTGTTCATGACCCACTCTCCGTCGACGTCGATGTAGTCCTTAACCTTCGACCCGTCCAACAGGAATGTCATCAGATACTTGTGCTTCAGGTGCAGGTTGAAATGGCGAGGGAGCTGACACTGCCGGCCTACTGATCCGATCTATTTGTTTGCAAATCTGCATACAATGACGGATCTCAGATCTCATGTTTTCAAATGAGAAGCAACTTTGTCCTTCACTTATCACAGTTCAATACATGTGTTCCAAGCTATCCACCTATACATGCAAAGGAAAAGAATAAATTCAAAATACATAATTTGACAAACAACAAATTGTATTTAAAAAAAAACACCTACAAAAATTCTTACCATGTTCCCAGTCTTTGCGGTTGCTTGACTAATCCAATGTTTGGTGTGTTTCTTATAGAAGACTATATACTCAGAATTAGATGATAAATCCCTTTCCATTGGTGCATTGGTCCAAATATAATTTCATCTGTCATCCCATTGTTGAACATATATGGCATGTTTCAAACGCCAATTTTGTTCAGCCTTCCCTTTTAGTGTTACATCGTGTAACTTATCTGGTTGGGAGGGAGGTCGAGGAATATGTTGTTGCATGCCAAACTGACGCATGCATCGGTCAGGTTGATGCCACTCAACAATGTAGAACCATATAAGTGGTACCACGGCTGTCCATATCTGATGTCCCTCCAAACAGTATTGTAGAAGTTGACCCATTATTTATTATGTGTATACCCACACAATCTACATGGACAAAAAATGAGTTAATTTTGTGTTACATATGTCTGAAGAGACTAGGGAAAAAAATACTAACATCTGTTAAGTCCATCTTATCGAAAATGAGTCTATAGTCACTAACTGACTTGTGGTGAACTATGTATGTCTGACCACCACTCCACTTGCTCATTACCATAAATACAAAATACATATCACATACTTATAAATCATATATTTAAATGAAAAAATAATATATTGTTAAACTATTGTGTACCGTGCATCGAGCGGCAAATCATCTTGCTCCATATCAGGGGCTTGAGGCGTAATGGAAGGGAAACGTGACCATGCCCACAACTGTACGAGTACACAAGCCCCACCAATCTCCTTCCGGGCATAATCAGTGGCTTACATAATTCACGATACAAAAAACTAATCAGTGCAGACCCCAACTATATGTGCCAGCCACCTCTAAATCCGCAAGCAATGGTAAATATCTCAAAGATACATAACGACCTGAATGATCTGGGAATAATAAACCCCCATTATACGCAAAATGTAGGCTCTAGTAAATCGTTGAACTTGAATTTCATTATGGGCGTGTAGTGCGAAATCACCAAAATGTTGGTCAAGCCACTTCATTCTAAGTCGACCACCGTTCAGCTCCTCCTCAGGCGGGGCTACCCCCAACAGTTCATGTACTAGGGGCTTCCAGTTAGCGAATGTTACACCAGTAACCGCTTCACCATCCACTTTTAGGCCCATTTGTATGGCAACATCCTGTAGACTTATGGTGCACTCCCCTGATGGCATGTGAAAGTATGAGTCTCGGGTCTCTAACGTTCTACCAAAGCTGATATTAATGTATGCTCAACTTCAAAAAAATCAAGTTGAGCCACACCATAAAACCCGGACTGCCTTAGGAGAGGTATTATTTGAGGAGGAATTAGTTCACCACGCATTTGTCGGTCGCCCCGCTCGCCTCACATGTAGTATTCTATCTTCCTCACTGTTCCAAATGCACTAAGAAACATGGACATCTTGCAGGCGCAATAATGATTTATCTTTTGGACCAGGATGAATAACTCTTTCACAAGCCATTGCAATACAAAAGGATTTAGAATACTCACTTAATCTCTCAAAACTCAACAATTTACATTACTACACTACATATATCTATATATACATGCAGGGGGATGAAATTTGCTCCCATTTTCGGTCAGAAACGTGCCTGACTGAGATTCCCGAAGAATCTCACACGTCTGTATGCATGCACCTTCCCAAGGGAGAGATTCGCGAATCTCATGCCAGCAACAGCCTGATTGTTGGGTCTTGTCAGCGCGTGAGAGACACCAGAGGCGCTTGACAGTGTCACGCCTCACGCCCAGCGCATAAGGCGCTTAGGGCCTAAGTGCCTCCCTACAACGTGGCCATCTCCCATTGCGTGGTCAACGCACGCCTCTGCACGAGGATTCCCCCTACCCCTGCACCCCTACCCTCCTAACCTGCACCCAGATTCCGCCTACCCCTGCACCCTACTACCCGAACCTGAACCAACCTGCACCCTACTACCCCAAACTACACCTCTACCAACAACAATCCTCTACCCCTGCTACCGTACTAACCAACATGAACCATCCCTGTTTGCTTTATTTTTTTTCCTATTCAGATTGTGATGCGCTTTAAGAAAAATTAGTCAGCCAGAGGCGCAACAGGCCTAAGAGCCTTGGCCTAAACCTGTCAGTTTCACACCAGACAGTGATATTAGTTTTTTGCTTACATTATTTCAGAAATTATTATTTTTTTAATGCCATATTGGTCAAAAAGCCTGATTTGTGATTTGTGCGATTCAGGTATGGATAAGGGCAAAGCTTAATTTGAGCTCACGGTGAGAAGGTGTCGCCGATAGGGGTAGAATGGGGAGATACAGTGGCCATAAGGAGTAGGATAATATTTGAATTGAGGCATCAACATAGGGTGTGCTCGTGGTTACAATGATTTTGGATCCCAAATCCAATTACAAATTTTTAAGCACTATTCTTAAAAAAATCAGCTAGGGACCAACTAGTAATATTGTTAATAAACAATAAAAGACTTGGGCCTTTCATTAAAAAAAATATGATGGTTTAGAAAATGAGTAAACCACCACTTTAGTCCCTGAAAGTGTGGTCAAATGTCAATTTAGTCCATTAATTGAAAAAAATTGTCAATTTAGTTCCTGAAAGTGTAAAACGTCGGTCAGATTAGTCATTTTGCTTTACATTTTGTTAACTAAGGCATAGTTACAAAAGGACTAATCTGACCGACATTTTACATTTTCAGGGACTAAATTGACTGTTTTTTCAATTCAGGGACTAAATTGACAGTTGACCACACTTTCATGGACTAAAGTGGTGGTTTACTCTTTAGAAAATAAGTTATATTCATTAAATAATGTGATAACATGGATAATTAATAGTACAATTTTTTTAATGAATGTATATTAATTAAACTATTAATATCTTTGTTAGGAAATACATGCATGTAAATCAATGCGCATTATTGTAGCTGCGTAATTGTAGGAATTTGTAACGGTGTCTGACTAATGTACGTTGCATTTAATTCAAATCCTTCATTTTGCACATGTTATAATGTCAAATGAATGAAAATCAACGTTTATGTGAATTGTTTGTTCCGTATAAATTCAATCTTTACATGTAACTTATGTTTGACATACAATCATGTTGGGATTACTTTAAAGTAATAATAAAATTAATGAAAATTTTCACTCACGAACTGTTCATTTCAAGTATTCACAATCATTTGATAATACTCTGGTTTGATTTCATTTTAATTTTTATTTATTTTAAAAGAATAAAATCACAACTAACCTGCGATTTTGTATTAATTCTGCTCTAATTTATTCATATCAAGCAACTCTTATTTTGTTTTAGACAAACTAATTAGCTAAGCACCCTTTTGTTTTTTTTTTTTTTTTGGTCAAGGTAAGCACTAGGCACCGTTTATAGTGCTCATAATCCCAATATAGCATGAGCACAAAAACTGTCACTATTAACATTTTGGGCATACATTTTAAAAAAAAGTTTTTCAACTAGTTCAATATTGCACTAATTAAAAAATAAAAAATAAAATATTTTATTAAAAATTATAATTATTACAACATTTAATGCATTGGTAATATGAAATATATATTTTTTAATAAAACATTTCTACTTTTAATTTATTATCTTGTTAATATTGCACATATTAAACCATTTTAAAAAACTTAAATACAGTGTCTTACAATCTGATAATTAAATTAATATAGGGTCTTACAATTGATAAATTAATTGATTAGTTAATTATTTTTTATATAGATTAAAAACAAAATCACTAATTTCTTTTCAAGAAATTTACTTTACGTAGTGCTGTATTGTTAATTTGTTATTTGATTTTTCATTATTTTTTTTAATATATATTGTAGTTTTAATACCACAGTGAGCAGCACTATTTGTGCCATGCACCAAGCTTCTATTCAATTTCAATGAACTTGAATTGGACACATTAATTTAAAATGACTCTTGTGTCATTGTGCATTTAATTAAGGTTTACAATGTGTAATGCGTGGAAGCCTCCCTTGTGTAAAATGACTTCGCAAGCTGAAAACATAGCATGTGTTTACATTCATGGGTCACCAGAGGTGTGTATGCCAAATTTATTTAGCATATGTTAATTTGTGAGTTGAGTTTTAGAATAGAAGGGAGGGAAAGGAAGGACTTATTTGAAGCTCTTTCTCTTTTGGGTTTGGAAGTTTGGATATTTTACAAAGTCTTTTTCTCCTCTTCTTTCCTCCTTTCCCTCTCTAATTCTTCCCTTTACACACGCTTTAGGTATTTTATCATTGTTTGATGAAATGCAATATGCTTCTGAAGAATTATACTATTTTCAACCGTTTTGATAAAATTAAGGGGTAAGCATAAGACTTTAGAATAGAAAGCTTTATGATAAAAAAGATTATAAAGTTTTTATTAAATTGAAAGTATTAATTACGCCGAAAGTATAAATAAACAATAAATACTCTAAAGATTTCTGGAACCAAAACGGTTCTTCTCTTCTAAGCCACATCTCATATTCTCCCTGTAATAGTTTCTCTAAAGTGAGAAGGTTAGCACAATCATTATTCTCCCAACTCCGTTGAACTCCTTGAAGCCTATTTTCCACCCATCTCTTTTCCTTAAAAGTGTTACCAAATTTAAGTTTATTGAAAGTGATGTATTCTTGACGGACTCAAGCGATACAAGCAGGAACATTGCCCCCACCTTGACCCCAAGCCTCCCTGACGATGTCACTATATTCAGCATGAGTGCTCTAGGACTAGGGATGACTATTGGACCCAGACCCAGTGGGTACCCGTAAAAATTACCCAAAATGGGTAAGGTAATTACCCACCAAATGGATATGGGTGCGGGTATGGGTAATTACCCGCACTTTTTAATGGGTACGGGTACTATGGTACCCTACCCTACCCATACCTGCACTTATATAATATATATAATTAATGTAATTTATATACATATAATTAATTTAATATATATATTAATTAATATTTTTTCCAACAAAATAATCAATGTTAATATATATTATAGTCACCTAAAAACATTAATATATATTACTAATTTAATTAATTTAAATGTTATAATTTTGTTCTACACACTAAAAATAGCAAAACATGAACTAATTTCCATTTCCCCTCCCATTGTTTTAATTTCTCATCCACTTCCACATATGATAGTTGTTTTATAGGTTAAACTTGGATGATCTATGGATTAATTTTCATTTACTTTTTAATTAATTTTTATTTTCTAATCAATTTATTTTTGTTATAGTTAACAAAAGTGTGAGTAATGGGTACGGGTACGGGTACTTGAGTACCCAGCGGGTAAGGGTACGGGTACTAGAATCATTACACACGCGGGTATGGGTCCGGGTCCGGGTCCGGGTATTTTTTTAAAACGCGGGTATGGGGACGGGTACTATAGTACCCTACCCAAACCCTACCCATTGTCATCCCTATCTAGGACGCTCCCCAGATCCAGGCTTCGCTTTATGGAATCTGAGAAGAAGAGATGCATGATTTTGAGTGGTGGTGACATAGGAATTCAATATAGGCTTCAGGGAATTGCATGCGCCATGATGAATCTTCCAAAGCCCTGTCAAAAGGGTTTGGCAATAGGAAGAAACCTGCAACATTTCGAAACCATGTAAATTGGGCCACAACACAACCCAAATCCACAGGAGAGCAATAATCTATACAATTGGAGAACTTCTCAGCACGACTAGGAAGGAAATGACCACCTCGAACCTCTGCTGATTTAGTTATCTCATTAAAAATTTCCCATGATCACCCAAGGGCTAGTAACAGTGTTCCAGAGGCTTCGAATATGATCCCATAAGGCTTCCCTTCTTGTAGGATCTGGACTTGCATACACAACACTCCCAGTCGAGCTAGAGTTTCCTTAGCATCATTTAAAAGTAACCATCTGAGGATAGATATCAATGACATCTACCTGAATATTAGCCTTTTTCTCCTTCAAGACCCATACACCTCCAGAATGATTATGAGCTTCTATCAGGCCGATTCTCACAAAACCTAAATGATTCTAGAAAAATTCTACATTAAACGAACAATGAGTTTCAAACATGAAGCAGAGGCTAGGACGATAAGAAGACAGATTTTGTTTCACGTATCGATTGCCATGACTGCTACGCGCGGACACCGCAGATATTCCAGGCTAAAATGGACAAGTCTTTGAAATAATCTATATAACCTGCAATAAGAAAAAAAACAGTAATGATTAACACGGTTCCCCATCCTGGGAATCCACCTCGCAATCTTGGAAAGACTCGAACGAATTATTGGTCCATCATTATCTTCTCCTGACGAGTCAAGTGGTTCTTTTGGTATTGTTTCCTCTACTGCGCAAACTTTCATTGCGTTGTCTGTAGCAGGGATATCATGATCAAGAAAGGTAAAACGGTTGTTGGCCACACGTAACAATGGTAGAGAAGTTTTGGTCCCATCTAGCCATGTGTACAAGGGGTTACTAGGCAGTGTTATTAAACCCGGTCCGGTCGGAAACCAGACCCCCAACCGGTCCAGTCAGGGCATTAGATCGTTTCAACAAGTAAATCGGATGGATCTGTGAATGAACCGGTGAAACTCGTAAGACTCCTTGACTTAGTTCGGTTTAAGGATAAGTGACGCGGTGCTCAATGCAGAGTGCAGACAATGCTCATGCGGACGTGTGGCTACAAAAACACAGAGAGTTATTTTTGATGGGATCGAACCCATGCCAGCTAACTCCTGCTTCAGTGCTTAGCTTTGTCCACGCCACTAAACCAACCTGAATGCTTGATAAGATAAAGCATCTTTTTAAATATATTGTATTGTGAACATGCCTCCAACAACTACACACGCATTTTCAAATCTAAAATCATTTTCCTCCCAATTTTTAACCTTGCTTTTTAAATTTCTGCAACTTTATATTTAATTAATAATATAAAAAATATTAAAAAAATATTTTTCAATTTATTTTTACGATATCATGTTTAAACTATTTAGCTAAATAATGTTATTTTTATTTTATAATTTAACTTTATGATTTCATGTTTAAATTATTCCTTCTTAATAGATAAATATCTTAATTTTGTCTTTTATATTATACAAGTATTTAATTTTTAATAAAATTTTATATAATTATATATATATATATATATACCGGTTAAACCAGTTCAACTAGTGACTCACTGGTTCGACTAGTGACCCATTAACCCACCACCCCGACTGAGTCAATAACCGGTTCGAGTTTTATAATACTGCTACTAGGTGCAGCTACGCATTGAATGCTTGCCACTTGCTGTTGAGCACTATGAGGTACGTGCTTGTCATATGAAGCGCTCGACCCCTCATGTGTTTCTTTGTTGGGATCGGCTGGCTTGGCAACTACATAAGGCCCATGTGTTTCCTTTCTTTGTCTTTTTCGTACCCAGATTTTAGAAGCATGGGATTCAAAACCAACGCCTATAACGACCTTGCCTTTCTTAGCAGTGTTATCATCATTAATATCTTGATTCCCCTCGTCCTAAAATTATGGAATTTATTGGAATCCTTGCCCACAAATGATTCATTGTTGGCTTTCCCTTTTGTCTAACCTTGTCTTTGACCTTTTTTTTTTTTGTTTTTAGACATTCTAATCCAATCACCATATAGAGAGGAGACATTGGTGATATTCCCTTGGCCTGAATTTCCTTCTTTCCCTGAATAGTGTGCGACATTCGTGGTAGGGTTACTTTGTGAAGGCTCAGCGCCAACATGCTCCTCTCCAATGATTGAAGACGCGCACTCGCGAAACTGGTGGCCATAGCAGCCACATTGAGCACAAATCATATGTAAACCCTCATACTCCACCATATACCAAACTTTGATGGGTTTCCCCATTGTTGTTGCTAGGGCTAGTAACACACTCTTGTCACAGAATAAGGGTCTCAACAAGTGCTTCATGTGATCTTCCTTCCTGAAAGGCTTGCTAGACCACCTGGTGAACATCATCTCCTACGATGTCCCAATACTTCTTACAGAAGATTGGTTAAAACCCATTCGGGCCAGGGTCCTTAAAAGAACCCATACTCCTAACGTTTGGTGCACCTCCTCCTTACTAACAAGAACCTTAAGGCTATCATACCCAACAACACTAAGTTGAGGCAAAAGGTGTGTATGAAGATACGCGATGGCTCTTAAAGGACTCCCAAATAAGTTCTGGTAATACCTCAAGGTAGAAGCTTGTATACCACCATCATCATAGCATCATGATCCATCATCTAAAAGCAGCCCATGTATCCTATTCCGTTTCCTTCTGACAACAGTTTGAGTATGGAAAAACTTAGTATTTTTATCCCCGAATCGCACCCATTTCTCTCGAGATTTTTGGAACCAAAACAATTCTTCTCTTCTAAGCCACATCTCATATTTTGTCTGTAACTGTTTCTCTAAAGTGAGAAGGTTAACACAATCATTATTCTCCCAACTCCGTTAAACTCCTCGAAGCCTATTTTCCACCTGTCTCTTTTCCTTAAAAATGTTACCAAATTTAAGTTTATTGAAAGTGATGGATTCTTCACGGACTCGAGCGATACAAGTAGCAACATTGCCCCACCTTGACTCCAAGTCTCCCTGACGATGTCACCATATTCAACATGAGTGCTCTAGGACGCTCCCCAGATCTAGGCTTGGCTTTATGGAATCTGAGAAGAATAGGTGCATGATTTTGAGTGGTGATGACATAGGAATTCAATATAGGCTTCAGGGAATTGCATGCGCCATGATGAATCTTCCAAAGCCCAGTCAAGAGGGTTAGCAATAGGAGGAAACCTGCAGCATTTCGAAACCATGTAAATTGGGCTACAACACAACCCAAATCCACAAGAGAGCAATAATCTATACAATTGGAGAACTTCTCAGCACGACTAGGAAGGAAATGACCACCTCGAACCTCTGCTGATTTAGTTATCTCATTAAAATCTCTCATGATCACCCAAGGGCTAGTAACAATGTTCCAGAGGCTTCGAATATGATCCCATAAGGCTTCCCTTCTTGTAGGAACCAGACTTGCATACACAGTACTCCCAGTCCAGCTAGAGTTTCCTTAGTAGCATTTAAAAGTAACCATCTGAGGATAGAGATCAATGACATCTACCTGAAAATTAGCCTTTTGATCCTTCAAGACCCATACACCTCCAGAATGATTATGAGCTTCTATCAGGCCGATTATCACAAGACCTAAATGATTATAGAAACATTCTTCTACACTAAATGAACAATGAGTTTCAAACATGAAGCGGAGGCTAGGACAATAAGAAGACAGAAGTTGTTTCACGTATCTCTTGCCATGACTGCTACGCGCACCGCGAATATTCCAAGCTTAAATGGACAAGTCTTTGAAATAATCTATATAACCTACAATAAGATAAAAAATAGTAATGATTAACCTGGTTCCCCATTCTGGGAATCCACCTCGTAATCTTGGAAAGACTCGAACGAATTATTGGTCCATCATTATCTTCTCCTGACGGGTTAGGTGGTTCTTTTGGTCTTGTCTCCTCTACTGCGCAAACTTCCATTGAGTTGTCTGTAGCAGGGATATCATGATCAAGAAAGGTAAACTGTTGTTGGCCACACGTAACAATGGTAGAGAAGTTTTGGTCCCATCTGGCCACATGTTCATAGGGCTACTAACAGTGTTATTAAACCCGGACCGAACTAGCCGGTCCAACCGGTTGACCCGGAAACCGGACCCCCAATTGGTCCGGTCAGGGCATTAGATCGTTTCAGCAAGTAAATCGGATAGATCTGTGAATGAACCAGTGAAACTCGTAAGACTCCTTAACTCGGTCCGGTTTAAGGAGAAGTGATGCGGTGCTCAAGGCAGAGTGTAGACAATGCTCATGCGGACGTGTGGCTACAAAAACACAGAGTTATTTCTGATGGGATCAAACCCATGCTAGCTAACTCCTGGTTCAGTGCTTAGCTTTGTTCACGCTACTAAACCAACCTGAATGCTTGATAAGATAAAGCATCTTTTTAAATATATTGTATTGTGAACATGCCTCCAACAACTACACATGTATTTTCAAATCTAAAATCGTTTTCCTCCCAGTTTTTAACCTTGCCTTTTAACTTTCCACAACTTTATATTTAATTAATAATATAAAAAATATTAAAAAATTATTTTTCAATTTATTTTTACGATATCATGTTTAAACTATTTAGCTAAATAATGTTATTTTTATTTTTCAATTTAATTTTATAATATCATGTTTAAATTATTCCTTCTTAATAGATAAATATCTTAATTTTATCTTTTTATTTTTGTCTTTTATATTATACAAGTATTTAATTTTTAATAAAATTTTATATAATTTTATATATATACCGGTTAAACCAGTTCAACTAGTGACTCACTGGTTCGACTAGTGACCCATTAACCCACCACCCCGACTGAGTCAATAACCGGTTCGAGTTTTATAATACTGCTACTAGGTGCAGCTACACATTGAATGCTTGCCACTTGCTGTTGAGCACTATGAGGTACGTGCTTGTCATATGAAGCGCTCGACACCTCATGTGTTTCTTTGTTGGGATCGGTTGGCTTGGCAACTACATAAGGCCCATGTGTTTCCTTTCTTTGTCTTTTTCGGACCCAGATTTTAGAAGCATGGGATTCAAAACCAGCGCCTATAACGACCTTGCCTTTCTTAGCAACGTTATCATCATTAATATCTTGATTCCCCTCGTCTTGAAAATTATGGAATTTATTGGAATCCTTGGCCACAGACGATTCATTGCTGGCTTTCCCTTTTGTCTAGCCTTGTCTTTCACCTTTTTTTGTTTTTAGACATTCTAATCCAATCACCATAAAGAGGGGAGACATTGATGATAATCGAGTAAACCCCTATATCAGTCCTTGACTCTTTTAGCGTCATGCATTTTAGTCCCTCAGATTTCAAAACGTCTTCGTTAATCCCTGACATTTATCTCTATCATTCACTTTAGTCCAAAATGGTTGACGACGTTAAATAAGTGCTGACGTGTCACGTTAAGTGATAATTTGGATTCAAATTAGTCCCTAAAATATAATGAATTGTTCACTTTAGTCCCTAAAATGATGTTGTGTACGGAATGACAAGTTCTTGGCGACATTATGGAGAATAGAAAGTTCTAACTCTTATTAATTGTATCAAGCTGATATTTCTATTAGATCTAATTAGTTCATAACCATTTTTCCCTTTATAAATTGTCAATATTTTCTAATGATGTTCCATATTGAAAAAATTGAATTCTCAAGTATTATCATTTTTGTAACTTACAATCTTTAGTTGTTTCGGTGATAAATTTGATGCTTATTAAGAGATATAGAAATTAGATAACTTTGTTTTCTAGATGAACATATATATCACTTAAAGCATTGGATTTGGTACAAACGGTGTCAACTTGTTGTCAAGGATTATTGATAAATAACCAACTTAGAACTAAACATTTCTTCATTCATATTTAATTACAAAAATATAATACTTGAGAATTCAATTTGTTCAGTATGGAACATCATTAGAAAATATTAACTATTTATGAAGGAAAAAATGGTTATAAACTAATTAGATCTAATAGAAATATAGGTTGGATACAATTAATAAGAGTGAGAACTTTCTATTCTCCATAATGTTGCTAAGAACTTGTCATTCCATACACAAGACCATTTTAGGGACTAAAGTGAATGATTCTTAAAATTACAGGGACTACTTTGAATTCAAAGTGTCACTTAACGTGACACGTCAGCACTAATTTAACGTCGTCAGCCATTTTGGACTAAAGTGAATGACGAAGATGATGTCAGGGATTAACGGAGACATTTTGAAATCTTAGGGACCAAAGTGCATGACGCTAAAAAAGTAGAGGACTAATATGGGGGTTTACTCGGTGATAATCCCTTGGCCTGAATTTCCTTCTTTCCCTGAATAGTGTGCGACATTCATGGTAGGGTTACTTTGTGAAGGCTCAGCGCCAACATGCTCCCCTCCAATGATTGAAGCCGCGCACTCGCGAGACTGGAGGCCATAGCAGCCACAGTGAGCACAAATCATATGTAAACCCTCATACTCCACCATATACCAAACTTTGATGAGTTTCCCCATTGTTGTTGTTAGGGCTAGTAACACACTCTCGTCATAATAATGTAGACCCAAGCTAGGAAAACAAATCCATGCTATTATAGTATCTATTCGACATTCAGACGCCATAAACTCAGGGGTCCACATTCTAACTGATAGATAGTGATCAAACCGCATCCATGGTGCCCCATTGGTCGCCTTGGTTCTATCATCTTCTAGGTCGAATTTCTCCAAAAAAATTCATACCCTACATCCATGATATCCATGTTGCCCACTAGCTTCCACAATGCACATAATTTATCCCTCATCACCATGTATCCCACGAACTTACCCAAGAGTTTCACCACTCGGGCATCTTCACAAGGTTGAAATAGATCATACAACACTTGAATCCCTATAACATTTTGGCATAAGCCTATTTCCATCTTGAAACTCAATACAGAAAAGTTTCTTCGCTATCAAATCTCTAGCCCCCCGTTTTGTGGGTCCATTCTTGTCTGTCAACACCTTATCTCTAAACGAAATTATTCAAGAGTTTCACCATTCGGGCATCTTCCCAAGGTTGAGATAGATCATACAACACACTTGAATCCATATAATATTTTGGCATAAGCCTATTTCCATCCTGAAACTCAATACTAAAAAAATTCTTTGCTATCAAATCTCTAGCTCCCCATTTTGTGGGTGAATTCTTTCATGTCTACATCTTATCTCTAAACGACATTTTAGATGAATTGCCATCGGAACCCGACCCTCCGTCTCCATCAGGTGGCTTTGGAGGTGTGGGGGTTTTCCTCTCTCCGGGAAGAGAAAACCATGCTAGCCATTCCTTTATCATGCATTCCTTTCTCATTTGATTTAATAAAATCCTTCACTTAAATAAAAGTTTGTTTTCTAAATAGATGATGCTCTATAGTTTACTGACCGTGTAAATTTATATAAGGGAAAAAAATATGTTTTTCGTCCCTATAGTTTCGGTCAACTTTGGTCTTCGTCCATGTACTTTAAATCCTTTATTTTTTGTCCCTGAACTCTCTAAACCCCTAAACCATGGTCCCTGACCTGAGTTTGGTAACATAAGTTACATGTTAGTCTCAATAGTGGGCTCAAATAGTGACTCATCTAATTAATATTTTTTTATTAATTTTTTAATTATTAAAATAACCATAATTATGAAATTAGGTTTTTTATCGGGTAAAATTGCTCAGGTGAAAACCTTAATTTAGCAATTAGGATTATTTTAATAATTAAAAATTAATAAAAAGGTTAATTAAATGATCAGTCAATTATGTAACTTTGGTTAGCCAGCTCATTCGATTAACAAATCTCACTGACAAGCAGGGACAGCTCATTCGGTTAACAAATCTCACTGACAAGCAGGGACCACGGTTTGGGGATTTAAAAAGTTTAGGGATAAAAAACACAGAATTTAAAGTACAAGGACAAAGACTAAAGTTGACCAAAACTATAGGGACGAAAAACATATTTTTCCCTTTATATAATTTAAATAAATATTTAGTATAATTGCATTAATTTTGGATAGGTGCTAAACTTCAATGTTTACAGTGGTTCTAATTTATAACTTGTTAGATACGAGACTCTATCTTACTCCACTCAACCAACCCATGGGGTTATTTATAATACTATTATTTTAATTTGAAAATTTAGAATTCAATTTAAGAATAAAAAATTAAAAGTAAGAAATTATTAGAGATAGTTGGTAGTAGAGTGATTGTAAAGGTGAGCTTACTGCTGGATGCTTGCCAAAGAAAATGAGAAGGGAGACATTTTTCTAGTACCAGATTATCTTAACTGCAGCCAATGGTGCAAAATGCTCAAATGCTGTGTAGTTACAAACAGTAGTAAACTGTAAGGGAAACTAGCAGCAATTTACAAGCAATTTACAAGTAACTGTACCACATTGACAATACATTTTGTAACTTTCTTTATACATAGACATAACAGGAAAGCAGAAGGAGAGAAAGAAATTCCACAGGCTAGTAGTGCTTTGTTGTACAATGCAGGCATTGGTTTCCATCTTGGAACTTCTTCTTCCTTAAGTAATCTGTTTTTGCCAGAATCCTTTGTTGCCACTAAATAAGACCCTTTTGGGATGGTTTCCAATATAACTTACAGTTGAGCTTGCAATTATTGAGGGTAACTTCTTGTGGAATTTTAAGTAAATGTATCTAAGACTAAAGAGCATCAATCAGGAGAACCATGACTCTATTTTCAGCTAACGTCCAAGTTCCTGTGTCAAAAAGGAGAGTTTGTGTAATTTACATAGCTGTTAAGTATTCAAATGATGCCACTATAAACAAACTCGGAAGCTAATTATATTAAGATTTGGTTCTTGCCAGCATACAAGCCTGCTTTAGTACAAGGGACCCCATTTGATTCCCACATTGATACTGCTTCCCACATAGTCTCTGAATTTCTCTTTTGACCAAGTTCATCTCCTAGAAATTAAATGTTGAGATAAAAAATAAATGAGACTAGCAAATAAGTAAAATCTAGTGTGATTTTGGATTAGCTTATTGTCTTTTTCTGTGAAAAAATTTTAGTTAATGTGACTCAATGCTAGAAATGACCAGGTTTAATCTAATACAGTCTAAAGTTTTATTAGTTCAAACATCAGTAAATGTGTTTCATGGACAAATAAAAACGTCAATGGTATACCTCATGCTCTTCAAGCAAGGATCCTGGTCTATTCTCCTTCAAGCCCTGCAATAGAATAATAGGAATATAACCATAAATCAGTAGGGATGCATTAAATACTAAAAAGAATCTTACTTTATCATAAGAATGCTCAGAGAGATGAACCTTAGAATTTGGCTGCTCCTTTGATGGTGATTTTATAGTTTGTTTTGCTTCAGAAGCCAGGGAGAGCTGCAAAGTAGTAGGCCCCAAGATCAAAAGAGAAAAATAGGGGAAAATAATTAAAAGTAACTAATTGTGTATCCATGCATCACATAAACATTGACTCAAGTAATCAATGCTAACCTTAGGTTGGGGCTAAATATTTGATGATAAGTTAGGACAGATCATAAAAAAATTAACTCCAGTTAGTTAGTACCTTGCTGAATAATTCTGTTGGTGGTTCATTTTGTAATCTCTTGTCATTTGAATCCTATAAAGAAATAAAAATAAAAACAAAAAAAAAGAGAAGGAATTGCAATGAAAAATATGCACAAACATGATATTATGATATTTCCAATAGCAAACATGCACTCAATACATTACCAATGGAAATACTTTGATATTTCGGAAGACACCTCTTTCCCCTTTACTTGAGAGTTTCTGATTAAGCACAACAAACATATATATAATCAATGACTTTTTCTCTTTTAAAGAAAACAGAAAGAGAATTGCAATTATATACTGCTACAAGCCTAGAACGTTAATGATTACTTACCTTATCATCAGGGCTACCTCGGAGTTTGCTAATCATTCTACATTTCACCTGCCCTGAGCCAACACCAGAGTTTGTCCTGAGAGAGGAATAGGACCAAATAAGAACAAAATCTTAATTGCTCATTAATATGCACTCTAAAGATACATGCATGCATGACCCGCATTTCATTTCTGTAATCATAACACTAACTTTTGAAGAAAAGTGGACATTTTACCATGTAAATCTCAATGCAAGCAAGATCTAGATGTTTATACCTTTTGAGATCCCTTGTTTCACTATTTGAGATGGAATTGCAGTTCAAAGTACCTCCAGCCTGCAGTTGAGAAAGGTATCAATTGCTGACAGTGGTAACATTATGAATATATCACCTTACAAGGGAAATATGATTGCTTGAAAATACAAAACTATATCATTTTACTTCAGTGAAGCAGAAACAGAAACAATTAGTTGCAAGGATACAACAACTAAAGCATTATTTTAATTAACTAAAATTAATAGATGCATGTTGCATTGCTCTCTCTGATGTTTTCAAGTGGAATATCTGAAAAGTTTTTTGTCAAAAAATAAAATAACTATGAAACTCTAAACTCTGTGTTGTCTTCCACATGTCGTGTTTTCAATGCATTGCATAACAAAATTGCATAAAAAAAGATACAATATGACTTTTAAAAAATATTAATTGCTTGAAATTTTGTTGATCATTATAGTGTTTCCAAAAGTTTGATTATTGAAAAAAGAAATTCACATTTACATCATGTATGATAAGTATGTATATATTGAAACTACTTACTTTTTTATTTAAGGATCGTGCTTTAAGCATCTGAGGACTTGATTTTGTATGTTCATCTGATTCAGCATTAGATCTAGACCTATCAAAAAGGCATAACACCACCCAACAAAAACAAAGATCAGTATTTCACTGAAAAGGTTTAAAACAATGGCTATTATGATCTGAGAAGTAGTTGATATACTTGTGTCTTTGTGCCCTGACAGCAGTTTCCAGATTAGGTGCTCTAGGAATTGTAACATTCGATTTAGATGATACATTGACATCAGTGTCCACCTGCATCACAATTCAAAATTAGACATAGACTTGCTTGGTTACCTCACCAACTTTCCTCCTCAATTGTCAATTAATAAAACTGAATCTCCAAATCAAAGAAATGATTGACTATACTTCCTGAAAATCTGGTTACCTTCTTAGTCTTCTTATGAGTAAAAAGAGTATGATGCTTCAGACGAGCAACCTGTCATGAAAACCATAAAATCCAATCACTAATCAAATATTAACAATAAACATGGTGTATGGAAAATAACACTAAAATGTTAATGGTTAGTTTAGCAGTTTCATGGAAAATAACACAGATTAAAATAAGTTCCATGCAATTGTCCTTCAATTTTGTTTTTAGAAAAATGGAATCTAACAAAAGAACAGGTACTTCTATGAAAACAATAAAAGAAAGAAGCCAAATGTTTTGTTTTCTTACTTTATTAACAAGTACATTGCTACATGACATTAACTGTATTAACAAGAAATGTGAGAAGTGAAAGAGGATAAAGAGCTGAACAGTAATGGATACAAAATTGAATTCTGCTAAGTAGGGTTAAGATTTCAAAACTGTAAATGAAATGTTTATATTGTATAAAAACTTCAGCATACCGTCCGCAAGTAACCAGCTTCAAGCTTCTGCCTTTTGGTTAATTGGCCATCTATAGAAGAAGAAGAATTCTGTTTCTGAAACCTGCTAGTTTAAGAAAGAAGAAATGAAGGATAAAGGAAAAGAAAGGAGGAAGGTGATAAGAAAAAGCACATATTCAGAAATATAGCGTAAAAGAGTGAAATAGATGAAAACATTGTTACAAAGGAAAAGACACCAATACAAGAAAAAACAGTGTCTAACTATATTATTCATAAGATAAAATTCCAAGGCGATTATTGCTTAAATATCAGTTGTAAGATCTAAAATTGTAAACACTGTGACAAACTAATCTTTGATAAGATATTAAAAAAATCAAACAACAACACCAAAAAAAATGCCAAATATTTAATGAGACACAAAAAATAAAATTGTCCACCATCAGGTGATATATAACTGGACACCTTCTGAAATATGTAGGGGTTTGAACTTCTTGAAGGTTCTTCTGCTTGGCCAAATGACTTGCTGTTGGTTTCATAAACGAGAAAAGTTTAAATTTTGATGGACTTGACTTGCTGAGAGGCTTTGTCTTACCACTTAAGTCTTCTCGTGTTGTTTGATTACAATATTCAAGTCCTGAAAGCAAAACTATATTCAATTACTAAACAACAAAACAATAATACATAGAAAATTGAAGAGAAGCAATACGCTTGATTCACATAAAACTCAGCTTAAAGATCAACAATTTAAATCTGTATAGAAAATCAAAGTCCAGATTCAAAGTATAGAATATAGAGAGAGAATCTGGTAATTTCCACTACGTCCATGGAGACACAAATTTCATTCATGCCGGGAAATTTGGTTATTTGAGCAATCACACGCTACCGTGAAAAAAAAAGGATAATTAATAACAAAATATCAATCAACAAGAAGTTATAAATAATGTCTTAAGCATGAAAGGTGTTAAACAATATTTTCTTGTGTTTATAATGCAAAAACTTACAATAATCATTTTGAGCAACATTCAACAAAATAAGGCATACATCTCCATAGTGCCCAAAAGCACAAGGAACAACCCTATGAAGTGAAAACTGTACCTCTGCTATTACTGTCATCAATTGCTTCAGGCTCCATGTTAGGATCAGAATTCTCAGCAACATCAACATTATTCACACTTTCCATTGCAGCGGCGTTTCCACGTCTCAACTTCATGAGAAATGCTATACACACAATACATCAAAAAGAAAAAGAAAAAAAAAACCATCAAAACCTGAAAATTCAATTGCAATGCAACAAGACAACAACTCCATGAGTTGGTGACTCTGTTGCCATGATTTTCACCAACTTCATGAGAAATGATACACACGAGATGTAAAAAAAAAAATCAAACCAATCAAAACCTGAACTTTCTTTCCTTTCTGGAAAAATTCAATTGCAATGCAACAAGTCAACAACTTAATGAGTTGGAAACTTTGTTTCCATGATTTTCACCCCAAAAAAGGAAAACAACTCAACCCCATTTTTCAAACACAACAAAAACATCACAACACGGTTTGATTTTCCTTAAATTCTTACGTGAAGGTGGATAACTAGCTGCGAATTCGAACCACTCCTCTGCTTCAGCAGCATCCCAAAACGTATCTGGCCGTGTAAAATCCCAGAACCGAGGAGCATCAAATTCATAATCAAGATCAATTTCATCATTCCCGCACAAGCACGGGTCTTCAACCTCAATCTCCCTGAACTCTTCTTCCATGCTTCTCTCTTTTTCTCTCTCTTCGGAGCCTAACTCCTCATGATCAGAACAGGAGCATAATTTTAGAACCCAATTCGGATTCAGAAAAAAGTTTTGATTTTTTGACGATTCCCCAAAAGGGGTTCCCGTTGCTCCTCGCCGAGTTGGAACCGAAGAAGAAGAGACCGCATCAACGGTGAATCTTAACCACCACGCGAGGGGGGAAACGAAATGATCATCGAACGAGAGAGAAAGAGAAAATGATTTCACAGGATCATGGATTTTCACTGCGTCGAATCCCGACCCCGCCTCTCTCGTTTCTGGGAAAATTCGTAGTTATTCGATTTTCCCGGAAAACGAGAGAGAAAGTTCAGAATATTAATTAAATTAAATTAATTAATTTGCCCTTAATTTTATGGGGGGGTGTGGATTATGTGGAACCCTAATAATGATTGAAGAAAAGGAGGGAAATGGAAGAGAAAATGTTGTCGTAGACAATGGCGAAGATTTCGTTGGTGATAAAAGGGGACGGCAGACAGAGCAGAGAAAACAGAGCTGAAGACATGACATTGGTTTGGTTAGTTTGGCATTTTATATATGGCGCCCAACTTAGAGACAAAGGTTACCAAATTTTGAATTTTTCATCAGGTGGGGTCATTGCAGAAATAGTATTCGAGATTAACTATTCATGCAATAAATCCATACATCTCATATAATATACATTTTTTTTTCTCCATTATATTAATTATCACATCTCACACTTATCTCTCTTTTATTCTTATTTTACTTTATGTTGTATGAAATTATTATACAAGATTCCGTACAATTACAATTTCTCATAGTAACTTACGATAGAGTTTAAAATTAGGATTTCTATTTTAAACTCATTGTCATGCAAGATGTTTATTCGGCACTCAATAAACAAGTCTCACAAAAATATTTTACATCAGCTTTTGTTGACCTGCTACTCTAACAGATAGGCTAATGTGGTGACTATTTTAATTTTTGAGGGAACAAACATATTTGAAGGACCTAACTGGTGATACATATATCTTCCGGGACCTAACTGAGATTTTACCCTAAAATGTATTATTATATTTTAATCTACTCCTATATATCAAACATGGTTAATCATAGACGTGGAAGTAAAGTATCATCTTAAACAAATTTTACCTATAATATCAAAAATTTAAAATGTATGATTATATCTTAATCCACTCTTATATCAATCATGGTTAGTCATAATATAAGTAAAATATTATCTGAGACAAATTTTACCTATAATATCATAAATTTAAATCCTAAATTCTCAATCAAAGATTAAAATATTGGAAAATAAAACTTTGATATATCAATTTTTGAGGTGTGGAGAGGAGAGAGATAAAAAGAGAAAAAAAATAAGAGAAAAAATAGTTAAGATGTAATTGATGTGATCATATAAGTAAAGACAGATATAGAAAATTGAAGTATAATAGAAAGTGTATGAATATAAGTGTGAAAAAAAATCACAGTTCATAAAAAAATATCCTTGTATATTAAATTTGAGGTCTAGTTGTTTAATTAAAATTTTATCACATTCTCGAGAATCATATATATATATATATCCTCCTTATATGGAGACTATGATCGTCCATCATTTATATATCTTTAGTGATTAATTATATAATCCTATTAAAATTAATTTTACTTAATTGTAAATTAAACATATAGTTTATCAATCGATTCTCACCGATTCCATTGGGTGTGTTTGGAAAAACTAGCTTATAAGATAGTTGGTAGCTGATAAGTTAGCTGCTAGCTGATAAATTCCTAGTTTATAAGCTCCGAGCTGATAAGCTAGCTTATTGAATTAGAAGTGTTTGGTAAAACTGACTGATAAGCTAGTTAATAAATGTAAAATGACATAAAAGGGCATAACTACATAAATTTTATTATATAAGTTCTATTATTGTCTTTTAGAAAAAAATATATATTATTATGTAATTATAATTTTATATTTTTTTAAAAATAATTAAATTCTTATTAAACCTTTTAGTGATAAAATATTTAATTAAAAATTAAAATAAATAATGAAATTGATAAAATAAATAGTATAATATAAAAATAATTTCATAAAATAGTGAAAAGAAAATAACAATTTAATTAATTTGTAATTTTTTAAATTACTTATTATATAGGTAATAATAGGTAAAAAGAAATTGGAAGGTTTTTGTCACTAAAATTGAAGAAAGATAATAATAGGTAAAAAGAAATTAAGAATAATAAGGGAAATGTATTAAAATATAAGGGATAGTGATGGAAGAAAATTAAATAAGCTACAAGCTAGAAGCTAGAAGCTAGGTGAAGTAGCTTGTAGCTTATGAGCTATGAGCTCCTAAAATAAGCTACTTTGAGGTACATTACCAAACACTTTTGTGTTGGTCAAACTAGCTTATAAGCTAGTCAAATAAGCTAGTAGCTAGTTTATTGGCCTTACCAAACACACTCTTTGGGTGTGTTTGGCAAAATTAGTTGATAAGCTAGCTGGTAGCTGATAAGCTAGCTTCTAACTGATAAGCTAGCTGCTAGCTGATAAGCTTCTAGCTTATAAGTTGCGAGCTGATAAGCTAGCTTATTGAATTAAAAGTGTCTGATAAAACTAGCTGATAAACTAGTTAGTAAATGTAAAATGATATAAACTGGCATAACTACATCAATTTTATTATATATTCTATATTCTATTTGTATTTTTTAGAAAAAATATATATTATAATTTTATATTTTTAAAAATAATAATTAAATTCTCATTAAACCTTTTTAGTGATAAAATATTTAATAAAAAATTAAAATAAATAATGAAATTAATAAAATAAATAGTATAATATAAAAATAATTTCATAAACTAGTGAAAACAACAATTTAATTAATTCGTATTTTTTTAAAATACTTATTATATATGTAATAATAGGTAAAAAGAAATTGGAAGGGTTTTGTCACTAAAATTATAAATATATAATAATAGATAAAAAGAAATTAAGAATAATAAGGGAAATGTACTAAAATATAAAGGGTAGTGATAGAAGAAAATTAAATAAGCTACAAGCTACAAACTACAAGCTAGGTGAATTAGCTTGTAGCTTATAAGCTATAAGCTCCTAAAATAAGTTACTTTGATATACCTTACCAAACAATTTTGTGTTGGTCAAACTAGCTTATAAGCTAGTCAAATAAGCTAGTAGCTGGCTTATCGGTGTTGCCAAACATACTCTTTGTCAAAATTTTAATTGCTCCATTTTTCGAGTTGTCCATACTCGTGTCGTGACTGATTTCATAATCAAATTAGACATTTCCATCCGATTTTTTTCCATGTCTTTACTTTTCTTAAAAAAAATAAACTTAATTAAAATGAAATTTTTTATTAAGAAAAATGTGATAGCTGCAAAAATGTGCAATACGTGGATGAAAAAAATATGGGGGAGATAAAATGATTTAAACTTTAAAGAAAGGGAAAATGTTAGACTGAGTTATGTGAGTTTGAGGAAAATATTGTATTTTTTTAATCTAGAACATGACAAGAGGAAGTCCTAGCTAAATAACATGGTTTTAAAAATAGTAACCAGTTTATTATCCCTTAAAAATCGGCGCTCTTTAGAACATGTGAGAACTGGTCGAAATGGTCTGAAACCAATCAAAACCAGTAAAAATTCAATATCAGAAAACTGGTTGAATCAGTCTTTTTTTTAAAAAATTTTAAAAATTTTATTATTATTATTTTTTATTTAATCTAAAATATTTTGAGATAAATATAGACATATGTTTAAAGATTACACATAGATATCTACTATTTTACCAATTATTATTAATTTTTGTTGTCTTAAAAGACTTATAATATGGTTATTTAATATATTTATACTAATTTACAACTTTATATATCATAATTTCTTATAATTTTGTGTTATTTTATTATTTAAAATTTTATATAATATTTTTAAAATATATATTTCATTTATACCGATTCGATCATGGTTGAACTATTGAACCGTGAACTAGTGACTTCACCGGTTCAATTTTTAAAACATTTGTCATAGCTGAGGAGTGCTATTAATTTATATTATTATTTTATAAATACCCAGTTTTTTATATCCACATTTTATTTTTAAAAATACATTTATAATTTATAAGCTTCAAAAACCACATAAATCAATATAATAATCATCCACATAATATAATAACCACCACAATTTATAATATTATTTAATTTCTCTTAATCAAATTTTTTTACTCACAATCATAAATGTGGATAGGTTCCATTAGTATTTAAGAAGGTAAACAAGAATTTTCCTTTATTTTATTTTGAAGTATTGTTATTATTTACATTTGTCTAATATATTTATTTAAGATTATTTATTTATATGATAAATTAATATAATAGTTTATACAATAAATTTCTTTTATCTCTATTATATAACCTATCACATTTTACACTTCTCTCTTGTATATCTATCCCTCTCTTATTTGTAGAATTGTGCAACAAATACTCTATTTATTTATATTTCAGCTAAACTTGTAACCTTGAATTTTACTATAGGTGAATGATGCTTATCCTAACGTGTATTGATTGATTATAATGTGCATTATATAGTATTTTCAGCTGATAGGTCGTATATTAAATCTCTAAACAAATTAATCAACAAAATTGAATTATATATTTTTTCATGTGAAGCATGAAGGCAAAGAAAATTTAAAAGAATGAAAATCCTGAAAACTTAGGGCATGTTTTCATTCTGTTTCCTATTTTTTTAAATTTTATAAAGAAAAAATTGAAAATGTTAGAAACAAAAATTTGTTGTTTCCAGCATTTCTAGTTTTTCCTTTGTAAAATTTCAAAAAACGAAAAATAGAAATTGAAAACATGAAACGAAATGCAAATCAAACGTACCCTTAGGATTTGTCTGTTTGAATAAAGAGAAATGAAAGAAATATAATTGTAATTTTTAAAATTTTAGAAATTTTCAACGAGAAACATTTGAAAACTTATTCCAAATTTCAATGTTTTCCCCTTTCGTGTGTTTATCGATTATCTCTTCTTCTTTCCATAGAAAGTTTATGTGGGAAATATCAAATATATGTCCAACTAATTCACTTTAATTTGGCTACTATTTACAAAGGAAAGCTGCTGCATTTGCATGATTCATTTTTGGCAATCTCTACAATCTTTCTTTTTGCATGTGCTTTTGAAATTTAAATTCATATACATAAAGGAAAAAGGGAGAAAGATAAATATAGAGTAGCATTTCCTCACCTTTTCATAATGCAAAATTCTAAACCATTTGTTTGTCTCTACAAGGAAAAAATTGGTTAATTCGTACCATGCAGTATGGAGTGACGTCTACCATAGTACGATGAAGGGAAATTTCATCTAACTGACTAATAAGTTCCGTCTTTGTCGTAATCTAGTATGTTTTAATTTCATGCACTTCAACGACAGTACAAACTTTGACTTATTCTCAAACAAATTAAAGGATCAAACAAGGTACGCTCCTCTCGATTCAAAATTGGGGAGTCTTGCGGTTGCGGATAACAACCAAGCGCCAACCCCACTTGTGTGCAGTTAGGGTGGACTTTGCCATTTTTTAAATGGAGGAGTCTTGCGTTTTGTGGTGGACTTGTGGGATATAGTGTTTCATAAAGAGTAAATCCTCATATCAGTCCTTAATTTTTTTTACGTTATGCAAATTGGTCTCTGACTTACCTAAATTGTCATGTTAGTCGCTGACTTCCTTTACCATCAAGCAATTTAGTCCAGAAGCCTAACTTCCATTAATGGCCTGATGATCTGTCACATTATTTGCCACATAGGATCTTAAACGACAACGTTTCGCAGCTATGTTTTCTCAGAATCCCCATTCAGTCCCTTATTCCTTCTTTCTCCCTTTTTTTATTCCTTCTTTCTCCCTTTTTATTCCTTCTTCTCAAGGGTTCTGTTCTCCCTAATTTACAATACAATATGAATAGTTGAAATTATTAATTGGAACGAACAACTCCACATAAAGCATGCATTACATTTTGACTACTGGTTGGGACCTAAGAGTGAGAGAAGAAAAGCCCTGTAGTGCCCGGATGTTTCTGAGTGAACTGCATTGTTCAACGTCTTCTTATATTTCTTTAAATATCCAGCTTTGATATATATATATATATATATATATATATATATATATATATATATATATATACTGTGAATCAATCTCACTCCTTGTTACAATCACCCTTATAAGTTTGGTGTCATCAGTCCCCAAACCTTTCATCGCCTTATGCAACACCTGCATGAATCAATGGTGCCAAAAGTGAAAACATATTTCCTTACATACATACTCCACAAAGATACATATTGATTGAGTGTCCATAAATGTCACGGTAATAATAATTTGTGGAAGCCAAATGAGCTGCACTCCGTTCACTGAATATTTGCACAAAAGTTTTCTCATCAGTTCCCAGTTTCTTCTCCCCGACTTTATAGAGAACCTTTGCATCTTTTTGAGTCATTTCTCTATTAACCTCAGGGTCTTCTTGACGTGGTGTGCTTACATATGCAAGCAAAATCTAAATTAAAGTTTTTACATAAATAAATTAGTAACAACAGCTCCATTACTTGAATATCTTGGAAGGAACACAAATGTGATTGTTATAGAGACCAAATGGTAAATTGAGACAAGATTTTCATCCAATGGGAATCTATGACACACAACTGAACAACATTCCCCTCATGAGAAGGGACATACTCAGTGACACATTTGCACAATGGAAAAAAAATAAATGGATAGACCAGAACATTCCAACCCATAGTTGACTTCTGGTTAAAATTTTGCAACAGCCAACAAACACTCAATCTTTTGTATGGATCCAAAAATCATTTCCTCGGCTTTATGGCTGCAATCTTAAATGGAATAACTAGAGACCCTTGGCTCAAATAACTTAGTAGAAGTCATTAGGATAAAAATTTCTTAATAGGGCATGAAGATTGTGAACAGTTGTATATTTACAAGAGATTTGAAATGCTTTATTGGAAACGTCCACAATTGGCCATAATATAGCTGTAAAAGCGACAAATTGGGGATTCTAAGAAGACATACCTGTGAAACGTTGTCGTTTAAGATCTTACGTGGCAAATAACGTGACAGATCATCAGGCCATTAACGGAAGTTAGGCTTTTGGGCAATTGCTAGACGGTGAAGAAATTCAGGGACTACGTGACAATTTAGGTAAGTCAGGGATCAATTTGCATGACGTGAAAAAAGTTAGGGACTGATATGGGGGTTTACTCGTTTCATAAACATTAACAAGAACCTCGTATTCATGATTTTTTGGGGTGGGCAATAGGCGGGTATGGGCGGGTTCAGGCAAAAAAAAACTCAAATCGTTGCAAACTGGCCTTTAGATTTACTGGCCCATTTTCGACCGCATGTGCATTCAGTTAGTTCGGATGTCAGGTAGACAGTTCATCGGGTGCAACGGGAGGGTAGATTTGGTTTAAGGCCCAGAAGAAAAATTAAATTAAAAATAAATAAACAAATACATATTCATAATTTCAGATCCAAAAATGGAAAAAATTAAAGAAAAAAATGCAGATTCAGATTTAGGAAAGAAAAGTTACAGATTCAGGTCCAGGAAAGGAAAAATAAAGAAGCAAAATAGTGATCTAAACCTAGAAAAGTAAAAATCAAAGAAACAAAATGCAAATCTAGATCCAAAAAAGAAAAAAAATCAAAGAATAAAATCCAAATCCAGAAATAAAGAATCAAATACAGTATCGCTATTGTACCCCTCCACGGTTGTGGTTTCATCATCGTCCCCAAGCCATGGTTGCTCGTTCATCAATGATTTGAAGCCCGGCATCGTCGCATGCGGTATCTATCATGCACGACCTCCGTCACCAGAAGCTCGTCGTGTGCCTCGCGGTGGTGAGGAAACTCGTCGTCTTTAGCGGCTCCACTGGAATCTCGATCAAGCAGTGTTGTGTGGAAGCGGAACAAGCAGTGACGATGAGAGAGCAATGGACAGAAGGCAAGTTGACTGAAATAATAGTGGGGGTGGGGGGAAGAAAACCAGACAGAGAGACGACTAAGAGTGAAAGTCTGAGACAACAATGGTGGGGTGAAGAAGAACAGACAAAGAAAAGACTAAAAGTAAAAGTCTAAGTGATAGAGAAAGGGTTGAGAGTGAATCTGAGTCTCTAGATCCTTCTTTTTCCTTTATTATTATGATAGTAAAGGTTAAAACTTTAAAATGTTAGTGTTAGTGTATCGGGTCGGTTCGAGTACCGATGGAAACATTGATAGGCACCCGAACCGCCCGTTATCACCCATTAATATCCATTATTTTTTATTTATACAACCCGAACCCGAGTTATACCCGTCCGCAATGTCTTTTTCCATTTCGGTTAATGCGGGTTTCGGGCGGGTGACGGTTCAGTGCTCACCCCTAGTGTTTTTTATGTTATGTATTGAAAATAAAATAGTGCATAATATAAGGTTAAGAAAGTGATATATTTCATTTTATGCATTATGAAACTTGGAAATTTATTGTCCACAGAGATGAGATGAAATGTGGGAAATGGAATTAAAACGCGTTTCTGATTGGAGTACTCGAGCTTGTTTGGATTAGTGTTTGCCAATCCTAAACGCATGTCCCCGAAAGTAAATGTGAGTTGCATATTTTTCATGTGTTTTGGCTCTACTAATTGAAACACACATGAGAGGTAGGCGCGGGGTTCAATTTCTCTCCAATACCGGAGAGGTCCAATAGGAGAGAGATAAATACATCTCCTGGGTGGGCCCCATAATGGTTATGGGGCCCACCCAGGAGATGTATCTATCTCTCTCCTACTGGACCTCTCAAGTAAATGGAGAGGATCTCATTCCGTAGGCGCGAGTCCATCCAAATACCCAGGAGATTTATCTATCTCTCTCATATTGGACTTATCCTGTAAATGAAGAGGATCCAATTCTGTAGGCGCGAGTCCATCCAAATATGGGTAATAGTAGCTTTTGCATTCAGAATACGTGAGTTCATTAGACTTGAGTCTCAAATTTGTGGAAAATGTGGGCAATGCCCCTGCTGCATAGTATGGCAACGGCCAACGGTCACAAGCGAAAGTATATGGCAACCTTCTTCCTCTCCACAGTTTCCAAACTCACCACCTCTTTTCAACACCACTTTCTTCCTCATGAACCATCCACAAAACCACACCAGCCTCTCACTAATAACCAGTGCCTGGAAGGCACAAATCAACCAATCACAAACCTTATCACCACCGCACACCACCTTTGTCACCGCCTTTCCACTTACTTCGTAGCAACCTTCATCGCTCTAGCTGCGCAATGCCCCTGCTGCATGGGAAGTATGTTTAGCATGCTGTCAAAATGCATTATATTCTGAACAAAATTGGTCTACATCCCATGAATGTATGTGGCAGGTTCTGATATCATAGCATGTAGTTCCTATCGTGGCTCATCGGCACTGCTCTGCCTCCAGCCCACCGTCGTGCCACGATCGTTCGCTCACCACCGTGATCGCACCGATTCCAACCCCATCGCTGGCGTCCTGGGAGGTCGTGCGAGGAAGAAGGAGCCCGTTGTTGCACTAATTATCCTGGGAGGTCGTGTGGGCAAAGAAAGCAAGACTCATTATCCTAAAGGTGGTTTGGCCTGTATCAGAGAAAAGATTTGCTAGCAGTCTATCATGGTATTTTTGGGCCAATATATATTTTTTTCTGCAATATAAAGGGGAAGCTGGCTTTCTTAATAAATATTTTTTTTGGGCCAATAAATATTTTGCACGCTGTCTGTCATGCTAACAGTCTCTCTTTCTACGTGTCTTCTCCAAATTTTGCTATAAGTTCATATAGGGGGAAGTTGGCTCTCTCAGAGACCTCAGAAAAGACTTGGTTGAGGCACACAGAATAGTTGAGCAACTCAAGATTTTGGTGTAAAAGAAGATAGGGAATTTATTGTGTGATTAAACAATAAATATGGTTCAACTACCAACTTTTTCTTTGTTCCGAGAATGAATCATGACAACAAATAAATATGGTGAGATATGAGAATGAGGCAGAAAATTATCAAAGGGTTATCCAAGCAAGTAACATCGAAAAAGAAGATATTTAAAAGGTATAAAAACTCATGTATGCAAAGTGGTTCAACAAATATTAATGCCTTATTTTCTCCTTTCATGCTAAAATAGTTTGTTGGCATTGGATATATAATAATGGCTTATATTGTATAGGTTTGGGAAAAAATGGAGGATTGATATGGACGAATTGAGGTTGATTCCAATGAAGATGATGATATTGTGGTTAAATCATGACAACAAATAAATAAGGTGAGATATAACAATGAGACAAAAAACTATCAAACGGTTATCCAAACGAGTAACGTATAAAAAGAAGAGATTTAAAAAGTATAAAAACTCATGTATGCAAAGTGGTTCAGCAAATATTAATGGCTTATTTTCTCCTTTCATGCTAAACAAAGTTTGTTGGGATTGGATATATATTAATAGCTTATATTATATAGGTTTGGGAAAAAATGGATGATTGGTATGGACAAGTTGTGGTTACATTGATTCCTATGAAGATGATGATATTATGGTTGAAGGTACTGTAGTGGGTGTACTCATTAGTGAGTATGCGATAACAATTTTATGCAAAGAACCACGTAGAAGTAGTGTACAAATAGGTCATGCATGGGTGCAAGAGATATTGCAAGGCCATCCTATTCGCTGCTACTAGATGTTCCGCATGGAAAAACATATATTCCATAAACTTTGCATAGAATTAGTGGAGATTGGTTTAAAGCCCACCAAAAGAATGGGGGTCGAAGAGATGGTTTCAATGTTCTTAAACACGATCGATCATGGAGTAGGTAATAGAATGCTTCAAGAAAGATTTCAACACTCCGGAGAACCTGTAAGTAGACATTTCCATGAGGTTTTGAATGCCTGCCTTAAGTTGTCTTTCAAATATATTAGACCACGAGATCCTTCGTTCCGTGATAGTCAGGTAAAAATTCGAAATGATTAACGTTATTGGCCATTTTTTAAGAATGTCATAGGAGCAATTGATGGTACATGTTCCATGTGTGGTTCCTGTTAGTGAACAAAGTTTATTGGAAGAAAGGGATTTCTGACACAAAATATAATGGATGTATGTGACTGGAATATGTGCTTCACCTTTGTATTGCCTAGAGCTGTCAATTTGGGTTGAGCTCGGTGAGCCAACTCGGCCCAACCCGGCTCACCGGTGGGTTGGTTTGGTAAAATATAGGCTCACATTTTCGTGGGTCAAAAGTGTGTCAACCCACTTAACTCGCGAGCCAAAGTGGGTTCGAGCCAGGTTAAGGTGGGTTGGCTCACTTTTTAATTTTTATTTAATTTATATATTTTTTAAGTCATTTTTATAACTTTTTAATTTTTTTTTTAATTTTTGACCTTTTTATTATTATTTTATTATTTTTATAATTTTTTAAGTTAGGTGAGCCAGCCCACTTAACCCACCAACCCGTGGTGAGTCGAGCCGGGCTTGTATTTTTTTAGCTCACCAGAAAAGTGAGCCAACCCGGCTCGGCTCACTTTTAACCTAACCCGTGGTGAGCCAACCCGCGTGGCTCACTTTGACAGCTTTAGTATTGCCTGGATGGGAAGGCACTGTCCATGATGCTCTTGTTTTTTAACATGATGTCACTTATGCTAACATGAATTTTCCACATTCTCCTCTAGGTTTGTTCCTAATGCTTGACTATGACTGATTTATCCTTTTATTCAAATTCATTTTTTCATTATTGCAATTTTTTTATTAGGTAAATATTATTTGGTGGGTGTGGGCTAGCCAACACCGATGGGGTATGTTGGACCCTATAGATGTGAAAGTTATCACCTCCCCAATTTTAGACATAGATCTGGGCATGCAAATCATAATGAAATATTCAACTATTATCACTCAAGTTTAAGGTGCACAATAGAAATAACTTTTGGTGTGTAGAAGAATAGATTTGCAATTTTGTGTCACATGCCTAAGTATAACATTCTAACACAAGTTGAAATAGTTATTTCAACAATGGCTATAGGCTATAAACTTCATTAGAAGGAATAGTAACACAGATTTTGATTTTAATTGATTTAAAGATGAAGATATTATTCTTCACATGGATGATGATGATTATCATAGTAAGGTTAATTTTAACTCATCACAAGTTCCAAACATTGCTTCTTCTGCAGAGATGGATCATATCAAGATACGATTTGAGATCAAATTATTTAGCATAATAAGAATAATCTAGCTTCGTAGTCTATTTCAAAGTTATGTCAAAGTTTTATTTTGAATTTATATTTTGTAGTTTTACCTTTGAGAACATTTATGCTCATTAATACTTTTACTACTAATTTCATCTTATTTTTAACCTTTTAATATGGCTATGTTTTTTTATTTCCTTAGTAAAAATATAAAATGAATATTTATTTTTAATTCAATAAATTTTCATAAAATATAAAAATGGTGCAAATATGTTTATTTTCTATTATTAATGTTAATATCAAATATATTTAATATAGAAAAATAAAAATCTAGTAAACATTGAAAGGCCATGTCCTTTTTAGTAATTACAACTTTAAACGTGATTTCCATTGATATCATCTAAACAATATTCACTTTCTTAAACTCACGTTTGCAGAAAAGTATCCGTACATGAAATCACGTTTACTCAGACTCAAGTTTATCCAAAAATCACGTTCACTAAATCCACATTCATTCAAACTCAAGTTTGCAAACGTTAATCCAAACACACACCTCATGGTTAAAAGATGGAACCATTTTGGCTGATGTAGCTTCCAAACCAATCCCCGATGATGTGCTTCAGTCCATGGTTTCTAAATATTCTGACACGTGACAAAGGATTTTTTCCTCTTTTGAGGAGTATCTTCCACATAATGAAATTATGAAGGTTGTTGCTACTTGCATGCCTAGTCATCCTTCCTTAGGTAAAGACATTACTACATGGTCTTGTACATTAGATGGATTATTTTCATAAAAAAACTAATATGAATTTGTTGAAGATTTTTCTACTTTGAAAAATAGAGGGAGGTGGGATCGTATTTGAAAGTGGAATGTTCCTCATAGCATTAAAAATTTTATGTGGTTGACCATTAAGGGTGGTCTAAAAACCAATTCCTATCTAGCTAGGAAAGGTATCCATGTGTATGATATTTGCCCACTTTGTAATCAATGTCCAGAAACTATAGTCCACTGTCTACGTGATTACCCCAAGAGCTCAGGATGTGTGGATTTTTCTCTCTTATGGTAATAATCATATCTCCTCTCATATAGTGGATGTAAAGCATTGGATTTTAGAGAACTTGTCTAATGACAAAGGTTGCTGGTTTGGGTTTGATTGGGGTTTAATTGTTGAGTTTTGTGATATTTCAAAAGCTTTTATAATTTTTAAGTCCCACATTGCTAGTGTGGAGAGTCTTATGAGGGTATATAAGCTAACATGTGTTAATGGATTTCAAACAAGCTAATGAGATGTTGGGTTTATGCGCACGGACCAAGCAAGTGCAAATCCTGTGATTTGCCCCTTCATGCGCATATGATAATGGTGTCCGATCAACTACTTGCTCTTGTTTTCTTTAAAATTATTTTTTGAATTTTAAATTCTAACCTTTATCTGAAAAACCATTTTTATCAGAGATGAATGTTGACTTGGTCTCTATTGACTCTGGAGTTGTTCCATGTTTTTCTCCACGTCTCTATTTTAAATTTAAATTTAAATTTTGAATTTAAACAACCAACTCTTATCTATATCGATTTTTTTCTACTACACAATTTTTCACTCTTTCTCTTCCCCTCTTTTGCTCTGCTCTTATTCCACTATTCGTTTTAAGCTAGTTTTGTGTGACCTCGTGCCCCGGTGCAAGAAGAACTTGCTGTATCCTTGGGGATCATCACAATCAAGGCCAGAAGGTGCATTTGCGACAACAATCTTAAGGATTTATGTCTTCTACACCCTCTGGCAATGTTGATTCTCCAAACGGAGATGGCGGAACACAACCTACTCCTACCCCGGTCAATGCTCCACATGTCCTTTATGCTAAGCCATTCTCAGATGTCTCCAAGATCAAGGTTTTCGAAGGTCTGAATTATCATAGATGGCAGGAACATCTCTTTCAGATCTGAAACAGTCACAAATGAAAGACACCAAACTGATCGAGTACTGGAATACTGTCAATAAGGTATTCCTCATACTATCCTTAATAAATATTGTGAAAAGGAAGGGATAATACATGAAGTGACTCCAGCTTATTCACCTTAGTCTAATGGGGTAGCTGAAAGAAAAAATAGGACCTTAAAGAAAATTATGAATGTCATGCTTATTAATTCAAGTGCACCAGATAACTTATGGGGAAGCCCTTTTAGCTGCCTGTTTCTTTCAAAATAGGATTCCACATAAGAAAACTGGTAAGTCTCCATATGAAATTTGGAAAGGGTATAAGCCTAACTTGAGTTATCTGATATTGTGGGGTTCCTAGCTAAGGTTATGCCTCATGACATTAAGAAAAGAAAAATATGCTCTAAGACCTTTGATTGCATGTTTAGTGGTTATGTTGAGCATAGTGTTGCTTATCGGTTTCTTATTTTGAAAAGTGATGTGCTTGATTGTAGTACAATTATGGAAAATAAGAATGCTGAGTTTTTGGAACATGTGTTCTCTTTGAAGTCTGAATTTGTTTCTCATGCAACTGTTCAAAATAACAATGAGGACTCTTGTGAGGATTTGAGAAGGAGTAAAAGACAAAGGAAAGAATCTTCCTTTGGAAATGATTTTTACACTTACTTGATTGGAAATGATCCTTCAACTTTTTCTGAAGTTGTTTCTTCTTCCGATGCCCAATTTTGGAATAAAGCTATTAAAATTGAAATTGATTCTCTTTCTAAAAATAAAGGCTTAATTGCATTTTTCGTCCCCCTACTATCAAATCCGCGATTTTGGTCTCCCTACTTTTTTTTTCGCGATTTTGGTCCCCCTATTATTCCAAATTCGCAATTTTGGTCCCTTTAACACATACTTGGGAGGTATAGGGGGACCCAAATTTGAACTACATCACGAATTTGGAATAATAGAGGGACCAAAATCGCAAAAAACAATAGGGGGAACAAAATCGCGGATTGATGATAGTATGGGGACCAAAAGTGCAATTAAGCCAAAAATAAAACTTGAATTTTGGTTGATTTACCTCCGAGAGCAAAAATCATTGTTGTTAGTGGATTTTTAAAAGGAAACTTAATCTTGACGGTTCAATTAAAAAATACAAAGTAAGATTGGTTATGAAAGGTTTTTCTCAAAAACAAAATATTGACTATTTTGATAGATTTTCTCCTATGACTAGAATTTCTTCAAATTGAGTTTTAATAGCTTTAGGCTTTTCTAAATGGTGATTTAAAAAAAGAAATTTATATGTCTCAACCTGAAGGATGTGTCATTTATAGTAAAAAAACAAAGTTTGTAAACTTCTAAAATCCTTGTATGGTTTGAAATAAGCTCCAAAACAATGGCATGAGAAATTTAATCAAACTTTGATTGATGATGGTTATCTACTGTTGAAGTGGATAAATGTGTCTACAGAAATCATTTGCTTGTATGTAGATGATATGCTTGGAACATGTTTAGATGTAGTGATTAAGACTAAGCTTTTTCTTGCATCTAACTTTGACATGAAAGGCATGGGTGAAGCAAGTATAATATTGGGTGTTAAAATCATAAGGGTGATAGTATCATGCTATCCCAAGAACATTATGTTGAAAAACTTCTTAGGAAGTTTGGACATTTTTATGAAAAACTGGTGAGTACCCCTTATAATGGCAACACTCAATTAATGAAAAATCGAGGTGACCCTGTTTCTCAATCTGAGTATGCTCAAATAATTGGAAGCTTGTTACATTTGATGAATTTCTCTCGAACTGACATAACTTATGTTATGGGTAGGTTGAGATATACTAAGAATCCTAATTAGGATCATTGAGGTGCACTTGCTAGACTCAAGAGATACTTGAGAGGTGCCATGGATTATGGTATTAAGTATAGTGGATTTCCTATTGTATTCGAAGGATACAATGATGCTAACCGGATCTCAGATTTGGATGAGATAAAATCCACTAGTGGTTACATCTTTACACTTGGTGGTGGTGTTGTTATTTGGAGATCAACCAAACAGACTATAATCGCCAGATCCACTATGGAATCTGAATTTATATCTCTAGAATTGAACGGTAATGAGGTTGAGTGGTTGAAAAACTTATTAACAGACATTCCATTAGGAATGAAACCAACACCATCAGTGTATGTTCATTGTGATAACCAGTCGGCTATAGCCATTGCAAAGAACAAGACTTACAATGGAAAAAATAGACATATTCAATTAAGACACAATGTGGTGAAACAGATTCTGAAAGATGGAAAAATCTTCACTGATTATGTAAAGTCAGAAGTGAATTTGGTCGATCCTCTGACTAAACCCTTGGGTAGAGAATTTATAATTGAAACATCGAGGGGAATGTGACTAAAGCCAATTTGATACTAACAGTGATGGTAACCTAACCATTATGATTGGAGACCCCATGATGAAGGTTAATATGGGTAAAAACAAGTCACCTATTAGTCTTGTTAGCACTATTTAATTTGTCCCTTCCTATGGTGTATGTGGTGCTAGGCTGCATATTGGAGAGGATAAGCTCTAAAGGCTTTTAATGATTTTCATAGCCCTTATGAGTGGTGTATGAAGTGCAACATACACTTGATGAAATCACCTATATGAGTGTTAAGTGGGGTCGCTTGCATGAGATTAAGGTGAAATCTTTAGAGCACTCATGAATACCAGCCGAGCGCATGGGCTTACAACGCAACACAACGATAACGAAAAAAAATTATGGGGTGTAATGTGACTGGTAAGACCTCTATCATACACCAAAGTGTTTTGGTTCATAGGACATGTTCCACCAATTCACCTGTATGTTATGACTTATCAGTCTAGGTCTGGTTCATAATCCAAAACACACCAGATTCAACGCATTAACATCCATGTTAGTGGTTTAGAGCAAAATTTTCTTTTTAAAAATGTTTTTGAAATCTTTTGAAATATGTGGGGAATTGTTATGAATTTTGTGATATTTCAAAAGCTTTTGCAATTTTCAAGTCCCACATTGCTAGCGTAAGGTGTCTTATGAGGGTATATACTATATAAGCTAACACGTGTTTATGGATTTCAAACAAGCCACATGTTAGGCTCGCACGCACAAGAACAGGCCAAGCAAGTGCAAATCCTCTGATCCCCCCCCCATGCACGCATGAGAATGGTGCCTTATCAGCTTTTCGCTCCTGCTATATTTAAAAATATTTTTGGATTTTAAATTATAGCTCTTATCTAAAATACCGTTTTTGTCAGAGATGAATGTTGACTTGGCCTTTCTAGATTTTTTTGGGATGATTATCGATCCTTATCCTCGACTAACTCCAGAGTGGTTCCAAATTTTTCTCCACGTCTCTATTTTCAATTTAATTTTTAAATTTAAATTTTGAATTAAAACAAATAGCTCTTATCTTATCTAGATTGGTTTTTCTACTACACGATTTTTTCACTCTTTCTCTTTCCCTTTTATACTCTACTATGATTCCACTATTCGTTTTAAAGCTAGTTCCACGCGACCTCATGCCCCGGTGCGAGAAGAACCTGTTGTATCCTGGGGGATCATCGAAATCAAGGCGAATGAATCCTTAAGGACAACGTGCGCTCACATGTGCCTCAAGTTAAGGCCAGAAGGTGCATCCACGATAACAGTTTTTGGAGTTACTATATGGATCCTTTGGTCTCAACGCAATGAATTTGTTTTAATAGACACCACATATATCCGGGAATTATATCATCTAATATTGCACAAGGTTATTGAGTTTCATGGAGCTGGATCAATAATCTCAATTGTTGATAGGCCTAGGCATTCCTATCAAGAACAACTTATTGGGTGGAGTTTTCCAACAAGTTACTACTGCGTGAAATGTAATGTTAATGGAACAGTAAGAAATCAAGGAACTATAGCTTCCTATGATGGAGTATTTAGAGACAACCTAGAGAGATGATTGTTGGGTTTCTCAAATCTATTAGGCAACATAACAATTACTATGGCTAAATGGAGAGGAATTTTGCTTACTTTGGAGCTAGCTTGTGAACAGAACCATACTACAATCTGGATAGAAACAGACTCTAATTGGTGGTTGTATCCTTGATAACTTATGGTTGTGTTTCAACTCACCCTTGTAACAAAGTTGTTATTGCAATCATTGACCTACTCAAACTCCCCTAGTAGGTGAAGATTTCAGTTACTTATAAAGAGAGCAATTTTCCAGTATATTTTATGGCATTATATATGTCGACACCCAATTTTGACCGGGTTATTTTATTTATTTGTAGGAAATAAAATTAGGAAAATAAATAATTAAAAAATTAAGAAAATTAAAAATTAAAAAATAGAATAAAATTAAATAATAAATATATAAAAGATTATAAATACAAAAAGAAAAAAATGAAAAAGAGAAGAAAGATATTGCATTAAAGAAGCATTAATGTCAAGATCGTCTTAAGAGAGCATATTTTTATCAAGAATACGTAAGAGATCAAATCTTGATTAATAAATTTTCTCATCAATGTGACAGATTCTTTTTAATAATTTCCCTCTCAATTAAAATGAATCTGTGGATTTGATTTTAGGAGGATTATTCTATTGATGAATATGATTCTTAAAGATTATGATCAAATAATTAATGTAATTAATGATTTTTTTTACGTCTAAACCAAGAATTCCATTAAATATGAGTGGACTGGTTAAAATCCAGACTCACTTGAGTAGCAATACAATCTGGAGTCTCTTCCACCCATATAGTATCTGGGTTATTGAGAGCAAATTTAGCTAAAAAATGAGCCGCAAAATTACCAGCTCTTATTACATGACGGAAAGATAGAGAAAGGATATCTTGGGAGAAGGAAATACAATCTGCAACTAGAAAATCAAAGATAGATGATCCTGAAATTGAGTTAGAGATGGCAGAAATTAATTGAAGACAATCTGATTCTGCTTGAAGTTTGAGGAAACCCATATCCAAGGCAAAACGAAGTCCTAAGCACAGGCCCACTGCTTCGGCTGTTTTCACTTCAGGTCCACATTGAACTTTCCACGTAGCTGCTGCTAGCACGATGCCTTCATGCAACTCAAACTCCCCAATTGGTACCATCCTTAAATGCTACGTCAATATTCAATTTGAAAAAACCATCCGGGGGGCAATCCAGGAGCGAACCTGGGAGCTGCTAGGCAGATTGGGCAACCGCCTCTGATTGGCATTAACTTAATGGAATTGATTTAAACACTTCATGGCAGTGTCTATAATCGTTCTAAGTGGAAGTTCCTCACCATCAAAAATCAGTTTATTCCTGCTATGCCATAGACTATATACCAGCGAGGCAAAAACACTAGCATTTGAGTATGGTGATCTAGAATTTTATCCAAAAGCTCTGAGAAATCAATCTGAGCATATTGAGGAAACAACAATGTCCCTACTGGAGAAGCTGTCCAGAAATGTTCTGCCCAAGGACATGAAAAGAAAGTGTGATCAATTGTTTCCTCTGCTTTTAAATACCCGGGACAAGCTGGATCAATTTGCATACCTCTTCTGATCAACAAGGAGCGAACTGGAACACAACCTTTCTTCAATCTCCACAAGAGATGTTTATGTCAAGGGGGTCCATGTATTTTCCACAGTCTCTGATCATCAGCCGAGACATAGCCAGGGGAGGGTGTGCTTGAGTCAATGGTGTTGTTGATTAGGTGGTAGCCCGCTCTAACTGAGTACTCTCCATGTTTTGAACCTGCCCAACAAAGCATATCTGATTTCGGTCTCCTAGTCAAAGGAATAGCTAGAATTTGATTAGTTTCATAGTCTTGGAACAAACTTTGAAGAATTCCAACATCCCATCTTCTAGTAGTTGGTTCAATTAAAGAGGAGACAAAGGACAATTTTGAGCCGTTTGGACGAGCAGATCAGATGCGATGCCCTGGCTAGTGGGGCAGCCAGTTGTCCTTCCAGATATCAGCACTTTGACCATCTCCTATAGTCTAGTATGCTCCTCTTTGTAAAACCCATTGAGCACTATGGATACTCTTCCAAGTGTATCTCGGGAAGTGGCTAAGGGGAGCCTGCATAAAAGACATATGTGGAAAGTAACGAGCTCTCAGGCATCGGGTCATAAGTGAATTTTCATTCACCATCAATCTACAACCTTGTTTCTCCAATAGAGCAAAATTGAAGGCATGGAAACTTCGGAAACCCATTCCACACTCTTTTTTTGGAATACACAATTTCTTCCAGGAGTACCAGTGCAATTTTCGCTCCCCGTCTTTGCTTTCCCACCAGAAACGGTTAATCATAACCTCTATAGAATCACTAAGCGTTTGAGGAAGAAGAAAACAGCCCATTATGTAGCAAGGAATTGATTGGACTACAGACTTGATGAGGACCTCCCTTCTTGCGGATGATAAAAATTTTTCCTTCCAACCCTTTAATTTCTTCCACACTCTATCCCGGACAAATTTAAAAATTTGGGTTTTAGATCTCCCAACATAAGTTGGGATTCCCAAATATTTTGAATGATTATCATCTGCCTTAATTTGCATCCAGTCTTGGAACAAAATTTGTGTGTCTGAATGTACATTTCGACTAAAAGATAATTCAGACTTATCCAGGTTGATCAATTGGCCTGAAGCTTCTTGATAAAGCTTTAGAATATTCTTAACAACATTGACCTCTTGATTTGTACTCCGAAAGAAAATAATACTATCATCTGCAAAGAAAAGGTGAGTAACTTCTGGAGCTCTTCTAGAAATTCGAATGCCATGAATCAGAGAATCCTCTTGTGCTTTGATAATAAGTCAAGAGAAAACTTCAGCACATAAGATAAACAAATAAGGGGAGAGGGTATCACCTTGTCGAAGACCTCTGCAAGGGGAGAAAAACTCACAAGGGAAGCCATTCAAAAGCACAACTGAGGAAACAGAGCTTACACATCTCATGATAAGGGATACTAGACTCTCTGGGAAGCCCATAGTCAACATTGTGGCTTCAAGAAAATTCTATTCAATTCGATCATAAGCCTTTGCCATATCAAGTTTGAGGCCTATATGTCCTTGCTTTCCGGAATTCTTCTTCCTCATGAAATGAAAGGTATCGAAGGCAAGTAGTGCATTATCAGTAATAAGACGACTCGGTACAAAGGCACTTTGGTGTATACTAACAACTTCAGAAAGCATCGGTTTAATCTTGTTAGCAATAGTTTTAGTGACCAGCTTTAGTACCACATTGCATAATGAAATAGGCCTGAAATCACGGGTATGCCTTGGTTTTTTAATTTTTGGAATCATGCAAATGTGGGTTGTATTTATTGGGCTTGTATCCCCATTGTTGTTCAAAATATCCAATACAGAATGCAAGTCACTAGGACCAACAATCGACCAGTACTGTTGGAAAAAGTATGCTGGTAATCCATCTGGCCCCGGCGCGGCCCAAGATTTCATTTGCTTCAAAGAAGTCAGCACCTCACTCTCATGAAATGGTTCAGCCAATACCTGGGTCCACGAAGGGGAGACACGTCCCTGCACCACACTCACTGCCTCAGTAACATTTGAGTTCGCCCCACTTGAGAATAGGCCCACAAAGTATTGAGTCATGATGCGTCCAATATCTTCCTCATCCTCATATCTTCGTCCCACATCATCATGAATATTGTCAATCCAATTTCTTCCTCTGTGTTGGTTTGCTTTTTGGTGGAAGAACTTGGAGTTTTGGTCTCCGTGTTGCAGCCAAGATACTCTACTGCATTGTTGCCAGAAGATTTCTTCAGAGACCAACAATGCATCTAGTTCTTCTTCCTTCTTTCGAATTGAATCAAGGACCTCTGGATCAGCTAAACGTTGGTAAAGCTTCTGCAGTTCCTTTTGGCATTTTTTAATTTTCTTTGGAATATCGCCAAAGACATCATCTCCCCAACTATCCAGTGTTGACAAACAGGCTTGAATTTTGGTTGGTAAGTCTGTGTAAATAGTATTCCATGCCTGAGATACCCGAGAGGGAAGGTCTTTCTCCTGTGTCCATGTTTCTTCAAACTAAATGACCTTCACCTTTTTCCTTTGGCGATGCACAGAAGGGAAGAAATCCAGCAATAAAGGGCTATGATCAGAGTGGAACCTGCTTAAATGAAACACTTTCGCCTCCGGGAAAGAAGAAATCCACTCCTGGGAAGCCAGAATTCTATCTAGACAAGCTTGGATCAAACCTACACCCGATTAGCCATTACTCCATGTGAAAGGGCCACCATCATATCCTAAGTCAACGAGCTCAGCTTCATGGACTGCATCACGAAAAGAATTCATCAATTGAGTAGAAGTGGAACTACCCCCTTGTTTTTCACCCCTGTCCGCAATAAGGTTGATGTCACCAAAGCATAGCCAGCGCAGACTCAATTCCTCTGCTGATAATTCCACTAGTAATTCACAGGTTTTGTGTTTGTTCGAGCATTCTGGGAAGCCATAAATGTCAGTGCTCCTCCACCAAGAAGCGCCATCATCCAAAGAAATTTTGAAGTCTATGTGATTTAGAGACGATTTCACAATCTCAATTCTAACATCCACTATCCACAAAATGGCTAAACCTCCACTTCTTTCCCTCCTTTCTCCCCTGCAATTGATAGCGAAAATATTTGATAGACCACCAATGTTCCTAAATCTCATCATTTCATTATCCTTCTTCCTTGTCTCCATTAGGAAGACCAGCTTTGGGAACTTAGTAATGACAGGCTTTTTAAAAGCTCTCACTGCCGTGGTTCTCAAGCCCACGACAGTTTCAGGCTAAGAGCTTCATTGGGTTCGGCCAGCTTGGTCCTCCAGGCCTGCCGTTGAAAATTCATGGTGGCAAGTTTTTTTGGTAGGGAGATCATCAATTGGGTCAACATCCACCATATCAATATCCATCTTCCTCTTTCCTCCTTCCATTGTGACGTGAGACAGCTGTGACTATTGCTTACTTCTTCCTAGATTGTCCATTCTTTTCCATGTCTTGGAATTATTTTTAGGGACATTAGAAATACATTTGGGTGGGGGGCGCGATCCTAAGGGGTCAATATAGCTGTGGGGATGCCAGATGTTTTCTTTACCTCTATCTCCTTCAATAGCTGGCATATTCCCCTCTACATTTGTATTTTCTTCACCTTCATTCTCTGTTCCCACCAATCCCCCTTGTCCTGCTAGTAGATTAGAAGCAGCCCCGTTAACCACTATTTCTTTGTCCTTTGTGGGAGGGACAAGAGCTTTCGTAACTGTTAAAGCAGATAATAAATTTAAAAGTTCACTAGACAGATTTTCTTTGTTTCCGTGCCTCCTATTGGGATGACAGTTTGTGTTAGGCCCACTCTTGCTATTCTGCATTTTGCGCCCAAAGTTGGATGCTCTTAACCATGGTCCTACCGTTGGTTCTTCCTGGTTTTCATTCTGACCCTTCTGAATACTACATCCATTCTCATCGTGCCCCACCAAACCACAGGAGTAACAAAATTGTGGTAGCCGTTCATACCAGAAATCAACCCACGTAATGTCATCTTCTCTACTCCCACGTTGATTCCTGGTTTTAGAGGTTTAGTAGAATCAAAATTCACCACAACCTTGATAAAGGAACCCTTCTCCTTGATTTCAAAATCTCCGATTCCAGAACTTCTCCCATACATGCACCAATTTACGCCCCATTTTGGTTGTTCTACAATGCAGGGGAAGACCCCATATTTGAATTTTAAGCGACACAGTAGAAAAATTCAAACTCTCCACATCTTGACCCCTCTCCCATCTTTGCAAGGATGCCATGCATTCCGGAAAGTCCATGGACTTCCTCTTAACACACGATCAGCATCTTTGGCTTCATCAAAAAGGAATTGGAATTTCATTTCCATAACCTCCTCCACCTTAAAACCTTTAGGATTACACCAAATCCCTGCTAAGGCACTCTGGAGGCTGTTTGCATGGATTGGCTTCTCCGTAATGAAATATCCAATAAAACTCCTTGAACATGTCTCCAAACCTTCTCTGGCATCTTCTTCATCATATACTATTATGGGTGGTGTATCCATAGGTGCTCCAAATAGGGACAGAGTCAGCAACTAGCGACGAGATACACGATCACCGGATAAAAACACTACGTGCAGGGAACCCTTTGGAGAAAACCTTGGAGAGAAACCCTAGAGGCGGCACGAGGACCGACATTATCATTTATATCATGTAATTAATGATTAATTTTGAGAAAATTGGGAAGAAATCAAGAATTTAATTGAAAGAGATTAAGTGTGAATTTAGAGAAAATAAAAAATAATAGTAAAAAATCAATTACAAGGATTTGGTGTAAGAATAATAAGAATCAAAATCTTTTAGGATCAACCTTTAAAGTCCCACATCGGGTAGTGCACCCTCTTCCAACCTTTCATTCTCCAATAAAATGAGTGAACTACCAAGTGTTTAGATGAGGGAGGAAAGGAGCATAGAAATTGTAACATCCCAAATTGTATAAATCAATCTCATAATTCAAATAGGTTTAGAAAGGTATTTTTGTAAAAAGGAAATAGGAAAAGAGGGTAATAATTAGTGAACAATGCTTGGGATGGAAATCTGAAAATTCTATTCTGCAGTAAGCTCACTCAAGCGAGAATGAACTCGCTTAAACGAGAGGACAGCTCGCTCAGGCGAGAGTACCCTCGCCTGAGCGAATCTATCAGTAAAATTGGGAAGTGAGTTTCTGGTTTTTTCGCTCAAGCAAGAAACCTCTCGCTTGAGCGAAATTGGGGGAATTTCAGAGTTTGCTCTCTGACTTGGTCTCGCTCAAGCAAAATTCACTCGCTTGAGTGAAGTTGCCCCCTAATTTCAGAGGTTGCTCTCTGACATGGTCTTGCTCAAGCGAGCAGGTTCTCGCTTGAGCGAGAACGCGAATCCCGTATAGCATATTTTCACTCGCTGAAGCAATCAAATCCTTACTTAAGTGAGAGTACACATAACAACTTTTAATGCGTTTTTGAATTAGGGCTTTGACACTTATTTCTTCCCACTTGTTTTTAGAGAAAGGATTCTAGATAGAGAAAGAAGAGCAAGGAGCTTGGATCGAAGCCTCAAATCACTAGAGGAGTTGTGAATCATCACCCTCCACCCCTCCACCATTCCCTTTTCTTACTTTTGAGGTGAGTGTGGTTCACCCACTCATTATCATCTTACTTGAACCATTGAATGACCCTTATTCTCCTTTCCCTTGCTTATTTTATCTTGCTTGTGGTTGATTGATTGTCCTTAGGGCTAGGAATTGTTATGGGTGATGATTTTGTTTGATGCTTGCCTAACCCTATGGTTTAAAAATTAGGGCTCTATGTTGAGGTTATGTATTAATGATGTACTCTCATGAAATGACTTACCTATGCATATTCATGTTCAATAATTGTCATAACTCTTGTTTATGAACCCTAATCATGTAAGGAAGAACATTCATGGGCTTATGGGCTATATGTAGCCAAAGAGAAATTGAATCTATTTATGTTAAAACTCAGGTAGTCATGTTTGCTAAAATCTATCACAATTTAAGGATAAGGTCTTAGTGGCCTTCAGGAATGACAGTTCTTGTTAGTGTGAGCTAAGTCTATCATCATGTAAAGTGGAAAGACCTTTAGGCTATTGGGTTAAACACTTCTTGACTAATCTTTCATTATTTACCATTATTGATGACTTATGAGTTAATTGAGTTTATGAAATGATTGTTGCAACCATATTTGTTTGTTTCTCCCACACTGCATGCTTTATCACACTCACCGGGATGTTAGTCTCATCACACGCTGTGGTGTTATATTCATATGTGCATGGTTCTCAACCGAATGCTTGACCGGGAGCTAGGGGTTCATGGTTGGGCCTTGTGTGGCCTAATCCTTTTGATTTAGGATTATTTTGTATAGGAATTTGGATGTATTCTTTTGGTGGGATATTTTGGTACACATGGAGCCTTTAGAGGCTTATTTCTATTATGTCAAGAATGCATATATAATTGTATCTCATTATGCCTATAGATTTATATTTTATGTTGTATTGAGGCAATGTTGGCATATTACTGAATTATTGGATAAATGTATTGATGTTTACGCTTAAGTAACTGTTGACTCATTGAATAGTGTCTCCAACGGACATTATTCTTGAATTCAGGAACTAAGACATTGCAGGCGCCATGTTGGTATCAATTTTGATATTATCACCCTTACCCTGAGGACTCATGCCATTTTTGTTGTGGTTCAATTTAGAATCATGTGTGTTGATCTTGGCTTAGTTGCAATGTCATTTTAAAAAATGTGATTTTCCTTCTATATTGAAGAAAGAGGAGAAAGAATGCAAAAAACTAAGAAAGAGGAAAAATCAAGAAAAAGAAAATATGAAGAAATAAAGAAAAGGAAATTATGAATATTCGAGAGTCATATAGAGAAAATTTGGAAGAAGTCTTTTAAAGAACATCTCAAGCTCACTTGAGTGAAACATTGTGCTAGAAATCTTTTGACCAGATTAGCCATTAAACATTTATTTGAGCCTTTAATGCCCTTTTCTTCCATTACCCTTTTAACCATTGGCCACATTACAAGCTTAATAAAGTCCATTTTGATCAATGATTAGTTGAAATTATTTTCTTAAGCATTAATTTTGGGGAAAAATTATTTGAGATTGTAGTACATTTTTCCTAAAAAAAGAAAGGAAAGGAAAAAGAAAAAAATACTGAGAAAAAAATTAAAAAAGAGCTACAGATTGAAAATCCTTTTGAATTCAGTTGTCAATCTTGTTGATTGAAGCTAATGATCAGTTTTCCCACTAAGAATCCAAAGCAAGATTATTGTTGAAAGCAATGAATTGATACAGAGTTGGATTTTTTGTAAGACAAAGCTGATTATTATCTCTCTGATTGAAAGTTCATGAGCACTTGATACTTTACTTGGGGGCTTGTGTTATGTGTAATTTGTGTTATTATGTTCCAAAAGATACCTTTTAGCCTTTTGACTTGAAGCTTTCCTCTTCATCCTTGAGTAGACAAACAAGTGTTGTGGTACAATAGTGAATTTTAAATAAAAAATTTATAGATACTTTTTCCTTGTACTTCTCTCAAAATAAAAATTGAAAAAAGTAATATGTCATGTCGTCATCAATATTCTCACATTAATCTTTATAGCATGGATTTTTCTCTCACCATCAAGCTTTTTCTCACTCATTTGCATTTCATTAAATTTCCTGTTGATTTCTCAGGATGAATTTTATTTTGCATTGCTTGTTGATTTTCCAGCTAAATATCATTTTGCATTCTCTGTCCCAGACTAAATTTCTTTTACATTGCCTGTTGATTTCAGGTCATTAATTATTTTGCATTGCTTGTTGATTTTCCAAGCTAAATATTATATTCTATTTCCTGTTGATTTCTCAGGTCTTTAATCATTTGTTTGCATTGCTTTTTGATTTTCCAAGCGAAATATTAATTTACATTGCCTGTTGATTTCTCGGGTTGATTTATTTTGCATTGCCAGACGATTTTCCAGGTCATTAATCATTTGTTTGCATTGCTTGTTGATTTTCCAAGCTAAATATCATTTTGCATTCTCTGTTGATTTTCCAGAATGGATTTCTTTTACATTGCCTGTTGATTTTTTAGGACATTAACTATTTTGCATTGCTTGTTGATTTTTCAAGCTAAATATTATTTTGTATTTCTTGTTGATTTTCCATGTCATTAATCATTTGTTTGCATTGCTTGTTTATTTTTCAAGCGAAATATCATTTTGCATTGCCTGTTGATTTCCCGCGCTGATTTTGTTTTGCATTTCCTGTTGATTTTCCAGGTCATTAATCATTTGTTTGCATTGCTTGTTGATTTTTCAAGCCAAATATCATTTTGCATTGCCTGTTGATTTTCCAGGTTGAATTTTATTTTGCACTGCTTGTTGATTTTCCAAGCTAAATATCATTTTGCACTCATTATTGATTTTCTATGTTATTAATTATTTATTTGAATTGCTTGTTGATTTCCTCGACTGAATTTTATTTTTCCTTATTTGTTTGAGTCACTTGTTGATTTCTGATTTTTAGAAGATTTTGTATTATATTAATTTGTCAAAGGAAAGTCTCGGTCAAAATTGGCTCTTTCTTTTACTTTGTTTATTCTTTCTAATCGAAAAATAAGCAAATGGGGGTTAAACAGTCGACACCCAATTTTGACTGGGTTATTTTATTATTTGTATGAATTAAAATTAGGAAAATAAATTAATTAAAAATTTAAGAAAATTTAAAATTAAAAAAAAAGAAAAAAAAATCTATAATAAATACAAAAAGAAAAAAATGAAAAAGAGAATGAAGATCTTGCATTAAAGAAGCATTAATGTTAGGATCCTCTGAAGAGGGCAGATTTTTATCAAGAATACCTAAGAGATCAAATCTTGATTAATAAATTTTCTCATCAATGTGAAGAATTCTTTTTATTAATTTCCCTTTCAGTTAAAATGAATTATGGATTTGATTTTATGAGGTATGATTCGTAAAAATTATGATAAAGTAATTAATGCAATTAATGATTAATTTTGAGAAAATTGGGAAGAAATCGGGAATTTATTTAAAAGAGATTGTGATTTTAGAGAAAATAAAGAAAACAATAAAAAAAATGTAATTACAAGGATTGGAGTGTGAGAATAATAAGAATTGAAATCTTTTACGATTATCAGATAAAAATAAAAAACCCAACCTTTCAAGTCCCACGTCGGATATTGTACCCTCTTCCAACCTTTCTTTCTCCTATAAAAGGAGTGAACTACCAAGTGAGGGAGGGATCAAGAGGGGTTTCATTTTAGGTAAGTTTGTCCATCTCTTCCTTTTTTATTTAAATAATTTTATGTTATATAATTTTCTTAAATTTTTAGGAAGTTTGTTTAGGATTGTTAATAAAAAAATAAAAAAAATAGTTTAATTTCAATTGTTAGGATTAGAAAAAGTAAAAAATTCAAAATTAAAATCAACCAATCCACAATTATTTTCGAGAATAACTACGTGACTTTTGAGGTTCTCATTGCATCCGGGGTTTCTACACGTCAAGTCAAAATTAATTTTTTTTTATTTTTTGTTTAATTTATTTCTTTGTTTTATTTATGAAAAAGAGGGGTAAAATAAATAGCTTTAATTTGCATAGTCAATTTAGGATAATCGTTTTAAGACGACGTGTAGAGGTGTAATGAGATTTAGTCTCCACTCTTCCCGAAACGTAATGGATTCCCAGACCCAATTTTTTTTTAAGATTAAACTTTTTCAGAGTTTCCAATTTTTCCTAATTGAATAAAATTGGTGGCAACTCTCACATTGAATTCTCTTTAAATTCTTTGGGTCGCTACAGTATGCATTCCAACTTTTTTGGGCCTCCAAGTTTTTTATGCTCCTCTCCTGATTGTGTTCTTCTTTTGTATTAGGATTATATAGGGTTTCTTTCCCTAGAGTAGTTGTTGTGTAGTTTCTTTTAGGGTTTCCCCCTCCACATTACAAAAAAGTGATATATTTCCATTAAAATATAAAATAAAACAGTATATTCCATTATATTGTTTCCGTATACTATCAAACAAATATCATGATTACCAATGAGTGGTTGATTTAAGTGGTAGATGAGTAACTCCCCTTAAACAATGACTCGGGTTCGAGTCTTATATATATAGAATAAGGTCCCGTTTGGAAATACAACTTATTTAAGTGCTTATGACATAAACTCTTATTTAATAAGCACTTAATAAATAAGCTCTTAAAAAAATAGATGAAAATTGAAGAGGGTGCAGTGTACTTAAATTCTCCATAAGCTATTCTATAAGCTATTCTCAGGAACTTATTGAAATAAGCTGAAATAGCTTATGAGCATGTCATAAGCTCTTTTCATAAGTTTACCCAAACAGTTATATAAGTGTTTATGTCATAAGATAAGCTCAAATAAGCTCTTCCAAACACCACCTAAAAATTCACATTTGGAGAGGTAACCCCACCAGAATTTGGATGTTCCCCTCTCAAGTAGAATTGTCTACCTTTGGTTCACATAGAAAAAGAAACATAAATCATGATTAAGTTCACTCTGTTGAAAATAAAAGAAGTTTAAAATGTTTATTTATAAGGGTCACAAAAGGTCTAGCAATGAAACTCATTAATCTCATACCTCTTCAAACATTCTCATTTTCTTTCTCTCTTTTCCTCTCCTTATTTATTTATTTTATTTACTTTTTTAAATTAATTTATTTTTGACATTTTATAAAAAATGGCTCAATCAAATTAAGTTGTTCACTATGTAAAGGACAAAGTTAGAAAATATTGAAAGATGTTAAATTTCAAAACACAAGATTGAGAATACTCCTCTCAGTGAGCTTTGATACGAATTGAAAATGGTTTTTAGATTGGTACCTTAGGGATTCATTAGATGAAGTCAATTCATGAAGAGGGTTAACAACAAGATAAAGGCACCCTAATGATGTGATATAATTCCGGGAGGAAGGAGATACTAGATGGAGTCACCCTTATGGGAGAAACCAACCTTAAGATGAGAGAGTTATCAACTAGATGTATTTTATATTTATCTCTGATGACATGAAATGATATGATTGACATGACTTAAGAGGGGAAATAATTATCCATTAGATAGAGTCAACCCAAAGAAAAAACTCACTCTTACGAGAAAAGGGCTATTAACAATTGTACCGTTGCGAATGCGTGGGTGATGTTGGATTGTGGGTGATGTTTGTTTTATACATGTATTACTAAATTTTTATAATATAATTAATTTATGATATAATTATATACATCAATTAGTAAAATGTGAAGAGCATATTGATATCATGTTTATTGAGAAAGTTTAATATATATACACTGTCAGTGTAAAGAACTTTTACGCATATATCCAATGATGTGCTGCTACATCATTTATTAAATTCAGTAACACATGATGTGTCATATTCATTAAATGACGTGGTGGCATACCATTGGATGTTTGTGTAAAATTTCTTTACATTGACTGTATATCAATTAAACAATACATAGTTAATATAATTATAAGTTTAAAATATATTGATCATTGAGATCCATAACCCAATCACTTTAAACATATATAAAGTGCATGAAAAAATCCTTGTAGGAAAAACCTAGTCAGCCCCGTGGATAATACTTGGTGTTCATAAAAAAAAAACCACTTTACTGAAATGAGAATAAAAAATAAAAACTAAAAAATAAAAGTGAAGAAACGTGACATGTGTATTGAGTGAACAATTTTAATATAGAGCAAATATAATAGAAAAGATAAGAAATATAATAAATTGAAAATGTTAATAAATAAATTACAGAGATAAATAATATATTACAAAAAAGACGTTAAATATAATGTAAATTAACACATTTATTATATTTTTTTAATCTATGTTTTCATGTAATAAAACAAATTAATAGGGATGGATAATGAGAGAAAATGTTTTAATATGATAAAAATTGAAAGTGTGATAAAAAAAAGGAAAAAATGGTAGAAATAGGATCATCTCCTATTAAGGATACCTGTGGTTCATAAAAAAATGACTTTAAAAAAGTGAGAATAATAAAACTAAAAATGATAAAACGTGACACGTTTACTGGGGAACAATCTTAAGTTAGGGAGTAAATAGATAAATCATAAGTAGAATAGATAAGAAAGATAATAAGTGAAAACATTAATGAATAAAATGGAGATATAAATGATATATTAAAAAAATCATATTAAATTTAATGTAAATCAACACATTTATTGTATTTTTTAATATGTGTTTTTATGAAATGAAACAAATAATAAAAACTGGATGATATGAGAAGTTGTTTTAATAATAATAATAATAATAATAATAATAATAAAAGAAATTAAAGTGTGAGAAAAAATGGGGGAAAAATAAAATAATGGAAGCAGAACTGCCTTCTGTTCAGAATATTCGTAGTTCTTAAAAAAACATCAATTTTATAATGAAACATTTCAATATAAATGAATAATGAGAAAAAAGTTTTAATATAATATAATAAAAAGAAAGTGAATGTGAGATACATAGAATAGATAAAAGAAATAATGAGTGAAAGCATTAACGAAAAAAATAGAGAGGTAAATAATATATTGGAAAAATCACATTAATTTAATGAAATCAACATATTTATTATATTTCTTAATTTGTATTTTTATGTAATGAAAAATCAAGAATGAATGATGAAAGAATCCGTTTTGATATAATAATAATAATTAAAAAAAGAAAAACAGTATGAGCAACACTGTCTCCCGTGGTTCATAAAAAATAACTTTTGTAATGAAACATATCAATAAAGCGAATAATTAGAGAAAAGCTTTAATATAATAATAAAAAAGAAAATGAAAGTGTGATAAAAAAGAAAAGAAAAATATAAAATAGCAGGAGCAAGACTGCCTCCCATGAAGGATATGATTCATAAAACAATCACGTTGCTAAAGTAAGAATAAAGAAACTAAAAAAAATAAATGCAAGTGAGAAAACATGACACGTGTACACTGTTTTAACAATTTTAATATAAAGTAAATAAAATAGATAAATCGAATAGATAAGAAAGATAATATGTTAAAACTTTAATGAATAAAATAGAGACATAAATGATATATTGGAAAAATACTTTAAATTTAATATAAATCAACGCATTTGTTGCATTTCTTAATCTTTGTTTTATATAATGAAACAGATAAACATGAACCAATAATTAAAGAAACTATTTTAATATAATAATAATAATAAAAAAGAAAATTAAAGTGTGATAAAAGAAAGAAAAAAAGAAAAGGGAAAGAGGAGGATTGCTCTCATGAAGGATACTCGTGGTTTTTAAAAAAATCAATTTTACAATGAGACAAATTAATCGGAACGAATAATGAGAGAAAATGTTTTAATATAATAATAAAAAAAAAGAAATGAATGTGTCATAGAAAAAGAAAAAAAAAAGAAAACGGCTATAGCAGAATAGTCTCCAATGGAGGATACCTGTGGTACATAAAAAAATCATTTTATTAAAGTGAGAATAAAAAAATGCATGTAAGAAAACATGACACGTGTATTCAATAAAATAGAAAGATAATGATATATTGGTAAAATGACACTAAATTTAACTTAAATTGATTTTTTTTTAATGTGTGTTTTTATGTAATGATAAAGATAATCAAGAATGGATGATGAGAGAAACAATTTTAATATAATAATAATAAATTAAAGTGTGTTAAAAAAAGGAGAAGAAATAAGAAAACGACAGAAATGCTTCATGTGGAAAACACATGTGATTCATAAAATAGAGAGGTAAATGATATATTCGAAAAAACAACACATTAAATTTGATGAAATCAATATATTTATTAGATTTTTAATGTGTATTTTTATGTAATAAAAGAGATATATAAAAATGAATAATAAGAGAAAATAATTTAAATAAATAGTTTTAAAAAATAAAAGTATAATAAAAAGAATATTAAAAAAAGAAAAGAAAACATAAAAAAAAGAAAGAAAAGTAGCGAAACAAAAAGAAAACGTGAAAGTGTGAAAAATAGGGCAAATTATTCTAACCTCCTCTCTATTTTGAACTTTCAACACAAAACCCCTTCTATTTTAAAACCTACACAAAACCCCAATTCATCCACTTTTTTAAGAATATTCCATTAGAAGAATCTTTTGTTATTTATTAAATTTTTTTTTTCAAAATGCCAACATTGCCCTTTTCTAAAAAACTCTGTAATTGAAAATTAAGAATTGAATAATGCCCAGAAACTGAAAACCCAATGCGAAACTCTCTGGCGGAAAAAACCCTTCTTTTTTTAATCTTCCTTCTCACTGCCCCAAACTTGAAATTGCCACACGTCTGTTCGCCGCTCGTCATGGCTGACCACGCATGTACGTTCATTGCTCGCCGTCACTGTTTGTTGTTCTCCCATGTTCATCGCTTACCATCCATCACGTCCAAGCATCACAATAGGAACAGAGGTAAAATGTCTGTCATTGGAACGTGACTTTGGGTACAATTTGGTCTATGCTTTTAGATTAAGCTTTTATGTATTAAGGGTGGTGTGTCTTAATTATCATCATCTTTCATGCTATTTGTTTTGGTTTTGTACTGGGTACTCAATTTCAAAGAATGATGGCATATAAAACAAACGTTGGCAGGAAGTACCATATTTATTTTCCATTCTATGAAGGTTATCAAAAATATTTTACTAAGATAAAATTTTAGGGGTAAAATATGTTTATCGTCCCTATAGTTTCGGTCAATTTTGGTCTTCGTCCTTGTACTTTAAATCCTTATTTTTTGTCCCTGAACTTTCTAAACACCCCAGACTATGGTCCCTGACTGTTAGTGAAATCTATTAACCCGATGAGTTGGGTAACAAAAGTTACATGTTAGCTTATGTTAGCTTCAATAGCGAGCCACAAATAGCTGACTCATCTAATTAATCTTTTTTTATTAATTTTTTAATTATTAAAATAACCATAGTTATGAAATTAGGTTTTTTATCGGGTAAAATTGTTCAGGGGAAAACCCTAAGTTAGCAATTAGGATTATATTAATAATTAAAAATTAATAAAAAAAGCTAATTAGATGATCGGTCAGTTATTTGGGACTCACTATTGAGACTTACATGTAACTTTCGTTAGCCAGTTCATTAAGTTAACAGATCTCACTGACAGGCAGGGACCATGGTTTGGGGTTTAGAAAGTTTAGGAACAAAAAACACGAGATTTAAAGTAAAGGGACGAAGACTAAAGTTGACCGAAACTATAGGGATGAAAACATATTTTTCCCAAATTTTAAAATAACTTTCTTTATTTTGTATACACGAAAGTACACTTTTTTAATTTTAAATAACATTGTTTAAAAAAAATTATTCATATTTTATAATATCAAAATTTTATTATATTAAAAATTTAATTATAGTATATTTATAAAATATAAGAGATTTTTTGTAAATTTTAAAAAATAGTTGGATTATTATGTAATAAGGAAAAAGTATTTAGTAGGGGCATTTATGTCAATTAAATACTAAAGATAACTGTTGACGGTTGACTAACAGTTCCATTAAGTGTATCATAAAAAAAATGGACTTAGGTGTCATATATTTATAAAATAGAAGGGGTTTTGTGTAGGTTTAAAAATAAATAGGATTTTGTGTTGGAAGTTCAAAATAGATGGGAGATTGGAATAATTTATTCAAAAAAAATAATAAAAAAAAGAGAGAAAAGAGAGCCTGACACGTGTCTTGGGCGAACTCCTTTCTCATAATAGAGTAACATATAGATATGAAGCCACATCATGGATCTCTCATATGTGAATGTGATCCCTATTGTATCCAAATGTTCAATTTTTTTATTTTCATTTAATGTATTTTATATAAATCAGAGAAAAAATAAATTAGGAATTAAATGAAATTTCACCACATTTTTGGAAACTAAAATATATTTAACGCTAAAAAAATTAATATAATGATGTTTGAAATAAAGAAAAATAAATTATATTTTCATTATTTCATAAAGTTAAGTTAAATTTATAAGTAATAAATAAAAAATCAAACAGATATTACTAACTCGGTAAAAATGTATTAGTATGTAATGTAATGAATGAATTGAAAAGTACACATTTAACTAATTCAAAATAATATATAATATCACAATATAATAAATAACTTAGTAACAAATTAATCCGACTGCTATACATATTTTTTATTCAACATTTGTTTTTATATATTCAAGCAACATATTTTTTTATGGGATTATTCTACATTTAATTAAATGGTATGGATATTTTATATTATACAATTAAATTTTTTTAATTATAATTCATATATATATATATATATATATATATATATATATATATATATTAGGCTTACATATGTATTTAGTCCCTCGAAAATTAGTGATTTTTGTGTTTAGTCCCTATAAATTTTTTCACCTAAGTTTAGTCATTCATTAATTTTCCATTTCCAAGTTTAATCCTTACCGTTAATTGTTGTTGTTAAGTGATAACATGATATTGTTACAATGCGCTGACGTATCTATTTAGCCCGACGTGGTTGTCGCGTTAGGTTTTGTTTAAATTATTTTGCCCCAAATTTTTTAAATTATTAATTCCAATATTAAATTAGGTTTTGGTTGACAAACGTCTTATTCTCTTTTTTTAGTTATTCTTATTTTAATTTGTTGATCATTAAATAAAATATATGATAAAACAAAAATATATTAAAATAATTAATAAATTACATTATATTAAAATATAATTATATATAATAAAATTTAAAATTATTAAAGTTATAACTTATTATTTTTTTATTAATAACTATAATTTAAGTTGTTATAATTATGATTGGGAAGCTTTTGTCAAAAATTAATAATTAATTTTTAGTGTTTAGGGTTTTTTGTCTATATGTCAATCTTACATGTTTTATTTTTTTAAAATGTTCAAATATTAAATTAATTAATATTTGAATTAATAATTAAAAAAATTTGAGCCAAAATAATTTAGACAAAATCCAACGTGGCAGCCATGTCAGTCTAAATAGACACGTCAGCGCACTGTCAGGTCATCGCTTAACAACAACAATTAACTACAAGAATTAAACTTGGAAACGGAAAATTAATTAATGAGAGACTAAACTTAGTTGAAAAATTTTATACGGATTAAACACAAAATTCCCTAATTTTTTAGGGACTAAAAATATATTTAAACCTATATATTGTCATCATTAAATATAATAATATTTTGTTTGCCAAACTAAATATTATTTTTATTGAACTAATCAATTAGTTAAAATAATATTTTTAATTCTAAAATTTGAAACTTATTATTATTATTAGATTTATTAAATCTTTTATAAATTAAATCAAATTTTATGAAAGAATAAGATAAAATTTGTATAGAATCCAAATAATTTATTATAAAATATTTCATCATAATATTATTATTGATCACTGATTCAAGGTCTTTTTTTTTTCCCTTTATTTATTAAAAAGGAATGAGTTTGGTAGACGGGTAGTAAATTTAAATTAAAATCGTCATATATATTGTATAATAATTAAAATTTGAAATTATATATTTATATATATATATATATATACATTTTAGTTATTTCATAAATAATATATATTATAAATTACTAGCATGGTGACCCGTGCGTTCACACGGGTAAATTTTGGTATTTTGGGTTTATATAAAAATAAATTACATAATATTATAGTTGAAATATTGAAGAATCAATTTTATATTTATAACAATAGTTTAAGAAATGAGTACAAATTAGTGAAAATAAAGTCCATATTTGCAAAAGTAAAAACCTCAAAATTGAAAGCAACCAATTTATAGTCATTCAAAATTCCATCATTGCCTACAAAAATACAATACTGCTTGAAATAAATTAAACATCACAAAAAACCTCTTTATAAACCACATTTTTCTGTAGAAGAGCAAGTATTTCCATCTTCATCTAAGATTAATATTTTCAGACTTTTTCTTAACCTCACTCTAGAGACCGTAGCATATAATTGCCCATGTGTAAACAGTGATTTTGGAAGAAAAAAACCAACATATGACAAGACTGTCCATGACTTTTATTAATGGTCATTCCAAAACACAATGATATTGAAAATTGCCTTCTTTCAAATCTAAATGAAAATTTTGGATCAGAAGGAACCATATTCATTCTTGAAATATATATCTTGTCTCCAATATTGGTTCCAGTGATAACTTTTGCACCAATAATATTCTTTCCTAATTCATTAACTATTATCCTTGTACCATTACATAACACACTTACAAAAACACATGAAATGTGATATCCACGTATTACTTATTAAAAAATCATAGATATAAAATATATCACTTAATAGTGTAAAAAAAACATTTAGATTAAAACAAAACACACATACAAAGGTATCCCATCTTATTTAGAAATTAAGATAAATTAATAGAAATTCAATTTTCGTATAATTAACTTTTTCTTTGACAATCTCAAATCAATAGTCACAAACCAAGATTTTTGCTCATATCTGAATTCCATCTTTTCTAAATCAACTACTACCAACTTAGATCGAGATGATGAACAAGCACCAAATTGGCCACACTTGCGGACTCTCACCATAACCTTTGTATTTCCATTAGATTCAATTTTTGAACAATATCCTTTTATTAAATGGAATTAATTATAGTTCTAAAATAAAGACTTTTCATATACCAACCAACGAATTGGTTCAAGTGGTACATACTTGATTCCCCTTAAGCAAGCTCTCAGGTGTCGAGCTTTGAGGATGGAAAAAATCTCCGCTGGGAGAGTTAGTCCCACCAGGCTCGAACATGATTGCCCCCGTGGAGGATACCTGTGGTTCACACACACACAAAAAAAAGACATTTCATACAACATTGTCTCTTGATATGAATCAGGCTTCCAAAACCTATGTATTCATATGAGTTATTAAAAGTTGATTATCTTTATTTTCATAAAAAATGGTCATCCCCGTGTGATATATTTTTGCTCTTAAATTATTATATTTTCATAAAGAATGACCATCCTCCCATGCGATATATTTTCAATTTTAATAAGTCGTTCATTTTATTTTATCAAAATTTACTTAATTCTTTATAATTTTCACATTTAATAAATATTTTTTTCAATAAATTTAATCTGTTTAGTAATTAATAATTTTAGTGTTACAATATTTAGCGAACTTTTAAAGTTTGATATTTAATTCTTATTTTTAGGTTAATTTATAAATTTAGTAAATTTGTCTCAATTGTTTATTAAGTGGTTTCCCAATTTATGATTAATTAAATATAGTTGTTTATTAAGTTCTTCATTTTTTCAATTTTCTAAAAATGCTTATCACATTACTTCCTTCAATATATTTCTTAAAAAATGATAATTGTCTAAATAAAATCACTCTATTCGAAAATATATTCAGCAATTATATAATCAATTAAAAGTTGATTATTGTTATTTTCATAAAGAATAGTCATCCTCGTGTGATTTATTTTTGCTCTAAAATTATTAGAAACTATAATCAAATTGTGAATAAACTGTTTGGTCATCCCCATGCAATTTCTAAGTAGATCATCAGAAACTATAACCAAATATTTATAGCAATAAATCATTTGAAATTTGAAACTAATATCATATCAACAACATTAAATGAGTTTGAATTAGAAACATAAATTTACATTTAGCAATTATTGAAATCAATCTCAATAATATAAATGAATATGGTTGCATTCATATTGATAGCAATTAATAATCTAAATCATCGTAACAATAAATTATTATAGTATCCATAAAAAAATCAATTATAGTAACAATAATAAATTTGAATTTGAAACCGACAAAAGATCAACGCACTTAAAGTAATAAATCTCGGTAACTAAAATCAAATTATACTTTCAAAATATATAAAATAAAGTGTAACGCCCTAATTTCTAAATTCAAGACTTAGTCCGTTGGAAACTAAATCCTGAACATTCGAAACTAAAACATACAATCCTGGATATCAAACCTCACATTTACACAAGTATCCAACAAAACTCATACAAATGTGAGTAACTTAAAGCCTTAAAATTTTAACCAAAGTCCATAATATACATAGCCATATATATCTGGTCCAAGGATTATAAACAAATCATTCAATAAAACTATATACATATACAAGCTCCATATATACATCAGGCCCGAAGGCTACAAACTGAACGACTTAACAGAATTCCAAAACAAATACAACTTATATATATACATAATCCCAAAAGGAAACATCTAAGTCCACATCTCTTGCTCTAACTCACTTATTACTTCCTGGAGGTACCTGCACACCTAGATTATCCACAAAACGCGTGGTGAGACTAATGCTTCAGTGAATATAACTAATCATGCTAAGTGTACATGGAATAAGCACCAATGAAGAGATATCAAGTTAATCAATATCAATCATCATGTTACATTCTAATACCATATCACAACTAACATAATCTTAATCAATAAAATGCAACTCACTACTGAAATCCAGTAGGCATGAACTTATTACTAAAACTAGAGTTAGAACTGAGCTCAGACTACGGGAAACGTCTTTCCCGGGGACGTATCCCACCCAATACTCGACCGAAGTCAATATTTTTACATATTCAAACCATTTCTTAACTCACAGCACAAGGTCGGCTTAATTAACTCACGGTCGAAACCAGTAAAAGTGAATTGATAACCCAAAGCTGAAATATTGAGTGTTTCGAGTGTTTCGAAACTTTCGTAAGTTTCGTAAGTTTCGTAACTTCGAAATCTAAGGGAATTATAATCAATTCCTAGCATAAATCACTCAATTCTAGCATAAACTTCATCAATTCAATCAAATTAACTAAATAGAAGGGAAATGGAAAGGTAGGGATCATACATTAAGCATTTCGCAAGTTACGTAATTTCGCTACTTTCGTAAATCTCGCTACCCTAAGGTTTTCAACGAAAATCACCGATCAAACTACTCAATCCAACACCAATATCAACAATCTAGCTACAACATGCAAATAGAAAGAGAATCAAGAGAGTAGGGTCCATACAATGGGGAGAAATCAAAATCAAGGAAAAGTGGGAGTGTGTGAGTTATACTCACCAATTTTCTTGAATTTCTCAAGGGAAATTGATGGATTGGAAGTCCCTTTGATGAATCCTAGCTTTGATTCTCTTCAATCACCTCAAAATCCGCTTTCTCTTTCTAAAATCACTCTCTCTCTCTAGGGTTTGAAAAGGAAAGAAGAAGAGAAAAATGAAAATCTGAATTTTGCATGTCCAGGTATATATACTGGACAGCTGGTAATCGATTACAGTAGTGTTGTAATCGATTACCAGAGGTAGAATTTACACTGGAAAACGTTTCTGGGAATCTGGTAATCGATTACAACCCTTGGTAATCGATTACCAAAATCTCAACTCTCAGGTAATCGATTACAGCCTGTGAGTAATTGATTACCTAAAAACTAGCTCTCGGGTAATCGATTACAGACTCCTTGTAATCGATTACCAGAACTCAATTTTCTCAAATTCTCTTAAGTTAAAGCATAACTTGGTTGTAATAGAGTTTTAACCCATAGTTTCTTTAATTTCCCTCCCTTTACTTACTAATACTTAATTCTCTCGTTGTGACCTAATAAACTATTTAAGCTCATAATTTGCGGGATGTTACATTCTACCCCCCCTTAAGCAATTTTGACCTCAAAATTGATTAAGAAAAAAATTCAGAAACTACCTCAACTGAAAAGTTCCGGAAATTGACCCTGAATGTCATCTTCCTTCTCCCATGTGGCCTCTTCTGGAGATTGACCCTCCCAAAATACCTTTACCAAAGGAATTGTCTTACTCCTTAGAGTCTTGACACTCTTGTCAATAATCTGTGCAGGTCTAGAAGGAATGGTGAGATCTTCTCTTAATTGTATCGATTCAGAGCTGATGATATGAGATGGATCATGAACATACTTCCTCAACTGGGATACATGGAAAACATTACGTATCCTGGACAACTGAGGTGGCAAAGCTATCCTGTAAACCAGAGGGCCAACCCTCTGCAGGATCAGAAATGGATCGATGAATCTAGGGTTGAGTTTTTTGGTCTTAATGGATCGTCCTAAGCCCGTGACGGGAGTTACTTTTAAAAACTCATGTTCCCCTTCCTCAAACTCTAAGTCTTTTCTTCTTTTATCAGCATAACTCTTTTGACGACTTTGAGCAGTTACAAGTTTTTCCCTAATGACCTTTATCTTATCTGAAGTTTCCTACACTAGTTCTGGGCCTAAAAGTGTTCTCTCACCTACCTCATACCAACACAAGGGAGACCTGCATTTCCTACCATACAGTGCCTCAAAGGGTGCCATGCCTATACTGCTATGGAAACTGTTATTGTAGGCAAACTCAATAAGAGGTAGAAATCTATCCCAACTACCTGACTCTTCTAAAACACAAGCCCTGAGCATATCTTCTAAGGTCTGGATGGTTCTTTCAGACTGACCGTCAGTCTGAGGGTGGTAAGCAGTGCTAAACTGAAGTTTGGTCCCGAAAGCCTGGTGAAGGGCATTCCAGAACCTGGAAGTGAACCTAGGATCCCTATCTGATATGATGCTAGAGGGAATACCATGAAGCCTGACAATCTCTCTAACATACAGATTGGCTAACTTGCTAAGGGGATAAGTGTTCTTAAATTGTAGAAAGTGGGCTGACTTAGTCAGTCGGTCCACAATTACCCAGATAGCATCAAACCCAGCTTGAACTCGAGGCAAACCTACCACAAAGTCCATAACTATACTCTCCCACTTCCACTCAGGGATATCCAAAGGTAAAAGGGTTCCAGATGGTTTCTGATGTTCTATTTTAACCTATTGGCATATTAAACACTTAGAACATAATCAACTATGTCTCTCTTCATACCATCCCACCAAAACATCCTCTTTAAATCCTGATACATCTTGGTAGATCCAGGATGTACAGAAAACTTACTCCTATGGGCTTCCTCCAAAACCTGCTGCCTGAGGCTACCCCCCTTAGGGACACAGACTCTCCCTTGGAAGAGAATCATCCCATCTTCTGACTCTGAAAATCCTAACTGTTGCTTTCTCTCTTGAAGGCTTGAGTCCAAACTCTAAGCCTCCTTGATAAGAGCTTTCAGCTCACAGGTGATATCTAGCCTATGAAGAATAACTCTATGTTCACCGACTGAAACACCTAGGCTTAGGTTTCTGAACTCTTCCAGCAAACTCAATTCATGAATCATCATTGAAGACACATGAAGGGATTTCCTACTGAGGGCATCAGCCACTACATTGGCCTTGCCAGGATGGTATTTCAATTCGAAATCATAATCTTTGAAAAATTCCATCCATCTCATTTGCCTCATGTTAAGTTCTTTCTGATCAAAGAGGTATTTCAAACTCTTATGATCACTAAATACCTCAAATCTCACACCAAACAGGTAATGCCTCCAAATCTTGAGGGCAAATACCACAACAACTAACTCTAGGTCATGAGTAGGATAGTTCTCCTCATGTGGTTTCAACTGTCTAGATGCATAAGCTACTAACCTCCTATCCTGCATAAGAACACAACCTAAACCTTTCCCTGAAGCATCACAATATACCTCAAAGGCCTTGGACAAATCTGGCAATGCCAATACCGGAGCGGTGGTTAACTTTTTCTTGAGCTCCAAGAAGCTCCGCTCACAAATCTCATCCCACACAAAGGCTTGCCCTTTCCGAGTTAACCTTGTGAAAGGTAAGGCTAGCTGGGAGAATCCTTTAATGAATCTCCGATAGTAGCCGACCAATCCTAGGAAACTCCTAATTTCCGTAACGGTATTAGGTCTTTCCCATCCAAGGACAGCTTCTACCTTGCTAGGATCAACAGACACACCCTCATTGGTAATCACATGTCCTAAAAATTGAACTCTATCACTCCAAAACTCACACTTCTCCGGATTTGCAAACAATTTCTTCTCTCTCAGAACTCCTAACACAATTCTAAGATGCCTCTCATGATTTGATAAACTACGGGAATAGATCAAAATGTCATCGATAAACACAACAACAAACTGATCCAAATAGGGCCTAAAGATTCGATTCATGTAGTCCATGAATACAGCAGGAGCATTGGTTACTCCAAATGGCATGACCAAATACTCATAATGCCCATACCTAGTCCTTAAGGCTGTTTTTGGTATATCCTCTCCCTTAATCCTGATCTGATGGTAACTGGACCTTAAATCTATCTTAGAGAAAACTGAGGCTCCCCTAAGTTGATCTAGAAGGTCGTCTATTCTGGGTAAAGGATACTTGTTTTAAATGGTAACCTTGTTCAACTGCCTATAGTCCACACACAGTCTCATACTCCCATTCTTCTTTTTCACTAAAAGGACTAGAGCCCCCCATGGTGACACACTGGGCCTAATGAACCCCTTAGACATAAGATCTTTTAACTGAGCTTTAAGTTCACTAAGTTCTAATGGGGACATTCTGTATGGTGCTATAGAGATAGGTCCTGCACCTGGTACTAAGTCTATAGTAAACTCTATTTCTCTGTCTGGAGGTAATGTGGTTATCTCACTAGGGAAAACATCCTGAAACTCCTTAATTGTAGTTATGCTGCTCAAATCTATTTTAGACTCTAAAGTTGAGGAAAGTAATAAAACAAAACACTTATTCCCCTCACTAAGGCATTCAGACACTTCAGCGACACTGGACAATAGAATTGATGGTCTCTCCCTCGAAGAAGGAGGAAGAAGTGGAAAGACAACCTGTTTGTTAAAACAATCAAGCATGACTCTATTTGCAGACAGCCAATTCATACCAAGAATAACATCTATACCCCGTAAAGGCAAACAAACTAGGTCAACCTCAAAGGCCTTCCCTTGTATCACAATAGGGCACTGAATACACACAAGGGAAGTAGAAATGGCCTCCTTGGCGGAGTAACAACACTAAGAACATAAGGCAAAGATACAGCATACAAGTTCAACTGTTTTACACAATCAAGAGAAATGAAGGAATGAGTAGCTCCTGAATCAAACAATACAATTAAGGTTCGATCTCCTAGGGTTCACATACCTCGCAACAGATTATCAGCAGAAGCTGCCACTTCCCCACTCAGAGTGAAGACTCTCCTAGTGGTTTGGGGTTTTGGGAGATCCTTCCTCTTGGGACACTCATGTCTCATGTGCCCAGGTTGCTTGCAAAAGTAATATGCGTTCTTCCCCGTCAAGCACTCTCCAGAGTGTTCCTTCCCGCACTTGGGACAAGTAGGTGCCCCGTGGCGTTGGGTCGGTCTAGTAGTCAAGGCGGAGGTGCCTTGCCACTTAGGCCTCGGGCCCCTAAACTGATTCGATCCCTCTATCTTCCTTTTTCCTTTATTATCAGCAGGTAGTGTTGGAGTAGTGGTTCCTCGGATGTTCTTTTACTCAATGTAGCATTTATTGATCAGGGTGGGAAAATCTTTGATCTCTAAGGTTCCAACCCGATCCAGTATCTTAGGTCGGAGACCTCCCTCAAACTGAGTGCACCTCCACTCTTCATCATCTACTGTCTGCAGGTACCTTGAGTACTTGGCCAACTCCTCAAACTTAGCTACATACTGACCCACCGTCAAATTTCCTTGCTTTAATTGTAAGAATTCTGCTTCCTTCTGTCTTCTAACCGTAGCAGGAAAGTACATGTCTAGAAATAGAGTCTGAAAGATGCCCCATGTAATCGGAGCCCCCGTCACAGTAGGCCTAACACTTGCCATCTTCCACCAATCCTCAGCTTCACCTCTCAGCATGTAGATTGCAAAACCAACCTTAGAATCATCCGCACACTTCATCACATCAAATATTCTGTTGAGATTCCTCAGCCAGTTGGATGCCACATCTGGATCGTACACTCCATTGAATTGAGGAGGGTTATGCTTACGAAATTCCGCCAGCCCTTGGACAAATGGGTCCACAACAGGAGCATGAGGTGTCCCCTCTGTCCTACGGGCCAATTCTTGTGTGTGAATGATTGCAGAGCTGCTGCCACTAGGTCAGGTGGTGGATTCTGAGAAGTGGAATTGGTTCTGGGGCGACCCCTCCTGCCACTTGTCATAATTACCTACACATCATTAAGTAAATATCGAGGTGATCAGTCTCTCAATTCACAAAACAATGCATAAATCAGAATAGCAAGTCACAAGGAAAATCCTACTACCACAGTCCAATTGGATTGAACTGCTCTGATACCAAAATGTAACGCCCTAATTTCTAAATTCAAGACTTAGTCCGTTGGAAACTAAATCCTGAACATTCGAAACTAAAACATACAATCCTGGATATCAAACCTCACATTTACACAAGTATCCAACAAAACTCATACAAATGTGAGTAACTTAAAGCCTTAAAATTTTAACCAAAGTCCATAATATACATAGCCATATATATCTGGTCCAAGGATTATAAACTAATCATCCAATAAAACTATATACATATACAAGCTCCATATATACATCAGGCCCGAAGGCTACAAACTGAACGACTTAACATAATTCCAAAACAAATACAACTTATATATATATATATACATAATCCCAAAAGGAAACATCTAAATCCACATCTCTTTCTCTAACTCACTTATTACTTCCTGGAGGTACCTGCACACCTAGATTATCCACAAAACGCGTGGTGAGACTAATGCCTCAGTGAATATAACTAATCATTCTAAGTGCACATGGAATAAGCACAAATGAAGACATATCAAGTTAATCAATATCAATCATCATGTTACATTCTAATACCATATCACAACTAACATAATCTTAATCAATAAAATGCAACTCACTACTGAAATCCAGTAGGCATGAACTTATTACTGAAACTAGAGTTAGAACTGAGCTCAGACTACGGGAAACGTCTTTCCCGGGGACGTATCCCACCCAATACTGGACCGAAGTCAATATTTTTACATATTCAAACCATTTCTTAACTCACAACACAAGGCCGACTTAATTAACTCACGGTCGAAACCGGTAAAAGTGAATTGATAACCCAAAGCTGAAATATCAAGTGTTTCGAAACTTTCGTAAGTTTCGTAACTTTCGTAACTTCGAAATCTAAGGGAATTATAATCAATTCCTAGCATGAATCACTCAATTCTAGCATAAACTTCATCAATTCAATCAAATTAACTAAATAGAAGGGAAATGGAAGGGTAGGGATCATACATTAAGCATTTCGCAAGTTACGTAATTTCGCTACTTTCGTAAATCTCGCTACCCTAAGGTTTTCAACGAAAATCACCGATCAAACTACTCAATCCAACACCAATATCAACAATCTAGCTACAGCATGCAAATAGAAAGAGAATCAAGAGAGTAGGGTTCATATAATGGAGAGAAATCAAAATCAAGGAAAAATGGGAGTGTGTGAGTTATACTCACCAATTTTCTTGAATTTCTCAAGGGAAATTGATGGATTGGAAGTCCCTTTGATGAATCCTAGCTTTGATTCTCTTCAATCACCTCAAAATTCGCTTTCTCTCTCTAAAATCACACTCTCTCTAGGGTTTGAAAAGGAAAGAAGAAAAGAAAAATGAAAATCTGAATTTTGCATGTCCAGGTATATATACTGGACAGCTGGTAATCGATTACAATAGTGCTATAATCGATTACCAGAGGTAGAATTTACACTGGAAAACGTTTCTGGGAATCTGGTAATCGATTACAACCCTTGGTAATCGATTACCAAAAACTCAGCTCTCAGGTAATCGATTACAGCCTGTGAGTAATCGATTACCTAAAAACTAGCTCTCGGGTAATCGATTACAGACTCCTTGTAATCGATTACCAGAACTCAATTTTCTCAAATTCTCTTAAGTTAAAGCATAACTTGGTTGTAATAGAGTTTTAACCCATAGTTTCTTTAATTTCCCTCCCTTTACTTACTAATACTTAATTCTCTCGTTGTGACCTAATAAACTATTTAAGCTCATAATTTGCGGGATGTTACATAAAGCATCGGAAATAGGAAAAATATATGTGAAATCATTTCTCGATAAAAGCACTTTTTTGATATTTAAAAATTAGAATCAAATAAAATCAAAACAAATCTTAAATTTAAAAATTAGAATCAAATAAATCTATGTTTAGAAAATCAAATTTTACTTTCAAAATATATAAATAAAAGCATGAGAAATAGGAAAAAAATATGGGAAAACATTTCTCGGTAAAAGTACTCGCTTGAAATTTAAAAATTAGAATCAAATCAATACAAACTTTAAATTTAAAAATTAATTATAGTAACAATAATATATTTGAATTTGAAAACGACACGCTCGAGAGAGTTAGCCCCACCAGGCTCGAACAGGATTGCCCCGTGGAGGATACCCGTGGTTCACACACACAAAAAACTTTTCATACAACATTGTTTCTTGATATGAATCTTGCTTCGAAAACCTATGTATTCGTATGAGTTATTAAAAGTTGATTATCGTTATTTTCATAAAGAATGGTCATCCTGGTGTGATATATTTTTGCTCTTAAATTATTATATTTTCATACACACACATACTTACCTTTGCAAAATTTTTAGTCCTACGTATTTTAAGTATTTACCACTATGATTTTAAATTTAAATGCTAATATATTTTATGTAAAAAAAAATTATCCTCAGGTGAATTATATTTACCTACTGTCATCTATATAGTTAATTAACCTTTAAATAATAGTAAATTTAATATAATGATATATTTTCGTACGATGTATTAAAAATAATATAAGAATTTTTTTAAAAAAATTATCAATAAATTAAAAATTCAATTTTAAAAAGTCATTCATTTTATTTTATCAAAATTTACTTAATTCTTTATAATTTTCATATTTAATAATTTTTTAATAAATTTAATTTGTTTAGTAATTAATGATTATAATGTTATTGTATTTAACAAATTTTTATTGTTTGATATTTAATTATGATTTTTAGGTTAACTTATAAATTTAGTAAATTTGTATCGATTGTTTATTAAGTTGTTTCCCAATTTATGAATAATTAAATATAATTATTTATTTCATTATTTATTGGACTGACTTTTTTCTCTTATTAATTGTGTAAGATTCTTTTTACATAACTTTTATTTTTAATATTTTTTACAAAATTATCGTACTATTTTTATTTTTTTATTCTTCATTTTTTCAATTTTCTAAAATGCTTATTACATAATTTCCTTCATTATATTTCTTAAAAAATTATAATTGTCTAAACAAAATCACTCTATTCGAAAATATATTCAGCAATTATATAATCAATTAAAAGTTGATTATCGTTATTTTCATAAAGAATAATCATCCCCGTGTGATATATTTTTGCTCTAAAATTATTAGAAACTATAATCAAATTGTGAATAAACTGTTTAGTCATCCCCGTGCAATTTCTAAGTAAATCATCAAAAACTATAACCAAATATTTATAACAATAAATCATTTGAAATTTGAAACTAATATCATATCGACATTAAATGAGTTTGAATTAGAAACATAAATTTACATTTAGCAATTATTGAAATCAATCTCAATAATATATATGGATATGGTCACATTCATATTGATAGCAATTAATAATCTAAATCAACGTAACAATAAATTAATTATATTATCTGTATAAAACATTAATTATAGTAACAATAATAAATTTGAACATAGGTTTTATAGCAGACTCGAACAGGATTGCCCCCGTGGAGGATATTCAAATAAATCAATGTTTAGCAAATCAAATTATACTTTCAAAATATATAAATAAAAGCATGAGAAATAGGAAAAAAAATATGGGAAGTCAATTCTCGGTAAAAACACTTTTTTTAAATTTAAAAATTAGAATCAAATCAAATCAAAATAAACTTTAAATTTAAAAATTAATAAAAGTAACAATAATAAATTTGAATTTTTTTTTGTATTAACCACATGTATCCCCTATTACCAGGGGCAATCCTATTCAGGGCTTAGTCACAATTAAGGCTCTTCACACCTCCCGAAGAGTGTGTTTAGTGGGGATTGAACCCGGGAGCTCTTCCCACACTCTCAGCCTGCGTTGTCAACTGAGTCGGAACCCTTTGGTAATAAATTTGAATTTGATACCGATAAAAGATTAACACAATTAAAGTAATAAATCTTTGTTTAGCAAATCAAATTATACTTTCAAAATATATAAATAAAGCATGAGAAATAGGAAAAAAATATGGGAAATTATTTCTCAGTAAAAGCACTTTTTTAAAATTTAAAAATTAGAATCAAATCAAATCAAAATAAACTTTAAATTTAAAAATTAATTAAAGTAACAATAATAAATTTGAATTTGAAACCGACAAAAGATTAACACAATTAAAGTAATAAATCTATGTTTAGCAAATCAAAATTTACTTTAAAAATATATAAAATAAAGCATGAGAAATAGGAAAAAAAATATGGGAAATCATTTCTCAGTAAAAGCACTTTTTTGAAATTTAAAAATTAGAATCAAATCAAATCAAAATAAACTTTAAATTTAAAAATTAATTATAGTAACAATAATAAATTTAAATTTGAAACCGACAAAAGATCAATGTAACGTCCTAATTTCCTAAATCCAAAAACAATGTCCGTTGGAAACATTATCCCGAATTTCCGAAATTTCTTCGCGCCATTTCAAGTATCGTCATACACACATAACGCCTAAGCAATCCAACGTTTACTTAGACTTCCTCAACATTCAAGTATCACAATTCACAAAGCCAAATCTAACGTAGAAATATGGGGAAGAACCACCACTCTGAAGTGGTAAGGTTCATAAACTCCTACCGAAAATCCGGCAGAGTTTCCCCTGAAAACTGGACATTTCCCAATTTCCAGAATCACCTGAAAACCAGTAAAAACCCAGTACAATTCATAATAACAAGAAGACTAATCTAGTTCAAAGGAGAAATAGGCCTTCGTGGCCAATCTAAAGGTTTCTACGTCATACATCATTTAAATAGGTACTACAAGTAACTCTCCAATAACATATCTATATAATTACAATTATTAAACTATCAATACACCAATAAACTAAACTTTTCTGGGCCACTGGGAGTGGGTGAGTCCACTCCAAAAGCTCCATCTTTCTCTGAACATTAGCTGGACGTACCCTGCAAAGGCTAAAATATATCCCCAAACGTGGGGTGAGACTACGGTCTCAGCAAGCAAAGCATGCAGCAGACAGTGTAGGAAAAACAGACAAATGCAATGCAGCGTTCAACACAGCTCATTAAAACATACTTGGATATTCTAGTCATTTTCCTTCATATCTTAAATCATTAGAACTAGCAGATACTTACATATTGATCATCCAAATCGTTCAATACTCAGTTAGGCTTATATACACAGAAACTGAACATGAATGCACATGAACGACATAACCCGGTCGTCGGGGTCTTATGACTTAAATCTGGAATAACTGTGGCTAGACCTGAGCTCAGACTACAAGGAACGTCTTCCTTGGGCACTAATCACCACCACTAGGCACTAATCACCCTGGGTACTAATCACCCTCATTAGCTGGGCACTAATCACCCAAGTCTTAAATCAATTTTTGAAATCAATCTTTTCACTTTAGATTAAGTGGGTCGAAGCCAAATTCTAATTTCTAGGCCGAAGCCAAAACTGAGTTGATTTTGAGAACTATTTTGCATAATGCATAAAGAATACTTTCTCAGAGATCCTAACAGATAATTAATGTCATGAAAATTTACTCTTAAATGGGATATGCTCATATGTCTCATGCCATGACAAGATTACACATAAGTATTATGGACATTCTTCTAACAAAACCTAATCCTATAAATTTAATAATTCAATTCCATACAATAATTTCTAATTAAGATTCTAAAGCAATTCCTTCACCCAAACTCTAGCATCAAGCTCTTATACATATTCTTGTCAAAATTACATATAAAATCCATCAAATCTACAAGGAATTCATAGAATTATCAAATAATGCACTCAATAGCAACCAATCTCGAGGAAACCCAAAACCCCCAAATCATAGCAACCTAGGGTTTGAACTTAATCCAACTAATAGTAATCCTCAACATAAATAACAATTATCACAACGATATATCGACATACACATATTAAAAGAAAGGGATTAGAAGAGTGGGGATCATGATGGAAACCCATACAAGATGTAGTGAAAGTATGTGAACTTCACTCACCTTGAGGTAGAGCTCCAAAGGAGGAGAAATGGAGAAATGGAGATGGAAGTGGAGGGTGGAGGCAAACCCAAGCTTCAAAAATGGAGTAGATCCCCTTTCAATATTCATCTTCCTGTCCCCCCAAGTTCCCTTTCTCTAGATCCTCTCCTCTCTTTCTAATCGCGGCAGGGAGAAGGCAGCCATGGAGTTTGGTAGGTGAAAGAGAGTTGCATGCAGGTGGAAGGCACGGTCGCGCGCGGCGGCCTGGGGGAGGAGGCGCGCAGCGCACGCGACGATTGAGCAGCGGCGGATCTGGGAGGTGATCGGCCGATTTCACAGTGGTGAGTGGCGCGGTTGTGACGCGGCCATGTGCGGAGGAGGAAGAACATGCTACAGCAGCGGCAGGCTGCAGCAGGAAGGGAGGGGATCGGTGACAGCGAACGGTGGCTCGCCGTGACGCGGAGGATCGACGATGGCCAAACGCAGCTGCACGACGGTGGTAGGACAGCGACCGTTCTGGCCGCGAGCGGAGAACAGTCTCCTCTCTCCCTTTCCGTTTCTGATTTTTGGGTTTTGAGTTCTCATTCTTTTTTGTTTCTTCTATGTCTAACAGTTTTTTTTTTTGCTTCTCTTTAATTGATGTGCAGGTAGTGGGGACAAAGGAAGGGTGGTGCATGACCACAAGAACAGGGGCTGTTTTGGTTGGATTTGAATTAATGTTGTACAAGGATTGTGTAACACATTTTTATATCATCTTAATTGATAGTAGGAGTGCTTGGCTTAAAGACCTTCCTAACTTAATTATCTCTTCAAATTTCTCCCTATCCTCTAACCCTTAGCTAAAACATAATCTAGGCTTCTATTACAATTCCTAAGCCCTAGATTTAGGATGTTACAATCAACACAATTGTGTATAGTCTTAGATTCCTCAAACCCACGGAGGTTCCCTGAGAGGGGGAATAAGGCACTTCAGGGGGTGCCAAAGCTAAGTGTGGCAACATGCTCAGTGAAGTCCTGGGCCTTGAGAGGGGGTGCCAGGAGAGGGTTGGGGTGTTACACAACAACAAAAGGAAGTGGAGTGATGATAAGTGCCAATTATATGATAAATTCTTGTATTTTTACTGCACTTATCAAGGGTAAAATAGTAATTTATGCCCCAAAATAATCCATTTTTATTAATAATTGTAATAATTGTGTTTATTTAATTTGAATTTGAATTTGATGCTATTTTAATATAAAATTTGTTGATTTTGCAGAATTATGAGAGAGATTTGAACAAGGAAAGAAGATAGCATCATTTGAGGATAGGATCTGTAGATTTGAAGTTTGAATAAGAGCAAATAAAGATAAGATTAGCTGCTATTTAAACAAGAATTCTGCGGATAACTTCTCCAATTTAAATTCAAAGTCAAGATAAACACAAAATCAATCCAGAAAGAGGGAAACAAGGAAAGCCAAGCAGATAAGAATAAGATCAGGAAGAGATCAAGTTGTTAAAAGAAGAAACAGAATCATCTGTTACACACTCCACGCTTCATTTGCGCTGCAGATGCGCTGAGCACAGGTGAAGCGCAGCTGCGCGGATTTGCTTTTTAGATCTGTTTTCAAAATAGATTCCTTCCAAATTTAAGATAGCTTTCCTTGGTCTATAAATAGGACCTTTTGTAGAGAGCACGGGGAGTTAGCAGAGTAGAGTTTAGGGCTCAAGTTCGGAGGAGACCACGAAGGGCTGCCGAGATAGCAACACAAGGATTGAAGAAAAGCGTCACAGTTTCTTCATTGGTCTATATTGCTACCATGGGTAGCTAAACTCTCCAGTAGGATTGAATGTAGTTGATTCAATCCCCAAATGTATGTGAATTCTCTTTATTAATTATGAATCCCTATTCCATGATATCGGTACTTTTATTCTTTACTTAATGCGTAGCTTCTGCCTTTGTGTCGGGGTTATAGGTTAATTTTAGGATTCAGGTGACAGATGTTTCTATAAGATTAACAGCGAGTTTGAGGGAGCCGATACTTAGGAAACCTAAATTCTGATTGGTAAAAGTACTCATAGTAATCGCTATAGGAATATAGGGGGAATCGATGATTGAAGAATTGGAATATGACAGTCTCTTCATAATAGTCCCTATAGGAATATACGGTGAATTGATAGTGTTAACGAACGGAAAATTAGAACAATCAAGCCGGGGTAATTTGTCGCCTGGGAGAACCCGCATGGATTATCTTCGAGTATTTTACTATCTGGTAACTCGGGGTAAAATAATATAGTTTGGCTAGGATATCATAGAAATATATTCTTGATTAATATTGAGGTTCACATATGTAAGGGGTGCGATGATACAAAGTTCAATCCTGATCCAAGTAACGCTATCTTACTCTATCTCTACTATCCCTTTTACTTTATGCAATTTACTTTCCGCACAACAATCATCAAATACCGTTTCTCACTTGATAGTATGATCACTAATAAATACAAAGTAAACCGTTCCCTGTGGATACGATAACTAATACTTACTATTATACTGCTGAAATTTTGGTACGCTTGCCAGAATCTCATCAAGTATTTTTGGCGCCGTTGCTGGGGAACGGTGTATCAATTCGTATAGACTTGGGAGGTCTAACTATCAAGTTGTATATACTCTATCTTAGGATTAGATTTTTATTTTTTTAGGAATTTTTCTTTTATTTTTTATTCTTTTTATTATAAAAATTCTCTTCCACACTTACCCTTTTCAAGTTTTCTTGTTTGTTTTTGAAAGGTCAGGTGTGAAGAAACCAAAAATATGGAGAACACACAACCCCGGAGGATTTTGGGAGACTATGTTATGTATCAAGGGCCACGTTATCATTCAAGTATTGCTCTCCCAATTTCTGCAAAAGCGGTGGAATTAAAAGCTTCACATCTCAAACTCATTGGTGTTCATCAGTTCGCAGGATTGGATAGCGAGGATCCAAATAATCATCTCTCAACTTTTTATGAATTGATTGAAACTATGGGATTTGAAGAAGGGAATCTAGAATCTGTATACTCACGCTTGTTTCCTTTTTCTTTTACAGGTAAAGCTAAGGAATGGTTAAAGTCACATCCCAACCAGAGTCTGAACAACTGGAACGTGGTGGAAGCAAAATTTCTAAAGAGATTTTTCCCTCTACCCCGTTATATCCAAGCCAAGACAAATATCTCCACATTCAGGCAAGGAGCAGATGAACCAATATGTGAAGCCTGCGAAAGATACAAATCTTTGCTGCGTAAATGTCCTAATCATGGCTGTGATGATATTGCTCAACTCAACATTTTTGCAATGGACTCAAGCCAGATGCAAATATTTCATAGATGTTGCAACAGGAGGGACTATTTTGGCGGTGGATGAAGAACGTGCTCTCACAATAATTGAGAATTTTGCAATGAATAACCAACAAGCTCAATAATGGGGGGAGCCGATTCAGAAGAAGGAGATACTAGAGCTAAAAAGCAATGATGCACTATTAGCAGAAAACAAGTTCATCAAGCAACAGCTAGAGGCACTCACCGAGCAATTAAAAGCACTTCCTCAACAACTGCAAACAGTGCAATCTCAACTTTGTCAAGCCCAACATTTGATTTGTGACTTTTACGGAGGCGACCACCCCAATGGTCACTGCTCTTATGAGGATATTCAAGTAGAACAGGTCAACTATGTGGGAGCCCAGGGAAGACAAGATAATTTTTCCAACAACTCTGGGAGAAGCCAAGATAGAGAAGCTGCAATGCATGACATAAATTCAAGAATTGAGGAGAAGCTCGATAGACTCATACAAGATATGAGCACCAGTCAGAAAGCAATGGAAGCAACATTCAGAAATTTAGCAAAACAAGTGGAGGTAATAACAAGGAAATTCGCTGAGCAGCAAGAGTACTGCAAGTCAATATCCACCAAGAGTGGTAAAGAAATAGGAAGAGGCATTGGGGATAATTTGGTGGTAGAAAGAGAAGTTCTGGAGAGAAAAGAACATGAAACTGTGGCTGAGAAGAAAGAAATAAATGAAGAGAAGGAAGAACCAGAACAAAAGATTGAAGCAAATAAGAAAACAAAGGAGAAATAATTCACACAGGCACCTCATGGCAGAGAGCTACCATATCCCAAGAATCCTTCCAAAAAGGACATTGACAGGCAGTTTATCAGGTTCATGGATATCATAAAGAGATTGCAAATCAACATTCCATTAATGGAAGCCATGGAACAAATGCCCACCTATGCCAAATTTTATGAAGGAATTGTTGACCAAGAAGAGAAAGTTTACAGATGAGACAATATAATTGGAAGCTGGGTGTAGTGCCATCATTCAGAAGTCACTGCCACAAAAGACAAAAGACACAGGAAGTTTCACCATACCAGTAACAATTGGATCTCTACCAGTAGGGAAAGCTTTGATTGACTTAGGAGTCAGCATTAACTTAATGCCATTGTCTATGTCAAAAAGAATTGGAGAACTGGAGGTGAAGCCAACAAGGATGACCTTGCAGCTAGCTGACAGATCAATGAAGTTTCCATACGGAGTTGTAGAAGATGTACTAGTCAAAGTGGACAAGTTCATGTTTCCAGTGGATTTCGTCATCATGGACACTGAGGAAGATGCTGAAGTCCCTCTCATTCTTGGCAGACCATTCATGAAGACTGCAAAAGTTATCATTGATGTAGATGATGGTAACTTAAAGGTAAGAGTACAAGATGATGAGGTGAGCTTTAATGTATTTGAAGCAATGCAGCACCCAAAAGATAAGCAGCAGTGTCTCCAGTTAGATGTATTGGAAGAGATTTCTCTTGATCAGGAATTATTAAAAGCAGACCCTTTGGAAAAAGTTCTAACAGGTGTGGGTGAAGCAATTGATGAAGAAGAAAGAGGAGAATATTTAAAGGAACTAGATTCAACCAGTTCTGTCCCACCAGAGGAAGCAAGCACTGAAACATTACAAAAGGAAAAGGGTACTGAAAGTCAGAAGCTGGAACTTAAGGTACTACCCTTTCATCTCAAATATGCCTTTTTGGATGAAGCTAAGAATAAACCTGTTGTCATAACCAAGGCTTTAACTCCATTAGAGGAGGAAAAGCTTCTTTCTGTTTTGAAGGACAATGTAGGATCCATAGGGTGGTCTTAATCAGACCTCAAAGGTATCAGTCCTTCATACTGCATGCACAAGATCCATATGGAGGAAGACTACAAACCGATCACTCAACCTCAAAGAAGATTAAATCCTACAATGAAAGAGGTAGTGAAAAAGGAAGTATTGAAACTCCTCGATGCAGGTATGATCTATCCCATCTCTGATAGTGCTTGGGTAAGTCATGTTCAGGTTGTTCCTAAAAAGGGGGTTATGACAGTCATTAAAAATGATAAAAATGAGTTAATTCCCACTAGGACAGTAACTGGATGGAGGATGTCTATAGACTATAGAAAATTAAACCAAGCAACTAGGAAAGATCATTTTCCTTTGCCTTTTATGGATCATATGTTAGAAAGGTTAGCAAGGCAAGCTTTTAATTGTTTTCTGGATGGATATTCCAGTTATAACCAAATAGCTGTAAATCCAGAAGATCAAGAAAAGACTATTTTCACGTGTCCTTTTGGTGTTTTTGCTTACAGGAAAATGCCATTTGGATTATGCAATGCTCTAGCAACTTTTCAAAGGTGCATGTTGTCAATATTTTCAGATTTGGTGGAGAAGTGCATAGAAGTGTTTATGGACAATTTTTCAATCTTCGGAAATTCCTTTGATAACTGTTTGGAGAATCTGAACACTGTATTAAGGCGGTGTGTGGAGACTAACCTTGTACTTAATTGGAAAAAATGCCACTTTATGGTAACTGAAGGTGTAGTTCTTGGACACAAAATCTCTGCAAAAGGAATTGAAGTGGACAAATCAAAAATTGAAGTCATTGAAAAGCTACCTCCGCCAGTGAATGTGAAAGGCATCAGAAGTTTCCTAGGGCATGCAGGATTTTACAGACGTTTCATCAAAGACTTTTCAAAGATAGCCAAGCCTTTCAGCAATTTACTTAACAAAGACGTTTCATTTAAATTTGACAATGAATGCTTGGTTGCTTTTAATTTGTTGAAACAAAAGCTAATATCTGCCCCTGTCATCGTTGGTCCAGATTGGACCCTTGGTTTTGAGTTAATGTGTGATGCGAGCGATTACGCTGTAGGAGCAGTTCTAGGATAGAGAAAGTCTAAAATTTTTCATGTCATACACTATGCTAGTAAGGTTTTAAATGAAGCACAAATCAATTATGCTACTATAGAAAAAGAGTTATTGGCAATAGTGTATGCATTGGAAAAATTCAGACCATATCTAATCGGCTCAACTATCACCATTTATACTGATCATGCTGCAATAAAATATCTTTTAACTAAACCAGATTCTAAACCTAGACTAATAAGATGGGTTTTGCTGTTGCAGGAATTTGATTTGGTTATTAAAGATAAAAAGGGAAATGAGAATATGGTAGCAGATCATTTATCAAGATTGGTGAATGAGGAAGTAACCAGTACTCAGGCTGAATTGCAAGAAGAATTTCCAGATGAAAAGCTCATGTTGATCCAAGAAAGGTCGTGGTTTGCTCAAAGCAGCAGGAGTGCTTCCAGAAGATTTCACATGGCAGCAAAAGAAGAAGTTCCTGAGAGAAGCAAAAAGATATCTGTGGGATGATACTTACCTTTTCAAATTAGGAGCTGATAATATGTTGAGAAGATGTGTTTTAGGTAAAGAAGCCCAGAGCATCCTTTGGCACTGTCACAGCTCACCTTATGGAGGACATTACAACAAGGATAAGACTGTTGCAAAGGTGTTTCAATCTAGATTTTTTGGCCAACTTTGTTCAAAGATGCACATGAATATGTTCAACAATGTGATAGTTGCCGGAGAATAGGAGGGATTTCCAAAAGGAATGAGATGCCCTGGAATTACATTTTAGATGTAGAAGTGTTTGATTGTTGGGGGATGGATTTTGTAGGACCTTTACCTTCTTCCGATGGAAAAGAGTACATCCTCGTAGTTGTTGAATATGTCTCAAAGTGGGTGGAAGCTGTAGCAACTATGAAGGCTGACGCAAAAACAGTGGTGCAGTTCTTGAAGAAAAATATATTCTCCAGGTTTGGCACACCAAGGGTCATAATCAGTGATGAGGGTTCTTATTTCTGTAATGAACAACTGCAGAAGGTTCTGGAACACTATGGGGTAAGGCACAAAGTAACATCACCTTACCATCCTCAAACAAATGGACAAGCAGAAGTGTCCAACAGAGAGCTCAAAAGGATCCTTGAGAAAACGGTGAGCTCATCCAGAAAAGATTGGTCTAGCAAACTTGACGATGCACTGTGGGCATATAGGACAACCTTCAAAACTGCTACAGGACTCTCTCATTTCCAGTTAGTATACGGGAAAGCATGCCACTTACCAGTTGAGTTGGAGCACAAGGCATACTGGGCTCTAAAAGTCTTAAACATGAATACCAAAGAGGCAGGGAAGAAAAGAATTCTACAGTTGAATGAACTAGAGGAAATGCGACTGAATGCCTATGAGTCTTCTAGGATCTACAAAGAAAAGACTAAAGCTTATCATGATAAGAAGATCCTCAAGCGGAGATTCTACCCAGGTCAATCAGTGTTGCTATTTAACTCTAGACTAAAATTTCTTTCTGGTAAGCTGAAATCTAGATGGACAGGACCTTTTGTTGTTAAAGAGGTAAGGGCTTATGAAGCTGTGGAAATATAAGATCCGGACACTGGAAAGCTCTGGGTTGTAAATGGAAAGAGATTAAAGCAATATTTAGGAGGGGAGATTGATAGATCTCAGTCTGTCATTAACCTTCAAGATCCATAAGTAACAGGCGTCGAGCTATCAGACATTAAACAAGCACTTCCTGGGAGGCAACCCAATGTTTTTATGTTTTTGTTTTATTTTTTTGCATCCTAGGATGAGTCAGTTTAGCCAGTAATTATTGAATTTTTGCTTTTAAGAATTAAATTGAAAAAAGTAAAAAGAAGGAGGAACGAGGATAAAAGAAAAAAAAATCAAAGTGTTGGAAAAATTGCATTCTGATTTCTGCGCTTTACTCACGCTCAGCGCATGTAAAGCGCAGATTTGCAAATTTTGCCTCTGTTTTCCACGCTTCACTTGCGCTAAGCGCAAATGAAGCGCAAATTTGTGATTTTGTCTTTATGTCTTACGCTTCATTCTCGCTAAGCGTAAATGAAGCATAGCGAATAAATTAGTGGGCGCGCTCTACCCACGCTGAGCGCAGGTGAAGCGCGAATTGGCGCACAACGTTAAAAATGCACCAGAACCAGAAAATTGCCATTCTTGGCACAAAATTCTAGTTCTTAGCACGATTTTTGGGTAAATTCTCCTCTGTTTTCATCACCAATTCTGGTTTAGCACAGTTTCCCCTCAAGGTAAGACCTTAGATTCATACTCCTTACCTGAAATATCATCACTTTAGGATAGTTGACATAGCCATTAGGAAGAGCAGTTCAAGAAACTTGAAAGATTTTAAAGATTGGATTGTTTGAATGAGTTCACTATTATTGGTTGTGCTTTATGATTATTCTGTGAGATTAATGGTGAATGTCTGGCTGATTAGATTATCTTGATTGACTTCTTGATTGCTTAAAATATTTCCTATCCTATACACTGCTCTCATTGATTAAATTCTTGCAGATGGTACGAACTAAGGTCACCACATTAGCTAGAAGAAAGAGAAGGAGAGCTGAGAGTCCTTCTTTGGACCATGGGAATTTTAGAGACATCAGTGCTGCTATTGATTACACTTATACCATGAACTTAATTTTTTGCCAGAGCGTCCTGTAGAATTAGAAGCGGGTGATTTTGACAAACTTCGTGAAGAAATTACAAGACGAAGGTAGATTGTTGTGGCTGCACCTTACTCAAAATTTGACCCCGAAGTGGTCAGAGAGTTTTACTGTAATGCAAACATTACAGGTGAAGGAGACAAAAGAATGATCGTCCAAGGGCATTGGATTTCATACAATAGGGACAGAATCAATGAGCTCCTAGATTCCCCTTCACCAGACACTATTGATGAGTCTTTTTGCCAATACACTCAGAGAATCCAAGAAGTTGGCCCTTTTGGTAATGAAGCACTGATGCATCGACTGCTTAATTTTTAAGTCTTCCTGGATTTTCTTATGAAGTCAACATTTACGGAGAGGCGGACAGAATACCTCGGCACCACCTACATGGTATTTCATGAGTATGGATGGACCTGGTTACTTCAAACATATTGCCGTCTTCAAACTCATCTGGTATTGATATGGCAGCAGCACACCTGATTTACAGTATTATCACTGGAGTTCAAATTGACGTCGCCAGCATCATATCAGATCAGCTTCATCAACTAATCATGACAGCTCATGAACGAAGAAGTATACGCTCCAGAGCCAGTCTTGGTTTCCCTGCACTGATCACTGCATTATGCTACTCTAAGGGGGTAGAGGTCCACCCTACCTCTCCTATAGGTGCACCCATCAACAAAGAATACATCGATAGCCAGTGCATTCCAGAGGAAGAACGTAGAGTAGTTCTAGATATTCAGGAAGTACTTCCACATCCTCAGCCACCACCACCAGTTGATAGACCATATCAATTCTGCATGGAGCATTTGTCTCATAAGCTTAAAGCAGTTCATACAGGCATGATGCATATCCAGGAATTCCTCTATCATAATATGCAGGGCCCACATCCGGGCATGTCACCTGATCGCTTTCAGGATTCTTTGGAGTGGCCTGGGGACAGGCCAATTTTTCCGGGAGGGGGAGGAGACACAGAGGATTATGACTGACTGACACATACACTGGTGTTTCTCATTCTTTGTACATTTTTTTCTTTTCTTTTCTTACATCAATTTCTTTTAGGAATTCATACTGTACACATCATTCATTCATGACATTTCACATTGTGCAATATACATCATTTGGCATTTTTCATTTTTTAGGATTTTTAATGTTTTTTAGGATATTAGAATTAAGGGATTTAAGGGTAAGTTTTTAAAATTCTCTGAAATTAGGCAATTTAACTAATCAAATTAAGAAAGAAAAAGGAGTTTTGTGATTAATTCCATAATCAGTTAGAATTAGGATACTTCTTAGGAGAACCTATCATGATAGTTAATTAAAACCAGTAAGTGTTTTATCAAGGAAAATAGCAAAAAAAAAAAAAAACCGGTGAGTTGTGAGCCCAAACACTTAAATTGAGAGTTTTCACTGCTGTTTGTCAATTGTTATTGATTGAGTTTTTGGATTTTATTCTGCTCATGGAAAATATGGAAGTGACAAAGGCAGATTCTTGTTTTGTAAATTATTTGCTCAGTGCCAAAAAGCCAACCCTTGAAAATTTTTCTAAATTTTTTGGTAACCCATTTGAGCTTGAATGTTTCTTCTTATGCACCCCAACCCAAATAATTGTTATATCATGTCCCTTACACACTTGGGATAGAGAGCAAGGTGCAACTTGAAAGAATGGGAGAAAAGGTTGGTTACTTGAAAGGTAAAAGAAATACAAAGAGTAGGCACAAGAAAGCAAAAGAAGATCATTCCCCCAAATATCAAAAAGAAAAAGTTAATCAATTGAATAAGTTGGGGGGAGTGCATCTTCAAACAAAGAAAGAGGTCAGCTAAAATGAGACAAATCAAGAATGAGATGGAGAATGGAGAGAAGTCTCAAGTTCAAGAAAAATCAAAAGATGCTCTCTATTCTAAGTGTTCTTTGCTTATCCAGAAAAACCATGATTTCTTGATAACTCAGCCTCATTACAACCAAGAAAAGACCTTTTGATCCATATTGACCATGTGCATGTTTAGAAACTAGAAACAACTATCAATTCTAGTTGTTCAATTGTGGTGGAAAAATTGAGGGAAACACTTACCCGTAAGCATGAGAGAATTCCTTGATTTATCATTTATTGCTTTAATTGCTATTTCTGAGAAAGTTTGACTGAATTGTTGTATCTTATTCTAATTGAGCATGGGTAACATCTCTTAATTCTGATTTTTTTCTGATATTTGGAAAATGACTTCTGCCTAGTAAAGAGATGATGGAAATTTGTCCTTAATTCTGAGAATTGCAACAGGGGGATTGAATCCAATTTTTGATTACAAAGAGGTCTCTTGCTTGAGTACAAGCAAGAAGTTAAGTTGGGGGGTATTTGATAAGTACCAATTATATGATAAATTCTTGTATTTTTACTGCACTTATCAAGGGTAAAATAGTAATTTATGCCCCAAAATAATCCCTTTTTAGTAATAATTGTAATAATTATGTTTATTTAATTTGAATTTGAATTTGATGCTATTTTAATATAAAATATGTTGATTTTGCAGAATTATGAGAGAGATTTGAACAAGGAAAGAAGATAGCATCATTTGAGGATAGGATCTGCAGATTTGAAGTTTGAATAAGAGCAAATAAAGATAAGATCAGTTGCTATTTAAACAAGGATTCTGTGGATAACTTCTCCAATTTAAATTCAAAGTCAAGATAAACACAAAATCAATCCAGAAAGAGGGAAACAAGGAAAGCCAAGCAAATAAGGATAAGATCAGGAAGAGATCAAACTGTTAAAAGAAGAAACAGAATCATCTGTTACGCGCTCCACGCTTCACTTGCGCTGCAGATGCGCTGAGTGCAGGTGAAGTGCAGCTGCGCGAATTTACTTTTTAGATTTGTTTTCAAAATAGATTCCTTCCAGATTTAAGATAGCTTTCCTTGGTCTATAAATAGGACCTTTTGTAGAGAGCATGGGGAGTTAGCAGAGTAGAGTTTAGGGCTCAAGTTCGGAGGAGACCACGAAGGGCTGTTGAGATAGCAACGCAAGGATTGAAGAAAAGCGTGACAGTTTCTTCATTGGTCTGTATGGCTACCATGCGTAGCTAAACTCTCCAGTAGGATTGAATGTAGTTGATTCAATCCCCAAATATATGTGAATTCTCTTTATTAATTATGAATCCCTATTCCATGATATCAGTACTTTTATGCTTTACTTAATGCGTAGCTTCCGCCTTTGTGTCGGAGTTATAGGTTAATTTTAGGATTCAGGTGACAGATGTTTCTATAAGATTAACAACGAGTTTGGGGGAGCCGATACTTAGGAAATCTAAATTCTGATCGGTAAAAGTACTCATAGTAATCGCTATAGGAATATAGGGAGAATCGATGATTGAAGAATTGGAATGTGACAGCCTCTTCATAGTAGTCCCTATAGGAATATACAGTGAATTGATAGTGTTAACGAACGGAAAATTAGAACAATCAAGTCGGGGTAATTTGTCGCTTGGGAGAACCCACATGGATTATCTTCGAGTATTTTACTATCTGGTAACTCGGGGTAAAATAATATAGTTTGGCTAGGATATCATAGAAATATATTCTTGATTAATATTGAGGTTCACATATGTAAGGGGTGCGATGATACGAAGTTCAATCCTGATCCAAGTAACGCTATCTTACTCTATCTCTACTATCCCTTTTACTTTATGCAATTTACTTTCCGCACAACAATCATCAAATACCGTTTCTCACTTGATAGTTTGATCACTAGTAAATACAAAGTGAACTGTTCCCTGTTCTCACGTGATAGTTTCTCACTTGATACTACTGATATTTTGGTACGCTTGCCAGAATCTCATCAAGTGACACCTGAGGCAACATACTCTTTCAATGCATCAACATAATTCCCAAACACTGTGCACCTCATTCTACCTTTGCAGGAAGTTACATTTACAGGGAAAGATGAAAAAGTCAATGAGGTTATAAGAAAAATGATCTGCCCTCATAATTAGTTGATAAGAGTATACTCAATGGTGTAAAACAAAGCAAGGTAATATATATGATTGATTAAGAGTATGCTATACTTGTCATCAGCAAGCTCCATTTCCATCATCCTAATCTTCCTCCTATCCGTTTCTACCTCTTTCTCAGTAGAAACAGTAGTCAATACACCCATCAGATTTGCAAAGATTATCAGAATTAGATTACACATCTTCAAAGAACACTAGGGATTAAAAAGGTAGCACCAACAAATCAAACATTACACAACACAGCAGGCATAGTAGATTTCATGAACATGTAACGAAATTTTTTTTAGATATGGTAGCCTAAAAGAGAAAGACTAACCAAAGAGGTAGTTAGACTCTCCATTTGTCTTTGCAATCTCCTTAGTGCTCAGAAGCGTTAATCCAACAAATGGTATAACAGTAGATTGTGATGGTTATACCTTTGTCTTAGCACTAAACAATAGTTTATATTCATGCCTAGAGGCACGATAACACCCAACATTCTTTATCACAGCAAACGACATCATTGTGTACACCTCACCCTCAACAATTAAGTTGCTAAACTTCTTCATCATTGGCTTCCGAATTGTTGCCTGAATCCTACCACCTTAGAAGGAATAACAACCATAAAGTCACTTCAATGTAACCAATATGTTTTTAATTAATAGAGAATATGCTTGGTTTAAAAAAACAGATCTATAGTAAATAAATTGACTATCAATAAACTTAAAAAGTTAACCTCAACATCCATTAACACCATGTCTATGGCAAATGGCTTGGTTGGATCAACAATTGAACACATTTCCCATAGGCGCACCACCCTAACTCTCAGCCTCCAAGAGTCCTTCCCAGGATGAATAGCACTAATCATGTCAAAAGGACCACCCATCACATTAACAAAGACTCTAACAGATTAACTATGAATAAACTAAATAAGTTGAATGCGCAAAAACAATGATTCACCCAGAACTTGGCTCACCGTGGGAGACACAAAACTGGAAACCATATTTATAGAAGAGGAAGCATCACATACCTTAACCACATTGGGAACTGAGAGATAACATCTTGGATCCAAAATTCAAATTCAAATTCCACTCAAGAGTGGTGAATTGCAGGGTTTGCTCCCAACAGAGATAAGGGAAATCTGGGCAGGGAGTAGGAATCATAGGAAATACTTTCATAAACTAATTACAGGGTCATAGCCTACTAGGATTAAGGAAATGAAAGGATTTCTAGTCAAAATTAAATAGTCAAATAAAAGCATGAAAAACAAATCATAAGGTGTATTTAGAGATTAAGGCCAATTCCCTGCATTACCAATCAAAGGATTAAACCCTCGCTACCCATCTACTGCTTGGCAATGACAAATGAAGTTAAAATCGAATTCCTTAATCACCTGATGAATGACAGTTAAATCATCCACATACACAGAGCCGATGGTCTAACCACAAATCAAATTAACAACACAATCCAAACAAAGATTCATTTATGCAAATGAAACCTTAGCTACGAATAGTAATCCACATGCTATAGGGGGACAACCTCTGACCGGATGAGTACGAAAGTTTGCTTTATGAATATTCCTACCCAGAACCTCCGCCGTATAGAAGATTCCTAAAATGCCACGAATTCCTTCCTCATTACCTTGTTGACTTTTTTTTTTTTGGACAAATCATTACCTTGTTGATTGAATCAACCAACAACGAAGATGCCCGACTGATGCAGCCAAGGAGTAAATGATCTTTTGGGGGAGACAAAAATATAATTACATCTATCTAATAGTGAGCCTTGCCAGCTTGGAGACATGCAGCCCAAACCCAAAATATGTACAAAAAAAATGCTTGTGAATAGTAAAAACAGTATTGAGAAAATTCTTTTAGTGTACTGGAACGAATGTTCAAATTTTTATTTTCATTTAATGTATTTTATATAAATAAAAGAAAAAATAAATTAGGAATTAAAACGAAATTTCACCATATTTTTAGAAATTAAAACATATTTAACCCTGAAAAAAATTAATATAATGATGTTTGAAATAAAGAAAAATAAATTATATTTTCATTATTTCATAAAGTTAAATTAAATTTTTAAGTAACAAATATAAATCAAACAGATATTTTTTTTGTTACATGGAGGCTAAAAAGGCCAAGAAACTAAAGCAAAATGCTGCGGCTAAACGAGACACCTAAAAAATCTTGCCATAAGAGACTTGAACATTCTCCCGAGGCTCAGATAACATATGAAGGCCTAAACTCCTAGAATGAGAGAGATTAACAATACAATTGGCAACTTGATTACCCTCTCAAAAGGTATGGGAGAAAACAACATGCCAATGCTTCTGCTTCCAAAGCTTGATCAGCCTCAAGATATGGGCATACGGATGAGTCTCAAAAGTACCCTGATTAATAAGAGTTTACTAACTCAGTAAAAATGTATTAGTATGTAATGAATGAATTGAAAAATAAACATTTAACTAATTCAAAATAATATATAATATCACAATATAATAAATAACTTAGTAACAAATTAATCCGACTGCTATACATATTTTTTATTCAACATTTGTTTTATATATTCAAGCAACATATTTTTTTATATGGGATTATTCTACATTTTAATTAAATGGTATAGATATTTTATATTATAAAATTAAATTTTTTAATTAGAATTCATATATATATATATATATATTATCATCAGATATAATAATTTTTTATTTACCAAACTAAATATTATTTTTATTGAACTAATCAAGTTTTTAAAAGAATCTTTTTAGTTACTAAAATTTGAACTATATTATTATTAGATTTATTAAATCTTTTATAAATTAAATCAAATTTTATGAAAGAATAAGATAAAATTTATATAGAATCAAAATAATTTATTATAAAATATTTCACTATAATATTATTATTGATCACTGATTAAATCTTATTTTATTTCCTTTATTTATTAAAAAGGAATGAGTTTGGTAGTCTGGTAGTAAATTTAAATTAAAATTGTAATATATATTTTATATTAATAAATAATTTAGGCTAAAATATGTTTCTGGTCCTCCAAAATTTTGTGATTTTTTAACTTGATCCCCCAAATTTTTTTTTCCAAGTGGTCCCCAAAAATTATAATGCATCTTCATTTAGTCCATCTGTTAGTGCACCGTTTATTATTTTTGTTAAATGTTTGCATGACAGTTGAAGTGGACAAAATAAGCCTTCATGACATGCATATGTGTCATCTTATGTGTTCTACATGACAAAATAAACCTAAAGGTGGTTAATTAGCACCTTTTTGGTTGTCAAATTAATAAACTCTATAATTATTTTTTTCATGAAGGGTGACAATTTATATTATTTTTATAACATAAATAAAAATATAATATGAAATTTAAAATATAAGAAAATAATTTTTTAAATTATTTTATAATTATGTTAATAGCAATTATTTAGTTATGTTTATGTTTATTATAAGTCATGTAGGACATATAAGATACACATATGCATGTCATGTAGGCTTATTTTATCCACTTAAGTTATCACGCAAGCATTTAACATAGATAACAAATGATACACTAACCGAGGGACCAAATGGTAATGTGTTATAATTTTTGGGGACCACATGGGAAAAAAAATCTTTTTGAGGGACCAAATGAGAAAATTGTGATATTTTGGGGACCAAAAACATAATTTAGCCAATAATTTATATTTATACAATATACATTTTAGTTATTTCATAAATAATTTATATGTATATATTATAAATAATTAATCTATAAATAATTAATATATTAAATTTAAATATAAATAACAAATACTAATAGACATCAAAAGAAATTAAATTTGGTCCCCAATTGCTATTGTTCAAGTGAGTTGTGAGTGTGTGACCTAGCCTCCATCACAATTTTGAAATTGTGTTCCCGTGACTGTGAGTGTGTGACCTAGGCCCCCACGCCGTCTCGCAGGATCGTAGCTGCCGCTCCCAGGCCCAGCCTCATCTCCTCTCCTAGCAGGCTCCTCTCGTCTTCAACTCTACAAGTTCCAGGTTCGCAACTTATTGCTTTGCTTTATTGATAATGTCACTGCTTATAATTTTGTTTTATTTTGTATGAAATTAATAACTATTGATAATTAATAATTATTCATTTTTATCTTTAAATTAATTAATTTTTTAAATTTAGCTGAAAGAGAAACACTTACAGTTACATGGGGAAGGTCTTTGTTCACTGTTCATTAGAGAGCTTTTTTTTTCGTCTGGTGAAGTTATTTGTGGATCACTAGTGTATATCACGGGATCACTTTAAGAAATTGATTTCAATAGAATGGTGAGAATATTAGTTTTTTTAAATTGAATTTTATGTATATGCGGTTGGTGTGATAGAAACACAATTTAACTAAATGATATAGGTTATAGGGAACTCAGGTGGTAATATATAGGATCTAGTGAATGTTTGTAGTAAAATTGTGTATATTCACCTGGGTTTGCTTTAGTCGATGTGACACCGGTAAGACTTTAAAAGGATATCACCATTATATCACATTATAAGGCTAAATGCAGGAATCCGAGTTACTGACTCTATGTATTGTTTTGTTATTTCATTTTGCTTTATATATTGATATATAAAGATAAAATATCAGAACACTCTACCATATTAATAATCATTGTTCCATGTAGCAAACCCTAAACCCTAAATAATATCTCATCAAATAAATTTGTACTCATGTGTATGATGATGATTAATCTTTCATCTCTTCCAATTTTTTTTTTATTTTAGTACAATTTTTTTTATTTAGGGTGGTTTGGTTCGGTTCGGGTAACAGATCCAGTATCTTTAATCCATTATGTACCAGAACCAATCATTGACGGGTTTGATTGGTTCGGTTCGGATCCAACCTGATTTAGCTAAAAAAATCCAAACCAATCAAATTGGTTCGGTAGGATTTAGGGTTTATCGGGTTCGTCGGATTGAACCAAACCAATGAACACCCTAAATAATATATTAGGAAAATACATAATAATTTGATGTAAATCAACACATTTTATTATATTACCACATCCAAACTTTAGTATCAATCTTAACAAATATATATGTACTTATGTGTATCAATCTCTACAAATTAAACAATTTTAATGTAAATAAAATATTAGGAAAATAAACAATAAAGTTGATGTAAATCAACACATTTTATTACCACATCCAAACTTTAGTATCAATCTCAACAAATATATTTATACTCATGTGTATCAATATGTAAAAATTAAATAATTTTAGTTTGAATAAAAGAGATTACATGACTTTTCATAACAAAATAGTAAAATAGGCTTAAATAACTTTTTGGTCCTTGTAAAATATTTAGTTTTTGCTTTTGGTCCTTATAAAAATATTTTTATTCTTTTGGTCCTCATAAAATTTGAAAATTTTGAAAATGGTCTTTATTATCATTTTTTTATGATATATCATGCATCTAGACACGCCACATCATATGTCACCTCAACATGATTACTTATGTGGCATGGTTGGATGCATGACAAGTGGCAATAAGAACTTTTTTCAAAGTTTCTGAATTTTAGGAAGACCAAAAGAATAAAAATAATTTTATAAGAACCAAAAGCAAAAACCATATATTTTACAAGGATTAAAAAGTTATTTAAGCCTTATAATAAATTGAATGAATGGTGAAAAAAATATTAAAATACCTATAGGATTGTATAATTATAGATTATAGATAGATTAAATCAATATATTTTGTTATAATACCACATCCAAACTTCAATATTAAGTTCAATAAATTTATCCGTGTTTATCTATATCAATGTCTGCATCTTAAACAATTTTACTTTAAATAAAAAAGATGACACGACTTTTAATAACAAAAAGTAGTAACAATAATAAAAAATAACTAATAAAATATTATAATAAATTAAATGAATAGTGAAAAAAATTATTAAAATACCTATAGGGTTGTATAATTATAGATTTCTTTTCTAAAATCGGGTCTCTCTTGTGTTTAAACAATCAGCCTAGACAAAACGGTGCGTTTCAAGTCATAACATAAATTTCCTTCGCTCCTCGTCACTTCTGTGCTTCGAAGCTTACACGCTTGCCGCCTTAGCTCTCTGCGGTTGCCGCCGCCGTCTGCTCAAGTTCCGGTGAGTTCCTATTATATATTCATGTCACTCTGTCGTTCTATTTTGCTTCTTGCCTCTGCCGCTGGTCTTCCGCTTTCTGATTTTATTTCCCCACCCCTTTAGTTTTGAGTGCTTCGAATTAAAAATAAAAAGAAATTTGCAGCTTTTGCCATCATTGCATAATATGTCTCCTTTTGTTGTTATTTTTTTAGTGTATAGAAAACCTGCTTGAATTAGCCTTTATTTTGAGATATTGAATTGTCTGAATAGTAATTTTATGTCCAGTTTTAGTCCAATGTTCCTTTTTTTTTTCTTTTTTTTTTGTTTGAATTGATAGATTTGTGGAAATAAAAATTCAAATTGCTGCCCATCAACTACAATTGCGTCAGTATCAGCCACAAACCTTGGCTGAAAAGGTTGGTTTTGGATAGTTATGAACCTGTAATAACTTACATTAGTATATATTAGCCTAGCTTTGTTAATACTTTGATTGCTGGCATGAGTGGTTTTAATACGTTTATGATAAAGATTCTTGTTTTAGTGTTTTGATAATGGGTAAATGGGTATGCAATTTCATGTTTCATTATTTATTTCAAATTAAATGTGGAGCAGCATGATATAGCAAGTTGGAGTCAGCAAGATGCAAATTGAAATTTTTTAGTTACATATCTTGTGTTTGAAAAATTTTCATTTAATACTGTTTTGGTTGCTTGTGTAGCGTTGTGATCCTTGTTGCTTGAAGAGAATTGAGATTTAAGGTTTACGCCATTCACGTCAAAGGGAGCTGCCATATTGGAAGGGTGCTTTATTGGTGCTGGACATTTTCTAAAAGCGGGTTTTCTTATACCTGGAATTTTTTCTTGTAAGCGTAAACATGTCTGCTTGTCTGTCACAAACAAAAGAACAAACAGAGCAGGTCTCAACTAGAAGCATCCCCAAAGGGCCAATGCTATGTGAAGAATGCAAATCTAACCCATCAAAATACAAGTGCCCTGGTTGCTCCATACACTCATGCAGTCTTCCTTGTGTAAAAGCTCACAAAGAGCGTACTGGATGTACTGGAAAGAGGAACCAGACTCAATTTGTTCCTCTTTCGCATTTTGATGACAATATCTTATTATCTGGTACTTACTCTTGAAATTTTGTGTTCTGCCTTTGAATCTTGAGAACCTTTTTTTTCCAGTTGATTGAATAAGCAGAACAGTTTTTGGTTCTTAATATCCTTCAAGTCAACCATAACGACCTTTTTTTTTTCTTCGGTTCCTCACAGATTTTTCATGAGTGTTTTTTAAGTTTTTATTGATTTATATTTCAAAATTCTTATGTGAATTTTAAGTGTTCTTCATTTGCTGTGTTTGTTGTTGTTGTTTCTGAATTTTCATAAATGTGTACAACTGTACATATATAGTTCTGTTGGCGAGTTCTTCTATTTTCATCTTTATCTAAATCTCTATTTATTTTGTTTATTTTGTGATTTCCTCTTTGTAGACTATAATTTGCTGGAGGAGATGAAGAGGGTGGCTGAATCTGCTCAGAGAATGAGAACTAAATTGGGTGTGCATACATATTTTAAGTTACCTCATCACCTTAGAGGCCTACGAAATGCTGCTGGGCACCGGAGAACCAAACTACTGTTTCTCCCTAACGGAATGTCAAAAAGAGAGAAGAATCAGTCTCGATATGACCCAAGGTACTTTAATTTTCATGACAAACTTTTGTTGATTTAGGAGGATGGTACATATAAGCAATTTGTTCCTTTTGTACTTAACTCAGTACTGTTTCGGTGTTTCCATGTTTAATTTTAAACTTTTGGTGTATAAGGAGATGCATGCACCTTTGATTATAAGTTTTTATGAAGTTGTGGCTTGTTCTTAACACATTAATGCGAGATGGAAATATAGATTATAAGATTGCTTCATTTTTAGATTGCTAATGTGGAAACTGTTTTTTAAATAGATTACTAACATGTTTGTATAATACTTTCAGGAAAAAGTCCATATCTTGGACAATTGAATGGCGTTTTCACTCAACAGATATTGTTATACATGACCACGGGTAAGCCACTTTGAATTTGCAACAAGATACTACACCATACATTCTTATTGCATGCTAAAGTCTGAAGAATACAATTTTGAATGGACATTATGTTATTGTCAGAGTCAATGAAAATACAAGTTTTTGCTCCATTCTAGAGAAGCACCTTAAACCTGGTCCTTGGAATAATCAGCTAAGGCAATTTTGTGAAGACCATCTAGATTGTCTCAAGCTTTTCATTCGTAAATACCCAAAGGTATTTTTTTTATCATTATTTTAACCTTTTCTATGGTTTAAATCCAGGATATAAGCTGGCAAATCTGTAGGACATTGACTGACCTCATCAAGATATGACTTTATTTTAGTTATAAATTTTATCTTGTTTGTGTTAATGCAGGGTCCCAAGTCACCCTTCAAAGAGTTGGATATGAAAGCACCAATCAGACAACAATTAGCAAATATAGTCATTTTGGAGTTTCCTGTTGTTTTTGTTTTCTTGCCTTCTCACAGTATCAATTTTGAAGTTATTAAGGATATCAAACCCGTCATGCGTAAATCATTGCAAAAAGATAGTGAAGGCAACCAGAGTCCGGAAGGTGTATCATTTAGGGAGGAGGTGATAGAAGATGACAATTGCTCTGCAGATCCTCAGGTTTTTGATCTCATGAAGCATGTGGAATCAAGTTCATCACATCAAGTGCCTACTCATAATATGAGTTTTGAGAAAGCACCAAATGATTCATTAGATAAACGTGTATTTGAAGGAGACACTCGGGGTAACCCTTCACATTCTTTGCCAAAAACCAGGGAACTAAAATTCTCTGAAGATATGACATTTGATCTTGATCAAGATTATATGGATGTCTATGCTGATCTTATGGCTCAAATAAATTCTGATGACTTCCTTGATTTTGATAGTGAATTTGCCAAGAAAACAGAAAACGAAATGGATTTATTTGGTACTGATGGAGTATTCCCTGTGCCAGAGGAATTGGAGGAAGGAGAAATTCTAGAATAATTGGTAGCTATAGATCACTTTTGTTCAAGAATTGGAGAGTAAATGAGAAAACATTGGCAGCATTACAGGGAAATTAAATTGCTTCCAAGAATGGGTTTGGAGCTGAGTTTCAGTTGTGTATTTCCTTTATATCTAGCACCATTGCAGGGATTTCATATTGCTTGGTTTTTATGATAATTGAGTTGCCTAAGGAATGGTATGAGTTTATGTTCAGTCTCTGGGTCACAGAAATCTTGCCCCTAATTGTTAATAGCCAATAGGTCTTTCGATACATTAAATTGCTCCATAAATCCTTTCTAGTTTCTATAAGGACCAAGCTGCCTCACTTGGTATGAGGATCCAGGCAGAACAGAATCTGTGGGCATTGGTTGCTTTTCTCATCACTTCAAGTCAAATTTTGGTACTGAATTTTACTTTTGTTTGTTAACATACTTTTCAAGAGAAATTGATTTAAAATTCATAGATCTTTTTCCTGGCTTTGCCTTCTCCTCCCTCAGGGATAATACATACTTCGATGTACTGCCAATCCTTTTTGCTATATTTCTTTCAGTTTCACTTATGTCTAGCACCTTTCAGTTATAATGAAGAAGCATACCTTCATGTTAACTTGATTGAGATGGTTGAGTTTTTCGGCTGGTATATTGTAAGTTATCTGGCCATCTGAAGTTATAAACATGTAATTATAAGGATTTGGACTTGAAATAATTGTAGTTTTCCCTAGACGATCTTGGTTGTTATGAAGGTTATTTTTGAAATTTTCTACACGGGCAGATTGGAAAATTTGTCATCCACCCCTTCTTAATATCAATATATTTAAAACGAACCAAGTCAGACTTAGGTATATTTTAAACAAGTTATTAAAGGAGAAAGGGAATCCGTGCTTGAAAATATGGATTGGATGGTGGTTGTAAAATAATTGTAGTCTGAAGCAGTTGTATAAGTGTGTTCTTTACATAACCATTTTCCAAGCTTAGCTTGTCAAATTTTTATCATTGATGAGAAATATATTAGCAAGAAGGAGCTCCTTCCACATAGCAGGTACCAATATATGCAATCTACATAGCTACTTGGATTTCATATATGTTCTTGGGTTGGGTTAGAGGTTCCCACTGCTTCCTGTAGATAGATGGGTGGCCTTTCTTGTCTTTATTCTTAGGCCATGTGATGCTGAGTACTTGAACTGTCAAACCTTCACCACACGCTTCATTTTTAGGATCAGACCCCTTTCCCCCAATACGGTAATACCCCTCTTCTGCAATCTTATACTAGTATGTTTCTTTCTAACAATTGCCACCATTTCTGCCCTCAATTCCTGATTCCTACATCTTTTTTTGGGTATTTAAAATGCAATATGTTAATTGATTCTAGTATAATTATAGGTCTTATTGATTAATACTTATGCATTATGGTGTAGATTATTTTTTGGGTTTATCATTTATGGGAAATAGGTTATCAAAGTTATGACCCGTTTGGGTGGTTGAGTTTTTCGGTTTTATTTTTAATTTAAATCAAGTTTTTACAATTCAAAATTAAGGTTACGTTTGGGATAGTTGCGAAATTTTAATTTTTGGTTTTAAAAAATTTCAATCAAGTTTTTTACAACTAAAAAAACTAAAAACTTTTTTGTGATTTTCAAAATGGACCTTTTTTAAAAGGATGGGGATTAAGTTACTCCAGGAATAACTCTTGGTAAGTTACTCTGCTTAATAACTTTTTGTAGAATAAGAATTTCACAAATCTAACCATTCAATAATGTGATAATTTGGACATTTGTTGGTATGTAATTTTACAGTCAATATTTACATATATTTTGAAAAGTATATTATACGTTAATTTGAAGAAGTATCAAACTATTTTTAAATTATATGAAAATATGTATTTTTGATCTATTTAATGAGAACTTTCAATCGAACAGTTGGGTTGGCAAAAATTAATATTCATAATAAGTTATTAAGCGGAGTAACTTTACTAAGAGTTACTACTGGAGTAACTTGATTGAATTTTTTAAAATAAAACATAAAAAACTTGCAACAATTCCAATTGGTATCTAATTTTTTTTTGTGTTGAAAACTAAAGAATCTGTCCCTCAATGTAAATTGTAAATCAATTATTTTTGTTACTATAAAATTAATCTTATGTGTTTACAAGTTATAATATATCTGCTAACATCAGTTGTATTTTTAGAAGTTAAAATTCATCAAGAATTTTCAAAAAAGAAGAAAAAAAGCCATCAAGAATGATTCCACAATGCAGCATTTGGAGCAATGTATAAAATAAGATTAAAAAAGATGCACCAGCCGGGAATCGAACCCGGGTCTGTACCGTGGCAGGGTACTATTCTACCACTAGACCACTGGTGCTTGTTGTTGATGGTGATTGATATGATGTTATCTTTAATATAACAGTAATGTTCGTATATGCAACATTCATTTGATGCACTCATTGGATAATGGATATTGTCAAGTCACTTCCATTAAATTTAGATTGGGACTGTCCAATATTTAATCAGCTCGCATTAAATCAACAAAAATGGCCGTTTCGACACCCTTTCTTAGTATCTTATTAAAGGCAATTTTAATTTTACCTTCTTTAGTGTGGGAATGAGAATTTCAAAAATTGGCTTAAAAAATTCATATAATTATAATTGTATTTTAAGGCATGTATTTTCAAGGTTTTTTTATTAAAAAATAGAATGGGATTCTGATTTTAAATGAATAACGAATATTTGGTAAATTGCGAGAGCATTGTTCAAATACAATAATATATAAAAATTATATAAATTAAACAGATGTTCAACAAAAGATTAATTTTTTTGGTCAACAAAAGATTAATTTAAATGACGAATATTGTTTTATGAGAAAAACGTATAAATTGAAATATCAAAATGTAAGTTTTTTTTTTTTTGCGTTAATCACAGGTATCCCCTATTATCAGGGCAATCTTGTTTGGGGCTTAGTCACCCCCTCTCGAAGAGTGTGTTTAGTGGGGATCGAACCTGGAAGATCTTCCCACAATCTCAGTCTGCGTTGCCAAATGAGTCACAACCATTTGGTTAAAAAAATGTACGTATTTGAAACTTATAGTTTATTTTCTTTTTTTTTAAAAAAGTTTAATTTACATAAGGTTGTTTTTTTTGGTGTATTGTAAATATATAGGAAATGTTAATGAGTGTATTAAGAACACTAGTTAAGCATAAAAAAATAGAAAATTTTTAACGAATTAAGTAGCATTTAATGTTAAAAATTCAATCAATGTCGTAAAAAATTTTATAAATTAATTCACTGATCAATGCCCTTGAAACACATATCTTATTGCTTCAATTATTTCAAGTATTGTACAAGTATCTTTTTAAATATAAAAAATTAAAGTAAAATATGAAAAATACATGTATTTGAATTTTTTAGTCTAAAATTTTTTGAAATTGATCTAATTGATAAACAATTAATTTAAGGATAATTTATAAATATCTCTATTAAATAAACCATAACTTTTTTGGTTTTAATAACTAAAAAAAGTGATTAAAATTGATTTGATTTGCTTTAATTTAGTATGGAAGCTTGGCATATGTGTTATAATATGAGAAAGATACATGACCATGTCAAAATAAGAGTTTGACCTAACTTAATCAGAAAAAAAGTACATAACGAGGTGTTCTTGTTGAGTCCAAAACTCTCTTGAATAAAGGTTTTAATGACACCAAAATTTCATAATAAAGTTCTAAGTGTTTTGAATACTTTAGTACTAATGTTTATACTTGAGAATACTTGAAAGAATACATGAAAAGGTATAAAAGGAAGGTGCAAATATCAAAAGCATAATTTAACATCAGAACATGTGTCCCAAAGCATATTACATAGGACTTTCATGTCATGTCAAAAGTGATGCAACAAGTTTAAGAAGTAGCTTCTTAGCTTCAAGAAGGTCAAAATAATTCATCTAATATCCCATGAACATTAAACTGAGTTGTATCAAGCTTCAGAGGCAAAGGTGAAGTTTTAAAAGGATCATTCAAGACCACTCGAAGCATGAGAAGGAGCTTTTCATGAAACCTGACACATTCTGAATACGAAAGATCACTTAAGCAGCTCAAGCATATTCATTTCAAGTGTTATCGATGCAAACAAAGCAATTGGAGAATATCAATATCACCTGAAACACAGTTTTGGCTTTAGAAGCAGAACCTACAGTTTCTGCAGTAAAGTTATCAATATCCAGAAGCATCGGATTCGAATATCAAGCTACAAATATGTTCAAAGTATCTTTAGAATCATTGAATAAGTTCCCACACTCCTCAAATTATTATCTTTGAATATTTCAAGTTAAAAGACTAATCCTCTAATGAAGATTCAGTACTGAGCATGGACAAAATTCGTATTGGACAGAAATATGATCATGTATTAATTATCACAAGAATTGACATAATCCGGAAGAACAGAATCATGTCCAGAAGCACAAGTGTTGTCTAGAATCGCGAGTACTGTCGAGAAGCACAAATGTTGTCCAGAAGCACTAATATACATAATTTCATTTAGCAGCAAGAATCTCAATTGGATCATTCAAGATATCATTATTGAGATTAAATTAAGAAGAACAATCATGTAAAAAAAGATATGGAATCTACAAGAATGATAAAGTTCACATTCAGAAGCAGAAAGCCAACTTTCTACAATTTTCCAGAATCACCATTGTTCTCTAGAAGGACGAAATAACACAATATGCATCTCAGAAGATTGCTAATATTTTTCTAATGTTTCAGAAAGAAAAATTGCTTCAGAAGCAGGGAGACAACTCAACTAGTCAAAAGTGGACCAAATATGAGATAAAAAAACTTATAAGTGATAGTGGCACTTCACTAAAAGGAAAAACTCACTATATGACCATCTTTGAAGCTTTCTAACGGCTAGTCAGACTTTATGGCACAATAAATAAGTTATGGGTATTGAAGGAAGTCATCAGACAATAGCCTAAGCCAAAAAGCTCCTGAATTTATGCTTCTAGACTATTATTCTCCTTTTGCAGAAACTCTTCTTCTGCAGTATGCTTCTGCAAATACTCAAAATCATTTTTCTATATTAGAAGTGTTTCATACAATTCTGTATTGTATAGTTTATCCACTCCTTGAGTGTTGAAAGGGATCCTACCATCAAAAACTAACTCTTCAAACAAAGTAGTTGTATTCCAAGCTAATTAGAAGAGTTAGTGTTAGTTGTGAAGTTTGAACAGTCTTGTAAGAGAGAAAATTTGTTGTGATAAGCTTGGAGAGGCTTTTAAGAAATAATACTTATGGTGAGGAGCCTAAAGAGGCTTGGGAAATAATATTTGATTTAAGCCTGAGGAGGCAATGGGAAAATAATACATTGTAATCAAGTTTGATTAGTAGAAAATCCTACTACTAAGGTAGGTACTGGACGTAGTCCAAGGATTGTTCAGGGTGAATCAGTATGAAAATCATTGTGCAATATCTCTTGCCCTTGCTCTCTTTATTTTTCTGCACTCATATTGATTGATTTGTTAGTTAGTGTTTAGACCTTGAATATTTAGCAAGCTGAAAATCAGATTTTGATAGACTTGTTTTTAAATTGATATTTCCACATGAATCACATCCATATAAGTTCAAATACTGATATGGAAAGTTTTATCAAATTATCAATCTGTTTTGTGCTTTAGAAGCATATTTCTTGAAATTTGTTCATAGTTAACATTGAAACTTGAGGTGCAAAATATCATATCTTTGCAGACTTGGATTTCATCCGATTTTATCATATATTCTTATTGTTTATTAGTTAAATATCTGATCTGGAAAGTTTGATCAAGTTTCAAATCTATTTGATACTTTAGAAACTTAATTTATCATATTTCACTTATAACTTGGTTTAAAAATAATATATTGATATAAACTTGCTTTTGAATAGTTTTTCTTATATAATATAATTATTTATTGGTTAAATAACTATTCTCCCTATCTCGTAGGTGTGTAGCCGAGGAGGAATATAATTTGCTGCAGGTGGGCGGTTATCAAGTGTTGCTAAACTGTGTGGATAATTATCTACAATGGTGACAATTGTGTGGCCATGGTCGACACTTCCTGCAAGCTCTTCTGGTACTCCTTAACTAGTCGCCTCACCTAGTCACTCATGTTGTAACCAACACATCTTGTCCTTCCACTCCTAATCTGCATAGGACCTACAAGCATTTCTTGATGACGTTGTTCACAACTCCTAGGTCAAGGAGGTGAAGTTCCTATAGAACTCATTAGAGGAATGTTTCCAATAAAAATAGTTTGTTCTTGGATATTTGTACTATTTTTTTTCCAAATTAATCCTGCAGCTACATATAATTCAGAGGAATATGCAAGTGATTCATATACGACATATTTTTTCTTTGATCGAGGGTTCTATCAATTGATATGTTTCCACAAATAATTGAAATTCAATTTCTTGATCAGTATCTTCAATTTACACTGAGTCTATATTGTGAGGACAAGACCCTAAGTACTATATATGACACTATGAGAGTTGCCCTGCTGGAGATAACCCAAAGCTTGACTCAAGTCATAGAGTCCACCCGGATCTAACTGATAAAGGCCTCAATGCCCTATTATGCCTACTCCAACCTCCACTGAAACTAATTTTACATAAAATTACACGAGATGGTTAACATTATATAAAATTAACTCATAATTACAAGTGTAAATTGCATATAACTTACACATGTGTCCTTAGATTAACAATTAACCTAAGATTGGTTCCTTTTCCTAGTATGGATAACCTTGAAGATCTCATCCACCAACACAAATCTCCCTAACTCTTTCACCTACAACATAATTATATTTTTGGTATTAACCACAGGTGTCCCCTATTATCAGGGGCAATCCTATTTAAAAAAGAATAAATTAAATTAAAATGAATATTTAATGGAGAATACTAATGAGTACCCTATGGGAACTGGTTAAAGAAACAATATTTTGAAATTTTTAATTGAATTGTGTAACATTTAATGTTAAAAAATGCCATCAATGTCATGATTCCCAATAAAAATATTCTATATAGGGTTTCCTTAACCAATAGCCTTAGGGTACTTCGTTAGCGGAACTCATATTTAATTTAAGGGACTTATTAGAAAGTTTAAATAACTTACCATCTGCATGACTTACTCATTTATGGAGATGGAACCACTAGTATGGAGTGATCCACCTGTATTGATTGCTCAGTTCTTCTTCTATTGGGCCACTTTTTTTCTTAAAGTCCTTACTAGCCCAATGTCAAGAAAGTCTCATCCCGACATTCTCACCAATTCAATGTGGGTGAGACCCAATTTTCTTTGTTAAGCAAAGGAGGTCAGAAATACGCCTACAACTCTTGTGCTCCTAGTTCCTCCTGACCTAATGCTTAAGCTCATGCAAATAGTTCACATTGGTATACAAACATAATAAACTTAGTTAGACAATAATTATGATAATGTTTACTTTTTAATTTAGCACGACTTACATATTTAAGTCTACATATTTATAAAGTTTTGAAAATACCTTGGATTTTTTTAACCAATGATCCCTAGTGGTTTTTATGATTTAGTTGTTAGTGCATGCACTAAATACTTATATGTTTTGAACATACATCACTTGTATCATAATATTTATCTTATAAAGGCAATTCACTTTTTTTATTTCTTTCAATAGAGTATAATAAATGTCCTTAGAATAGTAAGCTTAAACTTCATAAGACATCAAGTAGACGAGTTTATCGCGAGATCTTATGAAGAACTATTCTTAAAATAATCTCTAGTCAAACATCATCTTAGGACAATTTGGTGCATTAAGACTAGTATGAGTTTATTGATGATCACATCTTATAGATCATAGATATAAGATATCAAGTACTCACATAAGTACTTGATGTATTGGACTGACCCACAATAAGAATGTTGCATGGTTTGTTACATGTGTCATGAACGATTCTTAAATTGATATCATTATATGAAGTCCCTTGACCTGAAATCACTACATTTCCTACATGAGGAATTATATGTTTTAATATTATCAAACGTCACCTGTAACAAGGTGATTAGAAAATTGATTTTTGGATATATAACACATTATGTGGTGGAATGTGAGTGACTTAGATGAAATTTGTCCCTCCTATGTAACATGAGTGATATTCGTGGGCCTCTTGATAAAGTTACACTACAAAATGCATGGTCTTGCTAAAAAATGTAACCGTGATATGTTTATTTTATGTATAATATCTACTTGAGTATCAAGAAACATAAATTGAACTATACAAGGATGACACATTACATGCCATTGGGTTCATATAGATATCTGGACAAAGGAAAAATTCATATAGAATATTATCTCAAAAAATAGGACACATCAAATCCTGACATTCTCAATATTTGTGTATTGGTGATGTATTGCTAGATGCCACTTACTATTCATGATATTAAATAAAATGTTTTGTTCTAATATCATAACCATTACAAGAACCTATTGAGTCACACACATGCAACAAGCCCACTAGGAATGTTAGAAATTCTAATTAGATTAGAATAATAACATAATGGGCCAGACTCATAAAAGATAGGCTTAATGAGTAAATGTTAAACTCTAGCCACCACTTTATTTATATTGCATAATATGCACAACCCGATAAAAATGAGCAGCCACCTTGTTTTTTTGTTCCAAGCACTATTAGCATAAGTGAGGAGTGTGTCATAGTTCGCTCGTTGGTATGGATACCTCTAGAGACGTGATTACACTCATTTGCAATTTGAGAGGTATGATTAATTCATGTTTTCTATGATTAATCATTTTATTTCTATAATATCTTAATTCATGTTTTCACATCAGGGAAAATCCAATTATTTCGCTGTAACTTCTTGGCGTTTGATTCCCCTCGATGGTACTTAGATGGGTGGGGTTGTAAAAAATGAGACTAGATCATACGTCTGATGGCATGAGATGCTGCCGTACAAGGTAGGAATATCACAAAATCACAAAAATGGTCAATTATTAAACACTTTATCGTGTAACTTTACAAACATGAAAAATTGAAAATTGTAATTAATTAACTTACCCTCTACTTATGGTTGGATGATCGAACGACCACCCACATCAACCCTCCTAGAGATCAAGTCATTAGTTGCAGCCTAATTGGCGACTGACGGGTCAATTTTCATGAATTTAATCAATTTATAGGTCAATTAATATCGGTGCCAAGGACACATAAAAAATTTCAAATTTTGATTGGCGCTAGAATTTATTGACGGTCAAGGTCTTTGGTAAATTCAATCATGTATCACCGATATCTTGCCATCAATAATTTAAATATTTTATTAAAAAAAATTAAATACTTGTATTAATGGATTACCAATGACCATGATCGTTTATGATCGACGACCTAATCATAGATAAGAATAGACCTAAAAACGTTATTACATTACTTGCACGGTTGCACCAATGACATAATGCAAAGAAATGTAATTTATATAGATAATAAAAAGCTTTGTAGTGTAAAGAAAAAAGTATAAAAATCTTGATTACTTGAATGACTATTTAAAGAGAAAAAATATTGATTTTATTTTATATTGAACTTTAAAAGACGTCTTAGAAAATAAAAAGACATAAGCCTACATATATATGTAGAGGGATGTATATAATTTTAAAAGATGTGTTTAGGGCTTAAATTTATTATATAAGATAGATAATAAAATACATTTAATTTTATTTCTTTTCTTATTTATTTTGATTAATGGTGATGTATATTTATACTATTACAAATAAAAAATAAATTTAAGTAGAAAAGGAAATTTTTCATATGTTTTTGACAAAAATAAACACTAAATAATTTCTCTCGTTTTTCTTTTCATTTTCATCTTATTTCAAATTTACAAAACAAAATTTATTGTTTTAAATATTTTTAATATTTAATTACTTAAAAGGACAAATTTCATTATGTTTTTGACAAAAATAAGAACTAAATAATTTCTCTCATTTTTTCTTTTCATTTTCATCTTATTTCAAATTTAAAAAACAAAATTCATTGTTTTAAATATTTTTAATATTTAATTAGTAATAATCAAATATTTTTTGGTGTTAATCACATGTATCCACATTATCAAGGGCAATCTTGTTCACATTAAGCCTTACTACAAGAAATTCGGGAATTAGCGACGACCTTTGGCCGTCGCTACAAGGGGAAAATCATAGCTACAATAATTAGCGACAACCACAAAGATGTCGTTAAAATGCTTGTTATTAATACTGTAGCGACGAGCAAAAACAGTTGTTGCTACGTAGTGTCTGCTTGCCCGACACTAAAACCGTCGTTATGCTGAAGTCCGTCGTAAAGTGAAAAGATCACAGGTCATCATTAAGCCCTGACATCGTAGCGACGACCTAGGCCGTCACTAATAATTATATTATTTTTTAAAAACTTTGTTTGATTAGTGATGGCCATGACCGTCGCTAATGATTATATTAATTTTTTAATTGAATTTAGGGTTTTATATTTAATTTATTTTAACTTACGGATTTACGGTTGAATTATTACAAAAATTCAAATTTTTATTTATTTTATAAATTTTACATCATATTTGTTAACGATCTAAAATATAAAGAAAAACAATAAATATTATATAAAACACCTATATACAATATATATATATATATAAACAGTATATATACAAAATGTATAAAAACATAATACAATAAAAAAAATCACGGCTGACGACGACGCTGTTGTGGTGGTGGGCCACAATCCTCACCCTCATCCTAGGGCTGGTCATCTAGGTTGCTATCGTAGTGCGGGTGCGGGTGCGGCTGAGTCTGATTGAAGCTGGTAGAACCACCTGCACTGCGGGCATTCATCACTAACTGCAACTGTTGTCAGAGCTGTGCGAAGTCCTCCTCCAACCGTGCATACTGGGCCTGACAGTGATCAACCCTCTCTTCAGCTCGGCTAGCCTGCAGCTTTGCTTCGATGACCTCCTGCCGCAGCGCCTCGTCTGACGAATGTTGTGACCCGCTGATCCCGGTGGTATGGGCCTGAGACTCCTGAGTGAGGCTGGTCATACCAGAATGAATGTTGCTTGACAAGTCTCCGGTGCCATAACATCGGCCTCGAGTCTTGCCACCAGCAACATCCTTCCAAATTTGTAGCTTGGTGGATCCATCAGTGATGGAGTTGTCCCCCATCTATGACTACACCTCCCTTAGGCGGTCCTGGTAATTTGTCTTTTGAGTAGAGATGAACTTATAATTAGTTAGTTATTCTATTGCAAATATATCAAATTATATAAAAACACTGCTAAGCATAATTTTGACTTATATATGTGGATCACGCTCGGCCGTCTACCCAGCCCCCATCCTTTTTTGTGTGAGTGGCCACAAAAAACTCATCGGGATCTACATCCCGCCCAAGCTGTCGTTGCTACACAGAAAAACTACAATAATTAATTATTTTAATTACAAATACAAAAAAAATATAGAAGAGTAAGTTTTTACATACTATATCCAGTGCAACCTCAATGTGGGCCTTGTGGCCCGTGGTGTGGGCTGCTCTGCCTCGACGAGAAGCACGATTGCTCTTGTTACGAGCGAATTTCCCTTTGAACTCATCAGAGGCTCAGTAGGCCAAAAGACCCTCCTAGGCCTCCTCACCACACCAAGTGGGCCTAGTCTCCCTCGTTCGGGCCTTGTTCAGCATATCCCGAAGGTGTCTAGCAATCCTCTGCTCGTACACCTTCTTAATTTGGGCCTAATCTTCAGGGATCCAAGTAATCTTGTTCTGCAAAAAAAAAAAAAAAAATAGGGTAAGTTATTTGAAAATGTCATAATAATTTAAAAAATAATTTAAAATAAAAGCATTTTACCGTAAACTCCTCTCACCACTTGTTCCTCACATCCTTCGGGGTGACCTCCCACAAATAGTGAGGACCCCGGAATTGTGATCGGATCGCATGACCAATGACCGCGATGAGGGGTTGTTAGGAATCTAACTGCAAAATAAAGAAATTCAATGTTAACACTACAACTTATAAAAATTCAAAATATTAAAGAAATAAAAAAAATTTTGTAGAAACATACCCTCTTCCATAAGGCAGGATGATAACCCTACCGTGAGGGTCCTGCTCATGATCGGCACTGGAGCTGGTACCATGGTGCGGCGCCTGTTATATACATCAGGCTCGAGGTCAGCCTCCTCATCAATGTCAGCCTAGGGGTGGTCCTCACTCTCCGAATTAGAAATATGCGGTAGGTCATCCTCTGGCAGCTGATGACCTACCTCGTGGGCAACCTCCTGATATCTCGGAGTAGGGATGAACCTCATCGGATCCATGAAGGTTGCAACTGATGCAGTTGATTGGCCAACCTCTACAGGGGTGGGCACCACGTATGGTGTAGGGGTGGAGGAAGAAAGTTGCTTTGCCAGCTGCTCAGGGAGAGGGAGGTTGGTCCTATCCCGACGTAAGCGAGCTTCTTGTGCAGCAAGCTCGCCCGGAGGGATGGACCTCCTTCTAATGGGTGGGACCTTCTGTCCACCTCTACCACGCATACGAAGCATATTTACCAAATTTTAATAAGGTTAAATTAAATATTAAAAAAATACCTATAAATTAAATAAATAATTACATAATAACCTAATTTTAATAAATTTAAATTAAATAGCATACAAACTAATACCAATTAAATAAATTAAATAACATACCTAAATTAAATTAGCATACAAACTAATACCAATTAAATTATCACTAAATAAATTATTTAATTAATATCACTATATAAATTATTTCTATTATCTACTAATCATTAATAATTAATAATTAATAATTACTACTAATTAATAACTAATAATTTCTAAATAACTACCTATATAATTAAATACCTATATAACTAAAATAACTACCTACATAAGTAAATAACTAACTACATAATTATATAAATATAATTAAAAAATATTAATTAATTAAATAATTATCTGAAGGCGGCAGGTGGTGGTGGTGGACGACAAAGGAGGAAGAGAGAGGAGGGTCAAGGGGACAAAGGGGCAACTAACGGAGATTTTCATTGGTTCAAAATGAACCTATGAACAAGGGAGAGTGTTTAATCGGTGAGGATTTGAAAATGAACGAGAGAGAGGGAGAGAAAAGGAGGTGGCTGGAGGTGGAAGGAGGAGGACAGGAGGAATGAGAGGACAAGGAGGAAGAAGAAGAGGGGAGGGGGAAAGAGTTTTGTGCGCGTAAGTTTTTAACTTAGCGTCGGTCTGGTCGTTGCTACGTTAAAAAATTTCTCTGACGTGCCAATTTTAATTTTTAATTAAAAACGTAGCGATGACCAAGCTTGGCCGTCGGTACGTATATTTTTTTTTAATTTTTAGAAAAAAATAATTATTTTTTCAGTGTAGCGACGGTTGGGCTGTCGCTACAATGCGAAACATAGTGACGGCTTGGCCGTCACAACGCATTAATGACACAACTACCGTTAAACTGCTCATTTAATGTTGTATCGACGGTGCATGGCCGCTGCTATGTTTTCGTGTCTAAAAACCCGCATTCTTATAGTGACTCTTCACCCCCTCCAAGAGTGTGTTGAGTGGGGATTGAACCCGAGAGCGTTTTCCATATTCTCAGCGTTCTCAACTAAGTCACAAGTCACAACAGTAATAATTCTACATAAAGTACATGTTTGAAAAAAGATAAATTTTGAAAGCAAAAATTTTTGTTTTTTCCTTACAAAAGCTGCTATTAAAATAATTATTTTAAAACAAATTAATTCTTCTTTTTTGGTCAATAAAAAAACACATGACAACTTATATTTATCAAAGAAACCACATGACAATGAATCACAATCATTTTATTTTATCAATATTTTTATTAATTATCATATTAAAATTTCATTTTCATTATTTATTCTTCTTAAATTCACCTCCTATAAAAGGACTAATTAATTTTCAAACTTTAAACTTACAAAAAGACATTCGTAATCATAAGAGAAATTCTCGTAAAACCCATTAAAGTCGCAAGTCTTTGGACTTAGTAGTATAGAAAAAATCCCGCCATAAACATAATCCATATCATGCCATAACAACAAAAATAAAACAAAAATCCAATTTGAACCAAGACCTTATATTGCAAAATCAAAGCATAGTACTAGTAGCTCCTTGTTTCTTCCCCCTTGAAAAAAAAATATAAAATAATATAAATAAAAAAATCATATACTTGTGTGTTTACAATTACGAGGTTGCTGAAGCTAAGGAGATAATGGTAATAATAAGGTTGTATTATTATTAATATCATAAGAACAAAACAAAAAGAGAGACAATCAAACAAACAACACTATTTGGCACTTTCTTTCTTCTTCTTCTTCTTCTTCGATTTCTTCATTCTTCAACCACACAAACCAAACCCAACCCACCACCACACTCCTCCATCTCAGGCGGGTCAATGACCCAAACCCGAAAACCCACTAACCCTAAACTCTCTATCCGAGACCCCAAAACCCCTTCTTCTTCTTCCTTCTCAAGAAGCGGCATGAAACTCATCGTGCCCCTTCAGGGCGTGGTTCAAGGTCGTGGAGGCCTTCTTCTTGGTAGCCTCATCCCTTGTGCTCTCTTCTACTTCCTCCAATTATACCTTAAACGACGCCGTTCTGGCTCCAACCCTCATTCTCCCTCTTCCACTTCTTCCCCCACCTTGCCTCGCACTTCTTCCCGCTCCAACTTGTCGACACGTGGATCCATTTCCCGGGTTCGGGTCTCCAAGCTCGCCACCCTCATCTCAAAGCCTGATGAGTCACTCTATTACCTTGGCTTGGAAAGGGTCTCACAAGATCCCTATGATGCCTCCATCAACCCCAATGGAATCATTCAGCTAGGTTTGTCCGATAACAAGGTTGGTTTTTTCGGTTATTAGGATGTCCTTTTGTCTTCTTTTCTTTTCTGGGTATGTCGATAATGCTGTGTTTGTTTGGTTTTGTAGTTGTGTTTGGATTTGATTGAGAAATGGGTGTCGCGGAACTTGGAGGGATTGGTTATGGGGAGTGGTGGTGCTGCCAGTTTGAGTATTAATGGGATTGCGCCGTATCAGACGTTTCATGGATTGGACGAATTGAAAATGGTAAGAGAGATTTACTGTTACTATTGCTTGTTGTTGTGGTTATGTTCTGCAAAAGTGGTTTGGTTTGTTCTTCTGCATTATAGTGTACGTGGGGGAAATGATGGAGGGGAGTGTCTGAATCCTCTTCTTTAAGGGAAACTGCCTGCTGAATATCATATGTATTCTTATTCTGTATTGTTAATTTAGCTTTTAGGTATTGGTTTTTGATAACTTTGTTGATATTTGTTATTGTTGTTATGTTACAATGGAAGTGGAAGCAGTTGGTTAGGAAAGGGGATGGGTGGTGTAGTGTGTCATGACTCATGAACTAGTTATCTCCTACGAAGCACGGGCACTTTCTCTTCAGTGCCGTGTTCGGGTGTCCGACACGTGTCAATGTCGGACACTGGTCCAGACACCAGTCTGTAGGTGTCAAAATAAAAAAATATTTTTTGTGGCTCGGACACGGCTTGGACATGGTTCCAACACTACTCGGACACCTTACCGGCATTATTGTATTATGTTTTTGTAAAATAAAACTAAGTTGATTAAAAAAGTAAAAAACATTTGAGTTCCAAAACTTCCACCTTTCGTCCCTCTGCATGTTAGAAAAGTCTAACAACTTTGTCTCGAGAAGATGAATAAACAAATTTTAAATTTTAATATATATAAGCGGTGTCCCAGTACCCTATATTTTGGACATCACCCGTGTCCCAGTGTCCGTGTCTGTCTAGTGTCTGAGTCGGAGTTGGTGCTTCATAGGTTATCTCAAAAATTAAAGCTGTAAGGTAGAGGCACATTAATGGTTCTATACCAGTTCTCTAACATACCCCTCATGCAAGAGTCTTTTGGACTTGAAGCATGTAAAATGGTTGTGCTTAATTTCAACCTTTTCATTTTAAAAGAAATTTAGAAGAATGGAAGCAATAAGGATTGGACTTTAGATCACATGGCCATGGATGTTTTGACTTTTGATATCATATCATGAACTAATATTCCCAAAAGTTTAAGCTGTTAGATAAATGCAGATGAATGGTTTTATAGCATTTATAACATAGTGAAGGATAGAACCTCTAATGCTATCATTAGTTCATACATCCCTGTCTTGGAGGCTACAAGCTTGTTGGCTGATAGGTTTCTATTGTAATGATTAAGTAATAATGTTGGCGAATCTTGCTTCTCATTATGTTAAATGAAGAACTTGATCTTTTAGAGCCATTGCATTTTGAAATTCTCTTTTGAACACACAGGGTAATTTCCAGCTTTTGAAAATAAATACCTATTCTTAATGGCTTAAATGGACATTTTGGTTTTAATTAGAGTTATTTGTTGTCTCGAAGATTAAATTTAAATGTTGTTTGCTTTGATTTTGCAGGCCTTGTCAGATTTTATGCATCAGGTGATGGGAGGATCAGTGAAATTTGACCCATCTAATATGGTACTAACATCTGGAGCAACTCCTGCAATTGAGATACTATCCTTCTGCTTGGCAGACCATGGAAATGCATTCCTTGTCCCTACACCTTATTATCCAGGGTAATCGATGGCACTCTCATGAGCTCTTGGTTCTTATTTCTTATTCTAATTTTAAAAACTAATTAAAAGGAATTATGCAGATTTGACAGGGACGTGAGATGGCGTCCGGGGGTAGACTTAATACCTGTTCACTGTCGCAGTACTGACAATTTCAATCTAAATATCACTGCTCTTCAACAAGCATTTAGTCAAGCAAGAAAACGAGGAGTCAAAGTTCGTGGGATTCTCATCTCCAACCCTTCAAATCCTGTTGGCAATATTCTGACACAAGACATGCTTTATAGTCTTCTAGACTTTGCTGAAGAGAAAAACATTCATATCATTGCTGATGAGGTTTTTGCAGGCTCAACATACGGAAGTGAGACGTTTGTGAGCATTGCTGAAATTCTTGATTCAGAATATATAGACAAGAGCCGGGTTCATATAATATATGGCCTTTCAAAAGACCTCTCCCTTGCTGGCTTTAGAGTTGGGCTTATATATTCATTCAACCAGAGTGTTTTGTCTGCTGCCAAGAAGTTAAGTAGATTTTCATCTATATCTGCTCCGACTCAGAGGTTAGTTACCGCAATGCTTTCAGATAAAAGATTTATCCAGGAGTACATTGTAACCAACCAGAAAAGAATAAGACAGGTGCATGATGAATTTGTGGATTGTTTAAGTAAACTAGGAATCAAGTGTTCCAAGAGCAGTGCTGGCATGTTCTGCTGGGCTGATATGAGTGGATTAATCCGACCTTATAGTGAGAAAGGAGAACTTGATTTGTGGGAGAGGTTTATGAGTGTTGCAAAGATCAATATAACTCCTGGATCAGCCTGCCATTGCATAGAACCAGGATGGTTTCGTATTTGTTTTACCACTATAACTTTTGAGGATATCCCTCTAGTGATTGAAAGGATTAGGAAAGTTGTTGAAAGTTGTAAATCACCAAGATGAAGTTCCATTATTTTTCCTGACATTTATGGTTATTGCCTGATGTTGCTGCCAGAAGTTGCTGTTGTAGAAATTTTGGGAAGGAAAGAATACCATCTCTATTAATCAAGTTCACCTGTCTTGTGGAATCCAGGATTTATTACATTGAAGAAGAAATATTCTCTTGCAATGCAAAATCTCAACAGAATAAACCCGTAGTTTGCAACAGAGACTAAACTGAGTAAAATTGAAAGAGTTTGCTTTTAAAAACAGTAGGCAGATGAGAATTTTGGTGTAGACCAGTTTTGGCCTTGAAAAGTACTCCCTGGGCTTTACTTCAATCAACATGCCTAGATCATTTCCAGTCTTGGGAAAGTACTTTTCCTTGAGTAGTCCTTCAATTGCAAAGGTACAGAATACAAGAGATTTTTCTTGTGATTTTTGTGCATAATCCATGGAGGAAAAAAGAGTAAAATATGATTTGAAATGTGCTTTTGTGCAATAAGAGCATATACATATGGCAATTTTGAAAAGCTACTTAGATATAGTCTATAGATTTCATAATTTTATGGATCTGCAATGTTGCCTTGATAAAATTTAGCATAAAATTTAGCATGTTTGGTTTGCATTTTCATTTCTGGTTTTTATTTTGGTTTTTTGTTTTCTGAATTTTTACAAAGGAAAAACTGAAAATAGAAACGGAAAAATGAAAATCAAATAAACTCTTAACTTTGAGGTTTCGTATATCAAACATGAGTCTAAAGGCGTAATTATCCTCTTATTTAATAAAAAGGGGGTTTAATTACATTTTTGGTCTTTTAGTTTCAGAAATGATTTTTGTCCATATGGATTTTTTATTCCAATTAACTCTTAACACTTTTTTAATTAAGCAAATGTGATTTTATTATTAATGTTTCATTTAGTCTGTTATAATATATTAAAGCGGAGACGCGGATTATTGCGTTGATACATCAACTTTAAAATTGTCACATACATCTAAATTTGCTACATAAAAAATAATGAGGTGTCACTTCCACCTTTCATCTTTGCTTGCAATATCCACTTGAGAAACTAGCAAAATCCAACTCTTATCCGTTACACATAGCTAAGAACTTAATTACTTCATAACTCACTCTTACATAACCACCTTATTATGTCATAACTTACTAAATCTTTATTACTTGATTAAGTTACTCCCAAAGGCCAAAACATGCAAAATCCACTTACATAATCACCTTATTACTTCATAACTTACAAAATATATATTACTTGATTAAGTTACAAAACGTATTCCATTCATTCTCCCTTGCAAATTGTACTCCGAAAGGCCAAAACATAATTTCTTTGTCATTTTTCTTCTATTGATATCCTTGCCACATTTTTTCAATCTCAAAAGCTATTTTATAGTAGACCGTTGATAGTATGAATAATAATTTAAATATAAATTTAGTGCTTATAAAATATTTTAAAAAATGATTCTTTTGCCACAAGAACAAATCATCCATGAAATCATTCTACTTTCTAATCACGTCACTAATCTTTAGTTTTCATAAACTAATCAGTATTTGACCGAAAAATAAAAATTAAACTAATTAGTATCAAAATCCTATTTTTAATTTTATCATTATCATAATAAATTGTCAAATATACACGAAAAATACAAAAAAATAAATGAAAATCAATTATATATAGTATTATATCAATATTAAATGTTATCCTTATTATTTTAACAGTATTAAATCAAAAAATAAAATGTATAAATATTTTAATTAAAATAAATCTAAAAAAAGTATTAATTTCCCATAAAAATTATATAATGCCTACTATGAACTTAATTTCTAAAATCAATTACCCTTACAATATTTCTCTTATATAATTCTTCCTTCCACAATTAAATGATTTAAATATATAACATGTCAAATTAAATAAATATCGGCATACTAAAAGTCTTTTATATCATTGATCTACCACTCCCTTTAAAATTAATTAATATAAATATAAATATGCCACACCAAACTCAATCACACATTTTATCAACATACGAATCACTATTTTGTAGACAACCTAAATATTTAGTCAATTGTTAATTGATAGTGAGAAAACAATAATTAATATCTAACAAATTATGCTATTGTCTTTTGTTTTTGACATTGTAAATTTCAATTTCTTCATTTTAATGTGTGTATAAGTATGATTTTTTTAAACTTTTTTAATTATTTAAAAAATGTTACTTAGAAATGAGGAAGAATTTTAATTAAAAAAACTTCTCTTTAAAGCTCTATTTACAATCAAAGTGACATTCCAATGATAAGATTAAATTTAATATCATTAAATTAATTTAATAAATTAAAATATTATTTTCACTTACATTTAACATAATGATATTTATTACATCATTATTACTTGAAAATAACTAAATATATCAATGTCAATTTTTTTTTGGTACAAAGAGAAAAAAAAGAGCCAGAAAAGAAACGAAAAGGAAAGGAACGGGAAAAAACGCAAGCTGAAAAGGGGAAAACCCTAGAATCTCTGATGGACAACGCCCATGGCATCAACGATCAACACCGGACCCATTCTCGGAAGAGGGATCTCCAAAATCTGCAGATGATGATCAGAGCTATTCGCCCCACTCTTCGCAAGGTAGTCCGCGACTACATTCCCCTCTCTGAGAATGTGACAGAGGGTCAAAATCTAGTTGGTGTGTTAATCCCCTAGCCTATTTTGATTAATTTTGTCAGTTTTACACACACACACACACACGAGCTCGCACACACACATGTTAGAGGCTCCATTTTATTCTATTTAATGAATTTGGCTTATAAAATAAGTTTTGATATATACCATCTAAGTTTTAATATATGGTACTAATTGAATAATCTCTCCAAAGTTAAACATTTGTGTGAATACAGATCAGAATTTGTCTATTTATGAACCACCCACGATACCCTCGTTTTGATAACATTAAATAATCATTAAGAACTATATTTTTTGAAACTCACACACTTATTCATTAATTAATTTCTTAAATTAACTCTTGACTCAATTTACCAAATAATAGTGAAAAAATCTTTTTAATCAAAATGAAATGTTTAAAAGTGTGAATATATAACCATTAATCATTTTCTAAAATTAATTTTTGACTCATTTCACCTAGAGCTGTCAATTCGGGCTACCGGCCCGGCCTGACCTTGCTTGATGCGGGTAGCGAGCTTAATCGGGCTGGACTAAAAAGCCCGAAAGTTATTCGGGCTTCTAAAATAGGTGCCCGAGCCCTATCTCTTAGCGGGCTTTTTGCGGGCTACCCGACATTTTTTTGCAGGTTTTTACGTGTAGCGGGCTTTATTGGGCTGGGCTAAAAAGCCTGGTAGTTATTCGAGCTTCTAAATTAGGTACCCAAGCCCTACGTTTTTGCGGGTTAGCCCGGTCGGGCCAGCCCATTTTGTCGGCTCTAATTTCACCAATAGTAAAAGAACTAACTTTGAAATAAATGTCGAAAAGTATAAATATATAATTATTCATTAATTTCTTAAGTTAACTCTTAACTCAAATAACCAAATAATTTAAAAATCTATTAATTGATTAATGCAAATTATATGATATATTCTTGTATTTTTACTGCACTTATCAAGGTTAAAATAGTAATTTATGCCCCAAAATAATCCCTTTTTAGTAATAATTGTAATAATTGTGTTTATTTGATTTGATTTGAATTTGATTCTATTTTAATAGAAAATCTGTTAATTTTGCAGATTTATGAGAAAGATTTGAATGAGGAAAGAAGATAGCATCATTTGAGGATAAGATCTGCAGATTTGAAGTTTAAATGAGAACAAATAAAGATGAGATCAACTGCCATTTAAACAAGGATTATGCGGATAACTTCTCAATTTAAATTCAAAGGCAAGATAAATACAAAATCAGATCAAAAAGAGGGAAACAAGGAAAGCCAAGCAAACAAGGATAAGATCAGGAAGAGATCAAGTTAAAGAGAGAGAGAATCAAGTGAAGCTGGATTGATAAATACGCTTCACCTGCGCTGAGCGCAGGTGAAGCGCAACTATCAGGAATTTGCTCTCTGGATCTTGCGCTTTAAACGCGCTGAGCGCAGGTGAAGCGCAGGAACGCGAATTTAATTTTAGATCTGTTTTCAAAACAGATTCCTTCCAGATTTAAGATAGCTTTCCTTGGCCTATAAATAGGACCATTTGTACAGATCATAGGGAGCTTTTAGTAGGTTTAGCGTTGAGGAGGGAGATTAGAGAGACGACAAAGGCAGAGCTAAGATTGAAGAAGGTGACAGTTTATTCATTGGTCTGTATGGCTACCATGCGTAGCTAAACTCTCCAATAGGGTTGAATGTAGTTGATTCAATCCCCAAGTGTATGTGGATTCTCTTTATTATTTATGAATCTCTATTCTATAATATCAGTGCTTTTATACTTTGCTTAATGCATAGTTTCCGCACTTGTGCCGGAGTTATAGGTTAATTTTAGGATTCAGGTGACAGATGTTTCTATAAAATTAACAGCGAGTTTGGGGGAGCCTAGACATAGGAAACTCAAATTCTGATTGGTAAAAGTACTCATTGTGACACCCTTCTACCCCAAACTCTTATACATTAAATAAATCGAAATATATGAAGGTAACGTCCCACAACGGGTAAAAAGGTTCACAATTCTCTTCATAAAAAAACGTCAATTATTTCAAAAGTAAACTCATTTAAAATAGAAATAGCAGTCAAATGTTTCAAAATATTTAAGTAGCGGAATCAACATCATAATAACCTACTGGCCGTGTAAGGCACTTAAATAGTTTACAAAATCCTTTCCTAAAATAGAAAACATCAAATAAAAACCCCCAATAGTATGCCTTGATGTCACATATATCAGAGCGACTCTCCCTTCAATCAATACTCGACACCAGTCGTGTCATCATCATCACCTGTAAAATTAACCACAGTGTAACGGTGAGGAAAAGAATACCACTCATACATACACATAAGAGGCTACCCTATCCTCACCCACATACAATCATCATTCTCATCAAGTAATAATATACTCATAACATCTTACACCTCTATTATCAAACATCTTATCTCATCACAATTATATGAATCACACTTTATAAATCATCAAACACATTCTCAACTCATAACACTCGTCTCATCAATAATCCTCATAACATCGTAATATAATTCAATATCATCATTAGATATAATGCATGTTCATCTATCATCATACACACCAAAACATCATCAATCGCCGTCATTAAATACATTGCATGTTCATCTATCATCATGCACACCAAAGCATCATCAACATCATCATTAAATACATTGCATGTTCATCTATCATCATGCACACCCAAAACAGTTCACCTCCCCGAGTTGCACTTCACCCCTCTCTAGGCTTGTGCATCTCGAGTACAATCACCTCCCTGAGTTACACTCCACCCCTCACTAGGCTTGTGTATCTCAAGTACAATCATCTCCCTGAGTTACACTCCACCCCTCATTGGGCTTGTGTATCTCAAGTACAATCACCTCCCTAAGTTACACCCCACCCCTCACTGGGCTTGTGTACCTCAAGTACAATCACCTCCTTGAGTTACACTCCACCCCTCACTGGGCTTGTGTATCTCAAGTACAATCACCTTCCTGAGTTACACCCCACTCCTCACTGGGCTTGTGTATCTCAAGTACAATCACCTCCCTGAGTTACACTCCACCCGTCATTGGGCTTGTGTATCTCAAGTACAATCACCTCCCTGAGCTACACCTCAACCCTCACTGGGCTTGTGTATCTCAAGTACAAACACCTCCCGGAGTTACACCCCACCCCTCACTGGGCTTGTGTATCTCAAGTACAACAACTCATATGCTCAATGCATAATCAACATCATAATAACAAGTACATCATTATCATCATTATCATTATCATCATTATCATTATCATCATCATAAAATCATCATCAGTCATCCTCATCATAAATCATCATAAACATCATTAATCACCATCATCATGATCATAACACTCATCGTATGCTCAATGCATCATTATATAAACATCAAATCATACCCATCGTAAGGTTATATACATCATCATCATTCTCATAATAAACATCTATTCATCAAGGGTATAATCATATCATCATGGACACACCAAACTCAAGTATAACAATCATCATCAATCACCAAGATCTCAAAATCCACACTGGTAATCGATTACCAACCTCCAGTAATCGATTACCTGCAAACAAAGCCTCTAGTAATCGATTACAACCCCTCTGTAATCGATTACCTGCAAGCAAACACACTGGTAATCGATTACTGCATCTTTGTAATCAATTACCTGCAAGCAATCACTCTAGTAATCGATTACAGAATCTCTGTAATCGATTACCTGCGAACAAACAGCACACCGGGCTACCCAGAAAGCCCTGGTAATCGATTACACACCCTGGTAATCGATTACCCGCGATGCAGATCGCAGTTCTCACGATTTTTATCACCTCTAAACCTCTCTATTCAATCTCTAATCAATCCTCTTTGTTAAGACAATCATTCGTATGCGTTTATACCAACAAAACTCAGTAAAAATACCAATCGTTTCACAGGTCATACAGTTAATTCATCAAAACCCCAAATCATCAAATCCCTAATTACCCCCCTTTCAATATTCTCAATATCCTCTTCAATTTCACCCAAGAATTCATCAAGATTCATCAAATCAATCATCAATTAACAATTTTCATCATCCATTCTCAATATAACATGTATTAATACGAATTTAAAGTCTTAAGTTACTACCCAAGGACCCCCACATGCACATACAAGCAGCACCCTATCCCCCACCATACCTTGAAGTGAAGATCGAACAACAAGGAAAACTCTTTCTTGATTCTTGATGATCACTCTGCAGCAACCTCCTCTTGAGACTTGGTTTCTCCCCTCCTTAGCGTTTCGCTCTCTGACGATTTGACGAATTAGGATTAGGGTAAATTGATAACCCCTCCTTACTAAAATGCCTATATGGGCTTGGCCCGCTCTCAACCCCTTATCTTCTTTTTAAGTTTTGAACCAGCTTTATGGATAAAACTACTCATAATATTAATTCTATTATTATTTATTGATTTCTTCTACTTTATTAATTTAATTTAATTTAATTTTACTTAATAAAATTTAGGATGTTACAACTCTCCCCTCCTAAAAGAAAATTCGACCTCGAATTTTACCTGAAGCGAATAACTCTGGATAGGACTCCTTCATCTTCTCTTCAAGTTCCCAAGTAGCACTCTCGGGTGTAGGTCCTCCCCAGATTACCTTAACTATAGGAATTTCTTTACGTCGAAGTTGTTTCACCCTCCGATCCTCAACTCTCACTGGCATGGTTTCCACCGTCAGGTTTTCCTTAATCTCAAGGTGATCCGACTCAATCACATGCGAAGGATCATGAATGTATTTCCGGAGTTGAGAAACATGAAAAACATTATGAAGGTTTGAAAAGTGTGGAGGTAAAGCAATCTGATAGGCAACATTGCCGACTCTTTTGAGAATTTGGTAAGGACTAATGAATCGAGGTGTAAGCTTTCTAGACTTTAATGCCCTACCAACCCCAATCCACGGAGTGACTTTCAGGAATACATGGTCCCCTTCTTTGAATTCTAACTCCTTCCTCCTCTTATCAGCATAGCTCTTCTGCCTACTCTGAGCTGTCCTCATCCTCTCCTGAATTACCCTAACCTTATCAGTGGTTTGCTGCACTATCTCCGGTCCTAATGCAAGGCTCTCTCCCGGCTCACACCAACACAAGGGTGTTCTACACCTCCTACCATACAATGCCTCATAAGGCGCCATACCTATGCTAGAGTGAGAACTATTATTGTAAGTAAACTCTATTAAAGGTAAGAAACTATCCCAACTACCCCCTTGGTCTAACACGCAAGCTCTAAGCAATTCCTCTAAGGATTGAATGGTTCTCTCGGTCTGACCATCAGTTTGAGGGTGATAAGTTGAACTAAGCCTAAGTTGGGTCCCCAAGGCCTGCTGCAAACTCTCCCAAAATCTAGAAGTAAACCTGGGATCTCTATCAGAAACTATGCTAGATGGTATGCCATGCAATCTCACAATCTCACCGATGTAAAATTGAGCTAGTTTCTCTAAGGAGTACTTAATATTGATGGGAAGAAAATGCACACTCTTAGTTAACCTATCCACAATGACCCAAATAGAGTCATGCCCCCTTACAGTCTTAGGCAAAGCAACTACAAAGTCCATGGAAATACTATCCCACTTCCACTCAGGTATACTTAAGGGTTGAAGCAATCCTGAAGGCTTTTGATGTTCTACCTTAGACTTTTGGCAAACTAAGCAAGCACTCACCAACTCTTCTATGTCTCTCTTCAAGCACTAAATGCTTAATGGTAGGTTCACTAGGCACACACACACGGCCGCCAAACCTCACTACCCCATCAGTACCTATCACAAACTCTCCACCATTACCTCCTTCTATAGCTTCTCTCCTAAGCACCAAAAATGGATCTTCCAATTGAGCTTTGCTAATATCCTTCAACAGGTCATTACTTACTTTAGTCATCCCTAGCCTCACACTATATGGAGTCACCTCACAAGCTAAACTCAAATCCCTAAACTGGGTTAAAAGATCCATCTCCTTAATCATCAGGGAACTAACATGAATGGATTTCCTACTTAGAGCATCAGCCACTACATTAGCCTTACCGGGATGGTAACTCAACTCAAAATCATAGTCCTTAAGAAACTCTAACAACCTCATTTGCCTCATGTTTAGCTCCTTCTGGTCAAACAAATATCTAAGGCTCTTATGGTCACTAAAAACCTCAAATTTGGAACCATACAAGTAATGCCTCCACATCTTCAATACAAACACTACAGCCGCTAACTCTAGGTCATGGGTAGGGTAGTTTCTCTCATGGATTTTCAATTTCCTATAAGCATAAGCTACTACTTTATCCTCTTGCATTAACACCCCACCTAAACCCATCTTAGAGGCATCGCAATACACTACAAAGGATTTGCTAAGATCAGGCAACACTAACACTGGTGCTCTAGTCAACTTCTTCTTAAGGGTTTGGAAACTAGACTCACACTATTCCACACAAAGGCAACTCCCTTCCTAGTCAACTCAGTCAAAGGTAAAGCTAACTTAGAAAACCCCTCTATGAATCTTCTATAGTACCCAGCCAACCCAAGGAAACTTTTAATCTTACTCACTGACTTAGGAGCCTCCCACTTAAGCACTGCCTCTACCTTAGAAGGATCTATGCATATACCTCCTCTAGAAATCACATGACCTATGAAAATCACTTCTTCTACACTGTACCCTCACTGACACCTCCAAACTTGGAGCCTCCCGTTGCACGAGAATACGGTTTGCCCTTGTTAGTTGATGGGAACTTGTTCTGATTCCTCATAGGCCCTCCACTCTTGTAATGTGCCGCTCTAGCCCTGCTGTCTTCATCATAAATTCTGCACTTGTTCACCAACTCGTGAAAGCGCGTCATCCCTTGGTAGTTGAACACTTGCTTGATCTCTGGACAAGACCGCTGAAAAACTTTACACGCTTGGACTCTTTATCGGCAGCTCCCTCATATGTAGGGCAGAATCATACTAGCGCTTCAAACTTGGATACGTAGTCTACCACGTTGCCATCCCCTTGCTTTAACTCAAGGAACTCGATCTGTTTCTTGTTACGAACGTCATGAGGAAAGTACTTCTCAAGGAACGCCCTCTTGAAGTTATCCTAGCTCAACGCGGTGCCCTCATCGATTATCCTCTGACAAGTGCCCTGCCACCAGAATCCGGCATCCCCTGATAACATGAACGCGACTAATGTCACCTTTTGTATCATCGACAGTCCATCGCTCTAAAGATCTTCTCGATCTCGAATATCCAGTCAGCAGCACCGTCAGGATCGTAACCCCCACGAAAAGTAGGTGGATGGTTCCTCTGGAACCGAGCAAGCCAATCCACCTCATGATGTTGGTTTAGGTTGCCAACAGCTTGTGCCATAGCCATTAAGGCGTCGGCCATCGCTCGATCATTCCTACCCCCAGCCATTACTCTTCTGGTTCACAGAAAAGTAAATAAGCCACACAATTCAATCAATCAATCAATCATCACAATAACACCACAGAAGCATAATAAACTCATAACTCAAGGCCGGTGAACCGACTTGCTCTGATACCAACTAATGTGACACCTTTCTACCCGAAACGCTTATACATTAAATAAATCGAAATATTTGAAGGTAACGTCCCACAACGGGTAAAAAGGTTCACAATTCTCTTCATAAAAAAACGTCATTTATTTCAAAAGTAAACTCATTTAAAATAGAAATAGCAGTCAAATGTTTCAAAATATTTAAGTAGCGGAATCAACATCATAATAACCTACTGGCCGTGTAAGGCACTTAAACAGTTTACAAAATCCTTTCCTAAAATAGAAAACATCAAATAAAAACCCCCAATAGTATGCCCTGATGTCACATATATCCGAGCGATTCTCCCTTCAATCAATACTCGACACCAGTCGTGTCATCATCATCACCTGTAAAATTAACCATAGTGTAACGGTGAGGAAAAGAATACCACTCATACATACACATAGGAGGCTACCCTATCCTCACCCACATACAATCATCATTCTCATCAAGTATTAATATACTTAGAACATCTTACACCTTTATTATCAAACATCTTATGTCATCACAATTATATGAATCACACTTTATAAATCATCAAACACATTCTCAACTCATAACACTCATCTCATCAATAATCCTCATAACATCGTAATATAATTCAATATCATCATTAGATATAATGCATGTTCATCTATCATCATACACACCAAAACATCATCAATCGTCGTCAGTAAATACATTGCATGTTCATCTATCATCATGCACATCAAAGCATCATCAACATCATCATTAAATACATTGCATGTTCATCTATCATCATGCACACCCAAAACAGTTCACCTCCCCGAGTTGCACTTCACCCCTCTCTAGGCTTGTGCATCTCGAGTACAATCACCTCCCTGAGTTACACTCCACCCCTCACCGGGCTTGTGTATCTGAAGTACAATCACCTCCCTGAGTTACACTCCACCCCTCATGGGCTTGTGTATCTCAAGTACAATCACCTCCCTGAGTTACACTTCACCCCTCACTGGGCTTGTGTATCTCAAGTACAATCACCTCCCTGAGTTACAACCCACCCCTCACTGGGCTTGTGTATCTCAAGTACAATCACCTCCCTGAGTTACACCCCGCCCCTCACTGGGCTTGTGTATCTCAAGTATAATCACCTCCCTGAGTTACACCCCACCCCTCACTGGGCTTGTGTATCTCAAGTACAATCACCTCCCTGAGTTACACCTCACCCCTCACTGGGCTTGTGTATCTCAAGTACAATCACCTCCCTGAGTTACACCCCACCCCTCACTAGGTTTGTGTATCTCAAGTACAACAATTCATATGCTCAATGCATAATCAACATCATAATAACAAGTACATCATTATCATCATTATCATCATCAGTCATCCTCATCATAAATCATCATAAACATCATTAATCACCATCATCATGATCATAACACTCATCGCATGCTCAATGCATCATTATATAAACATCAAATCACACCCATCGTAAGGTTATATACATCATCATCATTCTCATAATAGACATCTATTCATCAAGGGTATAATCATATCATCATGGACACAGCAAACTCAAGTATAACAATCATCATCAATCACCAAGATCTCAAAATCCACACTAGTAATCGATTACCAACCTCCTGTAATCGATTACCTGCAAACAAAGCCTCTGGTAATTGATTACAACCCCTCTGTAATCGATTACCTGCAAACAAACACATTGGTAATCGATTACTGCATCTTTGTAATCGATTACCTGCAAGCAATCACTCTAGTAATCGATTACAGAATCTATGTAATCGATTACCTGCGAACAAACAGCACACCAGGCTACCCAGAAAGCCTTGGTAATCGATTACACACCCTGGTAATCGATTACCCGCGATGCAGATCGCAGTTCTCACGATTTTTATCACCTCTAAACCTCTCTATTCAATCTCTAATCAATCCTCTTTGTTAAGACAATCATTCATATGCGTTTATACCAACAAAACTCAGTAAAAATACCAATCGTTTCATAGATCATACAGTTAATTCATCAAAACCCCAAATCATCAAATCCCTAATTACCCCATTTCAATATTCTCAATATCCTCTTCAATTTCACCCAAGAATTCATCAAGATTCATCAAATCAATCTTCAATTAACAATTTTCATCATCCATTCTCAATATAACATGTATTAATACGAATTTAAAGTCTTAAGTTACTACCCAAGCACCCCCACATGCACATACAAGCAGCACCCTCTCCCCCACCGTACCTTGAAGTGAAGATCGAACAGCAAGGAAGACTTTTTCTTGATTCTTGATGATTACTCTGCAGCAACCTCCTCTTGAGACTTGGTTTCTCCCCTCCTTAGCGTTTCGCTCTCTGAGGATTTGACGAATTAGGATTAGGGTAAATTGATAACCCCTCCTTACTAAAATGCCTATATGGGCTTGGCCCGCTCTCAACCCCTTATCTTCTTTTAAGTTTTGAACCAGCTTTATGGATAAAACTACTCATAATATTAATTCTATTATTATTTATTGATTTCTTCTACTTTATTAATTTAATTTAATTTAATTTTACTTAATAAAATTTAGGATGTTACACTCATAGTAATCGCTATAGGAATATAGAGGGAATCGATGATTGAATAATTGGAATGTGTGAGCCTCTTCATAGTAGTCTCTATAGGAATATACGGTGAATTGATAGTGTTAACGAACGGAAAAATAAAGCAATCAAGTCGAGGTAATTTGTCGTCTGGGAGAACCCGCATGGATTATCTTCGAGTGGTTTACTGCTGGTAACTCGGGGTAAAACAATATAGTTTGGCTAAAGTATTATAGAAATATATTCATAACTAATATTGGGGTTCACATGCATAAGGGGTGCGATGATACGAAATTTAATCCTGATCCAAGTAACGTTATCTTACCTTATCTCTATCATCTCTTTACTTTATGAAAATTTACTTTCTGCACAACAATCTTCAAAACACTGTTTCTTACTTGATAGTCTGATCACTAGTAAATACGAAGCAAACTGTTCCCTGTGGATACGATAACTCTTTACTTACTATTATTCTGCTGAAATTTTGGTACGCTTACCAGAAGATCATCAAGTATTTTTGGCGTCGTTGCCGGGGAACGGTGTTTCAATTCGTATAGACTTAGGAGATCTAACTATCAAGTTGTATATACTCTATCTTAGGATTAGATTTTTAATTTTTAATTTTTTTTTAATTTTTAGGAATTTTTCTTTTTGTTTTTATTCTTTTTATTTTTATAAAATTTCTCTTCCACACTTACCCTTTTCAAGATTTCTTGTTTATGCTTTTGAGAGGCCAGGTGTCCCCAAATCAGTTACAGTTTGACCCAGAAATAGAAAGGACATCAAGGAGGAACAGAAGTAGAAACAAGAGAAGGGGAAGAAGGATACTTGAGGAAGAACCCAAAAATATGGCAAAAGAACAACAACCAAGAAGAAGAACTTTGGGAGAATATGTCATGCATCAAGGACCTCGCCACTTTTCAAGTATTGTCTTACCCACAACTGCGAAGTCCTTGGAGTTGAAGCCTGCTCACCTCAATCTTATCAGTGTCCATCAATTCGCAGGATTGGATCATGAGGATCCAAATACACATCTATCAAACTTTTATGAATTAATTGGCACTATGGGTTTTGAGGAAGGTGATTTAGAGTCTGTTTACTTACACTTATTTCCTTTTCATTGATAGGTAAAGCTAAGGAGTGGCTGCAATCGCATCCAAACCAAAGTCTAAACAACTGGGATGTGGTTGAAGAAAAATTTATGACAAGATTTTTCCCACCAGGAAAACACATACAAGATAAGACAAACATCTCCACATTCAGACAAGGAATAGATGAGCCATTATGTGAAGCTTGGGAAAGATACAAATCTCTGCTGCGCAAATGTCCTAATCATGGCTATGATGACATTGCTCAACTCAACATTTTATGCAAGGGACTCAGGTCTGATTCCAAATCTTTCATAGATGTTGCAGCCGGAGGAACTATCTTATCCGTGGATGCAGAGAGAGCAATCTCAATCATTGACAACTTTGCTCAGAATGATCAGCAAGCTCAGTGTGGACGACAACCAGCTCAATTACAGAAGAAAGGAGTGTTGGAACTCAACAATAGTGATGTTATTCTAGCAGAAAACAAACTTATCAAAAGACAAATAGAGGCACTCACTGAAACATTGAAAACACTTCCTCAACAGTTAAAAGCTGTCCAAGCCCAACCTATTCAAGCCCAACCTTTGATCATTGACTTTTGCGGAGGTGACCATCCCAATGGTCAATGCTCTTACCAAGAAAACCAAGCCGAACAAGTCAACTTCATGGGTAACCAGGGAAGGCAAGGAAATTTCTCCAATAATAATAATAATTAGTACTCACAAGGATGGAGAAATAACCAAAGCAACTCTAGATGGGGGCAGAATGGGGGAAACAGGCAGACACCTTACCGGCAGCAGCAACCTTCAATGTATGACGGATTGAACAGGTTGGAAGAGAAGATTGATACCATCTTGCAAGGATTCGATGGATTCAAAAAGAACACAGAAGCATCAATCAAAGCATTGGAAAGTCAAGTTGGACAACTAGCAACAGAGATGGCAGAACACAAGAATGGCCACTTTACAGCAAACACTCAGACAAATCCAAAGGAGCACTGCAACTTGATTGCTACTGATGGCAACAAGTCAGAGGAAAGTGATGTAGAAGAAAACATCACATTTGAAGAGCACGTGCCCACAGAAGAGATTGTTGAGAAGAGTGTTCAATTAGAAGAGAAGTCAGAAGAAATTCTGTAAAAAGAAGTAGGAGAATCTGAAAAGGTCTACACCACGGGCAAGCCACTTGACCCAGGTAAGTTAACTGTACCACTTTCTATTGGTAATCAACCAACTACACATGCTTTATTGGATCTTGGGGCGAGCATCAACCTGATGCCGCTATCGTATTTTAACAAGTTGGGAATTTTGAAGGTCAGGCCTGTCAACGTGAAGTTACAACTTGCAAATAAGTCCACTCAAAACCCATATGGGTAGATTGAAGATTTACCAATTAAAGTGGAAAAGTTTGTATATTTTGTTGACTTTTACATTGCAGAGAAGAAGAGGAGGATACTGACATCCCCTTGATTTTGGGAAGACCCTTCATGAAAGCTACCAAGGCAGTAGTGGATGTTGATCGGGGAAAATACCAATTAAGCTCCAAAGATGAGAGCATTGTGTTTCACATTGACAGAGGAATCCCCAAAGTACAGAAAACTCCAGAAAAATTAAAAATGGATCCTACTGATGGGATCTATAAATTTAAATCTAAATCTCAGCTGCCAAAGGAAAGAAAGAAAGAAGCTCCACCAGATATTGTGGAGCAAAAGAAGAAAAAGGTTTCTGGATTTCTGAGGAAACCAAGAATGAGAGTAAAGCAGCCATAGTCAATCATGGAGTTCAGATTTAAAAAGAGAAAAAGAGCAGCATCAGAGGAAGAAATGAGTGAAGACAATGATGATGAGAAGCTAAGAAATTGGCATGGAGGATGGGAATTGAAAGGAAGAACAGGAACAGAGTCAACCATCATCCTGCAATTGAGGCCAACATAAATTTCTAAGTAACTAGGCATCGAGCTATCAGACGTTAAACAAGTGCTTCCTGGGAGGCAACCCAGCATTTTTTGTTTTAATTTTTCTTTGTTTTTGTTTTTGATTTTTGTTTTGTTTAGAGTCAATACCTATGTAAAATAAGAAATTTTTAGGAATTAGATTGATTTTAAAGAGTAAAGGATGAGAAACAATTGAAGTTAGGAAGCAGTAGAAAACAGAAAATAGAATTTCAATTCAGTTTTCTGCGCTTCACTCGTGCTTAGCGCAGGTGAAGCGCATATTTGATAATTAGTCTCTGTTTTCTGCGCTTTACTTACGCTAAGCGTGGGTAAAGCGCAAAATTTTAAAATTTATTCTGTTTCCTATGCTTCACCTACGCCGGCACGCTTCACATTCTGTGAAGTGCGCGCTACACTTTCGCTAAGCGAAAGTGCAGCGCAAACGCGCGCTTCAGCTTAAATTTGAATTGTGGAGTGAGGGAAGGTCATTTTAACCTTCCCTCGACTCCCGAACTTCCATTTTCTCTGAGTTCATCCTTTCCTTTGACCTTTTCACTTCAATATCCATTTCTTTTCAGTTTCTAAGGCTACACCAGGTATGTTTTTATAGTTTTAGTATTTTTGCACCGATTAAAATTTTCAGTTTTTCATTTATTTGAGAAAAACCTTAGGTTAGATAACTTAGGCTCTTAGGACCTTTTAAAATTAGGAAAAATTTGTCAATAGAGTCTTTGTTTAGTATGTTTGTTACTGTGGTATGCTTATTGGTGTATTTTAATATGATTAAGTGGTAGTTGTTTAAATGCTCAATGAATTTTTGCAAGTTGTTCTGTTTGGTGCATGTATGACCAGTTTGTTCCATAATTTTTGCATGACCATGCATGAATGACTGTGCCCTATTGCATGTTACTGATGACATGATTTTTTAGCTCAATTTTTTTTTACCAATTTATGCCCTACTTTAAAATTAATTAGGACTTGCTTTAATTGATCATTTTAGCATGTTCTTAATAAATTAATTAATTGGCATTTGGTAACTTAAAAATCAAGATTTTGCACACAAGTGTTTGATTGGATGATTGCTCTGATTTTTGAATTAAATTGGCCACTTATTTCATTAATTATGAGTAATCTATTATTTGCTTAAAAATGATCTTGGTTTTATTTTTAGATTGCAGATGCCTCGTACTAAGGTAGTTAAGGGGACTGGCAGTTCTTGTAGAGGCACAGGGGGTGCCAAAAGATCTAGGCAAGCGCCCCAGGAGGCCCCTGAGTTTGATGGCCATCGCTTCAAGGACGCCAAGTCCTTTGAAGCTTACAGTTCACTAATGAACTGTAATTTCATTAGGGAGAGACCAGTGGCTTTGGAGCCTGAGGAGTATGAGGACTTCAGAGCAGAAATCATCAGAAGGAACTGGGTCCGCCTCAGCCGCCCAGAATCACATTTTGACCCTGACATCGTTAGGGAGTTTTATGCCAATGCCATTGGAGAGCATGGCATTATTGTGATACGACAGTCCTATGTTCGAGGGCAGGTAATTTCTTATGATCGCGATGCGATCAACAGACTTCTACTCTTTCCAGGGCCCGAGGACAGAAGACGCATGGTGTGCCAGCACCGTGAGAGGATGGGAGCAGTGGGGATCAATGGCAATGAGTCCTTGGATATTCAGACTGTAGAGTGCCTATGTCTGCGGGGGGCGTTCCTTTGAAAGGAATGCCTACAGGCAAGCTGCCCGCATACTGAGACGTGATATGAGGGATATAGCTCAGATGTGGACAATGTTGGTGTTGGCCAACATCCACCCTACTGGTCACGTATCAGATGTCATCATGCCAGTAGCTCACCTCCTCTACAGCATCATTACTGGTGCAGATATAGATATTGCTGGAGTCATCAGCCAGAAGATATCAGATTTTGTATCTTCTGTAGGGCGTCGCAGCGCCACCTCCAGGATCAGTCTTGGCTTCCCATCACTTATCACATCTCTCTGTGAGTCTAGGGGTGTTAAGGTGTTCCGTTCGGTACGCATCTTGAACCCCATGACCAGAGGTTATATAGAGGCCAATTGCATCCCGGAGGAGGATGAGGAGGAGGACGAGCAGCAGCAGCAGGCACCACCACCACCACCACCACCACCACCACCAACAGCAGCAGCAGCAGACATGCAGACTCCAGTCTGGGCTCAGCAGATCCTTTCCTAGAACACACATATGATAGCCCATATGTCCACTCTCCACCGAGCAGCAGTACATTTTCAGGATATGCATTATCAGGCTCGCTCGGACCCGTACCCAGGCATACACCCTGATTAGTTTAGAGCTTATTTACAGTGGCCTGGGGACATGCCTATTCTTCCAGGGGAGGGTGGAGCAGCTGGAGATGGAGCAGCTCACATGGACCAGGAGGACTGATTTTTTTTATTTGGTGCTTTTCTTTTCTTTTTCATTTTCTTTTATTTTTCTTTATTTTTCTTTTTATATTCTGGATATGTACTATATATATACTCCACTGATACGTCATTTTGTTATGCAGTGCATTTTCAACATTTCCTTTATTTTTCTTTTATTTTTAGGATTATTAGGATTTTTAAAATTTTTAGGATTCTAGGAGTTAGGATTTAAAGGAAATTTTTTCAAAATTCTCTAAAATTAGGCAGTTTAACTAACCAGATTAGGAAAGAAGAAAGGGTTTTGTGATTAATTCTATAATCAGTTAGGATTATGATACTTCTCAGGGGAACCTATCAGGGTAGTTAATTAAAACTAGTAAGTGCTTTATCATGGAATTTAGCCAAAAGTCGGTGAGTTGTGAGTCCAAACACTTGAATTGAGAGTTTTCACCGCTGCTTGTCAACTGTTATTGATTGAGTTTTTGGATTTTATTCTGCTTGTGGAAAATATAGAAGTGACAAAGGCAATTTTTGTTGATTATATTATTTGCTCAGTGCCAAAAAGCCAACCCTTGTTAAAATTTTTCCAATTTTGTTGGTAACCCATTTGAGCTTGAATGTTTCTTCTTATGCACCCCAACTATAATTAATGTCTATATCTTGTCCCTTACACACTTGGGATAGAGAGCAAGGTGCAACTTGAAATAATGGGAAGAAAAGGTTGGTGATTTGAAAGTCAAAGAAATACAAAGAGCAGGCACAAGAAAGCAAAAGAAGAGCATCCCCTTCAAAAATTAAAAAAGAAAAAAAAGAAAAAAGTGCATGAATTGAATAAGTTGGGGGGAGTGCATCTTCAAAAAAAGAAAGAGGCCAGCTAAAATGAGACAAATCAAGAATGAGATGGAGAATGGAGAGAAGTTCCAAGTTCAAGAAAAATCAAAAGATGCTCTCTATTCTAAGTGTTCTTTGCTTATCCAGAAAAACCATGATTTCTTGATAACCCAACCTCATTACAACCAAGAAAAAACCTTTTGATCCATATTGACCATGTGCATGTTTAGAAACTAGAAACGACTATCAATTTTAGTTGTTCAATTGTGGTGGAAAAATTAAGGGAAACACTTACCCGTGAGCATGAGAGAATTCCTTGATTTATCATTTATTGCTTTAATTGCTATTTCTGAGAAAGTTTGACTGAATTGTTGTATCTTATTCTGATTGAGCATGGGTAACATCTCTTAATTCTGATTTTTTCTGATATTTAGAAAGTGACTTCTGCCTAACAAAGAGATGATGAAAAATTTGTCCTTATTTTTTAGAATTATACAGGGGAGTGAATTGATTTTTGATTGCAAAGAGGTCTCTTACTTGAGGACAAGCAAGAAGTTAAGTTGGGGGGTATTTGATAAGGGCAAATTATATGATATATTCTTGTATTTTTACTGCACTTATCAAGGTTAAAATAGTAATTTATGCCCCAAAATAATCCCTTTTTAGTAATAATTGTAATAATTATGTTTGTTTGATTTGAATTTGAATTTGATGCTATTTTAATAGAAAATCTGTTAATTTTGCAGATTTATGAGAAAGATTTGAATGAGGAAAGAAGATAGCATCATTTGAGGATAGGATCTGCAGATTTGAAGGTTAAATGAGAACAAATAAAGATGAGATCAGCTGCCATTTAAACAAGGATTCTGCGGATAATTTCCCAATTTAAATTCAAATGCAAGATAAATACAAAATCAGATCAAAAAGAGGGAAACAAGGAAATCCAAGCAAACAAGGATAAGATCAGGAAGAGATCAAGTTAAAAAGAGAGAGAATCAAGTGAAGCTGGATTGAGAAATACGCTTCACCTGCGATGAGCGCAGGTGAAGCGCAACTATCAGGAATTTGCTCTCTGGATCCTGCGCTTCAAACGCGCTGAGCACAGGTGAAGCGCAAGAACACATATTTAATTTTAGATCTGTTTTCAAAACAGATTCCTTCCAGATTTAAGATAACTTTCCTTGGCCTATAAATAGGACCCTTTGTACAGATCATAGGGCGATTTTAGTAGGTTTAAAGTTTAGGAGGGAGATTAGAGAGACGGCAAAGGCAGAGCTAGGATTGAAGAAGGTGACAGTTTCTTCATTGGTCTATATGGCTACCATGCGTAGCTAAACTCTCCAATAGGGTTGATTGTAATTGATTCAATCCCCAAGTGTATGTGAATTCTCTTTATTATTTATGAATCTCTATTCTATAATATCGGTGCTTTTATACTTTGCTTAATGCGTAGCTTCCGCACTTGTGCCGGAGTTATAGGTTAATTTTAGGATTCAGGTGACAGATGTTTCTATAAAATTAACAACAAGTTTGTGGGAGCCTAGACATAGGAAACTCAAATTCTGATTGGTAAAAGTACTCATAGTAATCGCTATAGGAATATAGAGGGAATCGATGGTTGAAGAATTGGAATGTGTGAGCCTTTTCATAGTAGTCTCTATAGGAATATACGGTGAATTCATAGTGTTAACGAACGGAAAAATAGAGCAATCAAGTCGGGGTAATTTGTCGCCTGGCAGAACCCACATGGATTATCTTCGAGTGGTTTACTGCTGGTAACTCGGGGTAAAACAATATAGTTTGGCTAAGGTATTATAGAAATATATTCATAACTAATATTGGGGTTCACATGCATAAGGGGTGCGATGATACGAAATTCAATCCTGATCCAAGTGTCGTTATCTTACCTTATCTCTATCATCTCTTTACTTTATGCAAATTTACTTTCTGCACAACAATCTTCAAAACATTGTTTCTTACTTGATAGTCTGATCACTAGTAAATACGAAGTGAACCGTTCCCTATGGATACGATAACTCTTTACTTACTATTATACTGCTGAAATTTTGGTACGCTTTCCAGAATCTCATCATTAATTCAGAAAGAAATTTAGAAAAGAGTGGATACATAATCGTTAAGTAAATTCTTAAATTAACTTTTATCTCAATTCAATAAAAAAAGAAATAAATCTTGATTGCTTTTGAAAAAAAACTTGAGTCAAAAAGAAATGATGATAAGTATGAATCTAAAGTTAGTTTAGAGAAGAAAAGGGTGTAAACTCATGCTATGTGTTAGCTATAACAAAGCAAGAGTGTTAACTTCACCAATTTCATGTTGCAGTACTACTGGTCATCATTACCTTTCTTGTAAAGGTCTAAAAGCCAATACGCGTTACCAATTTATTACTTTTGAAACTCTGTTACAGGCTAATGTCAAATCGAGAGTTCTTAAGAAAAGATTAAAAAGGAAGGAGAAGAAGGAAAGAAGGATAAGAGATAAAATTTAGGGTCATCGAAGGAGCATATTTGATCAACAATCTCACTAATGCACTTCTTGCTGATATCGTTACTCTACTCCCAAACACTGAAGGTGCGAGAACCAGTGTCCTTTCCTAGCGATGGAAAACGGTGTGGAAGCACTCTTCTCAACTTCGATTAAAGACAAATGTTGAAGCCTTCAATTGAGTGTTACCTCTGATATACAAATCCAAACAAACGATTTGCCTCTACGATGCGTCGTAAGGTAATGTTGGAGATATAGTGTAAATTGAATCATGAATCTTTATCTAAAAGCTTAATAACAAAGTTTCTTAGAGTTTGATCTCTAATACCCCCATATTTCAACTTAAAAGAAGTTGAATTTTAGCACCAAGTAGATTGATTTATGCATTGTCTATGTCTTAAGGTCAAAGGGGATCTTGTGTTAGGTGTCATAATAGAGATATAATATAAAGTTAATCATTTTTTTGCCTAATAAATTTTAGGTTTGATTCATGGAAGCTAACTTTTTGATAGGAAAAAGCCGTGGATGCAATTGCCGAAGCATCCATGTTGATTAACTCAGTCATAGATGCTCACTTTAGTCCTTTGAAAAGTTGTATGATTTGACATTTGGCTAAGAGTTGCGTGAGTGAAGAAGCTGTTGAGTGAATAAGGAAGCTCTTGGGGATAGGAGTGAGAGAGATTTCGATGGAGCGAGAAAACCCTAATGATATAAATCCTTATTATCGACGTATAAAACATACTTTGAAAGATCTAAGACAGACCCTTGATTTGCCTTTTGAGGTTTTCTAAGGGTTTGAGGTTCTTGAGTTGAAAGATTATTATCTTAAAACTTCACCTTCTATTGATACTTCTCAGATTCAGAAAAGCCTAACCTTTAATGATGTGGGCATATCTCTTGATGATTTACAAGGGATACTCTTTTATTGTTCATCTCTATAAAATCTAACCCTTGAGAAATGTAATCTCATAAAAAAGGTTATAATCAATAGTCCAAGTCTCAAAGTTTTCAAAATTTGTAGAATGTTTGTGAGTGAGATTGTGGTTTCTGATGCTAACATTGAGGTCGTAGAGATTGATATTGTTACTTGTTATCCTCAAATCTTGACTTTAAATACCCCAAAACTCCAGGTGCTTTGTTCTTACCATGATTTGAACAATGCACCATTTGGAAATAAGCTATTGACAATAAAGGAGATTATAGAAACTTACACTATTGCGGTTAGTATTTTTTTCTCCATTATACTTTTAATTTGGTTAATTAGTTTTTCAATTATAATAGTGTGTCATTGCATGGATATGTCCAATTGCTTTAATATTAGCAGGGTTGTACTCAAAGGTTTTAAATTTCAAATTATGGTTACATCCAAGTCTTTCACAGCCAACTACAACAAATACACTCTATGGTTGGAGTTGAGATTTTTCAACCATATCAAGTATTAAAATTTATTCATTTCAGAAATTTCATTCAGACACCAACTTTGTATCCCCATTTGAAGTTTATTAATTGTTTAGAAAATTTTCTATATCCCAAAGGAAATTGTCATAATTTTATACATAATGAGTTTACATATTATATCTTAATTAGATTGATGAGTGACCTTAAGTAATACTTTCAAACAACCCTTGAATTATTGAATTTCTACCAAAAGTCTAATTATGATTCTCAGAATGTATAATATTGCCTTATTTGTTAATATTTATGTTTGCTTATTTTATATCTATATTTCCTTATTGTCTTAGAGTGCTCAAGGTTCGAATATTGGCAATATATTTTTGAAAATCTTTTTACTCTTTGCACCGATTTAGATTTGAAAAAATTCAGAAATGTCATTACTCTCCTCCACTGTTGAATCATACCATCATTTGAAGAATCTTGAAATTAATAATCGGGTATGCTTATGATTACTTCAACCATATGTTTGTAACTTTCCTTTTATATTACATGTGTGCAAACATACATTTTCTATAGGATTAAGTGTATTTCACAACATGATTTGTTCCTAGCACATGTCAATGATGATTTAGGAAATCATAATGTTGGAGTGTATGATCAAAATGAAGATGATTGGTTGCCTTTCTCCAAAAACTTATTTTGGCAAAGAAGGGAGCTTTGTGAGTGTATCGATCATCAACTAAAGACCCTTTACATAAGAGGATTTAAAGGTAAAAAGTTTGAAGTGGAATTTATTAAGTACATAATAACAAATGTAAGAGCGATGGAAAAGATTACCATTCAGTTTGCTGATAACTACTTATGGGATGAAGTTATTGTTGCTATATGTTTGTTGTCATATCCAAAGGCCTCTGCCAACTTGTCGATCATTCTCAAACCTCGGACAGAGTAGATGTAAAGAGTTGGTGTGAGCTTTAAAGAATGGGTGTCAACTCTATGACTTTATCAAAGGTTTCTAGCTACCAAAATGTATTTTCTCTACCATTCCCATGTTTTGAATCATACTGTTTGTTGTGAAAATTTTCAATCAAGTTCGAAAACTTTCTTGATTCTGAAAGTACAATCTAGGACTAGAATTTGAATCCTCTAAAGGTTCTTTTTAAAATTAGGTTTATTCAGAAATTGCATTCAAAGAGTAACAGAAATTTGAATGACTTGGTTCTTCACAAAAGTGAATTCTAAAAGTCAATTTGCATAATGAAACAAAATTTCAAAGAGAAAAGATGAATAAAAGCAAAGATTTGAAACTTAAAAAGAAATTAAAGTAAATGCAGTAAAGAATTAAGGACAAAGTGCAAGAATTGAAAGTGCAGAATTTAAACCAAAGAAAGAAAAAAGTTGCAGGAATATAAATGCAAGAAGTAAACAAAGCAAAGAAAAAATGCATAAATGTAAGAACAGGAAGTAATCAAAGAAAAGAAAATTGCAGAATTGTAGATTGCATTAATGAAAAGTTGGTATGGATACACATACTGGACAATCTACTTTGTGACCTCTTAGTCGTTTATGATGTTAGACATTGGGTGTTTTCAGAGAGTTTCAGTAAAATGAAATCCAACCTTTTTTACATTAGAATTCTGGCTATTTATAGACTTCTAATCCTAACGGCTAACTTGCAATATTTTGAAACGTTTACAAGCCTAATTGAGGTGTCAAATTTCTAAGTGTGACACGTATTCAAAGTAGCAACGATCTTCTACTTGCCAAATAACTGATAGCCTAAGATCTTGACACTTGTCTCTGAGTGATAACTTCCAGTAACTGCTTCATTTGAAATTTTAATGGTCTTCGAATGACTTTTCAGACTTCTAACTTCGTAAATTCTTCTAAGTTACTGGGCTTCTTTCAACTTCGAACAAGTTTTCGATTCTAATATGATTTCGAACCACATTGGAAAACTTAACCAAATGTTGATTGATTAATTCCCTGAAGTTTCACGTGTTGTAAATTCTGATTGGTCAATCTGTGCTGCACTTGACCACCGACCACACGTGAGTTTGACCTTCAAACTGATTGGGCCATTCTGCAGGCACATTAATGGCACCGTCCAATCCTATCAGTATAAATACCCCTTGGCTTTGACGTTCTTCTTCATTCCTTTCTTTGTTCAAAATGAAGAAGTTTCTTCCTTTGGCTATTACGTACAACCTGATCTTTCTTGATTTCATTTTTTATAAGGTTGACGAAATAGCCAAAGCTATAAGCTTCTTCAATCCTTATTAAGGATTTCCTCAGGTTGAACGTACTAGCCAATTAAAATTTCATTTATATAATAACTGAATCTTCTTTGTTACTTTACCAGACTTTCTTTGTTATCACCCCATGCACCAAGGGCTGCGCAACCAGGATAGCACAATGCTTTTGCCTTAGCTCAATCAAAGCTTGTGGGAAAGAAGAAGAAGGAGGAGGGTCAAATGAAGTACAGGGAGGCAGAGTCAAGTTCCCTGAAGACCCAGGAAGACACGAGTCAAGTTCTCTGAAGATTTAGAATAGCTTTTATTTTCATGTACTTTTATATTTCTTATGTATTTTCATTCGAACCTTTTAATGTAATTCGAATTCTATTTGTACATGAATAAATAGACTTATATTTCTTTATCTTCGTCCTTCAGATTCTATGAACTTTAGAATTCCTTTTCCTTTGTATTCAAAAGATATTTCGAATTCGAATAGGCACTTAATCAAAAATCTGCATTCCTTTTGAATACATATAACATAATGCCTTAAATTTTGAATTTAGCACACATAAACTCCAAACTTCAATAAGTTATAATGTATTTCGATTCATAATATGTTTTTCGAATCTTTTATTGTATACCTCGAATTCGAAGATACCGATCTTGTAATAACTTAGTAAATTTTGTAAATTTCACCCCAACACTTACATGTTGTCAGTCGTGTGTTTTTAGTAGTCTTCTATTGTTTTATGTATTTGTTATGATTCTCATTGATTTTATGCATACATACTAGTTATTCAAAATGATGGTTGTTTTACTCTAATGGTGTAATTTACTTTCCAAATTACCTAAATAAGGCGAATTCTTTTTTAAATTTCAAAAATTGTCTAAGTTGTGTGTGAAAAGAACAATTCGTCATATAAAATATGGAATTTTATTGTTTGATGTACAATGGTGGCATGCAATGAAGTTCAAATTTATTGTCTTATATAATTTACACAAACTCCTCACTATTAACATAATTATAATGCCTTGAGATTTGTGGTTATTACTGAAATCCTATATGACATACAAGATTAATTATAAAATATTTTTAAATAATTTTTTAAACAAAGTTGTATTTCATAAATATAATGATGTTATATTCCCTAAATACAAATTATCTAATTTTATTTTATTTTTTAAAATTATCTCTATACATTAAGATTACTGTTTTTTCTATTTTGATAATGGGAAGCTTTTATTTAAAAAAGAGAAGTATTTATTGCACTTTTATGCTTATAATTGAATAAATATTTCCCTTTTACATAAAAAAAAATATATTTTAAATGTTCTTTTCATTGGTCCTAAGAATTGATGTTATTAATGTAACATCCCAAAAATTAGAATCTAGAAAAATATAGTGGAAGCCTTAGGCTGTGAGTCCTATCGAGAGAAGGGAAGTTAGAAGTAGAAAGAGGATTCGGGGGTTTGAGAGTAAATTGAGAGAAGAGATAAGGAATCTATTGAGAGCTATGAGTTTTAAGGGGAATCTAGAAGGGAAACCAAGTGTTGAGCCCAACACAGTGATAGATTTAACTTAGTAGGTATCACACCATAAAGTTGGGAGGTTAACAAGACAACGAGGTGAGAAAGGAGGTTGAGGTGTTGAGTAAGGGAATTAAACCTAGATGGAAAGAATTACGTTTAGGGAATTGACGAATTGAACGGGGAAAGGGTTAGACCAAAGGAATAAAGTTAAGAAAGTATCCCCGTAAGAAGGAACTAGGAAAAGAGATTGTATAAGAGAAAATGGAAATTTAGGATTCTGACATTCTCGCTCAAGCGAGAAGGTCTCGCTTGAGCGAAGGACAGGGCCCTTTTGGGAGGCTCTCTATGATGGGATTGCGCTCAAGCGCAATTAGGCTCACTCAAACGCAATTCCATCCAGAGTCAGGGGTTACTCTCTGACTTGCTCTCACTCAAGCGAGAAGGTTCTCGCTTGAGCGAGACAAAGTCAGAGAGGATGGTGTTGTTTCCTGCGCAATTTCGCTCAAGCGAGAAGGCTCTCGCTTAAACGAGAATGCCATTGTTGTGGCGCGTTATTTTGCTCGCTCAAGCGAGGATTCCTCGCTTGAGCGAGAACACGCAGATCTAGTTGTCCAAGAACCGTTGTCCAGGGCCACCTATGTTTACGTTTTATTATCAATGAATAAATAATGCATGTTGTCATTTTTAGCTTGAGGACCCTCATCTGCCTCTTGGCCGAGAGTTCGATGTGGTTATCTCGTTCTTCTTATATCTCAATGCCCAAAGGCCTGTGATGGTCCGGAGACCCAGTGATGGTCTGAAGACCCTGTGACATATACTTTCTTGGCCATTGGCCCATGAATGCTTGGAGGTATCACAAATATATATATATATGTCTATGAGTATGAATGGCATGGTATGCACAAATAGCTATTCCATAGAGAGTTGCAACTTAGAAAACTAAGCATAACCTAGGGTTTTAAGGCATCAACACATACAATTCAAGAGATACTTACTAGCCCTATAATCAACCAAATCACAATCACAAGCAAGGTAAAGAAGAAAGGGAAAGAAGAATAGGGAACATACAATAGGGCAAGCAAGATGAAAGTGAGTGGGTGACCACACTCACCTCAAGAGTAGGAGAAATAGGTTGATCAAGGGGTGGAGAATGATGATTCAAGGCTCCTCTAGAGATTTGAGGCTTCAATTCGAACTCCTTGCTCTTCCTTCTTTTTCCCTCTCTCTAGAACTCTCTCTCTAAACAAAGGGATGAGAAAATAATCCCAAAACCCTAACTGAAACACGCATAAAAAGTTGTTCTGTGAGTCCTCGCTCAAGTGAGGATTTGCTCGCTTGAGCGAGCGAATTAATGTACCGAATAATTTGTGTTCTCGCTCAAGCGAGACCAACTCAGAGGTAATTAGGGGTTTTCTCGCTCAAGTGAGAGCTCCTCGCTTGATCGAAATTCCTTAATTGCGCTTGAGCGATCCTGAGCGCAAATCAACATAAAGAGCCCTCCAAACCAGTTTTGTTTCTCGTTCAAGCGGGAGCCTTCTCGCTTGAGCGAAAATGACAACACAGTTTCATCCTTTTTACTGATATGCTCGCTCAAGCGAGACCGTCTCGCTTGAGCGAGAGTATCAGAATTATGAACCACCATTTTTCACTCTTAGTTCCTTTTTCCCCAATCCTGAGTCTATCGAGCTTTTCTTCAATTCTTGAATTTATGTCATGCATTGTAGCTTCTCTATCTTGGCTTCTTTTAGAGTTTTTGGAAGAATCATCTTGCCTTTCTTGGTTTCCCACATAGTTGACTTGTTTTACTTGAGTATCCTCATAGGAGCAGTGACAATTGGGATGATCGCCTCTGCAGAAATCACAAATCAACTGTTGGGTTTGACAAGGTTGAGATTGCACTGTTTGCAGTTGTTGAGGAAGTGCTTTTATTTGCTTGGTAAGTGCTTTTATCTGTTTCTTGAGAAGCCTTTGCTCTGTTACTATTGCATCATTACTTTTTAGCGCCAGCAACTCCTTCTTCGGAACTGGCTCTCCCCAATATCGAGCTTGTTGGTTACTCATTGCAAAATTCTCAATTATTGTGAGAGCACACTCTTCATCCACGGCCAGAATGGTTCCTCCTGCTGCAGCATCTATGTAAGACTTTGAATCAGGTTTGAGTCCATTGCAAAAGATGTTTAGTTGCGTAATGTCATCAAAACCATGATTTGGGCACTTTTGTAGCAAGATTTTGAATCTCTCTCAGGCTTCACATAGTGGTTCGTCTTCTTCTTGCCTGAATGTGGAGATATTTGTCTTTGCTTGAATGTAGCGTGACATTCGAAAGAATCTTTTTAGAAATTTATTTTCTATCACGCTCCAATTGCTCAGACTTTGACTTGGATGCAATTTCAGCCACTCCTTTGCTTTACCTGTTAAATAAAAGGGAAACAATCGTAAGTAGGCTGATTTTAAATCTTCTTCCTCAAAGCCCATAACACAAATCAATTCATAGAAAGTAGAAAGATGTGTATGTGGATCTTCGTGATCCAATCTTGTGAATTGGTGGGCACTGATGATGTTTAAATGAGCAAGCTTTATCTCCAAGGACTTCGCTGTAGCTAATAGAGCTATGCTTGAGTAATGTCAAGGTCCTTGGTGCATGACATAGTCTCCCAAGACTCTCTTCCTTGGTTGTACTTCAGCCATATTTTTGTTTTCTTCTTTACTTCTCCTTTGTCTCTTTCTCTTAAATCAAGAAAACTCGAAAAAGGGTAAGTGTGGAAGAGAATTTAAAAATATAAATTAAAATTAAAATTATCCTAACAATCCTAAAATGAAAAATACAAATCCTAAAAATAAAATATAATAAAAATAATAAAAATAATAAAAATTAAAAGTATATACAACTTAATAGAATTGACCTCCCAAGTCTTTACAAATTGATCCACTGTTCCCCGGCAACGGTGCCAAAAATACTTGTTGAAATTCTGGCAAGTGAACCAAAATCCTAGCAGTATAATAGTAAGTAAGAGTATCGTATCCACAGGGAACGGTTCAATTTATAGAGATTAGTGGTCACAACTATCAAGTAAGAACGTATAATTGTCGGTTGTAGAGAATTGCGATAAAATAAAATTGAACTTAAATGAGAGAGATAGAAACAGTTACTTGGACTAGGATTGAACTTCTTATCATCGCACTCCTTTCGTATGTGAACCCCAATAATATTTATGAATATATAATTATGATACCCTAGCCAAACTATAGTATTTTACCCTGGGTCAGCAGCGATAAAATACTCAGGAATAATCCATGCGGGTTCTCCCAGGCGACAAATTACCCCGACTTTAATGATCTACTTTTCTGTTTGTTAAAACAATCGGTTCATCTTATAGCTCGATCCCATGGTGACTACTTTGAGTACTTTTACCAATCAGAGTTCAAGTTTCCTAAGTATCGGCTCCCCCAAACTCGCTATTGATTTCAAAAAACCATTTACCAATGCATTTTATAAAATCAACCTATAACTCCGGCACACAGGCGAAAGCTACGCATTAAGCAAAGAATAAAAATATCGATATCATAAAAATAGGGATTCATAAATAGTAAAGAGAATTCACATACAATTGGGGATTGAATCAACTACATTCAATCCTATCGAGGAGTTTAGCTACACATGGTAGCCATTACAACCCAACGGAGAAAATTGTAACATTTTTCTCCAATCCTAGCTCTATTTATAGAGATTGGAAAGCCATCTGAAATCTGGAAGAAATCTGATTTGAAATCTGTTTGAAAAACCGATCCGTATCCTGCGCTCAGCGTGTTTTGAAGCGCAGGATCCAGAATGGATTTTTAATGTTGCGCTCCACCTACGCTCAGCGTAGGTGGAGCGTGATACACGTTCCAACTTTCCTTAATTCTCTCCTTTTCAGCTTGATCTCTTCCTGATCTTATCCTTGCTTGCTCTGCTTTCCATATTTTCCTCTTTTTAGCTTGATCTTGTGCTAATTTGATCTTCAATTTGAATTTAGAATTAAATCTACAAGATCCTTATCCCAATAATTGCTGATCTTATCCAAATCAGCTGCCATTTAAATCCTTATCTTGCAGATTCTCTATTCAAATAAATGTTATCTTGTTTCTTCATTTAAAACTTGCCCTTTTATCTGCAAAATCAACAGATTTTCTATCAAAATAGCATCATATTCAAATTCAAATCAAATATTCACAAATTATGCATTTATTACTAAAAGAGATATTTCGGGGCATAAATTCACTATTTTACCCTTGATAATTGCAGTAATTATACACTAAATTATCATATATTTTTCACTTATCAATGCCACTCTTCAAATGAGGCAGGAGATTATGCGAACTCTTCGGGAGAACCTCAAAAGACATCGCCAAAGAATGGAAGACAAGGCGAATAAGAGTAGAAGAGATGTCAGTTCTGTTGTTGGGGACTGGGTCCTCCTTCGTCTCCAACCATACCGCCAATAATCTGTGCAGAGACGATCTTCTCAGAAGTTAGCAAAGAAATATTTTGGGCCATTCACTGTTAATCGTCGCATTGGTCAGGTTTCTTATGAGTTGAACCTTCCCCCTGGCTCCAGGATTCATCCAGTAGTTCATGTGTCCCTCTTGCATCCATACTATGATGGAAACCCGCAAGGCCATTTTACTCCACTGCCTCCTCAGTTCAAAGACTGTGTTTTGGGAGAAAATGTAAACTCAGATTCTCTCCCTCAAACTGAACAAACTGAAGTGTGTAATGTAACTGGGTACGATTGAAGGGAATCAAGCATGTGGTCAGGGTGCAGCGGAAATAAATGGATTCCCTCCCTTGTTATAATCGTTTTGCGAAAACACGAATCAAGGCATAAAAGGTATTAAAACGAAAGGTCATACCTTATTAGGATTATGAACGAGGCAATAGCAGCCACGTCTCTAGTGGTGTCCACGCCAACAGCCGAACTAGGAAACCCTCCTCAGCTCTGCTAGTAGCCTTAGAAAGTAAGAAGCGATTGCTCATGTGTGTATGGGGTAGTGCATCTCATGCTCTATTTATAGAGTGGTGGCTAGGTTTTACCCCGTCACTCACTTAACCCTCACACTTATGGGCCTGGCCCATTATGTAATAATTCTAATTAAATTAAATTAGAATTATTATCCTTTTCCTAGTGGCTTGTTGTATGCGTGTGACCCAATAGGCTTTTAATATTTGGTTATAATATTAAAATAAAACCCTTTTTATATTTAATATCATAAATAGTGAGCGGTATCTAGCAACACATCACTATCCAAATATTGAGATTATCAATAACTTTGATAAATCCTATTTTATGATAATAATTTATATGATCTGTCCCTTTGTCCAAATATCTAATTGAACATAAGGGCATGGATTGTGTCAACCTTGTATAGTTCAATTTATATTTTCTTGATCCCCAAGTAGACTGTACAGAAAATAAATATATCATATTTATCCTCCTGAGCATGGCCATGCATTTTGCAGTCTCACTTTATCAAGAGGCCTACAGATATAACTCCTGTTACATAGGAGGGACAAATCCCATCTAGGGCACTCACATTCCACCACATAATTTATTATATGTCCAAAAACCAACTTTATGATTACCCTGTTACAGGTAACGTTTGATGATAATTAAAATGTATAATTCCTTATGTAGGAATCGTAGTGATTTCAGGTCGAAGGACTTCATATAACATTTATCAATTTAAGAAACGTTCATGACACTTATGTAAACAATCCATGCAACGTTCTTAAGGTGGGTCTGTCCAGTACACCATTACTCTTAATGTGTACCTATGTGAGCACATGATATCTCATATCCATGATCCGTGAGATGTGATCATCAATGAACTCACATACTAGTCTAAATGCATCTTTGTCCTAAGATGATACTTGACTAGGGACTATTTAAGAATAGTTCTTCATAAGATCTCACGATCAAGTCATCTACTTGATTTCTTATGAAATTAGAGCTTACTATTCTAAGGACATTAATTATATATTCTAAAATAATAAGTTGTATTTATAAAATAACATGATACAAGTGATGGATGTTAATAAATATATAAGTCTCTAGTGCATATTCCTAACGATAACTCACCTATTTCTCCAAATGGCTCTTTTTCTCAACCGTTAGATAAGCTTTAGGCGCAAAAGTCATCAGTGGTGTCATCTACACCGTTGATTCAAAATTCTGAGACAACAGAGAAAAGGGGCTCAGCACGTACTCTCCATGACTCAGTCAAGACGCGTGACATCGCGCCATTCGCTCGCCTAGAAGACGTGTCAGACACGGCTCCTGGGCGCTTTGCTTCAGCACAGTTGGATCTTCAACGGTCATCTTACGAGAAACCAACACCGTTGGATGAGGACAACTGTCCCTCTGCATCACCTGTCGCACCTGCCCGCGTTGTCTCCAAGGAGAAGACTTTCGCCCTGCCCAAGACGCACGCGTCTCTCCCACAACCATCCGATCTGAGCGCACTTTCTGGAGCAGCATTAGGACCATCCACGTGAGTCCATACGGTCTCCGAGACAACAACTTTATCTATCCCCAAGGCACAAAAAGGAGGAGCTTTCCAGCCGTTAGATCTCTGCCCCATCCCTGTCCTTCAATCTTCACCGTCCCACACTAGCACAATCCATGTGCACTCTCTCCCTCATGCTCAATCGTTGGATGCTCACCAGATGCGATCTCCACCGCATACAGAAGGCACAATCCGTGTGACACCAACTTCCATTCAGGACCTTGAGGGCAAGGTCCAAAGCGGACCAAGAGGTATTGATAGTGGGCCAAGTAGGCCCAAAAGGAATTCTCATAAACCAGTTTGGCTTAAAGATTTTATCTAATGATGGGATCATTTTACAGTGTTATGTTGTTGGCCCAAATGCATTATTTCTTTTTATTTGATTTATGTTTTCCTCCAAATCAGGATGTTGCCACATGTAGGGCTACCTGATATTGTAATAGGATTTAAATAATACACTTTGGTACGTGAATGAGCAATGAAAATTCAAATTTAGCTTTTATTTCTTTTATCTTCTTTTCCCTAAAAAACCCCTTTACTGTTACAAGAACCCTAAACCCCATTGTTGGACCTATTGTCTAACAATTAGACTTTGAGAGCGAGCTTTGAGAGAGATGGGAGAGAGATCTTAGAGACAGGCCCATTCTACCCACCATCAATACACCTCTTGTTTCATCACAGTGGTATGAAAATGAATTATTGAACCTTGAAGACTTCCTAACCATCCATAATTTCATTGTCAGCACAATCATCCAACAATATAAAATTCAAATGTAAGAAATGGTTTCAGGTGGTAAACTTCAACCCAACCTGACCACTTTCCATTCATGGAAATCATCCAACACCTTTCCATTTTCACCAAAAAAAAACTCCAATGACATGGTTGCTGAGAAGTGAGAATAATAAAATTCTATAGGAAAAATGTGTAATTTATTGATTTTAACATGCCCCTTGATTATTTTATTAATGTATCCAACGGTCGAAAATGTTACCTTAGTTGTAAACCACCCACGCACTGCTTCACGTTACTCACCACCAAAATATTAATAACAAAAAAAGCTCCACCTCATCCGTTTCATGGATAACTAAATATGTTTCTTGCCGAATCTATATCTATCTATATATATTGTAAAATTAACTTGAACCATTATAGTTATCTTATATATATTAATATGCAATTAAATTTTAGTTGTTCCGTTACACATTTTTATTATTTGTTAATGATTTAGTTTAATAATGTTAATTATCATTATTTTTCTATTATAATTTTAACTTTTACATTTACTCCAATATATTACAATTTTATTCGGAAATAAGATGATGCTCATATATCAAAATAGAAATACATTATATATTGTAAAATTAACTTGAACCATTGTATTAATTGTATGTGATAGTTATCTTATATATATTAATATGCAATTAAATTTTAGTTGTTCCGTTACACATTTTTATTATTTGTTAATGATTTAGTTTAATAATGTTAATTATCATTATTTTTCTATTATAATTTTAACTTTTACATTTACTCCAATATATTACAATTTTATTCGGAAATAAGATGATGCTCATATATCAAAATAGAAATACATTTAAAATAAAACATACAATTTAATTTTAAATATGATTACATGAAACCTACTTACAATGGATGATGTTTATAATCAAGAAAATAACTTTCAAATTGTCATAATAATTTAAAGTGGAATTTGACTAACAAGTATATGAAAATTTAAAAGTTCATAAATATTATTACCATTTCATCCACTACTTATTATATGCTTTGATTTGTATAAAATATAATATAATATAATCAATACTATTACATTGGATAAGCATTGATGGGTACTGTTGACTCAACTTTTTTTATACTATCTATTTTGGGTACTATCTATACTATCTATTTTGGGCATTGTTTTTAAAATCGGACCGGCCAGTTCGACCGGTCCGACCGGGAACCGGCCTGGTGACCGATCCGTTCAAACCAAAAAATCGGAGGAGCTCAGAACCGGTGAGAACCGGTCGAACCGGTCAAAAACCGGTATAAAATCGGTACCAGAAAACCGGTTGAACCGGTCCTTTTAAAAAAATCAATTTTTTTTATTTTTTTATTTAATCTAAATATTTTTAAGATAAATAAAGACATATATTTAAGGATTACACATAGATATCTATTATTTTACTAATCATTATTAATTTTTTCACTTATAATAATGTCATTTATACTGATTTACAACTTTATATATCTTAATTTCTTATAATTTTGTGTTACTTTATTAATTAAAATATTATATAATATAAAAATATATATTTAATTAAAACCGGTTCAACCACGGTTGAACCATTGAACCGTGAACCGGTGCCTTCACCGGTTCAATTACCGGTCCGATTTTTAAAACATTGATTTTGGGTACTATTCGTGGGATTCGAATCGAATGGCAAAGACAAATTGAGGGAAGGGTTTCGCGAACTGGGGACTCATTTTTTTGTAATTTAGATTTACATCAATACTAATTTAGATAACATTTAAATTTTTATGCTATCTATTATTACGTTTTTTTAGAAAAAAACAAGAATCGGATTGCGCTACTTAACGAAAAAATGTAATCGAGCAATTTATTTATGTTTTTGTGGATAACGTCGTGTTTTTGGATTAACGCTTGAAAATTCTCTTATTATTCGTTCATATTATTTTATTTCAGTATAAAAGTGATATTTTATAAACCATGAGTATCCTTCACAAGTGGTATTTTATAAACCATGAGTATCCTTCACATGGAGCAGTTTTGAACCTACATTTTTTTTTCTTTTTTTCATACTTTAATTTTTCTTTTTATTATTATATTAAAATAATTCCTCTCATTATTTATTCCTATTTATCTGTTTCGTTATATAAAAACTCACATTAAGGAATACAATAAATGTGTTGATTTACATTAATTTTAACATGATATTTCAATATATCATTTATCTTTCTATTTTATTAATTAATGTTTTCATTTATTATCTAACTCATCTATTCTATTTATCTATTCAGTCAATATTAAAATTCCTATTTATTGCACTTTTAATTTTCTATTTTTTGTTATTATATTAATATATTTTCCCTCATTGTTTGATCCCATTAAACTATTTTATTACAAATATGATTTTTTTATAAATCACGGATATCGTTCACGGGAGACATTCTTGCTCATACTATTTTTTTTCTTTTTTTTTTTGCACACTTTAATTTTTTGTTATTATATTAAAATAGTTTCTCTCATTATTAATTCATATATATTCTAATTTCACTAAAATAATTTTTTTATAAACCACATGAAACATTCTGGTTCCTGTCTTTTTTATTTTTATTTTTTAATCACATTTAAATTTTTATTTTTTATAATTATTATATTGAAACAAGTTTTCTCATTATCCATTTATGTTTATCTATTTCATTACATAAAATCTCACATAAAGAAAGGCGATATGAGTTTATTTACATAAATTTTAATGTATTTTTTTCAATGTATTATTTATATATCTATTTTATTCATTAATATTTCACTTATTATCTCTCTTATTTATTCTATTTTTCAATTTACTTCCATCACACTATATTAAAATTATTCCCACAGTATACATGTTATTTTTTTCATCTACGTTTTCCCAAGTTTTTTATCCCCTTTTCTGTAAAATAATATTTTTATGAACCACATTTATCCTGCACGACAGACAGTTTTGCTCATTTTTTTTCCTTTTCTTTTTGTTTTTTTACAAATTAATTTTTTATTGTTTTTATATTAAAACATTTACTCTCATTATTCATTCATATTAATTTATTTCATTATAAAAGTGATATTTTGATAAATCATAGGTATCCACTATCCTCCATGTAACGTAGTTTCCCTCCTACATTTTTTTTCCTTTTTTATCACACTTAATTTACTTTATTATTATTATTATCTTAAAATAATTTCTCTAATTATTTATTCCTATTTGTTTGTTTCATTAAATGAAAACTCACATTAAACAATACAATAAATATATTGATTTACATTAAATTTAACATGATATTTTAATATATCATTTATGTCTTTATTTTATTCATTAATATTTTCATTTATAATATCACTTATCTATTTTATTTATCTATTTTTTTCTATATAAAAATTGTTCATCAATAACATGTGTCATATTTTGTTAGTTGCGTTTCTTTCTTTTTTATTAGCAATACAATAAAGTAATTTTTTTACGAACCATACAACTATCTTCCATGTGAGGCAATCATTCTCCGGCCGTTTTCTTCTATTTTTTTTTATTTTTTTATCACATTTTCATTTCCATTTTTTATTATATTAAAATAATTATCTCTCTATTTTATTCATTAATATTTTCACTTATTATCTCTCTTATTTATTCTATCTACTCTATATTAAATTTTTTTCACTCAATACATATGTCACATTTTCTCACATTCCTTATCTAGATTTTTTTATTCCCACTTCAATAAAGTGATTTTTTATGACCCCAAGTACTTTCCACGAGAGGTCGTCATGTTCCTTCAATGAACATCCATATAATGGTGGGACTAACTCTTTCAACAAAGGTTTTGTCCATACACGTTATATAGGTTTTAGGTGACTAAGATGGGAGATCTCAAATACCAATATAATTTAAATTTATAATTATTTTTTATGATGTTTTGATTATAGTTTTTATGGACAAAATTTCAAATTAGAATTATAAAATTTATAACAATTATTTTCTTTTCTTTTACTTGAATAAAATTATTATATTGTATTTTGATTTATTATATATTTAATATAGTACGTTTAAAAAGTTAAGCAAAATAAAGAGGGTACATTGAGTTATTAATGGTCATAGCAAAATTTATATGTGCTACATCATTAATAAAAGTTCCATACACTTTATTTTGCTATGCCATTAATAAAAGTTTATATATTATATATTTAATATACTATTACAATCCAGTAGATTTTTTCTACTGTTCATTGAGAGGTTTTTTTTTTTTTACATCATTATAGTTTATAGGTAGGATATGGAGTAGTTTCTATTTAGAGTATTTATTTTATAAACGTGAAAACTATATTTGGTATTCATGATAATTTATAGATTAAGAGATAGAGTAGTCTTGCTATGGGTTAGGTTGGTAGAGTTATACATCGTTTCTAATATTTATTTTTATATTTCACTGTGATAGAAATGGAAAAAAAATATAGGAAAATATTAGGTGTAAAAAAAGTGTAAATTAATTAAATGAGTTGTGACCATTAATAAAAACCAAGGCTAGACATTGTCACACGTTGGTGTTTATTTACCAAAAACCGTTTTCTCTCATGGTCAATTATATGTTGCTATATTTAGGGTGAAGTCTCGACAAGGACTTAAGATTCTTATATATGATTATATTTTTAAATGTTATAATTTGACGAAAAATATAGTGTATAAAGAGATATTTAAAAAAATATGATATGATATATTTTACATTTATAATTATTAATGTTTGAAATTTGTTGTTTCAAACAAATTTTCTATGTTTTAATATTTTTTAATTATTTCTATATAAACAATTATAAATTTTAATATGAAAAAAATCACTAACCATTATCATTTTCTAAAGTTTACATATTTATATTAATTAAATTAAATATATTATAGTATTCAGTAAATAATCTGTTTAAATAATAATACCATGCATCGCATGGGTGGGACACTAGTTACATAAAACATACAATGCAATTAGATAAATCTTGCTCATATATATATATATATATATATATATATATATATGATGCATTATCCAGGTGTCAAATTCACATTTTACAAAAAGTTATTAAGAGGTGTAACTCTTAAAGTTTGACATCCGGTGTCAATGAATCCTGGCTATATATATATATGAGGAGGGTTCAACTTACACTTTGTGTAACACCGCTGATAACTACAAATCGAATGTGATTTTTAGTAATTCAACCGTTGAATTATGTTTATTCATCATCATGATTATATGTATCAAATTTCGTAAAATTTTGACACTGATAACTTGATAATCAAAAGGTTGAGTTTTTCATATATTTCAATATATGAGCATTATACTTATGTTTCTCCTTTTTAATTAAAACTAGTGTCAGTCATATAAGCTTTTTAAAGGAAAAAAAGTACACAAACCCAAAGTCATAAGTGCTAGCCATAATAATCAATTATAATAAATTTAGGTCGTTAATATTTATGATTGTATTGCGTCCCTTGATTTCATTCAGTTATAAAATAAAAAACATTTAAAAGGAGTGATAATAAATAAAAATAATGTATGTCTTTCCACTTCATCAACGAACAAAAGATTTAAAGCATATATTTCAACATGTCTATATAATAACACTGATCACACTCAATTCTCGACTCATTGCACATATGTATAATATGCATTTTGGGTTTTACATTGCCTTTTACCAGTGGATTGTTAATTTGCTTGACTATCTTCCCTATTAAAAAATTTTAGGTTTTACATTGCCTATCTATATCTATATGTCAAAAAACCCCAAGGGGTTGGTCGAGTGGAGCAAGATAGGGTCTTGTGACACCCTTCTACCCCATACTCTTATATGCTTAATAAATTGAATGTAGAAAAGAGTTTGTCCTACGATGGGTAAAAAGGTTCACAAATGCTCTTACTTAAAATCTCATGAGTTCGAAAACAACTTTATTACATGAAAGTAAACTTCAAATATAATCCAACAATTATGCAGCGGAATCTCCAAAGAAATAAAAACACTAAACAACCTACTTTTCGTACAAGGCATCAAAAATAGTTCATAAGATACTCATAACTAGAAACATAATAAAAGACTCCCAAGTACACCCTGATGTCACATCTATCAGAGCACATCCCTTTAATAAAGTTTTACACCAAATGTGTCATCACCATCACCTGAAACAACAACAGTAACGGTGAGGAAAAGAGCTCTAACTCATATATACATATAGGAGGCTACCCTGTCCTTACCCACAATATCATCATATAACATACCAAGCACCAAAACATCAGATAAACCACCCGATCACAATTACCCAACACTCAGTATATAACTATTTATCTACATCAACATATAAGTCTCATACTATCATTCACCCAATATAACACGTAAATACATCCATCATATATTCATCAAGCTCACCATCATCATAGTGTCATTCATATATCATCATACTCATTATCATCATAACATCATTCATCTATCATCATACTCATTATCATCATAACATCAATCATCTATCATCATACTCATTATCATCATAACATCATTCATCTATCATTATACTCATCATAGGGTAATCACCACAAAGGCCGACAAGCTTCACACACAACACTGCCGTTATTCACCACAGAGGCCGGTAGGCTTCACACACCATGCTACCATAAATCACCACAGAGACCGGTAGGCTTCACACACAATGCTACCGTTAATCGCCACAGAGGCCGGTAAGCTCCACACACAACGCTACCGTTAATCGCCACAGAGGCCGGTAAGCTCCACACACAACGCTACCGTTAATCGCAACAGAGGCCGGTAGGCTTCACACACAACGCTACCGTTAATCGCCACAGAGGCCGGTAAGCTCCACACACAACGCTACCGTTAATCGCCACAGAGGCCGGTAAGCTCCACACACAACGCTACCGTTAATCGCCACAGAGGCCGGTAGTGCTGCCCAACGCCCCTCTCTTGGGCCCGCACAAACCAGATCTCATCACATATACTCAAGGCATCTCTCCTAAGTAGTACCCCCCTCTATGGGTCCGCACAACTTAGGTAACATCATCATCATACATCAATACACTCATCATTAAACATCATCTTTTTAATCAAGTGAAATACACTATCATCATCAACATCATCATCATACATCATTAATATCATCATCATAAAGTGACATACACTATCATCATCAACATCATCATCATAAAGTGACATACACTATCATCATCATCATCATCATACATCATTAACATCATCATCATCAAGTGACATACACTATCATCATCAACATCATTATCATAAAGTGACATACACTATCATCATCAACATCATCATCATACATCATTATCATCAAGTGACATACACTATCATCATCAACATCATTATCATAAAGTGACATACACTATCATCATCAACATCATCATCATACATCATTAACATCATCATCATCAAGTGACATACATTATCATCATCAACATCATTATCATAAAGTGACATACACTATCATCATCAACATCATCATCATCATACATCATTAACATCATCACAACATTAATCAACAACATCATCAATCATCATATAAACAACATTCTCATACACAATATAACCCGGTAATCGATTACCACACAACTGTAATCAATTACCAGAGACCGTTACTCAATTTTGGAGTCATCAAGCTTTAAGCTTAATGACCTTGGTTCACTAATTCGGAAATATCTAGAGTTCTAGTTGTCCAATTAAAGTGATTCCACTTCTATTAGAAAGTTAAGATCCGGGGCTTCAGTTTGATATTTTATATGATAGTATTCCGAGTTCATTTGCACCCTTAACAGACGCATTCTTTCTCAGGTGAGAAAGCTGTCAAATTATGGTAATCGATTACCACACCTCTGTAATCGATTACCAGCAATTCAACTCTCTGGTAATCGATTATAGACCCCTTGTAATCGATTACCAGCAACCCAAACTCACTATACGCTGCCCAGAATACTCTGGTAATCGATTACCACCCCTGGTAATCGATTACACGCGACCCAGATCGCAATTGCGATCTGAACCACTTCTAATCATCTCAATTCAACCTTTAATCATTCTTTTTCATCAAAACAACATTTATACACGTTTTTACTCATCAATTTCAACCAGAATATCATTCTTTAGCACGTTTTCAAGGTTTTCCACATTAAAACCCCAATTCATCAAACCCCTCTCAACTTTGTCTTCTCTATTCATATTATCACATTCAATCAATTCAAGATTCATCCAAGATTGCACAACAATCATCAATTCACAGTATTCATCATCAATAATCAACATCAACAGAAAATCAATCAACAATAAATCCTTAGATGGGTCTTATGGTTGCCCACCACTACCAAACACTCCCTACATGCACATATGAGGAACACCCTACTCCCCTCGTTACCTTGTAGTAGAGATCGAAGACTCTTTCTTGGTTCTTGATTATTACTCCTCAGCAACCTCCTCTTGAGACTTGGTTTCTCCCCTCCTTGGCCTTTCGCTCTCTGACGATTATACGAATAAGGATTAGGGTGAACTAAGAACCCCTCCTTAAATATATACTTAATTGGGCTAGGCCCACTCTCAACCACTTATTATATTATTATTCTTATTATTTATTTATTATCTCTTATTAAATAACTCTCCTCAATAAATATTCTAATTCTATTATTATTAATATTTATTAAATAACTCTTACTCATTAAATGGTTTAATTAATATTAATATTATTTATTTATTTCTCTTACTCTTATAAATTTTATTTAATAAAATTTGGGATGTTACAGGTCTCGTATCTGACATGTCACGGGTTTGAACCCCCACTTGTTCCCTTGGGGTGAGGTAAAATGTAAGTATCTCTGTAAGTGCTCAAAGAGCCTGGAGGTTTTCCCTGCCTTGGACTGGGGCACCATCCCCTCACCCTAAATTTTTTGTCATAAAAAAAAAATATCTATATGTCAAATTCACTTGAATACAAAATTAAATATATTTCATTATTGTTAAATTTTCAGTTTAACAATTTAAATAATTATTATATTAAATATCTATTTTAATCCTTTTAAATAATTATTATATTAGATATCTATTTTAATCCTTTTATAACATGATTGTAATGGCTCCAACTTGGTGACTAACCATTAGCAACAATTAATTATGATAAAAAAAGTTAATGATTAATGAGTTATTAACTAAATGAATTTTAATAATTGTTTTTAAATAAAAAATAAAATAAATTTTACTAAAAACCTCTTACATTAAATAATTAAATATTTTTTTGTCTTGGTAGGTGAGAGAAAAAATAGATATAAAAATATTACAAATGTATAAATTAAAGCTTATTGATTAGTTAAAAAAACACAAAATAAATGGTATTTATGAAAAGTTAAAAATTATATATACATGTTATTACCTTTTTTTAAACTTTCATATTGTAATGATTTAATGGAATTGTATTTCCTTCATATAATATTTTTTGAATTTAATAAACTATTGATTTAACTTTAACTCCAACTACACCTTTTATTTTGAGAATAAACTAATTTTCTATAAATAAATTTCATATAATAACAATAAACAAAAGTGATTGGCAATCATTAAATTATGTATAGTTATATTTAGTAAAACTTATATTTTTATCATGAATAAATATTATATGTTATATTATTAATAAAGAATAACATCACAGTAAAAATTGAAAATTTTTGTTATTATGACGAAGGACAACAAATATGTGCATTACTAAAAAATTGCAACTTATCATGGAGTTACGCAAAAGATCATGCAGTATACATAAGTGTTTAGTGAACTTCTTTTATACAATTATATTTTAAAATATTTAATTTTCAATAATAATTTCATTAAAGTGGTTGGTAATTCTTTTATTAAATATGATGAGAAATATTTAGTCCGGAAAAAATGTTCTTTAAAATAAATAATTTCATTTCATTTTTCATTGTAATTAGTTTTAATTATTTTATTATATTTATTTGTTGTGAAAATTTTCAATCAAATTCAAAAACTTTCTTGATTCTGAAAGTACAATTTGGGACTAGAGTCTGAATCCTCTAAAGGTTCTTTTTAAGAAATAGGTTTACTCAGAAATTGCATTCAACAAGTAACAGAAATTTGAATGCAACTTCTTATATAACAGATATTTTATATAAGAAATAGTTTCACCCACAATAGTACTTATAGTAATTATTTAAATATAGTTATCTTTATTATATAAAATATAAATATTAAACTACATTTTAACAGTTTAAAAATTTAAAACATAATAAAGTAATTTAAAACATGTACAACTTTTGTTATAAGGCACTTCTTACAAGTTTTTGTGGTCCTTTTTATAAGGCACTTTACAATTTCAAGGCAGCATTTATTATCAATTTTCATATTTACCCTTATTATCTTTAAGCTAGAAAGTTAAACTATTTTTAAAACTCCAATAAAATTAACTAACTTTAACCATTTTTATTGGTATGTGTAATTTAGTTAATAATACTTTATAAAAAAGACAGGAGGGAGTAATAATTATAGTAAATTATTATATCAAAATATCAAATATCAATATTAAAGGTTATTTTAATAATTTAAATATATTAAAAAAAGTTTATAAGATAAATAAAATTATACTATGAAATTTTAAAAAATATTAAAAAATATTTTATAATTACATTAATAGTAATAATATTAGCTAACTAGTGTTCTTACGTGTGTTTTCTATTTTTGTTTAAAGTGTCTTTGTGATCTAGGATCAATAACAACTTTTCTTAGTCATGCTTTGTAAATGTCAAAGTCCCAACTAAATATTTGAAAAACTTAAATTGTGATTGGTTATGATCATCTTCATTTGATTTATGAGTTTTTTTTTTATTTTATTGTTGACCGTACGTAATAAATGAAGTATTGAAAATGTTGTAGATTTTTTTTAATTTATGACTTATATATCTGTGTATGTGTTGCAACAACAAAGTTTTTAAGTGGTTGATGAGCTGAGCAATGCCTATAATCCATAAAATTTTAGTTCTATTCATTTTTGCTACCAAATGCGAGTATATATAAGTTGGAAAAAAAATTATTGGCGTTTAGAAAGAAATATTATAGTTTGGTCTAATTGAATTTAAACCTTAAAATAAAATAATGGAATTTACTTCTGAAAGAAATTTCAAGAATCTTGAAGTTTTATCCTATACAAGAGGCATTCTTGGAGCACTAGAAATCTATTACTACTATTAGAAAAGAGTTCGCCCAGGACACGTGTCGGGCTCTCCTTTCTAACTTTTTTTTATTATTTTTTTTAACTTTCACGCTTTTACTTCTGTGACACCCTTCTACCCCATACTTTTATATGTTTAATAAATTGAATTATGGAAAAGGCAACGTCCCACGATGGGTAAAAGGTTCACAAAACTCTCTTTCCAAAAACCTCATTAGTTCGAAAACAACTTAGTTAAAATGAAATAAAACTCAATTATAATCCAACACTCATGCAGCGGAATCTCCAAAGAAAATAAAAATACTGAACATCCTACTTGCCGTGTAAGACATCCAAAATAGTTTACACCAAAGTAAAATAAAATTAAGATTAATTAATAGAGTAGAAGAAATAAATAAATAAATAATATTAATGAAATTAAAATATTTAATGAGTAAGGGTTATCTAATAAGAAATAATAAAAGTAATAAATAGGATAAGTGGGTAGAGGATGGGCCCAAGTCCATTAAGCGTTTAAGTATTTAAATAGGGAAAGGGTACCAATTCACCCTGATCCTTATTTTTCAAATCGTCGGAGAGCGAAGAGCCAAGGAGGGGAGAAACTACATCTCAAGAGGAGATTGCTGAGTGATCGAGAATCAAGAACCAAGAAACAAGATTGTTGCAGTTTGATCTTCGCTTAAGGTACGGTGGGGAAGATGGTGCTCCTTGTATATGCATGTAGGGGCGAATGGGTAGTGAGAATAACATTTAAAGATTAATAATTGAAATCAATATGTGAATATGTGTTGTTTTGTGATAAAAACTATGGATTGTTGATTGTTGTATGATTCTTGATGAATCTTGAGTGGATTGAATGAAAATAATGAGAACAGTGAAAAGAGGTTAAACAAGGGTTTAGAGATAAAGAACCATAGTTGATTAGATGTTAAATTTATTGGAAATTATAGGAATGATTGTTGATTTTAGGAACTTGAGGAATTAGGTAGGGATTGAAGAAGAGGGTAGAGGAAAGTCATTCCCGTTTTTACACAGAGCTGCGAATGTAAAATAGCGACTGCGGATTCGTTCACCGTTGGATCGGGCTGAAAGTTTAACATCTGGTTTGGAACACCTGGTTCTTCATTCTGAACGGTTGGATCATCGATACGAGGTCTAGGTTAGGATATATTTAGTTCGCACTAGAGGAAAGTTATTCCCGTTTTTAGATACAACTGCGACTGTAAAACAGTGACTGCAGATTCGTTAACCGTTGGATCGGGCTGAAATTTTAACAGCTGGTTTGGAACACCCGGTTTTTCATTCTGAACGGTTAGATTATTGGTATGAAGTCTAGGTTGAGAGATATTTAGTTCGCACTGTAGGTGTAGATTTGAGGTTTTTATTGATGAAATTGAGTTGGATGTTTATTGTTTTGTGGATTGCTTGATTAATTAGATGTTTAGAGTATAATGATTGTGGATGCTTTAGGATGATGATGATTAATGATGCTTGATGATGCTATATATTTGATGTTATTTGGAATGCATATGGTTGGTTAATATGCTATGTAATTGATGTTATTGGGAATGCATATGGTTGGTTAATATGCTATGTAATTAACGTTATGTTAGAATGCATATGGTTGGTTAATATGCTATGTTATTTGGAATGCATGTGGTTGGTGCACATGCAATATAATTAATGATGATGTTACTTGAGTTGTGCGGACCCATAGAGGGGGTACAACTTAAGAGAGATGCTTTGAGGATGTGTGATGAGACCTGGATTGTGCGAGCCCATAGAGGGGGTACAATTCGGGAAGTGAACTGAGTTGTGCGGGCCCATAGAGGGGGTACAACTTAGGGGATCAAGATGGGGCGTTCAATGCACGGGCCCATAGAGGGGGTGCAACCTAGGAGTAATTGTACTGGCCCATAGAGGGGGTGCAACCTAGGGTCGAATGTCGTTGTGCGGGCCCATAGAGTGGGTACAACCTATCGGATTGTGTGTGGTGACTCCGGTAGACTATCTTGGTACTAGCTAGAGTGATTGACAAGGTGCACCCATTGTGCGGAGTTCCAAGTCATGATCTTTGGGTAGATGATGAGATGAGTGCTGGTGCATGTGATATTTGGAATACTCAACGATGGAATTGAGTTATTTGATAATGTTAATGATTTTTGGTGTATGTATTGATGAGTGATATATATGATGATATTCGAGTTCTATTATGATGATGAATGGGTTTGGTGAATACATGATGGATGTATGCATGTGTTATAATTGGGAGTGATGGTATGAAATATATATGTTGATATAGATGTTTAACTATATGCTGAGTTTTGGGATGATTGTTATCTGATGGTTTATCTGATGTATTGGTGGTATGATAAATGATGATGTTGTTTATATGTGGGTGAGGATATGGTAGCCTCCTATGTGTATATATGGGTAGTATTCTTTTCCTCACCGTATTACTGTGGATATTTTTACAAGTGTTGATGAGGACACGATTGGTGTCGAGTTTGATTAAAGGGAATGTGCTCTGATAGATGTGACATCAGTGTATAATTTTGGGGGTCTTTATTATGTTTCTAGTTAGGAATATTCTGATGAACTATTTTGGATGCCTTGTACGACAAATATGATGTTTAGTTGTTTTATGTTTTATTTTGAGATTCCGCTGCATAAGTGTTTGGATTATATTTGAAGTTTATTTTTTATTTAATTAAAGTTGTTTCCGAACTAATGAGGTTTTGAATAAGAGCATTTGTGAACCTTTTTACTCATCGAGGGACATCATCTTTTCTACGTTTCAATTTATCAAACATATAGGAGTATGGGGTAGAAGGGTGTCACACTTCTACCCCCATACTCTTATATGTTTAATAAATTGAATTATGGAAAAGGCAACGTCCCACGATGAGTAAAAGGTTCACAAAACTCTCTTTCCAAAAACCTCATTAGTTCGAAAACAACTTAGTTAAAATGAAATAAAACTCAATTATAATCCAACACTCATGCAGCGGAATCTCCAAAGAAAATAAAAATACTGAACATCCTACTTGCCATGTAAGACATCCAAATAGTTTACACCAAAAGCCTTCCTAACTAGAAACATAATAAAAGAACCCCAAAATTATACCCTGATGTCACAGCTATCAGAGCACATTCCCTTTAATCAAATTTGACACCAATCGTGTCCTCATGAACACCTGTAAAAATAATATTCACAGTATACGGTGAGGAAAAGAATACTACTCATACATACACATAGGAGGCTACCATATCCTCACCCACATATAAACAACATCAACAATCATCATACCTCATACCAAAACATCCAATAATCCATCAAATAAGCAACATTCATAAATCAACATAAAGCTGTTCATCTATCTCAACAGATAATCTCATATCATCATTCACCAAAGGAGTCACATGCTCACATAATACTCATTTATCATTAATACTCACAACATCATTTAATAACACAATATTATCATCAGATATAACACATATACATCCAACATGTATGCATCCAAACTCATTAACATTATCATATGACCCAATTCCATCGTTGAGTATTCCAATATATTATATGCACCAAAACTCATCATTATATAACTCAATTCCATCGTTGAGTATTCCAACTATCACATGCACCAATACTCATCTCATCATCTACCCAAAGATCATGACTTGGAACTCCACACAATGGGTGCACCTCGTCAATCACTCTAGTTATTACCAATATAGTCTACCGGCATCACCATACAAACCGATAGGTTGTACCCCCTCGTTGGGCCCGCACAACGACATTCGACCCTAGGATGCACCCCCTCTATGGGCCAGTACAATCACTCCTAAGTTGCACCCCCTCTATGGGCCCGTGCATCGACCGCCCCATCTTGATCCCCTGAGTTGTACCCCCTCTATGGGCCCGCACAACGCAGTTCACCTCCTGAAATGTACCCCCTCTATGGGCCCGCACAATTCAGGTCTCATCACACATGCTCAAGGCATCTCTCTTAAGTTGTACCCCCTCTATGGGTCCACACAACTCAAGTAACATCATTATTTATTATATCGCATGTTCACCAACCACATGCATTCCAAATAACATCAATTACATAGCATGTTCACCAACCACATGCGTTCCAAATAACATCAATTACATGGCATGTTAACCAACCACATTCATTCCAAATAACATCAATTACATAGCATGTTCACCAACCAGATGCATTCCAAATAACATCAATTACATAGCATGTTAACCAACCATATGCACTCCAAATAACATCAATTACATAGCATATTAACCAACCATATGTACTCCAAATAACATCATTTACATAGCATATTAACCAACCATATACATTCCAAAACATCATCAAATATATAGCATAATCACCAACTATATGCATACCAAACCATTATCAAACATATCAAGCATCATTGAGCACTTAGGCTCTCAAAATCCACTCTGGTAATCGATTACCAACCTCCAGTAATCGATTACCTGCAAACAAAGTCTCTGGTAATCGATTACAACCACCTTGAAATTGATTACCTGCGACCAAACACTCTGGTAATCGATTATAGCACCCCTGTAATCAATTACCTGCAAACAAACTCTCTGGTAATCGATTACCACAAACCTGTAATCGATTACCATCAGTAAACAACATTTCTGGGTTGCCCAGAACACCCTGGTAATTGATTACCACACCTGGTAATCGATTACCCGCGACGCAGATCACAGGTTTCACGATTTCTAACATCTCTAAACCATTCCAATCAATCTCTAATCAATCTTTTTCGAATAAACAACATTCATAAACATTAATATCATCCAAAACTCAGCAGAACAACAATCTTTTTTAGATTATACAACCAATTCATCAAAATCCCCAAATTCTCAAATCCCTAATTCCCTTTTTCATTATTCGCAATATCATCTTTAATCTCACCCAATAAATCATCACTGGACATCCAATCAACCATAAATCAATAGTTTATATCATTCATTCTCAGTTATACATACATCAATACGAATTTATACTCTTAGGTTACTACCCAAGCACCTCTACATGCATATACAAGCAGCACCCTCTCCCCCACCATACCTTAAACGAAGCTTGATTACAGCAATGAAGTCTTTCTTCGATTCTTGAAGCTTACTCCACAACCACTCTCCCTTGAGACACAGTTTCTCCCCTCCTTAGCGTTTTGCTCTCTGAAGATCATACGAATAAGGATTAGGGTGATCTGTTAACCTATCCTTACTAGAATGTCTAATTGGGCTTGGGCCCACTCTCCACCGTTATCCTCTTTTAAATTAAAATTATCTTTACGAAATAAAACTAATAATAGTAGTCCTATTATTTATTTCCTATTTAATTATTTCTTTTCCTTATTTATTTGATTTAATTAATATTTTTCCTAGTAAAATTCAGGATGTTACAACTTCAGTCTTGCTACTTTTCATTTTTTTATGTTTTCTTTTTTTTATTTTCTTTTTATTATACTTTTATTTTTTAAAATTATTTTTTAAATCATTTTATCTTATTATTCATTTCTATATATCTCTATTATTACATAAAAACACACATTAAAAAAATCTAATAAATGTGTTAATTTCATCTAATTTAACGTGTTATTTTTCGAATATATCATTTATCTCTCTATTTTATGAACCACATGTGTTTTTCCATATGAAGCACTTCTGCCGTTTCCTTTATTTCTTCTCCTTTTTTAACACACTTTAATTTATTATTGTTATATTAAAATTTTTCTCTCATCATCTATTCTTGATTATCTATATCGTTACATAAAAACACATATTAAAAAATACAAAAAAAAAAATCAATTTAAATTAAATTTAGTATCATTTTTTTAATATAGCATTTATCTCTCTATTTTATTCAATACACGTGTCATGTTTTCTCACATGCGTTTTTTTACTCTCACTTCAATAAAATGATTTTTTATGTACCACAGGTATCCTCCACTGGAGACTGTTCTGCTATAGCCTTTTTTTTCTTTGTCTATGACACATTCATTTTTTTATTATTATATTAAAATATTTTCTCTCATTATTCACTCCTATTAATTTGTCTCATTATAAAATTAATTTTTTTTAAAAAATCACAAGTATCCTCCACAAGAGCAATCCTCCTCTTTCCCTTTTCTTTTTTTCTTTCTTTTATCACACTTTGATTTTATTTTTTTATTATTATATTAAAATAGTTTCTTTAATGAGTGGTTCATGCTTATCTGTTTCATTATATAAAAACAAAGATTAAGAAATGTAACAAACTAGTTTCAAACCCGTGCGATGCACGGATTTATTATTCACATAAATATTTAACTTTAAATTTTAATAATATATTTAACCTGTTTAATATATGTAAATATTAAATCATAAGATTAATTAGTTTTTAATATTTAATTTAATACTTGTTAGTATTAAGAATATAACAAACTAACAGAATAAAATGGATTTGGAAACATGAAATAGTCACATCTAATAATTACAAATGAACATTATCAGCAATATTGCTTCATTTAATTTTTTTTAACACTTTCTTGTAGACAATATTTTTGTAACATTACAACACTTAAAGTTGTCATCACATATAAGAATCCTAAGTCTTTGTTGAGACTTAACCCTAGATATACATCACCATATAATTGACCATGAAAGAAAACAGACTTTGGTAAATACACACCAACATGTGACAATGTCTGGCCTTGACTTTTATTAATGGTCGTGGCAAAGCAAAGAAAAATGGAAATGCTCTTCGTTGAAACTTTAATGGAGTGAGATTTTTAGATGGAATTAAATTTATTCGATTAATGAATACCTTCGTTCCCAAATGTGTTCTCGTAATAATGGTTTCTACAATGACATTAAAACCTAACTAATCAACTATTAATCTAGTTCTATTGCAAAGTCACTTCAAGATTCGTCATTAGCATAACAATCACTTCAATGTTTAACACAAACTTATGATCATGGAGTCCAGAGCACATAATATCTTTTAAGAATTTAGTTGTTAACCAATCAACTTCAATACCGACTTCCTCATTCACCTTCCATATAGTATAAGAACTCAATCCTTTCTTCTCCTGGAAATAATGTCATGACATATTCATTGAATGAGTAAATAACATCCAATGTATGAGCAAGAATTGCTTTATCTTGAAATAATTCTATGTTTTCAAAATTTGATAGCAAATTAGGATGGCAAAAGGAAACTATATCTCCAATTGTATTACTTGTAGACTTTATCAGTAAATCCTCTGGTATTTCAATATCAGTTTGACCATCAATAATTCATATCTATATTAATATGACATGTAATCTTGTTCAATATAAATTTGATACTACATATAGATGTAAAATTAAAGGTTTATTTCATGTATCATTTTAAAATTATTTTAATATAAAAGTGATATATTCATCCATTTTAAGTACTTAGAGTTTAATACGATGTCTAACCGAATAAAAAATTATATTCTAATAATAAATAAATTGATAAAAATAATTGAGAAGTAATATTTTTGTTAATTTATCATCTAACATGTTTCTTACTTGATATGTATATAAATGATCTTTAATTGTGACCACAGTTGTAAAGGTTTGACACTAAATCCAACTCATCCATTTCAAGTTAAAGCCTGTATATTTTATGATATAATCATATACATCAATTAGTAGAATGTGAATATCATATTGTTATCATGTTTATAGAAAATAATAACAAATACATCATTAATATAATAAATTTAAAGTATATTCACATTTGAGATCTCACAATGCAATCATTTCAAAACTATATAAAAGTGTATGAAAAAATATTATTGAGAGAGCTAACCTCACTAAGATGTCGATATTAATGACCGGAGCAGGACTAATTAACTCAGATGAAGGGTATTCATAGTTTATTAAAAAAATCACTTTAAACCTATAATTGAAAATTTTGCTTAACTTTTAAACGTACTATATTGAATATATAATAAATCAAAATACAATATAATAATTTTATTCAAGTAAAAGAAAAGAAAATAATTATAAATTATATAATTCTAATTTGAAATGTTGTCCATAAAAATTATAATCAAGACATCATAAAAGTAATTATAAATTTAAATTATATTGGTATTTGAGATCTCTCATCTTAGTCACCTAAAACCTATATATAGTGTATGGACAAAACCGTTGCTGGAAGAGTTAGTCTCACCATTATATGGTTGTTCATCGAAGGAACATGACTGCCTCATGTGGAGAGTACCTGGGGTCATAAAAAAATTCACTTTATTGAATTGAGAATAAAAAAAATCTAAATAATGAACGTGAGAAAATGTGACATGTGTACCGAGCAAAAAAATTTAATATAGAGTAGATAGAATAAATAAGATAGATAATAAGTGAAAATATTAATGAATAAAATAGAGAGATAATTGTAACCAAAAAAATATAGAGATAATTATTTTAATATAATAATAAAAAAATGAAAATGTGATAAAAATAAAAGGAAAAATAGAAGAAAACGGCTGGAGAATGATTGCTTCACATGGAATATAGTTGCATGGTTCGTAAAAAAATCACTTTATTGCCTCACATGGAATATAGTTGTATGTTTCGTAAAAAAATCACTTTATTATATTGCTAATAAAAAATTAAAAAAAAAACGCAAGTGAAAAAACATGACTCATGTTATGGATGAGCAATTTTAATATAGAATAAATAGATAAATAAAATAGATAAGTGTGATAATAAATAAAAACATTAGCGAATAAATTAAAGAGATGAATGATATATTGAAATATCATGTTAAATTTAATATAAATTAATACATTTATTGTATTGCCTAATGTGAGTTTTTATGTAACGAACATATAAATAGGAATAAATAGTGAGAGAAATTATTTTAAGATAATAATAAAAAGAAAGTTAAAGTGTGATAAAAAAAGGAAAACAGGTAGGAGGAAAACTGCTTCACATGGAGGATAATGGATACTCATGGTTTATAAAAATATTACTTTTATAATGAAACAAATTAATATGAACGGATAATTAGAGGAAATGTTTTAATATAATAACAATTAAAATTAATTTGTGTAAAAAAATGAAAAAAAAAAAAAACAACATGAGTAAAAGTGTCTGCCGTGAAGGATAAATGTGGTTCATAAAAATATGACTTTACAGAAAAGAGAATAAAAAACTTGAAAAAACACAGATAAGAAAATAACACGTGTATTGTGGAAATAATTTTAATATAGAGTAAATGTAAGTAAATTAATAGATAGAATAAATAATAAGTGAAACATTAATGAATAAAATAGAGAGATAAATAATATATTAAAAAAAGTACATTAAAATTGATGTAAATAAACTCATATCGTATTTCTTTAGGTGAGTTTTTATGTGATGAAATATATAAACATAAATGGATAATGAGAAAACTTATTTCAATATAATAATTATAAAAAAAAAATTAAAGTGTGATTAAAAAAGAAAAAGAAAAAAAGACAAGAGTTGGACTACTTCTTGTGGTTTATAAAAAAAAATACTTTACTGAAATTAGAATAAATATGAATGAATAATGAGTGGAACTATTTTAATATAATAATAAAAAAATTAAAGCGTGATTAAAAAAGAGATAAGAAAACAGTATGAGTATGACCGTCTCCCTGAACGATACTCGTGATTTATAAAAAAATCACTTTTGTAATATAACTGATTAATATGAACAAATAATGAGAGTAAATATATTAATATAATAACAAAAAAACAGAAAATTAAAAGTGAGATAAATAGGAATTTTAATATAAATTAAATAGATAAATAGAATAGATGAGTGAGAAAATAAATGAAAATATTAATGAATAAAATAGAAAGGTGAATGATATATTGAAATATCATGTTAAAAGTAATGTAAATCAACACATATACTGTATTCCTCAATGTGAGTTTTTATATAACGAAACAGATAAATATGAAAAAATAATGAGACAAATTATTTTAATATAATAATAAAAAATAAAATTAAAGTATGAAAAAAAAAATAAATGTAGGATCAAAACTGCTTCACGTGGAGGATACTCATGGTTTATAAAAATATCACTTTTATAATGAAACAAAATAATATGAACGAATAATAAGAGAAAATATTTTAATATAATAAAAATAAAAAATGAAATTGTGAAAAGAAACAAAAACAAAAAGAAAAAGAAAACAATAAGAGCAAGACTACTTTCCGTGAAGCATAAGTGTGATTCATAAAAAAATAAATTTACAAAAAAGAGAATAATTTTTTTTTAAAAAAATGCAAATAGGTACATGTAAAGGGTACATGTTAATAGGACTCTCTCCCGTAAAGGGTACACGTAATTCATAAAGTCATTACCTACAACTTATATGAATCAGTCTAACGTAGATGTACAACCGAATAAAACAAAGCCAAATATTAAAAAAATCAATGACCCACAATATACTTTGACCCAACAAAAACAATAATGCCCCCAATGGATAGTTAACAAAAAAAAACTACTATTATGTAATATTATAGATTGGGCCCATAATGCATTCCCAATGACCCAAACTTGACAAAAAAAATTTCAATATGAATGAACAGTAAATAAAATACTTCCCCTTTATAATAGTATAGATGTGTTGATTTATATTAAAGTTTTAACTTATTATCTTTCTTATCTATTCAACTTATCTATTTTATTTATTTTATATTAAAATTGTTCCCACAGTATACGCGTGTCATGTTTTCTCACTTGCATTTTATTTTTTTTGTTTCTTTATTCTTACTTTAGTAAAGTGATTTTTTTATGAACCATAGGTATCCTCCATGTGAGACAGTTTTACTCCTGCAATTTTATTTTTTTTTCTTTTGTTTTTCATCACACTTTCATTTCCTTTTTTATTATTATACTAAAGCTTTTTCTCTAATTATTCACTTCTATTAATATGTTTCATTACAAAAGTTATTTTTTATGAACCACGGGAGACAGTGTTGCTCCTACTGTTTTTGTTTTATTATTATTATTATTATTATTATTATTATTATTATTATATTTAAACAATTTTTCTCGTCATTCATTTTTTATTTTTCATTACATCAAAATACAAATTAAGAAATATAATAAATGTGTTGATTTTCATTAAATTTAATGTGATTTTTCCAATATATCATTTATCTCTCTATTTTTTTCATTAATGCTTTCACTTATTATTTCTTTTATCTATTATGTGTATCTATTTACTATATATTAAAATTGTTCCCCCAGTACACATGTCATTTTTCTTTTATCTATTTTGTGTATCTCACATTCACTTTCTTTTTTATTATTATTATTATTATTATTATTATATTAAAAGTTTTTCTCATTATTAATTTATATTGAAATGTTTCATTATAAAAGTGATGTTTTTTAAAGAGCTACGAATATTCTATACGGAAGGCAGTTCTACTTCTATCGTTTTATTTTCCCCCCATTTTTTCGAACACTTTAATTTCTTTTATTATTATTATTATTATTATTATTATTATTATTATTATTATTATTATTATTATTATTATTATATTAAAACATCTTCTCTTATCATCCATTGTTATTATTTGTTTCATTTTATAAAAACACATATTAAGAAATACAATAAATGTGTTGATTTACATTAAATTTAATGTGATTTTTTCAATATATCATTTATAACTCTATTTTATTCATTAATGTTTTCACTTATTATCTCTTTTATCTATTCTCACTTCTTTAAAGTCATTTTTATGAACCACGGGTATTCTCCACAGGAGATGGTTTTGTTTCTGCCATTTTTTCCTGTTTTTATCACACTTTCATTTTTGTTATCATATTAAAACATTTTTTCTCATTATTCATTCATATTAATTTCTTTTATTACATGAAAAGTGTTAATTTACATTATATTTAACCTCTTTTTTGTAATATATTAGTTATCTCTCTAATTTATTTATTAACGTTTTCAATTGTTATCTTTCTTATCTTTTCTACTATATTTGCTCTATATTAAAATTGTTCGCTCAATACACATGTCACATTTGAGCACTTTTATTTTTTAGTTTTTTTTTATTTTTTATTCTCATTTCAGTAAAGTGTTTTTTTTATGAACACCAAGTATTATCCACGGGGTGACTAGGTTTTTTCCTACAAGGATTTTTTCCATGCACTTTATATATGTTTAAAGTGATTGGGTTATGGGATCTCAATGATCAATATATTTTAAATTTATAATTATATTAACTACGTATTGTTTACTATTTTCAATCAGGATTTAATTGATATACACTGTGTAAAGAAATTTTACACGAACATCCAATGGTATGCCGCCACGTCATTTGATGAACATGACACCGCATGTGTTACTAAATTTAATAAATGATGTGGCAACACATCATTGGATGTACGCGTAAAACTTTTTTACACTTATAGTGTATATATATTAAACTCTTTCAATAAACACGATACCAATATGCTCTTCACATTTTACTAATTGATGTATATAATTATATCATAAGTTAATTATATTATAAAAATTTAATAATACATGTAAAAAATGAATATCAACCATAACCCAACGTCACCCGTGCACCCGTGCGAATACACGGGTACTGTGTTAGTAATACTCTAAAAGGTCATTCATTTTTTGTACATTCTTTGCTAGAGGCATTCCATAAGCAATAGAAAAAATCTCACTAAGAGGTCATTCCATAAGTATTAGAGATAATAAATTATAGGCTTAAATATGTTTTTGGTCCCTCTAAAATACACGTGTTTTCATTTTTGTCCCCCTAAAAATTTTTTTTGTCATTTAGCCCTCCTAAAATTTTTTCTTTTCAAATTAGTCCTCCCTGTTAGATAATTAGTCCCTCTAAAATACATGTGTTTTCATTTTAATCCCTCTAAAATACACGTATTTTCATTTTAGTCCCTCTAAAATTCCCTCTATTTCATTGTAGTCCCCCTATTAATGGCCACATCAACACTCTATTAACTATTCTAACAAGGAGGACTAATTTCAAAAGAAAAAATTTTAGGGGGACTAAATGACAAAAAAAAAAAATTAGGGGGACGAAAATAAAAACACATGTATTTTAGAGGGACCAAAAACATATTTAAACCTAAATTATATATTATATTGTATGAATTTGTTATTTTAGATCAGATAACAAATCAAATAAAATAAAATCTTTTCAAATCAATAAATAAAAATACAAAAGACTATAAGATATAAGAGTGTGTTAGAATTAAAAGATGTAATCATTTAATTTTACACTCTTTGATAAATGAGAATGAAGAATATTAATCATAAGTAAATCTATTTGGAGAAAAATTCTTTCTGTATGAAAGGGGTATGAGAGGGAAAGTTTCAAAAAATTTTCAATTTCATGGATATGTACAAAAAATTTTAAATATGATTTAACTACAAAAAAGAATAATAGTTTCTTTTTTTAAAAAATGTACTTTTGAAACTTTTCGAATGTTTAGAAAATCATTTTTTTGGAAAATATTATGTAATGAATAAATTAAAATAATTTTAAAAGTTACTATAGTTTGAACTTCTTTTATAAATATAATTTAAAATAGGATTTAATGGATATACACGGATTATATAAATAAGTTTACGTATTGGGGTGGAATAAAGGAAAAAAGGGAAGTAGCTTGAGTTGGTTGGGATATATTGTGCAAATGAAAAATTGAAGAAGGGATAAGAATAAAAGATATGTATAGAAAAAAATAATCATTCATGTTAATATGTAATTTTTAACTTTCATATATTATGAATACTATTTATTAAAAAATTATTGTATGTCTTTTTTTGTCAAATTATTATTGTATGACTAATACGAAAAAAATGTCCCATGAATGGCACGAGCACACGACTAGTATATATAAAAGTAAGGTAGTTTTCAGGTTGTCCTAGGAATAACTTTTCCCTCATAATTAAGAGTAAAAATGACATTTTGCTTAAACTATTTTATTTTAGAATCTTTTATCCTTTATTAAATACATATTGATATAAGCCACATTAATGTCTTTTTTTTAATGTCTTTTTTTTAATAATTCTTATTGTTGTCCAAAGACACGTTTTCGACTTCTATTGTTGAAATGATAATATCACTTCCATAGAATTTTGCATCCCTTAATATTGGAGGATTTTCATATTCATCATTATAGTAACTATTACAATTTGAGTGGGGTTTCATCTCTTATTATTTATTTGAGTGCTTTTACAATTTTTTTTTTCCATTTGCTAACAATTTATACATTCACATTATTGATTCTTCTATTGCATTTTATTGTTTTATGTAGTTAATTAATTAAAGTATTAAATGAATTAATATATTTTTTAAAATTTAGAAAGACAATAAATATTTTATTTAAAATATTTAAATATATTAATATATTTACTTTAATACAATTGAGACATTTAAATAAAAAATTATTTATATATGTATTGTTGGAGTAACAATACAAATAAATATAATAAACTAAATTAATGAAAAATTTATTTCATAATGATAAAATTATTTTTATAACTATTTTTATTAAATTTTCAAGTAAAAATGTAATATTATATAACTTATTTACATAAAATAATATTAAAAAAATTATATATTAAAAGTAATTCTATTTCTAATATATATATATATATATATATATATATAGATGATTTCTTTTTGGAATTTTTTATTTAATTTATTTTGATTCATATGCTTTCATTAAATATATTTTTTTATCATATCTTTTTCTTATTATATATAAAACTTTTATTGATTAATATTTATATAAAATAAATTATAATATTAGGCAAATGATTTTCAAATAAAAATTTTATTATAATTTTTCGAATTTGTTATTTTTTATCTTAAATCTTAGATGATATAATATTAATTAAAATAAATAAAAAAAATATAATAAAATGAAAATAAAATTTATTTTTAAATGTCTTTATATTCATACATATGAATAATGAGAATATTATATAAAATTTTGATATATATGAGATAAAAAATTATATATTTTAATACTATTTTAATTATAGTTTATAAATAAAGTTTGTGATTTTGATATATATGAGATAAAAATGATATATTTAAGATATGTTTTGTATCTTTTATTTTATTTTAATTTTTATGTATATCTTACTGTTATAATTTATTGTATTTTTAATGTTTTAATTTATTTATATTATAAGTTAAATGATATGTATGTGCTACTTTTCATCGAAATAATGGATTAATATGCGTATGTTTTTTTACAACTTTTTTATACAAATATACTATACCTCAATATAATAACATTTTTTTTAAAATAGATTTTTTTTGTAAATGTGATAATATATTTAAAAATATGTTTTAAAATTTAAATAATAAATTTAAATAATAAGGAGACTTTCATATGATGTTATCCAATGTGTTTCTTCATCAATATTAATTTTTAATATAAACAAAAATTCCAAAGAATAAAGAGAAACTCAAAGTTCTATAATGATTGAAAAGTATATTTTGTTAATTCTTTTAAGATAACTAAATTAAAAGATCAACTATAACAACTATAAAAGATTATATGTTCAAAATTTAAACGAAAATACAAAAGAGTAAAGAGGGATGGGAGAAAACATTTTTAGTGTGGGTGGTTGTGTGAAAGTTGGATTTAAACAAGAGAAGTGAGAGAATATAAAAGTAGCTAAGTGAAAGAGTAAAGAGAAGGAAGGCAAGTATTCTAATTTGTTAAAAGTAAATCATTTTAGTGAAATAATATATAGGAGTAGATATCATAATGGTAAATATCTTCAACTAAATTAAACCCATTTAGATTGGCTTAATTAAGCCCAATATCTAAATTTAGCCCAAATTGTTTTGGAGTCAATATCAGAAGATTAAAAGATATTTAAAATAAAAAAAATATTTAAATTGAAGAACCGATAAAATAAAGATATTTGTTCATAAAAACTAAAGATATTTAAATCAATCTAAAATCTAGGATCTGTTTGTTGTTAATGATGAGATAAGATACATATTTGATTTTGATGAGGATGTTACTTCATGTTGCAACACTACTTATAAATTAACCCATCTATTCAATAATTCAATAACTTCAACCTTGAATCTATTATACATAAAGCTTTCCCTTTCTCCAATTCTTCAAAGTGCTATCAAATCAGGATCTTTCTACACTTTTCTGAGCTGATCAATATGGTTCCACCACTTTGTGCTAATGGTTGTGGCTTTTACGGTTCCGTTGAAAACAAGAACCTTTGTTCAAAGTGCTACATAGATTATTTAAAACAGAACACCTCTGTTCTTGAGGCATCTCCTTCTCATAAAGAGGATCCTGTTGTAACTGATGCTTGTGCTGCTGTTTCTGCTATTACACTCAACGACTCTACCACCGTAAAGAACACCACACAGAGATGCAAGTGTTGCAACAAAAAAGTTGGACTCACAGGATTCAAGTGTCGCTGTGGAGATGTGTTTTGTGGAAGGCATAGGTACCCAGAAATGCACCCATGTAATGTGGATTTGAAAAAGATTGGTAGTGAGATTTTGGCTAAACAAAATCCCAAATGCATTGGTGATAAGTTAGAAGACAGAATCTAGGCTATGAATATTGAATAGATAAGAATGATCAATGTTTACTTTTTTTATTCTTTTTCTTTTTTACCTTCTTAATCAAGAATTGTAATATGACTATTCTTTATGATCTTTCTTTTTCATTATTAGACCTTCCATATTGATTTCTTACTATTAATTATGTGAAATGTGATTGTCTATATAGATCTTTGAAAAAAGTCCTTCCTTTTTCTTAATGGTTTATTCAAGATTTCTTTCTGGTTACCAATTCGTGACATTGATGTTCTTTTAATGATGTATATGATTTTTTTTTTCTTAAATGTATATTATTAAATCCAATGTTAATTTATGATAAATGTGGTTGATTCCATCGAGAAAAGAAGGGCCTTCCAACCTTGATTTCTACAATTCCTTGGACTGACATGTAACTGGGGAATTGCATTTACATTTCGTATCATGTAACTCAATTCTTTTGGACTGGCTTATTTGGAACATAGGAGTGACACTTGCATTTCATATCATGTTTTGGCCCACTTGCATCAAGCTGCCACCACCATATGGGGCAACAATGGTCAAATGTCTTGAGAACCTCTTCTCATACATAGATCTCAAGGTGTCTTCAATTTTTCTTTCTCGTTTCTTTCTTTTTTTTTTTTTTTTTGAATTGAATTTAGGATGAGGGATGGTGCAAAGCAAGGAAAATTTTTAGGCTTAAAGAGCACTTGCTATGAGTGGGGTTCCAACCTGCAACTTATGAGATCCAGACCCTGTCTTGCTCCACTCACCAATTCCTTAGGGTTTTCTATTTTTTTTACTTATTAAGCATGTTTCTTGGATATTAATTCAAGGTCTTTTTTTAGACAGATCCAGAAAAAAAAATTATGAAACTTTAAATAAAGCCATGCCATTTTTATTTTGATTAACTACTCAAGTGTGGCCAAATAAAAGGAAAGGGTATGAAAATCGAAAAATAGATAAAACAAAACAGAAGCATAGAAGAGATAGATTTCAGAAGGTGGGGTTCAATCTTTCCATGTATTCCTACATAATAAAGAAACATAGATAGTTGCTTGGCCAATGATGTTCTGTAGGGTCCCAGAGTTACAATATATTGAAAAAGGGGGTGACATTTACTGGAAATTTGAACTAATTGGACCACTTGTTATCAGCGAACCTGTGACCTGTGTCTGTTAGTAAAAGGAAGATTCAGGAAAAGAAGAAAAAGACCAAGAAAAGAGACCAAAGGAAACTATAAAAAACAATGGATACCAACAAGTTGAAGGCAAAAAAATTGGATTTTGTCTTTGTTAGATGCTTTTGCATAATTTAATCAAGCAATTAGACCCCAATGCTTTTACAATATTATTGTAAATGGAGATGATTACCCCATTTATACCTTCATGTTTTTTTTATTCCGTTTTATTGATTTGTTATTATAAAAATAATATGACTTTGTAGAGAATGAAACACATATAATTACAGAGGAAAATTATACATTTTTGCCGGCTAGAAAGATATTCAATAACTAAGTAATCATTTAAATAAATCAACAGTCCAAGAATACAAAAAAAGTCATAAATTAATCCACATAAATCTTAACAATAAGATGAAGGGATGTAACAGAGAAGGTGATTAAGTTACATCAATTTCTCAAATAAATTTAGGGTGTCTTAGTCTTGCTAGTGTTTCTTCCTTACATTAAGACATTGCTTCATGTATCTCAATAGACATAAAGGTTGCATTGACATTAATCATCTCCGTCAATGTTATGGTGGCTTGATTTTGCTTGGTATATGTAGAATTTCTTTCTTATATTGTGTGTTGAGACTCACATAACTCAATGTGGTACTTAAATTATGAAACTTTCTTAGTTAAAGGATTGATCTTTTAAGTTGGGCTTTTCTCATGTGCTTAAATCATATCAATTGATGATTTTATTGAGAAATGAGTTACAGAAAAGTACTACCTATAAGTTACATTATGATATATAAAATATTGAATATCCTTAGGTGACTCAAATAGGGATAGGGGATGTTATGAGTGTAAAATAAAAAACTCAATATAATACTTGAGTGATGATACTCTCCCACTTAATAAACTAGTATTTTGAGTTTAATTAACCCTCCTTATTTACTTTAGTCGTCATGATGGCTAACAAAAATAACAAAAATTTGTAGATGTAATTCAATTGCATCATGTAAAGAGAGAATACTTTCTCTTTTTCATCTTTATAAAATATGTAATTGACATAGTAGCTCACAAGATTTTAACAAGTTTATCTTCAATTTCTTTACCTCAATGTTAATTTTAATTATCTTTAATTTTTTTCTTGTTGAAATTATAAATTTACTACTATATGTATTGTCATATTATTAATATTTAATATACTTAATTTATTCTTGAATCATAGATATTCTTCCCACTTTCATAGAGATAATTCAGTTCAAATCGAATAGGACTATTATAAGTAGTAAAGCTTTCCCTCATTCAATATACTTATAAATAAATTTTATTAAATAAAGTGTTAATAACATAAAATTTTTCATTAACAAACCATCAAAATTTGAGTTCTTAAAAATCTTTGCAATAAGATTGGCAAAATGTCCATTGCCCTATGAGATCTAAAAACAAAAAATCATGCTAGCATTCAAGTGTAATATTTCAATAATAATAGGGTCCACTCCACTTTGAATAGTTTATAGTATGGAATTAATGGGAGTGCTGATTATAATTAGTAGTTTATTACTCACCACATGAACCACAGATAGCTGAATCTGGAACTATTGGTGCAGCCAACCACAAGAACCAACAACAGTAAAATAATTAAACCCCACTAATGCAAGTATCAACAGAAGTTGATAATAAAATTATAACTAATTAACAAATGGTTCAAAGTTCGGATTTGAGTATGATACTGTGTTAAATATTTTATGAGAGAACTTTGCAGCCCATAAACATCATATAAACATCATACTCGACTCAAATAGAATTGTCTCTCATTCTGACTAAACTATGAAAATATTTTCACATGATTATGGACAGCATGAATAATTAATAAAGCCCATGCATTTCTTGGAGATTTTACTCAAAATTCATATATCTTTTTACATTCATCTATATATTCATACTCAGACCCGGGTTAGAAGCAAAACAAACCCTTGATCTGAACTCAGTTCCATTATCTAAAATCAACCACCATAAAATTTAGAAGAGAAACAAAATCAGCACCCTCATTAAGGCACAGAGAGGAAGAGAGTAAAGAAGAGGGAAAAAAAAGTAAAACAAAAAACCATATCCTTAGCTGGGTTTCTGCAAGCTCAACAATCCATTGAAATTGGTGCATTTTTCAAACAATGCCTTAGCAGTCATTTCCCTTTCAAACCTCCAAATATAGTTCAAACCCACAAGCAGCTCAGTTATGGCAGCTTCTGTCTTCTCCTTATTTGCAAAGAACAAAGTCTGCAAAAGCAAAACATTGGTCTTATTGGGAACCAAACTCTGTTTCTCAAAGCTCCTTTCACTCTGCCACTTAATCATATTATGTGCCAAAGGTGACAACCACCCAAGTATCCTCCCCAATGCATCTCTCCACTCACCAGCCAGAACAGGATCACAAGCAGAAAACCCAACTCCTTTCAACCTTGATCTCAAAGATAACCTTATACTGCTTGGTAGCATAGCATACAAATCATCCCTTGCATCCACACCAACCAATTGAGGTGACTTTATCATCTTCTCCATCACAATAATCAAATTAGCATAATGCAAAGCCAAAGCTGAAGCACCTAAAGTCCCTGCTAGTGGCTTTAACACCTTGCAATTAGACTCAAAAAACCCACTTCCCAAATCCTCTTTTTTCTCATCAAGTTTTGAACTTTCCAACGGCCCAGATACAAAGTTACAAGAAGGGGTAGGGTTTTGATGATCAGAGGGGTAAACAGTAGCAGAAGCTGATAAGCTTCGAGATAAATAAGGTACATGGTGCCCAATTCCAAAAACAACCTTAATCCTTGCTAACACAGTGAAAACAGAACTTGCTAGCAACAGAACAATACTATCAAACCCTTTGTTCCATAAAGATCGTTCTTTGAGATTCTTAACCTCTTGCTTCTGCCAGAAAATCTTGCTCTGAAGATCAGAAATTTTGTGGTGATCCTTATTGTTATTTGCAAGGGAACAGGGTTCGGTTTCGTGGTGGTGGTTTTTGTTGTTGTTGTGGTGAAGTGCTTTTCTCAACGCGCTTTCCAAAAGCGAAAGCTCGTCCATTTCTCTGTGAAGTGTTGCCGTGAGTGTCACGTAACGTTCCAATTTCTTGTGTTTGGCTTCGATTTCTTTGGGGTTTGTGAGGGTCCATGAGTGTGGGTCGTGGCCCGAGTCAGCGAACTCGGTGAAGACTCGGTGGAAGGATCGGAGGGTGGGATCGCGGCACTTGAGACTGAGTCGGGAGACCGAGTCAGCGACGAGTCGGAGCGAGTCGGCGAACTCAGCGACGGCGAGTTTTAGAAGGAACGACTCGTCGTTTGAGATGAGCTTCCAAACGCCTTCAATGGAAACGGCGTCGTTTCGGAGGCGAACGACGTTGGCGTCGGAGAGGGATTGCCATAGGTGTAGGAGCTTCGACATCACGCCGGCTATCTCAAACGCCAAAACGGCGATGCGTTTTTGCTTCGTTGTTTTCTTCGGGTTTGAGTGTCGCACTGAGTCGAAGCTGTTGGATAAAGCGGTTTTCACCCTTATGAGCAACGTTTCGAGGGCCATGGAAAAAAGTGATTTTTATTATAGGGAAGAGGAGAGAATCAAATTTGGCGAAATGGGTCGTGGCTATTTCTTGGTGGGTATGTGGGCTTCAATGGAGGTGAGGTGGAGGTGAACTAGCTAGCACCATGTGTTTGTGAAGTTGCATGAGAGAGAAAGAGAGAAATAATTGAAAGAGAGAGGGAGATAGAGATATGAGTGAAGGAGAGTGTGATGCAAGAATGTGTATTAGAAAGAGAGGGGGGAGAGTTAAGTGTGGTTAAAGTATTTAAAGTTTAGACCCACATGCAATTTGCAATGGATGAGTATGGTAGATTGTGGCGTCATGGGGTTGGTTTAATGTCAATTTTGGTTTAAGATTTCAGTCGCTCCAAAAGCGCGTAGAAGCTTCACTCATGATGATGAAGCTCTTTGCTTTGTAATGGCGTTTAAGGTGTGGGGAATGGGAGTTCATCCACTTGGTTTTTATTTATGTAACTTTTTGGGTTTATAAATGCTTTTGTTGTATTATTGATTGATTTCATAGTTGGTAAAAGAGACTTTTGTGTAGAGTTTGGATGCATAGAAACACTTTTTTGTTAGATGCTGTTATATTTTACAAGGATAGAGGGTCATGTTATAATTGGCTCTTTCTTTTTTGAAATTTTTATATTTTTGTTACATTGATTTGTTTGTTTCCTTTATGTGATTAACTTACATGATTAAGAATTTTATTTTCCCCCTCTCACATGCACCAGGCATACCTAATTAAAAAAAAGGAAAAGAAAACTTGACTGCTTAGTGACCTCAAAGCATGCTCAAGTATGTGGCTGGAAAAAATAAATTAGTCTTCATTGGTTCAAAGATTCTTCATCAATTTCATTGACCGGCATTTCTTGGATAAATATTAGAGGCTCAAGGTCCACTCTACTTTAGTAAATTATCAATTATTCAAAGATTATGAAATTATCATAAAAAATAAAAACATATTCCAACATATATATACTTTAAAATTAATTACACTATATAATTTTCCAAAATGAATTGTGCAAGTATCACTTTTCAAATCCAATACACTTGATTTGGCGTACAAAGTATATATGACATATACTAAAGTTAATGTTAGAATGTTTTATGTTTGAAACACTGTACATAGATCAAATAATTATATATGTGGCGAACAAGTAATGTCAATTGTCGGAAAGCAGTGGTTTGTGTGGTTAATTGATCAACTTTGACTTGGAATGTGAGGTGCATGAAGGCAATAAAAACATATAGATAGTGGCGTACGCCTAAAAGAATGCATACATTCAGAATAGCATAGAGACATAGTGCAGATTTTTGGTGGTGGAAATATAAAGAAAATCCCTTCCACTAACTCACTCATTCACGTCACATGGTTAGTGGGAAGAGTGTTTGGCCAGGTTGATACAATTGCCATTGGGGGTCATCAAATGCTCTATACATTTTTCTATCTATAATGCTTCATTTTTTTAAATGCAATTTTTGTAGATCTTGGTAATTGAGTTCGGAGGAAATTAAGTCAATGTGGGCTAGCTAACAATATATATGTGTGTAAAATTAGAGTCTCATGATATATTTGGATTTAAAATTATGTTATAAACATAGCAAAATTACAGATTTAATATAAAAATAAATTATTTCAATCTTCCCTTTATTTTGCACTTCTAACATAAAACCCCCTCTATTTTAAAAACTGGTGGTTTTTACCATGGTGCCAACCAAAAAGGAACCATCGATGGTCTTTAAAATCTATTTGTTGTGATACCCTCTAAATAACACCATATTACAGTAGAAAAGGGGTATGATTTTCTAAATAGAGCGACGAACTAGACAGTACACAGTGCTCACAGAAACTCCAATCCAAGTCACAGAAGGAATTGCTCATGCACTACCATCTAGACAGCCACGACTCCATCTTCCTTCATCTTTCAAAACCCGCAAGTCACTCACCGACCTTGTCGCAACCAAAGTTGCAAACCTACACTGCTGAATCATCCTGCCTTCACTAATTTAGAGTGACGTTGTCGTAATATTGCAGCTTGCCGGAAACCTCCATAACCACCACATTGAAGTTCAAGACCTCCATGCCATTAAACCCCATAAATATATACTAGATCTGAAGGCCATTTCTTTTGATTTCATGTATCAAATAATGAGATGATGAAAAAAGGATGGCATTTGATATAGCATGCTCGAGTGGTGCTGGCACATCAAATCTAATGTGATGGTATAATATATCAAGTCCATCCGAGGGGGCATCTAAGAATCAAGTCTATTGTGATTGAGGGAGGGGTTTAATGGATTGAAGTCTTCAACAACCGTTATAGAGCTTCTAAGGGTAATGGGGACATTCAAAGAATCAAGTTTACCGTGATAGAGGAAGAGGGAGTGGTACTGCCTAGTTGTAACATCCCGCAAATTAGGAGCTTTAATAACTCATTAGGCTAAAAATAAAGAGAATTATGTATTAGTAATTAAGGGAAGGTAAGTTGAAGAATTGAAGGTTTAAACTTGAGTTTAAAACTAAGTTAGAATCCCATGCAAGTTAAAATGAAGGGTTTTGGGTTGCTGGTCTGTAATCGATTACCCGAGAGCTAGTTTTTAGGTAATCGATTACTCACAGGTTGTAATCGATTACCTGAAAGTTGAATTTATGTAATCGATTACCAAGAGTTGTAATCGATTACCAGATTCCCAGAAACGTTTTCTAGTGTAATTTTTACCTCTGGTAATCGATTACAGCATTATTGTAATCGATTACCAGTTGTCCAGTATATATACCGAGACATGCAAAAATCAGATTTTCAGTTTTCTCTTCTTCTTTTCTCACGCACCCTAGAGAGAGTTAGAGAGAGAAATGCTTAATTGAGAGCGTAGGAAGGGATTTGAAGCTAAGATTCATCAAAGGAACCTTCTACTCATCAAATCTCCCTTGAATTTCAAGAAATTGGTGAGTATAACTCATACACTCACACTTTTCTTTGATTTTGATTTCTCCCCATTGTATGAACCCTACTCTCTTGATTCCCTTTCTATATGTATATTGTAGTTGGATTGATATTAGTTGTGTGAGATTGAGTAGTTTTGTTAGAATTTTCATTGAAAACCTTAGGGTAGCAGGAGAGGTCATGTTAGATTTAATTCTTCTTCGTCCCGGAATCCACCTGTGGATCCAGTAGCAGCAGCTCTGTAGGCTCTTACTCAGATGATGGGGGAACAAATGAATTCTAACAGAATGCAAGCTGAGGCAGCTCGAGAGCAGGCAATCCTCAATACAACATTACTTCAGGAATTGAACCGAAGGACAACGGGAACACCTCCCATTCCTACGGTGGATCAGTTTGTTCGTGGGTTAGCGGAATTTCGGAAACACAACCCTTCTCAATTTAATGGGGTCTATGATCCGGATGTGGCATCCAACTGGCTTAGAGATCTCAATAGAATTTTTGATGTGATGAAATGTGCTGATGACTCCAAGGTTGGTTTTGCTGTGTACATGCTGAGGGGTGAGGCGGAGGATTGGTGGAAAACTGCTAGTGTTCGGGCTGCGGTGGCAGAAGCCCCAATTACCTGGGGTGTCTTTCAGACTTTGTTTTTGGAAAAGTACTTTCTGGCAACTGTTCGAAGACAGAAGGAAACTGAGTTCCTTCAACTAAAGCAAGGGAGTCTGACGGTGGGCCAGTATGTAGCCAAGTTCGAGGAGCTAGCCAAGTACTCCAGGTACATGCAAGCGTTTGTCGATGAAGAATGGAGATGCGCACAATTTGAAGGAGGACTACGACCGGAATTGCTGGATCGAATCGGAACATATGAGATCAAGGACTTCTCCACCTTAATCAACAAATGCTACATTGCTGAAAAAAAACCAGAAGAATGCTACCTCACCTCCGCTGTCAGATGGTAAGGGAAAGAAACAGCTAGAGGAGCCCAACCAGGAAATGAACTCAGGATCGGAGGAATAGGATGATGACTTTGTGAACGACGTTATAGCTCAGGGACAGTGGGAGATGCCCCAATGCCCTAAATGTGGGAGGGGCCATGGGGGAGAGTGTATGTGGGGACTAGGGGTATGCTTCATATGTGGACAACCCGGACACATGATGCGGGACTGCCCAGAAACTACAAGTCGAAAGAGATGTTTCCATTGTCAGAAGTGGGGTCACATAGCACGTAGGTGCCCAGAGTTAAGGGAGGATGAAGGTAAGAACAAGGTTAAATTTTTTTGAATTTAACCATCACGTGAGGGAGTGAACGTCGCCTTTTCACTTATTACTTTATTTTGTTCATGTTTGTTTCCGTTGATATGATGTGGAATATGTGTGTTAGTGCTATGTTTTGGTGTGCCACTTTGATTGCTTGCATTCTTGATATTTAATCTTTTTGAAAGCTTGATTAGAGTAAGAAATGTAGAGATGTATTATAGTACAAATTTTGAGGTCAAAATTTCTTTTTTAGGGGGTAGAATGTAACATCCCACAAATTAGGAGCTTTAATAACTCATTAGGCTAAAAATAAAGAGAATTATGTATTAGTAATTAAGGGAAGGTAAGTTGAAGAATTGAAGGTTTAAACTTGAGTTTAAAACTAAGTTAGAATCCCATGCAAGTTAAAATGAAGGGTTTTGGGTTGCTGGTCTGTAATCGATTACCCGAGAGCTAGTTTTTAGGTAATCGATTACTCACAGATTGTAATCGATTACCTGAAAGTTGAATTTTATGTAATCGATTACCAAGAGTTGTAATCGATTACCAGATTCCCAGAAACGTTTTCTAGTGTAATTTTTACCTCTGGTAATCGATTACAGCATTATTGTAATCGATTACCAGCTGTCGAGTATATATACCGAGACATGCAAAAATCAGATTTTCAGTTTTCTCTTCTTCTTTTCTCACACACCCTAGAGAGAGAGAGTTAGAGAGAGAAATGCTTAATTGAGAGCGTATGAAGGGATTTGAAGCTAGGATTCATCAAAGGAACCTTCTACTCATCAAATCTCCCTTGAATTTCAAGAAATTGGTGAGTATAACTCATACACTCACACTTTTCTATGATTTTGATTTCTCCCTATTGTATGAACCCTACTCTCTTGATTCCCTTTCTATATGTATATTGTAGTTGGATTGATATTAGTTGTGTGATATTGAGTAGTTTTGTTAGAATTTTCATTGAAAACCTTAGGGTAGCGAGATTTACGAAAGTAGCGAGATTACGAAATTGATGAAATGCTCAATGTATGAAGCCTACCCCTTGATTCCCTTTCTTTATGGTTAAATTGATTGGATTTATGATGTTTGCATTAGAATTGAGTAATTAATGATAGAGTTTGCTTGAAAGATCTTTGGAATGTCGAAGTTTCGAACTCACGATAGTTGTGAAGCTTTCGAAGTGTTCGAAATCTTAGTTTTCGTATTGATTCATGTATACCGGTTTCAACCGTGTGTTAATTAAGCCAGCCTTGTGCTGTGAGTTAAGAATTTAGTTATTTTTGTGGGCGTATGCGCCGTGTTCAGTTGTGGGCGTATGCGCCGTGTTCAGTTGAGGGTGTATGCACTGAGTTCAGTTGAGGGTGTATGCACTGAGTATGCACCATAGCTATATTGGTATTGTTCATTATGCTTGCATGTTTGTATATCTTAATTAGTGATGATTGTTGCATTTCATTTTCTATTTCTCCCACATGACATGTTGCATAGTTATACTTCACTGAGACATTAGTCTCACCACGCGTTTTGTGGATAAAATTTAGGTGTGCAGGTATCTCCTGGCAGGGATCAGTGATTTGACGGCAGGAGTTTGATACATGTTGGAATTTTAGTATCTCTTAGATTGTGTAGAAGTATTTATATATATATATATATATATGTTTTATGTTAGAGATGTTTAGTCTGTAGCCTTCGGGCCAATTGTGTACCTTTTTCAGATTATGTATGTGTATATAAGTTGAGTTCTTCACAAATTTTATAAGTTATCGTTGGTTTCTTATTTGAATTGTGATGTATGATATTCGAAATGGTGCGATTTAAATTTCAAAAATTTAGGATTTAGTTTCCAACGGACTAAGTCTTGAATTTAGAAATTTGGGCGTTACACTAGTACCCAATGAGACAATGAAAAGAGGAACAGAGGAAGATGTATATTGGGATTTGTTATGGTTTTATTTGCAAATTTTTATTTTTTATAAAGCTATCAATCTCCACCGTTAATAGGTTTTAAATTTAATCTAATGGTGTTAAATGTTGAGACCATGGATGGTCCCTTTTTTGAAGGGACCATGTTAAATACCGCCTTTAAAAACCTACACAAAACCCCAATTAATTTAACTCTGTTAGAGAATATTATGTTAAAAGCATTTTTATTATTTATAAAAAATATTTTTTTAAAAAACCCAATATTACCCTCAAGACACCCCTTATTTTCTAATTGAATTATCATAATTAATAAATGCAGTAAAACCCCAATGTGAAAATCTTTGTCTTTCTCGTACAAAATCCATTCTTCTCGTTCTTCTTCTTTCTTGCTACCTCTAATGTTTATTATTTTACATATTAAGTTTTTTTTATAATTTATGAAGATTTTTTCATCAATGCATTAAGATCTTGGTAATTAAGTTGGGAGGGAAATTAAGTCAATATGTGCTAGCTAACAATATATATGTGTAAAATTAGAGTGAACACATCTAACATATTTTGATTACATAAAAATTATGATATAAATGTGGATCTATTCCAATATTATCTATGATTTTGAGCCAAATGCTATAAGTATTTAAGGGGTTAATTATGCTCAAATGAGATTAGAGCTGTCAAAACGGGCTATCCGGCCCGGATCGGCCCGACCCGACCCGAAGCGGGTAGCGGGTTTTTACGGGCGGGCTAAAATACCATTACTGATAGAAATGATTTATAAATAAAATAAGTATTTAAGGGGTTAATTATGCTCATTCTTACTTTTCTAAAGTTATCCTTTACTGATAGAAAGAAGTAAAAATTACATTTGATATTAGGGGTGATCTTGGGTCGGGTTGGGTCGGGTTCATGGGCCTGAGCAACCCGAACTGAGGAAAAGGCACGGGTTGGGTCGGTTCGGGTAACTGCAAAAAACCAAGTCAAACCCGAACCGACCCGAGGAGTTACGAGTCGGGTCAGGAGACTTGGCCGGGTTGGGCTGATCAAATATTACTAACAAAATTACTAACAAAAGCCAGAAAAGATCCATATAATATCCAAAGCTCAAATATTACTAACAAAAAATTTCGTTCTGATTACTAACAAAATTCCGTTCTGATTACTATATAAGGATCCAAATCCATCAGTCACTTATTGGCTCAAATTGCTCACTAACACTAAGGATCCATCACCCTAACAGTGATGGAAAACTATGATTGAAAAGGATCGTACCTTATCGACGACTGCGATGGAGGGACGGTGACGGTGACGGAGAGGATGAACGGCGACGGCGCGACGCAGATGGAGGGACAAAGAAGCGGGGACGCGGGACGCGTACGGTTGGAGACAAAAATGAACGAAGGGGAGAGTCCACAACGAGGCAGTCCGGTAGACAGAAGCAGCGGCGGGCGGACTAGGGGCGGGGGAGACGACGGATGAACGAAGGGGAGGGGAGGGCACAAGCGAAGCGGCGTGGGGCTTCTAGGGTTCCACTTGAGACTTGAGAGAAAGAAAGAATGAAATGTTTGAAAGTGAAATCTGATTGTGAAATGTGAATTAGGGGAACAAATTCATCAGTAAAATAAAATAGGGAAAATTAGTCATTTTAGGCAACCAAGTCGGGTTGGGTTCCACGGGTCTGCGAACACCCAACCCGTTACTCGACTCATCCCCCCCCCCTTTTGTTCTTGTTCGGGTCGGTTTTCCCCGACAACCCGTCCAAATCGGGTTTCATGGGTACGGGTTGGTCGAGTTGACCCAACCCATGATCACCCCTATTTGATATATTATAAAATGTAATTTATATAAGTACTTCATTTATTTATAGTTTACAAACGTTGTTAGTAATTTTTTATGATTATGAAAACAATCAATATTTTCAATTGAAAGTTTCTTAGTGGTACTTATATATTATAATTTATACTTTGAAAATAAGTGTTATACTATGCTTTAAAAATAAGTCTCTTTGCCTGGATCAAAACATAGGAAAAACATGAAATGAACATGACTTCGTGACCATGCACAACAGGCTACCCGACCCAAACCCCGATTTGTTGCGGGCTTTATTTATTTTGGGCTAAAAAGCCCAATAAAAATTCGGGCTTTAAATTTTAATGACCAAATCATGTAAAATTATGGGTTCGGATGGGTCGGGCCGGTCGGGCTAACACATTTTACCGGCTCTAAATGAGATGGTATCCAAAGGGTTTCTTCTTTTTAACTTTTGCCTTGTCTTTAGCCAACCAATGGAAGAGTAATGAAGCATTTCTATGTTGAGTTGTCGGAAAATGAATAGGCATCCATGAGTCCCTCCTACATTGATATTGGTGCGTTTAGAGAGAGGAACGTTATGCATCCCTCCCTCTTTGTTTTAACATTGTAGTGAATAAATTTTCTCTTCTCTGGTCCAAGAAAGACAGACTGCAAGTTCTATTATTATATCCTGCATTCACACACACTGCACATGGGAAAAAAATCTGTATAGAATGATAAAAAAAAACTTACATTATTATTGGGATACCAGCAAATATTTGTTCATGTGTGTAGTCAGTGTAGACAAATTAATGGCTTGTGCTTGGCTTACATTTAATTATTTTCTCACATTTATATTGAGTTTTTAGTTTTTTATTTTAAAATATTTTTAATTAAGTTTTTACACCTCAAAATTTAAAATTGAAAATCTCCTTTTTGTGATTTTAATAATGTTTGTTTTAAAAATCACAAAAATAAATTTTCAGTTTTAGAAATTTAGAGTTTATTTATTTACAATTTTTAAAAATTGTTTTCTGTTTTTAAAAATTAAAAAAATTGAAAAACTTGTTTGACACACACTTTTAAAAAGTGTGATTGTTTTTTAGATTTTAAATATTAAAATTTTGAAACCACATTTAGGTAATTTGGAAAACTTTTTTTAATTTTTTTGATTTTATATTAAAAATTTTGTAAATAAATCATTTTATTTATAAAAAATAGATTTTAAAAATAGTTTTGTAAAACAGTTTTCAAAAATTAAAAAACAGAAGTGAATTAAATGGGCTCTTAATTGAAACTTTTTAAAAATCAAAAATTAAAAATGGGCAACCACCCTAAATTCGAGCCTTAATTAGTTTATTATCCTAAAATTTCCTTCAATTTAATGTGCAAGATTTGTCTAACACGGATCTTTGTTCGTAGACCATGCTATTCCCATAACAAATCTATAGATACAACATTTAGCAACAAATATTTGTTATGGAATATCATGGTGTGTGGTATAAATTGTAGGTTAGTTTTGAATTTGTTATAGAATATCATGATGCATTACACATCATATAATATGGGAGTCAAGATCGATCCTCTACAATTAATATGGGAGAAATATAGATAAGACAAAAAAAAATTTAATAAGGTCAATATTGAATATAATTCTCTTTCTTCTTTTATCTTTTTATCTCTCATACTCAATTTTTCCCATACTAGAGAAGTGCTTGACTCATAATATGGTAGTGTGTCCTACTACTAATAATAATAATAATAATAATAATAATAATAATAATAATAATAATAATAATAATAATAATAATAATAATAATAATGATGATGATTTTTTCACACTTTGTAATTGGATGTGAAAAAAGGTGTAGAGGGAAGAGAGATAAAAAAAATAAAAAATATAATAAAGTGGTTTTTAATGAGGATAAAAGAGAAAAAAAAAGTAATAGAAAGTGTACAGGGAGATATGAGTGAGTCAAATATGAAAAATTTAGAATTACTATATGAGTATATCGAATTTATCCTCCATTTATTTGAAGGATATATATATATATATATATATATATATATAGTTGCATGCATAGTACATTTCTTATGCATTTGTAGGTCTTAGGTCCAAAATTTAATATGGTATCAGAGCCTATCCTAGAAGATCCATTGTTATTGGGCCACCACCTATATAGATGTCCACGCTCTAGATGTCCAGCCCTAGGCTTGAGGGGGTGTGTTAGAGTCTCACATTGCCTAGAGATATGACCATATTGTGGTATATAAATCTTGAACAATTTTCACCTAACAAGTTAGCTTTTGGGATTAAGTTACACCTGGGTCCAAAAGCTAATAGTAGGTTTTAGCTGGAAACAAAGGGATGTGCACGCAATGAAAGAACAATAAAATTAATTGTGCTAAATCCAAGAAAAATATATTATATATCTCTTCAAGAATTTATTTTTTTTTTTGGAAAAAGAAGCCTTCCCGTAATTTTATTGCATTCATTCGTTGATTTAAACCTGGAAAGTGACACATGTCATGTGAGGAATGGCTAATTTTGACCACCTTTGCAATCCTAAACTGATTATGTTGTGACAAAGATAATCTTGGTAAATCAATATTCAATAACAAACAATAATATGAAAGCAAGATAGTGTTTGAAAGACAAAGATGGATTTTAACTTGTTTGTCTTTATGTATATATGCAATGAACCAGCACTCCATTTGCAAAATCTAGGAAGATATTAGATTCTCTAATCTCCACCGACTTAATTAACCAAGTACCAAAGTACATCTTGATCATATATTAACCTATATGAATATGATATAGAAACATATATGAATCATGCATATAATTAATGGCACATTAACAATGAGCAGATCATATCAGACAATTCCATCAAAAAATGAAAGGGGAGATGAGAGAGTTGGGATTAATGATAAGGGGAATATAGAACACAAACTCATATACATGCATTAAAATTATAATATGATCTAGGAAGGTTCTTAGTTTAGGGAATATGACCCAACTAATTAAAAAATAAAATGGCTTTCTAATTAGGATCTTAACCACTTATAGTTGACTAGAGAAAAATGAAAACTTTTAGAGCCACCTTTGAAATGAGTACGTTTACATGCACCAGGTCTCATTAATTAGGAGAATTTTCTATTTTTTGGGTTATTTATATATAAAAAGTTGCATGTGAATGATAATTATATATATTTTCGAGAGTATTGTTCTCACCCATAAGAAAAAGTTCAAACACTCACAAAATATATTACTTTAAGATAAGTTAACTTTAAAGGAGTCTATCTTAATAAAATTATAATCTCATCTACTACTACTACTACTATTATTATTATTATTATTATTATTATTATTATTATTATTATTATTATTATCTCTTCTTTCTTCCTTTTTATACTTTCCTCTAAATCAATGACGACAACCTTACTTTATAAGACTTTGTGAGATTGTTGCCGTGTACAACAATCTTTTCTATTATTTTCTTTTTTGACTTTGCAACTGTGTAGCTATTTCAATAACTATTTGGATTTCTCTCCTCTAAAGTAATCTCTAAAATGAAGATCACTTTAAAGATAAAGTAAACAATTATATAATTATTAAATGAGGAATTTTTAGTTGAAATTTAAATAGTTTCATATTTTTTTATGAATTTAATTAATAACTATAAGATAATTTTATACAGTAATTCAATGATGTGTTGACACGTCATTTAATGAGTTTAATAACATATGCATAATGTGTCATATTTATTATGTGCCGAAATATTATTGAATGACAATGTAAAACTTTTTTATACTGAGAGTGTATAGAATTAAACTCATTTTTTTATATATACACGTATATGTGTATATATTAATCACAATCTCAATAATTTTTTAATTAATGTCTATAATTACTAATTTTATTCTCGATAAAATGACTCTCTCACTTTAAAGGAGTCAAATCCAATAAATTTATATATACTCTCTCCGGTCCTAATTATAAGAACATTTTAGAAAGTTGGTCTTGGCCCTTTTATAATTAAGAACATTTTCAAATTGTCTCCTATATATATTAATGTTTTTTACAATAATACCCCATTAGTAGAGATGACTGAATAATTAATTAGTAGGGAGAGAATGAGACAATTGAGTAATCAAATGAAAAGAGAAAGATAACGGGTCTCAATAAATCTAAGGGCAATTCTAGAAAGATAATACATATTTATAACAAATTTTATTGTGATAAACTAAATTAACCAGTTTTCTTAATTCTTGTGAAGTAGCCAAAAATTCTTATAATTAAGACCGGAGGGAGTATATAGCAACAAGAATGAAAATTATTACTCCTGGTCCTACCTATAAGAAATATAATATCATTCTTTTAGTTTGTATTAATTCAAAAAATACTTTAATTATATACATTTAATTTATTGTTAGTGGTTAATAATGTACTTACTCATTCAATCTTTTAATTAATACTAAGGATATTTCTAAAATAAAATTTAAATTTATGAAATTATTAATTACAATTAAAAGATTCCAATATTTTTTTTCTTGATTTTAATGATTTTGGTCATATATGTTTAATGTATAGGATGAGGGGTAGACTAATGTAAATATATATAATTATATAAATGTTCTTAACTTAAAGAGTAATTCAAACTTTCAGTAAGATGTATATAAATATTGTTTCCGACAATTTTGAAGTTGAAACCATCTACATATTGGAGGTTTCTGTGTTACAATATGATTTGCTATTAGGCTTTGAAATCATATATATTAATTGAGCACATAATATATAGTGACCAAAATCACCCACAAAGTTTGAAAATGGAAAAGGGTTGTGCGTGCGGGAGGTACAAATTCATAATAATCACGCAAGAGAGTGTATATGTTACACACCATGCAACAGTCCTATATATAATATCTCATATGTGTGGGGCGCGCCATAACAACCCAACTTTGATTTTATTCACATTAATTTTTATATATGCACTCACTATTTTTTTTGAGTATGTTTAATATATATATTTTCATTGTAAAAAATTTTTACATTAACATTTAATTATGTGTTATTGTCACATTATTTATTGAATTTAATAACATATAAGGTGTCATATTCATTAAATGATATAGCGATATATCATTGAATCATTTGGATGTATGTATATAATTTCTTTACACACTGACCGTGTATATTTATTAAATTATTTTTCTATTTTTCTATTTTCTTTTTCCATCATCAATTATCATATGTCTCATTTTTTTTCTATTCATTTTATTTTTTTTATCTGTCTCTACCCTATACATTTCACACTAAAAAAATTAAGGGCACATGTACTTTGAAAAAACATTTTTTATTTTTTTGTTTCAATTTAATAATTAAAACTATAAATTAATAAATTAAAAATTAAAAATTATTTTCTCAGTAAATAGCCTAGCCCTAAGTATAGTTATATCTATTTTCATAACAACCATATGCTTATGCTGGCTTCCTTGCACGCTGCCACGAAACCAACAATTACTCAAGCAAGAAATCATGATGAGGCCAAAGTGCCTTTTTTTATTGTGGGGTAAACCATCTACTATATAAACTAATTAATTTAAGCTTTGCAAATTAAGCATATATGTTCTTAATGAACAAGGAATATGTGAAATCTACTAATTAATATATATATATATATGTAAGTGGGTGAATGTGATGATGTTGTATGATGTATGTGGCACTTTAGGTCCTGAGAATAACAACTCTTCATTACTCTATTTTTCCAGAAGTTAAAAGAGCATTATAGATGATGTCAGCGGGATAGGGACACTGGCCAGTGTTTGAGAAAATCATTCACAATTAATCAATGCTCATGTCATGTGAGATTGAGGTTTGGGAAAATATATAACACAATTTCTAGGAGGAAGGTTTTTAAGCATTAATTCAACCACACTTTCGGCTATAAAAAAGTCTTATTGATGAGTAGCTACACATCAAAATTGGTTTATTAATTAATATTAACCACGCTATCATTATATAGTTGGTTGGGAACTATATAATATTGATTTATACTAGTTAACCACTTTAATTAGCATATATCTGCTTCAATAATTGTTGAGTGGTTAGAAAAATAAAAATTACAAAGTTTTTCATTAATTTGTATGCACTTTTATTAAAATCACGTTTAAATATAGATTGAATTAACTTTACTAAAAATAGTCTTGGCCGAGATCACAATTAAAATGTAAATTAAGTATAAACCAAATACATTATTAGTAGCGTGAATTCTTGACATAGTAGCACGTACTCTAGACATTATTTCCTTTTTTAACTTTAATTTATTTCATTTACTAATTTCGAATGATCTCCTATATATTATATTAATTATATAAATTCTGTTATAGACCAAGAACATTGAAGTTAAACAAAAATTTAAATTTTCAACCGAACTAAAAGAATTTTAAATTTATATGTTGAAGTTGACTTATGTAATTCATTGTTTCTAACCCTAATAATAGGTGTTATGCATGTGTTCACATTATCCATGTGACTTTCCCTTGTACCATTACATAACACACTTACAAAAACACATGAAATGTGATATCCACGTGTTACAGTATTAGTTACTAAAAAATCATAGATATAAAATATATCACTTAATAGTATAAAAAACATTTAGATTAAAACAAAACACACACATACAAAGGTATCCTATCTTATTTAGAAATTAAGATAAATTAATAGAAATTCACTTTTCGTATAGCTTTTTATTTGATAATCTCAAATCAATAGTCACAAACCGAGATTCTTACTCATATCTGAATTCCACCTTTTCTGAATCAACTACTGCCAACTTAGACTGAGATGATGAATAAGCACCAAATTCGCCACACCTGCGGACTCTCACTATAACCTTTGTACTTCCATTAGATTCACAATTTGAACAATATCCTTTTATTAAATAGAATTAATTATAGTTCTAAAATAAAGACTTTTCATATACCAACGGTATTGGTTCAAGTGGTACATACTTGATTCCCCTTAAGCAATGTCTCACGTTCGAACTTTGTGGATGGAAAAAATCTCCGCTGGGAGAGTTAGCCCCACCAGGCTCGAACAAGATTGCCCTCGTGGAGGATACGTGTGGTTCACACACAAAAAAGACATTTCATACAACATTGTTTCTTGATATGAATCTTACTTCCAAAACCTATGTATTCATATGAGTTATTAAAAGTTGATTATCGTTATTTTCATAAAGAATGGTCATCCCCGTGTGATATATTTTTTCTCTTAAATTATTATATTTTCATAAAGAATGGCCATCCCCGTGTGATATATTTTCAATTTTAAAAAGTCATTCATTTTATTTTTTGAAAATTTAATTAATTCTTTATAATTTTCACATTTAATAAATATTTTTTAATAAAATTAATTTGTTTAGTAATTAATGATTTTAGTGTTATAGTATTTAGCGAACTTTTATAGTTTAATATTTAATTGTTATTTTTAGGTTAACTTATAAATTTAGTAAATTTGTCTCAATTGTTTATTAAGATGTTTCCCAATTTATGAATAATTAAATATAATTGTTTATTACGTTCTTCATTTTTTTCAATTTTTTTTTCTAAAAATGCTTATCACATTACTTCCTTCAATATATTTCTCAAAAAATGATGATTGTCTAAAAAAAATCACTCTATTTGAAAATATATTAAACAATTATATAATTAATTAAAAGTTTATTATCGTTATTTTCATAAAGAATAGTCATACCCGTGTGATATATTTTTGCTCTAAAATTATTAGAAACTATAATCAAATTATGAATAAACTGTTTGGTTATTCTCGTGCAATTTCTAAGTAAATCATCAGAAACTATAACCAAATATTTATAGCAATAAATCATCTGAAATTTGAAACTATTATCATATCAACATTAAATGAGTTTGAATTAGAAACATAAATTTACATTTAGCAATTATTGAAATCAATCTCAATAATATATATGAATTTGTTTGTATTCATATTGATAGCAATTATTAATCTAAATCATCGTAACAATAAATTAATTATAGTATCGATAAAAAAATCAATTATAGTAACAACAGTAAATTTGAATTTGAAACCGACAAAAGGTCAACACAATTAAAGTAATAAATCTCAATAACTAAAATCACATTATACTTTCGAAATATATAAAATAAAGCATGGGAAATAGAAAAAAATATGGGAAATCATTTATCGGTAAATCCACTTTTTTGATATTTAAAAATTAGAATCAAATCAAACAAAAACAAATTTTAAATTTAAAAATTAGAATCAAATAAATCTATGTTTAGCAAATCAAATTATACTTTCAAAATATATAAATAAAAGCATGAGAAATAGGAAAAAATATGGGAAATCATTTCTAGGTAAAAGTACTTTTATGAAATTTAAAAATTAGAATCAAATCAAATCAAAACAAACTTTAAATTTAGAAATGAATTATAGTAACAATAATAAATTTGAATTTAAAACTGACAAAAGATCAATACAATTAAAGTGCTAAATCTCTGTTTAGAAAATCAAATTATATTTTCAAAATATATAAAATAAAGCATGAGAAATAGAAAAAAAATATGGGAAATCATTTCTCGGTAAAAACACTTTTTTTAAAATTTAAAAAATCAAATCAAATCAAATCAAGTCAAAATAAATTTTAAATTTAAAAATTAATTACAGTAATAATAATAAATTTGAATTTGAAACCAACAAAAGATCAACACAATTAAAACAATAAGTCCCTGTTTAGCAAATCAAATTATACTTTCAAAATATATAAAATAAAGCATGAGAAATAGGAAAAAAATATGGGAGATCAATTCTCGGTAAAAGCATTTTTTGAAATTTAATAATTAATTGTAGTAACAATAATAAATTTGAATTTGAAACCGACAAAAGATCAACACCATTAAAGTAATAAATCTCTGTTTAGCAAATCAAATTATACTTTCAAAATATATAAAATAAAGCATGAGAAATAGGAAAAAATATGGGAAATCATTTCTCGGTAAAAGCACTTTTTGAAATTTAAAAATTAGAATAAAATGAAATCAAAATAAATTTTAAAATTAAAAACTAATTATAGTAACAATAGTAAATTCGAATTTGAAACCGACAAAAGATAAACACAATTAAAGTAATAAATCTCGGTAACTAAAGCATGGGAAATATGAAAAAAATATGGGAAATCATTTCTCGATAGAAACACTTTTTTGAAATTTAAAAATTAGAATTTTAGCTACTGGAAAACGTGGATTACATTTAATGATAAAAGAAGGGATCAAATAACAATACATCTTAATGGGTGAGAATAAAATAAATACATCCTAATTAAAAAATGAATAATATTATTTAAGCATCAGATTTTAAATTCAAAATATGAATTTTGAAAAGAATTTTGAAATTTGAGGAAAGTAATTTAGTGACTAAAATAAATGAAAATTATGTAATCAGATATGCATAAAAGATTAAAAACTCATGGAGAAAAGCAATATCTCCTGGATTATTTGAAATTAGAATTTCAAATCAATATTGAAAAAAGAGGAAAGAATTTAAATTAAAAAATGAAAGAATTTAACAAATACACCACAAATCATGAATCAGATAATCCATTAAGGGAAAGAATTTAAATTAAAAAAAATGAAAAACAATCATGATTTATCATTTCATTCTTTAGATAGGAATGGATAAAAAATGATTAAAATATATCATTATTATTTTACTAATCATTATTAATTTTTTCTCTTACAATAAGGTCATTTATACTGATTTACAATTTTATATATCTTAATTTCTTATGATTTTGTGTTACTTTATTAATTAAAATATTATATAATATTAAAAATATATATTTAATTAAAACCGGTTCAACCACGGTTGAACCATTGAACCGTGAATAAGTGCCTTCACCGGTTCAATTACCGGTCCGGTTTTTAAAACATTGAGAAAAACAATTTGTTCTGGAACATTTCAATTTTGAAATTCAAATTCAAATAGATATTAAAATAAGGGGAATTCAAAAAATGATAACAGAAGGTTAGCAAAAATCAATACACCAAACACCATGAATTAGGAAGATGAACGCGAAAAAACATGGAGAAAATTTTCCCACAGATTGACAAAGAAAAAACCTGAGAAAATAAATCTTGCAAGTAAATCAAAACCTGCAAGTAAACAATCTTGTATGGAGAACAAAGATGAATAAGGCACAACAAAAAAAATGTTAAAGAAGGCCCAAAGGAGTACATCGACCTAAAAAACAAAAAAGAGTGAAAGAGTGAGAGACAAACGTGAAGAAGAATTAATTATTGATTTGAAATCAGATATACACATAAATTTAAAATTGAAATAAATAAATGTGGAAGATGAAGGACAACGAAATGAAATAGAAAATCCATGAATCCAATGTGAAAAAAAAAAGAACATGAGGAAGAAGTGGTGAAAAAACGTGTATAAATGCTAACCTGCAACATAAAACATTAATGAAGTGAGAAGCAATACAATGAACACAAAACGCATGAAAAGCTTCAAAACAGAAAAAAAAATGAGAGGAAAACGTGAATAGAGGAACCAAAGAAATGACAGAGAGCACACGGACTTTCTATTCTAATGGAAAAATGAAACGAGATAAATCAACGGAATAGTAAGAGAGTTTTAAAAAGCCATCAGATTTGAATTTTAAATTTTGATTTGATGAGGAAGATAAAGAAGTTACAATGAAGGAAACCATCATATATAAAATTCGAAATTTGAATTTTGAAAAAAATATAGAAATATGAGAAGCTCATTAAATGCAATATTCACTTATGGATCAGATTTAAAATTATAATAGTAGGCTCCATATATTATAAATAGATATTCACTCAGTGAGAATTTTAATTGGCTTTCTTTCTCTCCTCCATATTTATAACAATGGCTAATTACATTACTAACACCATTTAGGCGGGAAAATATACCCCTAGACTTCGTTCCTTTATATATATATATATATATATATATATACTAGTCGGGTACCCGTGCGTTCGCACGGGTCAATATGTTGGTGTGTTGGTTAGCGGGACCTTTGAAAAAAAATCTAATGCATATTATTGTTATAGTATTTGTCTTTGGGTGTGATTATATGTTCATTTATTAACTATTGGTAGGACATTGCCTAAATAGGGTCATAACATTGCTGAATTTAAATCATCAAAATAGCCATAACACATTCGACATCTTTGAAATATTCTCTATTCAATCACAAAAAAAAAATGAAGCTTATTCTTTGTAAGAATGCAACGTATTTGAATGATCCCCTGAAGCATTGAAAGACAAACACAGACAATATGAAGTTTAGGTGCAAATTAAAAGATGTTTCAAAATTATCTGAATGAATAAAAACATGTTTATGTTGGTTATGTGCAATCAAGTTGAAGTTTGGCAACATTTTGAATTTCTTCGAAGCCTGTGAAAAGTTGTAAAAAAAAAGTGTTAATTCATTGAATTTATGATTTTAATTAATGATAAAACATGAAATATGATTATAATTAAACATTTACTTCAAATTTAGTCAAGGCTTCCAAACCCAACGAATATACTTCATGGAAAAGTAATTTGAAGACTGATAATAAAACAAATTAATTTACAAAGAACATAATGGGATAACATACCATACTTAAAAGATGATTTAAGAAGATGCACTAATCTGCAGAAGATACAAAGCAATATCTAGAACGCAATAACTGCAAAAAAAAGCAGAGAAATTAGGGGTTTTGGAAGTTTAGGAGTTGAATTATATAATTTTTTTTTAAGGGGAGACGTAAAGCCCATAATTGAATGGCAGTGATGTCAATAAAAAGCTAACAATTCATCCCAATGCTACCAAAATAAATAAAACATCTAATAATTATTTGTATTACCAATTACAGATAATTATTGTAATGTTGGACAACCTCTAATAATAATTATTTGAATACTAAATCATTAAGGGAGAAAAACTATAATGTGAGACAGCCCCTAAAAATTCAATATTCTACTCAATTATCTTCCATATTAGACTCTAAGAAGATATAATACATACCAATAAGAAGCATTGTTGTTAAGGAAAGTGAGGAGAAGAACAATTACAAAATCAGTTCCTGCAATTGATAAAATATTCCCCAGTTTCATCTATAAATGCAATGAGGAGATTTTATCATTTCTTATGATTCATAAAACATCCCGACAATAATATGATTAAAAAAAATGAATAATAAAAGTACCTTCAATTACTACGAAATGATGACATAGCCTGGTTATAATATTGTAATGAGACAACAAGTAAGAGACTGAAAAAAAAAAAAAGAATTATCCAACATAAAAAATGCGAAATATATTAAATAAAAATTACAATAACTTGAGCAAAAAGAAGTAAACTTACTTAATTTACATTTTGGAACACCTCTTTATACACCACATTTGAGGTAGTGTTAGAAACATTTCCTTCTGAGTCACATATGAGAATTTTTAGACCAGCACGTGATGTCACTTTGGAGACAACAACATACAACTGACTGTGTGAAAAAACTGGTTGACGAAGATAAATACCAACATGTTTAAGTGATTGCCCCTGACTTTTATTTATAGTCATTGCAAAAGAAATGGCAATAGGGAATTGCCTGCGTTGAAACTTAAAAGGTATCCTGTTGTCAGATGGAGTCAATGATAACCTTGGTATAAACACCTTTTGGCCAACATTATTTCCTGTAATGACTGTTGCTTCAAGGACATAAGTATCCATTTGAGTGACTGAGTCGAGTACCATTGCATAGGCCAGATGACTGGTCTATGTTTCTCAATAACATAACTGGAACTCCTACTTTAAGTTTTATTTCATGATTTGGAAGTCCCGAAGAGTCAATTGTATTGAGAAATTCAGGAGTATGGATATTATCTGGAGAATCATATTAACCTTCCACTGCAGAGGGACTATCAAAACTCAAATATGTCCTATTTTCTCAAGGAAGCATTGACAACATATAATCATTCAACATGACAACAACTTGATTTATAGGTGCTAAAATAGCTCTATCTTGAAAGTAATTTGATTCATTCATTCTTTCTAACAACAATGGATAGGTATTGTTAATAATTAAAGCAAGTGGGTCACCTGAATTCTCAATAAGTAGATCTTCAGGAATTTCAATATCAATGTCTTCATCGGTGACATGACCAGTGCTTCCATCCCCTATGCTCAGAACCCATTCAGAGAAATTTTTCAAATCTGCAGCATCAAACTCAGAAGATGTACTCTGAAGCCTCATATTTTTAGTCAGAGTCAATACCTCACAATATTGCCAAAGATATGAAGAATTGATGCTAGCATGAACTACATCTTGCCTTGACCCTTTTGGGATTACTGGCATAATTTGTCTAAAGTCACCTCCTAAAATGACTACTTTGCCACCAAAAGGAAGATTCATGCTATCACAGTTTGAGAATCGAAGAATGTCTCTAAATGTTCTATCAACTGCTTCAAAACAATGTCTATGAGTCATGTGAGCTTCATCCCATATAATCAACCCAGCTTTGATTATCAATTCAACCAATGGACTTCCTTGTTTGATATTGCAAGTTGAATCTTCATTAACATTAATAGGTATGGCAAACCTTGAATGTGTCATCCTGCCACCTGGAATCAACAAAGCAGCTATGCCACTCGATGCAACAGTAAGAACAATTTCTCCTTTTGATCTAATTGTTGTTGATATAGTTCTCCATATAAACGTTTTTCCAGTTCCCCCATAACCATAAAGAAAAAACAATCCAGGATGATTCTAAGACAGTCTGATCATGATTTTATCATAAATAAGCCTCTGTTCAGAAGTCATTTTAGATAAAAAAATTTCATGTTCTGAAGCTAATTTTCCCCTATCATAATTTAACTCATCATAAATCAACATGTTTAAAGATTTTGAAATTGAAGACATATCAGGTTGAGGCATAGCAGAGAAATCAGACAAACTCCTATTGTTACTTTTTAACATCCTCTCAACTTCTGCAAGAGTATGATTCTTAAGTTCCTCTTCTGTCAATACCAAATCTGATATAACATGGCAATTAAAAATTAGTAGCATTTCATATATATATATATATATATATAAATTAGCATTTTATATGGCAAAAAAGTTGAACATAACTATTTTACCTAGTCTTTGCAAAAGAGTTCGTTGGCGATGAAGTATATCATCACTCAAATACTGCCAAGTGCTATTCCACACATGCTCTGGTCTTGAAAGCTGATTTGAGAACAATAGTGTTGCAAACAGTCTTCTCAAATAGGTAGCTGGACCCCAATGGCTTGCTTCTACAATTGCATCTATGTTCTCTTTGTCATCATCTAACAACCCTAAAGCATAGCAAGCATCTTTGTCGGGTAAATGACATTGTTGACTGTTCTGATTTCATCATATGATTGGGGACCCTTTACAATATTAAGCAAGATTCTTAAATAATGCAGTTCACCACTCCCTGGAGGAACAAATTGCAACCTTCCAATAGCAAATCCATTTCTCCTTTGTTTCCATGCAAGATCTCTTTGCTTCCACACAAATTTCATTGGAAATTGTGCATATGTCAGTGTCTTTGCCTTAGGGAATTTTTTGTCCGCTTCTAACCAAGCCAAGAACTTAGATTTATTAGCACTTGGCTTGCTAAGAACATAGTCAATGGATTCTTCATCATTAAAAAAAAAACACTTTGCTCATCTAGAAAATGGAAAGACAACCTCTCAACAGCAGGTTCTCTATAGTGGATGTCATAAGCAAAAATCCTCCATGTAGCCTCACATGATGACAAATATCTGCAATCATAATATATCTTTATTTCATCCACACATTGACCATCTCCATTTTCTCTTGCATTGTCATAAAAGGATGCGGTCACATGATCATGTCCCTTATTTATATATTTGAAAAGATACTTGATAGATCGAGACTGATTGCACCATTCAACATTTATGTGTGCATTGTATTTCAGAAGCAAATGTTTATTGTAAGGGACGACAAATCTATTATCAAGTTGAATGTCGCCCTTTTTCACTACACTACCATTGTCCCTTCTTCTATATAAAGGATATCCTTCTGAATCAATGGTTGTTCTCTCCAAAATCTCTTAGGAAAATGTCGTATGCATTTTCCATTTTGCATGCATGGAGATTTACTATTATGAATCCCACAGGGTCCATGAATCATTAGTGACTGCACCATTCTAAACAATTCAAGCTCACACCTTCGATCAGGAATTTCAGCAGATATGATTTTGTCAATAGCATTTGGATGAGGATATCTGAATTCAGGATACATCCAAATTAGAATGTGTGCATGCGGCAATCCACGTTTTTGAAACTCAATCGTCTATGCAACTGCATCCACAATTAAATAATGCATCACTTTTTAACCATGTTATTGTAAATGCTAGAATGTTATCCATTTAAGTGTGAATTTCTAAGAACAGAATTATATATATGTAAACAAATTTAAAGTATGAACAAAATAAATCACAATATAAACATAAATTGCTAATCAAATACATCATATAATATGTTAAGTTAATTAATTTTTATAAGTTTTACATACCTGCCTTGACCTTGCCAAACACATTCCCTTGATGACATACTAAATCTGGTCTATCTTCAGATCAAGCTTTATCTTAAAAAGACGACATATTAAATCTGGTCTATCTTCAGAATGCAAACCATCCTTTCGCAATGTTCTTTGCAATTCAGGCCACCTTTGATTGCAAGTGAATGTAATGAACAAATCAGGGTAACCTGCCCATCTGCAAATACCCATAACATCCTGGTAGTTTTGAAACATGTAACGTGCTCTTCCTGTGAAAGAAGAAGGCAACAAAACACGTTTCCCAACAGTTGCAGGTTCAGTTTCTCCTCTTAATATTGCATCAGCCAACCCCTTGTATAATTCTGCTCTTAACTCTTTTTGGTGGGTTCTAACATATGACAACCTAGATGATTCAATCATACTATAGACATCCACTAAAAATTGCTGAAATAGGTGCTTAGCATGTAAGAGTAATGAATGTTCATTCTCCCTCTATTGGATTCTATAAGCAAAGAACTCCCTCATAGACACTCGTTGGCGCTTTTTGCTTGATGAACCCCAAAAGTCAATTAATGGAATATCATCTCGATAACCATCTTCTCCTCGAGGAAACAACAATGGGTATTGTAATGGAAGATAAGCAGAACTCACTACAGATAGTCGTTGCAAGTATCCCCCTTGAGTTTCCACAATGACATCCCTATTAGAAGTGCAAACATCAAAGTCGCTCACTATCAATGCAGCTACTTTGGATGCAGTTGGAAAATTATATCTCCTTCCATCTTTCCGTCTCTTACCAATAATTCGCAATTTCAAATTGGTAGAATTGCTTACATTCAGTCTATCACGAACCATTCTATAAACTTTGGCATATGGATTGCACTGGTCAAGCATATCCTTGATGTCAATAACAATTGTAGTCTATAACTGATCGGATTGATGATGCATCCTATAAAAAAACAAATAAACAACATCAAATAACTGATGAAAAATGATTGTGGTGGAAAATTGAAATTTGCATAGTGTTAGGAATACAAACCTGACAACAGACATCCTGTTACTGACTTCATTCTCAGTGTCATATATATATAATTGAGAGAATTTTGGTTCAGCTCCAGGTTGAGGAAGCAAGCTACCGGTTCTATGGTAATTTTCGCCACCCATCACAAACATTGGTGGAGAAGTTCCTGCATTCACTGAGTTGTCTACTTTACCACCCATAGAGGTGAAGGAAAACATCATATTAAACGATCTAATATGCTCCAAGAATAATTTGCTCCGTTTATCTTTTTTGAAATATAGATCTCTCAAAGTTTCAGGAGGTTGCAACAAATGTGGTAGTATAACCTTGCCTTGCAAACAACATAAGGAAAACTTAGGATTGGTGGGATTCCAACTTTTTTGCGTTCTCTCAGCATACCACATCATGGCCCCACAATATTCACAATTCCAAGATGGGTCTCCAATATCCCAGTAGACTAAAACAACAATTAAAATTAAAAGACTTAGTAGAAGATTAATAGAGTAATAATTGCATGCACTTAACTGTCTAAAAATGAATTTTAAAATTTCTACGACTTGTTGTCACACACCTAGCTCCTTCACAAATATAGTCATTATCCAGGTCAATTTCTCCCCCCCATGATGAGATCATCACGTAATGTAGTTTGTTGAGATGTATTTGCTGCATAGAAGTAAGACACAATTTTATGGTAAATAAAATTGGTGATTAGGTCATATTATGGGGAAAAAACATTAAAAGATATATGTACCTAAAGCAATAGTTAGTGAAATTGAAGATAAGAATTTAAAACCTCAAACATCAATACCTTCTCTTTGTTGATACAAATCAACATCTTCTGCATCTTCTGCCTGATCAGAACTCTCTGAATCTAAATTTGCATAGAATACAATCTCCTTATAAATAATGAAAGTCCTAATTTTTTAGTACCATATAATAAAATTTCATTCTCATTCAGAAATTACCTGAATGAGTTATTTGCTCTTCATTGAAATTTCCTAATAAATGAGGGATGTTTTGAGTATTTTCAAATGGAAACCCATATCATCCTCTACAAAATCAAAATTTAAATAACATTATACATTAGAATGAGTTTTTTTAATCATGCTACACTATCATGTCATGCTTAATATATGAGGAAGCAGTTATCTACTATACCTGCCAATGATACAGCTCCATTCTGATCACCAGACACATTATGAGGAAGAACTTCATTATTGAAAGTTATTGATCGAGATATTCTTCCATGGTTTAGCACAAATTTTCCGGGACCACATTTTCTAGTATGGCAAATACTATTTGATGCATGGTTGCTGCAGAAAGCTTCTTCCTCCTGATGGTGTTTCAGTAGAATATATGTTGACTATATATAATAATGCATATTTATTAGAATGTGGAATATTAAGACAAAAGTAACCTATAAGCTTGCTATTTGTGAACAAATATTATATAAATTGTTTAAATGCTTACCATTAGTAACATCAGATAAAGGAGTTGCATAGTTGTTTGAACTTTGGTTTCTATTCCCATTAGGAATAGAGAATGATTGAGTAGGTATGTAATAATACATATGCTGCAAGTATATTTGATAATTAATTTTTTTTTCCATTAGTAGCATTAGAAAAAGGAGTTGCACAATTTATTGACATTTGATATTTCCTTACAGTTGAGATATTTTTCTCATGAAGAGGACTTGAACTATTGTACCTATACTATAATTGTCTATGTCATAAGTATTGCATAAATAATGATAATGTTTGGTAATTTTCACACAACTAAATATGTAGATTCAAATTTAGAAAATATGAGTCTTTTATTAAGTAAGACCATACCTTGTTTGTCTTCAATCGAAATGGTTCTTGATCTTTTTGTACATCATGATTGAACTATAATAATAATAATTTAGAAATAAGAAGTTAAAATATTATAAATTATTACTGTAAATCACCTTCATATTTGAAATAGATATTTATAGGAATATAATTCAAGATTACCATTAATAACATTTGACAAAGGAGTTGAGCTATGATCCGAACTCTTGGAGCTCTTTGTAGAGGTGAAATTTGGAGCATGAAATGGAGTTGACATGTTTTGAAAGGAAATATCAACCCCTAGATCATAATGAACGAACAAAGCAAAAAAACATATTCAAAGAAGATAAAAAAATGGCTTCTAAAATTTAATGAAATTGAATTATATCTGTGGTAACTATATGATATATACCTTACGCCAATGCTCATCAAAGGTTAAGAACTTAACTTGCTTTAGAAATAGATGACAACATGTAAATTGGGAATGATATGTATAACTGATCTACACTAATATATAAAGGCAAGGCCTCTTTTTGTGTCCACATTTTGTTTCCAATTAAACCCTTAATTTATTTCAAAATTACTTTAAAAATCCACGACTTAAATGATAAGGATAATAATTTAAATTTAAATTAAGAAATAAGGATTAAAATTAGAATAGGAAAAAATAGAATCAATCAAGATTTGAATTTGAATTGTAAAAATAAGGATTAGTGTTGAAAAAGTTACCATTAAAAAAACAGAATTTAGCATATCATCCAAATTTAAAGAAGGATTTAAATTTCAATTATTAATCAATACTTTTCAAAATTACTTTAAAAACCCACGAATTAAATGATAAGGATAATATTTTAAATTTAAATTAAGAAATAGAGATTAAACTAAGAATAGGAAAAAATAGAATCAATCGGGATTTGAATTTGAATTGTAAAAATAAGGATTAGTGTTAGAAAAAGTTGTCATAAAAAAATAGAGTTCAGTGTATCATCCAAATTTAAAGAAGGATTTGAATTTGAATTATTAATCTATACTTTTCAAAATTTCTTCAAAAATCCACGAATTAAATGATAAGGATAATATTTTAAATTTAAATTAAGAAATAGGGAATTTGAATTGTAAAGATAAGGATTAGTGTTAAAAAGTCATCATAAAAAAGAACAGAGTTCAGTTTATCATCCAAACTTAAAGAATGATTTTGAATTTCAATTATTAATCTATACTTTTGAAAATTACTTTAAAAATCCACGAATTAAATTATTATAAGAATAATATTTTAAATTTAAATTAAGAAATAGATATTAAAATAAGAATAGGAAAAAATATAATCAATCAGGATTTGAATTTGAACTGTAAAAATAAGGATTAGTGTTAGAAAAAGTCTGGGCCTTTGGCCCCTTCAATAAACAAAAAAAAAAAGTGTTAGAAAAAGTCATCCTTAAAAAAAGTAGAATTCAATATATCATCCAAATTTAAAGAAGGATTTGAATTTGAATTATTAATCTATACTTTTCAAAATTACTTTAAAAATCCACAAATTAAATGATAAGGATGATATTTTAAATTTAAATTAAGAAATAGATATTAAAATAATAATATGAAAAAATAGAATCAATTAGGATTTGAATTTGAACTGTAAAAATAAGGATTAGTGTTAAAAAAGCAATCATTAAAGAAAAACAAAATTTAGTATAACATCCAAATTTAAAGAAGGATTTGAATTTGAATTATTAATCTATACTGTTCAAAATTACTTTAAAATTTCACGAATTAAATGATAAAGATAATATTTAAATTTAAATTAAGAAATATGAATTAAAATTAGAATAGGAAAAAATAGAAGGATTTGAATTTGAATTGTAAAAATAAGATTTAGTGTTAAAAAAGTCATCATAAAAAATTCAATATATCATCCAAACTTAAAGAAAGATTTGAATTTGAATTATTAATCTATACTATTCAAAATTACTTTAAAAATCCATGAATTAAATGATAAGGATAATATTTAAATTTAAATTAAGAAATAGGAATTAAAATTAGATTAGGAAAAAATAGAAGGATTTGAATTTGAATTGTAAAAATAAGGATTAGTGTTAAAAAATTCATCATAAAAAAATTCAGTATATCATCCAAACTTAAAGAAAGATTTGAATTTGAATTATTAATATATACTGTTCAAAATTACTTTAAAAATCCACGAATTAAATGATAAGGATAATATTTTAAATTTAAATTAAGAAATAGAGATTAAAATTAGAATAGGAAAAAATAGAATCAATCAGTATATCATCCAAATTTAATACCGATAATCTATCTATATCTATATCTATATCTATATATATTAATTGATATATAGATATAGATCAATAGATATAGATATATAGATTTTTGAATTATAATTGACATTCGGAGTTATGATTGACATTCTCTCTCTCCACAATATGCTCCTATAAAATATAATTCAATTTAAAAAAATAACTTATTTTTATCAAATATTTTTGAATTATAATTATCAAATATTTTTGAATTATAATTGATATAGACATTTAGTCCTACGTTTTTTTTAATGTGTGAACCACATGTGAGGTTTTTGAAAGAGCTTATTTTATAATTTATAATATAAATTAAGAAGTAGGGATTAAATTAGAATAGGAATAAATATAATCAATAAGAATTTGGATTTTTATTTGAATTTAAATTTTAATTAAAATTTTAATTAAAATTAGCTTTTAATTTAAAAAAAAACTAATAGTACATGTTATGCATCATTTGTTATTTATAAATGAAATCACCACCAAAAGAAACGAACTTCAATTTAAGAATTAAGTTTACAGCAAATAAACCAAAAAACAATATGAAATTTAAGGTTTACAAATCATTGTCTAAACCGGCTCATTACCAAGATAAATTAAAAACATCTAAATAGTCATTACAAATTGGCTCCAAAATAGAAACTATCAAAAATCCATAAATACTTCTTAAAACCAAAAGAACATCCTAATATATCAATTATCTGGTTCCTTCTTAAATTTGTCTCAATTGTTTATTAAGTTGTTTCTTAATTTATGAATAATTAAATATAATTATTTATTAGGTTCTTCATTTTTTTTAATTTTCTAAAAATGCTTATCACATTACTTCCTTTAATATATTTCTTAAAAAAATGATAATTGTCTAAATAAAATCACTCTATTTGAAAATATATTCAACAATTATATAATCAATTAAAAGTTGATTATCGTTATTTTCATAAAGAATACTCATCCCTGGTGATATATTTTTGCTTTAAAATTATTAGTAACTATAATCAAATTGTGAATAAACTGTTTGGTCATCCCCGTGCAATTTCTAAGTAAATCATCAGAAACTATAACCAAATATTTATAGCAATAAATCATTTGAAATTTGAAACTAATATCATATCAACATTAAATGAGTTTGAATTAGAAATATAAATTTACATTTAGCAATTTTTGAAATCAATCTCAATAATATATATGAATCCGGTTGCATTCATATTGATAGCAATTAATAATCTAAATCATCATAACAATAAATTAATTATAGTATCCATAAAAAAATTAATTATAGTAACAATAATAAATTTGAAATTTAAAAATTAGAATAAAATCAAATCAAAACAAACTTTAAATTTAAAAATTAATTATAGAAACAATAATAAATTTGAATTTGAAACCGACATGCTCGAGAGATTAAAAGTGAGTAATTGGGATTATCGTTATTAGAATCTCATACAACATTGTTCCTTGATATGAATCTTGCTTCCAAAATCTATGTATTCACATGAGTTATTAAAAGTTGATTATCGTTATTTTCATAAAGAATTGTCATCCCCCGTGTGATATATTTTTCCTCTTAAATTATTATATTTTCATACAATCACATACATACTTTTGCAGAAGAACGAAACCCAAAAAAATTAAAAACTATTAAAAAAAATCTAATATAAAGGATGCAATAGCTTTTGAAGAAAAGGAAGTGAAATAACTCAGATGCAGAAATGATTGTAGAAGGTATTACCCGTGCATTTAAAGGAAGATGAAATCGCTGAAAAACATGGAGAAAAATTTCCCACAGATTGACGAAGAAAAAACCCGAGAAAATGAAACCTGCAAGTAAATCAAAACCTGCAAGTAAACAATTTTGTATAGAGAACAAAGATGGATAAGGCACAACAATTTTGTATAAATGCTAACCTGCAACATAAAACGTCAATGGAAGTGAGAAACAATACAATGAACACAAAGTGCATGAAAAGCTTCAAAGCAGAAAAAGATGAAAGGAAAATGTGAATAGAGGAACCAAATAAATGACACAGAGAGCACACAGAATTTCTATTCTGATGGAAAAATGAAATGAGATAAATCAACGGAATAATAAGAGAGTTTTAAAAAGTCATAAGATTTGAATTTTAAATTTTGATTTGATGGGGAAGATAAAGAAGTTTTATACAATGAAGGAAACCATCAGATATAAAATTCAAAATTTGAATTTTGAAAAGAATATAGAAATAGTAGGCTCATGCGCTTTGTAATATTCACTCATGGATCAGATTTAAAATTATAATAGTAGGTTCCACATTTTAAATGCATATTCACTCAGTGGGAATTTTAATTGGCTTTCTTTCTTTCCATAATAGGCTCCACAATTATAACAGTTTCTAATTACATTATTAACCTTCATTTAGGCGCGAAAAAATACCCCTAGACCTTGTTCCTTTATATATAGATAGATATAGATTTCTAAGTAAATCATCAGAAACTATAACCAAATATTTATAGCAATAAATCATTTGAAATTTGAAACTAATATCATATCAACATTAAATGAGTTTGAATTAGAAATATAAATTTACATTTAGCAATTATTGAAATCAATCTCAGTAATATATGTGAATCTGGTTGCATTCATATTGATAGAAATTAATAATCTAAATCATCATAACAATAAATTAATTATAGTATCCCTAAAAAAATCAATTGTAGTAACAATAATAAATTTGAAATTTAAATATTAGAATCAAATCAAATCAAAACAAACTTTAAATTTAAAAATTAATTATAGTAACAATAATAAATTTGAATTTGAAATCGACCGGCTCGAGAGATTAAAAGTGAGTAATTGGGATTATCGTTATTAGAATCTCATACAACATTGTTCCTTAATATGAATCTTGCTTCCAAAATCTATGTATTCATATGAGTTATTAAAAGTTGATTACCATTATTTTCATAAAGAATTGTCATCCCCGTGTGATATATTTTTCCTCTTAAATTATTATATTTTCATACACACACATACATACTTTTGCATAATAACGAAACCCAAAAAATTTAAAAACTATTAAAAAAATCTAATATAAAGGATGTGATAGCTTTTGAAGAAAAGGAAGTGAAATAACTCAGTTGCAGAAATGATTGTAGAAGTTATTACCCGTGCATTTAAAGGAAGATGAAATCGCTGAAAAACATGGAGAAAAATTTCCCACAGATTGACGAAGAAAAAACCCGAGAAAATGAAACCTGCAAGTAAATCAAAACCTGCAAGTAAACAATTTTGTATAGAGAACAAAGATGGATAAGACACAAAAATTTTGTATAAATGCTAACCTGCAACATAAAACGTCAATGGAAGTGAGAAACAATACAATGAACACAGAGTGCATGAATAGCTTCAAAGCAGGAAAAGATGAAAGGAAAATACGAATAGAGGAACCAAATAAATGACACAGAGAGCACACAGACTTTCTATTCTGATGGAAAAATGAAATGAGATAAATCAACGGAATAGTAAGAGAGTTTTAAAAAGCCATCAGATTTGAATTTTAAATTTTGATTTGATGGAGAAGATAAAGAAGTTTTATACAATGAAGGAAACCATTAGATAAAAAATTCGAAATTTGAATTTTGAAAAGAATATAGAAATAGTAGGCTCATGCGCTTTGTAATATTCACTCATGGATCAGATTTAAAATTATAATAGTAGGCTCCACATTTTAAATGCAATATTCACTCAGTGGGAATTTTAATTGGCTTTCTTTCTTTCCATAATAGGCTCCACAATTATAACAATTGCTAATTACATTATTAACCTTCATTTAGGCGGGAAAAATACCCCTAGACCTCGTTCCTTTATATATAGATAGATATAGATTTCTAAGTAAATCATCAGAAACTATAACCTAATATTTATAGCAATAAATCATTTGAAATTTGAAACTAATATCTTATCAATATTAAATGAGTTTGAATTAGAAATATAAATTTACATTTAGCAATTATTGAAATCAATCTCAATAATATATATGAATCTGGTTGCATTCATATTGATTGTAATTAATAATCTAAATCATCATCATAACAATAAATTAATTATAGTATCCATAAAAAAATCAATTATAGTAACAATAATAAATTTGAAATTTAAAAATTAGATTCAAATCAAATCAAAACAAACTTTAAATTTAAAAATTAATAATAGCAACAATAATAAATTTGAATTTGAAACCGACATGCTCGAGAGATTAAAAGTGAGTAATTGGGATTATCGTTATTAGAATCTCATACAACATTGTTCCTTGATATGAATCTTGCTTCCAAAGTCTATGTATTCACATGAGTTATTAAAAGTTGATTATCGTTATTTTCATAAAGAATTATCATCCCCGTGTGATATATTTTTTCTCTTAAATTATTATATTTTCATACACACACATACATACTTTTGCATAAGAACGAAACCCAAAAAAATTAAAAACTTTTAAAAAAATCTAATATAAAGGATGCAATAGCTTTTGAAGAAAAGGAAGTGAAATAACTCAGATGCAGAAATGATTGTAGAAGGTATTACCCGTGCATTTAAAGGAAGATGAAATCACTGAAAAACATGGAGAAAAATTTCCCACGGATTGACGAAGAAAAATCCCGAGAAAATGAAACCTGCAAGTAAATTAAAACCTACAAGTAAACAATTTTGTATAGAGAACAAAGATGGATAAGACACAACAATTTTGTATAAATGCTAACCTGCAACATAAAACGTCAATGGAAGTGAGAAACAATACAATGAACACAGAGTGCATGAATAGCTTCAAAGCAGGAAAAGATGAAAGGAAAATACGAATAGAGGAACCAAATAAATGACACAGAGAGCACACAGACTTTCTATTCTGATGGAAAAATGAAATGAGATAAATCAACGGAATAGTAAGAGAGTTTTAAAAAGCCATCAGATTTGAATTTTAAATTTTGATTTGATGGGAAAGATAAAGAAGTTTTATACAATGAAGGAAACCATCAGATATAAAATTCGAAATTCGAATTTTGAAAAGAATATAGAAATAGTAGGCTCATGCGCTTTGCAATATTCACTCATGGATCAGATTTAAAATTATAATAGTAGGCTCCACATTTTAAATGCAATATTCACTCAGTGGGAATTTTAATTGGCTTTCTTTCTTTCTATAATAGGCTCCATAATTATAATAATTGCTAATTACATTATTAACCTTCATTTAGGCGGAAAAAATACCTCTAGATCTCGTTTCTTTATATATATATGTGTGTGTGTGTGTAAAATTATCGAATATGCATCACGTTATATTCTATGGAAGAATAAGAAACATAATTGTATAATTAGTATATATGTGATTTCTATCAGATATTGTTTATATATGTCGTATGCTTTATTAATTTGTATGAAATATCTGTGTACTTAAGGCGTAGGAAATAAGACATGGTTATTGACGTGTACAAGTGTTGAATACCCCTTTTAAATTAAGATTTAATTAATATATATTGACGGTATAATTTTTTTTTGCATTATCATGATGTGATATTTAGGGTGTGTTTGTGAGTTTAGAAAGGAGGGAAAGGAAAGGATTGGAGGGAGAAGGGAGGGGGGGAAGATGACGGAAAGATTTTGTAAAATACTTAAACTCACAAACACAAATGGGGAAGGGCTTCCAATAAACCCTTCCCTCCCTTCCCCTCCAATATTCAACTCACAAGCATACTTTTAATAAATTTAATAATACATAATATGTCAAGCTCATTAAATATGTATCAACGTATCATTAAATGATAATATAAAATGTCAAATATATACTAATTAAGCCTTTTAAACTATGCATATAACATTCATGATTTTCGATATATAAATATATTAAAGAAAGGATGATTTATGGGTCAAATATTGAAACCTACCATTTAAGTGAAGTGAAATTGGAATCCACTGGCCGCAATGGTTTTAGAATGGACCCTTTAATTATGATTAAAGCATTTTCAAAGGTGTTTTGAAGAAATGAAAGGCTCTCTTTTCATGTCAAAGCAAATACTCATTTTGCCCTCTCTCTCTCTCTCTCTACATATATAAGCGTGTGTGATGGTGACCTAAGTGTGTCTTGTTGAGATCCCACTATGAATAAATGCTTTTAGAAATTTTAGATTCAAAATGACCGAAGCAGTATGCCATGTTATCCACATCATGATTGATAGAATCATCATATTAAAATAAAATAATGAAAATGGACTTTTTTTTATTAATGGTATTCTTTTTCTTGGGGATTAATGGAAGACATGCATGGCCATATTGAGAAGGCAAGGGAAATACTATTAGTTATGAATTATGGCCCTCAATTTTTCAGAATTGAAGGAGTTCTGTTCCGCTTTGGGTAGACAATATATATTAATTTCCTTTGAGAAAATGGTCCTCAAATTAAAATAAAACAATTAGCAAAATTAAAAGAGTCTAAATGGAAGAAAACATCCCAAATGAGCTCATGATATGATTGATTCTCATCCCACTCCTCAATTTCAATTTATATATATCATATCTCTTTTTCATTTTTTTTTAACTACAGGTATCCTCCACTAGAGGCAATCCTGTTCGAGTCGGGAACATCCACATCATGGTGGGGCTAGCTCTCTCAACGGGGAATTTTTCCATCCACAAGACTCAAACCCGAGACCTTACTTAAGGGGAATCAGTACCACTTGAACCAAAACCCCGTTGGTTTTTTTTCATTTTTTTTGTTAAATTTCTTCTCCCCCCAATTGATGGATATGAAGAACTATAATATGGTAGACCAAATTATTCAATGAGACCCACGTGCATGAGCCGCGAGCACCACACGCGGGACAATGCTAATTGGATTTGGATATACCTTATAACTATTGATGGGCCCAAGGGATTTTGTTTATATATTTGAATTTACAAGAGCTAGTATTTTCGAACAAAAAAAAGAGCTAGTATAGAATGACAAAAAAAAAAGAGCTAGTATAGGTTTTGGCTTTAGTGTCCTTATATAGAAGGTTTGGATCTACACTATATGATGTTAATATATTAATTTTCACTAATAATGATAAATATTTGATAAAAAAAAGTGTTTAGTGTCGCATATTGAAAAGTGGATTTATAAAGCCCAATTAGGTTTTGAGAAATTGTGCATGTGGGGTTTAAGTTATTGATCATGCATGGTTATCCCATTTCTTTTTTTTTTTTTGGTACATGGTTATCCCATTTCTCAAAGACGGAAAGAAATGATTGTTAATTGCGTCGGCAATATCGATCATAACTTTAAAGAGACTGCAAAATATATAATGTACCCTTCTTTGTTGTCTGATATATTTTCCTTTATAAATTTGGTGCATTTTTACATGGTTATAATTAAGTAATACAAATGCAAATTAAAAGGCTTCTCTATGCCCGTTTTAAATCACTAAATGTCAAGAAGAACGAGATCAAATTATTTTTTTTTTAATATTTGATTATACATTCATGCATAATTAGAGAATTATCACTAATGATAAAAATGATTATTTCTTAATTTGATGATGTTGAAAAAATTGAATATTTTGTTATTGTTAAATATTAGTTATGACCACAAAGAATATGGAATATAATACCTTTCCATTTTTCACTCAATAAAGGAAAGAGGAACAAATTTTCATTTGTCACAACATTTCATTCCCCTTCTGATTTTAAATATATATATATATATATATATATATCTTGAAATTTAGTTAAGTATTCTTTTAGACATGTAGACAAGAGTATCGATAAAAATTTCATATTAAGAACAAAAAATATATATATAAGTCTTAAACTGTGTTTATCCTAGTCCAATATCATATACAACCTTAGGCGTTAGTCTCGTTCCAAAATAAATTAACTAATGCAAATTTGATCAGACAAATAAAATAATTATAACAAATTAAAATGTAATCATCATCTAGTTTATATGTAGAAAGACGTATGTGATGACGTCCTCATCATTATGGTGTCAATTCCTCAAAGTGGGGTTATTGTTTTGTTTTTTATATTCCATATATTAAATAAATAAAAACTTATGTGGCAGTTTCTATTCTTTTGAAATGGATTTGATTAGCAATAATTGTTACTTTCATATAAAAAGGACTTAGAGCGCGTACTCTCTTTCAAACAGGATACGTCCTGGGCAAATTTAATAGTAGTGTTTGGCGCCACAAAGTAAAATGTTTTGTTCTGTTTTTTATTATTTAGTTTAATTCAAGTGCGTCACTTTTCAAACCCATATCTTTCTTTATTTTTAAATATACTAAGCATAAAATAAAAATTGTATATTATATTTTTATTTCATTCTAATAATAACAAGTCTATCAATTACTATCAAGTTAATAAAACCTGAAGGCATATAGCTAGTCTTAATCATAGGATCATAGCATCATAAGGGTCAATAGAAAATTTATGGAAGATGATGACAATTAATCAAAATAAGTGAGTGCCCATAACTCACCATCATGAGAAGATTAAATTTGTTTATGAGTGCTATCAGAAACGGTTAAATTAAACCCCCAATTTCAAGACATGGAATTAAAGTGATAACGTTATCGTGTTTGAATTGATGCGAGAAAATGGGTCAAGAAAGCTAGCACGGGCACTACAAATCCTATCTCTTGATCACGTAGAGGATGATAAGCACAAACTTATATAGGTAATACATCACCATATATATCCGAAATTTGATATACATGATTATGAAGGCATATTATAGATTCAACAGTTAGATTGGTCAAATTCATATTTTACAAAAAATTATTAAGTGATATAACTCTTAAAGTTTGACACCTGGTGTCAACAAATCCTTACTATATATATAAAGTTGCACATATATTAGCAAGAGATAATGTAGCCAAGTGGTGCGCGCGCACTTTTATCATTTTATTGGAAGAGCCTCAGGGTCCGTTTGGTGCACATGATAGGATATGATAGGATAGGATAGGAGAGTTGGATAGTGACATGATAGGATAAGAGCATGATAAGCTCTTATCTTATCCTATGTTTGATGAACACCAGAATAAGAAGACAAATATGATTATTTTATTCTATCCTACGTTTGAGATGGACAGATTATGGTAGGATAAGATATAAAGAATATTAAAATGATAAAATTACCCTTATTACAAATTAAAATTATTTTTTTGCTTTTTAGCAAGCACACATAAATAAAATTTATTTTTTATTAAAAAATATTTTAATTTATTTTACAAAAAATAAAATTATTAAAAATATTAAAATTAATATAAAAATTACCACAAAAAATTGTTATTGTAGAGAGAGGAGGAGAGAGATAGGGGAGAGAGGGGGGAAGAGAGAGAGGAGAGAGAGAGGAAAGAGAGGGAGGGAGGAGAGAGAAAGTGGGGGGATAGAGGAAAGAGAGGAGAGAGAGGGGAGAAAGAGAGAGAGGAGGAGAGAGAAGGAAGAGAAAGAGGAAAGAGAGAGAGAAGGATGAGAGAGGGGAGATGAGAGGGAGGACGGAGAGGGAAGAGATAGGAGAGAGAAAGAGGGGGAGAGGAGAGAGAGGGAAGAGATAGGAGATAGAAAGGGGAGAGAGAGGATGAGAGAGGGAGGAGAGAGAAAGAGGGGGGAGAGAGGAGAGAGAGGGAAGAGATAGGAGAGAGAAAGAGGGGGAGAGAGGGGAGGAGAGAGAGCGGAGAGAGAGGGAGGAGAGAGAAAGAAAGGGAGAGAGGAAAGAAAGAGGAGAGAGGAGGAGAGAGAGGAAAAAGATAGGAGAGAGAAAGAGGGGGAGAGAGGAGAGAGGATAAATGAGGAAGAAATTTTTTTTATCTTATCTTATCTTATCCTATCACTCCCTAACTCAGCTCCCCCCTCAGGATAAGAATTACACTATAAGGATAGGATAGGATAAGCAAAAGGATTAAAGTTATCATATCATATTGGTGCAACAAACACATGATAAGTGATAGGATAGGATAAAGTTATCATATCCTGTCTCTTATCCTGTGCACCAAACAGGCCCTCAGTCTCAAGTAGTGAAGCGTGGATTCAGATCCTCTATAGCGTTGCAGGAGCCTGCATTAGCTACCGAATAGCTAGGAAATAGCTACAAAATCATTTCGTAGTTAATAGCAATAGCTATTTCCTAGCTATTCCGTAGATATAGTGGCTGCAAACAGTGAAGCGCGGGAGAGGATCCTTACACGTGAAGCGTAGGTTCACTCGGTCCGATTTAGCATGAGTTTCACCGATTTGATGCGAGTTGATGATATCAGCTCCGGTTCATTAGTATATTTGGTTCAATTAATTGATCGGACCAGTCATTAGTGTGATTACCGATCCGGTTCTCTTAATAATGGATGATATATAATAAAGGAAATGGATATGGATTCACGAGCAATTCACCTTAGGAACAAATAATCATAGACGTTAGAAATTATTGTTTGACATATGCAAGGTTGTAGGGATGAAGATAGAAATATTATCACTAAAAATACACATAACACAATTTGAGTAACTAAGGACCTGTTAAGGATATTTGCGAGTTTTCAGTTTTTGGTTTTTAAAAACTTTGAATTAAGATTTTATAACTCAAAATTAAAAACTAAAAACTACTTTTTTGTGGTTTATTTTAAAAACCAAAAAAACAAATTTTCAATTTTTAGTTTTGAGTTGTAAAAATTTGATTAAAAATTTTAAAGAAGCAAAAATTGAAAACCCACGACCACCCTAATAACCCTAGTTTATAATATGATATGACTAGAATTTCACATGGATTCACTCAATTACCATCCAAATCCGCTTAACACCTTAATATCCGTGCTTAGGTAATCTTCTTGTGAAAATAGCCACACTATTGAAAAAGCTACTCAATGTAATGGAATGAGAAAAAGTAAAACTGCGCCAGCTATAATATATCATCATGTTGATTTAACTAATACACATGTGGACTATACTGTACGGTCCACTTCCACTTTCATCTATCACTTAATTAGGTACAATATGTTATTATCTAATCTAAAACAGTACATTCCTAAGACAAAGTATGGTTCTTTCAAGATATTTTAAAAGTGCAATCATAAGTAGACTATTGGTTATATTTGGAAATGGAACCAAATCATATATATATTGGTTAACCGATTGTCAATGTAAAACCGATTAACACATTTTAGTTGTAACAGAATAAAATAATTTGAAGCATTCTAATAAAATAATGGATTAAATATGTTTAGTCCCTGAAATATAGTTGAGATTTGGTTTAGTCCCTGTAATTTAAAATCAATGATTTTGGTCATTCAAAAATTAAAAATACATCAATTTAGTCCTTATCAATAAACATTTGTAGCTAATCCGTAGCAAAGACTATAGCAAAACTATTCAATGAAGATTAAAATCATGTATTTTCAATTTTTTAGGGATCAAAACCATCGGTTTTAAATTACAGGGACAACACCAAATCTCGACTATATTTTAGGGACTAAAAACATATTTAACCCTAAAATAATTTACAATGATAAATTTTAAATCATACTTGATTGAAAATAAGAGGTCTGAAGTATCAAAGAAGGGAAAGAAGAGGGGTTACAGTGGTAGTATCTAAGCTTGGGTTTCTAAAGAGAAGGTGGTCCTTTTCATACAGAAATCGTCCATGACTGCTACGATGACATTTACAGTACTCTGTCTATTACACTGTTTGCCAACACAAGGGTTGAATCATTGCCAAAGACCTTCTGTTTCTGCCATTTTTGTAATGGAGGCCTCCAAAGACATTGAATTTTCATCGTCATAATTAGAAGCACTTCATAATCTCTTTTAATTTTGTCAAGGGAGCAAGCAGCATAGAGAAAAGGATGCAGGTGTTTCATGGGAAATTGAACTCGTCCCATGTTCTTACCAAGGGGCCTCCTCATAAGATCTTTCAACTGGTTTTTGCATTCCTCTTACAAGCTGAAAATACTTTTTTGTCGTTTGGACGACGCATTATCATTCTTCATCGTTGCAATATTATTCATTCAGGCAAAAGGGTTCTAAGGGTCAGTAACTTTGATTTTCATTTTCAATTGAGAAACTCTTTTAATATATCCCTTAAGAGCACACACTATCAATGGCTGGATCCTGCTCAAGCATCCATTAAAAGAACATATAGAAGTCCAATATATTGCATATACCGTTAGCCATTATTGATACCATAATAATGCAAGACATTTCAGTAGGCAGAATCACTTCTAGTCATTCATCTTCTAATATTACTCTATAAGAATGTACATATCGCCGTTATACTAAAACATCATCTGTAACTTTACCTTCATATTTAGATGTTAAGAAAAACAAAAGACTAATTACATAATGGTACAGAGAATTCTTAACGCTAACATACAGAAAAGAATATCCGAGCTTATAGTGGGTGAACACAATTCATTACATCTACATCGTGCCATTTCCGAATTTGAGAGACTGATACTTCACCAAGTCTAGAAAAGTATAACTTGATGACTCCAGGTTGTGAAACTCGCATTGGAATCAATTTTGGCCATTACTATCCAAAGGCTGATTGCATTAACTGCTTGCAAGGACAGTAGGATTGTTTGGGTATGATCAAATGACTAACCCAAGCCTTCAACCATATTAAAGAACTTACAGTGATATAAGATGCAATTTGATCAAAATTAATAACTGCCAAGAATTTGGAAGTCATGGGCAGCACAGTTGCTTGATCTATCAAACTTAGTCTTCAATATATGTTCACAAAAAGCTTGTTCCAAGGGACAGATCACTTAGATTTGAGAGAACTTGTGATCGAGTTGTTCCAACCTGGTGAGCAATTTCAAGCTGTTCCTCCAATGGAAGCATTTCATAACTGTAACAAAGCAGACCGACCAAGGCAGATTTACATTTCAAAACAAATAACTAACACATTAATGAAATAAACAAAAGTTGTAAATATCTGAAACAGGTAACGTCTGTAACTATGTAGTACAGCTTTTTACCTGATCCGCTATCATAGATTGATCAGGCAAGTGAAGAAAAATTACCTAGATTTTCTTAAACAGTTATCCGTTGGTTTTAATTTCATTATGATTCCATTCTATTTAATTACCTAGATTTTCTTACACAATTCTTTGACATAAATTGACGAAATTACTTTATTTTATTTTCATTTTTATTAAGACTAAGTTTGATATCTGTTTCTCAATAGCATATACAATAATATAAGGGTGAGAAGATAAAACATACTGGGATAGCAGCTCGCAGTCAACTATACTGTCAGGGCCAGGTCGATGGGCCTTTCCATTTGAACAGAACTGTCTGAAAGCTCTTGGATTTAGCCCAGCAACATGGGGTACAGCATCAACTAGCTTTCTCTGCAAAGATTGCAGTCTACGAAATGTGATCTCATCAAGAGGAGCAATGCAACCTATACTGCCATCCAAGGTACCAAATAATAAAGCAAAACGATTGGTTTTATCTGAGCCTGGACCAGATCCAGAAGTGGATAGCATCTGCAACCTTAAGAATTTAGTCACATGGGCACCAACATGAAATTCAGCTCTTGAAAGAAGCTTCTGACCTTTCCAACTCTCAGACATCTTTGGTGCATAGTAAAAAATCTGCTTCCAGACATTACAAAGGTTATGTGTCTTACAAAAAAGAAGCAATTTTTCTTGTTATTTGGAAAAAAAAAAGAATGTATTAATAAGAAAGAGAAAATAGGAGGTAAATAGGGCAGATACATAGGATTATAGGTAATCCTACTGAACATTAACGAGTCACAATTACGATGATGAAAAAAAAGCAAATGGACAAAGACCAAAATATGAATATAAAAAGAACTGAGGGAAAGGAATACTTTTAAATTCCCAATAGCTGAATTTAATCCAAGTTGACTGACTGAATGTTGCCATCGCCAACTTGACCATTTGACAAGTTACCCATCCATCTTCTCATATCCATTTTATTTTTTTCAAAACATTTTGTGTATTAGTGTCTACACCCACAGGCCCGTACAAGGCACATTAAATTTTATTGTCAAGTATACTGATACTAAATTACATCCATTATTCAATAATCATCAGAGTTATGAATTCAGTTTGTCTTTGTTTATTTCCTTTTCTTTTCATTACTAATACACCATATAAGCCAGCCCAGCAAGGAAGGACAGCGACTCAAATTTTAAATTAGATAAATAACATCACAAAATAAAAACCACCCATATGAGGGACGCAGTTTTATTTTTAGTCAAGACCTTCCACTTGGAATTAAACTGGAAAAAGTCCATATCTGATCTTCCACTACAGCCTAATCTTAGACAACAACCTAATCATTCAATTAAAAGAACTTCATATTTTTAACCTATCTTCTAGAAAGAGTAAATGCAAATCACGACAAATCAATGGAAACAAGATATCACAATGCAATCTTAAGACAAACCACCTGGATATTTTTTTGATCGTCTGAAACCATGAGGCTCAGAGTACTTCCATCAATCAAAAATTCTGTTGCAAAACAATCTAGAGAACCAAAATCCTTGGCTAATAAGCTAAGTTGAGCACCCTGTTCTTTCCAACTAAGAAAGTATATGCTTTTATGGATGTCGCCAATAAGAATGAAGTTCTTTACCTGTAAAAATGTTAATAGGTATTAACCAAACGAGGAAAAAAAAATCCCTTTGTTAACATGAGTTATCCAAATTTCTCATTTATATTATTTTTTCTTCTTTGCCACTTCATAAATTGTATCATATTAAGCATCTATAGATAACTCTTGAAAACAACTGTGAACACAACATTTCTAAATGACACTAGTGAAATTTTAATTCAATAGAGACACTTGGGAAAACTAAAAATAGATGCAAATAACTAAACCTCTTCCCATGCCATTGTTCCATTGGCTGTTTGATCATAATGACAAGAGATTTAAGGAAATATCACTTACAATATTTAAGCTCACAACATGTAATGGTGGTGCATCAAAAAATGCAATACCATTCAACTCAGTGCCAGTCCACTTATGCAAAATAATTTTTGGACCTGATGCTATTAATAGATGGCCCTGAAGTGAGGCCAAGGCAGATATAGCACCTTTTAATTCCTTTGAGTACACCTCTGAAACCTGTGAAGAAGATGAATATTTTTATTAATGTCCAAATGAAGACATCACCGAAAATTAGAGTAAAGGGACAATAATTTTGGTCACTTTTTTAAGAAAGCATTCCTGAAGATACCAGAGTTTGTGGATTATCAGTATTTTTCCCCAAAGAAAACAGGAGGATACGTCCTCTTGCAGCGACATCCTCTCCTTGCGCATAAGCAGTACCAATTGCTAAAAGCGTTTCATTTTCTTTTGAGGTTGAATTCTACAATAAGATAGATTTCACAGAGAAATTATTAAGGGCCAGCATCAATCAGCACCATCAATTGTATTACATTACCATATTCAGCATTCAGCTTGCTTTCAAAACCCAAGGAAAAAACATTACCATCAGAGTAACCATCCTCACAGTGAGGGCATTTTCAGAAGTTTGCATAGGTATCGTTGCCTTTGTTTGCCAAGGGCCCCCAGACTTTTCTGGCTCCATGATACGAACCTCAAATTCATCAATGGTATAAGAGCGGTTTTGATCATCAGAATTCAGATTCTGACTCTCAGTCTGATGGTTGACATCTTGTTCAACCAGGGAAACTACTTGATTTAGTGGCTTAAGAACCTGATTAGAATAATTAAAAATAAAAAAGTTGTATTACTTCAAAAACATGTGACTGACAAAGCAGTAAAAGCAAAAGAAGAATCGTTCCATCTAAATTATCATAATAAAAACGGGTAAAAAAAGATCAAGCCATTTAGTTGAGCTGGAAAAGGCAATTTTAACAGGCGTACAAAATAATATAATTAAGAAGCAATTTTCAATCGCATAAATATTGAATGAACCACTGATAGGGTTAAAATGCACTAGAAAAATAACAAACTAGTGACAGTGATTACTTCATAAGTAAACCCTAAATATACACTTTTTCTATAATAAGGAAATATGAATAATATAGAACACAATTTACAGATCAAGATACAAGCAAATGTCAAAAGAACCTTTTAAGTGCAGGATTAGTTTATGTAGTCTAATTATTAGCTCAAAAGTTGGAAATAACTCATAAGTGTTCTATGTGTAAGTGTTTATAAATGCTGGACCTGGAATCATGAAACAATTTGTATTCAAGATTCCAGCATAAAGGAATACTTGTAATTATTATTAAATGTGTAATAAATATGACCTTGTAAGCCTATCAATTATGCTCTTGAATATTGCTAGCCAATTTTAGAGATGGGGAGATAGAGAGAGATACTTACAGGAAATGAGACAATAAGTGGGTACAAATTCTTCTCTGCAAAGTAAGTTACTTGATGTGGAGTGGCTTTTAGTGGAATCTAAGAATAATGTCCAAATTAGAAAAGGTCATATCAAATTTGATAGAAAGTTAAAAGTTATAATAAAAAAGGAGACATGAAAAAGGAAAGAGGAAAAAACCCCACTTTCTGTACGGGCCAGTAGCTGTCATAGTTTGAGCCAGAAGGCAATTGGCAAATCTTTAGAACACCCTAGACAGAAGGTACATGAAATAAGTTCAGCCACAATCATAGATGTGATAAATGATACATACAAGGAAACTATTATCCTGTACCTGCGATGTAACATATATGAGTCCATGATTGCAGTTCACATTGTGAAGGACAGTGAAAGCAACAATAGACCCATCACATAGCTGACACAGGAGAAGAGTAAGATAATTTGTCAAATATCTTCTACAACAATATTAACAATGAATTATACTTTTTTTCCTTTACATATTAAAACAAAAGCCAGAAAAATACAGTCATCCAATAGCTGACCTGTGGATGAACACGAAGCCGTTCTCTTAACACCATAACCCAAGCCGGTCTTAACCCCGATAGGAAGAATCCTTCATAACCACCAATATTCTTGAAAATAGTAATTTGTTGACAGGGTGATCCATTTGATGTCTCCTCCCTGGCATACGCATCCAAGGGCACACGAACAAATCTCAAATTTCTAAGCCTGGAGACACTAGTACTGCTAAGGCCAATGGGTCCTCCCGCTGCTACAGAATCCTCAACTTTAGAAGTACCATCTGGACTTTCATACAGATAAGCATGATAACAAAGAATTGTTCCATCACTCAAAATGCCAAAAAGAAATGGTCGGCTATGCTGCCCTGACCATCTCTGCATGGTCAACTCTACAACCTTCATATTCAGTACATTTTCCTTTCTACCTTGACTGACAACTCCATCAGAACCTCTATCTCCCTTCTGAGAATCTTTTGAAACCTCTTTCATCAGAGCATCAACAAGATGGCTCTTTCCAGACATAAAATTATCCACAGAAAAAACACAACTGAAATTGGGCACATCAAATATTTCAAGGTTACCATTTTCATAACAAACAACACAATAAATATCCCCATGGTCCTGAGCTGCACCATCAGTGCCATCAATAGCCTCACCAACACCAGTAGAAAGCCAAGCATCAGTACTTGTTTTCCTTAGCCATTGCTCAGGTCCTTTATCATGGTACAGTGTACATGAAGAAACCAATCCCTTTGAGCTCTCAAATGAAGCCGGAGAAGTGACAGAAATGGTGCAGGTACTAGGATCTGTAAATTAAAATGAATAAGGAAAAAAAGGCATCTTGGAATAAAAAACCCAAAGCAATTTGATAATAGATATTAAGACTGCTTCTCAGAAACATTATGCTTGCACTATGTTCTCAGTCCACTGTTGAGTCTAAAAATTAAGAAAACAAGCAGTACAAGTAATACAAGTACATACCTAAAAATGAAATAAATAAAGACAAATTGATCCTGAGAAAAGCTATGAAAATAAACCACTGAAATTGATAAATATAATTTATTTGGAAAAAAATAAATAACCAAAAAATTACCTCCAATCAAAAGTCGAATACTTCCATCGCTCATTCTGAGTAAGACATATGGATCAGCTATAGAAACGGAAAGTGCTAAAGCACTCTCAGATCCAGAATTAGATTCAGAGTTAGAAGCTCCAAAGCTTATATCTTGGGTCATAAAAGAACCATCTAGAATTCGAGCACCACGTTCATAGACCTGGATAACTCGACGCCTATGAACAAAACCAGGACTACATTAGTGATACTGAATTACTGATAGCCTATAATCTTAATCTGAAATCAGCAGAATGGAAAACTATGACAATAATACATTGGCTACAATATCACATAAAAGAAACACAAAAATCAATAGGGTTAACCAATATATACAAAACATAAATGGTGTCATGAACCAACAATCCCCAAAAGTTTGAGCTATTAGGTGAAAACACAAATGTTTTTTGTATTATATCTTAAATACATCCTCTCATGGAAAAGACCCTTGAGCTTGAAGTGTGGACAATTCACGGGCCTAATTGCATTGTGCTGAAATTCAACTTTAATTAAAAAATGGGGTGGCAAATATTAACACTCCACTTAGTCCTAGAGGCTCACTCAAATATCATATTATGAACCAACTATCCCAAAAGCTTAAACTATTAGGTGAACACACACAAATAGGTTTTGTATCTATCTTTAACAAATCAAATACACTTTCTATTTCCCCATCAAGTTGTGAAAGCCCATGCAGTAAAAAATCAACAGTTGACAAGAAATAGATAAATAGAAAAAAAAACCCCAGACAAGTGGTAAAGATCCATAAGCAGAAAGCAAAAGAGCAAGTTCAGATGATGACCCATCTAATTAAATTCTATTCTAACAGAAACATCAATCACCAACCACAATAGAGATTCATAAAAGCAATAAGCAAAATCAAAGTGGAGATAAAATCCCACCTTCCAAATAAATTCCCCGCAGCAAGTGTTTTTCCTTGAACATAATAGTCAACACTTTCAGTAACCTCACTCAGAAGATCAGCTGTTTCTAGTACCTAATCATAACAGGCCAAAAACAAGAGCCATTGTAAGTTTGTAACTTTGTAAGTGAACGCACAAGTATTACTGCCATTTATTTTCTAATATTTGTGTTGTGAGAAATTCCATTTAAGTGCAATGACGAAGAAATCTAGCACACAGAATACTTATTGTCATGAACCAACTATCCCCCAAAAGCTTAAGCTATTGGGTGAAGACACATGAATGGTTTTATTCTAACATACCCCCTCACGCAAGAGTGCATTGGGCTTGAAGCATGGACAATGCAAAGACCCACCTACCTTGTGCTCAAATTAAACGTTTCTTTATTAGAATATTGCAGGAAGCAAGGATCGAACTCTAGATCACTTGGTTGGTCATGAAGCTCTAGTACCATGTTATGAACCAACCATTGTTGTCAGGATCGTGATCTAGATCGTAAGATCGTACGATCTTACGATTTTGCTGAGCCTCTCCGAGTCAGATCGCAGGTAAGATCGCAAATAGGTAGGATCGTGTGGGATCGCTGAGTTAGATCGTGAGATCGTACGATCTTCTCGATCCCAGCTGCTCGAAAATCTGGGTTGGATGTTTGCGACCTGGTTCGAAAAAAAGTGGTTCGACCCTGATTTTTAATGTCTGAGTCGTTTTCTGTGTTGGAACCCTACTGCGCGATCTATGTTCTTCTCCATCAGAATCTTTCCTCTCTTCCTCCCCATCCTCACTGCGTGATCTGTGTTCTCCTTCATCTGCACGACGCACGTTCTGCTCCATTTTCCCGGTGTTCTGCAGCTTCTCCTTCGTCTTCCTGCTGCTGTTCTGCGCGCGTTCTGCAGCTTCTGCCTCGTCTTCTCCAGCTAGGCTGCTGCCGCGCACACCCTAGCTGCTGCTGCGCGCTCCTCTGTTTTGAGTTGCTGCTGTGTTTTGGTTCCTCTGTTCTGGACTATTTTCCCCCTGCTGTGTTTTTAAGACATGTTTTTTATGTTATGAGTATGAAATTTCAGATTTATGTGTGTTTTAATGTTGTCATTTATAGGTTTATTTCATAATTTCTATGCATATATTTATGTTTTAGTATAATTTTTCATTTTGGTAGGATCTTACGATCCTTGTTATGATCCTACGTTTCTACGATCTTGCTACCCCCTCCCAATCCTGCGTAGGATCTTGATCCTGACAACCTTGGAACCAACTATCCCAAAAGCTTAAGTTGTTGGGTGAAGACACATAAATGGTTTTATTCTAACACTTATAATGGACACAACTGGAAAAATAGAAAAAGAGAAGAATAATAGAAGCATGGTATCAAGCAAAGAAGGAACTCAATCTAGCCAACTTCTAGAAAACTCCTCTCCATTCATGGATCCTTCACCTACATACCACTGTAAACAAACCCAACAAAACAAGTTCAAGCAGTCTTACAACAATAGATCCTTATGCTTTCTACACCCTAAATCCAACAAGAGTACAAGACAACTAGACTAGTAGTTTGAACTTGAACAAACATACCAACAACATTAAAAACCAAATGCAACAAAAAACTTCACTTGTTAAGTAATGGCTTCAAAGAAAGAAAAAAGACTTCACTTCCTTCTTACCTTGACAGCACCACCACTGCAATGCTTGCTAAAATTTTAATCCCTAAGTTTAAATCAAGATAACCATTAAAAAAATTTCTAAAATACTCCCTCCGTCCCTAATTATAAGACCCCTTCTAGAAGAATTGAATGTCCCTTAATATAAGACCCTTTGCAGATTTCTAGATGAATTAGTCAATTTTTCCATATTTGTCCTTCATTAATGTTTAACTTTTTTAATTCCCCATATATTAATTAGTGTGAATAATTAATGAAGTTTTAGCCTCATGTTAACTAAACCAATGAAAATTGACTTTTTTAGTCTTTCACTATGTAACAATTAATGTTCCTAAAATATAATGACATTTAAATAGGGGTATATTTGGAATGCTATAAACTTTTTTAAAAGACCAATGCATTAACTAACTTTTCTTAAACTGTGTGAAACGGTTGAAAGGGTCTTATAATAAGGGACGGAGTGAGTACTTTACAAACTACACTTGCATCCACAGGTAGAATATTTGTACATTTTCAATATTTAATAGCTTTGATATATATATGTATATGCGTGTGTCTATATATATCATTTTCCAAAAGCGCCAATCAACTCCCTCCACTTTTGTGGCAGCATATAAATCTATTCTTTAGGGGGATAATATTCACTTGCACTTAAGCTTAAAATTGAACCAAAAGTAGAAGGTGTTTTACCAATGAGAAAAGTGATGCAGGTTTCTGTAGAGTTCAGGAGGCATAACACTAACAGGCAAAAGATCAATCTGATTAGGTTTAAATTTGATGATGAAGCTTGTTTTGCAGCTGTTATCAATCTTTATTTTTCTTATTGTCCAAAAATTCTGTATTTGGTTGTCTATGATTCAGTCCACCATCAAAATGAAAAAAATCAAAATCCTAATTTCACAGGAACTCACCCAAAAAACCACCAATTGAATATGTCTCCTATTGCCAACAAACTATCTTTCCTAAAAATACATAAGTGAACTTTCAAGTCCCAATATTCCAACACTTAATTCACCCAAGAAAACCAACATTTTCATGTTAAATCTTAACCCCTCATCTGCGCTACATCACAAAATGTACAGGGTGAAGAACGCAAACCTGGCAGTTAGCCAATGGAGATAGAAATAGATATAAAAAATATTTGAGGGTGGGGGAATACAGAGGAATAAAGATAAAAGCTAGGATTAGATGCCACATTGCTTACATGGTACAGATCTATAAGTCCACCTGTGAATACCAGTTTTTATCAACAATGACAACAAAAGCCTCTCCCCATCAGGTGGAGGTCAGCTACATGAATTCAACAGTGCCATATTGCCCTATTGTGAATCATGACTAATGATAAACCATTTGACCAGTCTTTAGTATCCATTTAAAAAAATTAACAACCAAAGTATGAACCATTCAAATAAATTTTAAAAACAAGTTAAGCATTACTAAACACAAGTTTTATAAGTATTTGAGATTTGAGATTAATATAAGGTTATATATACAGAAATATGTCCGCAATGCTATATTGATAGGACTGTTACTCACGTCATATATAGGATAAGCAACTAGCAATAGGGAAGACCATCAAACATATAAATATATCGACCTTGATTTTGTGTCCATGCTTATTTCTATTTAGGCACTGATGTAATATTTGAACTCCATATCCTCAAGTAATTTGACTAGAAATTCCATCCACAAATAGCATTAAAATCAAAACTTATTGAACATTTTATGAATCATAGCTTATCCTTCCTAAATCAAATACGCTAAAACAAATTACCATAGTACGAGCCTCCAAACTTATAATAAGGTACGCATGATACTCATCGTCATCATCAGCCAGCTTAGAAGAATCAGCATTATGAGAGCGTGTGCTCTTATGATAAACAGTCCAAATTCCTTTGCAACCAGGAAGTTCAACCTGAAAATATGCATCATGGAAAAGATGGTGAATGTTCCACACCACTTTGCAAATTTTTGTCAATTGGTACATAAAAAAACCTACAGATCATTCAGCAACAAGAAAACAACTGGAAAGCGAAAATAGTACATCACAATCAAATGCTAGATGCATATGAAAATAATGGATTTACGTTACCATCTTATTGATATAGTATCAAAAATAAAAGTGCCAGTAACATATGCATCAAGATTAAACGCAATATATTGAAAACATATCCCACCAATAAAAAACAATGGACAAACCTCGGTAATGACTTCTGGGCGAATTGATTGCCGAAGAACACACAGAGAACCATTCTTTCCATGACCAGAGCAGCACACCTGCATAGTGGATCAAGATATGTGAAACAAAAAAATGAATAGTAAAACAGAACTGTGTTAGACACAACACACTTTTGGTCATGGTCCATGGAATATTAAAGGTATACAAACAAGAGCTGCAATGGCATCTTTCACTCCCCCCGCCATCCCTTTCCCCTCTGCCTAATCTAAGCAAGTTAATAGTGGTGGCATTAATTTACTCATAGTAAAAAATTAAATATACTGACCAATTCATAGTTACTCTGTTTGGCTATCCCTGTAGCATTTGCATCAGCATTTATCCTTAAACCGTATGAGAAATCTTTCAGAGGACCAACATTAATCAATGAATCCCTCACTGCAAACGAGAACGATTTCTGCAGCCAATATATAACAAGTTCAGTAAGTTTAATACACCAATAAATTTCAGAAAATGGCACTATAAAGTAAACGAAGAATGAGTTGACACTTGACAGCAAATGAAAGAAGTAGATGTTCACTTAATCTCCTCTCAGACCTTTCCTCTGTGCATAAAAAACCATTACCTGTGCTGATTCTGTTCTATTTTGAGCAGATCCATACAAGGAGAGCTCCTCACCACTAACCATATCTTGCAAAGCATCAGAAGGTGACCTCCGCAATCGCTTTGTTGAAGGAGCATCTACTTCAATATCACCAACCTATCAGATGCAGGAGAATATGTTATAAATGGCTTTATAGATAGAGAAAATATAAGTAACAAATAAAGATAACACTAGGTTTTGCTAAAAAAAATTATTAAACAAAAAAAACAACTACAATTAGAATAGCATATTTGCATCTACTGAAAGAAATTTCTTTAAAAGAATCTATCAAGAGAAGGTAGTAGAGAAGTTCAAGACATCCAATATGCACCTCTTCTTTTAGATTGGATGACAACATTGAAACACCTGATCCACAAGAAAACTGCACCAGCATACTGTCCCCTAATCGACTGGCGAGAAAAAACAGAGAGTTTCCAATTGTCGTAATACCCTAAAATTTTGTGCAGATATTCAAAAAGATAAACTCAATCTGAAAATTGATCTGTAATGGCTAGATTCAAATTTATAACAACATTAGCACAATGGGTAGGACTTTTCAAACTTACAGATGACAGAACTGAAGCTTTTGACTTGGAAAGATCAAGTCTCTGTACAACCCTGAAAGTGAAGAAATGTTTGTTGGTCTATTTAAATAGGTTTTATCATAATTGTGTTTGGTAATGTTCTACACATTACACTGCAGCAACAGTTGCAATAGGAAAAGAAACAGCAACTCTCTTACTCTATTCTACAATCATGTTGTCTACTCTACAACAACTAAGCCTTTACCAGTAGGTGGAGTCAGCTACATAGATCAAACAACCCTATAATTCTTCGTCACGCATTACATTCAATCAAGTTGTCTACTCTATAATTCTTAAAATTAATTTCCCTCTGCCCATCAACTATAGACCAAAAGTTAAAAACTCAACTAAAATTATTTCTCCTTAAAAAAAATAAAACTGCTGAATTTTAAAAACCGGTATAACCTTAAGTTGCAATACCTTCCACTTTCATACAGGTAATATAGGATGATAGAATGGAAAAAGAGAGGATGAAAGAGACAGACATAAAACCAATCACAGGAACATAACATTGAAAGATTTTTAGAGTACTAAAACAATAAGATTCTCCTTCCCAAAGCAAAATCCATATTCCTATCCTATGTCAGCTGGAGTGTAATCGTAATCTAAATCATCTGGCCAGTCAATAAGCAAAAATAAACATATAAAGAATGTGAACAAGGGAGATAACAAAGGACGAGCAACATACCTTCCATCATAAATAAGAGTAAGCAATAGTAGTTCACCCGTTTTTGTTGACAGCAAGGCCACATCATTCAACAACCAAGTTGCGTTGGCAGCATCAAGTTCCACATTGAAACTTGATCTTGGCATCTCCTGACTGAAATGAAATTCATAACAAATGGAACATAAAATAAATAATCACAGATAAACCAAGGGGCACATAAAAACATCACATACCAGCATCATCATAATCATCACAACAATTTAAAAAGAAAAAAAAAAGAAAAGAACAGCCATGACATGTAAATCAAATAGAAATAAGAAAAGGAAGGTACTTCCAGTTATAAATGTTTAATACAAATACAATAGGAAAAAGTTAACCATTGTGCATTATAAGGGGAAGGCAAAACATTGCAAGAAAAGAGAGAGGTAATACTACTATCAAATAATTCTATATATCGATGCCTAGAGCTTCATTTTCTTTCTTACGAAGAGTACAAGAAGAGAAAGAATCACCACCTACTATCAAGCGAAACAGCATAGCTATTCAAGGCCAATGCACATGAAGCAGACTGCAAAAACAACCTATATGATTAGATTGTTGCTTATATCTTTTCAAAACCAAAGACTATTAATTGTGAAAATACAACTACATACACATAAAATATGTTCATAACTTCATATATCGTTCCAATTTATAGAAATTGAGCAGACATCGCATATTTATGCCTAAGCTACATGTTTACCTGACTGTGATAATGAATAGTGTTAGCACCAATTACAAGAACACCACCAATTGGCGAAGGCACTGCAAGAAGTTTGTAGGCATCGTGGGGGAGATTCTGACAAATGAATATGACAAACACAATTTTAACAAACAATTTAAAGTTTAAAAAAAAAAGCAAAACATCAGCACAGGTAAAAAGATGCTGGACTCTGGAGATATGTACGATATCCGTAAGGAAATATCATTCAAAATATTATAAATTCTCTATGTGCACATTGATTAACCATTTACAGAAGTGATCTCACATGCAAGAAGAAGAATTGTAAACAAAAAAGATAACAGAATATAACAGATGCTACTCACACCACATTTTGTTTGACTACAAGTTTAAGAGCAAGTAAAACCAAAAATCATTAGAAGATAGAAAGAAAAATCTAAATACAAAAGAAATGAATTGCAGTCACCAACGAGCAGGTTAAGTAAATCGACCATCACTTACCTATTAAAATCTTCTATTTTTCCAGAGTCACTATATAACAAAATGGCCTATTAGAACACCTTGAGGATATTCCATAGTATCATGGTTATAACTTCAAAATTTTTAGAGAAACTTAGATAACTTCTTAGGAATATCTCCATATTTACTTATACTTCATGATTTGTTTTCTTATTTAATCAGGATTAGGAGTCTTCTATTACTATAAATAGAACTTAATGCTTTGTCTTTCGTATCACATCATAATACAAAAGAGGATATTATTTACAACCTCTTTTATCTCTCTTATCCACCTCCGCTACCTAAATCCCTATAATTTCAAGATAGTATCAGACATGTACCATCCTCCATACCTGTCACATTACTATTCCCACCTCTACTTTATTTCCATGTTTATTATCTTCCTTCTGATTAGTCATTGCTCTTGCTATGTTTTCCTTCTAGCACCCTTTCTCTTTCTCTCCAGGTGTCAATAGTGTTTCTTTCTTAGTAGCCTTTCTAGTTTCTACCCACCATCAGCACAACCTTCTTTGGAATCCTTAGACTGGTTCATCCCTCTGTCATGTTGTCATTTTGGCGGTCTCTTCTCTGCCTACTACCACCATCTAACAAATTTCCAATGAGCTTTCTAGCCGCTGACCACACCATAAAACTTGTCTCTCTCAAATTGACCTCATCTCCCTGTTTGCAGCTGCCCATCGCCACCTGACGACTTTCCCAATGTGACTTTCAATTGACAAACCTACCATTGGGTTCATCTCTTCCAAATTGACCCATTATCAAAAGATTCAAATTGAACCACTCCCACATGCCTAGACGTGCCACCCCTCCTGATTTGCCACTCACTCCACGCGCCATCCTTCCAACTGCGCATGGCTGTTTGTCTAGCAACATTCTCAATCAAGATTCATTGTATCACAATCAACTTCCTCTCCTCTAGATATGGCCTCTTCTCCCATCATCACATGTCAAAGACTCTTATTAGCAGCCATCATCACCATCAGCCTCATCCTCCCTTCTCCGACCATACCCAACCAATTTCGGCACCATTGCCACCTATGACGTGCCAAATCAGTCTCAGATCTGTTCAGACTTGTTTGGTATGTCGCAAGTGGTTCTGGATTGTGGCTACCATTATGTGGTTTCAATTGTTTCTTCTGCCTATTGGTCAACTCTGTTCTATGCCTACTTCTATATGCTGCAGTTAGATTTGTTTGGTGACCCAAACCATCTTATGTTTGTCATGTTGTTCTCTTTTCATTTACAACCATTATGGTGACTTCTTTCTTACCAATAAGTCATACAAAGATGAATTGATGATGATTCACACCAGCCTCCCACTATGAATCAGACCAATAGTGATTTCTCCTAACCCACTACTAAGTCATGCCAGCAATGAACTCTCCAAGGCTGTTACTCACACCAGTCTTATTTTTCATTTTAAATTTTTTGGCTCTCTTAGATTCTCTTGTGGTTTTGAAGCTTCCAAATGTTATTGATGAATTTGGATAAGTTCTAGTTGCTTATATGTATAATTGCTTGCCACGAAATTTACCCTGATGTTCATTCCAATGAAGTCTATTGAACTGGTGATCTTTAGAGACTATTCTTTCTTGGTCATGCAACAATCTAACCAGCTTGTTAGACCGGTGATTTTTCCAGCTATTTTGCTTAGTTGTCTTTCTAACAATGCTCGTATCTCTGATGTTTCCAGCATCCTTGAGTTTCCTATCCAACCATGCTTTGTGAAGCCCAAATTATATATTTTGGTTATTTTTTCTTTTTAAAGGACTAATTTGTAACAAGCTTAAAGCTTAGTAAACTTTAGCTTGAGGAGGAGTGATGAAATATCTAGAAGATATTTCATAACATCATAATTATATCTTAAAATAGTTTACAGAATCTTAGATGATCTATTGCGAATAGTTAACATATTTCTTTATATCTTAGCAGTGGTCTTTTTTGCCTTCTCATTAGTCATGGCGAATTCCAGCCACCCTTTCTCTCTCTAGTCCACATTTTCCAATAGGAAAGTATTTAATTTTATCATTCTCACTGTCCCAATTAATATCATATTATCATGCTAGCATTGAAAAAGGTCCATATGGTAGGCCAAAAACAATTATAAACAAAAGATAACCACCACAAAGAACACCAAGAAATAACCCAAACATGTCAAACCCAACAAAGAGAGAGAACTCTTAGATTTTGGACCGGGCCTAACTTACCCCAAAAGCTATCCTGTAAGGTGAGGATTGCCCAAAGCTTATATACTATCAAATGGTCTTATCTCTAGGCAATGTGGGACTCTATCACACCCCCTTCACGCCCAGAGCTGGACATCTAGAGTGTGGACATCTATATGGGTGGCAGCCCAATAACAACAGATCATCTAGGATAGGCTCTAATACCATCTTAGATTTTGGACTGGGCTTAACTCAACCCCAAAAGCTAGCTTATAAGGTGAGGATTTCCCAAAGCTTATATACTATTAAATGGCCTTATCTCTAGGCAATGTGGGACTCTAACACGAACATCTCAAATCAAACCACTAAACATGGAAATAATGCAGCCTTAGAGGATAACTCATTGTTAGAAATATAATATAAATGTCATTCATGTCTTCATCTAATAACTTAAGCTTCTGGGATTATTGGTTCATGACATGGTATTAGAGCCTCTATACCAAGTGGTCTAGAGTTCAATCCTTGTCGCTCCCATTCTTCTTAGAAAAAGTTGAATTTAAGCACAAGGTAGATGAACCAGTCCATTGTCTATGCTTTCAAGACCAAAGAGTCCTGACATGAAGAGGCGACAAGTTATAAATATAATATAAAAACCATTCATGTATCTTCACCTAATAGCTTAAGCTTTTGAAATCGTTGGGTCTGTGGCTTTTGTTCATATTCATCATCAGCATCGTTCAAAAGATGATCTTCCTGCTATTAGATGAGTTTTCTTATGTCATACTCCTAACAAAAAGGGATATAGGTATTATCATCCTTCGAGTCGTTTCTTTGTTTCCATGAATGTCACATTTAATGAAGATGAGTCTTTCTTTCCTTGTCCCCAACTTGGGGAAGGGCGAACCTAAGTCCTTTTTTAAAGTTGTGTCCTCATTCCTTTATTCTCTAACCGATTCATGTGTAGGGTACATTCAAACGGTGACTCACCAAAATCATCCCTTGATCTTACTAAATTCAACGTAGGTACACCACAACTAATGAATGAGAGTGTTAGATTGTTGTTAGATTGTTAGTGTATTTTATATTAGAGTAGTGTATCATATGTTAGATATGGGCTTGGGCCTATCACTATGTAAATTTGTGAACCTACCTATGTATATATATTATTTTCCGATGTGTATTATGGACACAGGGATTCTATCATGTCTCTCGCTATCTCTTTATCTTAACGTGGTATCAGAGCTTGGTTCCGATCCAGGGACCTGTGGGTTATGGGCTCAGTGACACTTTTTCCCCTATCGCCAAGATGGCTTCTGTCAGATTATTTTTAGCCATGGCTATTATTCGGCATTGGCCCCTCTATCAGTTAGATGTCAAAAATGTCTTCCTTCATGGTGATCTGCTAGAGGAAGTTTATATGGAGCAACCTCCTGGTTTTGTTGCTCAGGGGAGTCTTCAGGCTTGGTGTGTCATCTTCGCAAGTCTTTATATGGTCTTAAGCAGTCTCCCAGTGCATGATTTGGTAGATTTAGTAGTCGTCCAGCAGTTTGGTATGACTCAGAGTGAGGCTGACCATTCTATGTTTTATCGCCATTCAGCTGCTGCGTGTATCTACCTAGTAGTGTATGTTGACGACATTGTCATTAAAGGTAGTGAATCTAGTGATCACAATGGCATTTCACAAATAAAACAGCACCTTTGTCATCATTTTCAGACTAAAGACCTTGGCAGACTTAGATACTTCTTGGGGATTGAGGTAGCACAATCCAAGAATGGAATTGTAATTTCTCAGAGAAAGTATGGATTGGATATTTTATAGGAGACTGGGCTGATGAATTCCAAGCCCATTGACACACCTATGGATCCAACTGTTAAATTCCCACCAAGTCAGGGGGGCCACTTTTAGATCCTGAGAGATACAGGAGATTGGTTGGAAAATTGAACTACCTCACTTTCACTCGTTCAGACATCTCCTTTGCAGTTAGTGTGGTAAGTCAGTTTCTTAATTCTCCATGTGCAGGTCATCGGGATGCAGTCATTCGCATTCTAAAGTACATTAAAGGAGCACCAGGAAAAGGTTTGTTATATGGAGACAATAAACAAACTCGAGTTGTGGGATACTCATATGCAGATTGGGCAGGCTCTCCTACTTATAGGAGATCCACTTTTGGATATTGTGTCTTTATTGGTGACAACTTGATTTCCAGGAAAAGCAAGAAGCAAAATGTGGTGGCAAGATCAAGTGCAGAAGCAGAGTATATGGCTTTAGCCACTTGTGAGCTTATTTGGCTCAAACAATTTCTTGAAGAACTGAGATTTAGGGAGGTTACATAGATGTCTCTCATTTGTGATAACCAAGCTACCCTTCACATTGCCACAAATCCAGTATTCTATGAGAGGACCAAACATATTGAGATACATAGTCACTTCATTAGGGGAAAGATTTTATCTGGAGACATTACTACTTTGTTAATTCCAATGATCAGTTGGTAGATGTCTTCACTAAATCATTGAGGGGTCCTAGAATTGATTATATATGTAACAAGCTTGGTGCATATGATTTATATGCTCCAACTTGAGGGGGAGTGTTAGATAACTTAGATTGTTGTTAGATTGTTAGTGTATTTTATATTAGAGTAGTGTATCATATGTTAGATATGGGCTTGGGCCTATCACTATGTATATTTGTGAATCTATCTATGTATATATATTATTTTCAGTTGTGTATTATGGACACGCGGATTCTATCATATGTCTCTCGTTGTCTCTTTATCTCAAGAGAGAGGAAGGAAAAACCCAAACTAGTCCAACAACAACTTCAATTGTTTGAACATATGGCAAGCACTAAGGCACTTATTCTTCGATCCTTGAATAAAATACATTGGATATGCCTTTGAATACATAAAACCTAACCCAAATGACTTACTCATTGCCTTAAGAAAGGGAAGAAGGGCTTGTATCCAACATCCTATCTCTCGATTTCTCTCTAGAAAATCTTTCCTTGTAACATGAGTTTCATTTGCACTCTAAAGTTCTAAACTAAATCAAAATCCTAACAATACATGAGGCATTGAAGGATAAGAACTAGGTTCAATCCATTATTAATGAAAAGAAGAGTGCTTTGGAAAACAAAATAAAATATGTCATTGTGAACTTATGTTGGAAATCAAGTGAGCGATGAAGTTCCACTCTGGTTAGGAATGGGTTAAATCAAAATAATATAAGCAAACAGACCCATATACTCATTGCCTTAAGGTTTTGGATCAAGATGAGGTGTCAAGTTTGCTAGTGCGAGTTTTAGTACCAACTCGTGTTGTGAAGCCATTGGACAAGACTTGTCTCTTGATCAGTAACCTTGCTAGTGCTCAAAGAGGCTTTTGCCTAGGAGGAACATGCTAATATTGCAACTCACACTTTGGGGAAGAATGTTGGAAATCTAAGCGAGAGTGATGAAGTCTTACATTGGTTAGGAATGGGCTAAGTGAAAATAACATAAGCAAATAGACCCATACACCCACTGCCTAAAGGTTTTGGGTCAAGACGTGGTGTCAAGTTCGCTTGTGATTTGTTGCTTAGCCCATTATTGTAGCCCTCCCTAACCTCTAACTAGATTCACAATATTAAGGTTAAATCTTCTAGATATTCTAATAGTTCCCTTATTTTATTAGAATTAGGAGTCTTCTATTAGTATAAATAGAGCTTAGTGTTTTGTCTTTTATATCACATCAAAAACACAATCTCTCTTTTCCTTCTCTTCTACCTAAATACCTATAATTTCAAGATTGTCAATTGTTGTCGTGCTATCTAGGCATCTACATTGAACTTACAACAGCTGACCAAATAAGTGGATGTTGCTTCAAAGTTGTGCTGATACTAAGTGCTGATATCATGCAAGTATGATGCTTCCATGAGAGACGCCCAGCCCAAGTAAGTTCACGTTCATGCAGGATCACCATCACAGGTTCAATATAGCCTATACAATTAGTTAAACCAATTTTCAAGACTCATTAAAAAAAAAAACACACAACTAATGTACATTGATATGTTTTCAGTCAAAGAAAATAGATAAACAGGACATGAAATAAAAATCACCAGAATCTGTTATGTTTCAATTATAGTTATACATTAATATTAGTCAATTCAGGTTTTGCTTCAGAAATGACACTACTAATTTTATTCAAACTAAAAAAAAGGCGACCAGATAAGGAAGCAGAGAAATGAGTTTAAGAAACATAACATTTTGACCAAACCAACAGTCAATATTTTACTATGCACAATAATAAATGCTTAGTTACACAAATCACACATTTTTTAAACCATATATTATTATCAAAAAGTAAAGCTGATCTCTTTCTTTAGAGTGTTAATGGATTGAAATGCATACACAGATGATAGAATTCTATTATTCTATTATTAATGAAACACTGTAAATTCATTTGCGATAGAAATAAAATCCTGAAATTCCAGGTTGTGATTTACCACTGCTCTCCAATAACAACTTTTCAACAACATAGCACATACAATTAACTTTTCTTTACTGAAAAAATATGTTAACCATGACCTATCAAATTTATAGGAATAAAACTATGATGCTGTGTATTTAGGTAAAGTTCAAATCAGGAGACCATGTTTTTTCATCCACATTCATTATATGGCTGGATTGAGGTTATGACCACAATCCCAGTCACCCAAACTGGGTGTGAAGGAAATAAATGTTCTGGATGACTCCCCAATTGGAGCCTGCAACTTTCTCCTGAATTTCATGAGATTTCTGTCCATTCTAGTTAGTTCTCCATGCTTATTACTGCTGATATGGTGGAGAAATCTTTGCCAAAGATGGCTCCTTTTTACTTATATTTTTCAATTTCGGCTAACGCCCTGTCTTGCCTCCAAAACTAAAACCTTAAAGAAACTTCAGCTTAAACAATTAACAATGTTACACAACAACCATGATTGCCTTTTATCAAAAACTTAACAAGAATTCAATGTCCTGAAAACTAGCATTTTCATCGTTACAATTTATAAATACGTAAGCGACAAGATAGTATAAAAATAATACTCTGTGACACTCACCATGAACAAATGTAAAATCTTTTACATGTCTCATATCCAAGTCACGCAGATTTATCATATAAGATGAGTCAATACGAGCAGCAATTGCACCTCCAGAACCCAATGCATCATCCTCCCCAACTAAAACAGAACCAGCCTGACAATAATAATACATAAACAGAAGAAATTAAAAAAAAAAAGCAAAAATTATAATTAACAAAGGAATTTTCCCATGAGAAAATATATAATAATAAAATGAATCACAATTAATATTCATTCAATCAGATTCTGGAAGTCAGGAGGATTACAGAATGCAAGACTGTAAGATATAAACATTTGCACAAAAAGTGAATTCTAGCTATGGTGTTGTGGCAGCAACAGACATACATGTGGCATATCCTTCCACAGTTTACCATTCAAAGCGACAAATCTGTACAGTCTAGAATTAATAGATTAATGAGGAAAAATAAACATTTTTTATCATGACAAAATATTAGAACAATTAAATGTAATGGTTCAAAAAAGTCTTTCTCACTGATCTTTAGTTTCATTGTCAATTGAATATAGTAAGAAACTATTTGAAAAAGTTATGCCATTTCTCTCTAACCAAAGGCACCAAATCACTGCATGCATAGCACATAGCAAGGGACCTTGCCATCTTTACTCCAACCAAAACCACTAAAATGGCATGTGACTATATGAGAAAACCCTCCTTATTAGTGTCATATATTGAACCTTCTAGAGTAGCAATCTGGTTCTATAAATATATCACTGTAATCAGAAATTCAGTTTTAATGAATAACAGTAAAAACTTAAAGACTCAGAGAGGACATAGATTCTCTCCCCTCCTCCCCCCTCTCTTTTCTCTCTCCTTGAATTATCTCTTATACTCTTAAACCCTCTTTGAAAGATCCAGTTTTCCCTAATTATACTAAAACCAAAAAGTCTGCACTCTGCACCATAGATGTCTTACTGCTGGACAAATAATTGACCAGAAAAGCACAAAACACAATCATTAAGAGAGAAAGCTTTGTGTGGTTTGTAAATCTACAACAAATCATTTGTATTAATCCTTTTAAATAAGCAATCTAAATGAAAGACATCATCTTCAATGGAAGCTTAGACTTTTAAAGTGGGTTTGCAAGAACATACATATCCCTATTTGGAGAATGGGTGAGAAAATTAGAACAGAACCAGCAACTGCAAGAATAGACCCCATAGGAAACTTAAGTCCAAATCCAACTGTCCATTGAAGAAGATGGATGAAAAGATAGAATCGGCTTTTAGGGAACTAATGGTCGTTTCAAGGGAGTTTCATTTTTATATATGTACAGAGATTGGGCATCTCAGGATGCATTTTTACTTTCCGTCCCTCTTCTCTTTCTAATAACTTTTTCTTTTCATATAATCAGGTAACAAAGAAATATGATACTACCAAAAATTTTAAATTGATAAAGTATAGAGCATAAACCTGACTAGTCTTTAGTATTATCATTTGCAAATCATAAACAAGAACTCCGCCACACCTGCCTTGAGGATCAACCTTTACCACTGGACCTCTTGCAAATTGTTCTCTTCCTCTTTTCAAATGAAGCCATTCTGGACCCTCAAAACAATGCAAAGAACTAGAAAGCAGAAACAGAGTTAAAGGTAACAGATAGAACTCATCCTTTAGACAAGTAAGAGACACACTTTTGCATCCATACATACATAATCTAGCAAGGAGTACCTCACAAATTAAACAAATAAAATATTGATAAGGACTCACTTAGGCATAAATAGACGTTGTTAAGCAACAAGATTGAATAAGGAATTCTACTTTACACAGCAAATACTATGCCACCAAATAACATTAGTTTTATATCGGCACACACAAACACCGAAAAAGAAAAATAAGGAGATGAGAGAGAGAGAAGGGGAGCAAGAGAATTGCCTAAAGAGTGATTATAAACATTATACAGTTTTAAATATAAATATTCTTACTTGAGAATATGGGAAGCATTATTTTGACAGGAGAATTATAAGTATGAATCATTATGACGAGTCTCAACTTCATTTTCAACAGAAGAGCGTTATATCGATACATTTGTGGTTCCTTATTGGTATCACAGGAAAATTATATCATTTGCAACTTAAAGTTTGGAAGCAAATGACATTACCTTTCAGGGCCCGTTTGGTGCACAGGATATGATAACTTTATCCTATCCTATCAGTTATCATGTGTTTGTTGCACCAATAGGATATGATAACTTTATCATGTTGCTTATCCTATCCTTTCCTCCTAGTGTAATTCTTATCCTAAGGGGGGAGCTGGGTTAGGGAGTGATAGGATAGGATAGGGTAAGATAAAAATATTTCTTCCTCATTTGTCCTGTCTTTCTCTCTCCTCCCTTCAAGTGAGAGGGAAAGAGAGAGAGAAGCGAAAGAGAGAGAGGAGAGAGAGAAGGAAAGAGAGAGAAGAAGGAGAGAGAGAGAAAGAGGGAAGAGGAGGGAAGATATAGTCTTGTCCCATCTCTAAATCAATCTATAATAATATATCTTATCTCTCATCCCTCTCTCTTTCCTATCTCTCCTCTCGTCTTTCCTCTCTCTCTATTTCCCCTCTCTCTCCTCTCTCTCTCCTCTCCCCTCTTTCTCCTCCCTCCCTCTCTCTCTCCTCTCTTTCTCCCTCTCATCTTTTTTATTAAATTTAAATATTTTTATAAATAAATAATTTTTTATTCATGTATGCTTTATTGAAAAATTAAAAATTAAAATTAAAATTAATTTAATTTTATAATAAGGGTAATTTTGTCATATCAATATTTTTATATCTTATCCTATCATTATCTATTCATTTCAAACGTATGATAAGATAAAATAATGTTATCAGCCTCTTATCCTGGTGTGCATCAAACATAGGATATGATAAGAGTTTATCATGTTCTTATCCTATCTTATTGCTATCCAACTCGTCTATCCTATCATATCCTTTTCCACCAAACGGGCCCTCAGTCTCAACGACAACACGAGAAGTCAATGCACTAACTGTTTTAACTTATACAAATGCTCCTGGCCCAAAACAACACTTGAAATAGAAATATGAAAAGTGTATATAGATTGATTAAATTAGCAAATACAACAGTGTATATATACATGTTATGAGAGAACCAATCCCTAGAGATTTGGGATTAGGATCAATCTAAATCAATTTAGGATCAACCTAAATCAGGAAACTATACAATAAATCAAAGAGAATAAATAGTAATATCTCTACATATCTTAACACTCCCCCTCAAGCTGGAGCATACATATCATAGGCATCCAGCTTGTCACATATATAGGTTATCCTAGGACCCCGTAAAGATTTAGTAAAAATATCTGCAAGTTGATCCTTGGAGCAAACTGAGGAAGTCTTGATGACACCGGAGAGGATCTTTTCTCTGATAAAATGACAATCAACTTCTATATGTTTTGTCCTCTCATGAAAAACTGGATTAGAGGAGAGGTATAAGGCTGACTGGTTATCACACATTAGTTCCATAGGGCCAACCTTGCAAAACTGCAACTCTTGAATTAAAGACTTTAGCCACAGAAGCTCACATGTGGTGTGAGCCATTGCACGATACTCTGCTTCTGTGCTTGATCTGGCAACAACACTTTGCTTTTTACTCTTCCATGAAACAAGATTACCTCCCAAGAACACACAATAACCCGTTGTTGATCGTCTGTCACTTGCATCACCTGCCCAATCTGCATCGGAATACCCAACAATATTTGTATGTCCTCTATCACTGTAAACAAGTCCCTTCCCAGGTGATCCTTTGAGATATCTGAGGATCCGCACAACTGCATGCCAATGACTCTCACAAGGAGAGTTAAGGAACTGACTTACAACACTGACAGGAAAGGATATATCAGGTCTGGTCATGGTGAGATAATTTAACTTGCCCACTAGTCTTCGATACCTTCCTGGGTCGGAATAGGGCTCCCCCTGGTTAGGTAGAAGCTTCACATTAGGATCCATTGGGGTGTCAACTGGCTTACAATCTGTGAGTCCTGTCTCCTCCAGAATGTCAAGAGCATATTTCCTCTGAGAAATAGCAACACCGGACTTTGACTGAGCAACCTCAATCCCAAGGAAATAGCGCAGAGGACCTAAATCCTTAGTTTGAAAGTGCTCAAATAAGTGCTGCTTTAGAGCCTTGATGCCCTCCTGATCATCACCTGTAATTACAATATCATCCACATAAACCACAAGATAAATGAATTTATGGGTCAGTGAGCATCTAAAGAAAACAGAGTGGTCTGCCTCGCAGCGGATCATTCCAAACTCCTGTATGACTTTGCTAAACCGACCAAACCAAGCTCGAGGTGATTGTTTAAGGCCATATAAGGACTTCCGTAATTTACACACAAGGTCAGACTCCCCCTGAGCAACAAACCCAGGAGGTTGCTCCATATAGATCTCCTCCTCCAAGTCACCATGTGAGAAAGCATTTTTGATATCCAATTGAAACAAGGGCCAATGTCGCACGGCAGCCATGGCCAAGAAGAGGCGAACTGAGGCCATCTTCGCAACTGGAGAGAAAGTATCACTGTAATCCAAACCATATACCTGTGTGTATCCCTTAGCCACAAGACGGGCTTTCAATCTATCCACCTGTCCATCAGGGCCCACTTTAACATTAAAGACCCACCGACATCCAACAACAGATTTGTCGGACGGAGGTTGAACAAGTTCCCAAGTATGGTTAAATTCTAAAGCTGTCATCTCATCAATCATAGCTTGTCGCCATCCTGGATGGGTTAAGGCCTCCTGTACTGTCTTGGGAATGGTAATAGAGGATATAGCAGAGACAAAAGCAGAATAGGTAGGAGACAAACGATGATATGAGAGAAAATTATAAATGGGATGAGGATTAGAAGTAGAACGTTTACCTTTACGAAGAGCAATGGGCAAGTCAACTGGGAGAGGTGGAGCCGGAGTAGGTGAGGAGATTGGAGCAGAAGCGGAATCACACGGTGTACTAGGAGATGGAACCAAAGTATGTAACCGACGCTCATAAGTTATCCCATATCGGTGTGGGAGACAACCAGACCCTGGTAGGGAAGGACACTCTGGTGGAGGCCCGGGTGTCTCTAAAGTAGCAGGTGGAGACTCAACAGAATCAACAAGAGGAATAGGCAATACCTGAGAATAGAGATCGGAGTCCAGTGAAGAGACTTCTGAGGTACTGAAAAATGGTGTGTCTTCAAAGAAGGTGACATCTGCACTGGTGTAGAACCGATGTGTAGTGGGAGAGTAGCAATGGTACCCCTTTTGGACACGAGAATATCCTAAGAACACACATTTGATAGCACGTGCAGACAACTTATCACGACCTGGGGAAAGATCATGAACAAAACAAGTACAACCAAAAACACGAGGGGGGACAGAGTAAAGAGAATCCAATGGATATAACAGGGAATGAGGAACTTGATCATTCAAAACAGAGGATGGCATCCGATTTATTAAATATCCTGCAATAAGGACAGCATGACCCCACAATTTTGGAGGTGCATTAGCATTCAATAGCAGAGTACGGGCAGTGTCCACAATATGTCTATGTTTTCGCTCGGCAACACCATTTTGTTGAGGTGTATGAGGACAACTAGATTGATGTTGAATGTCATGGGAATTCATGAAGGAAGTGAAACAATCAGAGAAGTATTCTTTAGCATTATCACTTCGTAGAACACAAATTACTTTGCCAAACTGAGTTTTGATTTCTAAACAGAAAGTTTTGAAAATTGTGAATAACTCAGAACGATTTTTCATTAGAAAGATCCAAGTACATCTTGAAAAATCATCAATGAAAGTAACATAATACCTATGTCCTAAAATAGACGCAACACGACTAGGACTCCAAACATCAGAATGGACAATATCAAAAGGAGACACAGCTCGACCATGAACACTACTAGGAAAAGAAGTTCTAACATGCTTTCCTAGTTGACACGACTCACACTCTAAGGACTCCAACTGGGAGAGATGAGGTACCATTTTCTTCAGTTTATGTAAGCTAGGATGACCAAGACGACGATGGAGCAAACCGGGAGACTCAGTAGATGCACATATGGTAGAAGCATAGGACTGAAGGTAGTATAGACCATGTGATTCAGATCCTGCTCCAATCGTCTGTCCCGTACTCCGGTCCTGTATCAAGAAAGAATCAGAAGTGAAGGTGATGGCACAATTTAATGATTGAGTCAACTTGCTTATAGAAATTAAATTGAAGGGACATCCAGGAACTAATAAAACTGATTTCAATGGTAGTGAGGGAACAGGTGAAATTTGGCCAATACCAGTGGCTTGGACTTTGGACCCATCAGCAAGGGTGATATGATGTGGAGTTTTAGGTGAGGATAAGTTAGGGAAAAGAGAGGCATTACCAGTTAGGTGATCAGAAGCACCAGAATCCAAAACCCAAGGTCCAAGAGGCGTAGAATGAGAGAGACAGACTGTAGAATTACCAGTGTGAGCAACAGTGACTGAGGAAGAGGTCTGTTGGGTTGCCTTCAGTTGAAGGTACTCCTTGTAATCATCAGCAGACCGAGAAATTGGATGATTGCTCTCAGATTCAATCTTGGGCTCTGAAGTCAGAGATTGAGCAACATTAGCTGTCTTGCTCGGAAAGCCATGCAAAGAGTAACACCTATCACGTGTATGTCCATCTCTCTGACAGTAGGTGCAATGAAGGTTTCCTCTACCCCCTTTTCCACGACCACGACCACGACCTCGTCACGTGCTGTTTGAGATTCTGCCTCAGGTGAAGGAACCCGAATCAAACGATCTATGAGTTCTTCCACCGTAGGGATGGTGGGATTTGTCAAAATCTGATCACGAACAGATCCGTAGTCCTTATGAAGTCCATGAAGGATAAAGACCATGAACATAGCATCGAGCTTGTTTAACACTTTCTGAAGATCATCACTAACCAACATCAGCTTCAGCTCATCAATGGTGGATTGAGCATGATTCAAATAAGATGGCAAATCATGATCAACCATTCGAAGTGTTGCTAAACCACGAACAGATTCATACAATCTCTGGATGTCATTGGCATAAATATTCCGAGCTTTCTTCCAAACATCATAACATGTTTTGTACGGGCGAAAATGCACCATTAATTTGGGCTCAATGGACTGCCATAATACAGATACAAGTTGATAATCTGCTCGCTGCCATTCATCACTCACATCTTTATCAACCTCGGAAGCCTTCTTAACAAGGTGATCATAAAGACCCTGGCCTAAAAACCATATCTCAACTGCAGTAGACCAGTCTAAATAACTTTTACCATTCAACTTCTCAGAGGTAATAACCGGTGAACCAGAAAAAGCAAAGGAAACCAGTCCCCTTTTAGAAGACTCAATTTTTGGATCCTCCTTATCAACTTTGGAAATCTCCGCCATGTGGAAAAAGAAGGAGAACAGCAACCAAAACACCAAATAGCTACTAAAAGAGTTTTGCAGCAACAAGAAAACACCAAACAGCAGCAAGAACGTCAAACAGCCACCAAACAGTAGCAAGAACGCCAAAACAGCAGCAGGAACGTCAAACAGCCGCCAAAAAACGGTTTGACAGCAACCAAAAACGACCGAACAGCCACCAAAGAGTGTGACCCACGACCTGAAAGTGGTCAAAACAGACAGAGGAAGAGCCGACGAACCCAATGGAACAAGCGGCGTCGCGAACAGAGGCCGGGAGGGCGGCGCGTGGACCCCACGCGCCGGCGAGCAGCTTTGAGAAAAAAACGGCGCGTGGAGGAGGCGTCGGAGGCGGCGCGCGGTGGGGTGGCAGATCGGCGACTTCTGAACACTTTGGCGGCGTCCACACAAGCAGCCGCTGAAAAAAAAAGAATGACCTAGGTGGGCGACCGGAGTAAAAACGGTTCCCTGGACCAGAAGAGCTCTGGTACCAACTTGAAATAGAAATATGAAAAGTGTATATTGATTGATTAAATTAGCAAATACAACAGTGTATATATACATGTTATGAGAGAACCAATCCCTAGAGATTTGGGATTAGGATCAATCTAAATCAATTTAGGATCAACCTAAATCAGGAAACTATACAATAAATCAAAGAGAATAAATAGTAATATCTCTACATATCTTAACAACAACAAACAAAAAGAAATAGCTGACACCTTGCCATATGCAAGTCCTGTATAATGTCCAAACTCCAACTCTCCAAAAGACAATATTGGACTTATCGATGCAGTCAAATATCATCCAAGTAAAAGTATTTCTATCTTTACACCTTGAAGGAAAATGAACACCCAAAAATACCCAACCTACACTAAACAGCACCTAATTAACTTCAAAATTCCAAATTTATGTGATATGATTAACATTTAACACGATTCCAATGTGATAGAACTGGTTCAAAATAAATAAAAAAAAACTGGAAATTTTATTCAAAATAGACCTTTGACTCTAGCTCAATATCAGATTGATATATAAACTTAGATAGAGATGCTAAATATAGAAAACAGAAAATATCCCTCCAGGTATTCTGAGAGACCTGGACTCTCCCACCACAATATTTTCCAAATACAAATCTGAAGTACCCACTAACTCTCCTTCCTTCCTATTTATACCAGCGCCCCCCTTATTACAATTCACTATCTTCTTGACAGTTACAACCTCTACATTTTCACTATTAATTCCTGGCCCCCACTATCTCAATTAATTGTCCACGGGACAATTACTATTATTAATTCTGTTTCTGTTACCACTCTTCCTCACTATTATTAATTTTGTTTCTGTTACCACTCTTCCTCTTCCTACTATAAACTTTCTTAATTGGTGGTTTACTGACACAATGTCAACAAATGGATATAGACACCAGTACCCTCACTTCTCTTTCCTCTTTAGAAGCAAAAGGAAAAGGAATCTATTAACGAAAGATTTGAGATAAGCACTACGGGTGAGGATAACAGATCCACAAGACAAAGGAAAAATATAAGAAAGAATGAGCATGGAAAAAAGACAATTTTAATACTGTAAAGCCCACCAATCCCACAACATAACTGCCAAAGAAACACTACAAAATCAGTCATTAGAAGACACAATTATCTACCTTCAGTGCATTTTAACTTCACTGCCTTCATAAATCAATCTTCTACAATAAAATGCCAAAGCCACTTCCCTAAACAGGCTACATTAAAAGGTTTCAATTACAAATTTCTAATACGACATTTTGATAAGGCATATACACTTCTTCCCATCCCACTAAGTTGAATTAGAGTATCATGTCCCCACCCATATCATTTCAAATAGAGTCTCTCTGCAATTCAGCCAACCATTTCAATATCAACCAAGAAGAATAAGATGTGCAGAGAAAGAATACAGCACAGAGTTGGATAAAACAACTCTTAAACAGACTCCATAACAAATTAGAAGGTATATTTTTCCAGGAGTTATTTATCCCCATTTACATTAAAGACCCTTCTAATTTTCAGCTTGCAGAAGTGCAGAGCCAAATAGAGCACCATTGAGAACATAACTGAACAAATCAAAAGCATATTTATTCAAATGCTGATTTAAAAACACTCACTCACCTAGTTCGGAGTCCATGAATAGAATCATCATACTCTAGAACCGAAATCTTCGCATCTTTAAAAGTTAAGATAATAGAATCTCTCCTCCTAGAAGTATCACCACCCCCAACGCTCAACACAGCCATGCTTTCAACATTTCCATGTAACCTGAATCACAAGTATAAAAGCAGTATTGAGGTAGAGGCCTAAATCAACCACAAAATTCATCAATGTAACCCATGTGTGATAGAATCAACAATAACTAAATTTCCACAGCCCAATCCACAATGTAACCCATCAAATCATTCAATTGCATAAAACATCAATTTTGAGACAAGAGTTTTATTACAAGCTTAATCCCGAATCCTGATATAAAAGGTTCCACACAAACCACTCCATTTCAAACTTTTCAACCAAAATTAATTTTGCAAAATCAAGTTCAGCGCAAATCAAATTTGCAAATACTCGTCCAAATACATACTGAATCCAATCAACCAATTGCATAAAAAAAAAATCAATGACACTTCTCAATTTCAGTTTCCGGGTTGGAGGGAAGCCATATAATCATCACTAACTAAATTTCCACAGCACAATCCACAATGCAGCCCCAATCCAATCAACCAATTGCATAAAACACCAAAACTACTTCTCAATTTCAGACTCCGAATGGGAACAGAGAACGATTGAGGCGAAACCTGTAATGGCAAACAAGCTCGAGGGAAGCACCAGCAATGCCGTCGAGGAGAGTGGCGCGGCGGGAATCGGCGGCTGCCTTGGGAGGCTGGTCCTGGATGCGGACATGGTAGATTTCGAGGAGGTTGGCACAGGTGATAACGAGGTTGGGGAGAGGGGGAAGGTCGCGAGGGCGTGGTGGGGCCCAGTCGTCGTCGTCGGGGTTAAGGGGAGGGATGATGCGGGTAGCGAGGTCGGCGCGGGAATGGGTGAGGAAGCCAGAGGCACAGTTGTCGACGCCGGTGGGCCACGACATCATCTTGTACGCCGCGAAACTCATGGCGGAGAATGGGAGCTGAGAACGGAAGCTTTTTTGTGGAATGGAGCTTAAACCCTGAATTAGGGTTTGGGTTTTGAGTTTGGCGGGATGATTGAGTGAGGGTTCTGATTTCTATGACCCTCAAATCAATGCCCAAAAGTGTCACTCAGCGTGTCACTCTCACCATAGAGAGAGTAAGAGCATCTCCAACGCATGGTGCTTATGAAGTTGCTTAAAAGAGTATTATATATTATTTTTGTGGGTCCGGGTCCTATATGTACACATCATCTCTTAAGCAACTCTTATAATTTAAGTAACTCTACGCTCCAACGGAGAGAGAACTCCGGAATGGACCCCACAAGCTACCCACCTTTATTATTTTAATACTTTAATTCAACTTAAAATATTATTTAAATTTCTAAAATAAATTTTAATGATAATTGTTACTCAAATTTTTCTCCAATATTCTTTTCTCAAAAATTTTGACCATTACTCAATCACCACCATCCATCTCACCCTTGGTTTCATCTACACCGTACAAATATCTTTGCAATTTTTTTCCATAATCAAAATTAAACCACCCCAAAACACTCCACCGCCTCTTCCTCTTCCTCTTTGTCTCTCTTCTTCCTCTTCTCTTTTTCCTCTTCATCGTCTCTTCTTCCTCTTCTCTTCTTTCTCTTCACCGTCTCTTCTTCCTCTTCATCGCCCCTTCTTCCAGTTCACGGTTTTTCTGCAGATCAGTGTCTCTGTTAAACTGTGGATTTTCTCTGTTCACGTTTTTTCTCTTCACCGACTAGTTTAATCGCCTCTTCTCGTCTCTTGTAACGTTTTTTCTCTGTAGATCGGAGTCTTCTTCCTCTCCACCGTCACACCTGCACATGCATGAGCTACAAAGGACGCGGATCGGACCTTCTGTTGCAGTCTCGGAGCTGATCATTTGAGGTTGCTGCAGATCGGAGCAGATCGTTTGAAGTTGTTGCAGATCGGAGCCAAATCATGCGGATCGGAGCCAAATAATGCAGATCAAAGCCAAATATGTGGTTCTGTAATATTTATTAAATTTTCTGCAGATTTGTTTCTGAATTTTTTATGTAATATTTGTTTCTGTAAATTTTGTTTCTGAAAATTTGGTTCTGTAATATTTGTTTCTAAAAATTTTATGTGGTTCTATAATATTTAATAATTTATTTGTTCCTGAAATGTGGTTCTGTAATTAAATTTTATTTGTTCTGTATAGTCAATTTGTTCATTTCGTTTTGCTTCTGCGAGTGTAAATCTCTGTAACTGTAATCTTCATCCCCTCCATATTCAGTTTCTCCCATTATTTTTAATCTCATTTATTCACAAGATCCGGATTTCCTGGCTGCTTGGGGAAGCATTTCTCTCTCTTCAAGTTCTTAGCAAGCAATCCACGTAGATCTGCTCCAATGGGACTGAGATGCTTCCCAGTGATGCTTACATGCAAGAACTTCATAAGCACCATGCGTTGGAGATGGTCAAAGAAGATTATCCAAATTAAAATGAAATTACAAATAAAATAAGAATCTTTACGGTGTTAGGTGGTTAAGTTTTTTGTTTTTCAATGACAAAATGAAATTTTCATTAAGAATAAATTTTTATATACAAATATGTATTTAGGGATGTTTAGTTTCAGAAAATATTTATTTTTTATTTCTTATATTTAATTTTAATTATAAAAAATATAAGCTTGTTTTTTTCATTTACATTTCTTGTTATTACTAATGTAAATTTAATTTAATTATCCAATATAAAGTTATATGCTTAAAAGATCCAAATCTATTTTCCTCAAATCAACAAATATTAATACAATGTTGGTAGTTGGTAGCTTGAATGTGAAATGAAAAAATAAATTTGGATAGTTTTTTATTATTATTGTTATTATTATTATTATTATTATATATATATATATATATTTAAATTTAAAAGACATAAGAAACAAAAAAATTACAATCTCGATATTTGTACTCCATAACAGTGTTACACACGTAGGATGGGGGGCTGAATCAGTAAAGACACCGTGTCAAGAGAAAAATAATAAACAAAGCGAAAGGGAAAGGATAAAAAAAAAGATGACAAATCATTTGCTCAAATTTCAAATTCGTTGGAGACGATCACCGTGCATCCAAAGCAACGAAATCCTCCAAGTGAACCACTACCACCCACTGTTTGTGTGTGAGGGAAGGTAGAAGACGACCACCACCGCACAGTTCGTGTCTGAGGAAGCTAGTCGATGATCACATCGTCAAGTCGTGGAGGTGCTTTGTTGAACCTTGAATTTTTCCCCTATTTTCCTCCACTTTCTCATCACTACATTGCTATTTCCCATCTTTTTCGTGTATTTCCTTCTATTATTTGTACTATTTTGTGGATGTGCTTACTGACAGAGGATTTTTGGTTTTGGATCAATCTCTATGTTTTCCAATGGTTTATACGGAGTGATGGGTTAGTTGGGGATAGGTCTGTGATGGTGGTGGTGTCTATTGGGTCTCATGATGTGAGTGGAATGTACTATACTTGTTTGATATAGCGTTGGAAAATGATTAATACACACTTGGTATGGTTTAAATAGTTATGTTGAGATATTTTTATTTGAGTTAGATTATTTTGTCAACGCTAAACCAAACATACAATAACTTTCAAGTCCTTGTGCATAGCAGAATCCAAAATGTAATAGATCTTGAAGCAAATGATTAGCAACTTATATTGGTACAACATAAGAGGCAGGAAGTCTGAACCCGAGATATGAAATTCCCTGCAACACCTTCTGACCATAATGTGTTGCACTTGAATAGTGCCTTCCTCTGATAATGTGGATTCATTGGATTGATTGTCATTTTTTCTAATGGATAAGAAACTTCAATATAAATTACCCTTCATTTGAAATTTGAAATTGGTAATATAAATTGATCATTTTTACCATATTTGACTTCTTGGTTCATCTTCCTCCGCCACAAATCCCTTGCTTCCTTCTTGACATTTCCCACTTAGACCACGAGAAATTCATGGCCTTCCTCCACCAACATTAATGGCACCAATTAGAACATAATCATTAGGTTGTGGAGCTTTGACATGATAAACGGAATGCACAAACAATCCTGTGTGATTGTGGTTCTCTATTCTACCTTCATTGCCTTCATTCCTCTCATTGTCATTTTTATTACTCCATATATCTTGAGTCATTCCATCAGACATCATTCCTAAACCCTGTGTTGGGGAATGACATGTGATGGAAGAAAGAGGTTTCCTTATGCCTCATTGATAGAGCTGTCAAACAGGGCTGAAGCCCCTAGCCCACCCCCACATGGCCCCTATGTAGCCCACAAATATTCTGGCCCCCTCATGAGTGGGTTACTTTCAGCCCCTACCCACCAATTTTAATTTTTTGTGGGATAGGGTCGTGGACATAGTGGGGCATCCTAAACTTATTTTTTTCCCTGTTGCTCCTGAAACTTTCTGTTCCTAATTCTATTAGCTCGGTTTCCCCTTTTTCCTACAAGAACCCTAACATTTATTTTTCTCTGTTTTCCTACACTTTCTTGTTAATGAAGGCCACTTTCAGGCTGATCGACCATGAGTATGAAGTCGATTTGTTCAATTATTATTGGGGTTGGGTGCTTTCATTGTTGCTTCCATTTTACTGAGGTATTTTGATTCAACCACGAGTCAAATTACAAAACGAGAGAAGAAATCAATTTTTCTAGAGATTGGAACAAGTTACTACATTCTTTACCTGCAAGCCCTGTTATACTGTGGTAGTCAAGGTTAGCAAAAACTTTATTTTTAATCCAATGCAATGCACAAAAAAATATGAGATACACTTTTAGAAGCTTTAGTTTCCCTTTACCTTTCTTTTCAACCCAAGCAAGCATGTTTAAAGGTTTCCTTTTCCTTCCTTCCATTTTTTGATCTTAATGTTGATGCATATTAATTTACTTTTGATCTCTGAAACTATCCTGTTCTAGTTGTAAATTGTTTTCTACTAGGAATTGCTCTTGTACTTATAATTTAGATAGAGGAAACATACAATGTGTGGGTTGTGTCTTTAGAGCTTATATAATTTATGGATTTTTTATTGTTTTTTTACCTAAATATCATTTCATGGATTTGAAAGATTACACTTTCTTTACCATTTGGTTGTAGGTTTTTTCATTAAGTGGAATATAAGATTCTATATTTTAAATTTGAATCATGTCTATTTTGGTTTATAATGTTCCTCACTTATATTACCTTTGAAATTTAGACTTTTTTACATGCTAGTTTCAGTGTACCTTGTAGTTATGTGCATATTGATGTCCTTTATTATTTATATTGTTGTATGGTAATGAAATGGAAGAATATTATTTATACCATTGAACAACTTATGTTACTTCTAATTTTAGAGAATAGTTTGTAGGAGTTAAATTCTATATGGTTCCTGTTACTTTGTTAGTTTATACTTAGTATTTGAGGCATGGTGGTTGTTATTGGTTTTTCAGTTCTTTTAGTAATTAGTAATTTAGTTCTAGTTTTTGTGCTTGAATTTGTTGCATGCAAGTTTTGCATGCAAGTTTCTGTGCTTGATTTTGTAGAGCATAATATTCTGAAAATGTTTATTGGGTAATATTCAGGTGTAGGTTGTATTTAAGAAAGAAATGTAATGCGTTCTGGCAATTTGGATATACAGGTGTCTTGGCAACTTTAATATCATAAATTTGGTGGTTGTTGCTCATTTTTTGTTTCTAATTTATGATTCTGCTAATCTCTTTGCCATTTGTCTAGTTCTCTTTGATAGTTTGATGTTACATGAGGAGTTTTTAGTTGCCAATTAAGGTTTTGTTCATATTGACTAGGAATGTGAGCATGTTTGGGTTTGAGCATCTGTGTATTAAGGAATGATGATGTTTGTTGGATACAATTAGGGGGCATACTACATGGACTAATGTTACTCACTTGGATTGATTCTTTTGCCTTTTGAAGTACATGTGAATTGAATTTTAGTCGAGCACCTTACCTTAGTCTTAACTAAACATCCCACCCACCTTACACAGATGGGATTAGGGGGAGACATATGCTGCTTCTGGTTGAACCACAATCAAAATAGTAGCCGGTGACATTAAAAATAACGACACTGTTAAAAAATTTACAGCTACTACTATAGTGATGAATGAATGAATGAATGAGGTGTCATAAAAGTTATAGTTGACGTATTAAAGATATGTATTATTCATATTCCTGTGGTGCATGTCCATTGGATTGGCTAGAATATGTATATGACTATTTAGATTAAAGTTGTTAGTCGTAGTGATTACAACATTGTAATGGGTTTAGTTTGATACTTTGATTGTTTATGGTATTCTTTGTCAAATTTTAACACTTTTGGTTTTGTTGTTATCTTGCAGGTAAAATTTGTAAACTAAAAATCCAAAGTGTTCTTACCTAGCACATGTTCTTAATTTGTAACCTTTTAAATCATGTCTTTATAATCATTGTAATGATGTTTTTGTTCTTCACATAGTTGTGGGCTATAGACCACCTCAATATGTGTCCCATAGACCTTACCAATACCTTTAACAACTTCCTCGGGTTTAAGATGTGGCAAAATTTTCAGCAAGCCACCAAGGACATTGAAGTTTCGTTCGAGACAAATTTGGTATGACTTGTTTAAATTAAGGTCTCTCATACCTTTACTGATGCAAAATTCACATGCATTAATTTTTGTCATTTAAATGTCCTAGTACTAAGTGATGATGGTATTCACAGGTTGTTTTTTTATGTTGGTGTTACAAATAAGGAGGTCGAAGAATTTTCGGTGCTTAAGGAAGCTATGGATGAGGCAATATGTGCTTTTCGTAATTGTCCATCCTTGACTCATGACTTAGAGGAAATTCGAAGGGAAAATGAGGCATTACGGTAGCACAATAAAAAACTTAAGGAGAGGATATGTCATGTGGAAGAGGGTCTTGCACAATTAAAGGACATAATGCTTCAACGAGGAATGACAACACTTCAGGCGAAGGGTTAGGCATTTTAGTGCAGCCTTGTATTAATGAAATAATACCGAATCACCCAAAAGACGATGGGGTGCAAGCATCAAGTGTTGAGGCACCTCATTCACACATGAGGCTTATGTCATGTCCTAAGGCCTCCCACAAGAACTTGTTGCAACAATTGTACGTGTTTTGCGCCTTCGACCAGCCAAAAGAAGAAGAGCCAGAGGAGTATGTTTCCATTGACCAATTTCACCATAACACATAAGTCAGTCGATACATGTGTACAATTCGTCTCATATTTTATTGTATGTTTTATGTCATGTTTATTGTCATTTTTCAGGTATTTCATTAAAATGTTCAACTGTTATTTGAGTCGTTGGGATTTGACGTCCATGAAACCATGTGGTTGCGTTTGCAACATGGTAATCATGTTATACACTACCCATTTTTTACATCCTCTTACAGCATTACACGTTCTACAAGTGGCTATATCTTATCAAGTATTTTGTTTTATGATGTTGTAGGTTTTCTTGTTAGCTCCCAAAGTATTCATGGCTCATAAAGTTGGTTCAAAGGGAAATCTAACACGATGTATGCTCACCTCCAGACTAGTTGTTAGAATCACTGCCTATAACATTGAGATGGTTGAAATCAAATCAATATTAGAGTAACTAACTTTTTATGCACAAATTTGTATTATAGGACGAAGTTATTGGAGAGTTGCACTCATTCGAAAGTGGGCAACAGAAGCCGTGGACATCAAGAACAGTAAGGAATGTACTTGAAGACTCAATAACAATTGATCAACTAAGTCCTTGCAACTCTGTGTGTTCGTTTGTCTCCCTTTCTTACACTTATATTATATGTGTGTCACATATTTCTCATTTGCCAAACTTGGTTCATGATTTTTGCACCAACGATATTCAATCAACACCGGTTTGTTATGTTCTTAATAAGGACCAAAATAAAATGTTTGTCTTGGATTCACAAGGTTCATACTCCTGGTAGACCAACGTCGGCTTGATAATGCAATAGTATGCCATGCAACATTTACTAAATCGTTTCACCCTGAGTTTTGTTTTGTACTTATCTTTTATATTTTAATTTTTGAGGTAAATTCAAACTACAGAAGTGTCTCTTTAGGGACTTACTACGTATATTGAATCCCAAATCACACACAACTTCCCCTGATCTGGACATTAATTACATGGATTTGCCCATGCAGTGCAACTGTTTACTTGATTTGCCATTAAATTCTATTTTTTTGTGAAAGCTTTATTTTTTATTATTTTAGAAAGGTTGTGTTTACACTCTTTTGAACGTTGCGTAGTAATTCGTTGTGAATGTCCATAAAGTCATGACCGTGGTATATACGCACTCAAGTATATGGAATGTAACGCCCTAATTTCTAAACTCACAAAATAATTCCCGTTGGAGACACTATTCCTGAATTTCTTGTAATCGTTTCTTTAAATTTCCGATATCATCATACATTCGCTTAAACTTCCCAACGATTAGCTTAAGCAATTACAATACAAACATCAAAATCTCTAAATAAGTATAAATCTTACTTAAACTTAGGGAAGAATCCACACTTAGAGAAGTGTGATTCAATGAACTCATACCGGAAATCCGGCAGAGTCTCCTCTAAAAACTGGACATCACCGATTTTCAAGATCAACCTGAAACTCAGTAAAAACCAATACAGTCAATAACATAAATACCATAACATCATAATTAAGCCTCAGTGGCCAATCCGGAAATAATTATACATATACAAAATACATCAGTGATTAATCAATTATCAATTACAACAGGAACTACTTCTAATAATTAAAACTTCCAACTCAAATACGACTCAGCTCCACAAATCCTCTTTCCTGCTTTAACAACACTTAGGGTTTCCTGCACAACTAAAGAATATCCCTGAAACGTGGGGTGAGACTACAGTCTCAGCAAGCACAACTAAACATATATAAAGTGTGGGGAATCAAACAACGGTTATCAAATTTCACATGTGACATGTTCACAGATAGATAATAACAAACTAATTACATAAGACATATTTACCATTAGTTAACATCAGACTAAAAGCAATATGTGACTTAATTAACATGAACTGATGAATGATGCAAATCATGATGCTCATGATGCACTCACTGCTGTGTCCAGCAGGTATGATCTTATCACTTTCTGGAGTTAGACCTGAGCTCAGACTACGGAAAACGTATTTCCCAGGGACTATTCCCACTCATACTGGACCGAAGTCGTGTTTTACTTAATTACTTTATTTTTAACTCACAGCGCGAAGGCCGACTTGAATTACTCACGGTCGAAACCAGCTTAAGATGTTATTGATGCTTAATTGATGAGTTGTGTAAACTAATAGCTAAACATTCATATTTCATGCATATAGAATTATACTTAAAAGATATCAAAGCCCTAACACATATATTTCATAACAATTCAACTTTAAACACCTATTCAAACAAAATTCCTATGTTCATGCTCCTAAATCATACAATTAACAACAATATGGATACAAAACCCTAAATCCTAAGAAGTTTCCCTAACCTAAATCTTATAAGAACCTTTTATAACTACAAAGCATACAAATTTACAATATAAAGAAGAGGATTTAAGAATAGGGATCATGCTAGGGAATTTAACCAATTAATGTGAAAGTGGGTGAGTTGTACTTACCTAAAGGGTACTCAAAGAGGAGGAATTGAAGTAGAGGAGAAGCTTGAAGTGAAGATCCAATTTCCCTTCCAAGCCTTCAATCTCCAAAACACCCAATTCCATCAAGAATCGCCCTTTCTCTCTCTAAACTCTCTAACTTCTCTCCAGAAATGAAGAAAGGCAAACTGAAAGAATAATGAAACCTGTCTAAAAATTCGCTAAAAAGGTCTTTAAATGAATTCTCGCTCAAGCGAGACATTCTCGCCTGGGCGAGCCAGTCAGTTGCATGGAATCTCGCTCGGGCAAGCCCATTCTCGCCTAAGCGAGAAAAGTCTAGAGAGCCATATGATTCTGTTCTGTATCTCGCTTAAGCGAGCCTGATCTCGCTTAAGCGAGACTTGCAGAAACTGGTTCTTATGCTTTTTCTGCATATCTCGCTTAAGCTAGAATGCTGATATTTCCAAAAATCTGGTTTTTAGTCTAAGTCTTGTCTCCTTACTTCCTAAACCATTTTCCTTACCTGTTTAACACCTAATTAATCATCTAAATCTTACTCTACATAAGAAATTTCCTAAGTATTCCTTATTAGTTATTACACATTCAAATTCTTATCTTTATCCTTTCTAACTCATTCCAACTCTCACATATTCCATTTTCCTAGTTTCCTTTAACCAAAACACATTTCTAACTTAATTACTATTCTAAATCTTCCCTTAATACCCATAATTCATCATTATCCTCGCAATTCCACTCAAAGTCCTTTCTCCATCCTCAACTGCTCATTCCCTTCCTAACTTAGCTTCTATTGGATTTAGGTCATGTTTTTTCCGGGATGTTACATGGAAACTTGGGATGGAGTGACTAAATATGGAGAGAAGACCATGTCAGATTGTTCATTGGTAGGGTTTGTCACATTTATCATTTTGTAATAAAATGTAAACATTCGCTGCCTTGCATCTAATCGGCCACTTCATGTGCATATGCAGAACGATATTAATGTTATTTACATGATTATGTTTGCTAATGGGTCTTGCATCCGTTTAATGAAGAAAGACAGAGGGTTTTGACGGCTTCACATCCCCTCGAAGATTTGTCCTTCTATTAAAATATATAATCATATTCGCTTACACTGACATGTATGGTAAATGAAATTAATTTTCTGATTTGGGGTTGAAAGCATCTTCTGTGCTTCACCCAATCTTTATTATTCTCTTAGGCTTTGTTTGCGAGTCACTTATCTGTGGGAATGGTTGGGTGAGCGTGGGCATACGAAAAAACATTCCCATGTTTGAGAGTTTATAAAAATGAGGGGGATGTTTTTGGAGAAATTTATACCTAATCAAAACCCTCGTAAAATGTTATTTTTAGTCCCCTCAAATTGGAGTGTTTTAAGGGAAAATTAAATGAAATGTCTTAATCACCCCTGTTAATTTTAAAAAATGACTTTGATACTTTTCTTCCTTCGATCATAGTCTAAAGTCAGAATCACTCTCTTTCTCGATCAAGTGAGGAACCTTAATAATCTCCAAGTATATATGTTGCAATTAAGGAACAAATTTCTTACTGTGATGCATTCTGTGTTGATAGAATACCGATTTATTTTTATTTTTGGTATTAATTACTAATATACTGCATGTCATGTAATTTAGAGTATAAAATAGTAAAAGAGAACATTTGGGTCCTTTAATCATCTTTTCCCCTTCTCAGAAGCCCTTCTGAGATTTTGTTCTATTTTATTTTGTTGAGTTTGAAAAAGTCCTACTTCATTTTTTGAACTTTGAGATATAGCTTTTTCCTCCTTCAAGTTGCATGGCTTGTGTTGAGATAAAAAGGCATGAGTTATATATCACGGGTGTAAAATGGGTCTTAATTAGACCAGTTAGGCCTTTGAGGTCCCTGTTGATAAGAAGAATGTTAGGAGTAGGGTTTTGCTACCAAAGTTAAGCATGACAGATAGGGATCATCCTTATCATCTTTGTCATCATTTAACTAGCTGCTTGCAACTATAAAATTCAATTAATTAATAGTTTAGGATAAACACATTTAATTTTGCAGTAAATATGTGTTTGACATAAAAGGAATTACAAGTTCTTTTCTTTCCTCGTTGTTTTCTAGTTTCTTTTTAATGTATGTTGAGAGAAAGAATTACAAATTAATTAACGTATCATCAAGGCACTATGCATTGAACTCACAATTAGTAGTTGAGGATTTATAGGTGTAAAAAAGTCAGATCACATAAATTCAATAGTCATATTTAAATAATTTCATGTTTAAAGATGATCATAGATGTTGTGTCCATAAACACGAGCAATAATGTCTGATATATGTATCTCAATTGTTGGTGTTGTACACATAATACATTGATTTGAAGGTAGTAGCATCCTATTTTAGAATTAGTGTTCTCATGGAAATTAAAGACAATCTTTTTGCAAAGGTAAGATCAATCTTTTACTGTTGTTCTCTTATTGTTGCTGTAATGGAAGCAACATGATTTAAGAGTTTTTCTTCTTATCAGGTCTACGTCCATGTACAATTAAGCCATTGCTAATTATAACTGCTTCCTATCCAAGTTGTGATGTGAAGAATAAAATATCAGTTTTATTTTATATTAGTTATAAGTTATATGTTTCTATTGGCATCAATAAAGTATGCATGAATGACATGTCAATAAAATATGCATCAATCAAATATAACATTCTCAAAGCAACATACACCTTGTGTACCATTATTATATGATATTGGTAGAGATTTGTCAAGTGGTACTTAGACAAAAAAAGTTTTTTATATAAATGACTTTTAAATTGTATTCAATTTTCTAATGAGTTATCATCAATACTCACTTATTTCATTTGTTTTTATTTTGAAGGTATTGAAGAAAGAATACATACTTTCTTCACAATTCAAATGTTAGTTTGGAACATGTTATCATGATAATATTATGTACAAAAATTGGAGTTGTCCTGTGTTTTGAAATAATGTGTTTTCCAACCTTGTTTCTATCTAGAATCTTGACATAATAAGGCATGCATTGTTAAATTAGTTAATTGTGAATGTTGTTTATCATTGTAATAAGTTAGTAGCATCTTGTATTTGAATGTTTAAATATATGAGTTTTAAATTTGAGTTTTTATCTAATTTCATTTATATTTGTTATTACTAAAAAAATATTGTATTTATATTAATATTTATTGTATTTAATTATAAATTTAAATTATATAATATTTTTAATGTCATTATCAAAATTAATGTATTGATATTTTGTAAATTTTTATAAGTTTTTTAAATTAAAAACAAGTTTATATATATTTCTATTTTATAAACCAGGTTTAGATTGGACTATGCCACTATGCTGGAAAATGTTTATTTTTACCATGCTAAATTGTAAGTTTAATTTTTGTAATACATATTATATTTTAATATATAATTTATTGTTTATTTAATAAAAAAATTGAATAAATAATATGTATTATGAATAAGACAATTTTAAAGAAAAAATGAAAAATTTGTCAATACCTTTTGGATATATATTTTATAAAATATTCGTTTTAAAAAAGAAAAGGCATTTATCCAATTTCATCAAAACACCAATTATTTTTTGAAATAAGTATTAATATAAGCATTATCCAAACACAATAGTAAGGCAAATTAACTAATGTAGAAGCAACCACTCAAAAACAACTTGTATTACATGAAGTTTTGTAATTTTCATTATCCCTTTAGAGATTTTCATTTCATATAAGGCATTCTAATGTTATGAACATTAAATTGCCAAGCCTAATGACAATGGTCTAAACAATACTTTGATTGACAAGTTATAAGAGTCAACATGAGATGGAACTTGTGTTATTTAAAATGCCAAACTAAAAATGTTACAAGGTAAACATTTCATAAGTTTCATCGGTGTTGCATAGTAGATATTTCATTTATAAGATTGTTCAGGCAGATAAGACTAAGTTTCTACTTTCTTGACACAAATAAGACATAGTTTGTTGACACATGTCCCAAAGTAAAGGTTATAGGCAAAACCTCATAGACAAAAGAGGACGCGCATTCAAATCCACAATGCTTCAACTAACCCATTATCATCCATGAAGCAATGGTACACAAAAGGTTCATGTGCCAAAGTTGCAGCTGGCGTACTATCCTTAACCCCACCCATAAGAATTTTCAAGAACGAAACATCTCAAACAATACTGATGCATCACATGGCAAAGCATTTTGACCTTGTGTTAGGTTGAAACTCAAAATTTTACTAAGTTATGATAGATCAATATCTTCGAATTCAGAGACATATGAAAAGAGATTTGAAAGAGCTATTATTGATCGAGAGTCAAGTTAACTTAGTAAAATTTGAAGAGTTTATATTATTTGGAGTTCGAAGAGAGAGAGATGTTGATCTTTGAATACGCATCAAAATATAAAGTAGCGTTTATATTAGATATGTGTTCGAATTCGAAATGCTTTTTGATAGCAAGAAGAGGAAGAATTCTAGATGAATTCGTTTATTGAATATAAACAACTTTGAAGGCATAAGACAAGAGATAAAAAACAAGTCTTTTATTCATATATGAAGATCTTTCGAATTACATAAGAAGTTCAAATGAGATACATACAAAAATACAGAAATAAATGAAATAAAAGACTATTCTAAATTATTGGAAGAAACTTGACTCATGCCTTCCAATCCTTCATTTGACCCTCTTCGTCCCTCTTCTTCCTCCTTCTCTTCCACAGGCTTTGATTGAGTCCCTAGGGCAATGGTGTAACATCCTTTTCTTTTGATTCTTCTTTTGGCCATGGAGGCTCACATGATGTGTTTCATTTATTAGATGTAAATTGTATTGGTAAATTTCTGAGTTTCAGGATAGCTTGGAATTTTGGCAAATGTCCGGTTTACAGGGGAAACTCTGCCGGATTTCTAGTAGGGACTTTTGTTAAATCGCAAGTGTTAGATGAGGGACTAGAGGGTTAAGCCTTAGAGATAGGTTTTTATAGCTTTGAAGTAGGTGGGGAAGAGTTGGAGTTTAAATGAAGTGGGGAGATATCCTCTGTTTTCTGCGCTTCAGGCGCGCTGAGCGCAGCCTAAGCGCAGATATGCGTACCAGTCTTAAAACAGAGAAATTAAGACCTCTCTCTCATTTTCCTCCTCCACCCTTATACCTTAGAGAGAGAGAGCGCAGAAGTTAGAGAGAGAAAGTGGGAGGGAGCTAAAGGAAGCTTGGATAGAGATTCACCATTACCATCCTCAACCTTGGGAGCTTGGAATCCTTGTCATTTCCTTCTCTTCTTCCTCAAGCCCTCTTCCCTTTTCCAAGGTGAGTGGAGCTCACCCACCACACATTGTTTCCCTTATGATTCTTATGCATGATCCTTCCTCTTGTCTATCCTCTTCTTTTGTTGTGTGATTGAACTATTTAGTATGTGTTTGAATGGTTGATTTTGAGATTGGATATGTGAAATTGTGTTGGTTGGAACCCTAGGTTAACAAACCCCTTTTTATGTTCATGATTCAAGTATAAACTTCATACTCATGATGACACTCTCAAGTAATTAAGCTTTTTAATCATTCAAGTGAATAGAATTCATGTTAAGGCTACAGTTATCAGGGTCTTTGACCGATCAAGGGTTATGTGAAAACTTGGCTTCGACCGTCAGGTAACGGTGGCGACGTAATGTCCCCAAGGGGGATACCCCTTGTAGTCTGAGCTCAGTCTAACTGCATATTAAAGTGAAAAGAACCTTACTGCGGGAAAGCAGATCACGTTTATGTCAAGTTTCATGTTTATGATTATTGGAATTTTATTGTTATGAATTGTTCTTGGAATTGTTATAAATATTGTGGTTAACTGTAATTGTTTGCACTGCTTTACTCACTGAGGCAAATGTCTCACCCCATCCGTGGGTTTATATTTTAGATTCTCAGGCAGGACGTTGAGGACTCGCGGGCTAGCTGAATATGGAGTTTCTTTTGGGCAGGATGCCCCTATTTATTTTTGGTTATTTTGTAATAGTGTATAGTTTAGAGTTTGATGTGCTGATGTAACCTCTTGATGGATATTTAGTACATGAGTATATGTTGTTTCCGCTGTCACTACTCATGTATGATAATATCCAAGAACTGGATGATTGTTTTTATGTATATATTCACAGGACAAGTTCTACTGGAACCTTGTATGGATTTCTTTACTTGTTGGATTTCCTGTAATGATATCAAGAATGTGCGAAAAATTAATTTCCAGTTTTCGAGTCTTACGCTTCCAACTGGCATAAGTTTGGAACCTGGAGATTAAGGTGTTACATTTTTGGTATCAGAGCAGTTCAATCCAATTGGACTGTGGATATGTGTTCTCTTGTTTGTTAGTCATCATCTTTTATACATGATTATGAAATATAGAGTTTGATCACCTCTATGTTTTGTAATTTATGTGTAGACGACTATGGCTGCGACTATGGCTGGAGGCAGGAGGGGTAGACCTCGGGTTAGGCCAAGATCTCCCTCGCCACCTAGCGCTAACCCGAATCCGGTGGTTGCTGCTCTCCAAACGCTCACACGCATCATGGGGGACCAAGTGGCTCCAAACCGGGACCAAGTTGCTGCCAATGCTGCGATGCTTCAGGAACTTCACCGAGTGCTGACGGGGGCACCACCTCCCCAAGTGGCTGACCCGTTCGTACAAGGGTCACGGAGTTCAGGAAACACACCCCCTCTCCTTTCTCCGGGGCGTACGACCCTGAAGCTGCTGCTAAGTGGTTCAAGGATCTCAAGAGGATTTTTGCCGTCATGAGGTATTCTGAGGAGCTGAAGGTATCCTATGCTACTTACATGCTCCGGAGTGAGGCTAAGGATTGGTGGCATGGGGTGAGTGCCCTTTTTGGCACACCAGAGGTTCCCACCGTTTGGGAACAATTCGAGACTGCTTTCCTTGATAAGTATTTTCCCGCTAACATGAGGAGGCAAAAAGAAACAAAATTTTTACAATTCAAGCAAGGAAGTCTTTCGGTGGGCCAGTATGTAGCAAGATTTGAGGAATTGTCCAAATTCTCCCGTTTCCTTCAGGTCCATCCTGATGATGAGTGGAAGTGCAGGCAGCTGGAGCAAAGTCTCAAGTCGGAAGTCAAGAGGGCAGTGGGGACCTTCGAGATTAGGGATTTCCCTACCCTGGTTAACAAGTGTCTCCTTGCTGAGGAACATCTGAAGGAGGTCGAGGAACCAAAGCCCTCAGATCCTAAGGGAAAGAGGAAGTTGGACGAGCATCATCCGGGTAAGGGCTATAAGCCCAAGTTTCAGAGTAACTCCAACCTGGCCTTTCGTCCCACACAGAAATTGGGAGAGTTGCCCACATGTTCCAAATGCGGGAGATCCAATAAAGGTGAGTGCCTCTACGGGCAACAGAGGTGCTTCTATTGCAAAGAACAAGGCCACATGAAGAAAGAGTGTCCGAAGAGGAGAGACCAACTCCAGACCCAAGACACGGGAAGAGTTTTTATTCTTAGTGGAGAAGCGATGACAAAGGCCGACAATCTGATGCGAGGTATGTGTTTATTGAATGATAAATCCTTAGTTGCACTGTTTGACTCCGGGGCAACCCATTCTTTTATTTCTGATGATTGTGTGAAGGAATTAGATTTGCATGTTGCCTCCTTGCCTTATATCCTAAATGTCACCACTCCGGCTAAGGAGGCCATTTCCACCTCTCTTATTTGTTTGGGTTGTTTTATCAATGTACAAGGGAGGGCTTTTGAAGTCAATTTAATTTGTTTACCTTTAAAAGGTATTGATGTGATTCTCGGCATGGATTGGTTGTCGAAGAACCAAGTCGTGCTGGATTGCTTCAACAAGGTTGTTGTTTTTCCGCCTCTCCCCCTTCCTCCGGGGGAGCGACCACATTTTCTTTTCTCTTGCACCACTCAAATTTCCAAGAGTTTATGTGACGGGAGTGACTGTTTTCTTTTGATGTTGTCCTCAACTATAGATAAGATCTCCAACCTAGACGGCATAGCGGTAGTCAAGGAGTACCAAGATGTTTTTCCTAGTGAGATTACCACTCTACCACCTGATAAGGAGATTGTATTCTCCATAGACTTAGTTCCGGGCACCGGACCCATATCTAAGGCCCCATATAGGATGTTACCCCTAGAACTCAATGAACTTAAGGCACAATTAGAGGGACTTATAGAGAAGAAATTTATTAGGCCTAGTGTGTCACCTTGGGGAGCATTTGTCCTCTTGGTCAAGAAAAAAAAACGGGAGCATGAGATTATGTGTGGACTATAGACAGTTAAATAAAGTAACCATTAAGAATAAATATCCCTTGCCTAGGATAGATGACCTGTTAGATCAACTTAGGGGAGCTTCAGTTTTCTCTAAGATAGACCTGAGATCAGGATACCATCAAATTAAGATCAAAGGTGAGGATATACCAAAGACTGCCTTTAGTACCAGGTATGGGCACTATGAGTGCTTGGTGATGCCATTTGACCTAACCAATGCTCCTGCGGTGTTCATGGACTACATGAACCGGATCTTCCGTCCCTTTTAGGATAAGTTTTTCGTAGTGTTCATAGACGATATTCTTATTTACTCCTAAACCCTAGAAGAGCATGAGCAACATTTGAGGGAAGTCCTCGGGATTCTCAGAGAGAAAAGACTTTTTGCTAATCCCGAGAAATGTGAGTTCTGGTTAGATAAAGTGCATTTCTTAGGCCATGTGATGTCCTGGGAGGGAGTGTCGGTAGACCCAACTAAGATAGAGGCGATGTTAGAGTGGGAGAGACCTAAGACCATCACCGAGATTAGGAGCTTTCTAGGCTTAGCAGGGTATTACCGAAGGTTCATCAAGGGTTTTCTTAGCTTGTTTTGCCCCTCACCAGGCTAACCCGTAAGGGACAAGCTTTCGTTTGGGACGAAAAGTGTGAGAAGAGCTTTTTAGAACTCAAGGAGTGGTTGACTTCTGCCCGTGTGTTAGTCTTACCTGATCCACTGAAGACCTTTGAGGTTTACAGTGATGCTTCCGGGAAAGGTCTCAGATGTGTTTTGATGCAGGAGAGGAGGGTAGTAGACTATGCTTCTAGGCAGCTTAGACCACATGAGGAAAACTATCTCACCCATGACCTAGAACTTGCAGCTGTGGTATTTGCCCTGAAAGTCTGGAGGCATTACCTGTATGGAGTGAGATTTGATGTATTTAGTGACCACAAAAGCCTCAGATATCTGTTTGACCAAAAGGAACTTAATATGAGGCAAAGGCGGTGGATGGAATTCCTTAAAGATTATGATTTTGAGTTGAAGTATCACTCGGGTAAAGCCAATGTAGTGGTCGATGCCCTTAGTAGGAAATCCCTTCATGCATCCCTAATGATGATTCATGAATTGGACTTGATAGAAAAGTTTAGGGACCTGAGTCTGAGTGTGACAGTTGGAGCAGGCCATTTAAGCCTGCAACGACTAGAGGTGACTAGTGAGTTGAGATCCCAGATTAGGGAGGCCCAGAGCTCAGACCCAGAGCTCCAGGCCAGGCAGAGCCAATCAGGGTTCTCCTCGTCAGAAGATGGGACACTACTTTTCCAAGGGAGGGTGTGTGTTCCTAAGGGGGGTAACCTCCGACAGGAAATCCTGGAAGAAGCTCATAAGAGTAGGTTCTCAGTACATCCTGGTGCTACCAAGATGTACCAAGACCTCAAGAAGATGTTCTGGTGGGAGGGTATGAAGAAGGAAGTAGCTGAATTTGTGTCTAGGTGCTTAGTGTGTCAACAAGTCAAAGTAGAACACCAAAAACCATCTAGTTCACTCCAGCCCCTAGAATTACCTGAGTGGAAATAGGAAGAGATATCCATGGATTTTGTGATGGGATTACCTAGGGTTCCCTCTGAGTTTGATGCCATTTGGGTTATTGTGGACATGTTAACTAAGTCAGCCCATTTTCTACCTATTAAGGCCACTTACCCTTTGAATAAGCTAGCTGACCTTTATATTAGGGAGATTGTGAGGCTTCACGGTGTTCCTTCTAGCATAGTCTCAGATCGGGATCCGAGATTCACCTCTAGGTTTTGGAGAGCTCTTCACCAGGCCTTTGGGACCAGGTTGAATTTTAGTACAGCCTACCATCCTCAGACTGATGGCCAGTCTGAGAGGACCATTCAAACCCGAGAGGATATGCTTAGGGCTTGTGTTCTGGAAGATAAGGGTAGTTGGGATAGGTATCTTCCCTTAATAGAGTTCTCTTACAATAACAGTTTCCACAGCAGTATAGGCATGGCCCCTTATGAGGCTCTTTATGGGAGGAGATGCAAATCACCTTTGTGTTGGTATGAGGTAGGGGAGAGGAACCTCCTGGGACCAGAATTGGTTCAGGAAACCTTGGACAAGATTAAAGTTATTAAGGAGAAACTTCTGGTTGCTCGGAGTAGACAGAAACGTTATGCAGATAGGAGGAGAAAAGATCTAGAGTTTGAGGTAGGAGACCATGTTTTTCTTAAAGTCACTCCGGTCACAAGTATAGGACGGGCCATCAGGGCCAAAAAGCTTAATCCTCGATACACTGGTCCATTTCAAATTCTTCAAAGAGTTGGTCCTGTAGCTTACAGAGTAGCTTTACCACCCCAATTGTCCAATCTTCATGATGTGTTTCATGTTTCCCAACTCAGAAAATATATCCATGACCCTTCACACATCATTAGCTCTGAGTCAGTGCAACTAAGGGAGGATTTGAAGGTTCCAACCAAACCTACACGGATTGTAGACCGAAGCGTTAAAACACTAAGAAGTAAGGCTATTCCTTTGGTGAAGGTCATCTGGGAAGGTCAATCATCTGAGGAAGCCACCTGGGAGAAAAAGGACGATATTCGTTCTCGGTATCCAGAATTGTTTAGTTAAGGTATAGTTTATTTTGGACTTGATATTATTATCTAACATGTTTTATGCAACTCATTGTAAATTATGTACTTGAATGTAATTGTGTATTGTTGAACAATTTTGGGGGCAAAATTTGTTGAGTCTCAAAAATATCATAAGGTTGTTTATGATGTTTTAAGACAACTAGATTCCCAAAGTTTTAATGGTTGACAAATTTGACTTAAATTACTTATCATAGATACACACATGCTTTAATGTTTCATCTATGATTTCAGCAAGAGTCACTATGAGCCTACATAAAAAGACTAAGTGTTGAAGCTGTCTGAAGAAGCAGAACTCGTCTGAAGAGTTGAAGTTGTCTGAAGTAGTTCAACCCGTCTGAAGTATCAGTGCCGTCTGAAGTCTCACTTATGACGTGGCACCCTCTGCTGAAGCTTATGAAGACTGTTCTGAACCTCTGCTGCACGTACCTTTTCAAACATGTTTATAGCAAGGAACACAGAGACCTTTCTTGGTGATTTTGAATTTCATACACCACTGAGGAAATCTCTGCAACGCAGTCTCTGCAGCAACATTTGCAGCAGCCTTATGGCAAGAGAAACCTTGCACCGTGTCAGAAACATCAGAGCTCTCAGAAGCATGTCTCACAACGGATTAAATAGCATTTAATGCTATCTCTAAACGGTGGTATTTCAACGGATTGAAGTTTGGGTATAAATACCCCTCCATGAAGACCATTAAAGACACAGAGAGAGTAGTGAAAAAGAAAAAATTAAGTATACAAGAAAGCCCAGAGAAACATCACGCTGCAAGTTTTTACTCTGTAAAAACTCTCTGATAAAATTCGCTGTACACATTTGTATATCCTGTGCATACCTTAGATTTTATTGTACATTGTATTGGTTTGAGCTTCAAACTCGTATAGTTTAAAAGCTTAAACTCCTTTCTTTGTAAACCTTGTTTAGAGCCTGGAGAGGCTTAGGCTTGGTTGATAAAAGAATACTTGGTTGTAGAGCCTGGAGAGGCTTGGTTGATAAAAGAATACTTGGTTGTAGAGCCTGAAGAGGCTTGGTTGATAAAAGAATACTTGGTTGTAGAGCCTGGAGAGGCTTGGTTGATAAAAGAATACTTGGTTGTAGAGCCTGGAGAGGCTTGGTTGATAAAAGAATACTTGGTTGTAGAGCCTGAAGAGGCTTGACTGTAAAAGAATACTTGTAATCTTGAAAGATTAAAAGAAAATCCAAGTGCTAGTTGGCATTGGGACTGGACGTAGCTCACAGTGGTAGTGAGTGAACCAGGATAAATTCCTTGGCTAAGTTTTCTTACCCTTATCTCTTGTCAATTCTTTTTATACTAATCAAGGGGTTAGAATAATTAATCTGATATTTTATAAAGGCACAAAAACATCGTTTAAAATCAGTATTTTGAGGCCGTCTGAAAACTTCAGACAGTCCTTTAAGAGCCTGTCTGAAATCGTGTTTTTAACACCTGGTTGCGAAAAGCTTTCTAAAATATTCAGAAACACTATTCAACCCCCCTTCTAGTGTTTCCCTGTGTTCCTACAAAATTGCCCTAAGGGGGGTAAAATTGTAACATCCCTTTCTTTTGATTCTTCTTTTGGCCATGAAGGCTCACATGATGTGTTTCATTTATTAGATGTAAATTGTATTGGTAAATTTCTGAGTTTCAGGATAGCTTGGAATTTTGGCAAATGTTCGGTTTATAGGGGAAACTCTGCCGGATTTCTAGTAGGGACTTTTGTTAAATCGCAAGTGTTAGATGAGGGACTAGAGGGTTAAGCCTTAGAGATAGGTTTTATAGCTTTGAAGTAGGTGGGGAAGAGTAGGAGTTTAAATGAAGTGGGAAGATATCCTCTATTTTCTGCGCTTCAGGCGCGCTGAGCGCAGCCAAAGCGCAGAAGTCAGAGACCAATTAGTGAAACTCGCGCTTTAGGCACGCTGAGCGCAGCCTGAGCGCAGATATGCGTACCAGTCTTAAAATAGAGAAATTAAGACCTCTCTCATTTTCCTTCTCCACCCTTATACCTTAGAGAGAGAGAGCGCAGAAGCTAGAGAGAGAAAGTGGGAGGGAGCTAAAGGAAGCTTGGATAGAGATTCACCATTACCATCCTTAACCTTGGGAGCTTGGAATCCTTGTCATTTCCTTCTCTTCTTCCTCAAGCCCTCTTCCCCTTTCCAAGGTAAGTGGAGCTCACCCACCACACTTTGTTTCCCTTATGATTCTTATGCATGATCCTTCCTCTTGTCTATCCTCTTCTTTTGTTGTGTGATTGAACTATTTAGTATGTGTTTGAATGGTTGATTTTGAGATTGGATATGTGAAATTGTGTTGGTTGGAACCCTAGGTTAACAAACCCCTTTTTATGTTCATGATTCAAGTATAAACTTCATACTCATGATGACACTCTCAAGTAATTAAGCTATTTAATCATTCAAGTGAATAGAATTCATGTTAAGGCTACAGTTATCAGGGTCTTTGACCGATCAAGGGTTATGTGAAAACTTGGCTTCGACCGTCAGGTAACGGTGGAGACGTAATGTCCCCAAGGGGGATACCCCTTGTAGTCTGAGCTCAGTCTAACTGCATATTAAAGTGAAAAGAACCTTACTGCGGGAAAGCAGATCACGTTTATGTCAAGTTTCATGTTTATGATTATTGGAATTTTATTGTTATGAATTGTTCTTGGAATTGTTATAAATATTGTGGTTAACTGTAATTGTTTGCACTGCTTTACTCGCTGAGGCAAATGTCTCATCCCATCCGTGGGTTTATATTTTAGATTCTCAAGCAGGACTTTGAGGACTCGCGGGCTAGCTGAATGTGGAGTTTCTTTTGGGCAGGATGCCCCTTTTTGTTTTTGGTTATTTTGTAATAGTGTATAGTTTAGAGTTTGATGTACTGATGTAACATCTTGATGGATATTTAGTACATGTGTATATGTTGTTTCCGCTGTCACTACTCATGTATGATAATATCCAAGAACTGGATGATTGTTTATATGTACATATTCACAGGACAAGTTCTAATGGAACCTTGTATGGATTTCTTTACTTGTTGGATTTCCTGTAATAATATCAAGAATGTGCGAAAAATTAATTTCCGATTTTCGAGTCTTACGCTTCCAACGGGCATAAGTTTGGAACCTGAAGATTAAGGTGTTACAAATGACATTATGTTGACATGATTGAGCAGCCCTGCGATTCAATTTAAAAGTGAGAAAGATGGAGTGAAGACAAAAAACAATAAAATTTGGCCAATATGTTCGACCCAAAGAAATCCTTAAATAAGGATTGAAAAAGCTTATAGCTTTGGCTACCTCATCGACCTTATAAAAAATGAAATCATTAAAGATTAGGTCGAACGTAGTAGCCAAAGGGAGAAACTCCTTTATGGTGAAAAGGAAGGGAATGAGAAAGAATGTAAAAGCCAAGGCGTATTTATAATGAAAGATTTGGACGGTGGAATTAATGTGCATGAAGAATTGTCCAATCAAGTTAAAGGTCAAATCCATGTGTGTTCGGTGGTCAAGTCCACCTCTAAATTGACCAATCAGAAATGCAACACGTGGAAATACAAGAAGTTAATTAGTCAAAGTTTGGTTAAGTTCTCAGATATGGTTCGAAACTCAGATGGGAATCAAAGACTAGTTCAAGAAAGATAGAAGATTCAGATAACTTAAAAGAATTCATGAAGTCAGAAGCTTGAAAAGGAATTCGAAGACTTATCAGATGTTGAAAGGCTCTTCGAGACTGACCAGATTTCAAATTAAACAGTTATTATAAGTTGTCATCTGAAGACAAATGTCAAGATCTCAAGAAGACAGTTACTTAGACTTAAATGACCGTTGTTGTCTTTGTATACGTGTCATACTTAGAAATTTGACACTTCAAATAGGTTGTAGACGTGTCAAAATCTTGTTAATTAGTCGTTAGAATAGAAATCTATATATAGGTAGAATTCTGATGTAATAGGGGTTAGATTTCATTATATTGAAAATCTCTGAAAACACCAAACGTCCAGACTTGTAAGCGACTAAAAGGTTACTAAGGAGATCAAGTACGTGTATCCATCCACATTTCAATTAATGCAATTTAAATTTCTGCACACTTCTTTTTCTCTTTGTTTACTTTTGCACCTAAGTTTCTGCATTTTTCTTTCAGTTTTCTTTATTGTATTTACTTCAATTTTCTTTTCCAGTTTTAAACCTTTACATTCTTTCTTTCTTTTTCTTCATAATTCTGTTTTATTTTTCATTTTTACTCTTAGAATTCACTTCTACGAATAAGAAAGTAATTCACTTTTCTATTACTTATTGAAAGCCATTTCTGTGTAAACCTATTTCTTAAAAAGAACTTTAAGAGGATTTAGATTCTAGTCCCAAATTGTACTTTCAGAATCAAGAGAATTTTCGAAACCTTATTGAAAATTTTCACAACAAACACCTTGTTGAGTGGCATAAGGCCTCATAAGAGCTGAACATCCAACCTTCGACACAAAGTCACATTCTTGGACTTCATTCGTTTGAGTTGCATATTTATAAGTAACGTGATACATCGGCAAAGCCTCATTATAAATATCAATCAATTTCTTTGAACTATACTCCATTTTGATAGCTCCATACAATTTCTAAAAAAATATTGGAATGGAAAATTAAAGATTATTGTATCGTGAAGAGAATGTATGTTTGAAACAAAAGCCGCGGGTGAATTTAAAAAAAAAATATTATGTGTTTACCTCTTTATAAAGCTGAATGACTTTAGGAGCTTCATGTTTCCTATTATAATTGTTCTTAAAGGCAATTGTCAAGTCATTCTTATACTTCTCATGTAAAGCTTTCCACATTTCCTTGTAACCTACAAGTACATGAACCATATAACGACTAAGATTTGTAATTTATGATACAATGGACAATGGGAAGATGGTTAAAGGTACAAATAAATAAAGCTATTCAACAAATCCGACATGATTGTAATGTTTTGTACAAAAAAACAAACAACATAGTTTTTGCCTAATAATTCGTCACCTTTCTCACACAAGTCCTCTTACTACAAGTTGTTAACCTCATCATATATTAAACCTAATATTGAGGTTAAAGTGAATGGAATGAGGCTCCTCTAAAGTGAGGTTGTGTATAAAGTGAGCAAGTAAGGCTATATCTACCATTGATTTAATTTAAAAAGCATCACAATCTCAGCCCATAAAAATCCAACGATGAATAACCCCTTACTTTACACACAACCTCACTTTAAAGGAGCTTTTTCCAAATGAATGATGTGTCCCTTTCCATATCATGTGGGAACATTTTTACAACCAACTCCTTTGACACTTGAATCTGCTCATAAATAATCACACCGTTCAAGATAGTGATTTAGTATGAAACTTATCATTCAAAATCATGACTCTAAAAGAAACACATAGCCAACACGAAATTCATGTAGTATAACAATTATCCCTAATGAGCAAAATGTCTCACATTGGTCCAAGATTTCATCTGCAAATCATAAAGCAATCAACATAATATGACACTCATGACTAACCTTTCTTCTTCCTATTTTTTTTAGCATGAAATGTCTCATTGTATATATCAACCAATGTAAGCATATTTTCTTTAACAAGGCCCATCTCCTTCTATTTACATAAATCTCTTAATGTAAGAAGACGATCCATCAGTGCCATCAAGTTATCAATTGCCACATGTATTGCTTTGGTGGAATCCAAATCAACAACAACTTTGCAAGGTACAGTTTTGTGCATAAAATGGTCACTCCTTTTGAAATGTTTTAGAAATCGATGCATTTGAAAATATAAATAATCAATATGTGATGACATCTTTAAACTTATATTATCTTGCACTCATCTAACACACAAGAATTCTTGCATACTCACACAAAGAGAGATAAACACATGAATGTTGTCTTAATTAATGCCAGCTTTAAGTTTAGGAACACGTGAAGAAAACAATGGAGAGAAGGGTGGACAATGGCAATTGTTTCATTCTCCATCTAGTAAAATGATTAAACAATAATACATGAATGATAAAATTAAAAACATGAATAAGGGTTTCTAACTCAAACTTATTTGGAAACTTGTGGATTTTGTGAGACCCAATACAAGTCACCACAAAATTCCCCTATAACTATGTCATTTGGCTTAGAGCAAGATCCATTATTTGGGAGAAACACAATATTCTCACCATGCCCAACGTAAGAATCCAACTTCTCCACATATATGGCCTGCATGACATGAATGTCACCAAAATGTAGCCCTAAAATTTTGTAAACCAACATGTTCCCTAAAAGCTGAATGTTGTTAGTGGAAAAGGAATGAAACGGTCAGGAAGGACATGATGCTAAGTACCAATGATGATTTCTGTAAAATAATTCCGCTAGTAGACACAACTGAACTTCACAAATTTACTATTTCATGGTTGTGGGCAATGAAATGAATTTTGAAACACATGAATAATCCTCAAGCCTTGAACCCTATAAGGCATGAATAAAGAAATATACCATGAAATAATTCAAAAAATTTAACCAATAATTACAAGGACAAAACTTACAAACAGTACGATAGGTTCTGTTTATACTGTTGTCCTCATATATTATGACACATGGTTTTTTTTTTTCCACATCAGACCAATAACTAAACTCCATTAATATTTATTTTTTTTATTCTATAGTGATCGCGAAATTAATGATGGGCTAACATGACATCGTTGCTCTAAATTTATTGGGCGTTTTATTGCTTCTCATCACTTTTAAAATGCAAAAAAAAGGGAAGGTTGTTGACGGTGGAGGTAGTTACCTATGGCCATAGCCCAAAAACATAAGTAATAAGGTGGACTGGAGAGACGGTGATATGGCTTGATTCCAATCATATAAGCATCGTGCAAAAATATGAGCTTTCCTTGCTAGTTGGCACATGAGCTTCCCAAATGAGGCATAACTTCATAAGCGGTTAAGAGTTCGCATGGTTTTTTCTTTAAACTCTATTTATTTGTACAAAGTGGTAAAATTAAATTTAAATAAAGCAGACTATTCATATATACAGGGGATGTCCATTTTATTGTCTAAAGCAAACTAGCTAGTACTGCGTATGCAAATATGTTTGTCATATGCCTGGCTTCATCTCATAAGTTACACAAAATTAGTATAAAAATGTTCAATCTAATCAATACACTACACATGTTATTTACAACACCGAGGATCAATTTGTGGACCGAAAAAAAGATTCAAAATTAAACACTAAAGAAGTAAAAGGTTGTGAGCAAGAAGCATAAAGAGAAAATGAATAAAAGAAGCAGAGCATCATTCTTGTTGCAGGGCGTCATTCTTCTAATCATTTCACAATTCTAGCGAGCCCAACCCTTTTTACCATGCGCATGATTTTGTGTCACAAAAAGGTTAATGGAGGAAAGGAGATTGTGCAGAAAATAATACTCAGGGAACTAGTTAGTTAGAAAGGAGAGTATGTAGAGAATTAACGGAGGAAAAAACAAAGGTTAACGGAGTTTAGTTTGTATTTCTGATAATGAGTCTGACGCCCACGTGTCATGATATAAGAGGATAACAGTATGAACAGGACCTATGGCACCGTTTGTAAGTTTTGTCCTAGTTACAAAGAGTCAATACTTCAAAACTATTATACTTAAAAATACATGAATAGCCATAAAGATATAATCCACAGACTCATATGCTTCGAGTGCCATTAATCTATATATCATTAGGAAGTTTTGAAAGGAAAAAGTCAAATAAATGACATTTTCATTCCCCTACCCCAAAAAAAAATTGTAATGATGGTTGCAACATATATATATATTTAACGTTTTCCTTTTTCCTTGTTCATTTCTGCTCAGTAACCCAAATAATTCTGTTTAGCAAGCCTGTGAGCAAAATTAAAAAAAGAGGTGCAACCCTAGACTTGCACCTAGTTAACATAAAAGTAAATTAATAAAAAGAATAGTCCAACAAAAATGACATCCACCAAGTTTCGAAACAACCGAAAAAACACACAATCCTAATAAATCAAATAAGCCAATACTCAATAGCAAACGGTAAATCTGTTCAGCAAGCAAAATTAAAAAAAAGTACAACCATAGACTAGAACGATGAAATAATCCTTTTTTTTCTCTAGAAGGTTAATGCAATATATCATGATACAAGAAAAACATGGTAGGCTGCCTATAAAGAAAATATCTAACTTAGTTTAAAATGTAATTGAGATTCAATTGTTTCCTTACCAGCATGAAGTTTTTTAGATGTGCTTATTAAAATGGTCTAAAATACCTAAAAAAATGCAGAACTTGCAACCGAGACATGTTCCGTGTTAGAACCATCAATAGAAATCAGAACCTACTTATCTTGCATTTCATATTTTGATTACAATTTAATCAGTGATATTCCCATTAGCCTTGTTTTAGTCCTATATCTCTACCTTTATATGTTATTTTTTATTTGATATAGATATAGGGGCTAGTAATACAAGCTCTCTTTACTTAATAAAAATCAAAGCAATATTTGAACAAGATTCACTGTGAATGCTCTGCAACATTAGTTAAAAAATGTGAATAGTTGGAGAAGGCTATAACAAAGATGAAAAAGTTAAAAGGCCTAGTAGCGTACTTCCTTCTCTGTGATTATGTGTTACATATTTGTTGTTGCTTCAATAATTTTATCCAAGGTCATATTTGTTGTTGCAAGGCAAGAAAATGTTGAAATGAACTTAAGAGAAAAAAATATTCTATTCTAATCAAAATACGCATGTACCAAGCAAATGAGCAAAACCAATATTGACATCACAACCAATAGCAACCATGAGGACCAAAACAAAAATTTCAACAAATTGAATTAAAAGAATTACTTGTTCCTTGCCCGGAAAATCATTCAAAGGAGTGAGAAATAGTATGCAATGGCACTCCTTCCTACCAAACAATATCTAGAGGGGACAATTGTGGCTTAGCCACAAAATAAGGGCTTTTATAGATGAATACATGCATAATTTCTACTTATGTTTCTAACATAAAATGTGTCTCATTTGCAGGTTCTACATTAATTTACCAAATGACAATAGTAAAGCAAATAGTAGAGTACATAGAAACTACCTGAGCTCGCCTTCACTTGACTGATTGATCACTCTTTCCTTTTTATTTTCCTTTATCGTAAGATTGCGGCTTCCTCTTCGGTTTCTTTTGCCTAACGCCGCCTTCCTATTCGCGGATAGGTTTCTCGTTAGCTCTTTCTTCCCTAATAGGTTTTTCGTTTGTTGTTACCCCTGTCTATTTCCATCTCTCGTTACCTCATTTATCCTTCAACTATGTTGGATTTCCTTCACTCTCGTTTTCATTTCATGGAACTAGACAAACTTCCCTATCTTTCGCACCAAAGTCTTCATTCGAGCTCGCTCTCCTTTTCCTTTGTTGTTGTTGTCTTTGCTTTTGTGGGATTTGCGTTTCATTTTCATGGTCTTATTTTCTCTTTTTCCCTCCGTGTCAATTTCAAGACTCCACATCAGCACATGAGTCAACGCACATGCCTACCTGGAGTTGAGTGTAGACTTAGTGTAAAAAAAACATTTCCGAAATTTTTACAACATATAACTCTTGAATAATGGATTTTGAACATTTTCAATCCATCTATTTTTGCATTTTTGTCAACAAAAGTGTGTATTATGGTGCATTTATATGAGAATGAGCAATGATGTTCCTTTATCTCAACTTAAGTTTGGAATATTGATCCTAATGGTAAACCAAACACGTACCTTTACTTACAGTAAAAATTAGTTGAAGATCGTGAATTGTAAGTATATATCAGTATAGCAAGTTGCTTTTGAAATATATTTTTCTCTTTTTGTGTAGACATACAACATATTAGGTGTAAGTTTTCTCTATTCTTTCTTTTTCATCCAATAGGTGTATAATTTGGAATTTATTTTCCAAGGTTGACATGTGCCTCTTATATACTAGGAATCTTCTTGTGGAAGCTTTATATTGATAGAAAACCAACTATCTTTGAGTTGATTCATCTTTTGTCTTCATACCTTAAATTATAAGACGATTTTTTTTTCAAATGATAGTATTAGTAGATATGTCATTTTTGTTATAAGATAGACAAAATAGTTTTAGTTGTTATTGTCCATTTGTCCTTTCAATTTATATTTCTTGCACAATCAAGAGATTCATCAACATATTCACACAAATCATCCAATCATATAACCATTTAGATTCATCAAAACTAAGGTTTTAAAGCATTAAACATCTTGAGACTCAATAATCCTAATCAAGTTTGTCAAACTCGAGAGTGTATGCAAACTTATGGAACTCTCATAGACTCGTCTCGTAAGAATCTACCTAATATAAAAAAATATTAAAAAATTATAACATTATCATTATTTTAACATTCTAAGTCCAATGTAAAGCATTTAAATGATTAAATCATACATAAAATATCAAATCACAAGTCCATAAGATAAAAACATTTAAACAGAAAGCTAAATAGTCAAGATCTTCAACTGTTGAATCCTCCAACATATTCAATTGCTTCTTCATCTTAATCAAGTTCTTCCTTGGATGATAAAGCTTCTTCAATATAGGCATTAAGGACCAATATCCAAAAGTCATCAGAGGTTGGACTGCTTGATTTTCCAACTAGTTTAACATTGCTACCTTGATCCGTATATATTATCATTTTCATCCTTAAGAGGTTGTTGAACATTCTCTTCATTAATAGTAGTAACATCTCCCTCATCAGTTATCCACTCATCATCATAATGAATTTAATTAAAATGAATAACAAAATTGCTTCTTATTTGTTTACTTTTTAACTTCAAATTATACATCACATAAATCAAGTTATTCATCAAATTTTTTTATGGAAGTGGTTTCTGTTGAGTCTCAAAAATATCATAAAAGAAAATATGATGTTTAAGACAGCTCAATTCCCAAGTTTTAATGCTTAACAAATTTGAGTTAAAATATTTATCATAGATACACATATGTTTTAATGATTTATCTATAATTTCAGCAAGCCACTATAAGCTTATATAAAGACTATGTGAAGTGCTTTCAACCTGTCTGAGGAGTTAAGTCTTCTGAAGGTTCAACACGTCTGAAGCGTTGAAGCCGTCTGAAGTGCACTATCCATCTGAAGTGTTGAAGCTGTCTGAAGTCTCATTAATGACGTGACACTCTTTGCTGAAGCTTGTGAAGACTTTTCTGAACCTCTGATGCACGTAACACGTTTATAGCAAGGAACACAGAGACCTTTCCTGGCATTTTTGAATTTCATACACCACTAAGGAAATCTCTGCAACGCAGCCTCTGCAACAACATATGTAGCAGCTTTATGGCAGGAGCAACCTTGTACCATGTCAGAAATATCAGAACTCTCATAAGCATGTCTCACAACGGATTAAATAGCATTTAATGCTATCTCTAAACGGTGGTATTTCAACGGATTGAAGATTGGTTATAAATACCCCTCCTTGAAGACCATCAAAGACTGAACAAAAGAGAAAAACAGAGATATAGATAAATTATTGCAAGAAAGCCTAAGAGATATTCCGCTGCGAGCTTTACTTTGATAAAACTCTCTGATTCATCTTCTTTGCACATCATCTGTATATCCTGAGTATACCTCAGTTATTATTGTGCACCGTGTCTGCTTAAGCTTGAAACTTGTGTAGTTTAAAAGCTTAGATACATTTCGTTGTAATACTGCATATTGAGCCTGGAGAGGCTTGTCTGAAACAAAGAATACTTAGTTGAAGAGCCTGGAGAGGCTAGACTGATAAAGAATACTTATTTGAAGAGCCTGGAGAGGCTAGACAGAAAAAGAATACTTGCTTGTTTCTGGAGAGACTGTACTCGTTGTGTTTGGAGAGACTGTACTCGTGGTGTCGGAGAGACTGTACTCGTGGTGTCTGGAGAGACTGTACTCGTTGTGTCTGGAGAGACTGTACTCGTTGTGTCTGGAGAGACTGTACTCATATTTGAGCCTGTAATCTGAATATTCATATAGTGGAAATCCAGTGGTTGTTTGCCATTGGGACTGGACGTAGCTCACTATGTTAGTGGGTGAACCAGGATAAATTTCTTGGCTAAGTCTTCTATCCCTTATCTCTTGTCAATTTATTTATACTAACCCAAGGGTATTGAAGATTGTTTCGATAATTTTAAAAAAAGGCAAGGAAACCTATTTAAAATTACTTTCAGAAGTCTTCTTAACTTCAGACAACTTTCTAAACCTGTCTGAAACTACTTTGAACTTAATCGTTTGTGAAAAGCTTCCATAAATTACAAAGAAACACTATTCAACCCCCCTTTTAGTGTTTCCTTGTGTTTCTACAGTTGGTATCAGAGCTTAACTCAGGGTTGAGCACCTTACAAGTGTTGAGGACTAAAGATCCAGATGGAAGCTTCCAACAACATGCAGTACATCACTGAAGGAGCCTCTATCACAAGGCCCCCAGCATTCAATGGAGTGGATTACCACTACTGGAGGGATCGTATGAAGTTGTTCATTGAGAGCAACAACATTGATGTCTGGGATGTGGTCACTGATGGAGACTATATGCCTATGCATAATGGAGTGCCCATTCCTAAGGTTGAATGGACCTCGGAGCAGAAGGCTAGAGTACAATGAATGCCAAAGCCAAACTCTATCTGATATGTTCTTTGAATAAATCAGAGTATGAGAAGGTTCATGGATGTACTTCTGCCAAGGAGATCTGGGATACTCTTGCAGCAGCCCATGAAGGGACAGAAACGGTCAAGCAATCCAAGATCAGCATGCTCATACATCAATATGAGATGTTCAAGATGGAGGAATCTGAAACCATTGACCAAATGTTTGGAAGGTTTCAGACTATAACTAATGGACTCTAGTCCTTAGGTAGAACTTATGAATCTGGAGACAACAATAGAAAGATTCTAAGAAGTTTGCCTAAGTCCGGGAGACCCAAAGTCACTGCCATTCAAGAAGCAAGAGACTTAAACTCTCTAAGAATGGAAGAACTGTTGGGATCTCTCAAGGTCCATGAGCTTGAACTTGAAGAAGATGACAACAAGAAGAAGTCTCTAGCACTAAACTCCAAGGCCAAACAGTATAGGCATGGCAGCATGAAGGCTATGCAAGCTGAGGAAACTTCAGAAGCAGATGACGACTCTGGAGATAGCTCAGATGACGATGATCTTGCTCTTCTCAGCAGGAAAATCAAGAGGATTCTACAACAGAGGAAAGCTGAGAAAGAACCAACCTTCAACCTCTAAAGTAGGTAAGTCAGGTAAGGATTTTCAAAATGACAAAATTACTTGCTATGAATGCAAACAGCCAGGTCATATGATAGCTGAATGCCCAAAACTAAAGAAAAACAACCTCAAAAAGAAGAAGATCTTAAAGAGGAAGAAGGGACTGATGGCAACATGGGAGGATCTTGATGAGTCCACCTCAGAAGAAGAGGAAGACACTTCAGAAGAGGCCAACCTATGTCTCATGGCCAACCTGCCCTCATCAGACAGCTCTGAAGCTGAGGTATTTCCCTTAACTCTGCAAGAGATGTATGATGACCTGATGGAAAGTTCCAAGGAACTTTTCCAAGAGTATAAGAATCTATCCAAAGTCCACACAGAAATGTGCAGCAAATATGAGGCTCTTGAGATAGAAAATATTATGCTCAAGGAGAAAATCCTTGTAACTGAAAGCAGTAGTTCACAAACTGTCTCTGAAGAAAACAAAAAACTTCAGAAACAAGTTGAGGAACTGACAAAAGACTTAGCTAAGTTTGTCAAAGGGACAGATAACCTTAACAGATTGCTGGGCAATCAAAGGGATCCTCTTGACAAAAGTGGTTTAGGCATCTGTGATCACAACACCTCTGAACCTCCTACTGTCTTAAATTTTACTAAAGGAAAAAAGAAGGTTATTGGGTGTTCTCACTGTGGCAAGCCTGGACACAATGTGGCTCAGTGCAAACACAAGAGAAAAGCAAGGCCCAAAGCTAACAAGAAAGGACCCAAAAGAATATGGGTACCTAAAAACTTGATCATTCCTGTTGCAGATGTGTTTAACAGGACAAAGGAAACCCCACAAATGGTACCTGGACAGTGGGTGCTCGCGACACATAACAGGAGAAAGGTCTTTGTTCCAAAACCTTAGACCCAGAGCAGGAGGTGTGGTCACCTTTGGTGGAAACCAGCAAGGGAAGATCACTGGTATAGGGACTGTAGGTATATCTCCTTTATCCCTTATTAAGAATGTTCTTCTAGTAAAGGGACTTCAGCACAATCTACTGAGCATAAGTCAATTGTGTGACAGCGGATATGTGGTCTCCTTTACCAAAGAAGGATGTATAGTCAAAGACTCTCTTGATCAAATCCTTTTTACTGCTAAGAGACACAGTAATGTGTACAAAATTGATCTAGAGGAGCTTGCAAGTCAAAATGTAAAATGTTTTATCTCTGTTGAAGATGAAAAACAGATTTGGCATCAAAGACTTGGGCATGCCAGCTTGAGATTAATCTCAAAGTTAGCAAAACACAATCTTGTTAAAGGATTGCCCAAGCTTTCATACAAATCTGAAATTTTATGTGAAAGCTGTCTGAAAGGGAAACAAACAAGACACTCTTTTAAGAGTAAGGATGTTGTTTCAACTAGCAGACCACTAGAACTTTACACATTGACTTGTTTGGTCCTATTAGAATAGAAAGTCTTAGTGGTAAGAAATATGGTTTGGTCATTGTTGATGACTATTCTAGATTTACTTGGATATTATTCCTAAGAAGCAAGGATGAGACTTTCAAGAATTTCACAATATTCTGCAAGAAGGTACAGAACGAAAAAGGATTCTGTATATCTGTCATCAGAAGTGATCATGGTGGAGAGTTTGAGAATGCAAACTTTCAACTGTTCTGTGATGAGAATGGGATCTCACACAATTTCTCTGTGGCAAGAACACCTCAGCAAAATGGGGTCGTTGAGAGAAAGAACAGAAGCTTGCAAGAAATGGGAAGAACCATGCTCAACTCTTGCAACCTACCAAGATCCTTCTGGGCAGAAGCTATTAACACAGCTTGCTACCTTCAAAACAGAATATTGGTAAGACCAATTCTGAAAAAGACTCCTTATGAATTGTGGAAAGGAAGGAAACCCAACATATCATATTTCCATCCCTTTGGATGTGAGTGTTTCATACTCAACACCAAGGATGATCTTGGAAAATTTGATGCAAAGTCTGACAAAGGATTTTTCATAGGTTATTCTGAAACATCTAAAGCCTATAGAGTTTATAACTCTAGAACTTTAATTGTAGAGGAATCAATTCATGTTAAATTCAATGACATGAAAGAGACTGATAGGGAACTATCAGATCTAGAAGATGATTTTGCAGGTATGGAGCTGAATGACCATGATAGCTTGAAGGATGAACAGGTGTCTGAAGTACCATCTGTCACTGAACCTCTTCAGACAAATGTTGAGTCTCAGACAGATCAAATAGTATCTCAGAAAACTAACTGGAGATACAAGTCACATCATCCTAAGGAGCAAATCATTGGCAGTACTTCAGAAGGAGTGAAGACAAGATCAAAATTCAAGAATCTGAATTCTCTTGCTTTCCTGTCTGAAATTGAGCCAAAGAACGTTGATAAAGCTCTGCATGATGAAGGGTGGATCCTAGCCATGCAAGAAGAGCTAAATCAATTTGCTAGGAGTGATGTCTGGACCCTTGTTCCTAAACCCCATGGGAAAACTATTATTGGAACCAAATGGGTATTCAGAAACAAGTTGTCTGAAGAAGGAAAAGTGGTCAGAAACAAAGCAAGATTGGTGGCTCAAGGATACAATCAACAAGAAGGTATTGACTTCACTGAAACCTTTGCCCCTGTTGCCAGGTTAGAAGCAATTAGAATTCTTCTCTCTTATGCTGTAAATAATGGCATCAAACTATATCAAATGGATGTCAAAAGTGCTTTTCTAAATGGATTCATTGAAGAAGAGGTTTTTGTTAGACAACCCCCTGGTTTTGAAGATATAGTTTTTCCTGATTATGTTTTCAAACTGAAAAAGGCTCTTTATGGGATGAAACAAGCTCCAAGAGCTTGGTATGACAGATTAAGCAGTTTTCTTATAAAAAATGGCCTTGAAAGAGGAAAAGTAGATACAACTCTTTTTAGAAAACAGTCTAACAAAGATCTTATACTTGTCCAGATATATGTTGATGACATTATTTTTGGTTCAACTAATTCTTCCCTGTGCAAGGAGTTTTCTGAGTTAATGCAATCAGAGTTTGAAATGAGTTTAATGGGAGAACTAAAATTTTTCTTAGGACTTAAAATTAAGCAAGATTCTGATTGTATATGGATCCATCAAGAAAAATATACAAAAGAAATGCTCAAAAAGTTTAACCTAAATGATTGCAAACCCATGTCAACTCCTATGCATCCATCTTCATCTTTAAGCAAGGATGAAAATGAAGAACCAGTAAATCAAACTTTGTATAGGGGAATGATTGACTCTTTATTGTATCTAACAACAAGCAGACCTGACATAATGTTCAGTGTGTGTCTTTGTGCTAGATTTCAATCAGATCCAAGAACTACTTATTACAAAGTTGTTAAGAGAATTTTTAGATATCTTAAAGGCACTACTAATCTTGGTCTATGCTATAAGAAAGACAAGGATTGCAGGTTAATAGGATACTGTGACGCTGACTTTGCTGGAGATAGAATAGAAAGAAAGAGCACCAGTGGAGGATGTCATTTCTTTGGAAATAACATGATCAGTTGGTCAAGCAAAAGGCAAAGCACCATTGCATTATCAACAGCAGAAGCAGAATACATCTCAGCAGCCAGTTGTTGTTCACAACTGCTATGGGTGAAGTATCAGCTTGAGGACTTTAATATTCCTATCTCTGCTATACCTGTTTTGTGTGATAATACAAGTGCAATTAATTTATCTAAAAATCCTATCCAACATTCTAGGGCCAAGCATATAGAAATCAAGCATCATTTTATTAGAGACTATGTTCAGAAAGGTGTTTTTGATATTCAATTCATTGACACAGAGCATCAATGGGCAAACATATTCACAAAACCCCTGACTGAAGATAGATTTAAGTTCATACGCAATAATTTGAACATACATGCATTTTCTAATAATTGATTGTGTCTGATATGTTAAGAGCATCTAAAATTCCAGGGTGTCTGAAATTGTGACATGTCTGAAATTCTAGGGTGTCTGAAATTTTATATGTGTGTCTGAAATTTCTCACTTGTCTGAAATAACTTGCTGACGTGGCTATCTGAGACGGTTGAATTCCATTTATTTTGTCTCTTCCACTTCGCACGATACCCAATGTCCGCGCAGCCGGTACAGACCATCATTGCATCGTGGGTCTATAAATGCAGGAGTAAAAGTGTTGAGGAAGTCTTACATTTTCTCTCAGCACTATTTGAATTTCTTCTTCTCTCTAGCAACCGTTTTCTCTCAAGTTTTCCTGCAACTCATCAATGGCACCAAAGAAGTCTTCCAGTTCCGGTGGAAATGTGGTCAGATCGAAAGGTGTGGACCTTGAAGAGCTTTGAAATCTTGGTATGGATTTGGTTGAGGAATTTGATGCTGCTGGCTGGACTCCATTCTTTGACAACATCTACTGTTCATGGCACGAGCAGAGTGTCATAGATTTTTGGGCTTCAGCTAGAGGAATCCCTAACTCCAAGGGAGTATATGAAAGCATCAAGGCTACTGTTCTAGGAGTCCCTGTTTTTGTTGATGAAGGGATTCTTTCCACCATCGCCAAGGTCAAGGCTGAAGGAGAAACCTTTACTCCTGGATGGGAGTTGAGGAATGGTGGGCAAAAGAAGTACACAAAGATGCTGTATGGTACAGAAGAACCCAAGACTCCTGATTCTAAGTTCTTGCTGGATAAGGTCAGAGTACTTCACTCCATCTTAGGGTGCTCCATAATCCCTAAGAGTGGAAGTAGAAACCACGTGTCTGAATTGGAGAGATTCTGCATGATTCACTTGCTGCAGAAGAAGAAAGTCAATCTTCCCAGCATCATTATGTTCCACATGCAGAAGAAGATTAGAGACTCTGGTGCAAATCTACCTCACAACACTCTCATTACAAAGGTACTCTTGCACTTTAAAGTACCTATTGAAAGATTGTTTGATCACAAGTCACCCGCATTCTTTGGTGAGTCGAATCTAAAGAGCATGAACCTGAAGAACCCTCTCACTCCAAGACCTCCATCTCCTACTCTGAAAGTAGAGTGTCCTCATGGAGAAGGCCTCAAGAAGAGGAAACACAATAGAGATTCTTAAACAAGAGCTTCAAGGGGACATGAGAAAAGGAGAGTTCAAGGCCTCCAAACCATCCCCTCAACCTAAGCTGAAGAAGCTCCCTGTGAGGAGTGCAGCAAAGGTATCTTCAGCAGCCTCTACTCTGCACACTCAGACATCTGAACCTGTTCAGAAGGCTTTGCAAAAGCCATTTGAAATAGTGGGTCAGGGTTCTGAAGGCGTAAAACCTCTTAAGCCTACTTCTGACATAGAAGGAAAGGCTCATGAGGAAGAGATTGCTAACCTTGCTGATCTTGAAGCTGTAGCAGCTTCACCTTTGGCAGCTTGCCCCTCTGATCCAAAATTGATTCAAGTGGCAGCCATAGCTACTGCCTTAGAACAAGAAGAATTGGATATGAAGGCTGAGCAAGAAAAGACAGACTATGCTATCGTTGTGGCCTCTCAGCTAGCCGTAGCTGAAGATGAAAGGCAAGCTACCTTGGCTCAAAGTAATAAGAAGAGAAAGAGGTCTAGGGTTCAGCAAAGGAGGAGAACCAAGATCAAGATTCTTGAGACAACTCCTGAACCTACTAATAGGGTTACAAGGAGCATTGCTAGCCAAATGGAAGCTATGGATGAAGCTAGCAAGTACCAGAACTTCGTAAAGGCCAATCTCTATTTTAAGAAGAAAAGAGAAGAAAAACAAGCTGAAAGGGAGAAGGTGTCTGAACCTGAGAAGGTCAAACCCCCTGTGAAAAGACCAAGGGTGAGATTTGACAATGTGACTCCATCACCTCCTTCCTCACCTGAAAAGAAACAAGAAGAGAAAGAAGAAGAAGAAAGGCAACCTATAGAGAAGGAATAAGAAGCAACATCACCATCACCATTATCACCTCAATCATCACCATCATCTTCATCATCATCATCTTCAGAGTCAAAACAATCTGAAGATCTCATTGTCGAGATTCAGCAAGGAGAAAGCTCAAAGGTGTAGAAAGGGAGCATGCTGCCTGAACACATTAGGCTAGGACCTAAAAGTAGGGATTTCTTCACAGAACCCACTTTTGATCCTTATGCATTTCCTTTCACTCAGCATCAGTATGATGAAGAAGCTGAAGTGCCCCATAAGAAGTATGAAGGACCTTTCTTTGAGAGGGAAAGGGTTCCCAAGTTTCCAAACCTCTATGAAGAGCTGCAATATTTCAGAAATACACCCCCTATCTCTCTGCACCATGGGCTAGTCAAACATACTTCAGATGCTGAAAGAATAAAGTATCAAGGAAGCTTAGATCAGATGTACTCAGGGCAACTTGAGAAGATCAGAAAGGGTGTGGTACCACCTGCTCACAAATGGGCTCCACTTGATCCCTTGTCTGATGCTGATTGTTTGAAGATGAGTAATGAAGACTGGTGTTTTGTCAGGCATCTATGCACAGAAGGTGAACTCTTTGAAAGGGATTATCTGAAGTCTGTTGGCATGAGAGGATACAGGCCCCCTAGAACATTTTCCATCAGGCCAACCACCAAGATTCTAGTGCAACCTGATAGAATTGTTCCTAGGTACCCTCTGAAGGAAGGCCCTGCTGATAAGTTCAAGGAACCTAAGGCCTATCCTGTTCCCTTCAAACCTCTGACTCCAAGCGAATGGAAGGAGCTACCAGCAACGATCAAGAGACAAGGTGGAGGCATGGATCACAGTTTCAGAGACAGAGTCTGGTCATCTTACTGGAAGATCAGAGAGGATGATGGATCCTCTTCTGGGTCAACTGGACCAGATGCTGATTCTATCATAGGGCATGAGAAATTCATAAATGTGAAATATCATTACATCAAAGACCATTTCTCACCTCTGTCTGAATCATTTCATGAAGACCGGAAGATTATGTGTCCCATTGGGACATTCTTCTTTCCAGTGTATCATCCACAGGAGTATGGTTTGCTTCCAGGTTTTGATGTGTTGAGATTTGTGTGCAGACACATCCAGATTATTCTTTATGGAGCACCACCTGATCCTGAAGAAGAAAACAAAAAGCTTAGGCTGAAGATACAGAAGCTAGAGAAAAAGAATGCTGATCTCATTGCTAAACAAGATAAGATTCTTCAAGAGCAACAACAGATTAGAAGTGGCCAAGAGGACATGAAGACTGCTCTCATCTCTCAGAATGACAAGGCCAAAGATGAGCTGATTTCCTTCATGATTTTGCTATGATTGTTGTTGTTGTTATGCTCTGGAATTCCCTTTTGATTGATGACAAAAGGGGGAGTAGTAAACTAACAAAATCTGAATCTGAAGTGATCACAGGACTCAGGGGGAGTAAATACGTTTAAGAGATCACCATCTGAGGGGGAGCTATCTATTCTTTTATCTTTAAAACTCCTTTCAGATTTATGTATTTTAAACAAATTTGTCATCATTAAAAAGGGGGAGAATGTTGAGTCTCAAAAATATCATAAAAGAAAATATGATGTTTAAGACATCTCAATTCCCAAGTTTTAATGCTTAACAAATTTGAGTTAAAATATTTATCATAGATACACATATGTTTTAATGATTTATCTATGATTTCAGAAAGCCACTATAAGCTTATATAAAGACTATGTGAAGTGCTTTCAACCTGTCTGAGGAGTTAAGTCTTCTGAAGGTTCAACACGTCTGAAGCGTTGAAGCCGTCTGAAGTGCACTACCCATCTGAAGTGTTGAAGCTGTCTGAAGTCTCATTAATGACGTGGCACTCTTTGCTGAAGCTTGTGAAGACTTTTCTGAACCTCTGATGCACGTAACACGTTTATAGCAAGGAACACAGAGACCTTTCCTGACATTTTTGAATTTCATACACCACTGAGGAAATCTCTGCAACGCAGCCTCTGCAGCAATATATGTAGCAACTTTATGGCAGGAGCAACCTTGTACCATGTCAGAAATATCAGAACTCTCATAAGCATGTCTCACAACGGATTAAATAGCATTTAATGCTATCTCTAAACGGTGGTATTTCAACGGATTGAAGATTGGTTATAAATACCCCTCCTTGAAGACCATCAAAGACTGAACAAAAGAGAAAAACAGAGATATAGAGAAATTATTGCAAGAAAGCCTAAGAGATATTCCGCTGCGAGCTTTACTTTGATAAAACTCTCTGATTCATCTTCTTTGCACATCATCTGTATATCCTGAGTATACCTTAGTTATTATTGTGCACTGTGTCTGCTTAAGCTTGAAACTTGTGTAGTTTAAAAGCTTAGACACATTTCGTTGTAATACTGCATATTGAGCCTGGAGAGGCTTGTCTGAAACAAAGAATACTTAGTTGAAGAGCCTGGAGAGGCTAGACTGATAAAGAATACTTAGTTGAAGAGCCTGGAGAGGCTAGACTGAAAAAGAATACTTGGTTGTGTCTGGAGAGACTGTACTCGTTGTGTCTGGAGAGACTGTACTCTTGGTGTCTGGAGAGACTGTACTCGTTGTGTCTGGAGAGACTGTACTCATATTTGAGCCTGTAATATGAATATTCATATAGTGGAAATCCAGTGGTTGTTTGCCATTGGGACTGGACGTAGCTCACTGTGTTAGTGGGTGAACCAGGATAAATTTCTTGGCTAAGTCTTCTATCCCTTATCTCTTGTCAATTTATTTATACTAACCCAAGGGTATTGAAGATTGTTTCGATAATTTTAAAAAGAGGCAAGGAAACCTATTTAAAATTACTTTCAGAAGTCTTCTTAACTTCAGACAACTTTCTAAACCTGTCTGAAACTACTTTGAACTTAATCGTTTGTGAAAAGCTTCCATAAATTACAAAGAAACACTATTCAACCCCCCCTTTTAGTGTTTCCTTGTGTTTCTACAGTTTCTCCTCTTTGTATGAACATACAAAATAAAATATAAAATTCAGTTCATGATCATCTATCTAATTAAAACATAAATAATTCATGCACCAATCATTCTCTAATTACAACAAACTTACCGTGAACAAAGAGGTGAGCAAGGAACACTACAATAAAAGCAGAAGAAATCATTAAGATCAGGGAAATTAAAACCCAACAGGTTCAAATTGTTGTGAGCAACAAAACCAGAATAAGAAGATTCAATTGAAACCAATAAAGAAGAAGATGATAAGATGAAAGCAATAGCAACAAAAAAAAAAGCAATATAAGCAATAAACAAATAATAATCAATCGAACTAGAATGAGCAGGACAATCCAGAAAGGGGTGAGTTGTTCATTGGAGATTTGTCCATCAAGAAAGGTCGTTCGCTAAAAAGAGGGACGCAATAGACTTCTTTGTGTTAATTCATGAATATTCTTCCAATTAAGCTATCTTGTAGTGCGTAATCATTTTATCAAGTAAAACTAAAATCTTGGATTGATGGTCTATGTTAATCCCTTTGGTACTTATATGGTTAACTTATAGCACAAGATCAATTTTATCAAGATAAATATTTATTGTATTTTCTCCAACGGATAAAATTCCCTACATGGCATAAAATTACCTCTCCTCTAATTTATGTAGTAGATATAGGCTCACACAAAAATTTGAACACTTCCATAAAATCATTAATTTCATAAACTATTAAGATAAAATCTCAATTTAATAGAAGTTTATAAATCGCAAATATTTAATATATGATTTATTGAAAAATACCTAAGTAATCATGTGAAATTCCTCTTTTTCACACAATAGATATTTTAGCTATACTTATATGGCTCATAAAATAATACCAAAAAAGTATTTAAAATTTACATGCACTTTTGTGGGCTTAGCTTAATTAGGGCACAGATACTCCGAGAAATAGGTAAATACAATTCAATCACAATAAAAATAAATCGACCTCGTTTCCAATAAAAAATACCACTACTAGTTTAAGCTCATTCAAGCATCTGGGCTCATGGATATAGGTTAATGCATGTAGCATAAAAGGCACAAATATGTAAGTAGAATTGAATTTTTACTCTAAATTTCACATTGTGAGTTATGCTTTCCAATACATTGTCTACAACAATTCAATTAGTAACATACTACTCTGGTTTTCTCAAATTCAGATAAAAAATGAATTGTAATTCCTAAACTACCCTTCCTAATATTTATTGAAAACAAATTAAATAAAATTAACTGTACGCATTAATGATCTAACCCTCTACCTTCCTCAACTTACACTTTTTATTTTACGTTTCTTGTGTGTGATGTTTCAATTTGGAACACTCCTCACCTTAAACTTTTTTTTTTCAGTTTTAATTGTCTTGAACATGTTACAAATGAAATCACAATACTTTGCCTCCAAATTTTCAGTTAAATTTTTCAGCATACTGAACATAAAGAAGACTGTAAGTCCCTTTAAATGTGCTTAAAATCCATCTTTTCTCAAAACCACATAAGGAAAATAAAAAATAGAGGACTCCAGTTGTGTGAATAGTTCTTCAAATATGCCTCTTGATATTGATTTGAACACCCCTTATAATGATTTAGGTGATGTTGACCATATAGCATCAATGATGGATAGCAACAAAACACCTTCAATTATTTCAGACATTACTAATAAGGAAAATAGAGCTCTTTTCAATGGGTTGGATCATCCTTCTTCGAGTATCACCGATTTTCTTCCTATCGACTTAAATGTGTGTCCAACCGATCTATTTCCTATTGACTTGAATTTGTCTCAAGTGCATGAAAAGTAAGATGTTTTTGAAGAAGAATCTGAATATTCCCTCTCTGAAAATGAGTTTGAAGTTTACGTAATGCTTTCTGGTACATAACTTTAGCCTTTAAGAACTTACAGAAGAAAGATAGCATAAGCATATAGGTGCCTTTTATAGTGCTCCCTTTGAAATGGGTGCACTGGTGGTTCCTTCTCTTATCATCGTTGATTTATACACAAAATATGTGAAAAGTTAAGATGTAAGGTGGGTAACCTGTTGAAGTCGCTCCTCATAGTCCACGTCATAGTTATCTATTAATTCCGCAGGTGAGTTAGTTGTTTTGCATTATACCCCCCGCACCTGTGTTGGCAATTGGGATTAGGGCTTAATCCTTACCCAACGAACACATCGAACAAATGTTAGGGAGAAGGAGGTTTGGCCGGGGCTTTTTAGTGTGATACACAATCTGTAGCTTCAGAATCTCATGCGAGTACATGCTATTGTGACATTCACGGTTACATTTAGAGCTGGGTAACGGGCCGGCCCGTCTAAGCCCGTGGTTAAATGGGCTTAACTGTTTGAGCCCGCATGCTAAATGGGCCTGTTCTTTTCTGGTCCGCGTAAGCCCGCTGGTCCCGTTTAAGTAATAAAAAATGATTTTATTTAAAAAAATGGTTTTAATTCAAAAAAATTCTAGAAAAAAGCACAAAAAAATTCTAAAAAAAAACAAAAAAAATGATTTTAATTCTCTGTCCACTCCACACCATCACAGTGTTACCATCATCCCACACATCATCTGTTCAAAATCAACAGAATAAAAATCCAAACAAAGAAAACCAGCAAAAAATGTGGGAAAGGAAGATCAGAAAAAAAAAAAACCAATAACAAAGAGAGATCGTAGACCCCTGGTCGTTGTGCACGGCCGCATCCCGTCGTCATCTCTCGTCCCTTCGCGGCCAGCAGCCGCCTCCCACTTGCCGTCGCGCACGACCGTCCCCCCCTTCCACACCACCATTACTGTACCGTCTCCGTTTCTTCCCCCTCAGCGGCTGTCGCACCACCACTTTGGCTGCTGAATGGAGACCTGCGACGACGCGACCACCCTGGGGGCTGCTGAACGGAGAGTCGCGACGACGCGACCACCCTGGGCGCTGCTGAACGCGAGCTGCTGCGACGGTGCCACTGAACGCGAGCTGCTGCGATGACGCTGCTGAACGCGGCGGAGGTTGGAGGCCGGAGGAAGGTGCAGGGAGATGGAGTTTGAACGGAGAAAAATGAGGGGGCTGGCGGCGGCTGTGCTTGGAGAAAGAAAGGAGATGATTAGATGAAGAGGAGGAAGAAAGAAGGAGAAATGAGAAGGGGAATTAGGTTTTAGGGGGGTACCGTGTCTTTCCTTTTCTTAACCTTTAGTTTTAGGTTTTTTATTAAAAAAAGAAACTAATTTTTTTATCTGCAGATTACTGCAGTTTTATATATAAAAAAAACTTAGTGGTCCGCGGACCAGCCCGCAGGTTTGCGGGGAAACCCGTTTAAGACTGCAGGTTAAATGGTTAAACCCATTTAGCCCGCTTCTTAAATGGGTCTCTGATTTTGTGGTCCAGACCCGCATGTGGTGCGGGTTTTGCGGACCGGTCCGCAGGTCCAGGCCCATATATCTAGCTCTAGTTACATTCAACGGCGACATTCACGGGGACGTCTCCGACTACATGGCATATGGTCGAGATTGAAGGTTTAACTTGTGACACAATTGGTAAGTTGACACTTCAAATACAACATTATTATATTGTTTGATTTTGGTCTATTGATAATATGTTAATGTTCAACCAACACTTAGTGCCCTGTTGATCTTCCTGATTTGTGTTAGTATTGTGTCTAAGGTTTACAACAACTTTATGGGGGGATAGATTTTGAATAAATAACCATGCGACAGTTATTGATTATAGATATGATTAATCCCAAATCTCGTAACGGTGGTGGTAGGGGTGTTTACATCCAATCCAATCCAATGCAAACCGCAAAAATCAAACCGAAAATCGAATCAAACCGAAATCCAAAAAACCGCAAACCGCAAAAATCGAATTTTTTTATTGGATTGGATTGGTTTTCGGATCCTATATTGAAAACCGATCCAATCCAAACCAAACTTATATATATTACTTATAAAATAATCATATATTTATACTTGTATACATATATATTTATATAAATACTTATACTAATATATTTTTTATAATTTTATTATCTAATATCATGTTAATATTTATATAAATATATCAGTATAAAACTAGTTTTAAATTAGCTTTCATGTCTCATGTCATTCTTTTTATATAATTTTATATTAATTTTAATAAATATAAGTTCCAATGAGAAAATGTTTACTATTACTTCATTATTTTATCTATTTTATCAAATATTTATTGTCACTTTACAAAACCGAAAACTGATTCAATTCAATCCAATTTAAATTGGATCGGATTGGATCGAATTTGAAAAAATATTAAAATCGATCGGATGATGAAATGATAAAACCGCAATGATCGGATCAGATGGTTTTTTGCCTCAAAACCAATCTAAACCAAACCGCGAACACTCCTAGATGGTGGTAACTGATATTGCCTCTGTACATCCATGGTGGAGAAGGAGGAAGATGATTTTTTTTGTCGAAATCCTTTTTTAAAGGAGGTTAAAAGTCCTTAGTTGGGTTGGATAGGCTTTGTAGCTCCGTATCTTAGTTTTCTTGTCGGCCCAAGAGAAATAATTTTGACCCTAAGAAAAAATAATGGGCTCTGGTTTTGGGTGGTAATGGAAGCCCAATGTAATGTTAATTTCATAGGTTGTTTTTGTTTAAATAGTGTCATTGTTATAAAAAAATCACTTAGGCCCATTTGCGCGTGTATATTTTTTATGGCCCAGTAATCTAAAGATAAGTGAAATGACTTGAACATTTTCTTGGGTCCAGATATGAAAAGTAAAATGACCTGTACTTTTTCTTGGGTCCAGATATGAATTTCCAATGCTCAGTGAGAAGTTGTGGGTCTGAATGAGCGATGGAGCCCAAATATGTTGTCATGAATTTTTTTTCTTTGTATTACAATATTTAGGACTATTCTGACCAACAAAAAAGGACAACTAATACTATTCTAACAAAAGATAATGACAATTAGAGCTACGATTTAATTTTGTTTAATAGTTGCCGCATATGATTTTTCATTAGAAATAGCTAATGATTTTATAGATTATTGTTGTTTTAGATTTCGATTTCAAAATTCTACTTGATTGAAAGTAATGACTGCCAACTTCTTAGGTTTTTGTTGCATAGTTGTTATTTTAGAAGCGTTTGGTAGATAAGCATTAATGTTAGCATTTGGTTAAAACAATGTAATTTAATGTTATCCCAAGGTTGAGATATTGATCAGCTCCATAGTAAAAAAAAAGCATCGTTGTAAATTGTCTTAACATCAAAAGTGGACATTAATATTCTTCCAAAATACAAACATTGAGTTACAAGGAAGAAGCCATTGTCAGAAACAATGCTCCAAATGTCCTAAGTGCAATTAAATAATCTAGAAAACATAAAATAATCTTCCAAACATAAAATGATCTTTATAGACTTCGATCATCTGCCCACCAAAAAGCATTGACTCCAATATTGGAAGATAAAAACTAGTAGAAAACATAAATAGATAATTCTAAAAGTCAATCAGCTCCCCACAAAAAGGTAGTGATCCCAATTAAAGTTCTTAGCACCTAGTCCCTGATACTGGGAATTGAAAATGATCTTGAGTACTCATCTGCTCTTAGTTGCAAAACATTTCTGATACTGTTGTGTTGGTCCATGACTAATAGAGAGATTGTGTGTTAGATATACCAAGGTCCTTATGATGTCTCTCCTGGGTATAATACTTTTATCATCTAGATTTGAATCTAAGTGATAAACCATGTTCTCCTCCAAAGAAACCACCATCAGATACCAATGGTCATTTGCGTCCTTAATAAGAATGTATATCTGTGCAACAAAAATGCATTGGGGTAGCTATATCTAAAATAGAAAAATAGAGGAAGTGACAAATTTTTTGGACTCACATATTCAAGCCATATAAGAACTAAGTAGAGCATCAACATCACGTACTTGGAGTACATCTTCCTACACACCATCTGAGCAACTATTAAGTAAATGTGGAATTTCATGTCCAGTAAAAAGTTAAGAGAACCAAGACGTACAGTAAATGAATGTGCGAAAACCATCTATTTATGCTTGATGAAGAAGCGGTAATCACAAAAACTTAGTCAAATCATGCTTTCGTTACTAGATGGAACTTTTCTTTATTTTTGCAAGCTATTAATTGACTTTAAAAACGTTGCAGGCGAGGATTACTTATTTCAATGTTTATAAAGGAATCTTGAAGGGACATTTTCACATCACAATAGAGGAACAATCAGTGGGTCTCCTGATTTTAAAAAGAGAGTGTGGGGAGTTGCTTAAATCTTAATTATTCAAGTAGTTTTTTCTAATTCCTAGTTAGCTAGCTTCGTCTGGTTTGCTTGAGAAAAGGAAAATGTTGTTATACTAATTAATTAAATAGTAATACTAGATATACTAATTAGTTAATTATCTCGCGAGCTAGCTAGCCAACAACGTTACCAAATGTTTAAATAAAGAAGTATTATTCAAATAACATAAATAAAATAAAAAAAGAAAGAATATGTATCTTAGAATAAGCGGAGATTAGGGCTTTTGGATGGTTGATTGCCTCAATTATGTACAAATATTTTCCAATCAAATGACCATTTCATCATAGAGTTTTCCCAATAAATAAATGATCTGAAACACATACTAAACATTAGTGCTACTGTCACTGGCCTCCAAATAAAATTTGGGGATTTTTCTCAAAAAAATTGTAATTATTATGAATTTCTAATGAAGTAAATAGTGAAAAATCATTTAAAAAAAGGCATAATGAGAAAAAAAAGGAAAAATCATGTTTACACACCTTGTGGTGTCCAAAACCAAGGGTGAACACCCATGTTTGGAGATTAAGGCTTTTGGATGGCTGATTGCCTCAATTATGTACAAGTATTTTCCAACCCAATGACCACTCCATCATAGTGTCTTCCCAATAAAGAAATTATCTGAAACTCATACCAAACATTAGTGCTATTGTCATTGGCCTTCAAATAAAATTTGGGGATTTTTCTCAAAAAATTGTATTTATTGTGAATTTCTAATGAAGTAAATAGGGGAAATCATTTAGAAAAAAGACATAATGCGAAAAAAATTAGGAAAAAATATTTTTACACACCTAGGGTTGTCCCAAACTAAGGGTGAAAACCAATTAGTTGTGATCAATAAAAATTGATGATCAATGTAGTTAAGATACCAAAATTTGGAGTATAGTTTTCTTAACCCTAACTTTAGTCCAAGGTAAGCACACCTTCATTCCATCACAGTGTCTTCACAATGAAGAAATGATCCGAAACTCATACCAAACATTAGTGCTACTGTCGTTGGCCTCCAAATAAAATTTGGGGATTTTTCTAAAAAAATTGTAATTATTATGAATTTCTAATGAAGTAAATAGTGAAAAATCATTTAAAAAAAGACATATATAATGCAAAAAAAATAAGGAAAAAATCATGTTTACACACCTTGTGGTATCCCAAAAAATAAGTCATACATAACTATTCTAACCCCTTTGCATCATCACATCAAGTTTCACCCAATAACATATCATATAAATCTAGCTCAATGCTTAGTAACTTGTCAGGATAGGAAACTTAAACATAAAAGCAAATGATCGGCATAACCCAGCCGACGGGCTATGGCACATACGCCCTCAACTGAACTGCGACTCGGCGCATACGCCCTCAACTGAATCATGACTTGGCGCATACGCCCTCAACTGAACTGTGACTCGGCGTATACGCCCTCAATACATAGGTAAAGTTTTACATAAAACATTAATCAACTACACTGCCTTTTCATACTCTAGGTATTACATTCATATAACATTAGCAGAAAACCCCCAAACCTATCAGTTAGGGTAAACATCATCATCATAATCACCAAACAACCATCAATTTTATATATATTCCCAAAATCCCCAAATTCTCTACCCTAGGGTTCACATACAATCTCATAATCAACTCAAACCATGCAAATCATTTAATTCCAACAATGAAACAACATCTACGAGTCAAAGGGAAAGGGAATAGGAGAATAGGGGTCATGAAAGGAACCAACACCCAATGAAAGTGAAAGTGTGTGAGCTTTACTCACCTCATGGGAGCTCAAAGGGATGAGAAGAGAGGTTGGGGAAAGCTAGGGTTGGAGATCCTCGGTGTCTCCTCTTTCTTCTTGGCTCCAAGAGTCACTTCCTCTCACTAGAAACCTTCTCTCTCTCTCTAGACAGAAAGGAAGAAGAAAACAAATGAGGTAAATCGTGCCCTAATCATGTTTTAAGGACTGGGTCGCGTGGTCTCGCTCAAGCGAGCCCTTCTTGCTTGAGCGAGTGCGCAGAAAACTTTTTGAAATCGAATTCTCGCTCAAGTGAGAAGCCTCTCGCTTGAGCGACAATGCTCCAGAGAGCATCCCCCTCTCTGGATGATTTTAGCTTGAGCGAGACTCTTTTTGCTCAAGCGAAATTCTTCTAGAGAGCACCTCAAAACTCCCCTACTTCTCGCTTGAACGAGACTATCCTCACTCAAGCAAGAGTTGCAGAAATCAATATCCTAACTTTTGTTGCATAACTCCTCGAGCGAGCCCATTCTAGCTTGAGCGAGAATCCTAAGACTTAATTTCTTACTTTTAACTCCTCTTTGATCCTAACTCACTATCTTGGCCGGATTCGCAGCCTAAGGCTCTTGCTATATCTTCTAGGCCCTAATTTTTGGGATGTTACAATTCTACCCCCTTAAATAAATTTTGCCCTCAAAATTTGCCATACGAATCCTCCGACTCTTCAGTCGCTTACCTCCTCCCTACGTCTCAAGGTACTCCTAAGGGTTCTCTCTACATTCCCTTTTCATCTAGCGCTCCCACTCGCCTTACCTCTACTCTAACATCTCCCCCCTCGACTTCGAATCGAACATTTCTCCCCTCCTATGAATACTATCTATTTTATCCCTTCCCTTGTGTCTTAACAAAATTTGGTTTGCACTAGACAATATTCCTACTTTGATCTATGCTAACCATCCTATTCTTACTTCTACCAAAGTCTGGCAAGGTACTTGATCAATCGAATCATGGCTCGACGAACTAACAATCCAACCCACACATACAAAGCATAACATTTCATCCAATCATTTTGGTAATTCAAACATCACAATCAATTAAACAAATCATACGTTACAATCAATTTAAACAACCTTCATCGCCAAGACTCAAGGTCAAGCAAACAACACTCTCCTTACTCACTAGGGAGCCTATTCATTTTAGTTTCCTCTACGTGTGTCTCGTGTCCACTACGACCTAAGGGTGACGTTCTATAAGGTCTTCTAGGGTAAGGGTTATGCTCCTGGAACAAACCTATGTTGTCCTCTCTCTACCTAGCAAGTGGGTGGTTCTAACCTTGTTAGGGAAGTGTCCCAAACTTCCCGACCAAGGAATCCTATTCACGTCACTAACCATAATCCCGTGTACAACGCACCCACTGTAGGGGTGATCAGTCCCTACAACAAGTCAACACCATTATTATCCTTCTAACATATAAACAAAAAAAAACACTTCACTTCATAAAAGATTACAATTTATAAAATATAAATTTATGCAATGCCAGCACTAAATCAATCAACCACAAAATGAATACACACACTGCACATATATTGGAGTAGAAAACATGGAGTTGCAAACCGGAGTACATGAAGTATGCATTGGAATCGAAAAACAAAAGGCTTCCAGTACATAGACCCATTTCACGCAGTAAGAAACTCTGCACATTATAACAATAGAAAAACGTAGATTCAAATATCCACTAGCTATCATAGAAACACATAATGAACATCAACTACAAAAGAAAACGTGACATTTTTTTACAATGAGATCTGAACAGGTCTATCTTCAAGTAACATGTGAAAAAAAAACTCATTGATGAATATACAAGACTGGACTAGTACTACATACAGTAGGTTGCTTTTGATTGAAATACCTCCCTGTTGCTAGCGTACTAGTAATACAGTAAGTTGGTTTTGATTAAAATACCTTTTATATAGAAAAAGTATTTTTATTCTCTTTAATTCTTTGAATAAAAAAAGTGAAAATGATAATTTATGTCAAATGATAAATTTCTACATGTCAGCAATCTTATATCAAAAATATTTTTATGATAATTTATATCAAAAAGATTTTTATATGATAAATGAAGTGATTCTCAACCAGCATATTTTTTTCCTGTCAATGTGTTGGTATAGCAAGTTAAATTTTCACTAAGTGTTGGAGATGCCAAAGTGTTCTAAAAATCGAAAGAGATATAATGCTTATCAAGAATACTTTTCGATTTTTTAGAATCCTTCAATCAGAAGAATTAAGATTGAAATATTTCTCTAAATGAGATTCTTATCGATCGACTTTTAGAAGAAGGTGCTTTAAGAAATCGAAGTCAAAAGAGACTCTGGAAAACAATAGTTAGAAGGAACTCTGGAAAATCGAAGTCAAAAGATATTCTGGAAAATCGAAGTCATAAGGAGTCTGGAAAATCGAAGTCATAAGGAGTCTGGAAAGTCGAAGTAAAAAGATATTCTGAAAAATCAAAGTCATAAAGAGACTCTGGAAAATCGAAGTCATAAGGACTCTAGAAAATCGAAGTCAGAAGGGACTCTGAAAATCGAAAGAGAAGCACAACCTCATAAGCACTTAGAAGAAATTTGAAGGTTCAAGAAGGCTTATTCGAAAATGAAGTTCTGAAAGACAGTTAGGAGCAATTATTGGAAGCTTGATATTCAAGACAAGTGTCAAGATTACAGTAGGGCAGCTATAGGCAGTTTTTAGGAGGATAAAGTGACTTTTGCCCGTTAGAATACATGTCATTCCTGTATTATGCCAACACAAATATAGGTGTTGATGTGTCTTGTTGGCATTAGTTAACCGTTAGGATTAGAAGTCTATAAATATGAGAATTGTCAATGTAAATGGGGTTGGATTCATTTCTTTGAAAACTCTCTGCAACACCATTACGTCCATCCTTTCAGTGACAACTGGTTCTAAAGAGATATTCAAGTATGCAATTCCATCCACACTTTCATTTAATGCAATTTTTATGATTTCTTTTGTTTGATCTTTACTTTGCGCATTTCAATTTGATTTCTTGTTATTTGATAATTGTCTTTTCATTAAATTTTGTTCTTTTATTCATGTAATTCATTTCTTCTTTATTTTTGTACTTTAATTTCGATTTCTTACTTGTTCAAAGTATTGAGTGAATTCTGTTTGAAATCTTAGAATTAATCCACTTTAATTCCTAAAAATTAAACACCGTAAACCTACTTCTTAAAAGAGTCCCTTTTGAGGACTGGATTCTATGTCCCAAATTGATCATAGAATCAAAAGGTTAAGAGTAATCTTGTCTTTCGAGATTTACTTTTATCACTCAAACACAATGTAATTTTATTTTGTTAATTTATATTATTGCATTCTTATTTTATTTACCTCAATCCATTCTTTTTTTATAAGTTTATTTATTTTCTTTATGACATGCATTATTTTTACATTTTTTATTATTATTATTTTAATTTATTTATTTACTCTTTTTACATTCATGCACTTTGAATTTTTTCATGCAGAATTAGGAAACTATGTTAAACACGAGACATGATCGTCTAAGAAAACATCTACTTTCCTGGACAACAATTAATGGAAAGCTATTTCTCAATTGCTGATAAATTCAAGTTGTTACGGAAGATTTAATCCCAAAACAGTTAAATTGATGGCTTCTTCTTATTCGGTCTCTATAGATGTCATTTATTGGATTTGGAGGAAAATGAATAAAATAAGAGATGTTTGCCATAAGAAAACAAAAATTGTGGTAAAAAAATAGTTGAGATAGATATTCAAAAAGTGCGTGATGTTTCATTAAGTAAGCGTAACATTCTTCAATCTCTAGCATCTTCCTTGGGCATTGGCAAGACAACATTGCTGAAATGTTTAAAAGAAGGGGTTTTGCGCCGACATTCAAACGTACTAAAGCCACATTTGAAGGATGATAATATGAAAGCTCGTTTTGCATTTTGCTTCTCCATGCTTGAGGAAAGTAGCATTCATCATGATCCAAAGTTCAAGTGCATGTGTAATATTGTGCATGTAGATGAAAAGTAGTTCTACATTTCCAAAAAATCCACAAACTATTACCTTCTCGCAGATGAGTATAAGTCATATCGTACTTGCACAAACAAAAACTTCATTGGTAAGATCATGTTTTTAGTTTTAGTGGCTAGACCTAGATTTGATGATGAAGGTAATGAGACATTCTCGGGAAAGATCGGTGTGTTTCCTCTAGTTAATAAAGTTCCAACAAAAAAGGTCAAGTGTTAATAGAGTATCAAGGACTCTTGAAACTAAATCGATTACTTCTATCACTAAAGAAGTCAGCCGAATGTTCTTAATAAATAAGGTTTTACCAACCATCAAAGAAAAATGGCCACAAGAGCATGCACGAGAAATGATTTATATACAACAAGATAATGCATCGTGCCATGTGAAGAATTTTATAGAGCGGCTTCTGAAGGTGGGTTTGACATACGTTTGACTTGTCAACCTCCCAATTCTCCTTATTTGAATGTTTTGGATCTTGATTTTTTAATGTCATTCAATCATTGCAACAAAAGGAGGTAACTAAGTTAGTTGATGAACTCATTGAAGTTGTGCAAACATCTTAGCCTTCTCTAGTAAAGATTCGAACAAAATTTTCTTGACACTTCAGTCATGTATGATTGGAATCATGAAGTTCAAAGGATCTAATGATTACAAAATTCCTTATATGAAGAAAGATACATTGCTTAATCAAGGAGAATTACCCACTCAAGTAAATTGTGATCGAGAATTAGTTCATGAGGTTTTTGAATATTTATACAATGTTCATTAAGGTATGAAACTCATTACTTTTAATTAAATATTATGCTAGATAATAATTTTATGTTTGTGATTTTTTTTTTTTCAAATTTTCAGTGAATTGAACACAATATTTCAAATGGAGTAATTTTATGTTTGTCAATTGAACACAATACTTTTAATTAAATAAGCACAAATACACTTTGTAAAATAATACTAATAACTTGCATGCTATATTTAAATGTATCATGGTATAAAATTAATATCTTAACAAATAAAAGTCCCAACTTGGCCAAACCAACTCGGCCAAGATTTTCTCTCTTTATTTTCTATAAACAAAAAGAATTTAAGTGATCTTTGTTTTCTTTTTATACTCAAACAAGAGAAAATGATATAAAAATAAACATTCACATATCCTTAAGTAATAGAACCAAGGAACTCATCACATTGGTTTAATACCTATTTGCAATTATTAATATAAAAAAAATAAGGAAAGAATGGATCGTGTTAGTTTCAAACATATACACTTTTTGAAAAGTAGAACTTGATAGATAGGAACCAAAATGTTTTGATTTAGCTCACAAAAGTATTTGTTTATAATACTTACTTGGTATAACAAAATGTAAGAGGTGGTGGAAAATAAAATGCACTCATTTTTAGTTTTTCCTGATAATTTGGTTGAAAATCATTTAGCCAAACATATTTCTCATGACAATTTGTCAAATTGGTATAAAAAATCTCATGGACAAACAATTATCTATTCTTATTATCATCCTTTTTCACATACATCATTGTTTTGAAACAACAAGTATTGTCATCTGATTATTCTTATATAACCAAATTTCAATCTTTAAATAAATCTGAAAACCATAAAGGATACATAATTAAAGAATAAAGAGTAAAAAATAAAATCTACCTAGGTATTTGTGCCTTTATGTTACATGCATTGACCTATGTTCATGAGATAGATATTTGGATGAAGTTAAACTCTATTAAATAATGATTAAAATTATGATTAGGATAAATTTCTATACTTATTACAACTTGTTTCATTATCTTTAATGGCTAAATTAAAGATAAATCAACATTGTATATACTTCATTTAATAAAGGGTTAAATATATTTTTTGTCCCTAAAAATATAGTAAAATTTGATTTTGGTCCATCTTTTATTTTTTTTTCATTGATTTCGATCCTCCATTTTTTTTAAAACTATATGGTTTTAATCATTGTTGTTAACTATACTCCGTTAAGCCACATTTGCACAGCTTCATTGTGGCTTTTCTCAAGTAAAAATTTATAGAAAAACTTTTGAAATTTTTCTAGAAAAATCATCTACAATAAAATTTCAAAGAAAACGTAAAAATGTTGTTGTGATATTTCTCTACATTGTTGCACAAAATTCTAGGAAATTTCCCATAAATTTTAAAATATGTACGAAATTTTCTATAAATTTTGAAATGCGTAGGAATTTTGAAAAGAAATTTGTAGGAAAATTTATAAGAAACATTGTTGCATTATCACTTAATTAGTAGAACATAACTAACGACAAAAACTAAAAATATGTGATTTTAAAAAATAGAGGTTCAAAACCAATGAAAATATAAAGGAAAGACTAAAACCAAATTTATTTTTAGGAATAAAAAACATATTTAACCCTTTAATAAATTGGGTGAAACCACAATGCATATAAATTAGGGGGTAAAATGCATATGACCCTAAAAGTATTTAAAAGAATAAATGTCAACAAAATTAAGGATCACTAAATAAAAAAAGAGTAAATTATATTTTACTCCCCTAAGAGACCTTAAATTATATTATCTGCCCCTAAGAAATAAATATATATTAGTACATTTCAACATAAAGAAACCATTTAATGATGGTGAATGGCTTAGACATGACCTTCCTAGCAATTTTGTTCCTTTCTTTACAACTTTCAATGTCACTTACAACTAATTTTGAACACTTGATTAATGCTTTTTTAGGACTTTAGAACATAAAAAATGAAGTTTCAAATATCCATTTTATCAATTTTGAAGTTTCGCTTAAAATATTTATTTTATTGTATAATGTCTCATAGTTGATAGTAGGGATCCAAAGTGTAACATCCTAAAATTTCTAGAATAAATAAAATAAAATAAAAGGAAGAAATAATAGTATTATTATTTTTAATAATATTAATTAATTAAATAAGAGGAATAAATAATAGTATTATTAATATTTTATTAGGAATAATGTTATTTAATAAAATAAGAATGAGTGGGTTGAGGGTGGGCCCAACCCAGTTAAGTATTTAAGTAAGGAGGGGTTACCAATTCACCCTAATCCTTATTTTTCAAAACGTCAGAGAGCAAAATCATAAGGAGGGGAGAAACGACTCCACAAGGAGAAGGTGCTGCAGAGTAGATCAGTAAGAGGGAGCCACCATTTGCTTTTGGATTGTCATCTCTAAGGTACGATGGGGAAAAGGGTGCTGCTTGTATGTGTATGTGGGGGTGCTTGGGTAGTGAGGGCAACCATAAGACCCTCTAAGGCTTTAAATTCGAATTTGATATGTGCATTACGTGTTGTATGATGAAAATCTGTTGTTTTGGTGATTGAATGTGTTAATCTTGATGAATTGAATGAGGGTAGCGAGAAGAGCGAAAAGGGGTAAATAAGGGTTTATCGATTGGGGATTATAATGGAATAACTGTGAAAATATGTTGTAAAGAATGGTGTTTTTGTTGATTTTGTTCGGTAAAAACATGTAGGATTGAAGTATTAAAAATGAGGATTGATTAGAGGTTGAAGAAAAGGGTTTAAAAGGGGTAAAAATCGCAAGAACTGTTGTCTCGTGTCACGGGTAATCGATTACAGAAGGCTGTAATCGATTACAGGGTTTTCTGGGCAGCATTGAGTGAGTTTGGGTTGCTGGTAATCGATTACAATGGGTCTGTAATCGATTACCATAGAGTTGAGTTGCTGGTAATCGACTACAACTGTGTGGTAATCGATTACCAGGCTATGACAGCTTTCTCGCCTGAGAAAGAATGCGTCTGTTAAGGGTGAAAATGAGCTCGGAATACTATTATATAGCATATTAAGCTGAAGCCCCAGATCTTAACTTTCTAATAGAAGTAGAATCATCTTAATTGGACACCTAAAACTCTAGATATTTCCAAATTATTGCACCAAGGTCATTAAGCTTAAAACTTGTAGACTCCAAAATTGAGTAACGGCCTCTGGTAATCGATTACAGCTGTGTGGTAATCGATTACCAGGTCAAATTGTGTATGAGAGTGTTGTTTATGTGATGATTGTGACCCTTTTGTCTGTTGATGTTGTTTATACAAATTGTTTGTGGAATTGAGAGATTTAATTGGATGTTTAAAGTGTATTGATTGTGCTATGAGTATGATGATATGAATATCCCATATGATGTTAGATGTTTATAATATTGTGATGTATGATGATGATGTAATGAGCATATGAGGTGTGTTATGTATGATGATGATGCATTGAGCATATGAGGTGTGGTAATTGAGATGCACGGGCCCATAGAGGGGGTACAACTCAGGAGGTGAACTGCACGGACCCATAGAGGGGGTGCAGAGACCATGATGGAGACATTCGATGCACGAGCCCATTGAGGGGGTGCAACCTAGGGTCGGATGTCTTTGCACGGGCCCATTGAGGGGGTGCAACCTATCGGCCAGAGAAGGCGTTACGGTAGGGCTATCATTGGTAACAACTAAGATGATTGATGAGGTGTGCCCATTGTGCGGAGTTCCGAATCATGATCCTTAGGATGAGTTTTGGTGTGCATGATCATAGAGTGAACCTACATTGTATTTTATGATGATATGAGTATTATATGTTGAGTGTAGAGAATGTGTTTTCTTGATGATTTGCGAAGTGTGACTTATGAACTTGTGATGAGATAATATATTTGATAATAAGAGTGTGAGATAATATGATTATGATATGATTTGATGATGATTATGACTATGTGTGGGTGAGGATAGGGTAGCCTTCTGTGTGCATGTATGAGTTGATATTCTTTTCCTCACTGTCTTCTCTGTGGTTAATTTACAGGCGATGATGATGGCACGTCAGGTGCCGAGTATTGAATTGAAGGGGTGTCGCTCTGATACTTGTGACATCAGGATTTAGTAATAGGGGTTTTATTTTTATGTTATTAAGAGGAGATTATGAAAATTATTTTAAGTGCCTTACATGGCCAATATGGATATTTTGATGTTGACATTTGAGATTTTGATGTTTTAATTATTTTGGAAACTGTTGACTTTAAATTCTATTTAAATCGAGTGATTTTGAATCAATGACATTTTGTTAGAAAGAGATGTGAACCTTTTTACTCGGTGTGGTCTGTAACTTTTCCTAAATATTTCAAATTGTTGAATGTATAAGAGGTTAGGGTAGAATGGTGTCACACAAAGTAACATATTAATGATGTTGAAAATCACAATTAGAGGGGAAGAATGTTTGTAAAAAGTATGTTTTTATATTAAGGCTTAAATATGATTTGGTCCCTATATTTTTTCGTGATTTTGGTTTTGGTCCCTGTGAACTTTTTTTTTATGTTTTTCATCCCTACTTATTTTTAAATATTTGTTATTTGAGTTCCTATGTGCAACGGAGTCCTGTTAAGTTTTGACGTGACTAATAAAGCTCCATGTTTTCACAATATACAAATTAAGTCTATGTGGCGTGACTTAATCCTAGTCAGTAACATGAGGTGTATTTTTAATGAGATGTCTTCTTCAACCTCCCTCAATTAGAAACCCTAGTTGTCATTTTCAATGAGGAAAGAGTGTGCAAAGCTTCAACAATAGATGGTAGCAAGATAGTTTCAGCTTCATCATCCTCCTTGCAAAAGTTATTATGTGGTTGTGGGGACATGCTGTCAATACTTACTTTCAAGAGTGTAAAAAATTCGGGGAGATGGCCCAACTAGAAGGTAGATTCTGCTACTCCAAATCTTTTTTTTTCATTCTTGCTTCTTGTTACATCCCAAATCTAGGGCTTAGGAATTGTAATAGAAGCCTAGGTTATGTTTTAGCCAAGGGTTAGAGGATAGGGAACAATCTGAGGGATTGGAGTTTAGAATGTTAATTTTAGGATGGAAAATTAGTTATTTAGTGAAATTAGGAAGTGTGTGGTTGGTAAGAATTAGGGTTTTAAAGAAACAAAAGTAAAAAAAAAAAAGAAGAAAGAAAGGGTGCGGCTGAGAGAGAGAGAGAGAGAGAGAAAAGGGTTAGGGTTTGAGAGTGATGGAAGAGGGATTATGGAGGTGACGGCGGCGGCCAGGGCTGATGGCGACGTATGGTGGTTGTCGCGGCGTCGATACCACGGGGAAGGGGACAATGGCACTGCTCCGGCGCTGACTGGTGGCTTGCACGGCGGATCTGTGCGAGGACGACGGTGGAGGGATCGTTCCGTGCTGCTGCAACGGTGGAGAGATGAGTCTGTGCGGCTGGGACGTGCAGTCCGAACAGCAACGTCCTGCGACGTGCAGATCTCCGGTGCGGGCAGAAACTGGGGTAATGGTGACCTGTAACGTGGGGTTGCTTTTGGTGGAACTGCGGAGGAGAAGCGGAGCCATGGCCGCGCGTTTGAGCAGCAGAGGAGCGGGAGGCTGCAACCATGGCTACGTGAGGGAGCAGCGGAGGTGAGGGTGGCCGCTGCCATGGCCATCCGACGGGGAAGCGACGATTAGTGGGAGGACAGCGACCGTGAGGAGCTGCGTGCGGTGGTGGATGAGCGGTGGTGAGTGTGGTCTCACTCACTCTTTCTTGTTTTTTTTTCTCTTATGTATGCTCCCTATCCTTCCTTCCCTTGCTATTATTAATGTTTATGCTCTGATTTATGTAAATATAGGGTTGATTGTTTGAATAAATTGAATATGTGATTTAGGGATAAACCCTAGATTACGAAATTGGGGATTTTGAGGGTTTTCTTGTATGGTTGATGATTGAACCCTTATTACATGATTAATTGAGAATTAAAAATAGGACTTATGTGTGAATTGCAATTTAGTTAGCATGAGCCTTCCTTGAGCATGCAAACCTCATGTTTTTCCCTCTATGAATCATATACTATGCTATGTAATCATGAATCATATTTTTCATGGGCCTTTGGCCAAGAAATTTATCAGACAAATTACAGGCCTTCGGGCAATTTTCATGGGTCTTTGACCATCACAGGCCTTCGGGCAAGCTTTCAGGGTCTTTGACCACCTCAGGCCTTCAGGCATAATCACAAGATCAAGGAAAGCTACAGTGACCTCATGGCCAAGAGGGAGCTGTGGGCCCTACAATTAAAAAAAACCAATCCATGATAAAACTTAATCACAGGTGGTCCTGGAAGACGATCCTTGGTCACACGGTCGAGCGCTCAATCATGTAACAGTGAAAAGAACCCTGGGTGTTTGGGTTAAAACACTTCAGACTGATTCTGCATTGATTGTTTTCATGACTAACTTATGAACTTTTCTTTCAGTACAACATGCTTTCATTGATTTCCTTGTAGCTCATGATCTATATGCTATAATGTGCCTATGTGTAATCATGTTCCATGTTTGTCTGTCTGTTTTTCCCCACACTGCACACACCCTCACCGCACTCACTGGGACGTAGTCTCATCCCACGCTGTGGGAAATATCTTTCAGTGTGCAGGTCATCGTTCTGTTTCTTAGCAAATGAGCTGAAGACTGACTCGAGGTAGATTATGGAGACGGTCTTTGGAGTTCGTTTAGTGTAGTTATTGATTTGATGATGTAAATTAATATAATTCTTCAATAAAGGGTTAAGTGTAGTTACAGTTAATTGATATTTGGGGTAGAAACCTGTAGTTGGCCACGAAGGCCCATTTCTCTTGGACATAGATTAGAAATCATATTAATGTGAATTGTACTGGTGGTTTTGCTGGCTTTCAGGTGAAGCTGAAAATTGGGATATGTCTAGTTTTCAGGGGAAACTCTGCCGAATTTCCAGTAGGAGTTTTGGGGAACCATGACACCCTGTGTCTAGGTTCTTTTCCCTTAGATTTGAATACAATGTTTTATGTTGTATTGTAGAGTGAAATGTAGTGAAGGCTTAAGTAAGCGTTGGACTACCTAAGCGATTGTATGATTTGTTTACCGATATCAAAAATGGCGCGAAATAATTTCAGAAATTCGGGAATAGTGTTTCCAACGGACATTATTCTTGGATTCAGAAATTAGGACGTTACACTTCTACTATCTTAGTTTTTTTTAAAGCCCGAACTGATCTCAGCAAGACAGTTTCATTCTCATTTTTTTCATTTTCGTTTTTGCCTACAACACCCAACTTCTAACCCCATGCAACTCCTTTCTCAATGAAATCTCACCACCACCATCTTCTCAAAGTTACGTGTGATCTTCTTCCTCCGATGCAAATGCACGAGCTTCTGGGATTAGGTTTCAAAGTGTGAAAATGGACAATGATTGAACAATGAAAAGGGTTTTGAAGAACAACAAATACCCCAAAAATTGCTATGCCACCTCACCTTAGCTGGCTAGGATTAAGCCATGCCACATAGACTAGATTTGTACATAGTGGTAGACACTAACAAGAAGCTTTATTAGCTACGTCAACACTTAACATAGCACTTTTACACTTAGGGACTAAAATAACAAATGTTTTAAAAAGTAGGGATGAAAAACAGGTTCGCAAGGACTAAAACCAAAAAACGCGAGAAAAATGTATGGACCATAATCATATTTAAGCATTATATTAAAATGGACAAAAGTGTGGGTTTTAAAATAAGAAAAGAGAAAAGTGTGATTTAAATTTTTCTCAAAAAATGGGAGTGTAATTTACTAAAACAATAATGATATAAAGACCCTCATTTTTTCCAAACACTCATTTAACAACCCTCATCTCTATATCTCTCTCTTCTTATCATATCACATCATCTATCACATTTATTATTTATCTCTCTTCTCTTCCTTTCTAACTCTTGGTGTAGACACCCCATCATTATCCTCACTAAAAAAATGTCTTTTTTTGAGTCAAAAGTTAATTGCATGAATAAAACTCTAAGATTGAATTACCAAAGGGATACAAGTAAGACTATAGTTGAATTAAAGTATTAAACCGAAGCAACCCATATTTGTAATTCTTTGGCCCCACCACGGGATTTATTTATGTTAGAATGCAACATATTTTGATCTTTCAAAAAATAAAAATATAATTTGAACAGTTCTAAAATAACAAAAAAAAAAAATAAGTGTGTCCCCCTTAGTAGATTATACCCATTGATGCATGGTAATAAGTAATAACACACGTGTTACTACTTCCTAACTAAACTGTGAAGATAACTTCTTTGGGGAAAAAGTCTATAATTATCTTATTTTTTTTATTAGACTAACACATGAACCAAATCAATTATTTCTTTCATAAAAAAATCTTCTAGTAGTTAATTCTTATTTGGTGGCCAGAAAGAATAAAAATGGATAGGATAAGAGAGTTGAATAATATTAGGATATAATACAAGTATGATAAATTTTTATCCTGTTCAATATTTGGTGCCCAACAAATAACTCACCAGATAGGATTATATTATCCTATCTTATGTTTGAGATAATCAAGATAATGACAAGATAGAATATATTTTATATCCAAATATCAAATTTGCCCTTTAATTAGAATTATGTACAACCTTTTTAAAAATAAATTTTAATATATATATATATTTTATAAATTAATTCAATTTTTAAATTATAAAAAAAAATGTATGTTTGACAATGGTGGAAAAGGTGGTGGTGGAGGGTGTTGGGTGGCGATAGTTGTGGTATAGGGTGTCAAGTGGCGGTGAAAGATGCCATGTGGCGATGGTGGTTATGGAGGGTATTAGGCAATAATAATGATGGTAACAAGACAAAGGGTGTTAGGCAATGACAAAGTATAGTAGTGAAGGGTATTAGGTGGCGGCGGCCGTCAGTAGTGGTAAAAGGTGTTCAACAATGGTGGTAATGGAGAGTGTTGTGCAGTGCTAGTGATGGAAAGTGCCAAGTAACGGTGGTGGACAATGTTGAGCGGTGACAATGGTAGATGATGTCAAATGATAGCAATGATGGTGACAGCAAAGAGTGTCAAGTGGCGATAGTGGTAGTGATCATGAAGGGTGTTAGGTGATGATGGTAGTAGAGTGCCACGACAATGGAGATGACAATGGTGGAGGGTTCCATGTGAGGGTAAAAAGGAAGAAAATAATTATCCTATCTTGTTCATTTCTAACCCAACTCCCCTTAGCATAAAATTTACAATAGGCCAACAAGAATAAGTTAATCTCATCCTATTGACTCAACAAACACTAGATTAAAATAAGATATGACAACTTATCCTATCTTGTTCCTCTCATTCTCATCACCAAATAGGCCCTTAATTTTACTTTTTTTATAATAAAAAGGCTTCACTAGTAAGAAAATGGTAATCGTAAAGATTAAACTCATTCAAAAAAGGGTGATAATGTTACAAGGGAGAGATAATGCAGAGTGAGACAGCAATTCCACCATCACACACTGCTTAAAATTTTGACTTCCAAGAAACTTGTATAAAAAGAATGAGAAATGTAACACCTCCAATTCGTGTACAACAGTATTTGACACAAGGCTAAAGGATATTAATGCAGGCACTTGTTGATAAACTTGAGTATAGTTAATTTTCCCTAGAGGAACTTGCAAAACCAAGGGTCAATACGTATCAATCAACCATTATCGCGCAAGATTTCTTAAGCTTGCTTCTTGAAACTCAAATCAACATCTCCATCAATCTGCAGGAAACAAAAACCATATTTTATCACCATAGAGGAGTCAGTCAGCCAAAGCAATAGAACTTGAGACTTACCATTTTAGCAAGTTCTTTGGCTTTTTCATCATTGAAACCTAGAGAAGCCATGATCTTTTGACCTGCTGATTCTTCCTGTGACCAAATTCCTAAAAGTATATGGGTCACGTTTATTTCCCCTTCTTCACCTACATTGTAAAAATGCAACATCACAAAGTCAGAGTACAAATATAATAGCCATTGAAAAGTCATACTTTAATAGAGAGATGATTAACTAACTGAGGCATACTCAAGCAAACTATGGACATGGCCGAAGCTTAAAAGTTATAAACCTACTAAGGCTGGAAGCCAAATTTTCACTCTTTATTAAGTAATGGGGAAAAAGTATGTCATTTAAAATCAGTTTTCACAAGATAACAGAAAGCTTCTTTCTACTTGACCTTGCAAACTTACCAATGGATTTCATTGCATGCATCAAGTAACTCACACAATGGCACAATGAATCTAGATGATCAATTAAAAAGAAAAAAATAGGGGACTACTAGCTGATAGCTTGATACATAGACATGTCATCATGGAAACCATGCATACCTGACTTTAACTTCTCGTTAATTGCCCAATCAAGGGCTTTCTGAGCTGGTTCAGTCAAAGGAGGATGCTCAGGGCTGAAGAAATACATGTCAGATTTCCCAAGTAGATCTACTGTTTCTTCGCGAACTTTGAAAAGAGTTATTCCATTAGCTCTTAAGAATTTTGCAGCTTTACTTGTTCCTGAAAGGACAATGGAAAATTGATTAAGTGCTTAAGGGCATAAGAAAGGTACACAGCCAGAAACCTAGCGAACAGATTCATTCAACTTATTAACACAGCTGCCTTCAGGAATTTAAATGGCAGGATCTTGCCAACAAGATCTAAAAAGGACTTTATTTTAATAATAATAAATAGACAATAATGCCACATTTTGAACAGCACATTTAGTTTAGTTTTTTTTTTTTTTTTTTTTTTATGTACAGCTTAGGTTACTGCATCTAAAATTTACAATGGCAAAGGAACCAACCATGACCATATACACAAAGGACCCATTTTCTTTCAATTAGAATGGAGGATGTATATAATTCCTCACACAGAAGAAAGAAAAGTTACAAGTACACAATCGTTTTCAATGAATTTACACTTGAGTATGCCTAGCTCCTAATGTATCATTGTTAAACCCAGAACTTATTTAAAAGGATGAAATAGAAGGTAACATTTTCCTTTTCCCTCTTTCTCTTATCAAGCAATATTTTCAAATTGAGAATAATGGGATATTTCTCAAGTTTTGGGGCAAATGCATGTCTTTTCAGCATGTCCTGTATGACTCATTTTTCATACGCCATCTAACATGGAAAAATACGGTATCTAAGTTCCTAGGAGATATTCAAGCTTCTAGAGGGCTACCGTGAATTTAAAAAGAAGATTGACCTGTGTCTATAACTCTATATCAATAAAACAAGAAGCATGAGTCCAATTGGTACATGGAAGAGTATAAATTATAGCAACCAAATTCTCTTAAAAACTTAAATTGATAGGGCAGAAATAGGACTATTCCAATTATGATTGAACATTTCTGCTCAAAGTTAAACCCATCCACATTTTAAGAGTGCTGTTTAAAGCCATATGGAATGAAAGAATCATTGAGTATCCAATGTGATGTAATTATATAACACTTACAGCAGATCCAATAAAAATATGAAAATAATTGCCAGCAACAGCCAGGAACCTTAACTGCTGCTCTTCCATCCATTCAAAGAATGCCACATTGCTTTGTAAAAAAAACTAAAAACTCTAAATTGTCATTCTACTTGGTAAACCATGCACAAAATAACCCAATCAACCCAACTCTTTGAGACAGGTTTGTTGCCACTTTCCAGTCTGTGTATATCCAGTTTCACCACTTAATGTGAAAGTGTTGAATCAAATATAAGAAACACAACTGACAAGATAAAATTTTGTCCAAATTCAAGAACATCTAGAGACCCATATGGAAGGTATGATGTGCAAAATTGACCACCCATAATTTTGAGTGCAACTGCAGAATGTCAAGCTTAATATAAATATTCCCAAACAAATTTTGTAGGGAAAACTATACAAGTTCTAGAAAACATTACAGTGTTAATCTTTTCACATCCGATCTTAGTTTTTACATATAAGCAGTAAAATAAAGTTTAACATGCACACATTCAGATTGGAAATGAACTCTCAAATGCATCCAATTGATCGCATTCAAATAAATCCAGTACCAGACTAACTCAATTCAGTGTGAAATGGCACTAAGCAAGTTATTACTGAAAATTCAAAAAGACACAATTTTGTCTTTCAATTCGGGTGTGTTTGTTTCAGTTTCATGAAAAAACATTTTTATGATAAAACATTTTTCAAAGCTTTTTCTTTTTCCTTAAGAGCTTATCTAATTAGGATTTTGTTACTCTAGTGAGGGCTGCACATTAGAGGATAAAGTGCAAAATTACAACTGTTGATCGGAAAATCAATGTTTTAGATTTTCATAACTTTATAGTCCATTATAAATGTACATATATTTTATCACAGTCTTAACCATTAATGGAAAATTAATAGTTGCCTTGTGCATCCTCTCATAGCCAAATTCAACTAATTATTATAAAATATTTTAAAACTTGTTCTGTAATTAAAAAGACACTCTTTTTTTTCATAGTAAGGAAGCAGTGAAGCACAAGGCCTTAATGGCAATTAGACAAGTTCAATGGCAGAAGCACTTAGTTCAAGGCAAAAATATGCATTGAGCAAGCTTTTACTGAAACTCAAAAGACACCAATTGTAGCAAACCTTCTACTAAAATCCCCATAAGAAGCGCCTCAGTTCCTGTGTTGGGATACTTGAGCTTCCTCGCTTCCAATTCTGCCATTGCATACGACTTTATAGCCCTCGCCGACCACCTAAATCAAACAAACAACCCTCAAACACACACACACACACACACACACATCAATCACACCACTTATAAACGACAAGAAGAACGAACAACCCACCTTGGGACTTTCTCTGGTGCATCCGGTTGGGGTTTCCTGCAAAACAAAAAGTGGGGGGAAAGAGAGAAACTTTAAGCAATTGGAGGCGACCCAGAAGAAAATTCGAGAGACCCATTACAATTTGAGTGTTTTCACAATGAGTGGCAAGAGAGGGGAACTTACGGGGTAGGGAGGCTAAACGACACCGTTGCTGAGGTCGCACGGCAATTCGTGTTGGGAGGGGAGCGAGTTAACGTTAGGCGTTGAAGGTTGATTCTGGTTCCGAAGAGAGAGGTTACTGGGAAAGTTAAAGATTGGTGGTTGGGGTTTGAATGGGACGAAGCGTGGGGAGAGATTGTGGGTAGAGAAGAAGAAGAAGAGGAGGTGGAGAAAGTGGGAATAGAAGCCATTGGAGCGAAATGGAGAGAGGAATGAGAAGTGGGGAGAGAGGTTTTGTGAGGTGGAAGTGGATGAATAGGCAGCGTACAAGCTTTCATCTTCTAGCGGGGAAATTGACTCTTGAGGTTGAGTATTGAGAATTTCACAGACCAACTGAGGAGAGGGAGATAGAGGCTGTTGTGTGACACTACTATTGTCTATTTGCCTCCTTGGCTTGTGTTTTTTTTTATACATATAAAAATGTTAGAAATGTTTTCAAACTTAGATTTTGGTATAACTAAATAGAAATGTTAGTTGTATAACATGTACAATATACATCATTGAGAGAAAGAGAGAAAAGAGAAAAAAAAAAAAGAGAGAGAGAAACGTGGAATGTGATAAGTGATGTGATGGAAATGGATAAAAAAAAAGTGTTGTATGAGTTATTGTATGATTTTTGTTATATGAATTTGATATCTCATAACTAAATATGTTTTATCCATGAACACCACAATATCCTCTACATGTGGTAATTTTACTTTAACCGTAAAGGATATCTATGGATGATAAAGTTTTCTCTTTGAGATTTTAAACCAGCCCCTGTACTCAGGACTAAATATGACATGATTTGAATATTTTTATTAATTTCAAAAATGTATAATTATTAAAATATTATCATGTGTAATTACCATAATTTTAATGAAGATGGTACCCAATAACTATCTATGAAAATGACATTTAGTTTGTACAAAATTTACCTGTCAAACAAGTTTGGCATGAATTTGGAAAAATTATCCACAAAAATTGATAATATGGATGTGAGTCTTAATAATATATTATCTAAAAGTCATTAGGGTTAGCCTGGTGGTAAAGGGTTTGAATAGTCTTTTTACATTTTTATATTTAAACCCCAACATTTGTATTATACACAAGAAAAAAATTTGTTTAACCCATCTTATACTTATATAATATATGTTATATTTTTGGCACACTACATTAATTGTATTTTTTTTTCCATCAAAACTATAATATGAATGTAGATGCATGCAAACGCTACTGAGAGTAGTATTAACCCGGATCCACATCTGTAACATGATTTTTTATGAAACTAAACACACTATAAATATGATAAAACAAACTAATACAATATTTATGATTTTATTTATTGTTTGATGTGAATATTGTTGAGACAAGCTCACCTCCAAGAAGTTTTTAATATGACAAACTGGTTAAGTTTAAAATATAAGAGATGCATCTTGTATTACTAACGATGTGCTTAGGTGTGGTAGAGATTCCCAGTCTTTGTTTACTGCAGAAAATCTAATTTGGACACATGAGTCAAAGAGGATCTCTAGACCATAAGACAAGCAAAGTCATGGATAAAGAAACACAAAGAACAAAACTGCAAGTTGTCATGGTTCAAGAAATCCTGCAACAGCTTGGTTTTTCAATCTAAAGGATCAGCTGCGAGCCCAAGAAATAAGTTGCATATAAAGCACATGTCTTGATCCAGAATTAAGGAGAAGAATGAGTAGACTCATCACCAAGCCAGCAAAAAGACACTTGAACAGCTTAAGGTGCAAGTCATGAGTGGATGCAAGTATAGCTTGAGATGCAAGCTTATGTTCAGATGTAATCTTGTTGACAGAAAAGATCTCAGTCAAAACAAGCAGAAGCAAGAAAGGAAAAGACTCAAGCATAGCTTGAGATGCAAGCCATGAACAGATGCTAGTTCAGCTTGAGATGCAAGAACAGTTTGAGACGTCGTCTCAAGGACAGAAGCAGTTGAATGAGATCTTGTCACAGACACAAAAAAGTTAAGACAGACTCTGGACGGAAGAAAGACTGCAAGCTCAGTAAGAGAACACAACAAGTAAAATCAGCACAGGGTCAACCAAGTACACTGACACAGTACCAACGTCCCTGAAAAGCTGCCGAGTCTCAACAGAAAAAGCCTGTATGTCAGCCATGTGTCTCAACAGCTAGAAACGGTCACATAACGGCTAGTTTCTATCAGAAATATAAAGAGACTTCATCAAACTGAGGACTGTGAGAGAGACTGCCTGCATTACTACACAATCACTAAGCATCTTATCACATCTCAACTATCATCTCAAGTGCACATCTCAACTGACTATTATATACAGACTCATCTCAACTTGAGATATACATTTGTCTCTACTCATCTCTCTTCTCAGAGTATCACACTGTCATTGTATTTTAGAAGAGAACTTATCTAGCTTACTACATCTTTCGTCTATACTTTGTTTGCCTGTAAGCTAGTCTTATCTCAACGTACTATGTAACCTTGTCTCATCTAAGATAGGAGTGTGCCTAGTCTTGAGTGAGTTGTTTGCGTCCTGAAGAAGCTGTAAGAATACTTGTGGCTCAGCCAAGATAGGGAGTGCCTAGGCTTGGTGTGAGAGACGTCCTGAAGAGGCTGTAAGAATACTTGTATTGACGGGTTTGTCAATAGTGGAAATCTCACGTGTTGTGAGGACTCGACGTAGGCCAAGGTGTGGGTGAACCAGGATAAGATCTCTGCCCCTTATCTCTTCTCTCATCTTTATTGTGCTTGTCTTAAATCAACAAAATAACAAAGCAACATCTCTAAGAATTAAAACAACGTCTCAGTTGAGACTTTAAACTAACTTGAACATAGATAGACTCACTAAAAGTTAATTAACTTGTATCCTGTCCTAACAAGAGATTCCAAGTCAACAGACTTGAGATCACATCTCATTCTTCAACTTTAGTTCTGAAATTTCAAGAACGAATTCAAGAAGTCTCTATTCAACCCCCCTTCTAGAGACATTCAACCAACTTCAGTTAGTATCAAAGCTCGGCCTCTTTGGGGTTGAGCACACCGACGTGTGAAGAGGAAAAGATTCATGGCTTGTCCAAGTGCAAATCTGTTCATTCCTGGAGGAGCATCTACAAACAGACCTCCTGCCTTTGATGAAACATATTACTATTACTGGAAAGACAGGATGAGATTATTCATTGAATCTCAGCATGCTGATCTTTGGGAAATCATTGAGATAGGTCCTTATGTGCCCTACATCACAGATGAGCTCGGGCTCAGGGCAGCTAAGCCCAGAGAGCAATGGACAGATGCTGAGAAGGCAAGATATGTACTCAACTCAAGAGCCAAATACCTACTCACCTGTGCCTTAAGCAGAAGTGAGTATGACAAAGTAGCCGGGTGTGTCTCAGCTAGGGAAATATGGAGTGCTCTTGAGATTAAGCATGAAAGAACTAATCAAGTTAAAGAAGCCAAGATCAACATATTGGTAAGGCAGTATGAGCTCTTTAAAATGAATGAAGATGAAGGCATAGAAGAAATGGTGAGAAGGTTCACTGTCATAACCAATGACCTCAAGTCTCTGGGTAGAACATACTCAAACCAAGATATGGTTAGGAAAATCTTGAGAAGCCTACCTAAACCCTGGAGGCCTAAGGTCACGGCTATACAAGAAGCCAAGGACCTGAGCATCCTCAGATTAGATGAGCTCCTTGGATCACTAAAGGTACATGAGCAAGAACTAATGGAAGAAGACCTCATCAGACGACCCAAGACTATAACTTTGAAGGCTACTTCCAACAATTCAAAAGGTAAGAAGGTAAGCTCATCTCAACAGACCTCACTTAACTCATCTCATGATACAGAAACAGAAGAAGATGAAGGAGATGGTGACAGTGAGATGGATGATGAGCTAGCATACATCTCAAGGAAGATCAGACGCTTGTGGAGAGCAAGAGGAAGTGGAAGAAAGAGTTTTCCTTCAAGAAGAGGAGAAATGAAACCTGACAGAAAAGGACAATTCATCTGCTTTGAATGCAGAAAGCCTGGACATATCAAGTCTGAATGTCCATTACTCAAAAAGGACAAAAAAGAAGTCCAAAAAAGAAGGCAATGATGGCCACTTGGGATGACACTGAAGAAGATGAAAGCCCTGATGAAGAGTAAGCTAACATATGTCTTATGGAAAATGGTGACTCATCAGATGATGATGAGGTAAGTGACTCAGATTCTGAATTAACCTTGACTGAACTTAAATGTGCTTTTGAGAATCTGCTTCATGATTCAAATCTCCTAGTATCAAAAAGTTCTCATTTGAAGTTTGAGCTGGACACAGCTCTTAAGAAAGTGAAATTCTTGGAAAAAGAAAATGAGAGTTTGAATCATAAAAATAGCAGTCACATGCTGTCTCACATGAGATTGTCTGAGCTTATCAAAATCAAAAGTCAGTCTTCTGATGAGCAAAAGCTAAAGCATCTCTCTGAAGAAAATCAGAATCTCAAAAAACAAAATAGAATTCTCATAGATAATCTAGCAAAGTTTGTTAAAGGAACTAAAAATCTTGAGAGACTCATTGGGTCTCAAAAGGGAATTTTTGATAAAGCTGGACTGGGCTATGAGAAATCCTCCAGTAAGATCTGGTATAAAGACTTCTCCATTCCTGCAAGGAAAAGGAAGAAAGAAAGATGCTCTTGCTGTAACAAGTTTGGTCATAAGGCCACTAAATGCTACTTGAGACATGTAGCATCTAGGAGAAAGGTAACTAACCATGAAGGACCCAAATATAAGTGGGTACCTAAAGCAAAATTTCATGTTGTGACAGATGTGCCTGGCAGCAGCAAAGTCAAAGAAGGTGTGGGTGCTGGACAGTGGATGTTCAAGGCACATGACAGGAAACAAAAGCAAGTTCCTGTCACTTGAAGAAAAGGCTATTGGAGTTGTCTCTTTTGGAGACAACAGCAAGGCCCAAATTAAGAGCATAGGTAAAATTGGTAAGACAAACTCAGCTCAAATTGAGAATGTATATTTTGTTGAAGGGCCGAAACATAATTTGCTGAGTATAAGCCAATTGTGTGACAATGGTTATCATGTTAATTTCCAACCCACTTATTGTGAGATCATAGACTCTGAGACTGGAAAAACTATTTTTTTCTGGAAAAAGGAACAAAAATCTCTACTCAGTCTCACTTGAGAGCCTATCTGATCTAACATGTCTCAAGACTCATGATCATGAGAGGTGGCTTTGGCACAAGATAGTTGGACATATCAACATGAGAACTATGAGTCAACTTGCAAGTCAGTCTCTTGTCAGAGGTTTACCAAAAGTAAAATTTGACAAGGACATGATATGTGAGTCTTGTGTAAAAAGCAAGAACAGCAAATCAAGTTTCAAATCCAAGTCTCATGTCTCAACTACCAGACCTCTTGAGATCCTCCACATTGACTTATTTGGACCAACTAAGACTGCAAGTCTCAGTGGTAAAAAGTATGGGTTTGTAATTGTGGATGATTTCTCTAGGTTCACCTGGGTTCTCTCAGAAGGATGAATCTTATGATTTCTTCAAAACTTTCTGCAAAAAAATTCGGTTTGAAAAGGGATATGGAATTAGTGCTGTAAGGAGTGATCATGGAGGAGAGTTTGAGAATGCTAAGTTTAAGAAATTTTTTGATAAAAATGGCATTACTCATAACTTCTCCTGTCCAAGGACTCCTCAACAGAATGGAGTAGTTGAGAGAAAGAATAGGACCCTTCAAGAAATGGCAAGAACTTTGTTATGTGACTCTGGAATTGAGAAGTATTTTTGGGCAGAAGTTGTCAACACATCTTGTTACATTATAAATAGAGTCACTATAAGGAAGATCTTGAATAAAACTTCATATGAGCTATGGAAAGGTAGAAAGCCTTCAATCTCATATTTTCATGTTTTTGGATGTGACTGTTATATTTTAAATACTAAGGAACAATTAGGAAAATTTGACACAAAATCTGATAAAGGAATTTTCCTAGGATATTCACTAACATCTAAAGCCTATAGAGTTTATAATCTAAGAACCAAAACTACTGAAGAATCTATACATGTAGTTTTTAATGAGATAGGGCAGCTCTCAGAAAGAGGTGGACGAAGTGATTGAAGAGATGATGGGAGAACTAAAGATCTCAACTCAAGAAGCTGAGGAAAGAGCTTCACCTGAGCAAAAGCTAGTGAGATCATCTCAATCTGAGCACAGAAAAGATGTCCAATCTGAAGGAATATCTCACAGAAGCAGCCACCTTGAGACACCTCATTCCCTCCAAGAAGAAGACAAACCAGATTATCAAACTGGAACTCAAGAAATAAGGCAAGGAAGTATTGAGATTCATAATGAGCATGCATCTCAACTGCCCAGGAGCTGGAGATTGGTGAGATCTCATCCCAGAGATCAAATCATTGGAGACACCTCAGATAGAGTTAGAACCAGATCTTCTTTCAGGAGCAATGAAAATTTAATGGCATTACTATCTGAGATAGAACCAAAAGACATACATGAAGCTCTCAATGATGAATCTTGGATTAAGGTTATGGAAGAAGAACTAAACCAATTTGAGAAGAGTAAAGTCTGGAATTTGGTTCCTCCACCATCACATCAATCCATCATTGGAACCAGATGGGTATTCAGAAACAAGTTAAATGAGAAAGGGAAAGTCATGAGAAACAAAGCCAGATTGGTGGCACAGGGATACAATCAACAGGAAGGGATATACTATGATGAGACCTTTGCACCTGTTGCCAGAATTGAAGCCATCAGAATTCTACTAGCCTTTGTTGCACACAAAGACTTCAAGCTGTACCAAATGGATGTAAAAAGTGCTTTCTTGAATGGAATCATAGAAGAAGAAGTCTATGTGAGACAGCCTTCTGGCTTTGAAGATCCTAATGATCCAGAATATGTCCTCAGACTCTCAAAGGCCCTGTATGGTCTCAAGCAAGCTCCAAGAGCTTGGTATGACAGGTTGAGTTCCTTTTTAATTAAAAATAGTTTCACCAGAGGTAAGATTGATACCACATTGTTCAAAAAGGAAATCAACAAAGACTTATTGATTGTTCAAATCTATGTTGATGATATCATTTTTGGGTCAACTAATGAGTCTTTATGTCAAAAGTTCTCAAGTCTCGTGCAGGGAGAATTTGATATGAGCATGATGGGTGAGATAAGATTTTTCTTAGGACTGCAAATCAAACAATTAACAGATGGCATCTTCATAAGCCAAGAAAAATATACAAGAGATTTGCTCAACAAATTCAAAATGAATTAGGCTAAGCCAATGAAAACCCCTATGCACCCCTCAACTCAGATTAACAAGGATAAGGTTGGTAAAGTTGTCTCAGACAAGCTTTATAAAGGTATGATTGGTTCCCTTATGTACTTAACTGCTAGCAAACCAGATATTCAATATGTTGTGGGCATCTGTGCTAGGTACCAATCTGATCCTAAAGAATCTCATCTCACAGTTGTTAAAAGAATATTTAGATATTTAATTGGAACCACTAATCTTGGCCTCTGGTATGAGAAAGGATGTAGCTTTGATCTCATAGGATACAGTGATGCTGACTTTGCTGGTGACAAGATGGATAGAAAAAGCACCAATGGATCTTGTCAATTTTTGGGAAAATGTCTCATCTCTTGGTCATGCAAGAAGCAGAATACCATTGCTCTGTCCACAACAGAAGCTGAATATGTCTCAGCAGCTGCATGCTGCACACAAATATTGTGGATCAAATCTCAGATGCTAGATTATGCAGTCAGGTATTCTAAAATACCCATTTATTGTGATAACACTAGTGCCATAAATCTTGCAAAGAATCATGTTCATCATTCAAGGTCTAAACACATAGATATCAAGCATCACTTCATAAGGGATCATGTACAGAAAGAGAATATTGAATTAATTTTTGTAGATACTAAGAGTCAGCTAGCTGACATCTTTACTAAGCCTTTACTGGAAGAAAGATTCATTGAAAATTTAAAACTGTTAAATGTGTGTTGTCTTAGTTGAAAATAATGATTTGTATTCTATTTCATGAACCATAAGCTATTATGAGTCTCATTAAAATTAAGACTAAGGGGTCATCTGAGAAGAGACAAGGTCTCAGATGCATCTTCTATCAGACACATCTCATAACATGTCTCAACTCACGTCTCACTAATTACTGAGACGTTACTGCACATTGAATTGAGAAAAGAGAGTCGTTAGTCAATGGCTAGAACCTGCCCACTCATTGCCAAACTAGCTGTTATACTATAAAATAGAGAGCCAACCACCCTCAACCGTTTCTAATAACTCCCCACTAGCGCATTTACTCTTCTCTCTCTCTCTCTCTCTCTCTTTCGCTCTCTATTTAAAGCACATCTTTAACCCGCAATCTACCTATCAAAGTTATCGGTCTTAAGCTGCCATACTCTGACAAATCCTCATCCTCTTCATCTCCAGAAGCAAAAAAGTCTTCTTCCTCATCATAAGAATCCCAATCTCAGAGTGTGCAATCTAGCAAAGAACACCTAAGCCGTTCTCCCTCTCCGCAACCAAGCACAGAAACAGAGCCTTCACAATCCTCCCAACCTATCCAACCTTCTTCATCTTCCAAATCCATATCATCCAAAAAGAGCACCCCTCTGCCACTTAGGATGAAATCCCAGAGGGTTGCTTCCTAAGTCAGCCAAACAGCACCAACTAGATCCCCTATTCATATTGACCTGACTCAACCTGAAACCTCCAGAAAAGGGAAGGAGAAAAAGGTAGGAGGAAAGAAGCTGTCTTTCCAATCTGATCTCTTCTGTAATGCTGAAGTTGAAGAGAAGTTTACCAAAAGGTTCACAGAAAAGAAAATCATAGTGGGAAGAGTGATCTCATTCCAAGAGCTAAGGGATGAAGGATGGGACATTGGTCCCTATCTGGAAAAGCAAGGTTGGAAGGACTACCTGACCATGACTGAGTCAGTATTTCCTAAGATGACTAGGGCATTCTACGCAGCATGCTATAAGGCTAAGGGATCGTCTCAAGGTCAGCCACTCATCATCTCTGACATCAGAGGAGTTCACATAGAGTTGACAGAAGAAACTCTTGGTGCTATCATCCAAGCACCTGTTGCCAGGAATAGGTTATACAATGAAGAACATTGGTGGAATGAGATTGGCTTTCCAACAGCCAATGTAGGTACCTCTCTCTTCTAAGGTGGTCTCATCACAGACTATGCTTCCTCTCTAAACCTGTTTGGAAAATTCCTATTCCATCTAGTTATCAAGTGCATCATGCCTCGGGTTGGCACTTTCAACAAAATCTATCATCAGGATATGATGGTCATGTACCATCTTAAACATGAAATCCCCCTCAATCTTCCCTTCCTCATCTTAAGACATATGGAGCATGCCTTCCACAATTCTAAGATCAATGCCTCCCTTCCATTTGGGATGCTGACAACCAGGATCTTGAGGCACTTCAAGGTAGACTTCAATGGATGTGAGAAATCTGATGAGAGACCTGACTACATGGGAAAAACAAACCTAAAGTCTCTTGGGCTAGATGGTAAGAGCATTCCTCCTCCTACTTTTTCTTTAAATAATCCCCCTCCTCCTGTTCCTACTACTACACAAGCTTCCCCATCATAAAAAATGTCAGAAGCTGAGAAGAGAAAGAAGAAGAAGGCCTCAAAGGAAGTTGATGAGGGATCTCAAGAGGGTTCTGAGATCCCTATGAAAGAAAAAAAAGGAAAGCTCAGCCTTCTGTCTCTACAGAGACTGAGACCAAGAAAAAGAAAAAGAAGAAATCTAAGCATGACAACACTGATCTTATACTCACTGAACCAGTTCCTATCACCTTTGAGCAGCCCAATGAGTAAGAATTGGAAGAAGGAGTTGGGGGTGATAAAAAACAAACACCTGAAATGGATCAAGAGATGGAACACCACTCTCCACCACAATAGATTCCTCCTAAGTCTCCTCCACCGTAAGTCTCTCCTATTAGTAAGTTTGTTGTTGAGACCTTGGTAAGCTTTGAAACCCCCAAGAGACACAACAAGTTGAGGCTGAAACTGCAGAGGTAGTCACCACCAAGCAGGCAACTCCTGTAAGGAATGAGCCTACTTACTCCATTCCCACTTCCTGCCCTAGCCTGGAAAATTCTTTGTGGAGACAATTCTGCAAGATTCACCTCTGCCTAAATATGATTAATCCGCACCACCTGCTGACAGGCCTGAGGCACCTTCATTTGAGCCCTCTATTCCCACTCATTTATCCAATTCCATCAGTACTTTTCTGAACCAGCTACAAGAAGAACAACAGCAGCACCACCAGAACCTTCAATCTAGACTTGAGCAGAATCAGAAAAAGATCCTTAAAAAGCTCAAGCATCACAACAAGAGGCAAGAGGCAATTCTTGACGGACTGGACACAGTGCTTGAAGCTATTAGCACCTCCAATGACTTCAACAGGAAAATGAATTTGCATCTCTCTAATCTGCCTCCTTCTCCAGTGCTCCCACAGACTGTTGCAAGGCCTTCTGATAGCTTAGACTCATCCTCTTCCCTCTCATCCTAGTTGTACTAGTTACATTTCTTTTGATAATGTCAAAAGGGGGAGAGTTGGTTAGATATTAGATATTAGATATCTAGGTATCTGATGCGAGTCTTGTGTTTGTAAGGAAAGTGTTTAAGTTAGAAGGATAAGATGTGATAGCATCTTTTCACTATCTTTGGTTAGATGCAGTGGCATCTTTTTGCTGTGCTATGTATTCCTCCAAAAATCTTTTGATAAATCAATGAATGATGACTCTCATTTGATCTCACTGCCTATTTGTTGTTTTCTTTTACTAACATCAAACACTAAGAATTAAAACTCAAACAACAAATTAGCCTATAACTCAGGGGGAGCTCATCTCCTTAAATCATTCTCAAACACTGCACGTTTCAGGGGGAGATCACTCTACCTCTATAACTTAATCTCATCAGATATTTCAACTTCATAGTTTGCCATCATCAAAAAAGGGGGAGATTGTTGAGACAAGCTCACCTCCAAGAAGTTTTTAATATGACAAACTGGTTAAGTTTAAAATATATGAGATGCATCTTGTATTACTAACTGTGTGCTTAAGTGTGGCAGAGATTCCCAATCTTTGTTTACTGCAGAAAATCTAATTTGGACACATGAGTCAAAGAGGATCTCTAGACCATAAGACAAGCAAAGTCATGGATAAAGAAACACAAAGAACAAAACTGCAAGTTGTCATGGTTCAAGAAATCCTGCAACAGCTTGGTTTTTCAATCTAAAGGATCAGTTGTGAGCCCAAGAAATAAGTTGCATATAAAGCACATGTCTTGATCCAGAATTAAGGAGAAGAATGACTAGACTCATCACCAAGCCAACAAAAAGACACTTGAACAACTTAAGGTGCAAGTCATGAGTGGATGCAAGTATAGCTTGAGATGCAAGCTTATGTTCAGATGTAATCTTGTTGACAGAAAAGATCTCAGTCAAAACAAGCAGAAGCAAGAAAGGAAAAGACTCAAGCATAGCTTGAGATGCAAGCCATGAACAGATGCTAGTTCAGCTTGAGATGCAAGAACAGCTTGAGACGTCATCTTAAGGATAGAAGCAGTTGAATGAGATCTTGTCACACACATAAAAAAGTTAAGATAGACTCTGGACGGAAGAAAGACTGCAAGCTCAGTAAGAGAAGACAACAAGTAAAGTCGGCACAGGGTCAACCAAGTACACTGACACAGTACCAACGTCCCTGAAAATCTGCTGAGTCTCAACATAAAAAGCCTGTATGTCAGCCATGTGTCTCAACAGCTAGAAACGGTCACTTAACGACTAGTTTCTATCAGAAATATAAAGAGACTTCATCAAACTGAGGACTGTGAGAGAGACTGCCTGCATTACTGCACAATCACTAAGCATCTTATCACATCTCAACTATCATCTCAAGTGCACATCTCAACTGACTGTTATATACAGACTCATCTCAACTTGAGATATACATTTGTCTCTACTCATCTCTCTTCTCAGAGTATCACACTGCCATTGTATTTTAGAAGAGAGCTTATCTAGCTTACTACATCTTTCATCTATACTTTGTTTTCCTGTAAGCTAGTCTTATCTCAACGTACTATGTAACCTTGTCTCATCTAAGATAGGAGTGTGCCTAGTCTTAGAGTGAGTTGTTTGCGTCCTGAAGAGGCGGTAAGAATACTTGTGGCTCAGCCAAGATAGGGAGTGCCTAGGCTTGGTGTGAGAGACGTCCTGAAGAGGCTGTAAGAATACTTGTATTGACGGGTTTGTCAATAGTGGAAATCTCACGTGTTGTGAGGACTGGACCTAGCCCAAGGTGTGGGTTAACCAGGATAAGATCTCTGCCCCTTATCTCTTCTCTCATCTTTATTGTGCTTGTCTTAAATCAACAAAATAACAAAGCAACATCTCTAAGAATTAAAACAACGTCTCAGTTGAGACTTTAAACTAACTTGAACATAGACAGACTCACTAAAAGTTAATTAACTTGTATCCTGTCCTAACAAGAGATTCCAAGTCAACAGACTTGAGATCACATCTCATTCTTCAACTTTAGTTCTGAAATTTCAGGAACGAATTCAAGAAGTCTCTATTCAACCCCCCCTTCTAGAGACATTCAGCCAACTTCAAATATTGTTTCATATACATTTATCCAACAAGTCCCTTTTATACATTAAAACCATTACATGACTTTCAATGTTTAACTTGGAGGAGATTCTATGGTATCATGTGAGATAAATATATAATCGAAGATATTTTCAATAGCTACATTTTCTAAGGAAAATTCCTAGTATGTTGTGAAGAAGTCAACTCCGAATAAGAAAGATACCTTGAGTTGTGTACTTCTTGTACAAAAAAAAAAACACATAAAACACTTCTTTTTGCTACAACTCTTTATTTTCTAGAAAAAAGGTGAATGTCGTGGTGCCCATTAGGTAGAATAGGCATTGATGCCCTAAACTCCCATCCAATTAATCCTTGACGTCTGTACAGACTCAATTTCAGTTAAATGAATTTTAACAATTTTTATATTTACACTTATGATCCATTTTTTTATTCTCCACACTTTAATCCCAAGCAAAAGAGATGACAAGCAAAATGTAGTTTCAAACCTACAAAGATCAGAAATGAACTTGTTTGTCTGAAATTTACTTTTCAGAAACCTTTTCGCAACGGTTAGTTTACTTAAATTTGAGACAAGATTTGAAAGTTGGGTGAAGTTACTTCTATTATCTGAAAAGTTTAGATAAGAGAGTTTTCTGAAATTGATTGATGTTAAATGAGTTTAGAAAAATGTTAGTAAACTTAACTTTTCAGTTCCCTTTCAGTTAGCGTAAAAATAATACATAATTTAAAAGTTTAGGGATTGAGAAACTTAGCTAAGAGATTTATCCCGGTTCACTCACCACCACTGTGAGCTACGTCCAGTGCCAATTAGCTACTGGATTTTCCACTAATCTCAAGAGACTACAAGTATTATTTTCAAACAGGCCTCTTCAGGCTCAATACAAGTACTTTTTGCACACCTAGCCTCTTCAGGCTCTAACCAAGTATTTTTCACGCACAAAGCCTCTTCAGGCTCTACACAACGGAATGAACTTGAACTTTAGCAAAGTTCTTGTTCAAAGAATTGTACAAGAAACTGTGTAAGACACAGAATACGAAAATTTGAGTACAATGAAAATTATTAGAGTTTGATTTCTAGAATGAAATCTGCATCGTTTTGCTTCTTTGGCGTGTAGTTTTTCATAGGTTCTTCAATATTGATGCTTGAAGGTCTTCAGCTATTTATAGGCATGACTCAGGCTGATTTTGAATTTAAACTTGAACTTGTTGCTTGAGAGGCCTTTACAGTATATGCCTTGAGGGTGTCATCCCATCGTTGCAGTTTCTTATACCTAAAGGATATTCACTATAAGTCTCAAATCTTCTTAAGACTTTGCCTGAGATATAAACTAGAATTGTTTACAAAAAGAAGGGTCTATGAATATAGGCATTACAATGTCAAACATTACCATGTCTACTTAAGTTGAAAATCTAGATATTGTTGGGCATAGGTCAATATTCTAACTGCAGCCTACAAGAGCAAATGAATTATTGAAATGAAAATATATCAAAGTCGAAACTATGAGAGCAACATCCAAATAAAAAACTTGATAAGAAATTATTTTTCTTTAAACCAACCTCATGTTGGTGTAATTCGTTGTTTATATGAATAAGAGCTTCCACCACAGAAATTAGGTTAGCATCCATCTTCTTAGAAATTCTCCTTCAAATTCCATTTCTTTAAAGTGTAAGGCTTTTGCAAATGCACAATAAGGGACGAAATAACTTAGGGAGGAACAAGTTTGTATATTGATGTATATAATCCAATAATCTTTAAGATACATACTTCATGTATTACAAATTGATTTTTAAGTCATACAATCTAAAATCATAAGATAGTTATTATACTATAATATGAAACAAAAGAAAGAATTGATATTCATGTCAATGATAACAAGAGTTAAAGTTGCTAATACAGAGAATTATTTGGACCGTAATTAAATTAGTTGAAAGTGAAACTAATACAATATCATATGGTCGATTGGCAGATTTGGTGAGTTTTCTCTCATTCCTTTTATTAAGATTAGTGAATAGAGACAATACTTAGCGGATGTCTTACAAGAAATGCAACAACCTCCTAATCATTCTCTTCAGGATCTACTTGTGCAGAAAAAAATCCATGAGGGAGAAACAACGTAAAATAGATCAATTTCAACATCATATTTTTGTCTTAGGCCTACAAAAGAAGAATAAGATTGTCCAAATCTAGAGGAGAGAAGAAATTAATAAGGTTGTAACTAGTAAGTCCTAAAATTGATGAATCAACAATTTTACCTATGCAACATTTTAAAGGAAATACACACCCAATTTGTGAAAAACTAGATTAGTAATATGAAAAAGAAATTCTTAACAAAGATATTGTAAAACCATGGAAGCACTATTTAGAAGGTTAGTCAAATGATACTAGAAAATCATCATAAAAAAGAGTTAAACCTTACTCCTAAGAATCTAATTCGTTTGGTTATCTTGTTGCCTTTGATTTCATAAACACTCTTCTTATTCTCAATTCCTATCATTAGAATACATATCAAAGACTCCCATTGTGTTCTACTCAATGAATAACCAATAAAAACCATCATTTCCCACGAAGTTGTTCAAATATTCTTCGAGCATCAAACCTTTGACACCTCCATTTTACATAACCTCTATCTTTATGCCCATTAGCAATTTAGTTGAAACCTTATTCTGCAAATGGACACTATAAAGCATCATATAAAGGGTAACTATCATCGTGGATCCAACTTCCATCATACAGATTGCAGGTTCCTATTTATACATTGGGTTTTAGAATCTCATAACTCTAAACTAGTAATTAGGTTTTATAGGAATCTCATAACTCTAAATTACTGAGTGAGAACTGGGGAATACATATGAGTATGCCCAATATAAGACCAAAAGGAAGGATATCAAAGACTAGTTGTTACAAGTCCATTTAAAGATAGAAACACCCACAAATTACAATAATCCATAATCACTTTGTGACCAAAACCAAAAGCTCCCAAGCATAGGGTCCTAAATTTGGAAAGTAAGGAAGGTTAAATAAACCCATCATCTACACCAATCACAAAACCCACCAACTATTCAAAATTTCCATTGTAAAAATCCATAGGAAGAAAACAATTGGAGTATATAGAACCTGAGAACACATTGTAGGGAAATATTGGAAATGGCTTTGTTCAAGAGATCCCGATTTTTTCGGACACTAACTCCTTCTACAAAAATTAAAATTCACATAATGCCAGTTTAGTGACCGAATAATTCAGTCACTAACTCCTTCTAAAAATCAGTCACTAATTCGGTCATAAAAAAGAACTTAATCCATTCCTTCTGCCTTAGTGACAGGTTTTATTGGTCACTAATTTTCTCTGAAATTCGGCCTCTAAATCGGTCACAAAATCATATTTAGTGACCAAAAAATCAGTCACTAATATTTAGTGACCAAAATATTTTTGGTCACTACTTCTGAATTTAATTATGGATTTGATCACTAAATCAGTCTCTATTAGTGACCGAAAATTTTTGGTCACTAAATCTGTCTTTATTAGTGACCGAAAATTTTTGGTCACTAAGTTGGTCACCAAATGATAACTTTGTAGTAGTGTTGGTTGTAACACCCTAATTCCCAGAACTCAGAAATTATATCTGTTGGAAGTATAAGTCCTAAATTTAGGGAATTATTTTTCGCGACATTAACGATATCAATAACAGAAATCCAACATGTTTAACCAAATCCAATGTTACAATTAAACATGTCCTGTGAATCAGTACAACCAACTATGTCATGGATATTACAATACATATGTCCTAACAGAGCAGAAATATAAAGATACACATGTACTAAATATCCATAAAAAAGCTTACATAACCCAACAGACTATACAATCAAGACAATGAAATATAAATCAAAATGATGGCCCTCAGCCAAATAAGCTCAAAGCCCTGCTAACAATTTGGTCCTCAACGACTTTCCTGTGAATCTAAAACATAAACCCACAACGGGATGAGACTAATACCTCAATGAGTAAAGCAGTGCATACAAGTTCAATAAACACTAACAAGGCATAACAGTATGAGGGTCTCTATAACTAAGAATTCAACAATGATAACTAAAAATTACATGAACATGAGCTGCTAACCCAACAATAGGGGTCTTTTCACTTGACATGCAGTTAGACTGAGCTCGGACTACAAGGGATATCTCCCTTGGGGACATAAAGTTGCCACCATTACCTGACGGTCAAAGCCTATTTTTAACATGAACGTAATGGTCCAAGACCCATGATGGCCGAAGCCTAACATGATTACTTTCACTTGAGTCTCTTAATAACTTGATTTCATGAATTATTATTTCAATTTATATTTGCAATATAGGAAAATAAACTTGAAACCATAAACATGAACATGGTTTCCAATAATTTCCCTAATCTAGGGTTTTCCACCAAAGGGTCTCAATCAAGAGCAATCACCTAACAATCTAAGCATTTATAAGTAATAATCATACAAATCATCCCAAACACACAAATAGAAGGGGGTAAGGAGATTAGGGCACATGCAAGAGTTTCACACAGAGGGATAGTGAAGTGGGTGAGCTCTACTCACCAATGGGCAACCAAGAATGAAGAATGAAGGGGTTGAAGGGGTGGGAAATGAGCCAAAGCTTCTACTCTTCTCCTCTTGCCCTAGGACGCTTCCTCTCTCTACTTTCTCTCTCTAAGGTCTTTAATGTTGAAATAAATAAGGAGAGAAGCCCTAGGACTTCTATTTAAAAAAAAACAGAATTCACATGTCCTCGCTCAAGAGAGGCTTTCTCGCTTGAGCGAGAGAGAACAATCCTGAAAGAATTCGTGTTCTCGCTTAAGCGAGGATATTCTCGCTTGAGAGAAATTCACCCACCAAATCTCCTCAATCTTTCTGACTTTGCCTCGCTTAAACGAGAATCCTCTCACTTGAGTAGCCCAAGTCAGAGAGCAATCTTTCTAAATTTGATTTAATTGCGCTTGGGAGAAAGGCTCTCGCCCAAGCGACCATTGATAAGTGCAAATTATATGATATATTCTTGTATTTTTACTGCACTTATCAAGGGTAAAATAATAACTTATGCCCCAAAATAATCCTTTTTTATTAATAATTGTAATAATTGTGTTTATTTATTTTGAATTTGAATTTCATGCTATTTTAATTAGAAATCTGTTGATTTTGCAGATTAATGAGAGAGATTTGAATGAGAAAAGAAGATAGCATTATCTGAGGATAGGATTTGCAGATTTGAAGTTTAAATAGGAGCAAATAAAGATAAGATCAGTAGCCATTTAAACAAGGATTCTACAGATAACTTCCCAATTTAAATTCAAAGCCAAGATAAACACAGAATCAGATCAGAAAGAGGGAAACAAGGAAAGCCAAGCAAACAAGAATGAGATCAGGAAGAGATCAAGTTAAAAAGAGAGAGAATCAAGAGAAGCTGGATCGAGAAATACGTTCCACCTGCACTGAGCGCAGGTGAAGCATAGCCATCAGGATTCCTCTCTGGATCCTGCGCTTCAGATGCGCTGAGCGCAGGTGAAGCGCAGGAACGCAGATTTGCTTTTAGATCTGTTTTCAAAACAGATTCCTTCCAGATTTAAGATAGCTTTTCTTAATCTATAAATAGAACCTTTTGCAAAGATCAAAGCAGCTTTTTGGGGGAGACGGAGAGCAGAAGCAAGGGCTGGAGAAAGTGACAGTTTCTCCATTGGTTTGTAATGGCTACCATGCGTAGCTAAACTCTCCAATAGGATTAAATATAGTTGATTCAATCCCTGATTGTATGTAAATTCTCTTTACTATTTATGAATCCCTATTCTTATGATATCGGTATTTTTATACTTTGCTTAATGTGTAGCTTCCGCCTTTGTGCCAGAGTTATAGGTTAATTCTAGGATAGTATGTGATAGAGATTTCCGGATTAACAGCGAGTTTGGGGGAGCCTGGGCCAAAGGAAACTTGAACTCTAATTGGTAAAAATACTCGTAGTAATTGTTATAGGAATATAGGGGAAATCGATGATTGAAGATGGAATGTGACAACCTCTTTATAGTAGTCCCTATAGGAATATGCAGTGAATTGATAGTGTTAACGAACGGAAAAGTAGAGCAATCAAGTCGGGGTAATTTGTCGCTTGGGAGAACCCGCATGAATTATTTCTGAGTATTTTATCACTGTGGAGACCAGGGTAAAATAACATAGTTTGGCTAGGCTATCATAATTATATATTCATAAATATTATTGGGGTTCACATATGAAAGGGTGCGGTGAAACGAAGTTCAATCCTAGTCCAAGTAACTGTCTCTATCTCTCTCATTTAAGTTCAATTTTCTTTACTTGCACAATTCTCAACAAACAATTATACGCTTTTACTTGATAGTTGTGACCACTAATCTTTATAAATTGAACCGTTCCTTGTGGATACGATACTCTTTACTTACTATTATACTGTTTCAATTTTGGTACGCTTGCCAGAATCTCATCAAGTATTTTTGGCGCCGTTGCCGGGGAACGGTGTATAATTTTGTAAAGACTTGGGAGGTCTATATTATTAAGTTGTATATATTTTATCTTAGGATTTTTTTATTTATTTTTATTTTTATTATTTTTATTTTTATTTTTTGAATTTTTAGGATTTTTTTTAATTTTTAAATTTTAAATTATTAGATTTTAATTTTTAAATTTTAATTTTTTAAAAATTTTTTAAAATTCTCTTCCACACTTACCCTTTTCAAGTTTTCTTCTTTATGCTCTTGAGAGGCCAGGTGTCCCCAAATCATCTACAATTTGATCCAGAAATAGAAAGGACATCAAGGAGGAACAGAAGTAGAAACAAGAGAAGGAGACGAAGGAGAAGCGAGGAAGAACCCAAAAATAAAGATACAATCTCAACACTCTCTGATCAATAAATTGAAAGTTGCACCAATTATGGCTAGTGGATGGAAAAGAAGAACACTTGGAGAATATGCATACTTTTCCAATAGACTGGTTCATGGTAACTTCTCTACCGATAATAATTATTCTGACAATTTTTCGCAGGATTGGGGAAGTTACCAGAATCAAAATTTTGGGTGGCAACAAGATGTTGTTTCGTCCCATGTGCAAACTTCTGCAGATGAAATCAGTGCAGAGAATAAGAGTCTAAGGCAGCAATTAGAAGCACTCTACAAGAAGCTAGCTAACTTTCCTCAGCAATTGTAGACAGTGCACTCCTATCCTGTCCAGTCACCACAATTAGTTTGTGATTTTTGTGGAGGTAACCATCTCAATGGTCACTGCTCTTACCCATGCACTCAAGAAGAACAAGTTACTTACATGGGAAACCAAGAAAGACCAGGCAACTTCTCCAACAGCAAAAACTTTACAAGCAATTCACAAGGATGGAGAAATAGTCAGAATCAAGATTGTAGGTGGAAGCAAGATAATGTTTCATTCCATGTGCAACCTTCTGTCCAACAGCAACAAAGCTACTTTTCAGGTCAACCATTGCATTCAAAAGGGGAAGATCCAATTGAAAGAAAGTTGCAAGAATTCATACAGCTTCAAAAGTATTATAAAGAAGTAGGACTACTTGTTGATCCCACACTAGCTGAGATAATAGAAAATATGACCAAATATCAGTCAGAACGAATCTCAGCAAAGGCTCAACCCAACCCCAAAGAACTGTGTGACGACATTGTTCAACGGATAAGGGAAGAAATCAATGACAATCTGGCTGATGAAGAAGAGAAAGCTGAAAAAGAGGAACCTGAAGAAGCAAAAGAAAAGGAAAAAGAAGAACGTGCAGCATAAGTAGAAAAAGAAAAAAAAAAGGATGAAACAAAAAAGATTGTGCTTAAAGAAGAGATTATCTGTGAAAGGGAGGTAGAGAATAAAACATATGAGGGTGTATATGATAAAAAAAAATCAAGAAAGTCAGAAAAAGAGTTAACAGGGAGATAGTGAGTCAAAGCCCGGGGAAGGAGGGGAAGTGGTACCAAAACCAAAGACCTTGCCTTATCCAACCAGCTCTCCAAAGGAAGATCAAGAAAGGCATGGTGCAAGTGTTAAACCTTCCAGACCTCACAAAAGAAAGGCCTACAATCACACTGACCAGAACAGGGCAAAGAGAAGAAAAGTCAAGCTGACATCACATTCAGAGCCTAGAGCCAGGTTGAAGACAAAGTGGTCAGGTGTGTTTCATATCAAAGACCCTTGTGAAGCAAAGAAATTGAGAACAATCAACTGTGAATCATCCAAGCTTCAGGAAAAGAAGACTCATGCACATGATAGCAAGATTATAAAGAAAAGGAAAGTTAAGCCAAGGGAGTCAAAAGCATGGTCTAATTCCAGGAAGAAGCCCAAATGGTTAAAGTCATTTCGCACTACAAATTGTTCCAAGGCAAGATTATGGGGAGGTTTATTGGCCAAAGAAAGGGAAAGTGCAGCACACAAGCTCACCAAAAGATTTCAGTTTCAACCACCTTGAGAGAACAAGCGTCGAGCTAGAAGACGTTAAACAAGCGTTTCCTAGGAGGCAACCCAGAGATTTTTAAGTTTTTAATTGTTTTCAGTTTTATTTTGTTTTTTTTTATAATTAGGAATTTTCTTTTTTTTTTAAGATTTAGGAAATTTTCAAAATTGATTGGAATAAGTTTGTGGAAAATAAAATTTTAAAACTATAGGAAGTAGCAGAAAACTTGACTAAAAATAGCAAAAATTTCATTCTGTTTTCTGCGCTTCACCTGCGCTGAGCGCAGGTAAAGAGCAGAAGTACAATTTTAGTCACTGTTTTCTGCGCTTCACTTGCGCTAAGCACATGTGAAGCGCAACAGTACGGAGTTTCAAAACTGAAACCTGCGCTCCATTCCCGCTGAGCGCAGGTAGAGCGCAGGTACGCGCTGATGCTTAAATTGAACTAAAAACAGGGGGGTTATTCATTCTCCCTCCCCTGTTTTCTCCTGTACCGTCTCTCTACTTCCTAAACCTTTCTTTTCACTTTTTCCACTTACAAACCTCCTTCATTTTTGAATCTTTCAAAGTAGTTTTCACCAATTGAAATTTTCGTTTTCCTCTGTTTTTATGGTTTAAACTCTAGGATAGCAACCCTAGAATGTGAATATAAATATTGTTGATAATTTCTATCTTGGATGTGATTATGGCTGTGTTTTTATTGAAATGCTCTTTGCTTTGTGAGTTATTGAAGCTTGAAAGTGTTATGCTCTGTTTCTTGCAAAATTTTGAACTTGCACTTTCAATGGATTAATTGGGTGCTTGCAAAACAAATGAGTATATTCTGTTTTTAGGAAGCCATTACCAAATACAACTGAAATTTTGTTGAGATGAGATTGATTTCTTTTTGAAAGTATTCTGAATTTTGCATGCAAATTGGTTAATGATAGGCTTCCATGTTCTTCATAAATTAGTGTTTGCAATAAGGCATCATTGAAATGAATGTGTTTTTAGCAACTAACTGTTGTTATCTGACTTTTCAGATGCCTAGGATCAAATACACTGCTGGCCTTTCTCGTGGCTCTAGCTCACGAAGAAAAGGTATGGGAAAGAGGGTCAGAGATGAACCCCATTATGATCCCATGAGATTCAAAAGTGCACAGGCTGCTGCAAAGTATTAAGCTTTCAGATCATATCCACAGAGGGATTTTCCACCTTTAGAAGCATCTGTAACAGACCCATACCCATGCATGCTGCTTGAAGAGTTCCGGATATTCTTGCAGCGGCCTGGGGACAGGCCTATTCATCAAGGGGGAGGTGGAGCAGCATGACAAGGATTTACAGGGTACAGAGGATGAAGATTGATACTGGTGTTTTTCTTTCTTTTCATTCTTTTATTTTTTAGGATTATTTTTTTAGTTAATTAGGATTTTTGTTTTATATTTCAATTTTTTTTAGACTTTAGAAAAAGGGATATAAGAAATTAATTTTAAAATCTCAAAGCTAGGCAGTCTAATTGACCAAATTAGGAAAGAAATAGGAATTTTGTGATTGAATCCATAATCAGTTAGGATTAGGATATTGTGCAGGAAAATATATCAGAATAGTTAATTATTTTCAATAAGTGATTTCATCAAGGAAAATTAGCCAAAAAGCCGGTGAGTTGGGAGACTAAACACTGATATAAGAGTTTTCATCGCTGCTTGTCAACTGCTATTGCTTGAGTTTTTGGACTTTTTTCTACACTTGGAAAATATGGAAGTGATAAAGGCAAAATTTTGTGGTTTAACTATTTGCACAGTGCCAAAAAGCCAACCCATGAAAAAAATTCCAAATTTTTTGGTAACCCATTTGAGCTTTAATGTTTCTTTTCTTATGCACCTCAGCCAAAGTTAATGTTATATCCTGTCCCTACACACTTGGGATAAAGAGCAAAAGTGAAATTGGATAAAATGGGAAGATTGGTTGGTAACTTGAAAAGTGAGTTGATTCACTTAAAGAATTACAAAGAGCAGGCACAAGAAAGCAAAAGAAAATCACTCCCCCAAAAATCAAAAAGAAAAAGTGAATAAAAGTAAACGAGTTGGAGGGAGTGAATCATCAAACAAGAGAAGAGGCCAGCTGAACAAATGCGAGTCAAGAATGCAATGGAGAATTGAGAGAAGCCTTAAAGAACAAAGAAAAATTCAAAATTGCTCTCTATTCTAGTGTTTCTTTGCATATCCAGAAAAACCATGAATTCTTGATAGCCCAGCCTCATTACAACCAAAGAAAGACCTTTTGATCCATGTTAACCATGTCCATGCCTAAAGACCAGAAACGACTATCAATCTTAGTTGTTCAACTACGGTGAGAAATTGAGGGAAACACTTACCCATGAGCATGAGAGGATTCCTTGATTTTTTCTTCACTTATTGTTTTGGTTGCTATTTCTGAAAAAGTTTGAATGTATTTTTATCCTGTTTTGGTTGAGTTTTGGAAATATCACTTGATTCTGACTTTCAATCTAACATTTGGAAACTGACAGCTGCCTAGCAAGAGGTGATAAATTTAATTCCTTAATCTTTTTGAGAATCATGATAGGGGATTGAGTTCATTTTGATTGCAAAAGGTTTTCTTGCTTGAGGACAAGCAAGAAGTTAAGTTGGGGGGTATTTGATAAGTGCAAATTAAATGATATATTCTTGTATTTTTACTGCACTTATCAAGGGTAAAATAGTAATTTATGCCCCAAAATAATCTCTTTTTATTAATAATTGTAATAGTTGTGTTTATTTATTTTGAATTTGAATTTCATGCTATTTTAATTAGAAATATGTTGATTTTGTAGATTTATGAGAGAGATTTGAATGAGAAAAGAAGATAGCATTATTTGAGGATAGGATCTGCAAATTTGAAGTTTAAATAGGAGCAAATAAAGATAAGATCAGCAGCCATTTAAATAAGGATTCTGCAGATAACTTCCCAATTTAAATTCAAAGCCAAGATAAATACAGAATCAGATCAAAAAGAGGGAAACAAGGAAAGCCAAGCAAACAAGAATGAGATCAGGAAGAGATCAAGTTAAAGAGAGAGAATCAAGAGAAGCTGGATCGAGAAATACACTACACCTGCGCTGAGCGCAAGTGAAGCGTAGCCATCAGGATTCCTCTCTAGATCCTGCGCTTCAGATGCGCTGAGCGCAGGTGAAGCGCAGGAACGCAGATTTGTTTTTAGATCTCTTTTCAAAATAGATTCCTTCTAGATTTAAGATAGCTTTCCTTCATCTATAAATAGAACCTTTTGCAAAGATCAAAGCAGCATTTTGGGGGAGACGGAGAGTAGAAGCAAGGGCTGGAGAAAGTGACAGTTTCTCCGTTGGTTTGTAATGGCTACCATGCGTAGCTAAACTCTCCAATAGGATTAAATATAGTTGATTCAATCCTTGATTGTATGTAAATTCTCTTTACTATTTATGAATCCCTATTCTTATGATATCGGTATTTTATACTTTGCTTAATGCATAGCTTCCGCCTTTGTGCCGGAGTTATAGGTTAATTCTAGGATAGTATGTGATAGAGATTTTTGGATTAACAACGAGTTTGCGGGAGCCTGGGCCAAAGGAAACTTGAACTCTGATTGGTAAAAATACTCATAGTAATTGTTATAGGAATATAGGGGGAATCGATGATTGAAGATGGAATGTGACAGCCTCTTCATAGTAGTCCCTATAGGAATATGCAGTGAATTGATAGTGTTAACGAACGGAAAAGTAGAGCAATCAAGTCGGGGTAATTTGTCACTTGGGGGAACCTGCATGAATTATTTCTGAGTATTTTATCATTGTGGAGACCAGGGTAAAATAACATAGTTTGGCTAGGCTATCATAATTATATATTCATAAATATTATTGGGGTTAACATATGAAAGGGGTGCGATGAAACGAAGTTCAATCCTAGTCCAAGTAACTGTCTCTATCTCTCTCATTTAAGTTCAATTTTCTTTACTTCCACAATTCTCAACAAACAATTATACGCTTTTACTTGATAGTTGTGATCATTAATCTTTATAAATTGAATTGTTCCCTGTGGATACGATACTCTTTACTTACTATTATACTATTAGAATTTTGGTACGCTTTCCAGAATCTCATCAACCATATCAGTAACCCAACTTGCTGGATTTTACTGATATGCTCACCTAAGGGAGGCACACTCGCCTGAGCGAGGACCTCCCCTCGCTCAAGCGAGACCTGCTCGCTTGAGTGAGCGCACCAAAATGTTGAATTCCTATTTTTCACTCTTAAACCCATTTTTCTCAATTTATTTTATAAAAACCTTTCCCCTAGATAATTTATTTTATGAAAGTGGCTAAAACTTGGGATGTTACATTTCTACCCCCTTAAGCAAATTTTGTCCTCAAAATAGTCTAGTCATTAAACAAAACTCTACATAAAATTTAGTTATTAAAGATTACCTCACAAGACTAACTCAGGATACTGAGCTCGGACGTCGTCTTCTTTTTCCCATGTGGCCTCTTCTAGTGACTGACCATCCCAATTCACCTTCCCCAGCGGGATAGACTTATTCCTCAGGGTATTGATGCTCCGGTCAACAATCCGTGCAGGTTTGTTGGAACCGTCAAATCCTCCCTCAGTTGTACCGACTTAGAACTAATGATGTGTGAAGGGTCATGAATATACTTTCTGAGTTGGGAGACGTGAAATACACCGTGAAGGTTGGATAAGTGAGGAGGTAGGGCTACTTTGTAGGATATAGGACCAACTTTCTGAAGGATCGGTGTAACGAGGATTAAGCTTTTTGGCCCTAATGGCCCTTCCTATGCCTGTGACCAGGGTGACCTTGAGGAAAACATGATCTCCTACCTCAAACTCTAGATCTTTTCTCCTCCTATCGGCATAACTCTTCTGTCTACTCTAAGCAGCCATAAGTTTTTCCCTTATGACCCTAATCTTGTTTGAGGTCTCTTGGACAAAATCCGGCCCCTAGAGGTTCCTCTCACCCATCTTATACCAACACAAGGGAGACCTACACCTCATACCACACAAAGCCTCATAAGGCGCCATGCCAAAGCTTCTATGAAAACTGTTGTTATAAGAAAACTCAATCAATGGTAGATACCTATCCCATCTACCCCTCTCCTCTAACACACATGCCCTAAGCATATCTTCTAGGGTTTGAATGGTCCTTTGAGACTGGCCATCAGTCTGAGGATGGTAGGGTGTGCTAAAACTCAACTTAGTCCCGAAGGGTTGATGGAGGGCTCGCTGAAACCTAGAGGTGAACCTCAGATCCCTATCTGAGACTATGCTAGAGGGAACATCGTGGAGTTTTACAATCTCCTTGATGTACAGGTCAGCTAACTTATTCAAAGGGTAGGTGGCTTTGATGGGGAGGAAATGGGCCGACTTGGTTAACCTATCGACAATGACCCAAATGGTGTCATGACCAGCTGGGACCCTAGGAAGTCTCATCACAAAATCCATGACTATTCCCTCCCATTTCCACTCAGGAAACTCTAGGGGTTGAAGTGGTCTGGAAGGCTTTTGGTTCTCTATCTTAACCTGTTGACACACTAAACACCTAGAGACAAACTCAGCTACCTCATTTTTCATACCTTCCCACCAGAACATCCTCCTAAGATCCTGGTACATCTTGGTGGCACCAGGATGCACAGAAAACTTACTCTTATGTGCCTCCTCTAGGATGTCCTGCCTAAGGCTACCCCCCTTAGGAACACACACCCTCCCTTAGAAGAGTAACATTCCATCCCCTGACACTGTGAATCCTGGCTGACCCTATTTGGCTTGAAGCTCCGGGTTCGAGTTCTGAGCCTCCCATATTAGGGACCTCAACTCACTGGATACCTCTAGTCGATGCAAACTCAAGAGGTTTGCCCCAACACTCACACTCAGGCTTAGATCCCTAAACTCCTCTATTAACTCTAACTCATGGACTATCATAAGGGACGCATGAAGGGATTTCCTACTCAGGGCGTCGGCCACTACATTGCCCTTGCCCAGGGTGATATTTTAACTCGAAATCATAATCCTTAAGGAACTCCATCCACCGCCTCTGCCTCATGTTAAGCTCCTTTTGGTCAAAAAGGTACCTAAGACTCTTATGGTCACGAAACACATCAAGCCTCACTACGTACAGATGATGCCTCCAGATTTTGAGGGTAAACACCACGTCTGCAAGCTCTAAGTCATGGGTAGGATAGTTTTCCTCGTGGGATCTAAGCTGCATAGAAGCATAGGCTACTAATCTCCTATCCTGGATTAAAAAGCATCTGAGTCCCTTCTCGAACGCATCACTGTAGACCTCGAAGGTCTTCAGTGGGTCAGGCAACACTAGTACAGGGGCAGAAGTCAACCTCTCCTTGAGCTCCGAAAAGCTCCTCTCACACTTCTCGTCCCACACGAAGGCTTCTCCCTTACGGGTCAACCTAGTGAGGGGCAATACAAGCTGAGAAAACCCCTGCCAAGCCTAGAAAGCTTCTAATCTCAATGATAGTTTTGGGCCTCTCCCATTCTAAAACTGCTTCTATCTTAGCAGGATCTACCGACACTCCCTCCCAGGAGATCACACGGCATAGAAAATGCATCCTATCTATCCTGAATTCACACTTCTCGGGGTTTGCAAAAAGCCTCTTATCCCTCAGAACCCCATGAACTACCGTCAAGTGATGGTCATGCTCTTCTAAGGTTTGAGAGTAGATAATAATGTCATCGATGAACACAACAAACTTATCCAAGAAGGACCGGAAAATATGGTTCATGTAGTCCATGAACACCGTAGGAGCATTGGTTAAGCCAAACGGAATCAACAAATACTCATAGTGCCCATACCTAGTCCTAAAGGAAGTCTTAGGTATATCATCGCCCTTAATCTTAATCTGACAATAACCCGACCTCAAATCTATCTTAGAGAAAATACACGCTCCCCTAAGTTGATCTAACAGGTCATCTATTTTAGGCAAGGGATATTTATTCTTAATGATCACTTTGTTGAACTGCCTATAGTCCACACACAATCTCATGCTACCATTCTTTTTCTTGACCAGGAGCACATGCGCTCCCCAGGGTGACACACTAGGCGTAATGAATTTATTCTTTATGAGTCCTTCTAATTGTGACTTAATTTCACCAAGCTCTAGTGGAGACATCCTATAGGGTGCTTTGGTTATGGGTCCGGTACGTGGAACCAAGTCTATAGAGAATTCAATCTCCTTATCAGGTGGTAGGGTGGTAATCTTATTGGGAAAAATGTCCTGGTACTCTAATAAGTGCTCAAATTAAGTAAAGTTCAATGATGAAATTGAGCATTTATCCTTTGAAATGTGTTATTTTGGAACTAAATCCCTCTAACTTAAGATTATTTTGGATTCAATTATGGATTCCGAGGAATGTATGTAAATAAAGTCATTTAATCCCTTCTTTGTGTATTTTTCAGATAATTAAAGGTAGAAGAAGGAAGAGGATTGAGAAGAGCAGAAGAAATGGAGCAAAATAGGAGAAAAAGAGAAAGGTTGACTTTCTCGCTCAAGCTCGCTTGAGCGAGCTTAAGCGAGATTTCCAAAAAATGAAAGTAGACCATGTTTTCTCTCGCTCAAGCGAGTCTAAGCGCGCTTGAGCAAGAGTATGTTTCTTCAAGATGAAGTACTCTCTCACTCAAGCGAGCTTAGGCGAGCTTAAGCGAGAATTCATTTATCCAATTAAAAACAGAGTCAGAAAGAGTAGTTCGTCAGTCCGAAACGAAATTTTCTATCTTTTTAGAAGCTCTGAACGTGGATGGGGACGAACGAAAGGCTGCGGAAGCAGAATTTCTTCATTTCTTCTCCAATCTTGTGATTATAATGGCTACCATGAGTAGCTAATCTTCTTCTTGTGATTGAATGTAATCGATTCGAACTCGAATATATTCTGGTGATATTTATATATAGTAATTTTGTTTGTATTCGATATTGATATTTTCGTTCTGTTCTTTATGCTTGATTCTATCTGATCAATAGATTCTTGATTTCGATTTTTAGATCTAACTGGGAAAGTATTTCTGAAAATCCGATCTGAACGAAAATACTCGATGTGTTGTAATGCTAGGAATAGATTTCAATATGTTGATTCCTTATAACACTTGAACGTAAAACTGGATAATTTGTTGGATATTTGAGGAATCCATATTCAGGGAATTAATCATATGAATTTTATATATGAGGACTCGGTATAAATGATTTTTGTGTGTTGTATCAATATTGATAGTTTTGAATGTTATGTATCTATATTTATCTAGAATACAGACGAGTGAGATAGATGAAATTCAATCACAGTCTCTCCAACTGAATTCTCTCTTAACTTTTACATTGCCTTTCATTACTTTTTATGCAAATTTATTTTAGTTGTTACCAAAATCACTCGAACAAATTCATTTCTCTTGTATATATACTTAGTGAGCAATCAAACTTTGAATTTTGATCGAAACTATTCCTCGTGGGATCGACACTCTTACTTTTAACTATTATACTACAAATTCATTTTTCTTTGTTTAGTTAGTTTTTATTTAAATTTTTTATCCTTGTGCTAATCCTTGCTTGAGTTGTCCCTGATTTATGTTCTTTACGAGGTCAGGTTTCTAAGGATCAATTGGAATTTGACCTAGAAATAGAGAAGACAGCTCGAAAGAATCGAAGTAAGAAGAATAAGAAAAAGCAAGGACAAATAAAAGGAGAATCTTCCAATTCTCAACTCACACTAAATCAATCAAATCAAATATCTGAAAACATGGCTGGTGAAATACAAAATCCACCAAGAAGAACACTTGGAGATTATGCTATGCAACAGGGACCGGGACACTTTTCCAGCATAGCAAGACCAGTTACTACCAAATCATTGGAGAGGAAGCCAACATTCCTTACTTTAATTAGTTCCCATCAATTTGGGAATGGATCATGAAGATCCATATACTCATCTTTTTACTTTTTATAAATTGATAGGAACCATGGGTTTTGAAGAAGGAGATTTAGAAGTTGTATACTTACATTTGTTTCCTTTTTCATTAGCAGGAAGAGTAATGGAATGGCTAAAATCTCATCCAAATCAAAGCCTGACTAGCTGGAGTGATGTAGAGGAAAAAATTTTAAATAGATTCTTTCCACCTTCCCGCTACATGAAGGCAAAATCAGATATTTCTACGTTCAGGCAGGGACCAGATGAATCATTTTGTGAAGCTTGGGAAAGATTCAAATCCCTGTTAAGGAGATGCCTGAACCATGGATTTGAGGATATAGCCCAGTTAAACATTTTCTGTAATGGTCTGAGGCTTGATACAAAAATGATTATGGATGCAGCAGCAAGAGGGACAATGATGTCTGTAGATGTAGAGCAGGCTACAAGAATTATTGAAGCATTAGCTTGTACAGATCAACAAGCTCAACATGATAGACATACTGTGCAGAAAAAAGGAATGCTTGATTTGAACACTATTGATGCAATCCTGGCTCAGAATAAAATTCTAACTCAACAGATCGAAGCACTAACCAAGCAAATGTCTAAACTCCCTCAACAATTACATGTTGTGCATTCTGCACCTGGTTAATCACATCAACCTTTGAGATGTGACTTATGTGGAGGTGATCATCCAAATGGTCATTGTTCTTATCAGAGTAATCCACAAGAAGAAGAAGAAGAAGAAGAAGAAAAAGAAGTCCATTATATGAACAATCAAGGAAGGGCAGGTAATTTACTTAATAATAATAATAATAATTATCCTAACAATTTTTCGCAGGGTTGGAGAAATAACCAGAATCAGAATTTTGGGTGGAAATAAGATGCTGGTCCATCTTAAAAGCAACCTCCTTTCCAACAGCAGCAAAATTATCCTTCAGTTCAAGAAAGAACATCAAAATTGGAGGATACTCTTGAGAAATTCATGCAAGCTTCTATTACAAATCAAAAAATATAGAAGCTTCTATTAGAAATCTTGAGACTCAGGTTGGGCAGTTAGCTAACCAATAGTCAGGACATTTTTCAGCAACTACACAAACCAATCCCAAGGAACAGTGTAATGCTATCACCACCAGAAGTGGTAAACTGATAGGAAAAGGAATTTGTGACAATCTGGCTGTTGAGGAGGAAGTTTTGGAGAGAAAAGAGGATAAAAAAGAAAAGAATGTGTGTGAAGGAGTAGGAGAAATGAATAAAAAGGGAGATGTAAATATTGAAAAAGAAAACGAAAATGAGAAAAGGAGTGATAAAAGAAAAAAGTGAGAAAAAGAAGGAGAAAGGCGGGGAAGAGGTACCACAACTAGCAGCTGGATTTCTTCACTAATCTCAATAGATTATAAGTATTCTTTTATAGTTAAGCCTCTTCAGGCTCTAAACCCAAGTTTTGTTTTACAAACAAGCCTCTCCAAGCTCAAACCCAAGTATTATTTTACAGTCAAGCCTCTTCGGGCTCTAACACAAACCCAATGTATAAAAAGAAAAGGTTTAAGCTTATGAACCACAGTCCGGTTCTAGCTTAAACACAAGTTATACAAGATAACTGAATCGAACTCAGGATATGAAAGTTGTGTACAAATCAAATGAAATTTTATCAGAGTTTAATTTTCCTCAGAAAATTTTGCAATGTAAGAGCTTCTGAATATTGGATGTTCGTTCTTGTTCTCCGTCTTGTGCAGTGCTCTATTTATAAACATTGGTTGAGGTCTGTTTAAAAACATTCGTTGTGAGATAGCACTTAATGCTATTAAGTCCATTGTGAGATGTTTTCTGACACAATACAAGGTTGCAGTACTGGGCTGACCTCTACAATAACTGCGCTTGCAGACTTTCCTCATTTGTGCATGAAATTCAAACATGCTGAAAAGCTTCTGTCTGCATGGCTCAAAATAGCATTCTGAAAACGTGTTGGAGAAGGAGCAGAAAAGGTCTTCAGTCAAACTGATGTCCATGCTAGATATCTTCAGAGGGCTTCACTCTTCAGATAACTTCAGTCTTCAGTCAATCTGATGACTTCAGATAACTCCTTTTTCAGAAAGCTTGACCCTTTAGATGGCTTCACTTCTTCAGACAGTCTTGCCACTTCAGATGGCTTCACTTTACAGTTTGCCACTTTAGAAAGCTTTATAACTTTTAAGAGTCCAACTTTACTGAAATCATAATAAACTGTTAGTAGCATAGGCAATTTTGCATAGTGTTAAGAACTAAATTTTTAGTCATTAAAACATGGAAGATGAATTAGTTCTCTTTAGAAATTATTAATAATTTCTTGAGACTCAATACTCTCTTGCACAATAATAGAACAATTTAAACAAACAAGAGAAGTGGAGAGTGCCTCCTTGGCCGGAGTGGTGACATTCAAAAGATATGGTAAAGAAGTAACATGCAAGTCTAATTCCTTCACACAGTCATCAACAATAAATGAATGGGTTGCCCCAGAGTCAAACAGTATAACCAAGGACTTGTTGTTGAGTAAACACATACCTTGCATCAGATTGTCGACCTTTGCAGTCACTTCCCCGCTAAGGGTAAAGACTCTTCTGGTGGTTTGGGGCTTGGGTTGGTCCCTCCTCTTCGGGCACTCGTTCTTCATGTGGCCCAGTTCCTTGCAGTAGTAGAACTTTTGTTGCCCGAAGAGACACTCCCCATTATGGAACTTCCCGCACATGGGGCACTTGGGCATCTCCCACGACTTCTGAGCGGGGCAAACGGTAGGGTTAGGGTTGTTCTACCACTTGGGCCTATAGCCCTTGCCTTGAACAGGGTCTTCAATCTTCCTCTTACCCTTGGGATCCGAAGGCTTAGGTGCCTCAGGTTCCTTCAGGTTCTCCTCAGCAATGAGGCACTTGCTGACCAGGGTAGGAAAGTCCCTGATCTCCAAGGTCCCCGCTGCCCTCTTAATCTCTAACCTCAGACCCTGCTCCAGCTGCCTGCACTTCCACTCCTCATCAGGATGGACCTGAAGGACACGGGAGTACTTAGACAACTCCTCGAACCTGGCCACATACTAGCCCACCGTCAGACTACCTTGTCGGAACTATAGGAACTCTGTCTCCTTCTGCCTTCTGATGTTTTCTGGGAAGTACTTGTCTAGAAAGGCGGTCTCAAATTGCTCCCAAGTGATGGGAACCCCTGCTGTGCCAAAAAAGGCACTAGCTCCATGCCACCAATCTTCAGCCTCTCCTCGGAACATGTATGTGGCAAAGGACACCTTCAGCTCCTCTGAACATCTCATGACCCTAAAGATCCTTGAGCCACTTGGCCGCAATTTTTGGGTCAAATTCCCGGTGAAAGGGGAAGGACTATGCTTACGGTACTTCATAAGACCTTATACAAACGGGTCTACCACCTAGGGTGGTGGCGTTCCCGTCGGCACACGACGGAGTTCCTGAAGCATAGCAGCATTAGCGGTGGCCTTATCCCGGTTAATTAGAAGCCACCTGATCCCCCATGATGCGTGTAAGCATCTGGAGGGCTGCTGCCACTAGATCCGAATTGGTATTCGGTGGTGAAGGAGATCATGGCCGAACCCGGGGTCTACCCTTCTTGCCTCCAGCCATAATCGTCTACACATAAATTACAAAACATGGAGTTGATCAGTCTCTATATTTCATAACAATGTATAAAGGACAATGACTAAATAGTAAGAAAACACTAATCCACAGTCCAATTGGATTGAACTGCTCTGATACCATATTGTAACACCCTAATTCCCAGAACTCAAAAACTATACCCATTGGAAGTATAAGTCCCGAATTTAGGGAATTATTTTTCGCCACATTAACAAGATCAATAACAGAAATCCAACATGTTTAACCAAATCAAACGTTACAATTAAACATGTCCTGTGAATCAGTACAACCAACTATGTCATGGATATTACAATACATGTGTCCTAAAAAGAGCGGAAATATAAAGATACACATGTACTAAATATCCATAAAAAAGCTTACATAACCCAACAGACTATACAATCAAGACAATGAAATATAAATCAAAATGATGTCCGTCGTCCAGATAAGCTTTAAGCCCTGCTAGCAATCTGGTCCTCAGTGACCTGCCTGTGAATCTAAAACATAAACCCACAACGGGGTGATACTAATGCCTCAGTGAGCAAAGCAGTGCATACGAGTGAAATAAACACTAACAAGGCATAACAGTGTAAGGGTCTCTATAACTAAGAATTAAGTTCAACAATGATAACTAAACATTACATGAAGATGAGCTGCTAACCCAGCAATATGGGTCTTTTCACTTAACATGTAGTTAGACTGAGCTCAGATTACAAGGGATATCTCCCTTGGGGACATAAAGTCACCACCGTTACCTGACGACCGAAGCTTAGTTTTAACATGAACGTAATGGTCCAAGACCCGTGATGGCTGAAGCCTAACATGATTACTTTCACTTTAGTCTCTTAATAACTTGATTTCATGAATTCTTATTTCAATTTAAACTTCCAACATAGGAAAATAAACTTGAAACCATAAACATGAACATGGGTTTCCAATAATTTCCCTAATCTAGGGTTTTTCACCAAAGGGTCTCAATCAAGAGCAATCACCTAACAATCTAAGCATTTATAAATAATAATCATACAAATCATCCCAAACACTCACAAATAGAAGGGGGTAAGGAGATTAGGGCACATGCAAGAGTTTCACACAGAGGGATAGTGAAGTGGGTGAGCTCTACTCACCAATGGGCAACCAAGAATGACGAATGAAGGGGTTGAAGGGGTGGGAAATGAGCCAAAGCTTCTACTATTCTTCTCCTCTTGCCCTAGGACGCTTCCTCTCTCTAAGGTCTTTAATGTTAAAATAAATGAGGAGAGAAGCCCTAGGGCTTCTATTTTCAAAAAAATAGAATTCACATGTCCTCGCTCAAGCGAGGCTCGCTTGAGCGAGAGAGAACAATCTTGAAAGAATTCGCGGGTTCTCGCTCAAGCGAGGATATTCTCGCTTGAGCGAAATTCACCCACCAAATCTCCTCAATCTTTCTGACTTCGCCTCGCTCAAGCGAGAATCCTCTCGCTTGAGCGAGCCCAAGTTAGAGAACAATCTTCCTAAATTTGATTTAATTGCGCTTGGGCAAGAGGCTCTTGCCCAAGCGACCATATCAGTAACCCAACTTGCTGGATTTTACTGATATGCTCGCCCAACGAGGAACTCTCGCCTGAGCGAGGACCTCCCCTCGCTCAAGCGAGACCTACTCGCTTGAGCAAGCGCACCAAAATGTTGAATTCCCCCTTTTCACTCTTAAACCCATTTTTCCCAATTTCTTTTATAAAAACCTTTCTCCCTAGATAATTTATTTTATGAAAGTGGCTAAAACTTGGGATGTTACATTGGTGGACATGTAAGCAAAATCTAGTTATGTCTAGTGCAGAAGTTGAGTATTGCAACTTAGGTTCAAACTGTAGCTGAGATTTTGTGGTTGTAGTGTCTCCTGTTTGAGTTAAATATACCTATATAAACTACTGAGATCTACTATGATAATTTTAGTATTGTATCATTTTCTCACAACATTGTTCATCGTCCCTAAAAGATAAAAAGTCAATCAATTCAATCATTTTCACAGACTAAATTGATATTAAAAGGGGTGAAAAGGACTAGATTAAACAACTTTTTCATATTTCATAAACTAATTTGATCGACTGCAAATCTTTCAGGAATTAAACGTAGAGGTGTTTATCGGATCAGATTGACTCGATGAACCCAATGATCCAAGTCAAACCAATTAAATTGGTTTGGATTAATTTGGTTAATCAGAACATTTGATTTCCAAACTAGAACCAAACCAATTATAATCAGGTTGGTTCTCGGGCTATTTTTTTTAAACCCGATTGCCCGATCAACGTTTTTATATTTTAAATTTATAATTTATAGTTTTTAGCACTTTAAGGTATCTTTTATATTTGCCTATTATTCTTCTATTCATTTTGATCGGCTAATCTCTCATGCTAGCAAGTGTCTCTATCATATCATATTTATTAGTAAACTTCGTTATCATATTTTGAGTAAAGAGATTTATGAAATATGTAAAGTTATACTTAAAAAGGTTAAATATTAATCAAAAGTAATATTAATATTTAAAATTGCTTTAATAATTATAAAAAATCATTAAAGAATTCAGAACCTTTTTACACTACACTAATATAAATCCCAACAATTTATATAAAAAAGACAATATAAGGAATAAAACTTGAAAAAAATTATGAATTTAATAACTATACACTGTTATTGTAAAAAATTTTTACACCTACATCGAATGATGTGTTGCCACACCATTAATATAACACCTCATATATTGTTATTTTCATGAAATGATATGGCAACACATAATTGGATATCGGTGTAAAACTTTTTTATACTGACAATATATAATTATTAAATTCATAATTTAGTTATTTTTATTTCAATCCCATGCAGGGCCGGCCCAACGTTTCTTTGGGCCTAAAACGAATTTTATCACGAGACTTTTTTAAATGAATAAAAATAATTTAGAATCAATAACAATATAACACATACCGAAAAAAGTCACAAAAAAGACATAAAGTAAGTAATGAGAATAATGTTTACAATCTATTAATAATTATTATTTATGAGAAGAGAAAACTCATATTAGAGGTCTTTTTTTCAAAATAATAGTTTTTACTCTTATTAATTTAATATTGTTTACTAAATAATATTTTTTTATTTTTTAAAATATTAATAGTAAATAATTTTTTTGGGACCTAAAATAAAGAATATATTTTGGGGCCTAAAGCGATAGTCTTACTGATTTGGGGGTTAGGTCGGCCTGATCCCATGATGAACCAAACCAACTCAAGCTTAATTGAATTTGTTTGGTTGTTATTGATTTGGTTCAAATTTATTGAAAAAAGAATTTCAAAAACCAAACCAAACCAAATAAAACATAACCCGGTTTAATTTTACCCCAAAGTTAAACACAACCAAATCAACCCGTATTCAATTATGCGTATAATATCACTCTTTATATTAGGGGTGTTCAAATCCAATCCAATTCAATTGGAACTGTAACAACCGATCTAAAAAATCACAAACCGAAATAACTACAAACTGAAAAAACCGCAAACCGCAAAAAACCGAAAATTTTTATTGGATTTGATTTCGATATGCCTATGAGAACCAATCCAATCCAAACTGATCCAAACTTTTCTAAACATTTTGATATATTATTATTGATATTATTTTTTTGTGATGATGTAAAAAATTATTATTGTGCAACTATATTTAACGAATAACATTCAATAATGGGATTGAAAGACATTAAGTAGTTTGTATGCTATATAATAGGATAAGATAATTGCACGTTTTTATCATACCATAAGCGAATACTATTATATGGGCAATGAAATTGAGATCCACCCTCATATCTAATTAATCATTTAAAGTTATAACTTATTTATTCAAGAAACATTAACAATTTGGCAAAACATAACTTTTCGGCTTTAAATTGGTAATGATTAATAATTTCGAAAACTAGTAATGATGTCATAATTTTACTTTAATTTCATGACTTCATTTTGTAATTTATTTAAGAAATCAAAATCCAATATTTCAATCTAAACCAATTAAAATTGGATTGAATTTGGAAAAAATAATCAAAATTGATTAAATGATTAAATGAGAAAACCAAAAATATTGGATTGGATAATTTTTCCATCAAAACCAATCTAATTCAATCTAATCCGCGAACGCCCTAAATCTATGTTACACCCAATCACTCTTAGAAGAATCAATTAGCTTCACAAATGAAACACTTGTAGCAAGATTAACACTCAATTAGAGGAAGTGCCACCACACCACCCACCCGACAGCCCACCATTCATTTTGGAACATCTCACCTATATTTTGATTTCTTTTTCATGCCAAATGCCTGAGAAAAACAAAATCATACGACTATTTGTATGTGTGTTTTATTTCTTCCATATGGTGGTTTAGCTTAGCAACTCATTTTTCAAAAAAAGAAAAGAAAGAGTTGATCAGTTAAATCCTCGTTTTATTTAAGACACAAACTTTAACATGTTTAACAAGCTGCTTCCAAATGAATGAATCAATGAAATTGCCACTTGAACCATAAAGAGACACTCTTATAAGTTTTTTTTGAAAATTAAAGAAATAAAATAATAAATTAACATAAATTTAATATTATAATTTTTATTTATTTTCATAAATATTATATAACTGTCTTAGAATAAAAATAAAAAATTATACTTTTACACTTTTTTTCCTCTAAAACCCTCCTGACAAATGCCTCCGTAATGATAATAGTCATACACAAAAATTAAAAATATGTTTAGATAAAAAATATAGAAATCAACACAAAAATTAAGAATATGTTTAGATAAAAAATTTTAGAAATAAACTAATATATTAACCGTATATTTTTATATAATTTAAATTAAATTTAAAATAAATATTTTAAAATTAAAAAAATTAGAATAATTTTTGCACAATTATTCTATTTTAAATTATAATAATATATTATATTTTATTATTAAAATATAATTTACATTATTATTTAGTAATAAGATATAATTAAAATAATTAAAATCGTAATGATAAAAATAAAGATTTATATTAAAAATAAGGATTGAAATAGAAAATAATAATAAAATATTTTGAATCTTAATAAATTTCAAAATTTATTATTAATATCTATAAATTCAAATTGAAAGGGATAAAAGATTAGTATTAAGGATTGAGAGACTTTCATAAGTAGTATATTGAAACACCCTCACCCTCAAGTAGTATATTAAATTCATCATCCAATAAGAGAAAAAAAATACTTAAAAATATTGAAAGGGAGAATATGATAAGTGAATACCTCACTCTTCAACATGATAACTCAAAATTATAATATAAAATGATTAATATTAAAATAACTTTCTTTGTTAAATCATAATTTGAGAATTAAAATCATGTTTAAATTTAAGTTAATAGGATATTTTCAAATATATTATTTATATCAAATATATATTATTTATAAATGAAAATCAGTTGACATACTAAATATCAAATGAAAAATGATTAATTTAGATTCTATTTGGTGGACGGATGAGGGATAAAAAAAGAGATAAAAAAAATTGAAAATGAAGGTAGAAAAAAATAGAAAGAAAATGGAGATAGATAGGGATGACAAAAAAAAAAACCCGCACCTGCGGATACTCGTGAATATACCTGTAATGGGTACCCACATATTTATTAATTGGATGGAGATGAATATTATACTACCCACCTCGCGGGTACATGTATATTTATTAAAATATATATTCTATTAAGGGTAAAATAACTTTTTAGTTTCTATAAAATATCCGAGTTTTGATTTTCGTCCCTGAAAAAATTTTCATTTTTATTTCATACTTATAAAATATTTAAACTATTTTTTAAGTCCCCGATATTGATCCTAGTGTTAATTGTGGATGTCTTGAACATTTATAATAGTGACCAATACTTCAGATGTACCCTCACATATTATACAAGAGTGTTACACTCTTTAAACTCATTCAGAGAGTCAAATTTCATGTCCAACTTGAACTGAAATTCTTTATATATTTCCTCCTTCTTATATATTACAAACAATCTCTGAATGAGTTTACAGATGCTAGCATTGTTGTATAATGTGTCAGGGTGATGCACATATGATTATCAACTGGGATGGACATTAGACACATCTGTATTTAAAAGTAAAATCTACAAAAAAAATAACTTAAATATTTTATAAGGATGAAATAAAAAAGAAATTTTTTCCAGGGACGAAAATCAAAACTCAGATATTTTACAGGGACTAAAAAGTTATTTTACCCTTCTATTAAATATATTAAAATATTAAAATTTTTATTATATTATATAAAAATTATTTTTTACTATTTTATAATGATATTTTTAATATATTAACACGTAATGATATTATATAATATTAATATTATATTCTCTTTTTTTTTATAAATTTTGAATTTTTAAATATTAATGGGTATTTTAGGATATCCACTACCCGCATGGGTACCCGTTAATTTTAGCGGGTATGAATGCGGACAGTGTACTACCCACCCCGCCCCGCCCGTTGACATCTAGAGATGGACATATACAGAGGATGTCAACCGGGCGAGACGAGTAATACATTATCCGTATCTATACTCGCTAAAATTAACCGGCACCCATCGGGACAGTGAGTATCCGCAGAAATCCATGGGTATTTATTAATGTTTAAAAATTTAAATTTTATAAAAAGAAAGAGAAAAGTATTATATAATATATTATAATATCATATTATATTAATATTATATATCATATTATATTAATATTTTATATATATATATAGACCATCATTGTATAATATCATTACATATTAATATATTAAAAATATTATAAAATAATATAAAATAAAGTATATTTCATCATAAAATAATAAAAATTCTAATATTTAAATATATTTAATAAAAAATATATATTTTAATGAGTATATATGTAATCGCGAAGTTAGTAGGATAATATCGGTCCCTACCCATTTTATAAATGGTTAAATATGTTTTTGATCCCTTAAAATATGATGAAATTTGGTTTTGGTTCCTCATTCATTTTTTCATTGGTTTTGGTCCTTCATTTTTTAAAATCACATGCTTTTAGTCCTCCTTATTAACTGCACTCTGTTAAGTTACTTTCGCAGTTCCATTATGACTTTTCCCGAGTAAAAATTTACAAGAAATTTCTTGCGATATTTTCTCTAAAAAATTCATGTGTAGTAAATTTCCAAAAAACTACAAATGATTTACATAAAAACGTTGCTATAAAATACCTTTACTTTGATGTAAAAAAATGTATAGTAAATTTTCCGCAAATTAAAGAATCTAAATACATTTCCTTTAAATTTTGAAATCCGCAGGAAAATTCGAATGAAAATCTATAGAAAAATCTGCAAGAAATATTATTGTGTCATCGTATAGCGGAATATAACTAATAACGATGACTAAAATCATGTGATTTTAAAAAATGAGAACCAAAACCAATAAAAAAAATAAATGAAGAACTAAAACCAAATTTTACTATATTTTATATTTTAAGAGACTAAATATATATTCAACTCTCATGTGAATATGCCGTGGTACTGTAGTGGGTCACCATCCCTGGACATAGAATTGTAATAGAAAATGAAAGTAAAGAATTGATGTGAAATATATTATTATCATGAAGCGGACCTGAGGCTGCGGAAGTGGGAGGAAACATGTGAGTGAGTGAGTGAGTGAGTGAAATGAGGTTTTGTGTTTGCAGCTATTTATTGAACTCGAATCTTCCTTCCACAAGCATCTCAAACCTGTAAGAGCTTGTCATAGTATGTTTCTGATTTTCTTCCCATTCATTTGGTAATCCTCCCAATTGGTTTCTGTTCATTTCCCCATCTGGGCATTTTAATTTTGTGGAAAAAAAAAGTCTTTTTCCTTGTGGGGTCTGAGTTTTGAAGCTAAATTTTGATCCTTTATGATTTCTAAATCTGTTTTATGTAAATGGGTCACTAGAGCAAGTGTTCAAGTGTGAGCCTTTCTGCTCCGTTGTTTCATACTTCAGCACATTTTCACTTCATTCATATATTCATATTTTTCATTCTTTGATTATTTGTTTATCTGTTGTTTGTATATAGCAGGGCTGTACTTGGGAATTGAGTGAATGGTATTCATTGCTGGATGCTTTGTTTTGCTAAGCTGTGTATAGTTTCTATGGTTTGGAAGGTCTTCATGCTTCAGGGTTTAGTGTAACTGTAAAGCTAGCTGGGTTAAATGAAAGGCATGACTTGGGGGCTTACATCCAAAGGTTCCCCCAAAGTTTCTTCCCATCCAAGACCTCTTTCTTGGATTGTAGTTTCAGTAGGTGTACTGGCAGTATTCTTGACTCTTGCTTCCTGGATTATTGTATCATACCCCATAGGTTCCACTGTTCATGGATATTTCCATGGTGCAGAGAGTTCAAAAAATTCTGATTTATCATTATCTCCAATCAATGGAAATTTTGCTGATCTTCGCGCGGATGCAAGTTTAGATCTAGTAGATAATAAAGCACCCCCTGATCTGCAACCTTCTAAAGTTTCCAGTAGTGTGTCAAGTGATAGCAAGACACTGAATCAAGTGGTAGAACATACTGATACTGAAACAAATTCACAAGCACCCTTAAGTGAATCTGCTTCACCAAAATTTACAGTAACCAAGGAGGTTAATGGCCTAGAAACTTCTCATGCAGCAGCTTCTGGTTCACAAGAACATGTGACTTCATTTGGAAATGGTACAGATGTGATTAACAGTAGCTTGCCTGCTCAGTCAAATTCACAAATTGATTTGGCTTCAACTGCACCTATTCCAGTGGATGGTGCCAACTCTTCCATTGTGACGGGTAACATTAGAATTGAGGAACCCACTTCTGTAGCTTCAATGAATAAGTCCAGCATTTTATTTACAACATCTCCTTCAGATTCAATAACAGCAGCAGTTCCTGCATCATCTGACAAGCCAAATAATGAATCCTATGATTCTTCTGTTAATTCAGGTTGCATTTGCTGTTGTTTTGCAGGCTTACACAAACTTGTTTTTGATTTATCATTCTTATTTTATATAATCGTTATAACAGTTTTTTTTTTTGTTTTCATATGTCAGGAGTAGTTTCATTTTTTCGCTTTTACTTTGTTATGCATTTTTTAATTTTTAATATGCTCAACATATGTAAAATATTAGTACTTGTATCTTGCTAGTTAAGAATTTCACATAGACAATAGGTATAAGCACATTTCTTTCCAACAATTTCTTTTTCTAAATTACTCTGTATATCTTCTCAGTTTTTTCGTTGGTGTTTTCCATTGTTATGTAGGCTGTGATCTGTACCATGGAAATTGGATATATGATCCGCAGGGACCATTATACACAAACAACTCATGCCCTGTATTAACACAAATGCAGAATTGCCAAGGTAATGGGAGGCCTGATAAGGATTATGAGAACTGGCGATGGAAGCCATTTCAGTGTGACCTCCCACGATTTGATCCCAGGAAGTTTTTGGAGCTAATGAGAGGCAAGACATTGGCTTTCATTGGGGATTCAGTGGCTCGAAACCAGATGGAGTCAATGCTATGTATTCTCTGGCAGGTTATTTTCATTATCCCTTACTGATCTGATTTTCGTGACAAATGGAATGATTTCAAGATGGAAGAAAAAATTACTCTATCTTGCTGACAACTGTTAATACCTTCTCATATTCCTGTGCAACATTGTGATTGTGATTTTTCTTAAAATGGGCATAGGCATACATTCAACATACATAAAGTATACTAATTATGATCTGAGGTTATCCTTATCCATATGGTTGCCAAGATACATATATATTGCAATCGTAGATAATTCACTTTACTTGAGAACAAATTAGAGACATTGACACAATTGACAGGAAATTGCTTGCCCCCTTGGAAAAACATGGATGCAACAAAATTTTTTATTTGAAAGGAACAGATGGGATAACTGTCATCAACAATTAAGATAGGTTAATTGATGTGAGGATGTAGTTTATACTTATTACATATTTATTGCTTTGTTTGGCATTGTCTACATAGATAGGTTAACTCTCTTATTGTTGTGTATGCTTAAGTTATGAAGAAACATTCTGGTTGCAATTACATGAAATCCTAGCTTAAATTTGAAACTTTTATGAAACCCCTCTTAATACTTATTAACTGCTAGACAGCTCGCCTGCAGAAAGATTACATCTTTTACGAATCTTGGAGTAATGGTTTAATGATCTTAATGTATATGAACTTTTTGCATGCTAAGGAGATAAAGCCTATCTTCAAGTGAGATCAGTATATTCATTGCAGCATTAACTTAGGTTAGAATGTTTATGCCTTGCCTGACCTGGTCCAACCAGATTATCATAAAATAAGACATATGTATGTGTGCATCCTTTTTTTCATAGTGAGATGCTAAACTGAAAAATATGCTCTTTCAGATAGAGGAACCCGAGAATCAAGGAAATCGCAACATGCAGCGTTATTATTTTAAGTCTACATCTGTAATGATTGTCCGGATATGGTCCTCATGGCTTGTCAAATACAATTCCGAACCATTTGACTTTGCCCCAGCTGGTGTGAAGAAGCTCTATCTTGATGCCCCTGATGAGAAGTTGATGGAATTTATCCCGGAATTTGATGTGGTTGTTCTTTCTTCTGGCCATTGGTTTGTTACACAGTCTGTATATATTTTGAATAATGAGATAGTGGGAGGACAATTGTGGTGGCCAGACAAGTCTCGGCATATGAAGATCAACAGTGTTGAAGCATTTGGTATATCTGTCGAAACAATCTTTACAGCTCTTGTTACACATCCAAATTATACAGGGCTTACAATTTTGCGTTCCTATTCACCTGATCATTACGAGGGTGGGGCTTGGAACACAGGTGGATCATGCACAGGAAAAGTTAAGCTTCTTGCACCTGGTAAATTGGTGGAAAATAGGTTTCTCAATGCAATGCACGAGCAACAGATTACAAGTTTTAGCCGTTCAATAAAAAAGGCAACAAATAGAGCAAAGATGATATTGATGGATATTACTGAAGCCTTTCAATACCGGCATGATGGTCATCCTGGCCCATACAGGAACCCTGACCCTAACAAGATTACAAAACGTGGCCCGGATGGAAGGCCGCCACCACAGGATTGCTTGCACTGGTGCATGCCAGGCCCTGTAGATACCTGGAATGAAATTGTGCTTGAAATCATTAAGAGAGAATATGAAGGCAACAGAGCATCATGAGAATTTCTTTCTTGAGAATCAAGGTGCATTCACCTTCTGCACTTGGGATGGTGACCTGTGCAGAAATGAGGGGTAAGAATAGTCAATTTTTGTTTTTTTAATTTAAAGAAGTATATTATAGAGATTAAATTTTTTAAAAAGATTAGTATGATAAGCAGCTTATTCCTCAACTTTCAAGATCATTAGTTATCCTAACGAGGCTAATTATGTTCATGATTCGGAGAAGTTGTATGTCCAATATAAATTCATATCTCTTTTCATATACGGCATTACATTGTGTCGATTTGTTTTCCTTTAGTTGCTATTTTTTAAACTTAGTAGTGGTTGTTTGTTACTAAGGCATTGGTAGCCATAAATAACATACTCTATAAATTTATAATTGTCAGGGATAATGATAGAAAATATATTCTACTAGAAAGATACATTTAATAATTTTCCCCCCTGGTTTTTCTAACCTATGCAACAACGTTGTATAGGATAAGAAATCAAAAGTGGAAAGAAAATGTAGCATTTAATGTTACTAATGTATTGAAAGCTATGATTTTCAATTTTTTTTTTATTTATTGAATTCTATTCTGTGCAATATTGCATAGGTTAGAAAAACCTTTTATCCTCCTTTCCCTCCTTTTTTTCTTGACATTAAAAATTTTAGTTTATGTTTTTTAGTTCGGGTTATTTTTCTTAACGTAAACTTCTTATTTAAGCTAGATTTTGGTCCCTATAGTTGTCCTTCATTTGAGTTTTAGTCTCTATAATTTATTTTCTTGTGTATAAGGTACCTCTAGTTTCATATCATCAAAGTACATGAGAATTATTCATCATTTACAATTGGGAAAAGAGCATATAATCATTTTAAACTTTGTGCCTTTTTGCTAATTGGCGTCATGAACTTTCAATTCTTCCAATTAATTCTTATTCTCTTACTATTGTTATTATAAATTTTCTACTTAACTTGGAGCTAAGTTACTAGTGGTGGATAAATCTAGACCTTTTATTTTTATTAAGGAAAAAAACATACAACCATCCAAAACTTTGTCCTTTTACAAATAGGCACATAGAACTTTTACTTCATTCTAATTAATCCTTATACTTCTATTTTTGTTATAATAGACCCATTTTGTTCACCATTAGCAACTCAGTCCTAAATTAATAGATGGGTTTATTGTAACAATAATAAAAGTTTAAGAATTAATTGAGATGAAGTGAAAGTTCAAGATGCCTATTTGTAAAAAAACATAATGTTTAGGGTGATTGTATGCTCTTTTCTCTTCACAATTTTAAATCACTGGATCAGAATCCTCGGTGGAGTGTCATCTTACCCTCTTTTTTTGGTTAAAATTATTCCTTTGAAAATAAGCATAAAATTTTCTGGTAGCTGACACTTTGTGAACATGCCTCAAATCTTTCTTTTATTATCCTTGATCTGCATACTTGCTGACACTTCATGAACATGCTTGCTTTAAATCGTTCTGTTATTTTCCTTGATCTGTGCACTTTGCATCTCAGTTATCTCGTCATTTAACTGTTTCTCTGGGGCAGTAGGGATTTCATCTTATCACATTACAGCATATAGATGTATCAATTGTCAAATGCCAAATGTCAAATGCTGTAAGAGCTTTACTTTTGTGTCTATTGTATTTGTGTTCGTGAACAGTTCTTTTTCAGAAATGAAGATGGAAAGTTCAATTGAGGGGTTTGGTATGGCAGCATCTTCACACTAGAATGTAAGATGCATTGGGATGTTGAAGCCCATGAATGGAAATGCAAGATCTTCAAATTCATGGTATCTCGTATATATTGAGTTGTTTTTTATTGTCATGCCAAAGAGATCTTGTATACAGGATATATATATTAAAATTACAAAATATATACAAGTTATACCAGAAATATGCAGAAAAATAGTTATAAGAACATACACAGAAATAAACCGTTATAAGCTGAAGGACACTTATAGAAAGCTGAATACCAGTCCAGATCGAAGGACACTTATAGAAAGCTGAAGCGCGGCAGAGCTGTCGGGATCAGCTAGCGAGGGAAGAAGAGAAGTGTGCAAGAGAAGAGAGATTTTATAAAAGAAAAGAAAGCTTACAAAAAGAAGTATCTTAGAAGCTCTCTCTCTAAACTCTCCCTGTCTAAGTAGTACTTCAAAGGGTACCTCACAATGTAGACGAGGCCTCCTTTTATAGACTTGAAAACTTACTGTTTCTACAGTTCAGTAGCATTACCAGTACTGTATCTACAAAATAAGTTACAAAAGACAAAATGACTAAACTGACCTTGTCGGTTAAAATGACCATGTCAGTGACATCAACAGTCTTCTCCCAGGTCTATATCAAAATAATCGTCTTCATTTCAGTTGATGTCTCCTGACGAGGCTGCAGATGAGGCAAAACTTGGTATCTTTTTTGAAGATTCTGCTTCATCATTTTGTAGTAATTTGAGAATATTTTGCAAGTTTTTTTGCAAAACTTCCCTTTGTAGTACCAGATACTTCTTTTGTAAGCTTTCTTTTCTTTTAATAAAATCTCTTCTCTTGCTCACTTCTCTTCTTCCCTCCCTAGCTGATCCCGATGGCTCTATCACGCTTTAGCTTTCTGTAAGTGTCCTCCGATCTGCACTGGTCCTGGTCCGCAGAGTCTTGCATGCTCTTATAACTGTTTATTTCTGAGTATGCTCTTATAACTATTTTTCTGCATATTTCTGGTACAACTTGTATATAGTTGTTAAAAATATTAACTACTGTCTGCCTGCTGCCTACTTATCTCTGTCTTTTGTTAACCGCTTCCGTCGGGGACTCTGGTATGTATATATAGTACAGGAATATCTAACATATACTTGTAAAAGTGACGCATCTAAAAGCCTCCTCATGTTCACTCTAATCAAACTCTTTAGGGTTTGTTTGGGAGTTTGAAGGGAAGGAGGGATTAGGGGAGGAAGGAAAGAGGGAGGAGAGTCTTGTAACCTAACTATGCTCATAATCACAAATGGGTGAAGGGTTTATATAAACCAATCTCTCTCTCTTCCCTCCCTCCCTTTTTTCCCCTTCATTTTCTAACTCACAAATAGGGTGTTTGGTTTGATGTTGTCAATGCCAAACATCCTATCAACAAAAATAAATGTTAGTTTCCTTTTGTTTGGTTTTACATTCTCTGTGTTATTTGTAACACAATTAGAGCCAAAGCAGCAATTCCTTGCTTCTATGTTCTATGTTTGGCTGTTGGAAAATTAAATAACAGGTTTTAAATTTCAACAAACATGACATTACCCCCAAATTCGGTATTTACAATTGGGTGGCATTGGTCAAGGAAAATGCAAATAGAATATTTTTATTAGCCATTACGACATTTTATATTGTATTTATAACATTAAATGTTAAACACTAATAAAATGTTCCTATTTTAAATTATTTTAAATCCTTAACCTGTAGCTTAATAGCACATATAGCATTGCCTTTACGGTCAACTTGCGGAGCTCATTTGACTTATCTAGTATTTACCTTTATGGTCCTTTCCTTAGACTTGCATTGAGTTTCACATTCTTAGAGCTATGAACTTCTCTTATGGTCCTTCCGAACTCTAGGTGTAAGCTCTAACCTCAAAGATGAGAATGAAATAAGGGATCTTGGGGTTTTAATCGATGTGAGATAGCAATTGGGTTGCAGGGCCAACAACTTGCTCATTTGTTCACTATATAAATCTTGTTTACACTGTCAATGTATTATCTATTAAACTCATGTTTTTATATACATAATTATAAAATTAAAATTTCAATTTTAAAATGATAATTCAGTAAAATTCCTTATATGGGTCTTTAAGATTTAAAAGTGAATATTGAATAAAAAATAAAGAAAATAAATATAATTTTTAGGGTAAATTAATTTTTTTGTCCCTATAAATTCTCGACTTTTGATTTTTGTCCCTAAAATTTTTTTCTTTTTTATTTCATCCTTATAAAATAATTAAGTTATTTTTTGCCCTCTATATTAACTTTACTATTAATTGTGAATATGTCGAACGCTCATCACAATCACCAATCCTATATGTAGTAATTAGCCTCCTTAAACTCATTTAGAGAGTTAATTTCCTTATCCAATTTGAACTGAAATTTTTTGCACATGTCCTCATTCTTATATCTCACATACTGTTTCTGAATGAATTTAAGGAGACTAACATTTTTATATAATGTGTTAGGGTTACTGCACATAGAATTCTTGACTATGATGGACGTTCGACATAATCCGTAATTAAAAGTAGAGTTAATAGTATGGACTAAAAAAATACTTTAAATATTTTATAAGGATGAAATAAAAAAATATTTTACTGGGAACAAAAATTAAAACTCAAGTATTTTATAATGATGAAAAAATATTTTACCCTTTTTAAAGAATATCTTATATGAATCAACTTTATGAAAAGGTTATTTTACCCTAATTATATAAAAGCTTAAATGACATGTCATAATTATTATTATACAAAAGCTTAAAAGGCATGACATAATTAATATAAAAAGGAAACATGTGCAAAAATTAATAAATATAACACAACTCATATCCTTTAAATAATTACACATTTAAAATTGATTTTAATTAATATCATCCAAATACCAACGATGGTTAATTCAAGTAGTACATGTTTGATTCCTCCTAAGTAAGGCCTCAGGTTTTAGTCTCGTGGATGGAAAAATCTCCGCTGGGAGAGTTAGCTCCACCATGATGTGGATGTTCCCGCCTCGAGTAGGATTCCTTCATTTGGAGGATACTTGGTTTAAACAAAAAAAATTTAATATCATCAAAATGACTTTCATTTTGTCAAAAATCACTTTTAAGATAAAAATTTCCAAAAAAAAAACAAAACTGCTGTAGATCAACTCTTGACCAAAATCAAGTTGATTCTAAATCGAAGTTTGCAAAGTCTAATATAAAAGAGTTTGTAAAATTGATTTTTGGATAAATTTGATTTTGTCCAAATGATTTTGATTGGTTGGAAGTATGTTTGAGTAAGTTGGTGTATGTTAGGAAATATTTATTTGAAAAGCAATATTAAAACTTGATGAATATTGTTTGGATAGTGTTAATAAAAATTACTTTTAAACATGAAATTATCAACATGTATGTAAATAGTGTTAAAGTAATAGTAATATAATGTTCAAAGGGGTAATGGCAAAGCATGGTCTATCCCTGTGTTGCAGAGAGTTCAAATTTAATGTTCTCCCTAGTTTCGTAGTCCTACCTTTTATATTGTTCTTCTACCTTACTAGTATTTTATAAGGGTGATATTTTGTAGATTGCAGTTGGCAGAAAAGAAAGGGATATTTTTGTCAATATACATTTAATGAGATTTTTCTTTACTGCACTGTTGCTTTTGCACTTAGGTAACAAAATCATGATTTTGATGCTAACATTTTGTTATAAAATTGCTAAACATAGTAACGTGAGCATTATCAATATGTTTTACCGAGTATAGAGATTTGAACTCCCTCTAGACATTAGAATTAGAATACTATACATACACTGAATTTTCATGAGGATTTTTCATAGTGTTCCTTTGCATAGCATGACTCGTCATTTTGTTTAGAAGATTAATTTTTCCCCGTGTCCCCTATAGAGATTATACCCAGTTCAAGGACGATTGCCTTATGTGGAGTATAACCGCGGTCTTGCATTAGACAAATAAATAAATATTTTTTTATAGATTTTCAAACACGTGCAACCCTTGCACAGATTAATAAATTAAAAGTGGAAAAATTTTAGGTGAGTGCTCTGATCCAGCTAATAATTTGTGGGTACCGGTCCAGTCATGATGTGTATTAATAATATTGGACCACGTGTTTTTTTCATTTAGCTTTATTTAGCCAAAAGCACAACAAATCACATGTACGTGTTTGGTTTAGCGTTGAAACATGGTAAATTCACGTTTCCAACACTAAAAATAATTGCGTTTGGAAATCCAAACTTAAATTTGACCAGTTTCAACGCTAAACCAAACACACATTAAATCCACACATAAACGGACTTGAAGCCTCGGGCATCGACAACCATGAGCACCATCAACCATAGAGTCTTGCCTAAAACCTCTTTCTCATTACCGAAACAGCTCTTTACACAGAGTAACTTAAATTACTCATATGATATATGATAAGGGTAAAATATGTTTTTGGTCCCTGTAAAATAGGCGAGTTTTGTTTTTGGTCCCTGTAAAATTTTTTTTTAGTAAAATGTCCTCCCAATTTTTTTTTTTTGCAATTAGTCCCTCCCTTCAATTGGTATGTGTCAGGTGATGATGTGGCACAATTTTTTTTCCTACATGTCCATTACTGTATTTCTGGCGGTCTTAAACCGCCAGAAACGGATTTCTTTTGACCGCCAGCAACACACCCATTTCCCCCACTCCCTCTTCTCCCACTCCCCTTCTACCCACCCACCATTTTCCCGCACCCCTGTAATCCACTCACGAACAGAGATAGCTGCTCTCTTTTTACAAACAGCAAACAAATATAAGGACAAAAACCTCACTCCTTTTTAACATTATTCGCTCGTGATATATAATTCATGTTCCCGCAAGTTGCAGCAACATTTATATTACTCTCACTTAGTACACTCTCCTCCTATTTTATTCTATCAGCCTGAGGGGTGCTATGATGAGTTGCTGTATTGAACCTCGCATGGTGCTTGTGCATGGGAAGAGAAAGCTGAGGAGCATGTTTTGGAAGGTGAGAGCAGATGATACGAGACAAATGAAGGCTCTATCCATGAAGAAGAATTTTCAACTTCAACTATATGATCCTTTTAGTTATTCTCTCAACTTCGATGATGGCTTTGGTCTCTTGCTCAACACAACTAAACTCGTACTAGTCTTTAGCAACCCAAGAATAGTAGCCACTATGTGAAGAAAAGCTACAAGGAGGGTCACTTGTTTCTTTCTTTTTTTTGTTTTAAATTTAGAGTAAACCAGCAAATTGATCCCTGATTTTTTTAGGGTCATGCAGTTTAGTCCCTAAGAAATAGAAAACCTCAATATAGTCCCTAACTTCTTGTTTTTTCTTTCACTATAGTCCAACTGTGTTTCACGTTAATTTTTTTACGACGTATCTCGTTTAGTGACACTCTGTCTCACTGTTTGTCACTATAGTGTCCACTATAACACAAAAATGATGTGGTTTTATCAAATTTATAGCTTGAAATGCTTCAACTCCAATCGTTGTGTGCTTCCCTATTTTCCCTTTTTCTCTCTTCTCCCCCTTTTTCATTGGAAGGTCTCAACTCCAATGACGTTATTTTTGTGCCTCGATGGCAAATAGTGTGACACAGTGTCACGAAACGTGACATATCATTAAAAAAATTAACGGAAACACATAGTTGGACTATAGTGAAAGAAAAAACAAAAAGTCAGGGACTATATTGAGGTTTCTTATTTCTTAGGGACTAAAATGCATGACCCTAAAAAAGTCAGGAACCAATTTGCTAGTTTACTCTTAAATTTATGGTTCTTGATTCTCTGTAGATTTCTTTCTTGTGTAACAAATGGTCAGATATAGTAGTATATTTAGTTTTGTTTCTGTGACACCCTTCTACCCCAACTCTTATACAATTAATAAGTCGAAATATTTTTCAAAAGCAGTATCCCTCAACGGGTAAAAAGGTTCACATATCTCTTCATTTAAAACCTCATTCATTGTAAAACAACTTAATTAAAATAAAAGTAGAACTCAAAGGTTTTCAAAATACGCAAGCAGGGGAATCTCCAAATTATCAATAATTAAAACATCCTACTCGCCATGTAAGGTATTTAAAAATGTTTACAAAATCCTTCCTAACTAGAAACAGAAAGAAAAGAACCCTCAATAATATGCCATGATGTCACATGTACCAGAGCAACACTCCCTTTAATCAAAACTCGACACCAGTAGTGTCATCATCATCACCTGTAAAAATATCCACAGTATAACGGTGAGGAAAAGAATACTACTCATACATACACATAGGAGGCTACCCTATCCTCACCCTCATATAGACAACATCAGCATTAATCACACTACATACTCAAACATCACATAATTCATCAGATAATATCACCTATAATTCATCATATAACAAACATCAATATCATCATATAATTCTCCTATCCTCATTCACCAAATAATTCGCCTACTCTATTCTTAGCGCCTATTACTCATTTCCTCATCACAAATTCATAACATCATCATATAACTCATTTTTATATCAGCATATATAAGACATATTCATCCATTATCATATACACCAACAACATCATCAATATCACCATAACCATCATAATCATCATAGTCATCATAATCATCATATCATCATTTTCATCATATTCATCATAATCATCATATCATCATCACCATCATGCACCTCCCTGAGTTGTACTTCACCCACTCTAGGCTTGTACACCTCAGGTACCATATTCAATTTCATCATAATCAGTGTTCACCTCCCTGAGTTATACTGAGGTACAATCATCAACATCATCATAGTCATTACTCACCTCCCTGAGTTATACTCAGGTACCATAATCAATAACATAATCAATACTCACCTCCCTGAGTTACACTCAGGTACCATAATCACCAACATAATCAATACTCACCTCCCTGAGTTACACTCAGGTACCATAATCACCTCCCCGAGTTAGACTCAAGTACAACATTCGCCTCCCCAAGTTAGACTCAGGTACAACATTCACCTCCCTGAGCTACACTTCACCCCTCACTGGGCTTGTGTATCTCAAGTACAATCACCTCCCTGAGTTACACCCCACCCCTCACTGGGCTTGTGTATCTAAGGTACAACATCATATATACTCAAGCATCATTTACAGCATAAGGTTAATTAAATCATCATCACCATTATCACCTCCCCGAGTTATACTCAGGTACACTATTCACCTCCGCGAGTTATACTCAGGTACAACACCAACATCATCATCATCAATCATTATAATTAGCACCATTCATCATCATCATCATCATGTATCATCATACATATTCACCAATCATCATTAATCACATTGCATATTATGCACACCAAAACATCATCAATCACATGGCATATTCACCAATCAATATGCACACCCAATCATCATCAATCACATTGCATATTCACCGATCATTATGCACACCAAATTATCATCAACATCATTAATCATCAACATCAATATCATAATAAAGAATTATCAAACATCAATCATCATTAAGCACTTAGGATCTCAAAATCCATTCTGGTAATTGATTACCAACCTCCAGTAATCGATTACCTGCAAACAAGGTCTCTGGTAATCGATTACAACCACCTTGTAATCGATTACCTGCAACCAAACACTCTGGTAATCAATTACCAAACTTCTGTAATCGATTACCTACACACCAACTCTCTGGTAATCGATTACAACATCTCTGTAATCGATTACCTGCGAGCAAACAGCCCTCCTGGTTGCCCAGAACCCTCTGGTAATCGATTACCACTCCTGGTAATCGATTACCCGTGACGCAGATCGCAGTTCGCACGATTTCTAACGCTTCTAAATCACTCTAATCAATCTTTAATCACTTCTCTTGTTAAAACATCAATCATGGTCGATTATATTAATCAAAACTCATCATAAGCATCAATCCTTAACAATTTACATGGTTTTACCATCAAAACCCCAAATCATCAACCCTTTATTAACCCCTTTTTCGCTATTCTCATTATTCTCAATCAATCCACTCAATATTCATCAAGAATCATAAAACTACTCATCAATCATAGGTTTTCATCATCTATATTCAATACATCATTTATCAATACGAATTCATACTCTTAGATTATTACCCAAGCACCCCTACATGCATATACAAGCAGCACCCTCTCCCCCACCGTACCTTATTGAAGATCGATCAATCAGCAGGGAAGTCCCTTTCTTGGTTCTTGATGCTCACTCTGCAACAATCCCCTCTTGAGACTCGGTTTCTCCCCTCCTTAGCGTTTCGCTCTCTGACGATTATATGAATAAGGATTAGGGTGAACAAATAACCCCTCCTTACTAGAACGCCTAATTGGGCTTGGGCCCACTCTCAACCCCCTTATCTTCTTTTTAAAATGAAGTAACTTTATTAATAAAACTACTAATAATGTTAACACTATTATTTATTCCTCTTATTTAATTAATTAATATCATTAAAAATAATAATACTATTATTTCTTCCATTTCTTTTATTTATAAAATTTGGGATGTTACAGTTTCTGTCCTTTACTAGCTAAAATCTTGCTGTGTTATATTTTCTCTTGGGAGACCCGTTGCTTTGTGATTCCACCTTTTAAATCGAATACAATACACGCAGAGCTTTAAATTGTAAGCATAGAATGTGAGACAGTATATTGGCTTTTACTATTCCCAAATTCTTATCTTATGAGGTTTTAATTAATGTCGTCCAATAACTTAGTGAAAGGTAGTAGTTTTTTCTGCGAAAATGGTGGGTTACAGGGGTGGGGAAAATGGTGGGTGGGTAGTTTTCACGGAAAGGGAGAAAGGGGAGCGGGAGAAGAGGGAGTGGGGGAAATGGAAGCTGTGTGTTTCTAGCGGTCATAAGTGTTATTTCTGGCGGTTTAAGACCCCCAAAAATACAATAATTGACACTTAGGAGAGAGAAAATGTGTCACGTCAGCACCTGACACACGCTAATTGAAGGAAGGGACCAATTGCAAAAAAAAAAAAAAATTGGGAGGACGCTTTACTAAAAATAATTTATAGGGACTAAAAGCAAAACTCGCCTATTTTACAGGAACCAAAAACATATTTTACTTATATGATAATCACTTTGAAATCGGAAAATTCAAGGAGGAAAAAAAAAGCTACTCAGAGAAAAATGATGAAATGGTACTAGAAAGTCATTGAGCTTGTTGATACTTTAGAATATCTAACCCATAACCCAAATAACTCCCACATTAAAGTTATTTACTAAAACTCACCAGAAGGAATGAAGTTTTTTTTTTCTCTCACTAGAAGTGAAGTGAGTCTCAGGCCTTCTCTTGCCTTGGTGGTGTTGGTGGTAGTGTTATGGTTAAAAAAAATGGTGGTAATTGATTCGATGACAAATGAGAGGAAGAATATGAGCACGGAGACGGAGAGGACAGAGTGCGGGTCTTGCCTTTGATTGTTTTGATATTGTTCACTGCATTGTTAAAAAAATTGACACTTGTCTCAATAGTATTTAAACATGTAATGATTGAATCGGTATCCATAAATTTACAAATTTATCAAAGTTTTATTAGAAATTACAATTAACACAACATTCAATACATTGATATTATTAAAAGTTATAATTTCTAATAAAATTTTTTCACTTTTAATTTATTATCGTATACAAGATTACATAGGTTAGAAAAATCGATTTAAAAAGAGTTTCATTGGTGGTGGATACCGTAGACATTGAAAAGGGAAATTGGGAGGTCAGAGAATCTGTAATTTAGTTCAAGTGATGTATTTTTTTAAGATGGAAATTCAATAATTAAAATATGAAAGGTGACATAACTCCAAACACAATCGGTAAAAGTGACTATGGTTTCACTTTTGCGATTGTCTAGTAGCTAATTCAAACATCTGAAGAGGACCATTGCTTCATGGTGAATATTGGTCATTTATGCACTTCCAAAGGATGCAAACATCCAATTTAAGACTATTTTGGCATTTAGCAAAAGTACCTGGATTAGTAGGCATTTTAGACTGCAAGCATGATTTGTTTAGCATTGAAATGATAATTGTATCGGAGAATCTGAACTTGAGTTTAATCAATTTAATTTCAACGCCAAATAATCAAACACATATTCCTTCCGGACTTGAATATAAACAAAAAAAGCTCACATTTGGTGGACTAAAATATAAGTCAATCTTAACTACTTTTACCCTATTTATTGAGATAAACCCAATATGCTCTTTATTTAATTCAGATTTTACTTTTCAACCAATCTATTTAATGAATCATGTGCCAATAGAAATAAAGTATGTCCACTTGAAACAATTTTCAATAAAATTGAATGTAGGGTAATTTAGGTAATACAAATACTTTTTACATGGTTTCAAGAAAATTTAATGAGTTTATCTAACTTTCTTAATACGTGTGAATTTAGTTATTTTTGCTTATATTCAAGTCCGGAGTAACACTGTCATTCATATTGGTATTGTTATATAATTTCTGTTAAGATTTATCCATGTTCTTTCTGATTCTCTGTTACCAATGAAGAAACAAGCAAACTTTCGGAAGGATTTGACTAGCCCACACATTGCAATGCAAATGATAGTTCCATTGGAATCTAATAATTAAGGATATTCCAGTATGATATTTTTCATATAAGATATTCATATTATAAATTTATACGAAAAAATTGTACTTAAACCTTTTTTTTAATGTATATAAACATCAAAGAAGTAGGGATTTGTCAAATTTTGTTGATGTACATAAAAAGGGAAAAACATAAAAAGAGATAAACATAAAATTTAAAGTATAGAAAAATTCATAATAAGAATGGATTTGTTAGTGTATGAACGAGAGGCTCATGTTTTTTTAACATTCATCACTTGTATCATACTATTTATCTTATAAAGCCAATTTGATTTTATTATTACTTTCGACATAGTATAATAAATGTCTAGAATAGTAATCCTAAACTTCATAAGACATCATGTAGACGATTTGATCGTGATATCTTATGAAGAACTATTCTTAAAATAGTCCCTAGCTATACAAGCATCATCTTAGGATAATTTGATGCATTAAGACTAGTGTGTGAGTTTATTGATGATCACGTCTCACGAATCACTGATATGAGATATCAAGTACTCACATAAGTGCATATTAATAGTAATGGTGTATTGGACTGACCCGTTATAAAAATGTTGCATGGTTTGTTGCATAAGTGTCATGAACGATTCTTAAATTGATAGTGTTATATGAAGTCCTTTGACCTGAAATCACTACGATTCCTACATGAGGAATTATATGTTTTAATATCATCAAACGTCACCTGTAACATGGTGATTATAAAGTTGATTTTTAGACATATAATAAATTATGTGGTGGAATGTGAGTGACCTAGATGAGATTTGTCCTCCTAGAGCTAACAATTTGGGTTGAGCTCGGTGAGCCAACTCGGCTCACCGGTGGGTTGGGTTGGTAAAATATAGGCTCATATTTTCGCGGGTCAAAGTGGGTCAAACCAACTTAACTCACATGAGTCAAAGTGGGTTCGAGCGGGGTTAATGTGGGTTGGCTCACTTTTTAATGTTTATTTTATTTTTATATTTTTAAGTCATTTTATAATTTTTTATATTTTTTTTCTAATTTTTTACCTTTTTAATTATTTTTTAATTATTTTTCCAATTTTTTAAATTAGGTGAGCCAACCCACTTAACTTACCAACCCGCGGTGAATCGAGTCGGGTTGATATTTTTTCAGTTCATCAGAAAAGTGAGTCGAGTCGACTCACTTTTAGTCTAACCTGGGTGAACCGGGTTGGTGCACTTTGACAACTCCAGTCCCTCCTATGTAACAAGAGTTATATTTATGGGCCTCTTGATAGAGTTAGACTACAAAATGCATGACCATGCTCAGAAGGGTAAACATGAGATGTTTATTTTCTGTATAGTCTACTTGGGCATCAAGAAAACATAAATTGAACTATACAAGGATGACACATTTCATGCCCTTATGTTCAATTAGATATTTGGACAAATGGACAATTCATATAGAATATTATCACAAATTAGGATACGTCAAATTGCTGACATTCTCAATATTTGGGCATTACTAATGTATTGCTAGATACCACTCACTATTTATGATATTAAATATAAAAGGTTTTATTTTAAGATCATAACTAGATATTAAAATAACTTATTTGGTCACACGCATACAACAAACCCACTAGGAATGTTAGAGATTCTAATCGGATTAGAATAATAATTTAATGGGTCAAACTCATAAGTGATAAGGTTAATGAGTGATGGTTAAACCTTAGCCACCACTCTATATATATTGCATAAGATGCACAACCTGGTATATATGAGTAGCCTCCATTTACTCTCCAAACACTACTAGCAGAGGTCAGGAGGGTTTCCAATTTCACTTGTTGGCGTGGATACATGTAGAGATGCGACTGCAACTGCCTCGTTTGCAATTTGAAAGGTATGATAATTGTTTTATATTAACGCCTTAATACATGTTTTCACAATAACGTTAAAAAACGGGGGGAATCCAATTGTTCCGCTGCACCCTGACCATGCTCGATTCCCTTCAATATTGTCCTTTAAACACTCCGGTAAACAAACTTTTGTCTTGGATTAAATAAGTTTTTACTCCCTGAAATATAGTCAAGATTTGGTTTTAGTCTCTATAATTTAAGATAAGTAGTCCTTCAAAAATTGAAAATACATCCATTTAGTGTCAGATTGGTTTACAATTGAGTAGAATTGATTAGTTAAAAAAGAGTGATGCAAGTTTTACGAAACACGTTGGACAGAAGTAATTTAAAATAAATTATGTGAAATTGATTTTACACTGTTGAGAATTTAAACCAAACAGACATTTAGTCCTTATTACACATCTTTACTACAAATTTTTACTATGGATTTAATACAAATTTTGATTGATAGGGACTGGAAATGGATGATTTTCATTTTTTTAGAGATTAAATCCACCAATTTAAAATAAATGAATTAAAATTAAATCTCGATTATATTTTTAAAACTTAAAATATATTTAACCCTTTTATCTTTTATTTTGTCATAAGCTAACTTCAGCGCTTTAATAACACCATTAAATCTTAGTGAAAGTTTAAAAAAAAAAGAAAAAAGAAAAAATCCTAGTGAAAAGGATGCTTGCTTGTAGTTAAATATTTGATAATTCAACTATTGGCACTTCAACCAGTTGCAAGTTGCTACGGCGACCTGGTATTCGCATGCTGGAGAAATAAGAAAACAACACAAAAAATTAATATATTTTAATGTTTGTTTAATTAAAAAATTATTTGAGAACTTTACAACTGTAAAGTCAAAAGAATTCACGCTATGAAAAGGTAATCATATTTTATAGTTTTGTCCCCCCCAATATATGTTTTATGATTATTATTAGATCAATAACAATATTTAAGTATGCGTGACATTTCGGAAAGACATGGTTAAGTTTTGCTAGTCCTCATTCCCATCAAAGACATGGTGAGGTCGGAGTTAAATGTGAAATTATGATCTTGTAACCCTATTCCGTTGGGTTTGGAAAAACTTATACAATTTGTTTGGTAGAGAAAAGGATATGTAAAGAAAGAAAATAAGTGAAAAGAAATTGGAGAGAAGAGAAAATGAGATAAAAATGAGGTGATTTTATAATTGTTTGATTTTGAGTGAAAAATAAGAAGAAAGAAAAGTTAAAAAAATGACTTTTTTTATTTGAGTAAAAAAAAAAAAAGTGAAAAGGAAGTAAGAATATTTTAAATCTCCAAAATTATCTTTATCAAGGAATTGGATGTTGGTGATTCGGTTCCACACCAGGTGTCTCTGAACGAGTTTAATCATGGACTTTCCGTGATTTGGTTTCGGTAAAAATTGTTGGGAATCTTTTATAAACAAATATCAATCCAATTTTAAGCTCATTACCTTAGATTATTGATAACTATGAGTTTCAAGGAATACGATCCATTACGCTTTGTCAAAATGCAGTGAAAACCTTTGGGTAGGCAACGAACGTCAAATGGAAGAGCACAAAAAACAAAAAGATTAGAGAAAAGATGGTGTTGTAACCTTCCTCAACCAAATCTCTTGAATTCCCAAAATCTGGACTAAAGTGCCAAGAATCCCGATGGGAGGGAGTATGGAGGCGGTGGATAATTTGGTGTCTTGGGAATTTTAACCGAGTAAACTAGCAAATTCGTCCATGACTTTTTTAGGGTCATGCAGTTTAGTCCCAAAGAAATAGAAAACCCCAATATAGTCCCTGACTTTTTGCTTTTTCTTTAACAATAGTCCAAATGTGTATTTTCCGTTAATTTTTTTACGATTTGTCACGTTTAGTGACATTCTGGCACACTATTTGTCATTGGGGCACAAAAATAATGTCATAGTGGTTGAGACCTACCAATGAAGAAGGGGAAGAAGAGAGAAAAGGGAGAATAAGGAAACATGCGACGATTGGAGTTAAAGTTTTTCAAGCTATAAATTTGACAAAACTACATCATTTTTGTGTTAAAGTGGACACTACAGTGACAAACAGTGTGACAGAGTGTCACAAAATGTGACACGTCGTAAAAAAATTAACGGGAAACACATAGTTGGACTATAGTGAAAGAAAAAGCAAGAGTCGGGGTCTATATTAGGATTTTCTATTTCTTAGGGATTAAACTGCATGACCCTAAAAAAGTCATGGATGAATTTGCTAGTTTACTAATTTTAACCAACCTATTAGAGTTCTCACTATACCAAAATAGGTCAAACTCGGTATCCACTCATATGGGCCCACATCAATGACTACGGTAGTTTAAATGGGCTCACCTAATGTAGATCACTTATAACGATCAGCCCAATTGACATAAATAGCTAATATAAATGTTTTAATATTTAATATGTAGCCCACAAAAATAATTATTAGAAATTAAAGATTGTTAGATTTCTAACAATCTACCAGTTGGACTTCATATTAACTTAAAAAAATTATATCACAAAAAAAACACTTTAGGCGCATAATTGTAAGCTATTTATACTTCTAGATTACCCTTTAACAATCTGGTCCATCTTATACATCAACCGAAAACTGCCACAGATTTTGCCACTCTGTAGTGCGACTAAACCTTGATGATCAGCGCAACCAATATACTTAACGACATAGATCAAATGTGGATGAATGGTATGGAAATTGCAAGTTGTGTGATCTAATACATGTTTATTTCTAATTGGTCCATAATTTAATATTTATAGAGGTCAAATAAAGCAATATAAATATATTGCATTAAAAGAGTTCAAAATAATGAAAAATAATAGACATCAATATTATTATGCAGAAAATCCAAAATATCCAAAATGTGCATAAAATTAATACAAAAATGACTCCCACTAAATTAAGGTACTATCAAGAATTACACCCATGTGAGCAACATGCTCATGAAATACTTTAGATGCCAAACCTTTAGTAAATGGGTCAGCTAACATATAATTAGTCCATATATGCTCTATGGAAATCTACTTATATTGAGTTCTCTTCTTTATAGCCAAGTACTTAATATTTATAAACTTGGACTTGTTTACACTCCTATTATTGATGGAGTAAAGCACTGCCGAGTTATTGTCACAATAAATTTTCAATGGCCTCTCTATGCTATCTACTACACATGAGCTAGGGAAAAAATTCGCAACCTTATTCTATGGTCGTACGCCTCAAAACAAGCAATAAACTCTGCGAACATGGTTGAAGTAGCTATGAGTGTCTACTTAGTAGACCTCCAGGAAATAGCTCCTCCATCCAACATAAAAACATATCCTGGTGTGGAGTGTTTGCTATCTTGACATCCAACCCAATCAGAGTCTTAATACTCAATGACCTCTAAGCTCTCAGACCTCTAATAGGTGAGCATGTACCCCCTCGTTCTCTTCAAATAACACATAACATGTTTTATTGCTTTCCAATGCTTCATTTTGGGATTACATAAATATCTATCCAAAACTCCCACTAAAAATGCTATATCATGATGAGTGCATACTTGAGCATACATTAGACTTTCCACTACTGAGGCATAGGGAATTTTGTCATCTCATCTCTTTCGAGATCTTTTTTAGGGCACTGATTGAGACTAAATTTGTCTCATTTGGCTATCGGGGTGTCCCCTGCCTATCTTTCATGCTGAATCTGTCTAATACTTTATTGATGTAGTTTTCTTGTGACAACCTTAGGATATCGCAAGAATGATCTCTTAGTATCTTGATCCCTAACAGAAAAAGAAGCTTCTCCAAGATCTTTCATCTCAAAATGCTCGTTCAGAAATTTCTCGGTTTCACCCAATAAACCTATATCGCTGTTGGCAAACAATATATCATTAACATATAACAAAAAAAATATATACTTACTCCCACTAAACTTATGATATACACAGTCATCTATGACATTAGCCTCAAAATCGTAAGAGGAAATGACCTAATGAAACTTGTGATACCATTGACGAGATGCTTGTTTGAGACCATAAATGGATTTCTTTAGTTTTCACACCATAGACTTTGGGTCACCTATCACAAAGTTTTCTGGTTGCACCATATAAATTGTCTCTTCAATGTCGCATTGAGAAATACCGTCTTAACATCCATCTGATGGAGCTCTAGGTTATAATGAGCTACAAGTGCCATGATTGTCCTAAAAGAATCCTTTGAAGACACTAGAGAAAAGGTTTCTTTGTAGTCGATGCCTTCCTCTTGAGTGAAGCCTTTAGCAACTAAGCGGGCCTTATATCTCTCAACACTACCCTTCGAGTCCTGCTTGGTTTTAAATATCCATTTGCAACCAATGGACTTCGCACCCTTAGGTAATTCGATAACATCCCACACATTATTGTCTTTCATAGACTTCATTTCATCCTTCATAGTATCAATCCATTTTTGAGAGTTGGACTTTGCATGGCTTGGCAGGAGTAGATTGGATCATTTTTTGTTAAACCAATGATATCCTCATGTCTTGGAGAAACACAATATAATTATTTGGAATTTCAATTTTCCTTTATCTAGTGGATCTCCTTAGTGGCATTTCTTGAGATTGTTGAGCTTGCTTAATGGGTATTTGAAGGAGAACCTCATTGTTGTCTTGTGTTGGGACAATGTCAGGAATAATTCCATTATTGTCATCTATTACTGGAGTAGGTACTGGAACAGTAATAGGCACGAGGACTTGATCACTATCAACGATGTGTTCTTCCTCAAAGACAATACTCCTTATGTTGTCTTCCTTCTGAAACTCAACATCCTCAAGGAATCCCGAGAGTGTTCAGGATAGCCAACGAAATAGCAGCTAATAGTCCTTGATTCCAGCTTGCTTTCATGCGGCCTATAAGGACGAGCCTCAGCTGGACAACCCCAAGTGTGTAAGTACTTTAGGCTTGGCCTTTTACCAATCCATAGCTTATAAGGAGTTTTGTTAACTGCTTTACTTGGTACCCTATTTAGGATGTAAACTACAGTCTTGAGCGCTTTTCCCCTGACTTTGGCAAGGAAGAATGACTAATCATACTTGTCACCATATCCTTAAGAGTCTTATTTCTATGTTCTGCAACAACTTCGTGCTTGGTTTCCCAGGCATATTATACAGAAGAATGATGTCATATTCCCATAGGAAAAGCGCAAAAGGCTATGGATGTTGTTCACTTGATCCATCATATCTACCATAATATTCACCTCCACGGTCAGATTTGACAACCTTAATTTTCTTTCCAAGTTAAAGCTCAACTTTAGCTTTAAAAGACTTAAATACGCCTAGGGATTGGAACTTCTCATGAATTAAAAATAGGTAGTCGTACCTTGAATAGTCGTATATGAATGTAATGAAATATTGTTGTCCATTCTAAGATGTCGTAGGGAATGGTTCACATATATCGGTGTGAATTAATTACAAAACGTCCTTTGCCCTCTCGACACCTAATTTTCTAGAGTTTGTTCGTTTACCCTTAATACACTCAACGAAGACCTCAAAGTTCGAAAGTCTAAGGGTCCAAGAATCTCATCCTACACAAGCCTTTGAATTCTTTGTTTAGAGATATGGCCTAAATGCTTATGTCAAAAGGTGGTTGAGATCTCATTTAATTTACGCTTCGTGCCATAACAATCAATGTGAAGGATTTCTTTATTGGAACTAACTACATCTAGCATTTATAGATTATCAATTAAAGAACCGATACCAACACAATTTGAATTTTGAAAGTGACCAAAATTATTTCCAAATGAAAAATTAAAACCGTATTTGTTCAAATTGGAAATTGAAATTAAATTCATCTAAATGATGGTGCTACAAAAGTCTCAAACATATCTAAATAAAATCATGTCTTCAATTGTAACCTGAAAGTCCCAATTGCCTCCATGGTGACCTTGTTTCCATCTCCATCATATATAAATCCAAGTACCATGTGGTGCAAAAGCTAAATTAACTTCAAAACATACAAAAGGGAGAAAATTACACTTCTTTCCACGTTAGGAGGCGTACTTGGAACACTCTTTCTTCATGTACCCAGGCTTCTTGTAGAAGAAGCAGGTAGGTGTTTTCTCATCCTTCTTAACTTTCTTTTGCTGAAAAGTCCTTTTTGCAACATCCTTATTGTTCTTTCTCTTCTTATTCTGAGAGTTCGAGGCTAAATGAGAACTTTTAGTCTTCTCTCTTTGTTGCCTTTCCTCTTCTTGCACACAGTGAGAAATAAGTTCATCCAAGGTCCATTTATCTTTCCGAGTATTATAAATCACCTGGAACTTCCCAAAGTGTGCAGGAAGAGAAATCAAAACTAGGTGCATGAGCAAGTCATTGGACATCTCTAACTTTAGTGCTTTCAATTTTGACGCGAGATTAGACATTTCCATAATGTACTCATTTATGTTTCCTTTGCCTTTGTATCTCATAGAGATGAGCTTGGAAAGTAAATTGCTTCAACATCCTTCTCATTACGGGTTAAATACTTGTCAACAACATCAAGGAAACCTTTTGTGCTATGGATCTCATAAATAGAGCCCCAAAAAACTTCTGGAACAGATCGCTTCATGATCATCAAGCACATTCGATTTGAGCGTTCCCATTTTACAAACTTATCCTCCCTCGGCTTCTCCGAAGTTGGAGTGGGTTTCTCAGCCTGAAGTGCTGGATCAAAATCCATGCAACCGAGAATTATCTTGATTGCTTCCTTCATGACCTTAAAGTTTGTCCCATTAAACATTGAGGTATAATTAATTTGAGCAGACATGTCAATAGCACTAGCAACAACAATTGTAATAGAATATAGATACACTTAATTACATGCTCATATATAATAAACAGGGATTAAGCATACACATACATACAAATATATATATATATATATGCAAACAATTATTTATTATAGATCCAACAAGATACCAAGCACTCCACCAAACCCAATGCCTTTAGGCATGCAAGTTGGTTTGTAAACGGTACTCTCACGCAACGATCAAACATTGACAGTCAATTTTCTAAGGTGAAAGCCCATCTTTGGATAGAAGATCACCCACATGAACAACTAGCTTTATAACAGTCACATGTTTACTGTCACATGCATAAGATTATTCGGTCAACTTGTGTCTCACCTTTTGGTGGAAGCATAACCCACATGAATAACTTCATACTAACATCCATGTAATTTTAATTAAATCAATTTCTACAACAGAGATTGTTTTGACAATATATTGCATCAACTAATTTAATTAAAAATTACTAGACAAATTCAAAAAAAGATGGTATATAATTTGTCAAATTTATACTCAAATATGATACTAGTGAATAAAAAAAACTGTAATTCGAATTACATAACCAAAAAAATTTCAAACTTCATAATTGTAATAATTTATACATTTAAAATTCAATTGTTAAATCTAAAATTGAATTAGCGGGATGGTTCAGTTGTGTGACCGTTTTCCCCCTGACTTACGATTTTTTTTTAAATTCAATTTTTCTATTTACAAACCCAAAAAAGAAAAATGAAAAACACGAGATTCGAATTCAGAACCTCTCAAGAATGAGCAACCAAATTAACCACCGCAACAGGAAGAAACATTTGATAATTTTCACATTAATAACAATTATGTGGTCCAAAATTATGCAATACAGTCAAAAAAATAAAATGTTAAGAATGACACTAATATATCCAACAATCATCGCACACTGAAGATAAATTCTAAACGGCAAATATATCTAGAGAAATCAATGCACATTGAAGAGAAAAATCACAACCTTTATTAAATTTACAACTTTTTGTGCGATTATACCATGCTTTTTTGCTTTCAATTTCTATAACCAGTCAAACCAGTATGTAATGGGAATAAAAAATGACAATTGTAACAAAAAAATGAAAATTGTATTGCGTTATGGATCCTTTGAAAGAAAAGGAATAAAATGATGATATAAAGATATTTGAATGTTACAGTGCCAATACCCTTATTAGAACGTAATACAATATATATATATATAGACACACTCATTATGAATATAGAGATGATTTTTTGTTGGCTTTGATGCCAATTGTTTGGAATTTTTGATAAACAAATATCAACACAATTTTAAAGTCATTACGTCAGATTATTGAGAACTATAAATTCCAAGGAATATTTGGATCCATTACGCTTTGTCAAAATGTAGCGAAAACCTTTGGGGTAGGTAACAAATGCCGTATCGAACCTCCTATTGTGAATTGAACGTCGAACGAAAAAGCACAAAAAACAAAAGGATTAGAAAAAAGATGGTGTTGTGGCATTCTTCAATCAAATCTCTTGAATTCCCAAAACTAGGATAAAGTGCCAAGAATTCTGATTGGAAGGAGTATAGAGCCAGTGGATGATTTGGTATCTTGGAGACTAATACCTCTAAAGCGACTTATTTTAACCAACCTACTAGGGTTCCCACTATGCCGAAATAGGTCAAGCTCAATATTCACTCATATGGGCCCACATCAATGCCTACAGTAGTCTAAACGGGCTAACCTAAGGCAGATCATTACCGATCATCCTAATTGACGTAAATAAATAATATAAATGTTTTAATATTTAAAAAATAATTATTAAAAATTTCTAACATAAATCACTCCTTTTAATATATTTTCTTCCAAACACATCCATAAATGTTATGCGAATTAGTTATTAGCCTATTGCATGTTTGCATCCTTGTTTTACATTTTCAACGTTAGTTCACTATAAAAGAAATCCATATAAAAAAATCCAAATGCAACATAAAAGTTTTAAATTAATATTGATACTTGTTCTTAGGGCTAACCAGTTACTACACAACTTGATCGAAAGTCGGATAATTAGTTCCTACTTGATTCATCACTCGGACAAATAAACTGCCCAGATAAGCCGGATGATTCGAATACACGGCTAAAGAACTGAGTGACACTTGCGCTGTAACGGGAGACACGTCTTCAGTTGCATGCATCATACGTGTACACTATTTATTATTGGCACTAATTACAAGGAAATCATCTACATTCCACACCAGACACCTAGAATAACTTATATTGATGGTAAACCCACTAAGCAGTTAATGAATTTATGCCCGTGTAGATTACTAAAGCCTATAAATATTGCACGATAGAGAAAATACGAAGATTTCTTTGGAACCATACTCAAATAATACACAAAACTGACTTCTGGGTTGAGTGTCTTGCAGGTACACTCTACCATTCACCTTCGACCATTGTTGGATACTGAGCTTCTTGGATACTAACAAGAACACCAAGAACATATTGGAACCGTATGTGGGAAACGATAAATTCTTATTCCAACCATCTCTCTTTTCGAGCTAAAACACTTTAATCTTCATCAACACCATGGCAAAACAACCCAGAACAGTTGACCTCCATCTAGGTCTTACTGTACCGCCCTTTGTAACCCAAACACAAGCCCTAACTTAAGCTCCATGTTTTGTCAAACACAGCAACATCATCATCAGATTCACCCACGTCCTCCACCACCTTATTATGGTTTCATGCCAGAGATGCATCAATCTTATTCAACACACCCTCATCCTTTGGTGCAACATCTCATGCCAAGGATTCAGGAGTTGGAACATTTTCGTGACAAGAGAATTCAAGGTGAAAGGAGACAAAGAAGAGAAGACAAGGGTAGGAGATCTTCATATGTTTCTGGAAGAACACAACGTTATTTCAAACTTCCTTCCCATTATGATTCTTACGACCCATATGATTGGACACTTACTAAGTCACCATCTGAAGTGGAGTTTTCCTCTGACTCAACAAGTAATGATGGAAGAAATAGAACACGTTCTGAACATCGTAGATACAACCCTAGTTGAACAATTGGAACACGACGCGATCAAAGACGAAATGAAGAAGGAGCAAATCAAAAGACCAATAATCCAGGAGGAAATAATGCGCAAGCAGCGCAAATCAACATGATGAGAAATATGTTCGGAATAGCTCAGATGGGAATCCCCAACCTATTTCAACCGGTCATAATCCCTCAACCGGTTGTAAATCAACATCTGATTCAGATGTTACACTTTGGTGCATAAACATATCTTTCATTTGCTTTACCATTCACTGAGAGATTGATGAAGGTTGAATTTCCAAAAAAGTTCTTTAAGATTTCGTTACCAATGGCTGCATATGCTGGAGACATTGATCAGGGAAAGCACTTGGATGCTTTTACTAATGAGATGTTATGTTTGGGAGCAAATGAAGACGTACGTTATAGGACGTTTCCTCGTTATTTTAAGGATGAGGCCCTGGCATGGTTCAAAACCTTACCCATCAATTCAGTGGATAAGTGGGATGATATCACCATTGCACTTGCAAAGAGATTTGCATTTTCTGGAGATGTACCTAGAGATTCCCAAACTCTAGGAAAGATCAAGCAAGAGCAGCATGAGTCCTTGAGATCTTTCTTATCTAGATTCAACAAGGAGGCCTCCTTGACTTCTAATCTCACAGATGTTGTGCAACTATATATTGCTGTTGATAATCTTCAACCCACTAATCCCTTATCCATTAAAGTCGCCAAGAACAAAGTCTATACCATGGTTGATTTCAGATTTAGAGTCGCTCAGTTCATTCAACATGAAATTCATTAAGAGCATGCGAGTTCTAATAAGAGTTCAAATAAGGGGAAGGAGAAGAGCATGCCATCTGTGAAGGATAATAAAGAAGTCAAAGAGAAAAATAAGTTTAAAGGAAGATATGATGAGTATGCCCCATTAATACCTATCCGGCTAATGATGAGTATGTCTCATTAATGAGTTTGCTACAATAAGCACACAATTCCACTTGAGGGCTAACGCTCAACTGGATAAATGAAAATATTGCTCTTTTCACCAAGGGCATGGTCATGACACAAATGATTGTATCCAGTTGAAGGATGCAATACAACAGTCAATTAGAGCTGGTTGTCTGGGTCAGTTTATTAAAAAAGAACGAGAGGATGAAGGTGAGAAGAAGAAACAAAGGAAGCATAGGTCAAGAAGCTCGATTGAGGAATCCAGATCAAGAAGGAGAAGAAGATCAAGAACGCCAAGGAGGGAATGTTCTCATAGAGTAGACAGGAGGGATAGAGGTAGGGATAGAGATAGAGAAAGGCGTTCGTCACCAACAAAAGAGGAGCAAGATCCCCAACCCTATATTTGTATCAATACCATATTTGGTGGTTTTGCTGGAGTAGAGTCTTCATCCAATTCCAGAAAGAATAGTTTAAGAACCACCATGTCTGTAGACGACCAAGTTGCTATAAGGGAGACAAGGGAACTGACACCAGCTATTACCTTCACAGATGATGACATTGAAGCTGTAGGTTCAAGTAATGATGATCCCATGGGAATCAAAGCTATAATTTCCAATGCTGAGGTCAAGCGAATTTTGATTGATCAAGGAAGCTCAACAGATGACTTGGTGGTTCTTCTTTTGCTTTGTCGGTCACTCAGTCGGGTCCCAGTGCTGAATAACCAAAGAAAAAGATAATTCTGTACATTTACTTTAAAACAAACTTTAATTTTAATGAGTCAAACCTTCGAACGGTTGTGGATAGGGTTCTTTTCAAGCCTACTGTCCAGCTTAGCTTCCAAAAGCACAACGTTATGGATTTACTAAGAGATGTTTGCCGCTCAACTCTTAGAGCAACATCTATTTTATAATATAATTTAAATGATGTATTGTTAACATAAAAATATAATTTTATACTGACTTTTATTCATACTTTAACATATTATTATCAATTTTAAATCTATCACAAGACCAACTTATTTATTTGTCAAATTCAAGAGAAAATGAAAACCTGATTCTATCCTTCACTAAGGCATATTTGATCTTTTTTTCTAAAATATGTTTTATATTTTTTAAAATATTAGTATCAGGATTCTCATTTGACATTGATGAAACGTTCAATGTTTGGAAGGTGAGGTTTTTTAGTGCATGTTTGTGTAGTCGTTTGCCTGTTTCATCCTTTCACATCTACGTTCATCTCAATCCATTAATTTTTTGCTTCTTGAAATTGTGCATTGGAATGTGAAATCTTGTCTCGGAACGTATGTATTTCAGAGACGTTAAATCAAACATAGTATTAGTTTTTTTTAACACATAATCTTTTCTTTCTCTTCAGATTGAAATTTAAATCTTTATTATTTGTAATTCTTTGAGAAAATTTGTAATACTTACTCTCCCTAAATACAAAATAATTATTTTTAATTTGGTATTTTTTATTATTTTCTTTAGAATTTTCAAAGTAAGATAAGTTAATAATAATCCATGTCAAATGTCATTATTTTATAAAAAGAAATACATACTACTATAAGAATTAAAAAAAAAATTAAGTCTTTTCTTTTTCTTGTTTTCTATATTGAAAAATCCAAAATCCTCCTCCATTCTTACTTTCTTAAGCAAGCTATTCTATATTGCCCATTTTTTTTAGCAAAACGTTAAATATTTAATTAATTTTAAAGAAAATATGAGTAGCAAACTAGCCGTCAAAAAATTTAAAAAGAGTAGTAAACTAAAACCAAATCAAAATCCACCCTCAGCGCTCTTCAACGGTCCTTTTTCTTCAAACGGCTATATTCTCTCTCTCTCTTTCTCTCTCTCTCTGTTCATTCTTTCTAATTCTAATTTCCAATAATTCTACTTCTCATCCCAATTTCAAATCCTCAAAATTAACAAAAACAAAACTGCAATTTCCTGGAAAACCCATTTTCATTTTCTCGGGAAAAAACAATTCCCTGTTTCTTCCCAGGAGCAATTCGAATACCAAGCAATTCACCAATCCCTTTTCTATTTTCACAGGTTAGTACTCCGATCGTTTCCTAAATTGGTAAATTTCTCATCTTTGCTTCTGGGGTGGGGTTCCCTCAAAGTCCCCTTCGGTTTCCCAGGGAAGTATAACGGAAAAGGTTCCAACGTAGGTTCCAAAAATTCTGAGAGAGAGAGAGAGAGAGAGGCATGAACCTAAATTTAGCATCTTTCTATATAGTTTCTGTGTCCTTCACATTATAGGTTATTGAATCATTCTCAATTTCCTCTTTCCCACATTCTAAATTGGCCATATCCGTGTTTTGGTCCCTTGCCCTTCTTTTAATTGTGTTACTGCATTTGGTTACAATTTCTTCCAGCTTGCTTTGAAACTTGTGATGCTGAGTTCTGGTTGAATCTTGGGGTTCAATTAATTTTGTTTTCTTATCTTCAATTTTTTTCTCATTGGATTCAGAAAAATTGTCTTGCATGGATTAAATGATGCATTTGTTTGTGCTCTACTAATAATTGACATTTCAGAAAAACCATTCAGATCAAGGTGTGGAATTTTTTGGCTTCAATTTTTTCCCACTAGCAGTAATGTGGCATTTCCAGTGTATCTCTTTTGCTTGTTTTCTCTGAGCCCTGGTGGCTTCATCCTTGTGATAATGGTGTGGGATTTTGGTTTCAGAAATATTTAGTAAAGAGAACAGTAGATGCTGGTTAGTCTGGCAAGCAATTCACTATTTAGCAACTAAAACATATATTTGAGCCATAACCTGATGAGATCAATGGCAACCTCTTGTGCATGGGCCATGGAATTTCGACATAAACCAAAACCCATTTCTATGATTTCTTGTGGCAACAGCCCTCAACACAATATTAACATGCTGTCATTTAAAGTGATTTATACTTTATAGTATATTATGCATTCATGCTTTTTGTTACTACCATTTAATCGATAAGTAATTCTAAATTGGAAATAGATTCCTCTTGGGGTTACCTGTTTGAATTACTAATCATGGATTTTCAATCTGTTGCAACTGTTTGTTACTAGTTTCTATATCTGTAATACATCAACTTTTGTCAATTTAGAAAGACACTTTCTATCTTTCAAGTTTCATCCTAGTTGATTTTTGGGGAAATGTTTTAAGAGTTTTTTTTTTTTAGGGCAGATAAAAGTTCTCCAAAATGTCTAAACCACAAAATGATCCTGTTCTGCAAGCTGAAACAACATGTGGATCACTTCTTCACGAACTTCAGGTACACAACTTCTGTTGAAATTTTCTTTCCTGCCTCCCCCTCCTCAGGCCAATTAAAGAATATTTGGCAAACTGTGAATAAAATCTTTGGTTTGTATTGATTTATTTTTCCAAATTAGATAATATGGAATGAAGTTGGGGAGTCTGAGACTGAAAAAGATAGGATGTTGTTTGAGCTCGAACAAGAGTGTCTAGAAGTGTACAGAAGAAAGGTAGATAAAGCTAATCGGTCTAGAGCTCAAATAAGGCAGGAAATCGCTGATTATGAGGCAGAGCTTGCAGCTATCTGTTCAGCAATGGGAGAGCGACCAGTGCATATTAGGCAGGTTGGATATTTTATGATTTGCTAATTTTCTGATTGCTGTTTTAGGTCTTGTAAGTTGTATGTGTGTATTGCTTAAACAGGATGGGAAAAACATAGCCTGTCAAATAAAACTATGTTTGATGACATATTTGTATGACGATAATTTGGAATGATTGATGAAGTTAGTTTTTTAGTATTAATAAAAGCTTATAAAAAGATTTGTGTCTATACTGTTTCCAGTGATTACTATGTACCAAATCTAGCTGTTGAATAGAGAGCTCTTATAGTTTTCTTAGTTGTTACTGTCAGGTTTTTCTGTCAAGACTTTTTATTATCCAGTTGATCTACTAAGAAAAGGAATTGGTTCTTTCTTGTCTTTTTGTTTTTTTAGTCTGATCAAAAGGCTGAGAGCTTGAAAGAAGAGCTAGCAAGAATTCGCCCAGAGTTGGAGGAAATGAGAAAAAGAAAGTCTGAGCGTAGAAATCAATTTATAGAAGTTCAAGAGCAGATTCAAAGTGTCTCAAATGAGATGTATGGTGCAACAGAATATATACCAGCCATTGTAGATGAAACTGATTTATCATTGAGAAAGCTTGAAGAGTTGCATACACAGCTTCTTGCACTTCAAAAGGAGAAGGTCGATAATTTACTTCTACTTCATTTATATTTATATATATTTCTTGTTTTATCAACTTAAAACATCACATTTTGTTGCTTTTTGTTACTGAATGCTTGTATTCTTTTATGCAGAGTGATCGCCTCAAGATGGTTCAAGATCACCTCTCCACTTTAAATTCTCTTTGTTCAGTGCTTGGTTTGGACTTTAAGCAGACAGTCAGTGGTGTTCATCCTAGTTTAGGAAATTCAGAAGGATCTATTAGTGTAAATAATGATACCATTAGGCAATTAGCTGTTGCTATACAAGAACTGCGGGAAGTTAAATTACAGAGAATGCAGAAGGTAAAGACTGTTTTAGATACAAAACATAACTTTGTATTTATAATTTCATGTTATTTCCTCTGGTTGAAAATTATATATTACTTATGGTCTGGCAGCTCCAAGATCTAGCAACAACAATGTTGGAGCTCTGGAATTTGATGGATACACCTATCGAAGAGCAACAGATGTTTCAGAATGTTACTTGTAATATAGCTGCTTCAGAACATGAAGTAACTGAACCAAACACCTTGTCTGAGGACTTCATTAATAATGTGAGTTATTAGTTACTGAAAAAAATAAGAACTAGATTTCTTGATTTAAGTGGTTCTGACTTCCTGGAAAAATAATAATTTCATGCAGGTTAAGGAAGAAGTATCTAGATTAGAAGAGTTAAAATCAAGCAAAATGAAAGAGCTTGTTTTAAAGAAAAGAGCAGAGCTAGAGGAGATCTGTCGAAAGACTCATTTGGTTCCAGAAATTGATAGTGCAGTGGAATATGCTGTTGAAGCTATAGAGTCTGGTAATTTCCAAGTGAGATACCACAGGATGAGTTCAATTATTTGTTCTGTAAACTTAAAGTCTGCATCTTCCTTTCTTATGCAGGATCTGTAGACCCTGCTTGTGTGCTTGAACAAATTGAACTTCAGATTGCCCAAGTCAAAGAGGAAGCTTTTAGCCGAAAAGAAATACTTGAAAAGGTTGAGAAATGGTTGTCAGCATGTGATGAAGAGTCTTGGCTTGAGGAGTACAACAGGGTTAGTATCTTTTGATCTTCCTTATTCTTCGTCTTGTTAATTTACATCAAATAACTCATCGTAACATTGAATGGTGTGTTTCAACTGTTGGATTGCTTGTGAAATTCAATGTTTATAAGAAGTTATTGAATAGTGTAAGTGGATGATCCCCCCTCCTGTATTTGTCATACTCAGTTTATTAATTTTACAGTACATCTGTTTCTTCCAGGATGAAAACCGATACAATGCTGGGAGAGGTACTCATCTTGCTCTCAAGCGAGCTGAGAAAGCCCGTGCCTTGGTTAACAAAATTCCAGGTATTTAGTTGTTGGCCATACGCCATCTTGGTCAATGATACTAACACAATTTTCCTTGTTTTATATTTTGTTTGCATATAGCACATTTGTTTATTAGTTTAGAATGTCTTGTTAATTTTTTTTTTTTGGTTTGTATACAGCAATAGTAGACAGTTTGACTTCAAAAACTGTAGCATGGGAAAAAGATAATGGCATTGAGTTCATATATGATGGTGTAAGTACTCTAAGAGATACCTTCAATGAGCTATTCTCATAAGGAATTATTGGAGATCTTTGTGTCTGTTAGTTGGTTGCTCAAGTAAGTCTTTGTCAAACTAATTTTTGCTGTGTGTGACTTCCTACCTTCTAGACCCGTCTGCTCTCTATGCTTGAAGACTACACCTTATTACGACAAGAGAAGGAGCAAGAACGCCGTAGGCAGAGGGTATTAACCACTTATTGCCTTTAAATATTTCTCCAAAATAAGTTTTCTAGTTATAAGAGAACCAAGGCAACATTTTATTCATCTATGTGATCCAACAAATAGATTGTTGTGTGTTTTCTTCACAACTTGTTAAAATATTACATTTCTGTTTAGGACCTGAAAAAACTTCAGGGACAAATGATAGCAGAACAGGAATTACTATATGGGTCAAAACCAAGCCCTTCAAAGCCCCAGAGTGTAAAAAAGGCACCTAAGACACCTAGGACTCCAGGTGGAAGTGCAGCTAGTAGAAGAGTCTCCCTTGGAGGATCAATGCTGCAAACTCCAAAAGCTGATTCGAAAGCCACAAGGAAGACTGACAAAGTGAACCAAATTGAGCAACTAGGTTACCTAGATGATGGTGCTTCATATTTATCATCAGGTAGTTTCCTTTTACTCTACTGTTCTTCCACCTCATATTTTAGTCTCTGGCTTACAGATTTCCAACTTGGTGTAAGTAATCTTTTTTCTTCGTGTTTGGTTGAAAAGAAAGAACAGGGATCAAGCAAATTTCTTAAGAATTTGTTGCCCTTAGTTTTGGCTCAAGTGTAAGAGAGGGGGGGGGGGGGGGGGGGTTGTATGGGATGTGGTAGGTTCTCTAGGTCCAAATCCTGCTAAGCAAAATATATATGTAACTTTCTTGTCTCCATCATCATCATCATAGCATTTTTCATTCTGTAAATTTTCTTGTCAAAATGAATGACATAGCAGCCTCCATCTAAACAAGATCTCAAAGATTGTAACATACCTGCTTATGTTTTACTTGGATATAGAAGAAAATTCTCCAATAGTTAAGTGTCAACTTGCCATCTAAAATACAGCCTCAAATATTGTTGGATACCTGTTTATGTTTTCCTTTGTTTTAGAGGAAGATTCTTCACCGGATTCTCCCACGTACTATTGATGATGGCTTTTTGGTAAGGCTGTATGTGGCACCAAGGAACTACCTAGGCATTTTTTTGTTTGTTGCTGAAGGTGGAGGTCAAAGCCACATCTCAGCTGGTAGATTTTCCCATAATTTCTTGCTGGTACATCTAGCATTTCTTTGATGTTTGTGTTTCACATAATTTGCACAAACAGGCTTTATATGATGTATAGTTTCAAACATACTTTCAATTTTCAAATGAGTGCATACATTTAGAATACTTATGAGTGCTTTTATTTTCCTTGTGCTCATGCAGCTAGAAGAGGACTAGACATTGCTGGTATTCCTATGAGAAAATACTCACTTGGTGCTGGAAATGTTAGGGATATAGAATCTCCTTTGACAAGAAAACCTTTTTCTCCCATCTCTTCAACAGTATCATCAAAAGAGAATGTGGCAAAGGGTGCAGATGAACTGAATATACAGAATGAGAAGTTGCAGAAAACATTAGCAGTTAACAATTTGACATTCATTACTAGTAGTACCTCCTCAAAGACAGCCACTGTGGTAGATGAAGAGAATAGAACTCCAAAGGCAATGCCTATTCCTGTTTCCACCACACCTTTGACAGTGTCAATTCCTATGAATATGAATATGTCCATGACTCCAGCTCCTTCTTCAGTTCCTTTTGGAGGTGACATGGTTAAAGAGATTGAATATTCCTTTGAGGAAAGAAGGCTCGGTTTTTTGTTAGCATGATATTTTGGTTGGTTTGTTTTTTTTTTCTTCCTTTGGTATACCTGTGATGACAATCACAAGTCAAATGTAATTGGCTTCCCAATTATGTACATAGTCTACAAGAAGTGGACATGGACTTGGGTGTGGAAAGAGCTAATGCAAGATTTTGCAATCTTATTTGATTTATTTTCTTCACTATAAAAGTTTCATCTGAAAACTGTTTTGCTGTCGTGGCCATTTGGTGCCAAGCCTGCTCTTCTTCTTGGTTTGATCTCCACTGCAAATATAGAAAAAAAAACACTTGTGGTTTGTATTCAATGTAATAATGTGGGAGATCACATGCACTTCAAACCAAAAATACACCTATCGTTATTCAACAGATGTTTGTAACATATGTGGGAGATCACATGCACTTCAAACCAAAAATGCACCTATGGTTATTCAACAGATGTTTGTAGCATATGTGGGAGATCACATACACTTACCAAAAATACACCTATGGTTATAGATGTTTGTTGCATCAGGTTGCCTTTACTTTTTTGTTTTTGTTTTTTATTCTTTTATTTTTTTGCTATCTGTCTACAAATATTGACTAATTTCTGAAGCTGAATTAGTTAGTATTAAATCAACAAGTAGAAAACCAATGGGTGGTTGGTTTGCTATGTTTGATTTCCTTGTATAAGTTCTTGGCATTTAGTATTGTATATGGAAAAAACCCGCTAGGATTATCTTTTATAAGGTTCTCTCCTCGAGTAGGATTATCTCCTGTATAGGATAATCTAAAAAAGAAATCAACAAAGAAAAGAACAGTAATTATCAGTTTTATCTACTGCAATTTTAGTTGTATTCTAAGTATTAAAAGTAATAATGTGGGAGATCACATGCACTTCAAACCAAAAGTACACCTATGGTTATTGGGACCGGATCCTCTCTAATTAAAAATAAAAATTGGATGAGACCTCGGCCGTTTAAATCTTTATTGCATGAATTAAATAAAAAGAAAAATGTTGATACAAAATTTTATAGTCGTTGTATTGTGACCGGACACTCTAGGTCTTTTTGACCGTACTAGTGCAAAAATAAATATAAATTACTACAATAATGTGGTAAGAAAAATATTTACCTTGTTTGGGGTGAAGAATGACAACGTGGCAAGGGTTGGAACAAGGCGCCAATGGAGAAAGCGCCATACATAAGTGAGATTGGTGGGAGGCGCTTAAGGGTGTAGCACTTTACATGGGAGGTGCTAAAGGGTCTAGCTCTTTACATACAAGGCGCTAGAGGGTATAGCTCTACATGCTCTGCCATGTAGAGGCGCTGGAAGTAGTGACGCCTTACATTGGCGTCTTTCTGCCAAGCGCTTCCAACTTATCCATCAATCCCCCAACCCCTGCCACGAATATATTCGCTGAAGCGAATTCAGCGAATATATTCGCGAGAATATATTCGTTTGAGTGCATCATACCGTGCCATAGTAATGGAATTGAGTGTATAAATAGAGTTGTGCCATATATGAGAGAATTTATTAGGTAGCAACGTTACTCTGTATGTGCTCATATTACAATTCTTAGTTATTTGTGTTGGTTTAATTTGTGTTTGTATTTTGATATTTGAAAAATGAGTCAAATTATTACTTTTGTTTATTGGAGTGGTAGAAAATATGAAGGTGTTCAGGGTATAATGTTTGAAGGTGAAAAGAGATCTATTCAGATAAAACTTGGAATCAGTTTTGATTTGTTGAAAAGAAAGATTTTTAAAAAATTAAATCTTTCATCTAATGAAATTGTTTCTAGTTTGACGTGTAGATTTTTAGTATCACAAAATCCAACCAAATATACAGGTCTTCAAATATGTGACGATGAAGATGTGGAATGTATGGTCCAAGCTTTTGAGCAGCAGTCGTTGATGACAGTGCTTGAATTATATGCAGACATTGACAATGTTGGCAGTTCATCATTACCTATACAACATTTTCAATTGGGTACTCAACTATCATTGGGGATTGAAGATCAATGCATACATCAAACTGGAGGTGTAACGGTCGAGGAGGATGTCAACAATGCGGAACCTGAAGGTGAACAAAATGAAGTTTTTTTAAACATGGATATGAACATGGGGTGCGAGGATAGTGACGATTTGAATGAGGAAGCCGAAGTCCCTGAGAGGGATTCATCTGATACAGATGTTGAGGGAGACTTTGATGCAAATACTAATCATGTCATGCCCCCGTCATTTACGGCGAATTCACCAGATTCATTGTCTTATCGTGAACACAATGAACGTCAAGAAGGTAAATAGTTACTAATATGATAATTTTCGTATTTCTTTTGCCATCGTTACTGAATGCAATTTTTTATATGTATAGGTGCAACAGTAGATCCTTATTGGAATTTAACCCCTCATTATAAGTTTGTAAATTGGGAGCACCCTGATGAAGAGATACAGTTTGGTGGGTTGGAAGTTCCTGGATCTTGGCGATTAGGAGATGAATTGTATGTTGGATTACAATTTGATAGCAAACAGGTTGTCCAGATTGCTGTGAAGCACTAATCAATGAAGATACACCAGACATTTTTTGTGGTGGAGTCTAAGCCAACTTATTTGACCTTGAAGTGTCCAAACTATTCACAAGGTTGTCCGTGGCGGATGAGAGCAATGATAGGTAAGAACTCAAATAAATGGGTCATTTCTAAATGGGGTGGTCGACATACATGTATGAATGCAATGCTATCTCAAGAACACAGAAAGTTAGATTCTGACTTTGTGGCCTCCTGCATCTACGGTATGATGTTTTCATTTGATACAATTTATTTGGATAGTCAAATTTTTTATACTAATTCTGAATATATGGCCTAATGTAGGAATGGTCGGCATAGATCCATCAGTCCCCATTGCAATGATATAAGAAAGGATTAATGGGCATAACCAAAAGAATGAGTTAATTTTGTGTGACATTTATTTATGTAGAGACTAGGGAAAATTACTAACATCTGTTAACTCCATCTTATCGAAAATGAGTCTATAGTCAGCAACTGACTTGTGGTGAACAATGTATGTCTGACCACCACTCCACCTGCTCATTACCATAAATACAAAATACATATCACATACTTATAAATCATATATTTAAACTGAAAAAATAATAAATTATTAGAGCATTGTGTACCGTGCACCGAGCGACAAATCATCTTGCTCCATATCAGGTGCTTAAGGCGCAATGCAAGGGAAACGTGACCATGCCCACAACTGTACGAGTACACAGCCCCCACCAATCTCCTTTCTGGCATAATCGGTGGCCTTACATAATTCACGATACAAATAACTGAGCACTGCGGACCCCCAACTATACGTGCCGGCCACCTCTAAATCCGCAAGCAACGGTAAATATCTCAAGGATGCATAGCGACCTGAATGATCTGGGAATAATAAACCCCCCATTATACGTAAAATGTAGGCTCTAGTAAATCTTTGAATTTGAATTTCATTGTGGGCGTGTAGCGCGAAATCACCAAAATGTTGGTCAAGCCACTTCATTCTAAGTCTACCACTGTTCAACTCCTCCTCGGGCGGGGCTACCCCCAACAACTCATGTACTAGGGGCTGCCAGTTACCAAATGTTACGCCGGTAACCGCTTCACCATCCACTTTGAGGCCCATTTGTATGGCAACATCCTGCAGACTAATGGTGCACTCCCCTGATGGCATGTGAAAAGTATGAGTCTCGGGTCTCCAACGTTCTACCAAAGCCGATATTAATGTATGCTCAACTTGAAAAAAAATCAAGTTGAGACACACCATAAAACCCGGACTGCCTTAGGAGAGGTATAATTTGAGGAGGAATGAGCTCACCACGCATTTGTCGGTCGCCCGCTCGTCTAACATGTAACACTCTATCATTTTCACCGTTCCAAATGCACTCAGAAACATGGACATCTTGTAGACGCAATAGTGATTTTTCTTTTGTACCAGGATGAATAACTCTTTCACAAGCTATTGCAATACAAAATGATTCAAAATAAACAAAGCTTCAGAATACTCACTCCATCTCTCAAAACTCAATTAACTAACATTACCACACTACACCACACATATGTACCTATATATAGATGCAAGGGGTGAATTTTTCACCAGATTTTCGGTCAAAAAGAGCCTTCAAGAGATTCCCTTGAATCTCACGCGTCCCTGCTCCTCGCGCCTTCCCAAGGGAGAGATTCCCGAATCTCACGCGAGACAACTTGTCATTGATTGGTCTTGTCAGCACGTGGGGAGCACTAAAGAAGCTTGACCCTCCAGTGCCTTACGCCATGCACATGTGGCGCCTAAGGGTCAGGCGCTTCCCTTCAACGTGTCACCCTCCCCTACGTTGGTCAACGCATATCCCCTTTCTACCCTGCACCCCTATCCCCCTTCTACCCTGCACCCCTTTCCCCCTCCTCCCCTGCACATATTCCCCCTACCCTGCGCCCTACTACCACAAACAAAAACCCACTCTTTTATTTATTTTTTTTTCTATTTCCAAACGTGAGGCGCTCTTGCCTTAGGCGCTTTACTTAAAGTTCTTTATGGGAGGCGCAAATGGGCCAAACGCCTTGGCCTAACTCTGACACCACTACCCCAGACAAAGAAATTTCTTTTCAGGCCACATTATTTCGAGAATTAAGTTTTTTTTGACCCCTGTACGGTCAAAAAGCCGACACTCTAGTGTTGGAGAAGATCTCGGCCCTAGTTATTAAACACATGTTTGTAGCATCAGGTTTCCCTTTTTCGTTTTTATTTGCTATCTGACCAAACTCGAATTTCTAAACGCAATTATAGCCGTTGGATTGTGACTGGACACTTTCCCAAACTCGGATTTCTAAACGCAATTATTTATAACGTTGAAAACGTGAGTTTACCCCATTCCAACGCTAAACCAAACCTATTCTCAGTTGAGATAACATATTATAACAAAAAACATACAATAATTTATACAACACATTTTTTCTCTCTATCTCTATCTCTTTCTATCATATTACCCTTCACATCCCACATTTCTCTCTATTTCTCTTTTTTATCTCTACCTCTCTCTTTGTTGTAATCCCTTGTTTGGTGGAGAAGAAGTGGGGGAGAAATAGGGGAGGAGGGGAGAAGTGGGAGAGAAGTTTACAACTTCTCTTTTTGATGAAAGAGAGAAGTGGGAGAAAAATGCCAAAAAAATTGTGGGACCCACATACTTTTTATTTCTCCACAATTTTGGAGAGAGATAGGGGAGACGTGGGTAACTTATTTCTCTACTATTTCATATTTATTTTTCTCATACCAAACAACTTAAAAATCCATTTCACACTCATTTCTCTCGCACCAAATAACTTAAAAATTTACTCCCTCTCTTCCATATTCTCTCTTTCCTATTTTTTCTTCTCTATTTCCCTAATATTGAGCCTGTTTGTTTAAAATTATTTCTTAAAATAATAACTTATAAAAATATTTAATATGTTTGTCTAAACTTTTTTCAAGAAGCATAATCAGAAAATAATCAGTTTTCTGTTTTTTTAAGAAGCAGAGTTGCTTCTTGAAAAAAGCAGTTAAAATAGAAGAGAGAGAAAACTTTTTAACAATGTGAAAACATTTATTTAACAATGTGAAAATATTTAGAGTGTGTTTGGTAAGCCATTTCATCAGCTAGCTGAAAGCTAAAATTAGTAGCTGAAACCATTTCAGTTGTGTCTGGTAAGTAGTTTTTTTGGGTAGCTACTAATTTTTTTTGAAAAGGCACTTAAGGTAGGTTATTTTAAAAAAAACTTTAATTTTCAACTACTAGCTGAAAAATTAATTATAAGTTTATCCTTCAACCACCCCCACTTTATCATTATTTAATAATTAATGATGTCTCTATATGTCATTTTACCATTTTCAATTAGTTTTACCAAACACATTCAATCAAATCAGCTAATTTTTCAGCTTTCATCTAACTTTTCAGCTAGTTCTATCAAACACACTTTTATTGTGGCAAATAACGTGTTTTCTTATAATTGTAGAAAAAAAAATTATTTTTAATTATACAAAAAATCTCTAAAATAAAAATAATTTTTTTAAATAATTTAAAAAAGTTTTTTTTAAGTAAAAACAAACTCATCATTACCAAAGCAAATGTGATTTTACAATCAACATTTCTCATCTCATCTCAGTTAGTATTAAAGCAGAGGGAGGGGAAAATAAGTAATAGTCAGTTTTATGTACTGCAATTTCTAATTCCCTTCCATAATGTTCATTGGATAACTTTGCATGTTTGGGAAGTTGCTACTTGCTGCAACAAAAAAAAGTAGCACAGTATCTGCATAGTCACCAGGCCTAATAGTATCTGTTTTTGAATAGTCTATTTATTTATTTATTTATTTATATCAGCATAGTAGAATACAGCCCATAATATTAGTAACCTTTCTGTTTACACCAATTTATTGTTGTGTTGTGTTCTTTTTTTCCTTCTCATAATAATAAAAGAAAAAGTAGGTTTCAAGTAATAGGCCTTTTGGTCAATAGAAGCCGTGAAGGAGGTGAAGAAAGAGGAAAAAAAGAAAGAACAGGAAGCCAAAACAATGGGAGAAAAAGGTGACAGCAGTGCATGCGTTCTTGACTTGTAGTGGCATTTTAGAGTAGATTCACCAAACTAAGAGGGCATTTCAATCCATTTTCATTTTGCTTGTGAAAACTTCTATTTATGGTCAACTTTAATTTAACTGAAAAGACAAAGAACTTGTCAGTAGTTGGGGAAATGGAGTGGCTCCAACCTTGGCTTTACAGCTTCCAATAATTATTTTTTTTAAGAAAAAAGCTGTAATTAAATAAATAAATGGAAATTTATTTAAAAAAGGCATTTTTCTTTCTTTTCCAAAACTACCACCTATTTTTTTATATGTATTCAAAATAAGTATCTGTATTCACAGTCATTTATTAAATCAACTTTATTAAATTTCCAAGACGGACGTGAACCAATTTCTTAACCGAAATTTATACTTTGAATTTTGCAATTAAAATATTAATTATTATTAATTAAATTCCCATTATTTAATTACTTTATCGGTTTAAATTTTATCATTTTTTTTCAACTTTATTTATTTACTCCACCTTTTCCTGCAAAACCCTAAAATTTCAATCACTCTGGAGAATTTGTGAACCAGAGTAGTTGTTTTTCTCTGTAATTGTAGATTTTTTTTTTTTCAAAAAAATTGTGTTAATTTTTTAAGCTCTGTGTTCTCTGCAATGGTGGAGGTTTAAGCTACAGTCCCGCGTCTTTCTCGGAGTTCAACCTTAATCAACAGTTGAAAGTTCTGCTTCTGGGTTTTCACCATTTTAGCAAAAAGTTTACGTTTTTGAAGTTTTTTCTGTGCAGTTACATATTTTTCTGAGCTCAAACGTCATTGTACTGTTTCTGGGTTTCTTAGTTCAGCATTCAAGTACATTTGTCTTCACAAAGTTCAAAAATTTCATTTTTTTTTTAGTTTGTAAATGCTTGAATCTTCAATGGGTAGGGTTTAGGGTTTTTTTTTTTTTAGCTTTTGAGGTGTCTTAGTTTTTCCTTGATTCGCATAAAAAATGGAGGAAAGAGATATTTTTGGTTCTGGGCATGCTGTTAAGGTTAACGAGGCCCCAGAGAGCTTCCACGTGGGACTAAATTCCATGCAGTTTCCCGGGCCCACGACTCAGTCTCCGGCGCCGGCGCCGGCGCCGGTTCCTGCTCCGGCGAATGAAGCGGCGGTGACGCCTGGTAGTACGGATGGAAAGAAGAAGAGAGGTAGGCCTAGGAAGTATGGACCGGACGGCAAGGTGGCGCTGTCGCCGATGCCGATATCGGCGTCAATTCCGTTGACCGGAGATTTCTCAGGCTGGAAAAAGGGTAGAGGGAAACCGTTTGAGTCAATCAAGAAGTCTTATAAGTTTTATGATTTTGAAGGTTCAGCAGGACCAGGTATAGAAAGATTGCTCCTTTGTTCTTTACATTTTTAGCCTTTAATCTTTTATCAGTTACTGCGTTATATGTTTTTTTTAAATGTTTTACTGTTATATTTGCTGTAAATAACAGTGGATTTATTTATTTCAAATTCAATGGGGTTGTTATCTTCTATGTAAAAAAATATGAATGATTTCTTTTCTGGCTGTTTTTTATTTAATCTGGGTATTCTGTGTTTTTGTTGTGTGTTTTGGATTAGATTCATGTTTTTGAAGTGGAATTTATATGTGGTGGTATGAGTGGACCCTTAGTTTAGGTAGATTCCCTTTCAGATCTGGAATTGAAGATGTGAGGTGGAAGGGGATATTTTGTGGTCAGAGTAAAGTGAGGACTGTTTTCAGTTCAGGTAGCACATGATACTCGTGCTTATCTAACCATGGGAATGGAGTTAGAATAATTGAAGGCATCATGGCCACATTAGCATGTTCAGTAGGTTGAGTTCAGTACTTAGCTGATGTGACTAGGCTTGTATTGGTCTTTAAGTCTAAACTAATAATTATAATAGAAGCCTTGCTAACTGACTTGTGGGACATTGGCTTGGACTTTGGACCATGTCATGTTGCTTATCTGATAAATTGGTAGTCTACAAAAATTTATACAAAATTCTAAGATGAGTTCTTCCATGCAGCATGTTAATTGTGGTTTTCATTGTTTTAAATTGCGGACCGCAACACCTGTTGCGGCCGCCGCAATATTGCGGTTGCGGCATCAGATCGTAATTGCGGTGTGATTAAAATTCACAGTAAAATCCGCAACGTAACATCGCAACGGACTGCAACGCAACGGTTGTAACAGCTGCATCAGGCCGCATTTGTGATAAAAATTATTTTTTTTATTCTTTTTCTTTATTTATTTAGTAGATTTAGAAGAAAATTTGAAGGGTTAGAGAGATTTAAAGATGATAGTAGAGTGATGGTAAATGAAAAATGCAATTTAGGAGGGAATAAGAGATGTAAGATTATAAACATGATTCGTAAAATATCACATTTGGTGCAAGAATAAAATAATTTCACACTGCAACGGCTGCAATGCACGTTGCGACAGCCGCAATGCCCGCAATCGCAGTGGCCGCAACCGCATCCGTGACCGCAACCGCAAGTTAAAACCATGGTGGTTTCATAAAATGGATTCTTCTACTGTGCAGGATATGTTTCCACATCATGAAGAGTTTGGATGTCAACATTTTTTTATTTTTTTATTTTTTAATATTCAACCCATGCTCATGAACATTAACATTAACATTTAGCTGTATAACAGAGGTCCTGACTTCTATATCCGAAGGTAATCCTGATTCATGGTATCATTTTTTTATGAGATTTGAATGCATGAAGCAGGTTTTGATGGAGGTTTTGAATGCATTACGCATAACATAGCCTATTCTCTATGAATTTGATTAGTGAAGCAGGGTGAATACGGTGTCTTGTGTGGCACTGTGGCTATTTATGGCCTTTAGCAGAGGTTTAGAATTGTCATAAATAAAAGCATAGAATAGCTGATTTTTTATTGACTTATTTTAGTGAATCTGAAATAGTGTAGATCAATGGTAATGATGCATGTCAAATTATGGTCGTGATAATTTTGTGTTGTAATTATGATCTGCTGCTTTATTTTTTGTTGTATTTTCTTTAAAACAATCTCTGTTAAAATAATATATTTCCCCAAATCTATCATATTCAGTTAAAGGGGGACCTTACTAAATGATGTTTGATCCTTTCTTTTGTTTTCTTTTGTTGTAATATTTCATGGATTGCTTTTAAATAATGAAGTCTTAAGTGCAGTTTTTTTGGGGAATTAGATAATAACTCTCTCTGAATTTCCATTCTCTTGTTTTGTCTATCTATCTATTCATATACCTACCTACCTATTTTATAGGTGATGGAATTGCATACTCAGTTGGTTCCAATTTTACAGCTCACATACTTACCGTAAATGCTGGCGAGGTATTCTGTTCATTTCATTTTGTCTCTATTCTGAAAAGTGTCAGATTATATGCTACCAATTTGTGTGAATGCCAAATGCAAAAGGCCATTCATTTTGTTTACTTGAAATTCCATACATTTTTTTTTAAAATATAATATTATCTGACCTCTTAAATGTAAATACTTTTAGCATATATCATACTTTTCTTTCTTTATTTTATCAAAATTCCCTGTCTTTATATTTGGTATTATTGATATATGCAATCTAATACCTAAACATGTTTTTTAAATTATGCATGTTTGGTTAGGTCTGGTAGGATATCTCAGTAATTTTAGAAAACAATAAATAATAATTAATCCTTATCAGTGTTTGGTTGCTTAGTATATTGGCTTTTGGAAAATTAGGGTTATTTGAATGGAAAAGGGGTTTAATGTTTTAAGGTGTTGTAGCTAGAGTTGGGCTGGGGGCAGCACATAGTTAACACTGATTAAAGGACATGCTATCCCAACTCTGAAGACTGTGAGCATTACTGGCAGTAACTTCAGGATTGGTGGTTCCTGGGAAGTTGATGAAAATACGAAATTAGCTTTATGGAATTGCTTTGGTTCTACTCGCGGTTAGAATATAAGAAATTAGAGAAGCTTAGTCTATAGGAGGAAGAGAATAGAACAAAGAAAGCTAAAATTTGTTTATTGATGTGAGTTAGTTATCCTGACATATATTGGCATGTGCTAACATTTATTTGTTGATTTGAGTTAGTTATGCTTCCATATGAGCTTCTTACATTGAAGTTATAAAGGCTAATTTGAAAAGTGATTGTGGTTGCATTGGGGCAAAAACACGGTTTCTTATTCTTATTCACACAGATTTTTTAAGTTTAAAGTAAATGTTTAATTATCTGTAAAGTTTAATTGTGTAATAGATAATGCATACATAAAATATGAATAGAGACATTAGCAAGTTAATTTTGTTATAATTATGAAGAAATATTATTAGCTACTATATATACCAGTGATATGAAATAGTACAAATTATATTTTAATTTTACAACGATCATAACTTCAGGTTGTGTACATCATGGATATTATTGAAAATACTATGTACCCTCATTATTGTGCTTCTTTATTTCAGTATTGCTATACAGTGTGCTTCTTTATTTCTGTTTTAGGATGTTACTATGAAGATTATGTCCTTCTCTCAACAAGGATGCCATGCTATATGCATTCTCTCTGCAAATGGCACAATTTCAAATGTTACACTTCGACAACCGACATCTTCTGGTGGTACTTTAACATATGAGGTTAGTCCAGTCCTATGTTGTTACCACAAAAAAGAAGAGTTCAGTCCTATTTTTGTCTTTTAGCTGATGAATATGTAATATTAACTTAGTTGCCAAAAAATCATGTGTTTGTTTTTAAAGTGAGCTATCATGCTGAGTGGCTTTTAGTGATCTGTTTTAAAAGAGTTCAACGCCATTCACTTTTGAAACACTGTAAATGAATACCCCTTAGTTTTCACACTTTCCATAATTACCCCTTGCAGTGTTATCAAATAGCGGCTCTATGGCCGCTATAGCGTAGCGGTTTTTTATGAATCTGCTATGAAAACTGCGAAGCTATTGCAGTTCCGCTATAAGCGCTATAGCGGCCGCTATAACACTTGCGGAAATAGCGGTAATTTTAGGTTTTTTTCTTTTTTTTTTTAACAATGATGCTGAAGAGTCATAACATGTGTGCTGCACATGACCCAATTTTAGCAAAGATAATACACTATTCACACTCCCACTCATGAAAAATCAAATGGATAACCCTTTCAACATGTAAAAGGACTGTTGTGCTCCTCCATCTGCTTCCATTCACATCCTCCTTCATCCTCATCATCTCCGGTGAGTCTCTGACGAGTTTGGCAAGTCTCATTCTCGGGTAACAGCAGCTTCCTCTTCCTCTGTTTTTTCCCCTCCTCTATCTCTTCCACTGTTATGTTTTCCTTTTCTCTCGAGTTTTTTTATTTGTTTCCTTCCCTCTCTTCCTCTGTTTTCTTATTTGATTTCTTTCCCTCGGTGGTTTTCTCATTCAGTTCCTTTCCTATTTTTGGTTTCTTTGTGCTCCTTTTTCTTTCTCTGTTGTATTGTACTGGAAGATGATCCAATCTTGGAAGAATCAGAAGAAGAATCAAAAGATAGTGATTTTGAGGATTCAGAAGTAGAAGTTGAATGATATGCCTTACTATCTGACAATGAGAATGATGATTATATTGGGAAAGGGGAGGAGAATGAATAGATCCTTTGTCTTATGTTTATGTTTTCAGTAATCACTACTTTGTATTAATAGTATTTTGTTTTGAATAATTGAGATTTTGAGTTTATATTATATCACTTTTTTATACTGCAGATTTTTTTTATACAATTTATTTTTATTTGTATAAAGTATAATTTTTTTCACATATAATTAATATATTTCAATTGCTATATGACTTTCGCTATTTGTCCGCTATGCTATCCGCTATTTCACATAGCAGATTTTTGGCTTTCCGCGATCCGCTATTGACATCACTGACCCCTTGTAGATATGGCTTATGACCTTGTTTTGTGCTTCTTGAAAACTCATGTCTCCTTGCATGTGATACATCTTCAGAAAACTAGTTTTATTATCTGGATACAATTTCTGTTGAACTTTGAATTAGAGAATTGGCAATTGGCATGTGGCTAGTGAGTCATCATCTTTCTTTGCAATTAATTCACTCTAACTTCACACTGAATTGATTCTCAGCTATCTTCCTATTGGGAAATACTAGCAGCATATTCATTGACAATTTCTTTTGAACTCTATTCTAACTTTCCTCTCTTCCTATTTCACTCAGTTGTGAGTATGACACTAGATGAATACATCAAATGAATATGCTGACGCGTATATGGTGCTTTTGCAGGGAAGGTTTGAGATTCTTTCCTTGTCTGGTTCATTTATGCCAACTGAGAATGGATTAACAAGGAGCAGATCCGGTGGAATGAGTGTCTCTTTGGCAGGTCCAGATGGTCGAGTTATGGGGGGTGGACTGGCTGGTCTGCTGGTAGCTGCAGGTCCTGTGCAGGTAACTTTTGTTGTAGAAGACACTTGATAGAATATTTAAAAAAAACATGAAATTGCTTATTGAGGCTTTTTAACCTTTGTTGAAAAAGGAAATAAGATAATAATGGTGCAAATGATGGTTTGTTAAATTAATCTCATCATAAAGTAGTTACAATGTTAGTAGGCTAGAAGATCAGTGCCCTCAGATTAGAACTTTGATGCACTCTTTTTATGTCTTTTTATGCTATATACCAAGTTGATATAGAATAAAAAGAAAATTGAATCACATGTATGAGGAACATTTCACTTAGCATTTCTCTTTCATTTTTATGCATCAGGTTGTGGTAGGAAGTTTTCTTCCAGGTCACCAGCTAGAGCATAAAGCCAAGAAGCAGAGGGTGGAACATATATCAATGGTTGCCCCTACACATGCTAATCCTATTTCTACTGAAAAAATAAACATCAGTCTTGGTGGAATAAAGCCTATCATGACACCTGCTGGCTTTCAAGTTGGCAACATTGCTTCTTATAACAATGGTCATGGCTCTAGGAACTCATCTATTGATGATGAGGCTCCTTTTCATGAAAAGGAATCTAACCCCACCCAATCAGATGCTGGAATTGCATGCTAAACTTGTTCCCTGCAAAGAGTTTGGTATTGTTCTAAAGTCAACAACATTTAGGCTCACTCATGCTTGACTGATGCTGACAATTAACTTAACATATTGGGATGTGTGTCAGGTTGGTTTTGACTAAGAAATTGATCTCTTTGGTACTAGGTGATATTAGTTAGAAATCTATTTGTTAGGCTTCCCATGTGTTTGTTCTCCTTATGGAGCTCTAATATTGTTTACTTGTTGTAGGATATATGTTATGCCACGTCCTTATTTAGATTTTATAAGAATGTTTGAAATGTGAGTTTATGTGGGTGTTTCTAGACTGTAACCTTAACATTATTATTTGTTGTGAAAGAGGAAATTACATTTTAGCCTTTTATATTTTTTGTTGTATGTCAATATGGTTCTTTGCTTCAATTTTAAAGTATCTTCACTGAACTTGACATCAGTAATGTTTACTTGGGGGCCATTTTATCCACAATGGTCAAATTATGTTTTAGAGCACTTTTGATACTCACTTTTGTCAAGTCAATCGAACATGAAACTATTTATAGTAAATATGATTGAGAAATGAAATTTGTATAACTATTATGCATAATTGAGGTTTTTTTATAAGGTACTTTACAATTACCATTTTTCTTATTTACCCTTATTATCTTTTCAACTGTTAAATGGTAGTGGATTTAGTTAGTGATATTATATAACGGTAAAACTATAAAGTTAAACTATTTTTTAAAATTTTAATAAAATTAATTAATTTTAATCACTTTTATTGGTATAAGTAATACGGTTAAGTGTGGTTAAGTTTCTTCTAAAAAGGACTGAAGGGAGTTGTTACATACTAGCGGAGCTCATACTCTTTTCTGAACAGCTCGACAAAAATAAGCTCGGATCAATAGTATCACAACAGGAACAATCAAGCTACCTCATCGCATAGCACTTCGTAGCTTGGGAGGCTTATGTTATGTACCTGCTTAGCTCGGCCTGGGTAAGCTGGGTAGAAAGACCAGATACATCCAAGCAGGATCCTCGGCTTGACTAAAGGAGAGAATCTGCCAGAAAAGGAAAGAAACTAATATCAAGCAACTTTGATAGCAGGATCAACGCACGTTTTCCCCCAATCCGCAAACCATTTATGCTTTGTAAGAACAAGAGTAATTTGTAAAACCAAGAGATATAGGAATAGCAGTGAGAGAAATGTAAAGTGTGATAAGTGATATCATGAAAATAGATAAAAGAAAAAAAAAAGTGTTGTATGGATTGTGATATGTGATAAGTGATATCATGAAAATAGATAAAAGAAAAAAAAAAGTGTTGTATGGATTGTGATGTGAATTTATTGTATAAATATAATAGTTCAATATGATTCTATGTTTTTGGTTATCCTTACACAAATTTTATTTGCTATACCTGATCATGAAATGAATTTGCAAGTTACATTTGCAACTATGTAGGTAGTAATTTGTTAAATGGAGAAATTTTCTCTATGACATACTATTGTAGAATTAACTTTGTGTTTGGATGGAGAATTTAGAATTTTCAAAATTATAATAGACAATGTTGAGTGAATTGTTAAAATGAGAGAAATTGATAATGACAATCTAAAAAGTTTGAACATAAAAGAAAAATGTTGAAATTCTCTGTCAATATTTGTCATTTGTAATTCCCCTATTTGTCATAAAAAATCATTCTATTTATCATTTGGAATTCTTTCTTCTACTATTTTAACACATGAATTCTAGTAATTTTAAATTTCTCTATCCAAACACAAGGTAAGGGATAGCAAGGAATAACACTACTATTTGAACCTGTGTACCGATACACAAGTTTTTGTGGCCATTGATTTAGTGTTATGGTTAACAGATGGCAAGGAATAACACTAAATCAACGGTCACAAAAACTTGTGTACCGGTACCGTAAACTTCACCATTTTATAATACTTTATATTTTTCCACATTATTATATTATTTTTATTATTTTAAGTAACTTAACTACTTTTTATTTTCAATTCAGCAACTCTCAAAAAGTATTTTAAATAGACCACATAAACTACCTCACAATCACCTTTTTTTTTTTTTTCTCTAAACCCCCATCCCGTGAGAATTCATATAGAACCCCAGGGTGCTCTCCAATGGGTAGAAAGAAAAGAACATCAATGCTCAAAGGCTAAGCATCCCGATTTAATCAATGGAGATGCTCTAAGATTCAATCTATGTTTTGGTCCAACCTAGGTTGCTTTTAGACTAAAATATGTTTTTCGTCCTTGTATTTTCGGTCAATTTTAGTTTGTCTCTGACTTTTAAAACCTTTGTTTCATATCCCTATATTTTTAAAATACCTTAATCATAGTCCCTAACGTTAATTAATTCCGTTGAGTTGCTATTGAATTCAATTGCTTAATAAATGAACTCAATATCCATATTGATTAAATGAGATTCAACACTAAAGGTTAACGTGAAAATCCATTAAACAGGTCAATAATTTAACAAATTTAATTAACATTAGAGACTAATACCAAAGATTTTAAAAGTATGGGGATATAAAATAAAGGTTTTAAAAGTCAGGTATGAATACCAAAGTTGACCAAAAGTACAGAGATAAAAAAACATATTTTACCCTTGTTTTTATTATCACAAGGGAAGGAAAGAAAGAAATTAAGACCAAGGAAAACAGAACTGGCGAATCAGCAAGCAACAAATAAAATGCGAGAAGTTTTGTACTTAAATTTGAGAAAATGATGTTTGCACAGAAAATGATGTTGCACACATTTTCTGTGATATCAATAAATTTTACACTTTTTTAAATTTTCACTTAATTTTTTTTTGTCAATAAATTTCCACTTAATGATTGATTCAATTAAGAAACTCTTACATGTGTGGATGTTACGCAACAACAATATCCAATACCTATCTAAGATAATAAAGTGGAAGAATAATTTCGGTTAATATGAGAAAAATTGCATGGTGAGACACAAATCTAAAAATATCTATTTATGGACTATTAAAAACAATGGTACATATTATGTGTGTCCCAGAAACCATGATTTTTGCACATCTAAAAGTATTTTCTTACAAAATCTGCAATATTATCACATCTTACAATTTACAATCATCTTGAGTTTGAGAATGTGTTACACTTTACAACTTCTTTTGCAATGAAGTTTCATCCCAATTCCCAAAAAGAAAAATAGAGGTCCCTTCTTGGCTAGTGCATCTAATATGAGGAAAAGGAAAAAGAATGTTTTAGAATAAAGAAATTCCCACGAAACAATTTCTTTACAAGAAAAAGGTGTCATGGGAGGATGTGAGACCCGCCCATGGGAAGCCAGGACAAGGTTGGGAAGCCTTGCACGAGCGATGTTTGGTGGGAAGAGAAGAAAAGAAGAGGAAAGAAAACCCAAGACCAGCGTCGAGGCTCCTCCAAGAAACAATGATAACAATAGAAAAAAGATGAAAGGAATCCTTACATATGCTGCTTCCAAGCATGCTCTTTATGCCATTCACTTTTCCCCTTATCCATGTGATGTGTGCAAGAATAATGTTCTACATTCAAAAGTCTTATCTTTATCTTAGAGGAACTCACTCTATCATCTAGTTTCGTTCATTCTATGGTTTAATTTACGAAAGCTCTACGGTTGACATGTTAGAATTAACAGTTACCTCCAAAACACATAAACATGAGGGAATTCAAGTCAAAAACCATTGTTTTAAATTATAGACAGTTTTAGATTTCTGGGTCTAACTCAACCCCAAAAGCTAGCTTGTAAGGTGGGGATTGCCCAAGACTTATATACCACAATATGATTATATCTCTAGGCAATGTGGAACTCTAACACATGCCCTCACGCCCATCTGGAGCGTGGACAACTATATAGGTGGCGGCCCAATAACAATGGATCTAGGATAGGCTTTGATACCATATTAGATTTTGGACCTGGGCCTAACTCAACCCGAAAAGCTAGCTTGTAAGGTGAGGATTGTCTAAGGATTATATACCACAATATGGCCATATCCCTAGGCAATATGAGACTCTAACAGACTGCATCACATTATGTGATACTATTATGGGCTCGAATATAAGTAAAAAAACAAACTCATGCTAAATAAAAATAAACCTCATTAATTTTTTTTAATATCATCTAAAAATGGATTGTATTTTCTAAATTGCCCTTCATATAAGACTTCAATTTTATTGAAACTTGTTTCAAGTGGAAATACTCTATCTACATGGCTCATTAAATAAGATCATTGGAAAATAAAATATGAATTTAAATAAAGGGTATATTGATACGAGATCATTAAATATGATAAAATTAATTGAGATTTACTTATATTTTGGACCACTATATATGGATTTTTTTATTACTTATATTCTAGTTTGGAAGGAGTAGTAGTATTGCAATTGTGGCAATGCAAGCAATTGCATTAAACTACAATTGTAGTATGTTTGAAAATCACATGAAAATCCACAATGTTAATTTTTTTTGTCTTTGACCGGGAATCTCCACAGACATAGTTGTGGGGTTAACCTTTAGGCCGAGGGTACTGGTTAAATAAAGTCTTCCTAAGAATGGTGACTCCAAACCACTGTTTGGTGATTATCTCATAACATGATAGGTGAAATGGCTAAACTAGACCACAATAAGACTTAAGGTCCTCACATAAATTGTTTTACATTCTTTTTTTTATTACTCCCTCCGTCCCTTATTATAAGACCCTTTCAACCGTTTCACACAGTTTAAGAAAAGTTAGTTAATGTATTGATCTTTTAAAAAAAATAATAGCATTCCAAATATACCCCTATTTAAAAGTCACTATATTTTAGAGACATTAATTGTGACACAGTGGAAGACTTTAAAAGTCACTTTCCAATTGTGTAGTTGGGCATGTAGGTAAAACTTCATTAATTATTCACACTTATCAATACATGTGGAATTAAAAGAGTTGAATATTAATGAAGGGTAAGTATGGAAAAAAATATTATTTTACCTAAAAATTTACAGAGGGTCTTATATTAAGGGACGTCCAATTCTTCTAGAATGGGTCTTATAAATAGGGACGGATGGAGTATTTAGTAAATTAAGGGGAAATTTCAAAGGATTAAGGGGATTTTAGGATAATGGTGAACTTCCTCTATAAGGAATGCAGGAATTCATGTCGTAATAGCCGGCATAGCAATAGTCAGACTGCCCTGGATTTAAAACCATGGTTAGAACAATAGAAAGTCAGTATGCACTTATAAACAACTATGTATATGATATTTCTTGAATGATACAATACAACAAAAATTTGAAACAAGTCTCAAATGTTTCAAGCCTGTGGCTAGTAACCCAAAGTTTAAGCATAAATTTCCTTATTATTAGAGTCATATTACCAAACTTGATGTGCTTAACAATTCTTCTTTCCATCCTTTATTAACTTTCTCTATAAATTCTTCCACTCTTTTTCTCAACTCATCATCCCCTTCCTCTTCCTGTTCCTCCATTTCCATTTCCTCTTCTTCATTGTTGCAATCATCACTACATTCAGTTTCAATGCTGTCTTCTTCTTTTGCTTCTACCTCTGCTTCCTGGACATGTGAGAGTGAGTCTTCTTCCACTTGTAGTGTTAATGATCCTGTGTCCTTTTCAACTAGAAGACACTTGGAGTATGTTCCTTGCTTTTGATCTGCATCCATAGACAGAGGAATTTCACTTTCTTGATGAATACTGATGGTAGGCTTCAAGTCCAATAGGATAATGACTATGATCAAATTGCAGAAGCAGAAAATGAATGCAGAGCTGGAAGCAGCTTGAGTGATAAACTCCAATACAGAATCCAACATGGTTGTGAACAACTAGGAAACAAACACAAAGAAAGGTACCAAAAAGAGTGAGAGGGAAGAATGAGTGAGAACTATTCAGCAACTACTATTAAGGCCTATTTAAAGCCCTTTTGGGATAGATGCTAACGTGGAAAGTACCTTTTTTCTTGTAGCAAATTTTAAGGAGATGAGGTGTAGTTTTTTTTTTTTTTTTAAGATCATATCTATACTCCACAAGAGAAAATTATGTTCGAGAAGAGTAGGACTTCTATGGGTGGTAAAACTTTTCTTCAGAGTATTTAACACAGATGTGTACTAGGCTTGAACTCGAAATCACCGGTTAAGTTAAAAGAACCTCTTACCAGCTGATCCAAGTGCTCGATGGTGATTGCTCGTGAGGTGTAGTGTGAAAGCTATCCGAATATATAACAAACAATAATAATAATAATACAATATACATTTGTATAAATAATTGATCTATGTATTAATAATGTATGTGGGAAGTTTCTACCAACTGTATATGGGGCTTATTTTATTTCATTAATTAATCAAAAGTATTTTGTACTATACACAGAACATCACATGGAACTTTCTTGGCCACTCACAAGCACAACCTTCTATGTCATAACTTGACATCACCCACTTAAACTTTTACGTGGTTCTCTTATCTATCTCCCATTTCTTTACCTCTTATTGCTCAATTTTATATTATAATCATGGAGAATTTCAGGGGAAAACAAAGAAATAAAAAAAAAAAAGTAACACAAAACAAATTTCTGATGTAGTTGAAGATCTTGAGATTTTTCACTATGTCCCACTGAAAGTGACAAAGGACCTAACTTTGTAACAAAAACATTGTAACATGTTAGAAATTTGTGTTATGTTATGTTACCTTGAAAATGTCACCATTGATGTTCACAGCTTGTCTCTCATTGGTGTTCATCAACTCATTATTCTATGAGTGTGACATAAACCATTTGAAGAAAAAGAACTGGAATTGGACAATAATAAATCGTGAAGATAACAAAGTCTATTTCTATTGATTATCAATGAACTTTTCAGTCTATAGCATGTAGGGTACCTTTTTTTTTTAGGCTGAAATTCAATCAAAACAGCCTTGGTCCAGCTGACTCATTATTAAACATATAATTAAATAATTAATGTAATTCAAATCATATAGTCACAACAAATAATTATAGTCACTATTCTTTCCATATATAATTTTCACAAGTCTCACTTCTTATCTTTTTTATTGTTTTTCTTCTTTATGTTAATTAATTTAGGTGGACTGACTTACTTCTCCATAATAGTTGAGAGGGGACTTGAAAATTAGTTCAGGTTCAAAGATACATATACATATATATATTTATATATATTAAGTATTGAAAATTTAGAATAGGTATTTGGACGAACCAGCTAAGAAATTCAGAGAACAATTCAATGTATTGAAGTTTCTCAAAAAAAAAAAAAAAAAAATTAAAGTTGCTGCAAGTTCTTGGTGTTTTCCCTGATTATTATTTCAACAGAAACGGTAAAATCATTGTCCGTTTTAATGTTGATGATTGAAGCACACCCACCAACAATTACTATTGTTTATCCACCTTGGTTGACTTTCAATTGTATTAGATCAAGAGTCAAATTGTTCTTTTCATTGCTTTCCCACTTATTGACACATAGTTTTCCCAAATATAAAATGGTTGCATTAAAATATTTTCCTATTTGACTTAGACAGAATCATTCATATATAGAAGATTATGTACAATGTAAGAGTTTGTCAATAATGGTTCATATATTTTAATTTGATGGCTTTTTTTTTTTTTTTGCTTTGTGAAAATTGTGCATTGTACATCTAAATAGCTATCAATACTTAAAACTCTATGGCAAGTGGCAAGTTTGCAAGGGTTCAGCCTAAATTTTTACTTGTCATTTTTAGCGTACCAATTTGTTTCGATATTTTTCAAAGTATTATAAACTCACTTTTGCTTACGAAGAATGTAAAACATCTGGGAAAACAATGCATTTGAAGGGATCAGTTGTTGGATATAGATTATGTGTTCACAATTATGTTAAATAATACACACATATGATACACAAAACATGTAAATATAAACATTTGCATAAGGCTACATATGATTTAAAAATATATCTCGTTAACCATCCATATTCTAAACCAAAAAAAAAATTGTAAATAAATTAAGAGAAATTGAATTTGAACCATAATAGTGTACAATAATCTCATGTAACTATGAAAAGGCCGGGATAGAAATAGAAAATAGACAATTGTGATGGTAATTTTAATATGTGATATGTATCAATTTTTTACTTTTTTTTATAAATGTGTATTATGAGTTTTAAATATATAGAAATATATATTAAATATTTGGTTAATATTAATATTAATATATATGATATTATTTATTTAATTTAATAATTATATATATGTGTGGACTTGGGGGCGGGTTGGGCACTATAGTACTAGTTCCCATGCCCGTCCCCATGAAAAATTACGGGTAAAAGCCCGTTCTCATACCCGCTTAGCGGACTTTTACCCTGTTCATTGTGTGTATTTTTTTGGGTACGTACCCATTAGATTTGGACTCAATTGTTATCCTTAAGAGAAATAAAAAAAAATTATATATGAATTTGTTATACAAATAAAGGTATCATAAATTAAGCGAATGAAGTATAAGGGTGGGTATCCCTTTATTTTGTAGGTCAAAACTTACGGGTTGCTATTCACACACTCATTATTGCTAACCATAACACCCTTTCTTAAAACATTTTACTAAAATATTTTTAATCTTTTGACTATTATAAGAAATTGATTTTTGGGAATAGAGAAATTATGAATTTAGACATGGAGTTTTTTCTGTATGTGAACTACAACCAAAGAGTAATTTAGAGACTGAAAAAATTCTCTAAATTAAAAAATTTTGTATTCTAGAAATTGAATTTACGGAATACATACATTTTTTTAGTTGTATACCGGAAATTCAATTTTTGATATACAACTTTGGAAAATTGCATTCTAAAAAATCAATTTCTGAAATAATTTATATTTTAGATATTTTGAAGAAGAAAAATTTCTTCTAACTTTTGAAGATTTTCAGAAATTAATTTATGAAAGTGTTTTTTTTTTCAAAAAAAATATCGGGAATTAATTTTCGGAAGAACTTTAATTATCATTTAACTTTCAGACATTAATTTTCGGATGTGGATTGAGGGTTATTCTTGAAAAAGACTTTTTTAAAAGTAAGTAGGTGCAAATAGTAAAGTCCAGTTTTTAATTTTGGGTCCAAAAAACATTGCATTGAAAGTTGGGGCCTTGCTTTCACTTTTTTATAAAAGTATTTTTTCAAAAATACCCACTAACAAATTCCGGAAATTAGACTTCCGAAAATTAACTTTTAAAAACTAAATTTTAAAAGGTAAATGATAAAAATAGTTTCTGAAAATTAATTTGTAAAAGTATAACTGTTTTTTTTATACATTTTCAATTTTTAAAGACAACGAAGAAAAATTGTCCCAAAAATCTGCCTCTAAACTTCTTAGAAACAAATTAGAGATAGTAGGGGTTGTGGGAGGTGGAGGTGAAGATGAATGTGGGTTGGGAATAATGGTAGTTTCAGAAAGATGTTTTTCAAAAGGTGGGGGCGTGTGAATAGAAAAAAAGAAAAGAAGAAGGTTAAAAGCAACTCATTGAAAGTTGAAATAACAAAATGCAAAGCCCAACATGGGTAATTCCTACCCTAGTGCATGGTCATGTGTCAGATCATAGTTGAAATGGGGGGCTTGTATTTTGCACCTCCAAATATTTTTAAAAAAGCTTTTACCAAAAATTTCCTTTATATACTCCTAAAAGTTAACTTTCAGATTATGAAAAATTCTTCCGGAAATTCCGAAAAAACTACACTCTAGAAATTAATTTTTGAAAGTGATTTTTTTTATAAAATTTTAATTTTTAGAGATGAAAATTTTTTGTCTTTTTAAACTTTATTAAACACAAAATTTATAAAAAAAAACATAAAATATTATCTCTAATTTCAGAAATTATTAGAGATGGAGTTTTCCCGTCTCTAAAAGCTTTTGTATCTAGAAACTAAAACTTTATAAATAAATTCAAATAAAAGTTGACCGTTTTTAGAAATCGAAAAAATCTATCTCTAATTCATCTCTAACAAGTTTAAAATGAAATTAGAAATGAAATTTTTCCGTGTCTAAAAATTGAAACTTAATAAAAAAAAAATTCACTTCCGTAAACTTATTTTCAGAAATGTTTATGGAAACTTATTTCTATAAATGTTTGGAGTGTATTTTTCCGGAGATTAATTTTTGAAAGTGTATTTTCTGGAAATAAATTTTCAGAAAAAAAAAATGGGTGGAGTGGTGCACCGTGGCCCGTGGGGTTGGGAGAGGTGGAGGTAGGCATGACAATTAAACCCGAACTCGTGGGTATCGACCCGTACCCCGCCTCGACATTGACGGGGAAAACCCACTTTGATCGAGTTTAAGTAAAACTCGACTCCGCCCCGTCCTTAACGGGGACAGACGAATTTGGGGGTACAAGAACCCTTCCCGCCCCCGAACGCGAACCCGCCCCGATAGAATAATTCAATAATTTTAGTATACCAATAGTTAAATAATAAAGGTAAACTTATATATTTTCCTTAAAATATAATATAGTTCTTATGTTTCTTTTTTTTTAGAATTATCAATGTTTATATTTATGTATTATTTGAATTATAATATATCAGATATGTATGACTTATTTAAAAACATATATTTAAATTATAAAAAAATAGAGAAAAAAATGAAAAATAGAGAGGGTGAAATCCCTGCGGGTTTCCTCGAACCCAACGGGGACTCGCGTGGATGGGGTCGCGTTTCATAATTTTATACCTAATACTCTCTTTAAACTCGAACCAGAACCTGCCCCGACTTTTACAGGGGCGAGGACAGGAGAGCAAAACCTGTCCTCGACCCGCCCCACTGCCATGCTTAGGTGGAGGTGAGTTGGGGGAGAAGAAGGTGGAGGAAGGAGTGGGATGTGAATAGTTTGGGGAAGATATTTTTCAAAAATGGGGTGTAAATAGTAAAAAGGGTGCTAAAAGTAACTCCATTGAAATGGATTTCATTGTGGCCTGTTGAAAATTAAGGGAAAAAAGAGGGAAGCAGGTGTTATTGTTATTCACACTACCCATTTTTACTCTCTGCACTACCCAAATTTTTTTATTTTGTACTATTCCTAAAATATCCTAGATTTCCCCTCCTCTCTCCATTTCCCGTTTTCCCTCCATTTTTTCACCTTCTTCCTTTCACTTCTCGTGCTTCTTAGTTCTTACCATGTCAAAGTAACATGTTACAGCCATCTCCATTTTTTTCTTTTTGGTATATAATTTTGTATACCAAGAACTTAATTTTTAAAATAAGGTTTAAATTGTGTACCAGAAATTAAGTTTTCGAGATATAATTCTAAAATATTGTATGTTATAAATTCAATTTTTGGTGCCTAATATAAGTTGCAAGTGATATGTTATAACACATATTTCCAGCACAAATTTCTATATATATATTTTATAATAAAGTTACAAATCTCATTATGTTACATAATAAATAAATTATAAATTATAAAATATAATTAATTTAAATTAAAATTTATATTGTATATAATGTATTATAACATATATAATTATTATATTGTATAATAAATAACTTCTATATTACAAAATTATGAAAAACATTATAGCTGTGAACACCTAATTTTGTCCGGTTCATTCAAATAAAAATTATAAAAAAATTAATATTTTTCATGCATTTTGCATCCCTGTTAATGTCATTTTAATATTACAATCTCATTCTATAATTAAAAAATAAAGATGGAAAAAACTAATAATGTTGATGCATTTTAATTTTACCAAATAATAATAAAAATTAAAAAAATCTAATAAATAAAAAAAATAATGTTGATGTTTTTTTGTCGCTAATTTGCATTATATGTGTTATGTTTGTTTTTGTTTGTTGTTATGGTTCTTTTTTAATCATGTCTCTTTGTAATTGAGCCTGAGCTCAGAGAAAGAGGAAAAAACAGATTGAACAATAATGGAGGAAAATAATAGAGGAGAAAAATGAAATATGAAGAACCAATGAAATCTTCTGAGTATCTATCCTCTTATCCTTACATTTGATAGAGAGAGAAGGGGAGGGATCTCTTAAAAAAAAGAAGGGGAAGAAAGGTCTGGCGGCATCTCTCCATTATTGAACCATCAACCAGCCCCATCATTCCCTCACAACCTCCACACACGCCACTAGATGGCTGGCTCTAGAGCTCCCATGGTTTGTCTCCCTCTAAAAACCAGTGGCCACCATCAACCCCAAGCCGGTCCCCGGTAGCGATCACAGTCGCACCGCCGTAGCTGTGTCGTTTCCTTTCATACAGCCACACTGCCATCATCACCGTCATGCCGCTGCCTCTGTGCATGTAGTGTCTTCCCTCACCGTTGAACAAGCCCGAAAGCACAGCCATCGCAACCGTCGTCGTACACCATCATGACGACACAACGGAGCGCTGAAGGTTGCATGCGCCGCTCGTCTCTTCACCCTAGCCATCATCTCGTCGGAGAACGGCTGTTCAAGCCACAGTTTTGCTGCTCGAACAAGTTGTAGCAGCTCTACTGCGCCCACATCGCGAGCACCCCTCCTCATTTGCAGCGTCCCGCAGCTAGCGGCCACCGCGCCGCCACCCCCCCCTCTCCGACCTCTGTCCTTGCACTATGCATCTACATGCGAGAAGGAAGCTGCATGAAGGTGAAGATGCATGGAGTTGTTTGTAGATATATTGCAGAAAGAAAAGGTAAAAGAAAAAAAAAAAGAAAAAGAAAAATGCAGAGGAGGGGGATGCGAACAGCAGAAAAGATGGTGCGAACAGCAACAAACTTGCCACAAAGAAAAAACTGTGGGTGGTGCGAACAGCAGAAGAAGGGGTGCTAACAGCATTAAACTTGCCAGAAAGAAAAATTGAGGGTGTTGCGAACAGCAGAAAAGGGTGTGTTAGTAAAAAATTCCATGCCAGAATGGAAAACTGGGTCTGGTGCAAACAACAAAAAAGGGTCGTGTCAATAGCAGATTCCTTGCCAGAAAGAAAAACTGATGGAGTTGCGAAAGCAGAAAAGGGGTGTTAGTAGAAAATTCCTTACCAGAAAAGAAAGAAATTGATTGTAGTGTGAATAGCAGAAAATGGTGGTGCGAAAAGTAATTCTTGTGTTAGCATCAAGTGAGTTTCTCTTCCTCAGGTAAAGCTCACTCCCCTTATATTACATCAAATTTTATATTTTTAGTGTATTTTTTTAATTTGATTGATTTCCCTTTAATTATTTATTTCATTTAAATTTGTTTTTGTAAATATTAGTTTAATTTAAATTTTTTTGTGAATGTGCTTGTTTATGGTTTTTAAAATTGTAGCCTTATAAATGTTTGTTTAATTTACCAAAAGGCGTTTGGTTTACAATTCAAAAATTTCTGTAAATATTTGCTTAAATTAAATTTCATATCATTTATGTGAACAAAGTAATTTAAAAATTATAATCCTGTAAATATTTGTTTGATAATGTGGAAAAATGTGGAGTGTTTGTAAATATTTTGTTTCTCTGTTTTAAAGATTTCGTGTTGTAGTTTTTAATTCAAAATTTTAGCCAGCAGATCTATAAATATTTGTTCAGTTTGTAAATATATGTTTGATATGAATATCATGTTGTAAATGTTTCAATTCCATACAAGCAATAAATTCAAAGAATATTTTGATTGTGAGGGTTTATTGAGCAATCACATATTGACTTGAACCCCAAAGGATTTATTGAGCAGACGCGTGTTGACTTGAATCTCCTACGATATAGATCAGAGTCAAAATATTTCTTTTCAAAAATTTATTCTCAAAAATAAAGAAAATCCTAAATCATTGTCTACGCAACGACCAATGAGGTTAATTGAACAATGGATACTGGCTTTAATATTGTTACTTGATAAAAATAAAAAATAGAAGTTCGAAGTGGCTAACTAAAAGGCCAACAAGGAATGCTTATTTTTTATTAAAAGCATTCTATGGAAATTACAATGGGATCGAACTAAGTCCCAAGGGTTCGTTATTCGTACCTGACACTACTTCCTATCACATTTTTTAGGTGTGTTGGTTCTCGAACCAGAGCTTCGAACGGAGGAAGTAACCTCTTCGACCCAGGTGTCAGTGTCATGTCTTCGGAGGAAGAGCAGCTCCTTGCTTCGAAATTAAGGAAGAATGAGGTTCTCAGCTTGGGATCTTCAAAATAATCCAACGTGGCGAGAGCCTCATCCCATCCTCTTCATCTACCTTCCTCCTCCTCCTCCTCTTCTTCATCTCCCTCATTCCCCAAGAATCAGAAGATTGGACAATGGGCTTTGAGGTAACCCATCGCCCTGCACCTCTTACTGGAACCAAGGAGGTGGAGTAATACCAGGCCAAGCATGGGGCTAAGGCCTTGAAAGTTGGCTGCACTGTTCGACCCAAGGTTAGAGTCCACCGTGAAGTAACCACTAATGTTGGACACCCTGTCGACCTGAAGACCAAACATAATGGCAAGATCAGGTCGTACAGGGCAGCCAATATCAGGGATCTCTCCATGATCTCAGGGAAGAATGGTGGAATCCAAATGAAGTCTTTCTCCTTTTATAAGGGTAGAGAGTCATGGAAGAATTAAGAGTGCTGCTCAAACAAGCCAATCAAAAGAGGTCATAGTCACAATGACCAAAGTGGACGGTGGTCAAGGTAAGTAAGTTGGACGACAGGTGACTAGCTTCGAATAGTAAGGGGAAGATTTGGGTTTCGAAAGGGAAAGCAGAATCAAGAAGAAATCAAGGCAAGTTCGAAGCAAGTCAGGGTTTGAAGGAGAAGATCCTTTAGCTAGTTTGAAGCTCCTTCTTCACATGGGGTTCGAAGGAACTGTTCCCCATCAGATCGAGAACAAATTCATTTTTCTTGATTATCTTCAGTTCTGCCTTAAACGTTTTCCACGTCATCAATGGCAGTTATTAAATACCAGCTTACCAGAGTGCATGTAGAGAACGTGGTATCATGAGGAGTTACGTGAAGACCTGGGAGGTTACCAGTAACACAGAAACGGTTACCAGGAAGTTCTATAAGTAGGAGAAAGTTTGAAAGAGTAAAGGTCCGCAACCTGAACACTCAAACAGCACCCTGAAAGCCGTAGCATCCACCGTAGCGATCAAAGGCACCCAGAACGCTCTGAGAAAGTGGGGACAGCGCAGACCAAGCCCTTTGCTTTTATGTTTATTTCTTCTTCTTCTTCTCTTGTTTTTCTTTCAAGCATGTTCATGCTCCTTATAGATTAGGAATTAAAGGAGTTGTAATTGTTACTTTCAGTTATTTCTCTTGCGCACTGTATGCGTACGTTCCAATGCAATTAAAGGCCCGTTCAAGGGCTAGTTCATAAACTTTGCTTGTTTTCCTACGTCCATCCATAGGTTTCCCACGAGGTAGAACCCACACAAAATATAGGATTCATATCTCGTCCTAGATTGATTAGAGATACATTTTTTTGTTCTAAAATTAGGGATAAACAAATTGGCACGCCCAGTGGGTCCCTTATCATAAGTGTTGCATGAATCTATGGAGTGGTAGGAAAACCATGTCGGCTAAGAACAAAAATGGTTCTGGAAATTCTTCTGGAAGTTCCTCAACCAATGAAGTTCCCGATGGCAGCCACAATGGCAGTCAGAACTCCCCAGGAGGAGTTTGGAGATATAGAGAGGATGAAGTACCCACGGGTACACTCTCTCAACCTGAGGAACCAGTTATTAGCCAAGTGAGAGCGTATGAGCCTCTTAGGGCTGAGGGGCCACCTCCTGGTTTCCAAACCCAAAATATGATGGCAACTTTAGGTATGCCTCAAAGTGTTTACACAAATCCACTAGCAGTTCAAGTTCCCTTGAGGAATAATAGGAACACACCTGAGATGTGGTCTAGTCAATTAGGACCAAATGTCTTCACCAATACAGCCTTACAGTCCATGAGGCAACACATGGATGAGAGTAACCATGACATGGTTAACATGTTAACTCACCAAATGGCCACAGTTATAACCCCATTAGTAGCAACTACCAACCAAAACTATCAGTTGTTGGCAAGGCAAATGGGTCGAATTGCATATGTCTTTGGATTCGAACCAGAAATGGTTGGTGTCGAAAGGCAAGAGCCTGTTAGGAGAGAGCCTCAGATCGAACTGGGAATGAATGGGCCAGAGAGAGCACACCCAGTGATTGTTGCTCGAAATCAAGACCCAGACCTAGTGGTCGAAAGAGTGAGACAGATGAACCCTGGGGGCCAACACAACGTTGCCAATATAGTGGAACAAGTGTTGAACAGGCACGAGTTCAATGTGGGGTATGCAAACCAACCTTATTTTGTCTCAACATTTCCCCAAGATATACTTCGAGTAGAGTTGCCTAGGGAGTTAAAAGTTCCAAAATTCTCCAAGTTTGCTGGAGAAATAGGAGAGTCAACCGTGGAACATGTGGGCAGATACCAGATCGAATGTGGTGATCTAGCCAATGAAGAACTTCTAAAGATGAAGTACTTCCCTAGTTTGTTAACCAAGAACGCGTTTACCTGGTTTATAACACTTCCCCCAAATTCGATCCAAAATTGGGTCCAGTTAGAAAGAACTTTTCATGAGCAGTTCTTTAGGGGAGAAAGCAAAGTGAGCCTAGTGGACCTGATGGGTATCAAAAGAACACCTAATGAGGCCATAGAGGATTACCTGAATAGGTTCAGGCAATCTAAAGCCAGGTGTTTCACCCCTATCCCTGAACATGAGTTAGTCCAAATAGCAACAGGTGGACTAGAGTTCTATGTTAGGAAGAAATTGATCAACCTTCCAGTTCGAGACATGGCCCAACTAGCAGATAGAGTCAGGCAGATCGAACAGATCAAGGCAGAAAAGGCCAAGTATAGGAAGTTTGACAAAATAGGCAAAAGAGATAAAATAGCCTATTTAGAGGCTACTGGGGATGAGAGTGATTCGAATAGTGAGGATGAAGAGAGTGAGGTCAATGTGGCCGAACTGAAACCAGGGCCATCATCTGTATGTTCTCTACTGAGACCATCAAAAGAGGACACAAGTTCCTCTCATAGTGAGAAGCCTAAGAAGCCTTCATATGGTTTCGATGTTACTAAGGCTGACCAAATTTTTGATATTTTGCTAAAAGATAAACAGATCATCTTAAGTGATGATCACAAAATCCCTACGCTCGAACAGAGAAAGGGAAGAAAATATTGCAAATATCACAATGTATATGGTCATCTAAATAATCATTGTGTTCGTTTCAGGGACCTGATTCAGAAGGCAATATCAGAAGGAAGACTCAAGTTCGAAGAGAAGATGAATAACACCATGAAGGTTGATGCCAACCCATTTGACAATAATGTCCACTATGCTGAACCCTTCGAAGTCAACATGGTCGAAATGGAGCCAATAGATGCCAGGGCCACTAATATGGTCATTGATGAGTCAAGAAGGAGGTAAAAGACATCCACCCCTCTGCTGATGAAAGTTGTTGAGTCTCAAAAATATCATAAGGTAAATTATGATGTTTTAGATAGCCCACTTCTCAAGTTTTAATGCTTAACAAATTTGGGTTAAAATACTTATCATAGATACATAAATGTTTAATGACTTATCTATGATTTCAGCAAGCCATTCTGAACTTATAAAGACTGTCTGAAGTGCTGTCAACCTGTCTATAGTGGAAAAGCCTTCTGAAGGTTCAACCTGTCTGAAGTGTTGAAGTCGTCTGAAGTGCGCAACCCGTCTGAAGTGTTGAAGTCGTCTGAAGTCTCATTAATGACGTGGCACTCTTTGCTGAAGTATGTAACACCCTTCTACCTCAGCTCTTATATAATTAATTAGTCGAAATATTTTTCAAAACAGTATCCTTCAACAGGTAAAAAGGTTCACATATCTCTTCATTTAAAACCTCATTCATTGTAAAACAACTTAATTAAAATAAAAGTAGAACTCAAAGGTTTTCAAAATACACAAGCAGCGGAATCTCCAAATTATCAATAATTAAAACATCCTACTCGCCATGTAAGGCATTTAAAAGTTCACGAAAATACTCCTAATCTAGAAACATATTAAAACATCCCGAAAACACCCTGATGTCACATCTATCAGAGCATACCCTTTCAATCATAGTCGACACCAGTCGTGTCCTCCTCAACACCTGTAAAATATATCCACAGAATACAGTGAGGAAAAGGAATACTACCTATACATACACATAGAAAATACCCATCCTCACCCACAACATCATTACATCATGCCATCAATACATTAAATCACCAATGAATAACATTCATCTAAAACTCAACATATATTTAATCATCTATATCGACATATACATGCCATACCATCATTCCTATTCACAACACATAAATATATCCTTTATACATTCATCAAGCTCATCATCATCATAACCTCATTCATATATCATCATATAGTTCTCATACCATCATTCACCCAAGTAATCATATATTCTATTCTCACACATAATGCTCATCATCATCAATCATCATTTAATAACACAATTTCGTCATCATATATCACACACCAATACTCCTCTCATCATCTACCCAAAGATCATGACTTGGAACTCCACACAATGGGTGCATCTAGTCAATCACTCTAGTTAGTACCAAGGTGGTCTACCGGTGTTACCACACACTATCCGATAGGTTGTACCCCCTCTATGGGCCCGCACAACAACATTCGACCCTAGGTTGTACCCCCTCTATGGGCCCGTACAATCACTCATAGGTTGCACCCCCTCTATGGGCCCGTGCATCTAACGCCCCATCTTGATCCCCTGAGTTGTACCCCCCTATGGGCCCGCACAACTCAGTTCACCTCCCGAATTGTACCCCCTCTATGGGCCCGCACGATTCAGGTCTCATCACATATGCTCAAGGCATCTCCCCTAAGTTGTACCCCCTCTATGGGCCCGCACAACTTAGATAACATCATCATCAAAAGGTGATATACACCATCATCATAAATCATCATTATCATGCATTAACATGCTCATCATCAAACATCATCATTATAAAGTGATATACACTTATCATCATCATCATACATCAATATGCTCATCATTAAACATCATCATAATAAGGTGATATACACCGACATCATTATCATCATACATCAATATGTTCATCATTAAACATCATCATAATAAGGTGATATACACTGACATCATTATCATCATCACACTCATCATCAATTATCATCATTATTCATCATCATAAGCATCACAATCCTCATCAAACATCATTAATCATCAACACCATACTCATTATAAAGTACTCTCAAACAACATCAATCATCATCAAACAGTTAGGATCTCAAAATCCACTCTGGTAATCGATTACCAACCTCTAGTAAGCGATTACCTGCAAACAAGGTCTCTGGTAATCGATTACAACCACCTTGTAATCGATTACCTGCAAGCAAGCTCTCTGGTAATCGATTACAACACCCATGTAATCGATTACCCGCAAACAAACTCTCTGGTAATCGGTTACAGCACCCCCGTAATCGATTACCAGCAAGCCAACAGTGCTTCTGGGTTGCCCAGAACACTCTGGCAATCGATTACCACATCTGGTAATCGATTATCCGCGACTCAGATCGCAGATTTCACGATTTCTCACCCCTCTAAACCCATCCAATCAATCCCTAATCAGTCTTTTTCATCTAAACATCATTCATACTCATTAATAACATCAAATACTCAATAAATCATCAATCTATTACAGATTATACCATCAATTCATTAAAACCCCAATTTCTCAATCCCTAATCACCCCTTTTTCAATTATTTTCAATATCATCTTTACTCTCATTCAATAATTCTTCAATACACATACAATAAATCATCAATCACTAGATTATATCATCATTCTCAGTTATTCATTCATAAATTCGAATTATACATCTTAGATTACTACCCATGTACCCCCTACATGCATATACAGGCAATACCCTCTCCCCCACCGTACCTTAGAGTTGACGATCATAAACGAAAAGATAGAACTCCCTTGCTAGTCTACTCTGCGGTACCTCCTCCTTGTGGAATCGTTTCTCCCCTCCTTAAGGTTTCACTCTCTAACGTTTTGAAAAATAAGGATTGTGGTGAATTGGTGACCCCTCCTTACTTAAATACTTAACTTGGTTGGACCCACCCTCAACCCACTCATTCTTATTTTATTAAATAACATTATTCATAAAAATATTAATATTACTAATACTATTTTATTCCTCCCATTTAATCAATTAAAATAATAATACTATTATTTCTTCTTTTTCTTTTATTTTATTTATTCATTTATATTAGGAATTATTAGGATATTACAGAGTCCTTATCCATCTATATTCAAATTTAAATTCAAATCTTATAATTAAATCTTATCCTAAATTGTATTGATTCCTATCCTTTAATCCTCGTGATCTCAATATCCTTATTTAGAATCTGATCCTAATTTAAAATACTAACCATATCTATCTTGTAAGATTATCATTACTAATTCTGATATTATTTTATTAAAAATTACTATATTTATAACAATTAATGTTAATTGTAATCTTATGATTTATCTTTTAATAATATTATCATTATATTCAATATGACCATATTTGATTAAGATCCTAATAATCTAACATCTCTCCTACTATTTATAATATTATATTATTATTATCTCATAAATACAAGTATATTAATATTTACTATTATTAATTTGTAACTTCTATTTTTACAGCTAACATTATCGAAATATAATTACACGTACTTAAATTATATTTCTAAATTTTGGGATGTTACAAAGTATGTGAAGACATCTCTAAAATTCTGCTGAGTCAAGCGTTCTCTGCTGCACGTACCTTTTCAAACATATTTATGGCAAGGAACACAGAGACCTTTCCTGGTATATTTGAATTTCATACACCACTGAGGAAATCCCTGCAACACAGCCTTTGCAGCAACAACAGTGGCAGCTTTATGGCAGCAAAATCAAAACTCTCAGAAGCATGTCTCACAACGGATTAAATAGCATTTAATGCTATCTCTAAACGGTGGTATTTTAACGGATTGAAGATTGGTTATAAATAGCCCTTCATGAAGACCATCAATAGAGCGACTGCATATACAAGAAAGTCTAAGAGAAATCACGCTGCAAGTTTTTCTCTGTAAAAACACTCTGATTTCATATTCATTGTACATCATTTGTATATCCTGAGCATACCTCAGTTTTTATTGTACATAATCTCTGTTTAAGCTTCAAACTTGTGTAGTTTAAAATCTTAGACATATCTCTTTGTAAAAATTGTCTCTGAGCCTGGAGAGGCTTGTCTGTAAAAGAATACTTGGTTGTAGAGCCTGAAGAGGCTTGCCTGTAAAAGAATACTTAGTTGTAGAGCCTGAAGAGGCTTGACTGTAAAAGAATACTTGTAATCTTGGTGAAGATTAAGAGAAAATCCAAGTGCTAGTTGGCATTGGGACTGGACATAGCTCACAGTGGTAGTGAGTGAACCAGGATAAATTCCTTGGCTAAGTTTTCTATCCCTTATCTCTTGTCAATTTATTTATAGTAACCAAAGGGTGTTGAAAACTGTTCTGATAATTTTAAAAAGCAAGAAGCCTTTTTAAAGATGTTTTCAGAAGCCTTCTTAAGAAACTTCAAACAACCTCTTAAATCTGTCTGAAACTGTTGTAAACTTAACCGTTTGCGAAAAGCTTCCATGAACTATTAAGAAACACTATTCAACCCCCTTCTAGTGTTTCCCTGTGTTTCTACAGTTGGTATCAGAGCTCAACTCAGGGTTGAGCACCTTACAAGTGTTTGAGGATTAAAGATCCAGATGGAAGATTCCAACAACAGACAGTACATCACTGAAGGAGCCTCTGTCACAAGATCCCCAACATTCAATGGAGTGGACTACCACTATTGGAGGGATCGTATGAAGTTGTTCATAGAGAGCAACAACATTGATGTTTGGGATGTGGTCACTGATGGAGACTATGTGCCTATACATAACAGAGTGCCAATACCTAAGGCTGAATGGACCTTAGAGCAGAAGGCTAGAGTTTAGTTAAATGCTAAAGCGAAACTCTATTTGATATGTTCTCTGAACAAATCAGAGTATGAGAAGGTTCATGGATGTTCATCTGCCAAGGAGATTTGGGATACACTTGCAACTGCCCATGAAGGGACTGAGACTGTCAAGCAATCCAAAATCAGCATGCTTATACATCAATATGAGATGTTCAAGATGGAAGAATCTGAAACCATAGATCAAATGTTTGGGAGTTTTCAGACTATAACTAATGGACTCAGGTCTTTAGGTAGAACTTTTGAATCTGGAGACAATAATAGAAAGATTCTGAGAAGTTTACCAAAGTCCTAGAGACCCAAAGTTACAGCCATTCAAGAGGCCAGAGACTTAAACTCTCTTAGAATGGAAGAATTGTTGGGATCTCTCAAAGTTCATGAGCTTGAACTTGGGGAAGATGACATCAAGAAGAAATCTCTGACATTAAACTCCAAAGCCAAACACCATAGGCATGGCAGCATTAAAGCCATGCAAGCTGAGGAAACTTCAGAAGCAGATGAAGATTCTGGAGATAGCTCAGAAGATGATGATCTTGCTCTTCTCAGCAGGAAAATCAAGAGGATGCTGCAGAACAGAGGAAAGTTTAGAAAGAACCAACCCTCAACCTCTAAATCAGGTAAGTCAGGTAAGGATTCTTAAAATGACAAAATTATATGCTATGAGTGTAAACAGCCAGGTCATATGAAGGCTGAATGTCCAAGACTGAAGAAGAACAACTTCAAAAAGAAGAAATTCTTCAAGAAGAAGAAGGGTCTGATGGCAACATGGGAGGATCTTGATGAGTCTACCTCAGAAGAAGAGGAAGACACTTCAGAAGAGGCCTACCTGTGTCTCATGGCCAGCCTGCCCTCATCAGATAGCTCAGAATCTGAGGTATTTCCCTTAACTCTTCAAGAGATGTATGATGACCTGATGGAAAGTTCTAAGGAACTCTTCCAAGAGTATAAGAATCTGCCCAAGGCCCACACAGAAATGTGCAGTAAATATGAGGCTCTTGAGATAGAAAATATTATGCTCAAGGAGAGAATTCTTGTGACTAAAAGCAACAGTTGACAAACTGTCTCTGAAGAAAACAAAAAATTTCAGAAATAAGTTGAGGAACTGACAAAAGACTTAGCTAAATTTGTCAAAGGAACAGAAAACCTTAACAGATTGCTTGGAAATCAAAGGGATCCCCTTGACAAAAGTGGATTAGGCTTTTGTGATCATGATACCTCTGAACCTCATATTTTCAAAAATTTTACTAAAGGCAAAAAGAAAGCTATTGGGTGTTCTCACTGTGGCAAGCCTGGACACAACGTGGCTCAGTGTAAACACAAAGGGAAAAGCAAAACCCAAATCTAACAAGAAAGGATCCAAAAGAATATGGGTACCTAAGAACTTGATCATTCCTGTTGCAGATGTGTTTAATAGGACAAAGGAGACCCCACAAATGGTACCTGGACAGTGGGTGCCCGCGACACATGACAGGAGAAAGGTCTTTGTTCCAAAACCTTAGGCCCAGAGCAGGAGGTGTGGTCACCTTTGGTGGAAATCAGCAAGGGAAGATCACAGGAATAGGGACTGTAGGTATGTCTCCTCTATCCCTCATTAAGAATGTTCTTCTAGTAGAGAGACTTCAGCACAATCTACTCAGCATAAGTCAATTGTGTGACAGTGGATATGTGGTTTCCTTTACTAAAGAAGGATGTATAATCAAAGACTCTCGTGATCAAATTCTTTTTACTGCTAAGAGACACAGCAATGTGTACAAAATTGATCTAGAGGATTTGGCAAGTCAAAATGTAAAATGTTTTCTCTCTGTTGAAGATGAAAAACAGATTTGGCACCAAAGACTTGGGCATGCCAGCTTGAGATTGATCTCAAAGTTAGCAAAACACAACTTTGTTAAAGGACTGCCTAAGCTTTCTTACAAATCTGACATTTTATGTGAAAATTGTCTGAAAGGAAAACAAACAAGGCACTCTTTTCAGAGTAAGGATGTTGTTTCCAATAGCAGACCTTTAGAATTGTTACATATTGACTTGTTTGGTCCTATTAGAACAGAAAGCATTAGTGGTAAGAAATATGGTTTGGTCATTGTTGATGACTATTCTAGATTCACATGGGTGTTATTCCTAAGAAGCAAGGATGAGACTTTAAGGAATTTCATAATATTCTGCAAGAAGGTACAAAATGAAAAAGGATTCTGTATATCTGTTATCAGAAGTGATCATGGTGGAGAGTTTGAGAATGCAAACTTTCAACTGTTCTGTGATGAGAATGGGATCTCACACAGTTTCTCTGTGGCAAGAACACCTCAGCAAAATGGGGTTGTTGAGAGAAAGAACAGAAGCTTGCAAGAAATGGGAAGAACCATGCTCAACTCATGCAATCTACCAAGATCTTTCTAGGCAGAAGCTATTAACACAACTTGCTACCTTCAAAACAGAATATTGATAAGACCAATTCTGAAAAAGACTCCTTATGAATTGTGGAAGGGAAGAAAACCCAACATATCATATTTCCACACCTTTGGCTGTGAGTGTTTTATACTCAACATCAAGGATGATCTTGGAAAATTTGATGCAAAATCTGACAATGGAATTTTCATAGGATATTCTGAAACATCTAAAGCCTATAGAGTATATAACTCTAGAACTTTAACTATAGAGGAATCAATCCATGTTAAATTTAATGACAAGAAAGAGACTGATAGGGAATTATCAGATCTAGAAGATGACTTTGCAGGAATGGAGCTGAATAATCATGACAGCATCAAGGATGAACAAGTGTCTGAAGCACCATCTGTCACTGAACCTCTTCAGACCAATGTTGAGTCTCAGACTGATTTGATATCACCTAAAAAACCTGACTGGAGATACAAATCACATCATCCAAAAGAGCAAATCATTGGCAGCACTTCAGAAGGAGTTAAGACAAGATCAAAATTCAAGAATCTGAATTCTCTTGCTCTCCTGTCTGAAATTGAGCCAAAGAACATTGATGAAGCTCTGCATGATGAAGGGTGGATTCTAGCCATGCAAGAGGAGCTAAACCAATTTGCTAGGAGTGATGTCTGGATACTTGTTCCTAAACCCCATGGGAAAACAATTATTGGAACCAAATGGGTGTTCAGAAACAAGCTGTCTGAAGAAGGAAAAGTGGTAAAAAATAAAGCAAGATTGGTGGCTCAAGGATACAATCAACAAGAAGGTATTGACTTCACTGAAACCTTTACCCCTGTTGCTAGATTAGAAGCAATTAGGATTCTTCTCTCTTATGCTGTAAATAATGGCATCAAACTATATCAAATGGATGTCAAAAGTGCCATCCTCAATGGTTTCATTGAAGAAGAAGTTTTGTTAGACAACCCCCTGGTTTTGAAGACACTGCTTTTCCTGATCATGTTTTCAAATTGAAAAAGGCTCTTTATGGTCTGAAACAAGCTCCAAGAGCATGGTATGACAAATTGAGCAGTTTTCTTATAAAAAATGGTTTTGAAAGAGGAAAAGTAGATACCACCCTTTTCAGAAAACAGTCTAACAAAGATTTTATACTTGTCCAGATATATGTTGATGACATTATATTTGGTTCAACTGATTCTTCTCTGTGCAAGGAGTTTTCTAAGTTGATGCAATCAGAATTTGAAATGAGTTTAATGGGAGAACTAAAATTTTTCTTGGGACTTCAAATTAAGCAAGATTCTGATTGTATATGGATCCATCAAGAAAAATATACAAAAGAAATGCTTAAGAAGTTCAACATGAGTGATTGCAAACCCATGTCAACTCCTATGCCTCCCTCTACATCTTTGAGCAAGGATGACAAAGAAGAACCAGTGAATCAAACTTTGTACAGAGGAATGATTGGCTCTTTGTTGTATCTAACAGCAAGCAGACCTGACATAGTGTTCAATGTTTGTCTCTGTGCTAGATTTCAATCAGATCCAAGAATTACTCATTACAAATCTGTTAAAAGAATTTTTAGATATTTGAAAGATACTACTAATCTTGGTCTATGCTATAAGAGGAGCAAAGATTACAGGTTAATAGGATACTGTGATGCTGACTTTGCTGGAGATAGAATAGAAAAAAAGAGCACCAGTGGAGGATGTCATTTCTTTGGAAATAACATGATCAGCTGGTCAAGCAAAAGGAAAAGCTCAATTGCTTTATCAACGACAGAAGCAGAGTATATATCAGCAGCCAGTTGTTGTTCACAACTGCTATGGGTTAAGTATCAACTTGAGGATTTTAATATTCCTATCTTTGCTATACCTGTTCTTTGTGATAATACCAGTGCAATTAATTTATCCAAAAATCCCATTCAACATTCTAGGGCAAAGCATATAGAAATCAAACATCATTTCATTAGAGACTATGTTCAGAAAGGTGTTTTTGATATTCAGTTCATTGACACAGAGCATCAATGGGCAGATATATTCACAAAACCGCTGGTTGAAGATAGATTTAAGTTCATACGCAACAACTTAAATATACATGCATTCTCTAAAAATTAATTGTGTCTGATATTATTATGTTATTGGAAATTTTTAGTGCGTCTGAAATTTCAGTGTGTCTGAAACAGTGACATGTCTGAAATTTTACGTTATCTGAAATTTATTTGTGTGTCTGAAATTTTCACCTATCTGAAGTAACTGGCCGACGTGGCTATCTGAGACGGTTGAATTCCTTCTTTTAAAGTTTTTGTCTCTTCCACTTCGCACGTTACCCGAAGTCTGCGCAGCCGGTACAGGGCATCATTGCATCATGGGTCTATAAATGCAGGAGTAAGTGTATCGAGGAAGCCTTACACTCTCTTTCCTCAATATTCCATTTGATCTTCTTCATTGCTCAAGCAACCTTTTTCTCTCAAAGTTTCCCTGCAACTCAACAATGGCCCCCAAGAAGACCGCTGGTTCTGGTGGAAATGTGGTTAGATCAAAGGGAGTGAATCTTGACGAGCTTCGCAACATTGGCATGGATTTGGTTGAGGAATTTGATGCAGCTGGGTGGACTTCTTTCTTCGACCACATTAACTGTCAATGGCATGAACATAGTGTGGTGGATTTCTGGTCTTCTGCTCGAGGAATACCTAATTCTAAGGGAGTGTATGAAAGCATTAAAGCCTCTGTTCTAGGGGTTTCAGTTTTTATTGATCAAGGCATTCTCTCCACAATCATTGATGTTGAGGCTGAAGGTGCAACCTTCATTCCTGGGTGGGAGATGAAGAATGGTGGGCACAAGTTTTTTACAAAGATGTTGTATGGAACAGAAGAACCCAAAAGCCTGGATTCCAAGTTCTTGCTAGAGAAGGTCAGAGTTCTTCATGCTATCTTAGGGTGTGCAATAATCCCTAAGAGTGGAAGCAAAAACCATGTCTCAGAATTGGAAAGGTTTTGTCTGATTCACCTGCTTCAGAAGAAGAAAGTCAATCTCCCAAGCATTATCATGTTCCATATGCAGAAGAAGATTCGAGACTCTACTGGAAATCTTCCCCACAACACTCTCATCATGAAGGTACTTATGCATTTTAAGGTACCTGTTGAAAGATTATGTGACCATAAATCTCCTGTGTTCTTTGGTGAGTCAAACTTGAAGAGCATGGGAATCAAGCTCACTCCACGACCTCCATCTCCTACTTTGAAGGAGAGTGTTCTTATGGAGAAGGCCTCAAGAAGAGGAACCACACTTGAGATTCTTGAGAAAGAGCTTCAGGGGGATATCAGAAAAGATGAGTTCAAGCCCTCCAAGCTATCCCCTCATCTGAAAAGGAAGAAGCTCCCTGTCAGGAGTTCAGCAAAGGTGTCTCTAGAAGCTATGGACTTGCACACTCAGACATCTGAACCTGTTCAGAAGGCTTTGCAAAAGCCATCTGAAATTGTGGGTCAGGGTTCTGAAGGTGTAAGAACTCTTACTCCTAAGCCTACTTCTGAAACAGAAGGAAAGGCTCATGAGGAAGAGGTAGCTGAGATTGCTGGTCCTGAAGCTTTGGCAGCAACACCTCTGGCTGCATGTCCTTCTGATCCTGAGCTTATTCAAGTAGCAGCCCTTGCTACAGCTTTGGAGAATGAAGAAATGGAGAAGAAGGCTGAGCAAGAAAAGATTGATTATGCTCTTGCAGTAGCCTCTCAGCTAGCTCTTGCTGAAGATGAAAGGCTAGCTTCCATTGCTCAAGAGACCAAAAAGAGAAAAAGATCCAGTACACAACAAAGAAGGAGAACAAAAACAGTTATTTCAGTCAGCTCCTGAACCCTCTGTTAGGATTACAAGGAGCATTTCAAGTCAACTGGAGGAAATGGATGAGGTTGGCAAGTATCAAAACTTTGTCAAAGCAAACCTGTATTTCAAGAGAAGAAGAGAAGAGAAGCAAGCTGAAAAGGAAAAGGAGAGGGAACCTGAGAAAGCTAAACCTCCTCAGAAAAGGCTCAGGGTAAGGTTTGATAATGTGACCCCATCACCACCTTCATCACCTGAGAAGAAAACAGTAGAGGAGAAAGAAGAAGAAGCACTTCCATCACCTCCCTCATCACCACCTTCATAATCTTCAGAATCCACTCAGTCTGAAGACCCCACAGATAAACATCAGCAAGGTGACAGCTCTGAAGTATGGAAAGGAAGCATGCTGCCTGAGCATATAAGGCTAGGACCCAAAAGTAGGGACTTCTTCACATAGCCTACATTTGATCCTTATGCTTTTCCTTTCACTCAGCACCAATATGATGAAGCTGCTGAAGTACCCCACAAAAGTATGAGGAACCTTTCAGTGAGAGGGTCAGAGTCCCCAAGTTCCCCAACTTATTTGAAGAGCTGCAGTTTTTCAGAAATGAACCCTCCATCTCTCTTCATCATGGCCTTATCAAGCACACTGTTGGTGAAGAAAGGGCAAAGTATCAAGGTAGTTCAGATTAGTTTTACTCAAGCCAGATTGAAAAGATCAGAAAGGGTGCAGTTCCACCTGCTCATAAGTGGGCTCCACTTAACCCCTTCTCTGGTGACTCCCTCAAGTTGTCTAATGATGAATGGTGTTTTGTCAGGAAATTGTCTACTGAAGCTGAACTTTTTGAGAGGGACTACATAAAGTCAGTAGGCATGAGAGGCTACAGGCCACCTAGAATAATCTCCATCAGGCCAACCACAGCGATTCTGGTGCAACCTGACAGGATTGCTCCTAGGTACCCCCTGGAAGAAGGCCCTGTTGACAAGTTCAAGGAACCTAAAGCTTATCCAGTTCCCCATAAACCTTTAACTCCAACAGAATGGAAGGAGCTACCTGCTTGGATCAAAAGACAAGGTGGAGGTTTAGGGTATGGTTATCCCACTGGAAGATCAGAGAGGGTGCTGGATCCTCTTCTGGATCTGCAGGACTAGATGATTACTCCATCATAGGCTATGGTGTCTCCACCAATGTGCAGTATCAATATATCAGAGGCAGATTCCCCATGTCTGAACCCTTTAATGAAGACTGGAAGCTGATCTGCCCTATAAGAACTTTCTTCTTTCCTGTGAGTCATCCCGAAGATTATTGGTTGCATCCAGGATTCGATCGGCTCAGATTCATTTGCAGGCACATTCAGATCATTCTATATGAAGTGGAAATGAATCTTGAGGAAGAGAACAGGAAGCTGAGGCATCAAGTGAAGAGCTTGGAGAAAAGAAATGCTACTCTTGTTGCTAAGCAAGATCAAATCCTTCAAGAGCAACAACACATCAGAACTGGGCAAGAAGAATTGAAGACTACTGTCATTTCTCAGATTGACAAGGCAAAGGAAGATATGCTCTCCTTTATGAAAGAGGCCTTGCTGAAGAAAGATGGATAGTCTATGATGTTTAGCCATGTTTGGTGTTAACTTCATTTTGAGTGCTTAATTTGTGTTATGTGAACTCTTTTGCCTAATAATATATTCTGTTTGTTCTCATGAATGCTGGTATCTCAATGTTTTTACTGTGATTATTTTGATGTTATGCTCTGAAATTCCCTTTTGATTGATGACAAAAGGGGGAGTATTAAAACTAACAAAATCTGAAGTAATCACAGGTCTCAGGGGGAGTATTTGATAAGAGTAATTGATCAGAATCTGTTTGACCTGAGAGATCTTTATCTGAGGGGGAGTTATTTTTTTAAGTTTATTTTATTTTAAAACTCCTTTCAGATTTCTTTATTTTAAACAAATTTGTCATCATTAAAAAGGGGGGAAAATGTTGAGTCTAAAAAATATCATAAGGTAAATTATGATGTTTTAGATAGCTCACTTCTGAAGTTTTAATGTTTAACAAATTTGGGTTAAAATACTTATCATAGATACATAAATGTTTAATGACTTATCTATGATTTCAGCAAGCCATTCTGAACTTATAAAGACTGTCTGAAGTGTTGTCAACCTGTCTAAAGTGGAAAAGCCTTCTGAAGGTTCAACCTGTCTGAAGTGTTGAAGCCGTTTGAAGTGCGCAACCCGTCTGAAGTGTTGAAGCCGTCTGAAGTCTCATTAATGACGTGGCACTCTTTGCTGAAGTATGTGAAGACATCTCTGAAATTCAGCTGAGTCAAGCGTTCTCTGCTGCACGTACCTTTTCAAACATATTTATGGCAAGGAACACAAAGACCTTTCTTGGTATATTTGAATTTCATACACCACTGAGGAAATCCCTGCAACGTAGCCTTTGCAGCAACAACAGTGGCAACTTTATGGCAGCAGCAACCTTGTACTGTGTCAGAAAAATCAGAACTCTCAGAAGCATGTCTCACAACGGATTAAATAGCATTTAATGTTATCTCTAAACGGTGGTATTTCAACGGATTGAAGATTGGTTATAAATTGCCCTTCATGAAGACCATCAACAGAGCGACTGCATATACAAGAAAGTCTAAGAGAAATCACGCTGCAAGTTTTTCTCTGTAAAAATACTCTGATTTCATATTCATTGTATATCATTTGTATATCCTGAGCATACCTCAGTTTTTATTGTACATCGTCTCTGTTTAAGCTTCAAACTTGTGTAGTTTAAATGCTTAGACATATCTCTCTATAAAAATTGTCTCTGAGCCTGGAGAGGCTTGTCTGTAAAAGAATACTTGGTTGTAGAGCCCGAAGAGGCTTGTCTGTAAAAGGATACTTGGTTGTAGAGCCTGAAGAGGCTTAACTGTAAAAGAATACTTGTAATCTTGGTGAAGATTAAGAGAAAATCCAAGTGCTAGTTGGCATTGGGACTGGACGTAGCTCACAGTGGTAGTGAGTGAACCAGGATAAATTCCTTGGCTAAGTTTTCTACCCCTTATCTTTTGTCAATTTATTTATACTAACCAAAGGGTGTTGAAAACTGTTCTGATAATTTTAAAAAGCAAGAAACCTTTTTAAAGATCTTTTCAGAAGCCTTCTTAAGAAACTTCAGACAGCCTCTTAAACACGTCTGAAACTGTTGTAAACTTAACCGTTTGCGAAAAGCTTCCATAAATTATTAAGAAACACTATTCAACCCCCCTTCTAGTGTTTCCCTGTGTTTCTACAAAAGCATCCCGGAGTACTTAACCAGGTAGTAGAACGAAGACATGAATGTCATGCTTTGCCCAAGATGAAGTGCAGTGTTTGATGTTGATTCAGCCAAAACTTTTGAAGAGGCTTTGACCAAGAGGCGTCAGTTGAAAGATATGTTGGGCCCTCAGAAATATGAAGAGGGTCAGAAAATGTACAAGGCTCTAAAAGGAGTGGGGAGAGGTGTGCCCATTTAGGATCACACATTTGTTCCTCCTACCAGGGCATCTTCGAACCAATGGGTAAGGCAAGTGTCAACAAAGCCAAAGGTTCAAGCAAAATGGCAGCCTGTGGCATAGAAAGAGGGAACTTCCAACCCTTCCAAAGGGAAGGAAATAGTTATGAAACCATCCAAAGAGGTTGAACCTCCTCGTGAGAGTTGGTATCATTTAAGCCAATATTCCAAAGCCAAAGGTTCGATGACAAGGACCCAGTGGCGTAGGGCCCAAAGGATGTATAGGGCTCGAAAGGAACAGATCCAGGAAGAATGTGCAAAGAGGCCTCAAAAGCCTAAGAGAAGGTTCGAAGCTTCCTCTTCGAAATCTCAGCGTGACTTACGTGAGCATATAAATGCTGCTAAGGTAAAGGTGACGAAGGAAGATGGCCTTTATATGAAGAATTAGTCAGGATTCCCTGATTCGATCCAAGAAATTTGTGGTGTAATTTCGATCTTACCAGCTGAGTTTGCCCAGCAGGTACAAAGATTGGAGAATGAAGAGGACTTCGAAGATAACAATCTTCAAAGTGTTGTTATGCTGAATCAAATAGAGGCAGAGGCCAAGAATGAAGTAGTCAGCATAACGAAACCAGCTCCAGGAGATATGACTCACATGAAGCCACTCTACATCAAGGCTGCGGTAGAAGGCAGTCCCATTAATAGGGTCATTATTGATGGTGGAGCATCCATCAACTTACTCCCAAGGTCAACCTTAGACAAGCTAGGAAAAACCAACAGAGATCTACTTCCTCACAACATAGTAATCACAAACTTTGCTGGAAAGTCATCTGGGTCAGAAGGAGTGGTGGCTCTCGACCTTGTGGTATGTGGCCAAGTAAGAACTACTATTTTTGTAGTAATCCAAACTAAGTCCAGTTTCAACATGTTACTGGGAAGTGAATGGATCCATGGAATAGGAGTTGTTCCATCAACAGTGGACCAGAAGCTATTCCTATGGGACCAAGAAGGTAACCCAATAGTGGTCAAAGCTGATCAGGGTGTTTACACTGCTGAGTAAGGCTTGGTGGAAATGGACTTTGACAAAAACTTGGCTCACATAAGTCCTTATGAATTGGACTCTAAGTCAGCCATACACTCAGCAAAAGTCCCATACTCAGTGAGGTTGGACCCTATCAAGGGTTTTACATTGAAGAGGGAGGCTGACCTTGATACGGCCTTAGAAATACTAGGTGATTCATGGAAAGCCTAGAACCATTCATAAACAGGGTAACGACCTACGTGGTCGAATCAAGAGCTGAGTCACCTTCGAAGTCAGAGAAGGAATTGTTCGAAGAGAAGGAAGACCAGCATGAACCAACACACTTGGATTGCATCTATGATGATGAAGTGTCAGGAACATAATACGACCAAGAAAAAGTACCTAGGTTCGAAGCACAAGACTAGCTCGAAGAGATCAACCTGGGAACGACCGAAGATAAAAGACCTACCTTTATCAGCACCAAAGCAGATCCTGAAATCAAGCAACAACTGATTGATCTCTTGAGACATTATAAAGATTGTTTCGCATGGGACTATGATGAGATTCCAGGTTTTGATTGAGCATTGGTCGAGAACAGGTTACCTATTTTGCCTAGAAAGAAACCAGTGAAACAACCTCCTAGAAGGTTTGCCCCAGAAGTGGTTTCGTAGATCAAGGACGAAATAGAAAGACTTCTCAAGGCCAAGTTCATTCGAACCACCAGGTATATATAGACGATGTGATGGTCAAATCAAAGACCAAGACACAACACTTGGAACACTTGAGATGTTCGTTTGAAAGGATGAGAGCACATGGGCTGAAGATGAACCCCTTGAAATGCGCCTTTGGAGTATCTGCAGGAAACTTCCTGGGATTCTTAATACAACAACAAAGGATCGAAGTGGATAAAAATAAAGCTCAAGCCATCATCGATGCAAGGCCTCCAGAGAACAAAAAGCAATTACAATGCTTGCTGGGGAAAGTTAATTACTTGAGAAGCTTCATCTCGAACCTGTCAGGGAAGACAAGAATATTTTCTCCATTGGTTAAGTTGAAAAAGGAAGAGGAGTTCGAATGGAAGAAAGAACATCAAGTGGCTTTCGAAGCAATCAAGAAGTACTTAGCCAATCCACCAGTGATGACTCCACCAATTCGAGGGAGACCCCTGAGACTGTACATTTCTACATCTAAAGAGACTCTGGGTAGCATCTTGGCCCAAGAGGATGAAAATGGCTTCGAAAGAGTAATTTACTATTTAAGTAGAAGCCTAAGTGATGTAGAAAGGAGATATACATCTTTAGAAAAGTTATGTTTATGCCTTTATTTTTCATGTATGAAACTTAAGTACTATCTGAAACCGTCTGACGTTTTTGTGAGTTCACACTTTGATGTAATTAAGTACATGTTAATCAAGCCAATACTTCATGGCAGGATTGGAAAATGGGCTTTAGCATTAACTGAATTTTCATTAAAATATATGCCTTTGAAGGCAGTGAAGGGCCAAGCCTTAGCTGACTTTTAGTCGATCAACCTACGGTTCAAATTAAAGAAGTTAATTTCGTTGGGATCGAACCTTGGAAACTATTCTTCGATGGTTCAAAACATGATAAAGGGAACGACATAGGAATGCTGATTATAACTCCAAGTGAAGTTATAACCAAAGTCATGTTCAGAATCAGAGGAGAGTGTTCGAACAATGAGATAGAGTATGAAGCCTTAATTGCTGGCCTCGAGTTCTTGATAAGTTTAGGGGCAACTCACGTTCACATGAAAGGTGACTCACAATTGGTTATTAACCAATTGAAAGGAGTTTATAAATGCCGTAGTTCGAAGTTGGCAAAATATTTTGCCAGAGCCAAAAGCTTAATAAATCATTTTGAGGAAGTGACATTAGAACATGTACCTCGAATGGAAAATGAAGTGGCAAATGAACTAGCCCAAATAGCATCTGGTTACAAGGTCAGATCAGTGTCGTTCGAAAGGATAATCGAAACCAAACCTCTTCTAACTATAGAAGAAAAGATGGTTTTGAACATGGATGCCTTGACACCCTTGGATTGGAGGAAACCAATAGTTAACTATCTGCGGGACCCATCAAAACCGATTGATCGAAAGGTCAAGTTCAGAGCCTTGAACTATATAATTCTGGGAGATGAGTTGTATAAGAAGTCAAGTGGGGGGCATCTATTAAGGTGTTTGGGAGAAGCAGAAGCATACTTAGCACTAGAAGAAGTTCATGAAGGAATATGTGGAGCTCACCAAGTAGGAGAAAAGATGAGGTGGACCCTCCTGAGGTATTGTTATTTTTGGCCTTCCATGCTTAAAGAATTCCCTGATTATGCTAAGGGATGTGAGGAATGTCAGAAACATGGACACACACATCATGTCCCTGCAGCAGAGTTACATTTTATCATTATGCCATGGCCATTTCGAGGGTGGGCCCTCGACCTGATAGGTATAATCCATCCCCCTTCTTCGAAAGGACACAAATTCATCTTAGTTGGGGTAGATTATTTTACTAAGTGGGTTGAAGCTATTCCCCTGAAAGACGTAGGGCAAAAAGAGGTGATAGACTTTATAGAGGAGTATATAGTCCACAGGTTTGGTATCCCTGAAACCATAACCACGGATCAAGGGACTATGTTCACTGGAAGGAAGGTGACCCAATATGTAGAGTCAAGAAACATCAAGCTACTCACCTCTACCCCATACTACGCTCAAGCTAATGGCCAAGTGGAGGCCATCAACAAAATCTTGATTGGTTTAATTAAGAAGCACATAGGGCAGAAGCCTCGAAATTGGCATGAAACACTTGGCCAAGTATTATGGGCTTACAGAAATTCCCCAAGAGACGCTATTGCTATTTCTCCATATAAATTGGTATATGGTCATGAGGCTGTTTTACCTTTAGAAATTAACCTCCAGTCACTTCGAACCCAGAGGCAACACGAGTTGCCTACTCAAGATTACTTGAGCCTAATGTTCGACGAACTTGATACGTTGGACGAAGAAAGATTCGTTGCATTGCAAAACATAATCAAACAAAAAGAAAGAGTGGCTCGATTCTACAATTGAAGAGTTAACAGTAAAACTTTTCAAGAAGGTGATTTGGTTTGGAAAGTTCAGTTGCCTATGGGTAAGAAATTGCCAAAGTTTGGTAAGTGGACCCCCATCTGGGAAGGGCCATTTGAAGTAGAAGGTGTGTTATCAAGTAATGCTTATACTATTCACGACCTTACTTCTAACTGCGTGATTCGAGCCATAATTGGCAAACATTTAAAGAAGTACAAACCAATCATGCATGAAGTGAAGATTCATTGAAAGTAAATAAGTTCAAAGCCAAACATGGCTATTACAATTAAATAAACAAGAGTGTCAAAAGAAAAGGCTTAACAAAAGGAGGCTCTAAAATAGATCTTTAGCCTTGAATTCAAGATATTCTTCCTTGGTTTTTGCCAGAGTGGCTTCGAGGGTTGCATGCTCATTCTTTACCTTGTCCAGATCCCTATAGCAATAGGAGTGAGTTGGAATCATTCTTCACCACCTCTTTCAGGTCCTCTTGACGTTTCTTCCCTTGGTCGACAGCTGCAGCAAGAACTTCGCTTTCCTTGGTCTTTGAAGCTATTTGCCTCTGCAGCTCTTCAATTTCCTCATCCAGCACTCCCAGTTGGGTGCACCCTTGTTCCGAAGTCTTGGAACATGCTTCGAATTGAGTGTTGAGCAATACAAGCTTGTTCCTACACGTTCCTTCTTGGCCCAGGATCTCATCTTGTTGAGTTTCATTGGCATGGAGTCGGTTTAAAGTTTCAGTTAGAGTATCTTACCATGCACAGAGAGCTCCAATGGCCTCATCCTACTCTATGGGAATGGCTTCAGGAACAACCTTCAATTCAGCCAATACCTCTCTGATTTTCTTGTCAAGCTCATCACTCATAACTTCCACTAGGTTTTGTGAAAAACCAAGTGTCTAAGCCTGCTCACCAACCCCTGGACTCGATGATGGGTGCTTGATTCATAAGTCTTGACACTACGACTTGCTGCAACAGTGGGCAACGACCATGCCAATATTCTGTTGATGATAAAAAATGGGTCATCTTCGAGTCGCTTACTGAGTGTGTCAAGATCAATAGCAGGTGCATGAGTCTTTGGTGGTGAAGGAGCTCGAGGCTCTCGTTGTCCTGGGATCGAAGCAGTGGCAGTTTGCTGAACCACAGGTTCTTTTGAAGGCATTTGAGTAAGGGTATCATCAGGAGGTGTCTGACCATGACCTTCGTTGTTGCTTTCTGGAGCAGTAAAGGATGGGGTCGAAGGCACATCACCTTGAGAGTTCTGATCATGTCTATCTTCTTGAGATTTCTCCTAAGTCGAGCCATCAGCCTCCTGATTTCCTTGAGCAAATTGAAGTTGTGGAAGCTCATCAGCTTGAGGGACTTGGACATTTTCAGTATTATGACCCTCAAGAGCAATTCCTTCAGGCTGCACAGTATCTTTCCCAGAAGTAGCTTTGGGATCAAATGGTTCGACAATGACAACATCATTGTCATCAGATGGATCTTTAGGAGCATATTCATCTTGCACTCGCTCAAAGTTCTCAGTGCGGTCTTCTTGTTCCTCCTCTTGAGGTGCATCCTTAGAATGAACAGGGGAATTGACTTCAGGATCTTCAGTCGTAGTTTGACCCCCTGCAGCTTCGAATCTTAAAATTTTGTTCGACCAAGGGTATTGCATAGCAAGAGGAAGGGAATTTAAAAAAGTTTGAAGGCTGGAAGAACTAGAACCTGTGGTGCTTCCTTGATTGGTCTAGTCTGAGAGCACCTGAAGAAAAGAGGATCGAATTAGAACAAGTAGTTGAAGATAAAAGTGAAAGAGACAAAGCCAGAGTCTTACTACTTTGTTCCAAGAGCGCCTGATATGAGGCGCAACATACTTGATCCTTTTCTTTGGATTTGGATCATGCAAAAATAAGGGTTCGAATGAGAAGTTCAAAACCAATCTAAACAGGAAAGACAGTTAAAGCACAAACCTCGATGGCTTGGGGATTGATGGAAGAGACAGGCTCATTGGCTTCACCACCAGTGGTTTTATCTAATGTAGGAAGATCAGTCTCAGGCCCAGAGGCAGTTATTTGCTCATCTGCTTTTCGTGCTCGAAGGGTCCTCACTCTGAGTCCCAACAGACTGAGTTTGAGTCTGAGCAGGTTGAGTTTCTGTTGCAGATAAAGCAACAGCAGGAATCTTTCTCTTTCGCGAAGTAGTAGGAGCTTTTGTAGCAGGAGGTTTCAGGGCTAGCTTCTTCCTAGTTGGGGCCTGTTATAGAGTTCGAAGATACATAAAGATAAGAGGAAATACAAGCCTAAGGAAGTGTAAAATTGTTCGAAGCATGTGTTTACCTTATCCCTAGCAGGGGCTTTCTTAGACTTAGAAGCTCCAGCAACATCTGTTGAAGTCATTTTCTTGTTGCCCTTAGGAGCTCTTGGTTTCTTTGACTTCGAAGAGTCACCAGCATGTTTAGGGGCTATGAGAAATTGAAGGCAGAGTTAATAAGATGCTAAGAAGATAAAGGGAGAAGTAAAAACGATGACTCATTTTAAATACCTCGTCTTTTTCGTCCCTCTGGTTCTGGATAATCCTGGGTGAGGATGAAGCGCCCAAAGCACACCTCCTTCGAACATGCCATCTCTTTGTAGGAACTACGCCACCAATGGTCGTAAGAAGCAGTGCAATAGTTCGAAGGAGTGAAGTCAGTTGGTAGGTATGGAGGTTTAGTCTCCTCGAACTCCCTGATTCTCAAAATCACATCATCCATCGAAGTACAAGGAGCTATGTTTTGTCCCTTGAAGAAAGGAATGGGGATGTTTTGGCAAAGACCAAACTGCCTAGCTACAAGGGTAGGCTGGTAGTGCATGAGGCAAGGAATTGACTGATCATAATGGGGAAAAATCAGTGGATTTCGGAGGATTTCACTCCACCTTCGATCCTGATCGCATTGATCAGCAGGATTGACACTTACAAAAGGTTGATGGACCCACTTAGGGCCACGAGCTATTTTGAAGTAAGGGGTAAGTGTGTCATCGAACTTGTCCTAATCAAAGAAATAAGTCATGAAAGCTTGAATACGACTGAGGTTCTCCTTAAAAGAACCAAGGTAGGTGTAAGTTAAACTCTTAGCTGTGGGTTCGAATAGGTTGGACACCTCAATTGAAAGTTTAGCATCTCTGGGAAACGTGGCTCGAAGCCAAAAATCAAGGAGCCAGAAAGGACCATAGAAACCACCCAATGGTTTAAGTTGCTTGTAAGAGCTTAAGGCATCAGAGAGGCACACGTAAAGATGGCCAAGAAGCAGTTTGGCTAAATTGATTTTTCTGCCTTCATGAAGGCAAACAGCTAAGGGATAGAGGCCATGTGAGACCTGAAGAGATCTAGAACAGAAAACGAAATTGGCTAACCAGAGCCAAAGGAAGGCAATGTGTTCCTCCTCAGAGACATCAGAAGATGTTTTGTTGTGATTATTGGCAATAAAGGCTTGGAAGGTCATTCTTTTGGTGTTAATAGGGCCATACTCAGTATTAGAAGGTTTGGTGTTCGGGAGGTAAGTCTCCCCACAGGGTTCGAGACCAGTTATGATCGAGACATCTAAAAAGGTGGGGGTAATCATTCCACAAGGTAAGATAAATGTGCATGTACCTTGGTCCCAGAAGTTCATTGCAGCAAGGAGAAGATCAATGTCGTACTGCACATGCTCCGTAGACAGCTGAATCAAATCGAAGATGCCCAAGCTCTTCCAGAATTCCCCTTTTGCAGATTGAAATTTCTCCAACCAGCTGATGTAGGTCTTCTTGGCTAGCATGGGATTGGCCCTGAAGATATTTTTCTCTGTATCGGTGACATCAGCTTGAACAGGATTGTCGAAGGCTAGAATCTTCTCCGGAGGATACAAAGCTTGAAAGGCATTGAAATCAGAAGTCCTAGGAGGGAACTCATAAGGGAAAAGGAAACCCATGCGAAATCCATCAACATTAGTGGGGATGATGACACTGGAGCCCCACACTCTCAGATTTTCTTCAGTAGCCTCAGGTTCTGGCACAAAGGTGCCTTCGTCTCTGACAATCATCTTTCCGTTTTCAGCTGCAAGAGGGATAGGACAAGCCACTTGGTATTTCTCTCTTGGAAAGACCAAATTGATGGAAGAAGATGCCACTGGAGTAGTGAAATCGGAACAGAAGATAGGGCAGAAAGAAAAATCAGGAAAGCAAAGATTTTTGAGCTGGAAGCTAAAGAGACGTGAGGAAAAAGGTAAAGAGCTGAGGGAAGAGATGATGAATCTTAAAAACTTTGCTACACGATTAAAGAGGGAAACCAAAGGGTCATTTGGCAATTACAAGCCCAATTGACGTTTAGTGGAAGCCCAAGAGTTCTCAATCCATGGGATCGTGGGAGAGAGAAAAGGGAGTGCGTGAGTAAATTCCAGTATGGCAGAAATCTACCTCGCGTAAAAATGCAAAAGCTTCTAAGAATTCGAAGCTATGAATTTAGGGGGACATTTGTTACTTGATAAAAATAAAAAATAGAAGTTTGAAGGGGCTAACTGAAAAGCCAATAAGGAATGCTTACTTTTTATTAAAAGGATTCTATGGAAATTACAATGGGATCGAACTAAGTCCCAAGGGTTCGCTATTCGAACCTGACACTACTTCCTATCACATTTTTTAGGTGTGTTGGTTCTCAAACCAGAGCTTCGAACGAAGGAAGTAACCTCTTCGACCCAGGTGTCAATGTCATGTCTTCGGAGGAAGAGCAACTCCTTGCTTCGAAATTAAGGAAGAATGAGGTTCTTAGCTTTGGATCTTCCAAATAATCCAATGGGGCGAGAGCCTCGTCCCATCCTTTTCATCTACCTTCCTCCTCCTCCTCCTCCTCATCTCCCTCATTCCCCAAGAATCAGAAGATTAGACAATGGGCTATGAGGTAACCCATCGCCCTGCACCTCTTACTGGAACCAAAGAGGTGGAAGTAATACCAGGCCATGCATGGGGCTAAGGCCTGGGAAGTTGGCTGCATTGTTCGACCCAAGGTTAGAGTCCACCGTGAAGTAACCACTAATGTTGGACACCCTGTCGACCTGAAGACCAAACATAATGGCAAGATCAGGTCGTACAGGGCAGCCAATATCAAGGATCTCTCCATGATCTCAGGGAAGAAAGGTGGAATCCAAATGAAGTCTTTCTCCTTTTATAAGGGTAGAGAGTCATGGAAGAATTAAGAGTGTTGCTCAAACAAGCCAATCAAAAGAGGTCATAGTCACAATGACCAAAGTGGACGGTGGTCAAGGTAAGTAAGTTGGACGGCAGGTGACTATCTTCGAAGAGTAAGGGAAAGATTTGGGTTTCGAAAGGGAAAACAGAATCAAGAAGAAATCAAGGCAAGTTCGAAGCAAGTCAGGGTTCGAAGGAGAAGAGCCTTTAACTAGTTCGAAGCTCCTTCTTCACATGGGGTTCGAAGGAACTGTTCCCCATCAGATCGAGAACAAATTCATTTTTCTTAGTTATCTTTAGTTCTGCCTTCAACGTTTTCCACGTCATCAATGGCAGTTATTAATCCACGTTTTCCACGTCATCTTCATGATTTAAATTAAAGATTTCCAAAACCAATCAAAAAGCTTAAAACACTATTCAACCCCCCTTCTAGTGTTTCCTATGGTTCTAACAATTGGTATCAGAGTTCACCTTCGGGTTGAGCATCTAACAAATGCAGAAGGAGTAGATCCTCAGTAGATGGAAATCTCACCAAGCTGAAGCAACTCTGAAGAATGATAATGAGAAAAGAAAATCATTTTCTTAAAACTCATTATTCATACAAGGCATCATTTAAAAGGATGAAACTGGAAAAGGAAAGTACATCTATCTCAAGATCATATACGGGTAACATCTTTTCTATCCTGGTCTTAATATAATTGTTGTTTGCTGCATGTTTTGTGTGTTATTGAAATTGTTAACGTATAAGTGTATTTGTGTGAAAATAAATGATTGCATGCTAATTGTCCTTTATGTATGTATTTAATTATGCATAAAAATTACCTGATGCATATTACTTGTTTTGTGTGCATCGTATGCGTGAATATATGTGTATATTTATTTTAGTAAATGAAGAGTCATGTATGTTTATCATGATTATTATCAAATGTGATATGGCGCAACGTGGATCAATGTATCATCAACCGGTTTCTCATAATTGGCACGATGCACAACTCTCAATAATTGCTTGGTGCATGTAACCGTTATTCTTCATTGAACGAAGCAATGCTTAATTGCCTATTTAAGAATTGGAAGATCATCATAGGAACTACATTTCAATCAACTTATCCTCAAGAGCCAGAATTCTTCAAGCACCTTAATCTCTTAAGATCAATCGTACTCAATGGCCAACATGTCTGCATCATCAAATGACTCAAACCATCCATGTTTGATGAGAGAATCATACCTTCTAAATTGGTCAATCTCTCTGACTTTGATGAGGTTGATTATAAAATCTCAGAGTACTTTGACACCATGGGGTGGACTCCCTTCTTCAGCAACATTTCCTCACCATGGCATGAGGAAAGTGTGTTGGAGTTCTGGAACAACTCCACAAGGGTATCTAGACCTGGTAGGACTGGAATTGAGACGAAGGTCATGGGAAGATTATTGTTCGTGGACACCAAACTGATTGCTGAGGTGATTGGTGTGCCTGCTAGAGGAGAACAATATTTTCAGAAGTGGGAATCCCTGCATGGTGGAACTTTCGTATTTGATGAACATCTCTTTGGAGGAAGACGGCTAGCCCCTTACAGACCTTCACAACTTCTGAGCGCTCCTAGAGCACTTCTTGCTGTGCTAAACTGCTATATCCTTCCCCGAAGAAACAACAAGTTGGTGATCAATTTGATGGAAAGGTTTGTGCTGGGACATTTGCTGACAAAGAAGAAGATCAGTCTCCCTTGGGTGCTGCTGTTTCAGATGTCTTTTAGGAATGAGATGGATAATGACAATTTCTACCTTCACAACACCTTGATAATGAAAATTCTGATGCACAAGGGCTTTCCAGTGGAAAGTCACTTTGACCAACCGCCTCCTAACTTCTTCACTCCGGCTGCATATGCTGAGTTAGACCGGACTCTTATTGAAAGAGAAGAAGCTCCTAAGAATCAAGTGGTTATTCCTCATCTTTTTGCTACACGCAATGAAGAAGAAATGAAGATACCCACTTAAAGTCTCGAAAAAGGAAAAGGATGATGTTGGGTGCATATCATCTGAAGAAGGTGAATGGCAGAATTTCCAGGCTTGCAAGAAGATTGAGAGCCGCTGAGAAGGAGCTTAAAAAGCTCAGAGCTGAAAAGAAGAATATTGATGATTACTGAGAACCCATCTGATGATCAATGTTTCTCTTGTGTCTTTTCATTTCTCTTAATTTTTTTTTGTTATCATTTCTTTATAATAGTAATATTTAGTCTTCTGCTCTGTTCCATCCTTGATACATTCTATGTGGTCTATGACTGTTTATACTATTTCTCTTGTAACTTTGTATGCTTAAATGAATCTTTAAATTAACACACTTCTTTAAATGGTACAACTAAAAGATAAAATCAATTAACTTAATAAGATAAGGACAAAATTAAAATTTATATATTAAGACAAGTTCTTGCTGAAATATAATAAAATTGAAATTATTAACCTAAGACATTTGTTTTAATGATTAACTAATTCTATTAAGTAATATCAGATGCTACTGAAAGGTATTTTTAGTTTGTGTATGTTTCAGAAAACATGTTTTGAAGATAGGTTTAAAAAAAGACCATCTTCGGAAAAGGCTGATTAAAGCAACATCATCTAAAAGAATGGCTAGTGTGATATCGTCTCCATTGTCTGAACCTGTTCAGAGAGTTCATAAATAAACTTACTGAAATTGTGGGTCAGAAATGTTAAGATGGTTGACACCATGCAATAATCCTACCTCAATACTTGAGAAGATAATTTTGACTTAGTAACATCCCTATTCTCTGAACCTGTTCAGAAGGCTCTCTATGAACCTGCTGAAATTGTGGGTCAGGAATGTTAAGGTGATTAATACTCAAGCAATTAAAGTCTATCTCAATCGTTGAGGGATAGGTCAAGATGATTGTTCAAAGAATCTCTTGGAGCACATACTGGAACTTGCAGATATCATGCAACCTCAGAAAAAGGAAAAGTCTCTAAAGAAAGGTGCAATGTCAGAAAAGCATTCCTCCATCCAGAGAATAATAAGGAAATCTAATGATAACATCACTTCATCTTAAAACTTAAATATCTGTGAAAAATTTGTCCTCTAGTAAAGATTTTAATCAACAAATAAAATTTTAAGAAAAGGCTTAAAAGACTCAAAATGTTAAAAGCTTCTCAGATAATAATAATCATAAAATCTCTTTGCTTTGTCTGAAAAGTCTGTTTTAAAAGTTTTCCTTTTTAAAATGTTTTCTCACATCCTCTCCTCTATTTTCTATTTTCTATTCTATTTCTAAAAAGGTATTTTGAAAAAGTATTTTCAAAATTTTTTATTTATTTTTGTGGTCTGTCAAAAACGTTTTCCAAAACTTTCTCCATCAATGCTAATGACTCAGTTTCCTATGACACTTCATCTATGACCAATCAATTATGCACGTTTCGATACTTTCAAGGTTTGAAACTGTCATCATGAAAAGCTACCTGAGCCCATATACATCGCGTGAACATCCAATGGATTCATTCTCCTTACTTCTCTATTTTACCCCTGCTTCAAAGTCCTATAAATTCACAAGAGCTCTTCACACAAACTCAAATCTTCAAAGCTCTTCTATAGCTTTGTCTAAGGTTCTGAGTAAGTGGCTCCCAGAAGGATGATGAAGAAGCAAAGGAAAATAGCCGAAGGATTTTTGGAACATGTTGAGGCAAAGATCAAGTCATCTTGGATGATGTATGGAATAAAGAGTAAGGGAAAGGGTTCATCTGAAAACCCGTTTCTCTATACTTGGACCATGGTGATCTTGCTGCATCACAGGTGGACTGGAAGACCACTGGGAGATCCTAGAATAGCCAATCTTATTAAGAGAACTACCAACAAAGTGGTTCTTGGAATTAAGGTGGTGGCTAATGGTCGAAACACAGTCCTACATGATGCACCTCCACTGTCCCAGCAGTTAGAAGGAAAATGCGTGCAGCAAGGCACGATTGGGATGAGGATATAGGGTTCTGAGGCAACTCCTGAAGCCGTGCAGCTAAAGGAGTGGTGATAGCTTTAAAAGAGATGAAGTCTATAAGGCTATGCCTCAGGCCTTCGAAGGAATCTCCGGAGTTAGCAATTAAAAATACATTCTGTTTTTGGAATGTAACTTGTTTTCTTTCAAAAAAAAAAGGAATTTCCTTTGTATATATCAAATGTTTTGAGAAAATTTAAACTTGTGTATTTCTGTTTTTATTTCAGTTTCTTTTGTTTATCAAAAGTTTAATGTAATAATAACAATTTGAGTAATAACGTCTCTGCAAAATTAGAACAACTGATGTCAAGATTCAGACAATGTCTAAAAACTTTAATGTAAGATAAAAAGGGGGAAAAATATAAACAGTAAAGAAATACAGCTAAGAATAATGGTAAAAGTAAGTGAACTTAAAATAGGAAGAAAGATATGAAATTCAACATAGTGAACCTTTTTAATTAATGACAAAAGGGGGAGAAATATACAACTAACAAAATGGTGGAAATACAACTAACAAAATGTTGGAAATATTGTATGTACTACTAAAAGTATATAAAAGGGGGAGAAATATAAAAGGAGGAGAAATATAAAAACTAACAAAATGATGTATGTAACAGGTAACTAGAAACTCAGAAGATAACAACTGTCATAATTGAAAGTATAACAGTAAGAATAACTTATGATAACAATTGATATATGTAATAATAGTGTAATTATATAACAATTGGTATCTGAGATAAGTTAATAATATATGATATTATTAGTTCTCAATGATTAACAAACAACTAATAATTGGTATCTAAAAGATTAACATCTAGTTTCTAAGAAGTACTAATAATTGGTATCTAAAAGATTAAACATCAAGTTTCTAAGAAGTTAACAATTGGAATCTAAAGATTAACATCTGGTTTCTAAAAGATAAGTTAACAAAATGTATCTAATCTTGTTAGTATTTAGAATATTAACAATTGGCAACATTTAACAAAACTAAAGAATAAATGTTCTTCTTAGGGGGAGTATTATAGATAGGGGGAGCCCTCTATATACTTAACCATCTTTCCTTAAAACATTTTGTAAGTTATACATATCTTATTTGTCATCATTAAAAGGGGGGAGATTGTGAAGTCTATTAATCAGTTTGAGCATTCAAACCTTACTCAAAGACTTAATATCCTTTAGTTTTAATGATTAACAAATAAGATTATATAAGAACATAATAAGAACAAATAAGATTATATAAACAGATTCTACTGAGAAAGGTATTGGTTTGTTGATTGTGTTTCAGGTTGGAATATTCATAAGAAGACTTGATGAACAAAATAAGAATCAGAAGATCAGGATCAGAAGAACAAATGCACAAAATCAGAAGATCAGGATCAGAAGAACAAATGCAGGATTTAATATAAAGGTTGTCTGAAGTGTTGAAGTTGTCTGAAGTACGCAACTTGTCTGAAGTATTGAAGCCTTCTGAAGTACGCAACCTGTCTGAAGTGTTGAAGTTGTCTGAAGTACGCAACTCGTCTAAAGTATTGAAGCCTTCTGAAGTACGCAACCTGTCTGAAGTGTTGAAGCCTTCTGAAGTACGCAACTCGTCTGAAGTATTGAAGCCTTCTGAAGTACGCAACCTGTCTGAAGTGTTGAAGCCTTCTGAAGTACGCAACCCGTCTGAAGTGTTGAAGTCGTCTGAAGTGCGCAACCCGTTTGAAGACGTGAAGACCGTTTGAAGACGTGAAGACCGTCTGAAGACGTGAAGACCATCTGAAGACGTGAAGACTATCTGAAGAAGTCTACAAACAGAATCAAGAATTGATCTCTTGAAGACGTTGCTAAAGTGTAAAGCACACTCTACCAAAATGGAGTATACTTATTTCAGTATAAAAGCTAAACATGCTTTTATGCCTCGATCAAAGTCTTGCACAAATAAGGAAACTCTGCAATGACTTTCTCTAATGACTGTTGCACCTGCAACAAAAGCCATTTCGGTATAAAAGCTAAACATACTTTTATACCTCGACCAAAGTCTTGCACAAATAAGGAAACTCTGCAATGACTTTCTCCAATGACCGCTACACCTGCAACAAAAGGCCATTTTGTGTGCGCAGACCTACTGCACCTGCACCTGCACCTGCTGGTTGTCCAGAACGGGATAGAAGACTAAGTAAAAGCAACAAGAAAGATGTTTGAATAAAATACATTTAATTCAACATCTTTATCTAAATCTCAGAAGAAGAAGAATGAAGCTACAATCATCTGAACATCAGAAGAAATATTTTATAAGAAGAAGAAGAAGAATGAAGCATCCATGAGCACTTGTTGAAACTGATAAAATTACAATATGATAAAAGCAAGCATCAGAGTATATGTGAAGATTGGAGAGATCATTCATCTGAACGTATCAACACTCTGAATGCATGAAACAACTCTCAACATAGAAGCAAAGATTATATGATTAAATGTTTATATTATCATATAGTCAAAGAAGAAACTGCAACAACAACTTTTGGACTAAACACCTCATTCAAAGAAGTAAGAAGAAAGGGTGTCAGGAAGCAAATAAAAAAGGAGCATATACAAAATAAGCAAAAGGACAAATCCAACGGATATCTCCTCATATACACTCCAAAGGAAATCAGAGAATAGCTGAAGAAAGTAGAAGAAAATTAAGAGAGAGAATTAGCAGAGATATATCGAGAAAATCTCTCAAAAGAGCTCATCTATAGAAGTGTCAGAACAAGGTCTTCTGAACACTTATTTGCTTAAGAAGAAGAAACCGTTTGAGACACTATTACATAACGGCTATATGAGCCACATCATCAACATCTCAACGGTATTATCAAACATCTTCAAACGACTATATTTCATCAGAACATATAAATAGCCTCAAGATTAAATTTGGTTGTTGTTGTAGTTGGTTTTGAAGAAACAATCAACCAGGCCGCTGTTAAGTTGGTCAAAAAGACAACCAAGAAATGTTGTTAACTACTTGATGGTTCAACCAAGTTGGACACACAAGTTCATCAGAAAAATGGATGAAGATCAATTTCATATTTCTCTTAGTCATATCAGTTGAGGGAGAATGTACCTCACATAGAAGACAGGATTATACACTTGTATCACTGTCTTAACCTTGTACTTAGATTTATTCATTGTATCCTGAGTAGTACTCAGTTAACCTCTAGTACAGGAAAAGATTAAGTTTATGTTTCGTGGAAACTTAAAATTAGTTTAATTTGTAAACACTTTATGTGTCTGAGAGCCTGGAGAGGCTTGGTGGAAGAAAGAATACTCGTGGTTGAGCCTGGAGAGGCTTGTCTGTAAAAGAATATTGCATGAGTTGCCTGGAGAGGCAGTTGAAAACAAAGGAATACTTGTTATTTATCCTGAAGAGGCTGTGGTAAAAGAATACTTGTATCTGAGTTCAGATAGTGGAAAATCCAGTGGTTGTTTGCCTCTGGGACTGGATGTAGCTCACGGGTTTGTAAGTGAACTAGGATAAATTTTGTGCCTAAGTTTTCTTTCCCTTAATCTCTTTATTTACAGTTTTCATATTTATGTTGGGGATTGAAAAGTATTTTTCATAATAAACTTAACACAACTATTTCAATAAAATGATCTTTCATATGAACAAAACATGAAATGTCTCTCATATCATTTGAAGCATTATAAAGAATGTACCTTGAAGAACTTCTGAAATAATTATCTGAAGCGAGTGTGGAAAGAGCTCAGTTCAGAAATCAGAAACAGACTTCAGACAACCTCTAGTCATCTGAAGTATTTCAGAAACCGTTCTGAAAATACTCTTTGTAATAATCTTCAGAAGATAGTTTGAGAAGCCTCTGTTTAAAACAATCTTAAGCTTTAGAAGAAACTTTATTTTTCTTATCTTCCGCACGTTTTAATTATCTCTGATCTTAAGACTTGTTTTGAACATTGTTCATCTTCATGATTTAAATTAAAGATTTCCAAAACCAATCAAAAAGCTTAAAACACTATTCAACCCCCTTCTAGTGTTTCATGTGGTTCTAACACTATAAATAGGAGAAAGTTTGAAAGAGCAAAGGTCCGCAACCTAAACACTCAAACAGCACCCTGAAAGCCGTAGTATCCACCGTAGCGATCAAAGGCACCCAGAACGCTCTGAGAAAGTAGGGACAGCGCAGAACAAGCCCTTTGCTCTTACGTTTATCCTTTTCTTCTTCTTCTCTTGTTTTTCTTTCAAGCATGTTCACGCTCCTTATAGATTAGGAATTAAAGGAGTTGTAATTGTTACTTTCAGTTATTTCTCTTGCGCACTGTATGCGTACGTTTCAATGCAATTAAAGGCCCATTTAGGGGCCAGTTCATAAACTTTGCTTGTCTTCCTATGTCCACCCATAGGTTTCACACAAGGTAGAACCCACACAAAATATAGGATTCGTATCTCGCCCTAGATTGATCAGAGATACATTTGTTTTTGCTAAAATTAGGGACAAACAAATATTATTTGGTCTGTAGGGGTTTATTGAGTAAACCAAGTGTTTGACTTGAACCCCGTGCAAGTAGACTCAATCCCGGAAAATAAAAATATTTCCAAAGATCAATTCCTTTCAAAATAAAAACAAGTCCAAATATTTTTTCAATCTTCTTTTCTTTTCAAATAAAAATCAATCATTCTTTCCAAAAAAAGAAATCTTTCAATAAATAAAAATAAGTCAAAATATTTTTAATCCCTTTTTAAATAAAAATCAATCATTCTCTTCAAAAATTAATTCCTTCAAAAAACAAAAATAAGTCTAAACATTTTTCAATCCTCTTTTTCAAATCAATCATTCTTCCAAAATTAATTCTTTCAAATAAAGAAACAAACCAAAATATTTTCCAATCATCTTTTTCAAAATCCAAAATCAATCATTTCAAAAACCAAATTCAAATTAATCAATGAATTTTCAGAACTACGTGGCTTTGATTTCTCCATTGCACCTGGGGATACGTAGGAGCGGGAACCGAACCCGTCAAGCCAAAATAAATTTTCAAAATGTTTCTCCCTTGTTAACAAAAAACCAATCATTTTCTGAAATAATTTTTTTCTTAAATTATTCTAAAAAAGACATAAAAAAATCAAGAATTTGAAGATATAAAAAAAAAAGAATTTTCTGAAATGTTTTTCTCCTTTTCAATAATAAAAATCAACCATTTTCTTAAATCCTTCCATTTACTCGAAAAATATAAAAAAAATAAAAAATTATAAAAATTGTTTAATTTCTCTTCAATTTTAATGGGGTAAAATAGATATTTTCAGATTTAACCAAATTTACACAATTAATTCAAGGTAACCGTCTTAGGACGGATGTCGTAGGGCGCTAATACCTTCCCTACACATAATCGACTCCCGAACCCAAATCTAGTTCCTAAAATTTTCTTTTTAAAAGGGTTTTCCTAAAATTTTCCCTTTAAAATTAATTTTGGTGGCGACTCCATTGAAACCCATAATTTTTTCCTCACTTGGCTCACCTTTTCCCCCGTCGCGACCCCGGTTGCGACAGCTGGCGACTCCACTGGGACATTTGAGAGTCAAGACTCTATTAATTTTGATTAACTTTGAAAACATTTATTTGACCCTTACTGCTTTGTATTGTTTTTTATTTTTGTAAATAATGTTATTCAGATTTTGGTATTTCTTTCTTTGTATAATATCTGATTTTTTTTTAATGTTTTTCTCTTTCCGATGTATATATTTTACTTCAACTTTAGGGTAGAAAACTGTTATATCTTTATATATCTCCTATTTGTTTTGTTTTGCAGGAAAGGTAGTTATTAGGTTCATGGTTCTGTATGCTCCTTGCACACACTCCACAATCACTTACCTCACACACATTTTGGGCTCTATACCCGGCCCTGTACGAACCTAGGAGGTATCTCGATGACTGCTATTAAGGGGCTTCGTGCTCACTTTGTGGTTGTTCAGTTACCACTCAGATTGTTACTAGTACCATGGACCAATCATATTGATGTTGGAACCATAGGAAACACCTTGAGCCTTGACTCCCAGATATCAGAGAATAGAGCACCTTGAGCCTTGACTCCCAACACTTCCTCCAGAATAGCAATGCTAACAGTAATTTTTTGACCTTGCACCTAGGCCTTCATAAAAGTTCTATTGTTTTCCTCCACCTTCCTCGCAGTGTTCCAAAACTCCCGAACACTATCTTCATGCCATCTGCAGTCAATGGCTTCGAAGAAGGATAGCCACCCAACACTTTCAAATATATTAGCAATATCGTAGCCTTCCTCAGAAAGGCTTTTGAAATCTACAACTTGTATTTGAAAGATGGTTGTAGAGGACGCCATTGAAGGAGTAGGGAGAGGTGAATCTTCTGGAGATTTTGAGAGGAGTTAAGAGCTTGAGAGAGAGAGATGAGAAGTTGTAGAGGGATTAATGATGTTTGAACTGTTTCTCACGTTGCGAATTTATAGGATTAGATGGACTCAGATAGCCTTTAATGATGGTGCATGCAGTCCCGGCATAGGGGAACGTGAGTCGTGAAGTAGACAGGTGAAAATCCATCTCCTTTAATTACCCTTGTAATTAGAGTTTACTGTTTTCAAGGACTTTTGAAATTACATCTATTCAAAATACCGGTTATATAAAATTATTCTAAAAAAATTATGATGCCCAAAAAATATATATATAATTATATTAAAGGCAATTATTTTTATGGGAACACAATTAATACCGGAAAAATCAAACAATGTTATTAGAAGAGATACTTAGAGAATTTTAGGTTGAAGAGACGTATCTGTTGAGACTCAACTTGTCTTCAAGGATAGTCTTGTTGCTTTTATTCTCTGAAATTGTTTGTGACGCATTCGTAGCATAATCTTGATCTTCGTCCTTTCTGACTTCCTCTCTATCAGAAACAGCAGTCACCATGGCCTGTCCTTCAAGGGTTGAGGTAGGCTCAATGAATTAAGTAGCAATCTCCTCAGCAATCCTGACCCACAATTTCAGCAGGTTCATTGAGAACCTTCTGAACAGGTTCAGAAACTAGGAGTGATGCCACATCAGCCACCTTTTTAGATGGTGTTGCCTTCTGATGATCAGTTTATAAGTTCTCTTCAAAACCTGTTTGCTGAAACATTCACAAACCAAAATACCTTTCAGCAGCATCTGAATTTGCTCAATTAAATATGTTAATCATTACGGAAATATCTTAAAAATTTAGCTTTAAGTTCATCAAACAACATTCTCTCCTTAAATCATATACTTGGGGGAATTTATCTTTCTCTAAAGATTTTTCATTGAAAGAGACTCCCCCTGATTTTTCAATGGGTTTAGGGTTTTTGTTAAAATGTTCTTTCCTTTTTTTTTGTTATTAGAGGGTTCAAAGTGTTTCAGCAAGTTAAAGATTTTTATCTTTAAGAACTTCTATCAATCTAAGGAAAATATATAATATAAACGACATAGTCAGAAAAATGCATACTTACTTATAGGCAACGTAAGCAGAAAATATAAACAGTTATGGGAACACTACAATATAGAATTTAATTATTAAAAAAAACATGAGCTTTATTAAAAAATAAATCTTTTAAAAAAATATTAAAAGAAAATGACAAGGCTCTTTGAATGAGTTTTCTTCAACCTCCTTGCTAACCGATTCACACGAGCGTGCAGACATTTCACATTGTATGCAACAAACACCTTTCTAATTCTTCTGTGAAAACCTAGATGACCAGAGACTCTTGTCCTTCTCTCTTTGACATGGGATACCACAAGAGGAACTTCAGCCACCCTGTTCCCTAGGGATTCTTTTCTTTCAGATAGAGTCCGGTCTGACTGAGCAAACATAACCGGAGTGAAGAAGGAATGAGGTGCTTGATCAAAGAGATTGTTCATAGGAAAGCCCTTGTGAATCAAGATTTTCATGATTAAGGTGTTGTGGGGGAAGAGATCCTTAACATCCAATTCTTCTCTGAATATCATCTGATATAGAATAATCCATGGAAGATTGATCCTCTTCTTCATCAGCAAGTTTGCCACCACAAACCTTTCAATGTCCTTGATGAAAAAGTTATTACTTCCTTTCGGAAGGATGCAGCAGTTAAGAACAACAAGGAGAATTCTGGGAATATCCATAAGTTGGGAGTGCTTGGTGAGACCAAAGTGTCTTCTACCAAACAGCAACTGATCAAATATCAGGAAGCCTCCTCCAAAGTGTACTTCCCAATTCTGACAGAAGGTTTCTCCTCTTGAAGGAACACCAATCACTTCAGTAAGTAGTTTACAGTACACAAATAGAGGTCTCCCCATCACAGTCGTGTTTATCCCAGTGTGTTCTGGTTCAGAAACAACTTCAGAGTTTTTCCAGAATTCCAAAACACTTTCCTTATGCCATGCAGAGGAAATGTTGTTGCAAAATGAGGTCCATCCAGCAGCATCAAAGTACTCAGTAATATTGAATCCTGCTTCTTCAAAATCAGAGAGACGAATCATCCTTGAAGGAATGATTCTCTCATTAATCCTTGATGGATTTGAATCACATGAAGTAGTAGATTCAGCAGCCATTTGAGCAGATTTAAGGTTCTTGGAGAGATTGATTTATGCTCTTGAGGATTTACTGATTGGAGTGCAGTTCTCATGATGATCCTTCAATCCTTATAAATAGGCATGCTTGAAGCATTGATGATGATGGTTACATGAACTGATCAGTTATGGAGAGATGTGCATCGTGCCACTTTGAGGAGACGGTTGATAATCCATTAATTCACATAGAGCCAGATCATAGTTTTGAAAAAATGTTTAAATTTTAAAGACCTTTCAACATCCTAAAAATAATGATTTAACATAATTTTTCAAACCAAAAAGATAATCTGATTAATGATTTTCAGCAAGTAGGCACATTTTAGATAAACATATATCAGCAAGTCCATTTCTCATATATTAGAGACTATATGCAATTTTCAGATGATTCTCATAAATATATATCACATAATTGCATATAGGTTGAGATAGGAAAGATGTTACCAATGAGGGAATTTGAATTGAACGTGCTTCCCTTTTCTCATCATGCCCTTCTGAAATATGCTTCAGCAGCTTGAATAATGAGTTTAAGAGAATATACTCTTTTCTCATTCATTTATCCACTTTATCTCAGAGTTCCTTCAGCTTGATGAGGTTCCCATCTTCTGAGGATCTACTCCTTCAGCATTTGTTAGATGCTCAACCCGAAGGTGAGCTCTGATACCACTTGTTGGAACCACAGGAAACACTAGAGAGGGGGGTTGAATAATGTTTTAAAACTTTACGCTACATTTCTGAAATCTTTTTTTTTCATAAACATCTTACAATTTAATTAACCTATGCAGGTTATTATGAAAAACTCTTTTGCCAAATAGAAAATAATATCTGAGTTAAGCGTGGGCTATTGAAAGAGAGTTTTTCAGAGACTTGCTGAACTTGATAAGTATTAATGTGCTTTCTGAAATCACTTCAGAAGGTTTAAAGAAAACGTTTTAGAAACTTGTTTAAAAACTGATTTTGATAAATAATAATAACTTCAAAATAGACAACATGTTGTTTCAAAAATGGTTAACACTAATTTGTTAAACGTTTCAGTAACTTGATAAAAACTGATTTGTTAAAGAACTTGCTAAACCCACTTCAGAAGGTTCAGTAAGTACTCTTTTTCAAAATGATTTGGTCAAGAATGGAGTTTTACTATGTTGATTGTGACTTCACTTTTCAGACCCTTCCCTTGTTAGAAATAATCAGATAATAGTGGAGAGTAAAAAGATAAGGGTAGAGAGAATAGCTTCTGAAAAGATTAAGACGATGAGTTTCAGTCTGAAGTTTTGATCACCTTCTGAACTGGGTTCAGACTCAAAGTAGTTTGATAACGAGTTTAATTCAGAAGTAAAGTTCTCACTTAAATACTTTTGAATCCCTTTTATTAGATGAAAACTGAATTAAAATAGTTTAAGGGATAGAGAAGACTCAGCCAAGAATTTATCCTGGTTTACCCACTAACCCAATGAGCTACATCCAGTCCCAGGGCAAACCACCACTGGATTTTCCACTATCTTATCACAGATACAAGTATTCTTTTATCATCAAGCCTCTTCAGGCTCTCAACCAAGTATTCCTTTTTAACCAAGCCTCTCCAGGCTTAAACCGAGTATTCTTTCTTCCTCCAAGCCTTTCCAGGCTCTCTAGAGTATTTTTTCTTCCTCCAAGCCTCTCCGAGCTCTCTAGAGTATTCTTTCTTCCTCCAAGCCTCTCCAGGCTCTCTGGCACATATTGTGTTTACAAAGATGGATTGGTTTAAGTTTCAGAGAAACTTAAACTTCAGTTTTTTTTTGTACATAGGAATTACTGAGTACAACTCAGAATACAAGGATAAAGCTTCTAAGTACAAGGTATAACAGAGATACAAGTGTTTAATTCTAAGCTCTAATTCATCTCTGTAGGATCAGAAGGTTGGCTTGATAAAATCTGTATTAAGCTTGGCCAATTTCTTCTGTGGGCTTGATAAATTCCATAGTTCAAAGGTAGATGATTGAGAGTTCATGGCAGCCCATTTTGGTCAGTTCCTAGTGAATGAATCTTTAGGAATTTGGCCGACCCATCAGCATTTTCTAAGACTTTCTTGAGGCTACTTATATGTTCTGGAAATATAGTCGTTTGAAGACTTCTTGATTTTACCGTTGAGAAGAAATGATTAAGCTCATAGAGCCGTTGTGAAATAACTTCTCATTTGGTAGCTTCTTTCTTAAGCAAATTAGGTGTGCAGATGACTTGGTTCTGACACACTATAGATAAGCTCTTAATCATGAGAGATTTTCTTCCTCTTCAATAAGTTGATATTCTCTCTCTTTTTCTTTCTTCATTTCTCTTCTTGTGAGTGTAAGGAGATAGAATGCTAAGATCCGTTAGACTTCTCCTTTTTCCTGTTCTGCTTTCTGGTTTTCTTTTCACTTGAGGTTCATGCTTCTGATAGTGTGTTGCAGAGAAGATACAGAAGTAGATGTGCAGCAGCGCTGACCTGTCTCTGACTTCTATTTGCTTTTCTTCAGTAGGCTTCCTCTTTCATGTTGGGTTCTGAAGCTGAGCCCTTAGGCCTTTGCTTTTCTTTGCATCAATTTAGCTTCATCACGCATGTTTGCTGAGAATCGAGTCTCCTAATTAAATTATTCAGATTGACTCATAAGTCTTCAGAAGGTTGTATGACGTGTCTGGCTTCTTCTTCTTCAGAGAGTTTGAAATGCCATGTCATCACGTTCAGAAAGTATGTGTTCAGCAGGTTCAACTTTAGTACACACATACTTTCAGCAGGTTGCATTACTTCAACTTGGTTTAGCTTTTCATCTTGGAGACACTTTCAGCGAGTTCCTTCCTTCAACGAGTTTCTTCTTCTTTGCTTCAGATGGTTGCTTCTTTCTTCTTCATTCTTCATGAGCATGTAGATTATCTTCATTTCAGCTTTGCCCAGATGTACTCTTTCTTTTCTTTTAGATAATTGTCGTGATGTTCTTCTTCATATAGCTTGACTTCTTCAGATAGTTTGCTGTATTATTCTTCTTCTTAGCCTGTTGCTTCTTCATTCTCCTTTTCCTTTTCTTTTAGTCTTTTTCTTTGGTTCAGTAGGTTGGTCGTTTTCGGCAAGTTTCTTTCTTCAGCAGATTGCTTTGTTCTTCTTTCAGTATGTCTTCCTTCTTTGGCAGGTTACTTCTCTTCAAGTCTTTCTTTGATTCAGAAGGTTGAGCTGCTTCTACATGGTTCATTGTTTATTTATCTGAAATGAATCATCTGAAGTATGTTTGCATCATCTGAATGAATGATCTGAAGTACATGTATCTGAGACAAAGTGATGTTCTTTTGATTGATGGACTTTCATAGGCTTTAAGTTTGTCTTTATTTCTAATTCACAGATATACTTCTTCTTTCCACACTTTCTTCAGATAGTTGGTCTCGTTCAGATAGTTGCTTCAATGCTTTTCTCTTTGTCTTTGTATGTTGTTTTTCTTCAGCAGGTTTCTTCTACTAGGTTTCTTTTCGCGTTTCTTCTTGTTCAGATTTACTTCATCTTTCTTCAGATTTTCTCTTCCTTTCTTTTACCTGCTTCCTTAGTTATCTTCGTCTTCTTGTCTTCAGATGGATGCTTCACCTGTTACCTGAAACACAATGCACAAAACAATACATTTCTCAGTAGAACCTGTTCTTATATGATCTAATTTGTTAATCATTAAAACCTGAGACTAATGAGTTTTAAATCTAATTTAAATACTTAAATTAATTCTGAGTCTCAACAATTGAGAGGGATTTATCCCTACTTGTGGTTGAGATATGAACTACGTCCTTGTCTATATTCTAGATGAGGACAATCTGGGGACCATAATAACCTATAGAGGTCTAGACCCATCCTTTTAAGCCATGCACTCTAGATGAGCTTAGTGACCACCAAAGTTGGAGTCATAAACTTAAGGTTACGTTGCCACAAGGTTTTACCTAACTTAAGACATACGAGGAGCTTGCTTTGTCCTTCCTTTTCTTTCATTCCATACTGTACATATTTACCTAACACTTAGCGGTAAAATTCATTCATGAATAAATCGTCTCATTTTTTAAAAAATCATAAAAAAATAAAGGAAAATAAATTTGATGGAAAATCCTTTTTCTTTAAATTAAAAAAATCAAAAAATAAAAAATTGTCCTTTCTTCATTAACATTGTTGTTCACTCCATGTAATCTTCATCTCACACATATGTGCTATTATACCATTCTGATGTCATGTCTATATTCCACATCATTCAATCTACACCATCCTTTCAATCATCCCAACATTCATCCAATGTGATTTCCTTCTGTGTGTCAACATGTGTTAATACTAACATGCATTTAAGGTGTTGTATCTTAAACCATCTGCATTCAAAATGCCATATCATCTTGATGATTTCCATGCATTAAGCTTGTGTTATTAATCTATATATATTTGCATCATGCATCATTCTCAAACTGTAAATATGACATGTTCATTTCATCATAGGAATAGAGACAACTCTGTATTAGGAAATTACATTCTCTGTATATAATAGGTTAATGAGTGTTAGCACATTTAGATTAGGTTAAGATAAGTTCATAAAAATGAATAAATAAAAAAGCATAAAATAAAAAAGGGCGTATTGTTGATTTTTATTCTCATCTGATGGAATCATGCAAATATATTCTAGGGGTTTCCCTTCGTTTATTCTCTTGCGTGTTATGCAAGCCATCGACTTCTTCTTCTTCTGAACCATTATATATAGAGCTATCAAACCTTTTGCTAAACAACCTTTCAAGAAGAAAAAGAACGGAGGAAGCCCTCACCAAACTCAAATTTTGGTTCCCTACTTTTCCTCAAAACATTCTTAGGAAAATTTACAAGTGTAGGTTGGAAAGGTTGAAGGTATTGACAAACTTAGAGTGTGTTTGGCAAAGCCAATAAGCTAGCTACTAGCTTATTTGACTAGCTTATAAGCTAGTTTGACCAATACAAAAGTGTTTGGTAAGATACCTCAAAGTAGTTTATTTTATGAGCTTCTAGCTTATAAGCTACAAGCTACTTCACCTAGCTTCTAGTTTGTAGCTTGTAGCTTATTTAATTTTCTTCCATCACTACCCCTTATATTTTAATACATTTCCCTTATTATTCTTAATTTATTTTTACCTATTATTATCAATTTTCAATTTTAGTGATAAAAACCTTCCAATTTCTTTTTACCTATTATTACCTATATAATAAGTAATTTAAAAAATTACGAATTAATTAAATTGTTATTTTCCTTTCACTATTTTATGAAATTATTTTTATATTATACTATTTATTTTATCAATTTCATTATTTATTTTAACTTTTTAATTAAATATTTTATCATCAAAAGGTTTAATAAGAATTTAATTATTTTTTAAAAAATATAAAATTATAATTACATAATAATATTTTTTTCTAAAAAACAATAATAGAATTTATATAATAAAATTTATTTAGTTATGCCCTTTTATGTCATTTTACATTTACTAACTAGCTTATCAGCTAATTTTACCAAACACTTTTAATTCAATAAGCTAGCTTATCAGTTCGGAGCTTATAAGCTAGGAGCTTATCAGCTAGCAGGTAGCTTATCAGCTAGAAGCTAGCTTATCAGCTAGTTTTTTCAAACACACCCTTAGGTCTTCCTGAGGATGTGCATTAGATCATTGAGGCCAAAGTACGTTTAGCAGGTGAGTTTCAGGACTCCTTTGCTAAACACATGTCAAGAATGGGTAAAAGCTCTTATTCTAAAAGGAGAAGAGCTAAAAAAATGGAAGTGTCCCATAAATGTGCAAGGTGGACTTGCAATTCCAATTGTAGGAACATTGGAATGGTTTCAAGGAATCGAAAAGATAAGATCCAATTCGTAAAAAATGGATTGAGAAAAGAGTCATTGGATAATATCCATCGGACTCTTGAGACGCGTTCCAGTGGACACGTCCAAAGACTTATTCTTGATTTAGCTGAACTCTTTCGAAAGGAGAAACAACAATATAGTCTCGGGGATCTGACTTTATACGACCTTGTTTGCTAATTTCTAAGAAAATTGGATGGGAAGCAAATCCCCGACACATAGAAGTCGTATAAGTCATTGCTGCAACTGAGTGAAAATCACCACCACTGTTCATTATCATGTGCATTTGATCATGTTTCATCTAGTCGTAACTTCTGACTTTGTATTTCATGTGTGCTTTTGATCATTTGGCATTTTCCTTAATGTAATCGTCATTTTTGGCTTAATGTTTCACGCGTGATTGTGATTGCTTCTCTAAATTCTCAACTTAGCCATCCCTTTTGTCTATAGGTTTCACGCGTATTATTGTTTGCCTCATTTGTCATTTCATTAATTGACAACTAATAAAAAGAAAATGAAAAAAGAAGAAAAAGAAGAAAAATCAAAGTTTTTTTTATAAACTAAGTCCATGTGATCCTTCTACTTTTTCTCTTAGCTCTATAAATTCTCATTCTTCCAAGTGTCTGCATCTTTGGTGGAACTGATTTAGGAAAATATAAAGGGTTTTGGAACGCAGCTCATGACCTTGGTAGAGTCTTAGCTGCAAGAATGATCAATGTTGTTTATGGTGGGGGATACAAGGTCTGAGAGGCCGTGTAGCGGCGTCTGCAATCACTACAGGAGGCAGTGTCTTAGGTGTTGTTTTGAAAGATGGAAATGCTTGGAATACTTCAAGCTTTGCTCTAGGCACTGAATTAAAAGTTGCACCCATGCAAGACCACATGGCACATATGATGCATAATGTCGATGCATTCATTGCATTACCTGGTGGCCTCGAAACAATTGAAGATATCTTCACTATTGTATCTTGGGCCAAGTTGAACTACCATAAAAAACCATTAGGATTTTTAAATGTTAATGGTTTTTATAATGGTTTGTTGTCATTTCTTGAACAGGCTGTGCAACAGGGATTCATGCCCTATGAGATACTTCATCTCCTAATGTCTTCATCAAATGCTAACCGACTTTTAGACCGGATGTAGGGTCTTTCACCCGAATCATATGCACTATCGAAAAGGGTAGACTCATACAATAAGGATGATAGCAAGGGGAAGGATCCTGATACCACCCTCAGATTGTAATTTCCCTTCCAAAAATGGGGGCAAATAAAGACTCACCAATCCATGAAAGATAATGTCTTGATTAGGTTGGAAAGTTTGTGTGATGGTCCGATTAAAAAAAACAGAGAGAATTGTCATAACCAAAAAATTACAAAGATGGCAGAGTAAAGAGTTACACATAACTCTTGAGGCGCATCACATTAGTAATATTTTTCCTAAACTTCAAGTTTCTTATGGTTTTTTATGTTGTAGTGATATGATTTTGTAATGCTAATCCTATTGCCTTCCCAAAAACTTTAGGATGACCTTTTATATGTCATGTTCATAATTTCCTTTCGATATTTGCAATCAATAAAATGCATGTTGAATTTTCTAATGACCTTTTGTGTTTTTACCCATGACCTTAACTTCATTTCTTTTTTGAGACTCATTGTAAATAAAATATACTTCCAATGATCCTCGAAAAAGGTAGTGTTAGTGACTCATTCTGTAAATTGATAATCTTATCAACCATGCTGATAATGTGGTGAATAAAATGTCCTCATTGGATTGTTGATGTAATTAAGCCACAGAAAGAAGTTGTGCACCATAGATTGCCATCTGAAACAATGAAGTCATAAGGTGGATAAAATAAAAAAAAATGGAGATTGTTAACTGTTAAGTGTGTAAATCTTCATGATTCTTGAATGATTTTATCTGCAAAGTTGAAGCAGTTCTGGAGGTTCAAAAAGAAGTTATGGTTTCTTGACCTCAAAATTAAAATATGAAAATGAGTAATCATGATTTGAGATGATGAATGACCTTATTTCTCTTTCCAAAAAAAAAATAATAATAATCATATCCCTAGTTGTCCCCGTTGAGCCTAAATTTTCCTTTCAAATAACCCTGTACAAGGATCACCCTCACCTTGGGAATTTTCACAAAATGTAAATCAATTTGTGTAGTCAACGGTTCATCACCAGTTGTAATGTCAAAGAATCAAAGAGAAAAAAAAGAAAAAAACTAGACAAAAAAAAGATGATGAAAAAGCAAAAGTATAAAAAAGGGTGATTAAAAGTGAAAGAATCGTTGACTTCAAGTTTCTTGGTTAAACAAATGCTCTCATGCAAGAAAATTGTTGATCCTTGATCCTCTCAACCCTTAAACGCTTGTTAAGCCTACTATATCCTTCCTTTCATTACCCTAAACCGTGGCCACATTACAAGCCTTACAAAGTCCATTCTAATCAATGAAATGATTGTCTTCATTTTCATAACTGTAATTTTGAGAACAAGATAATTCATACATATGTTCAAGGACAAAAAAAAAGACAATAAGATATAAGGGCTCGTTGGGTTGAAAACTCGTAAGGGCGACCTAAGCAAAAATTAGGGCAAACAAGCTGAGCAATTGTGCCATACATTGAGGAAGATGAGGTATCCCAAATGGATGATGTTGGGGAAATCAGAGTATTGAAATATAAAAAATGGGGCAAGAAAATCATTCAAGATATAGAAGATTGAAAGAAAATCAATCAAGAAGATATAAGGGCTCGTTAGGTTGAAAGCTCGTAAGGGCAACCTAAGCAAAAATTAGGGCAATCAAATGGGGCAAATAACATGCTCATTACAGATGAAGGAAGAGAAAAAGATGTGAGATTTAATAAATCAAGGGGCAAACAAGATGTGAAAACATATGATACTCGGGCAAAGGAAACCTCAAAGTATGCAAAACTGGGGCAGATTGAGTATTCAAAGTAGAGGAGATCAAGTTATCCTAAGACATACTGGGGCAAATGCAAAAAAAAAATCACATTGAGGCTGTGACAATCCACATCTTTAAAAGCTGGTTGAAGGGATTAAAAATTATGAACATGTATAGCTAACATTGTTCATTTAGAGGATATCACCCAAACACCAAAAAAAAATCTTCACATTTGTTACCACCTTCTACAAACCCTCAATTCTCACTCTATAAATCTGATTCTTCTTCAATAATTATGACACACCCATTATTGTGTACATCCATTTGTAAATTCAAATTGCATTTCATGATTAGCATATATTGAGAGGAAGTTTGTATGATGACACTTGAAAAGCATTACCACTCCTACAACAAAAAACATAGAAACTTGACAAGTCCCTGGAGAGTATGTCATCTCAAAAAATAATTAGAATCACCATCATCACAAAAAAGCCCACAAGATCTCTAAGTTAGATAACTGGGGCATAAAATCAAAAAAATTCAAAATTGATTCCCTGTTCATCCATGAGGTACTTGGCACTGAAAGGAATAAGGATTCAAAGCTATCAGGACTCAAGATCAATCAGGTTTTAGCCCAGGTAAGTATTCTTGTCTAAAAGATCATTTGGCATTACTCATTATGGGGTTATGCACCATCTTTTAGATATCACTGATCATGTGTTCCTCACATTGACATCAAATGCCCATCCCATTGCATGTCATTATATTCTTGTGTCCTTCATCACCAATTGACACATTTTTTCAAGCCATGCATTATTTTTCTAACATTATTTGTTAATTTTAGTCTTTGTATTGTGGATCAATGGTAAATTTCATCATCATCATCCATTACTCCCCTTGGGTCTTCAGACCCACCACATTTCAATTTCAGGGTCCCTATACCCATTCCATGCTCGGTCTTGGACCTTTATGTCCATCACAAACCCATTTCTGGGCCTCATTGTTGCTTTCTGTGTGTCCTTGAACCCACCATTGCATTTCAAGACCAGGGTCTTTGTACCTGACACATCTAAACTCCTTAGCTAAATACTCATCCCCTTCCTTGGGTCCCAGAGCCCACCATATTTCAAACTCAGAGTACCCATACTCAACCCAATTTCATTTGCTCGAGTCACAGAACTCTTTATTTGTCTTTGGTTCCTATACCTACCCCATCTTCTCTCTTGGGCCCACATGTCCTTTACAGTCTCATTTTTTAGGGCCTTGGAGTCCATTGCGCTCTGTCTTTAGGCCTGATACCCACTGCATTATATGTTGGGTCATCACAATCACTACATCTCATTTCAAGGCCTTTGTGGGCATCACATCTTCAATCCTAAGCCCATGTGTTTGTTACATACTTAGAAGGGTGATAAGTGAAAATTATATGATAAATTAGAGCACTTTTTAGTTCACTTATCAAGGATAAAATGGTATTTTTGCCCCAGTTTAATCCCTTTTTATTAAATATTACATAAATTGTATTTATAAATCTTGGATTTGAATTTGATGCTATTTTAATAGAAATATTGCTGATTTTTGCAGGATATTGCAAAGATTTGATTTGAAGGAAAGATAGCATTAAATGAGGGAGATATCTGCAAGATTTGAGTTTGATTGAAGACATTTAATAAAGATTTGAAGAAGGTTTGAGGCAATCAATGAGGAAATCACTACCAATCAAACAAGGATTCTGCAGACAACCTTCCCAATTAAATCCAAGATGCTCAATAAATGCAAGATTCATCAAGAAAAGGGAAACAAGGAAAGACAAATAAACCAAAACCAGTCTCGGGGAGAGATCAAGTTTAAAAGTGAAAGATTGAAGCTGCAGGACGCATTCTGTGCTTCAACATGCGCTGTAGCGCAGGGTGAAGCGCAACTCTCTGGAACATGCGCTGCAGCGCAACTTGAAGCGCAAGTCACGCTGATTCTTGCCCTGTTGCCATTTTTAGATAGATTTCTCCCCAATTTCCTTTGTCTTTCCTTAGTCTATAAATAGGACCTCATTGCACCAGATCAAAGCATGCACATTATTGTAATTCAGTCATATTTCAGTGATAATGCACCAGAGCTAATTTTAGAGTAGGAGAGGAGGAGCGCTTCACAAGGATTAAAGATGGTGACAGCATCTTCGGTGGTTTGTATGGCTACCCTGTGTAGTTAACTCTCCATTAGGATTGAATGTAATTGATTCTATCCCCAAGTGTATGTAAACTCAATTTTATTATTTCTGAGCTCTCTGTCTATAATATTGGTAATCTTATTATGTGTTTGATTCCTAACTTCCGCGCTTGCGCCGGAGTTATAGGCTAGTTTCGACTAGGATTGAGGATGGGGGAGCGGATTCTGAAGAAACCCAAACTCTGATTGAATAAGAGGACTCGATACTCTGTGACCGACACATGAGCGTTACTAATGAGCGATGGGTAGTGACAGTACTCTAGCGAAGAGCGTTTACAGGATTAGGCCTTAGTATTGATAGCAAAGGATTAGTTGATTGTCAATCCAGGACCGACACATGGATGTATCCCGATGAGTGATGGGTAGTGTGAGTACTCTAATGAAGGTGTTTCTACAGGATTAGGCCTCGTTTATCAATTAGTTCTTTTACAAATGGAACAAAGAAAACAAAATAAGCCGAGGGTAAGTCTGTCGCTTGGGAGAGTCCGCATGGATTATCTTTGAGTGTGTGAGGCCGCTGGTAACTCAGGGTCTTAGCAATATAGTTTGTCTACAGTATTATAGAGTAAACCTAAAATAATAGATAGTTTTTACATACACAAAGGGTGTGATGATATGAAGTTCAATCCTAATCCAAGTAAAGTGTCTCTAACTCTTCCTTTCTAATTCAATTGGTTATTTATTTGTTTTTTACCATTTACGCAACAATACTCTTATAAATCCGTTGTTTTCTCTTGATAAATAGATCACGACTATACGCGATTTGACTGTTCCCTGTGGATACGATAACTCTTCTTACTATTATACTACTGGATTTTTGGTTCGCTTGCCAGAAACCCATCAAGTATGTTTGGCGCCGTTGCCGGGTAACGGTTTCCAATTGTGTAGACCTTGGCGGTCTAGTTATCAAGTTTTTATTTTAGGATTTTGTTTATTTGTTTATTTTTCTTATTATTTTTAGGATCTATTATTATCTTAGGAAAATTCTTGTTTTTTCTAATTCTCTTCAACACTTACCTTTTTCAAAGTTTCTTGTTTATGCTTCTGAGAGGTCAGGCGTCTCCCAATCAATTACAGTTCGACCCGGAAATAGAAAGGACGTTGCGAAGGAACAGAGGTAGAAACTCGAGAAGGAGAAGAAGGACAATTGTTGAGGAACCCAAAAATATGGCAGCGGAACATCCAAGAAGAACGCTAGGAGATTATATCTCCCATCAAGGACCACGTCACTTCTCAAACATTGTGTTACCACCAAACGCAAGAGCTTTGGAGTTGAAGACTGCACACCTCAACCTCATCAGTGCACATCAATTCGCTGGATTGGATCATGAAAATCCACATGCTCATCTCTCTAATTTTTATGAATTGATTGGTACTATGGGTTTCGAGGAAGGTAATTTAGAATTTGTTTACTTACGCTTGTTTCCTTTCTCTTTGATAGGTAAAGCTAAGGAATGGCTGCAATCACACCCAAATCAAAGCCTAACCAATTTGGGTGTAGTTGAGGAGAAATTCTTGACAAGATTCTTCCCAACTAGGAAGCAGATTGAAGCCAAAGCAGATATTTCTACATTCAGACAAGGGATTGACGAGCCACTATGTGAAGCTTGGGAAAGATTCAAGTCTATGCTGCGCAAATGTCCCAATCATGGCTATGAGGATATAGCCCAACTCAACATATTCTGTACCGGACTTTGTTCAGATTCAAGGTCATTCATAGATGCGGCAGCAGGTGGAACTATCTTATCCGTAGAAGTTGATTGAGCGCTAGAAATCATTAACCACATTGCAAAAAACGATCAACAAGCTCAAAGTGGAAGACAGCCCGCGCAATTACCAAAGAAAGGGATGATGGAACTTAATCAAAGTGATGCTCTGTTAGCTGAGAACAAGCTCATTAAACGTCAACTAGAAGCACTCACTAAGACATTGAAGACACTCCCTCAACAACTCAAAGCTGTCCACTCACAACCCATCCAAGCCCAACCATTTATTTGTGATTTCTGTGGAGGAGACCATCTAAATGGTCAATGTGCTAGCCAAGGAACACAACCAGAACAAGTCAACTTCATGGGGAACCAGGGAAGGCAAGGGAATTACTCCAACAATAACAACAATCAATATTCACAAGGTTGGAGAAATAACCAAACCAACTCAGGTTGAAGTCAGAATGGAGGATCAAGACAACCACCTTACCAACAACAACCCTCAACATATGATAAACTGAACACTTTGGAAGGTAAAATTGATGACCTTGTGCAAAAATTTAGTGGATTCAAGACAACTACTGAGGCATCAATCAAGACTCTAGAAAGTCAAGTAGGTCAGTTAGCGACTGAGATGGCAAAGCACAGGCAACAACACTTCTCAACTGTGACTCAAACCAATCCAAAGGAACAATGGAGCTTGATTGCTACTGATGGCAACAAGTCAAAGGAGGAGGAACTTGATGAGGAAGAAGAAATCATCTTTGAAGAACAATTGCTTCAAGAGGAAGTTGTTCAACAAGATGAAGAAGCAGCACAAAAGGAACATCATAAAGAGAAGGTCTTAATCACAAGTAAATCACTTGACTCAGGTAGGTTTACTATACCCATCTCTATTGGTAATCTACCTACTACTCATGCTTTATTAGATCCTGGAGCGAGCATCAATTGGATGCCGCTATCGTATTTTAACAAGTTGAGTAATGTGAAGGTCAAGCCTGCAAATGTGAGGTTGCTTCTTGCAAATAAATCCACTCAACGCCTTCATGGGATAGTAGAGGATATTCAAATCAAAGTGGATAAATTTGCATATGTTGTAGATTTCTACATTGCAGAGACAGAAGAGGAGGATACTGAAGTCCCCCTAATTTTAGGAAGACCCTTCATGAAAGCTGCTAAGATGATCATTGATGTTGATCGAGGAAAATATGAATTGAGCTCAAAAGATGAAAGTATTACGTTTCATAAAGGTACGCCTAAGTTACAACAAACTGATGCTACTTTCAAAAGTCAAACAAATCTGCCAGGCTCCGAATTTCTGAGGAAGCCTAAAATGAGGGTAAAGCATCCAGAGTCAATATGGGAGTTCAAATTTAAGAGGAAAAGGAGATCAATATCTGATACTGAGAAAGACAATGATAGTGATGGAAGAATAAAAAATTGGTATGGAGGATGGGAGCTCAAAGGAAGAACTGGTACGGAGTCAAATATCATCCTCCACTTGAGGCCACCATAAACGGGTTGAGTAACCAGGCGTCGAGCTAAAAGACGTTAAACAAGCGCTCCCTGGGAGGCAACCCAGTCCTTGTAAGTTTTTAATTTTCATTTTGGTAATTTTTAGTTTTAGGATTTACCTGTGTAATTAGGAAATTGTTAAAATGGGGATCTAAATCTAAAAGGATGGCATGGAATCAACTAGGAGTAGCAGAAGCAGAGAGAATACTGCAGATCTGCGCTTCAACCTGCGCTGTAGCACAGGTGAAGCGCAACATTAAAATAAAAAAACCTGACTCTCTGACTTTTGCGCTTCAACCTGCGCTGTAGCGCAGGGTGAAGCGCAGCCGGACGCTTCAACTTCTGAAGCAGTACGTGCTCCACTCTGTGCTGTAGCGCAGGGTGTAGCGCAGGAAGCGGGAGTTTAAATTCTGAAATTTGAACGAAGGAGTTCATTTTGAACTTCCTTTTGTTCCATTCCCATGCGTTTTCTCTAATATTCCTAATCTTTGTTTTGCCTTTTCTCACTCATATAGCCTTCATTTTCAGTTTCTGAGCTTATGCCAGGTATTTTTTAATAGTTTTCTTTCTTTTTAACCGATTGAAATTTTATTTTTTTATTTTATTTGAGCATAACCTTAGGATAGGAATCTTAGGACTCTAGGAACCTTTAGGAAAGATATACTTGTTCATAGTGCTTTAAATTAGATTGCATGTGGTTAGGATTCTCTGAGTTATTCATGATTGCTTAGGTGGTAGTTATTGAGTGCTCAATGATTTTTGCAAATTATTTTGTTGGTGCATGTATGTTCAATTAATTGCTCTAATATTTTTGCATGCCCATACATAAATGATTGTGCAATATTGCATGTTACTGATAACATGATTTTTGATCATGAGTTTGATTCTCACTTTTCCTGTTTAGAATTGTTTAGGACCTGCTTTAACTGATCACTTTAGCATGTCTTAATTAATTAATTGGAATTTATTGGGTAAAAATTTAAAATCAAAATTTTTATGCACATTTGTTTGGTTAATTGATTGCTCTAAGTATTGAAATTTATTGGCCATTTATTTCATAATTATGAGTAATTAAATATTATGATGCATAAATAATTTTGAGTTGCTTTTGCTTTGCAGATGGTGCGCACGAAGAATGTCAGTGGTGCTAGTTCCTCTGGGAGGGTCACAGGAGGTGCCAAAAGGAAGGACCCCCAGAGGGAACCTGAGTTTGACCCTCATCGCTTCAAGGACCTCAAATCCTTTGAAGCATACACTGACATTGCTGATTGCAAGTTCATCCTGGAGCGACCAGTCATCCTCCAGGAGGGGGAATATGAGGAATTCTCCGTTGAGATTCACAGGAGGCGATGGAACCGCCTCAGTCGCCCTGACAACTACTTTGATCCAGACGTTATCAGGGAATTCTATGCTAACGCTATTGGAGACCACGACGTTAACTACAGGAGGGAGTCCTATGTTTGAGGACAGGTTATCAGATTTAATTGCGATGCAATCAATGCACTTTTAGGACATCCCATAGAGGAGGACAGAGACCTCGTGGTATGCCAATATCACGAGAGGATGCAGGCTGTGGGGCTTCATGGCAATGATCTCCTTGACATTGCACTACAAAAAAAAAAGGGTTTAGCGTAGGTCAAAAGCCCACGCTAATAAGGGAAAATGGACGCTAAAACCCAATTTAGCGTCGGCCTCGGGGCCGCCGCTAAAACCCTCGAGGCAAATTTTTGTTGCAAGGCCGCCGCTAAGTAGCGTCGGCCAGCCCACGCTAATGTGGACGCAACGTAGAAGCTAATCAATTGCTAAATGGCCTATGCTAATGTAGCAGAGGCTACACGGACGCTACATTAGCGTAGGCCAGCCTACGCTAATATCAGCCTTGGCTGACATTAGCGTAGGCTAGCCTACGCTAAACTTAGCAGGGCTGCCAAGGCTCCCTTAGCTAGAAATTCATCTTCAAGACCATGGGAACAACCAATCAAACCAGTTGAACAGGCTAATATGCTTATATTAATAAATCCTAAAGCCATTCACATTCAAAATTAAAAAAAAATGCTAGAGACAACTCTTGCAGAGACAAAAAAATATTTAAAATAAATTAAACAATAATGTAATGATCCATAGATAAATCTAATGATGCAAGCAGTAGGTGTGACTTTCTGCTTCTCTAACTTTGTGTAGCACAAGGAGTAAATCTTCTCATGTGAAAAACCGAGAACCAAAACAGTGAATTCAAAACAAGGAGGAGAATTTGCAACTGTTAAGGATTAGGAACTGTAAAGCAAGCAGTGAAATCACATATTGGTATCAGTTTCTACTTGCTATTTTTTTTATTACGCTTCAATTCGTACATTTTCTAGTTTTCAGTCTGAATGTGCTTTGTGTATGTAATAATAAAATCAGACAGAAACAGAATCCTAATGCTCATTTATACCAGTTCAAATCCAAAAATATAAAGTCCCATAGTACAGTCCAATATACAGTTTTCATATCAAAAATAGAGTAAAGTAAACAAAAAGGGTAGGTCAGAATCATCCCTTTTTGGGCTGCAGCCGCAACCTTCAATCCCTTTTCCAACAGTATGGTTCTCCCTGTGAGGCTTCCCCTTGCTCCTTTTCCAGATCCTTTGGAGAACAGTAGCAAAAATATCAATCAGTAACAGTTTTTTTTTTAAAAAGGGGAAATCAAAACTCTAAAAAACAAATAGTAGCAAGGCAGTAGTAAGGCACCAATCCAGCAGAGGAATATAGACAGAGAAAGGGGGAACCACCGTACCTGCAACTCCCTTTGCTGGTCGCGCCGCCGTGCATGGTCGCCGGCCACCGAGCGGTTATCGGGTCTGTAGCCTTCTATTCTCCTCCCTGCGGCTGTTCACCACCGCCGGTAGCCATCGCCTCCTCAGCTCTCTGTCTCGAGCACTTCAGGCCGCCGTGCGCGGCCGGATCCCGCCCCCTGCGCGGCTAGAGCCGCTGCGACGCTCAGCCCATGTGGTTGTCTTCTTCTCGCGAGCCACCGCTCGCTCTCCTCCCTCGCGCCGCCGCTGTGCAGCCTTCTCCGTGGCTCCTTGCAGCTGCCGTCCACCCTCGTCCCGTGGCCGTTGTCACCGAGCCACCAGCGGTCGCAGCTGGGTCCTCCTTGGCTATGCAAGGGGGCGGCCGCCCCCCTTCCCCTTTACCCATATTTTCCCCAAAGAAACCCTAAGAGAGTGAGATGAGAGAGTGAGGGAATGAACGTGAAGAGTGCAAATGAGAAGCTAAGGTGAACCGGCCCATACCTATAATATACATTTCAGGTAGCGTCGGCTAGCCCACGCTATATTTTATGTTGCTAATTTTTTTTCAAGTAGCGTAGGTTAGCCTACGCTAAGAAATATATATAAAAAAATAAAAATATTTTAGCGGGGACCAACCGACGCTATTTAAATTTTGTATTTTTAAAAGAAGGTTGATGCCTTAGGCTTAGCGTAGGCTGGCCTACGCTAAAAGAAAAATTTAGCCAAGGCCTCGTGGCCTACGCTAATGTTTTTGCAGCTAAATCCTCTTTTTCTTGTAGTGTTGAGACTGCTCAGGTGCTATGCTTACCAGGGCGTTCCTTTGAAAGGAATGCATATCAGGAGGCTGCTAGGATGTACAGGAAAGATATGAGGAGCATAGCTCAGATGTAGACAGTACTGATACTGGCCAACATTCATCCTACCGGGCACGTTTCTGATGTAGTTATGCCCACGGCCCACCTCATCTACACTGTCCTCACCGCCGCCGTTATCAATGTCTCATGGGTCATCACCCAGAAGATTTCAAACTTTGCATCTTCTGTGGGGCGCCGGACCCCTAACTCCAAGATCAGGCTTGGCTTCCCTTCTCTCATCACCTCACTCTACAGATCTAGGGGTGTAGAGGTGAACCCCAGGGTTCGCATCGCACTTCCCATGACCAGAGCATATATTGAAGCCAATTGTATCCCAGCTGAGGAGTTACAGGTTGAGGAGCAGCAGCAGCAGGCACCACCACCAGCAGCAGCAGCAGCAGCAGACATGGATGCTCCAGTCTGGGCCCAGCGACTTGAGGCACAGAACACTCATCTGATGGCTCAGATGTCCACTATTCACCGAGCAGCTGTTCATTTTCAGAGTAGACATTATCAGGCTCGTGTGGACCTCATGACCCCTGCGCAGTTTCAGGATTACTTACAGTGGCCTGGGGACAGGCCTATTTTCCCAGGGGGGTGGAGCAGCTTACATAGATCAGGACCAGGATGAGGACTGATTTTTTTCTTTCCTATTTGGTGTTTTTCCTTCTTTTTCTTTTTCTTTTTCATTTTAATTTCTTATTTTCTTTTGATATGTACTGTATACCACTAACACATTATCTATATTAGGCAGTACTTATTTTGTTATTTTCTGTTTTTCTGTTAATTTTTTAAAATTTTAGGACTTTTAGGACCTTAGGAAATTAGGATTTAAGGTAACTTTTTCAAAATTCTCTGTAATTAAGTAGTTTAACTAACCAAACTAGGAAAGATGATAGGATTTTGTGATTAATTCCATAATCAGTTAGGATCAGGATGTTTCTCATGAGAACCTATCAGGATAGTTAATTAAAACCAGCAAGTGCTTTATCAAGGAATTTTAGCCAATAATCGGTGAGCTGAGAGCCCAAACACTGAAATTGAGAGCTTTTCACCGCTGCTTGTCAACTGTTATTGCTTGAGTTTCTGAATTTTGTCTTGCTAGTAGAAGATATGGAAGTGACAAAGGCATATTTTGTGATTATAATATTTTGCTCAGTGCCAAATAGCCAACCTTGATTAAATTTTTCCAATTTTTGATTGCCCATTTGAGCCTTAATATTTCTTTTAATGCACCCCAGCCATGATTAATGATCATAGCATGTCCCTTCACACTTGGGATAGAGAGCAAGGTGCAACACAACAAGATGGGACAAAAGGTTGGTGAATTGAAAGGTGAAAGAAATTCAAGAGCAGGCACAAGAAATCACAAAGAAGAATACTCCCTCATAAATAAATTCTCTATGTTATTGTACAAAAAAAAAATTGCACAAAAGTGTGGAATTGAATAAGTTGGGGGGAGTACTTCTTCAAACAAAGAGGTCAGCTGAAAAAAGGTGACAATTCAAAAATGACATGGTAGATTGAGAGAAGTTCCAAAGCACAATCACAAGATGCTCTCTATTCAAAGTGTTCATTGTATATCCAGAAAAACCATGATTTCTTGATAGCCCAGTCTCATTACAACCAAAGAAAAGACCTTTTGATCCATATTAACTACTTGCAGGTTCATATGTTGGAAACAACTACCAATTCTTGTTTTTCAACGGTGGTGAAAAAGATTGAGGGAAACACTTACCCGTGAGAATGAGAGATTTCCTTGGTTTATAACTTACTGCTTTAATTGTTATTTTTGAGAAGTTTGACTGATGTTTGTGCTCTATTCTGATTGAGGATTGGTAACATCTCTTAATCCTGATTTTTTCTTATGTTTGGAAAGTGACTGTTGCTTAACAAGGAGATGATGAAGAGTTCCTTGAATTTGTTTGAATTTTTTTTTAGTTATTCAGGGGATATAATTGATTTTTTGATTGCAAAGAGGTCTCTTGCTTGAGGACAAGTAAGAAGTTAAGTTGGGGGGTATTTTGATAAGTGAAAATTATATGATAAATAAGAGCACTTTTTAGTTCACTTATCAAGGATAAAACGGTATTTTTGCCCCAGTTTAATCCCTTTTTATTAAATATTACATAAATTATATTTATTAATCTTGGATTTGAATTTGATGCTATTTTAATAGAAATATTGCTGATTTTTGCAGGATATTGCAAAGATTTGATTTGAAGGAAAGATAGCATTAAATGAGGGAGATATCTGCAAGATTTGAGTTTGATTGAAGACATTTAATAAAGATTTGAAGAAGATTTGAGGCAATCAATGAGGAAATCACTGCCAATCAAACAAGGATTCTAAATACAACCTTCCCAATTAAATCCAAGATGCTCAATAAATGCAAGATTTCATCAAGAAAAGGGAAACAAGGAAAGACAAATAAACCAAAACCAGTCTCAGGGAGAGATCAAGTTAAAAAGAGAAAGATTGAAGCTGCAGGACGCATTCTGCGCTTCAACCTGCGCTGTAGCGTAGGGTGAAGCGCGGCTCTTTGGAACCTGCGCTGCAGCCTGCGCTGTAGCGCAGATTGAAGCCCAAGTCACGCTGATTCTTGCCTTGTTGCCATTTTTAGATAGATTTCTCCCCAATTTCCTTTGTCTTTCCTTAGCCTATAAATAGGACCTCATTGCACCAGATCAAAGCGTGCACCATTATTGTAATTCAGTCATATTTCAGTGATAATGCACCAGAGCTAATTTTAGAGTAGGAGAGGAGGAACGCTTCATAAGGATTGAAGATGGTGACAGCATCTTCGGTGGTTTGTATGGCTACTCTGTGTAGTTAACTCTCCATTAGGATTGAATGTAATTGATTCTATCCCCAAGTGTATGTAAACTCTATTTTATTATTTCTGAGCTCTCTGTCTATAATATTGGTAATCTTATTCTGTGCTTAATTCCTAACTTCCGCGCTTGCGCCAGAGTTATAGGCTAGTTTCGACTAGGATTGAGGATGGGGGAGCGGATTCTAAAGAAACCCAAACTCTGATTGAATAAGAGGATTCGATACTCTGTGACCGACACATGACTGTTACTAATGAGCGATGGGTAGTGACAATACTCTAGCGAAGGGCGTTTACAGGATTAGGCCTTAGTATCGATAGCAAAGGATTAGTTGATTGTCAATCCAGGAACGACACATGGATGTATCCTGATGAGTGATGGGTAGTGTGAGTACTCTAATGAAGGTGCTTCTACAGGATTAGGCCTCGTTTATCATTTAGTTCTTTTACAAACGGAATAAAGAAAACAAAATAAGCCGAGGGTAAGTCTGTCGCTTGGTAGAGCCCGCATGGATTATCTTTGAGTGTGTGAGGTCGCTGGTAACTCGGGGTCTTGGCAATATAGTTTGTCTACAGTTTTATAGAGTAAACCTAAAATAATAGATAGTTTTTACATACACAAAGGGTGTGATGATATGAAGTTCAATCCTAATCCAAGTAAAGTGTCTCTAACTCTTCCTTTCTAATTTAATTGATTATTTATTTGTTATTTACCATTTACGCAACAATACTCTTATAAATCCGTTGTTTTCTCTTGATAAATAGATCACGACTATACGCGAATTGACTATTCCCTGTGGATACGATAACTCTTCTTACTATTATACTACTGGATTTTTGGTTCGCTTGCCAGAAACCCATCAAAGGGGTCCTCAAACTCATTCCATCCTCATTTTGGATCCTTAGGCCCCCATGCCCATTACTATCGTCAATCCTGGCCTCCTATGCCCATGGCATACTCAATCTTGGGTTATTTAACCCTTTTCACTTTCATAGCGGGTGTCTATACCTGTTACATACTCAGCTTGGGTCATTAAACCCATTTCACTCTCATTTTGGGTTTCTTTACCCATCTTGGGTCATTAAACCCACATCACTTTCATATTGGGTCTATATACCCACCACCTTCTCAATCTCGGGTCTTCACGACCCATGACATGTTAATCTTGGGTCCTCATGCCCATTCGATTTTGGGACTCTATTACAAGCTCTCGTGCCCATAAGCATTCCTAATCCCGGGTCCCCGTACCCATTTCATCTTCCTTTTTGGGTCCATGTGCATATGCCACATTCAACATCAGGCCCACACACCCATCACAAGCTTATTAGAGGTCCTCGAATCCGTTGGATCTTCACTTTGGGTACCTATACTCCTGTTGTCCTTAATCTTGAGCAAACATGCCTGTTACATGTTTATAATGGGTCTCCAAACCCATTTCATCCTCATTTGGATCCCCGTATCCTCCACATTCAATATTTCTATCTCTTGCTCATTGTTGTCTGCAATCACGGGCTCTTTTGCCCATTACATATTCAATTTAGGGTCCTTGTACTCATTTCATCATCATCTCGGGTTTCGATGCCCAACACTTTCTCATCTTGGGTCTCTGTACCTATGACATGCTTATTTCAGGTTCTCACACCCATTTTAGTCTTATCATGGGCTCCTATGCCTGTTACATTCTTCATCTTAGGCTCACATACCCTCTACATACTCATCAAGAGTTCTCATTCCCATTGAGACTTCATTTTGGGTTCTCGTACCCACCATATTCAATTTTTGGGTCATCACTTCCATTTCACTCTCATGCCCAATACATTCTCCATGTTGGGTCCACGTACCCTTTACATACTTATCTCAGGTCTCTGTACCCATTTCATCATATTGGGTCTTAATACCCAACACTTTCTCATCTTGGGTCCTTGTACCCATTTCATCATCACCATGGGTCTCGATGCCCAATACTTTCTCATTTTGGGTTTTTGTATCCATGGCAGACCCAATTTGGGTTCTCATGCCCATTTCAGTCTCCCTCCATTTCATTCTCCATCTTGGGTCCACATACCCTTTACATTCTCATCTTGGGTCCCTGTACCCATTTCATCATCATGGGTGCGATGCCCAACACTTTCTCATCTTGGGTCTTTGCATCCATGGCATACTCATTTCGGGTCATCACTCCCATTTCAGTCTCACTTTGGGCCGCTTTGCCCAATATATTCTCCATCTTGAGCTCACATGCCCTTTACATTCTCATCTTGGGTCCCTGTACCCATTTCATCATCATGGGCTCGGTGCCCAACACTTTCTCATCTTGGGTCTTTGCATCCATGGCATACTCATTTTGGGTCATCACTCCCATTTCAGTCTCATTTTGGGCCACTTTGCCCAATATATTCTCCATCTTGGGCTCACATGCCCTTTACATACTCATCAAGGGTCCTCATATCCATTGAGTCTTCATTCCGGGTTCTCATACCCACAATGTTCAATTTTTTTAGGTTGTCACTCCCATTACGGTGTCATCCGAAGTTTTCATGTCTATTACACTCTCATTTCTTAGGCTCACACGCTTATTGTGTCCTCATTGGGGGTCTTTATACCCATTTCATCTTCATTTTGGGGCCTTGTACCCATGACACCTTCAATATTGGGCTTTTGTGCCCGTTACAAGGTCATTGTGGATCCTTGAACCCACTGAACTCTCCTTTTGAGTCTCTATACTCAACACATCCTGAATATCAGGCTCATGGGCCTGATACATTGCTCATTTTGGGTTTTTAGACCCATTAAAACCCTTTTTTGGATCCATGTGTCCATAACACATTCTAATTAAAGCCCAACATCAATCTTGCAAATTCCAATCAAAAGCCCAACATCAGGTTGGGGCCCTTCAATCAAAGCCCAGCATCAGCCTAACACCTTTCAATCAAAGTCCAACATCAGTCTGGAAAATTCCAATCAAGGCCCAACATTAGTCTGGAAAATTCCCATCAAAGCCCAGTACCTACCTGGCACACTTTATCTTTCAGTCAAAGCCCAGTACTTACATGACACATTTATCTTTCAGTGAAAGCCCAGTACTTACCTGGAACATTTATCTTTCAATCAAAGCCCAGTACTTACCTGGCACAATTTATCTTTCAGTCAAAGCCCAGTACTTACCTGGCACATTTATCTTTTAGTCAAAGCCCAGTACTTGCCTGACACACTTTATCTTTCAGTCAATGCCCAGTACTTACCTGACACCTTTATCTTTCAGTCAAAACCCAGTACTTACCTGGCACACTTTATCTTTCAGTCAAAGCCTAGTACTTACCTGGCACCTTTATCTTTCAGTCAAAGCCCAGTACTTACCTGGAACACTTTACATTTCAGTCAAAGCGCAGTACCTGCCTCCCACCATTTATCTTTTAGTTAAAGCCCAGTACTTACCTGGCACACTTTACATTTCAGTCAAAGCCCAGTACTTACCTGGCACACTTTACATTTTAGTCAAAGCCCAGTACCTGTCTGGCACCTTTATCTTCCAGTCAAAGCCCAGTACCTACCTGGCACCATTTATCTTTCAGTTAAAGCCCAGTACTTACCTGACACACTTTATCTTTCCGTCACAGCCCAGTACTTAGTTGGCATACTTTACCTTTCAGTCAAAGCCCAGTACTTACCTGGCACACTTTATCTTTCAGTCAAAGCCCAGTACCTGACTGGCACACTTTGTTTTTCAATCAAAGCCCAGTACTTACCTGACACACCTTTATCTTTCAGTCAAAGCCCAGTACTTACCTGGCATCTTTAAGCTTTAGTCAAGAGCCTGTCTTGCACCTTTTCATTTAAGGTCAAAGATAGGAATCAATCCCACAATCTTTCATCCTTGCTTTTCAATAAACTCCCAGACAAAATTGGAGTTCTTTATCTTTACTTAATTTCTACAAAGAGAATATGAAAACATTTGTTATTCGGTAAAATTTACAGTACATGAATAATAAAAACTTGTACCGGTACATGAGGGAGGATCACCGTTGATTTATGTATTTAAAAAATGGAAGGTTAGGATCTAATACTTATGACCGGATGTGCAGGTAAGTTGTGTTTTACAGTTTAATCCCTTGAACAATTATAAAATATTGCAGATAAATCCCTTTTTAAAGTGCAGTGTGCACAGAGCTTGGACCAAGGGTCGGCCAAATCTTTTCACCCTTGACGTTGATTAATGATTATCTTTATATTCGTACTCCCTTTAGTAACTTCCTATTTCTTTTATAATTCTTTTTCTAATTAATGTTAATTTTTATTATTAACGTAATACTTTAACGTTTAAGCATATTATTACTGCATTAATGGTCAGGTAAATTTATTTTATATTGAACAAATTAAGTTGACATTCTAATTTATTTGTATAATAAAAATTATAATATTTATTTTTTAATTATATTTTTAAGGTTAAATATGTCTTTAATCCCTAAAATATAGTTGAGAATTGGTTTTAGTCTCTAGACTTTAAAAGTAGTGGTTTTGGTCTTTCAAAAATAAAAAATACATCAATTTAGTCATTATTGCACAATTTTCCTACAGATTTTACTACAGACTTCCTATGAATTTTTATCGATAAGGACTAAAAAGAGGTACTTTCACTTTTTGAGGGACAAAATCCACTGGTTTTAAATTACAATGACTAAAACAAATTTTGACTATATTTTAGAGATTAAAAACATATTTAACCATTATTTTTATCAATTGTGTCCTCTTTTTTTGGTGTAAAACTATAAAGTAAATTCTATCGTACCCAGCTGATGTGTCTGGGTAACGGTACCTTGTGAAGTGTCTCAATATTATTGCTACACATGCTCAATTTTATACCTGTCAGATCATTTTCTATTATGGGTTCCAAGCTATACAATTTGTAGAATGACTCTTTCAATATTTTCTAAAAAATTATTCAAAAATCCATCTAGATTATTTAGAAAATTTTAAATAAAAAATATATAATTTGCTATCCTCTCTTTCTTCTGGGATAGATATTTGGTAGATATTTGACTTAAAATTCACGTGACATTAAATATTTGTCTAATTTATAAATATTTGTTGAGTTTAAATTTCATACATTTTTAAATATATGTCAAATCTAATTTCAAGACAAATATTTTCAAAGTTTTTTTTTAATTTTTAAATATATGTCACCAAAATTTACCTAACACCTCGATAGAGGACCAAGACTGTGACCATGACCACCACAGATTCACCACACCAAAAAAGGGCATTCCAAGATTTTTTTTTTTCAGATTTTTCCACATTTTCCACTAATTATAGTTAATTATTTGCTTTTAAGTGAAAAAATTCACTAAAAATAAAGATAAACCAAAAAAATCACCAAAATTTTCAAACACCTTCTTCGAGAGCCAAGAGTGTAGCCATGACCACCTCGGGGCAGTATCACGTTTTGGTCACATGGAAATTACTTGCATGGAGTTAATGTTAATGTCAGTGTGCATATGCTTGGTGACAATATCATTACCACTTCAAAACCACCCCCAAACTCTCACCACTATTTCACCACAGCAAAAAAATGCATTCCAAAATTTTTCTGGATTTTTTTCTCATTTTCCACTTATTTATAGTGATTTATTAGCTTTAAAGCGAAAAAAATTCACTAAAAATATAAATAAATTCGCAAAATCACCTAACTTTGTCCAACACCTCCTTGGAGGACCAAGAGCGTGGTCATGACAGCCCCAAAACATTATCAAATTTTGGTCACGTGGAAATGACTTGCATGGGGTGAGGGTTAGTGTGAGTGTGTATGTGCTTGGTGAGATACTGTGTCAGAGTTAAAATCACCTGAAATGCTCACCACTATTTACCCACACAAAAGTGGGCAGTCCATGACTTTCTATAATTTTACTAATTTTCTACTAATTTATATTGATTTATTAGCTTTAAATCGAAGAAATTTCACTAAAAATATAGATAAATCTAAAAAATCACCAAATTTTACCCAACGCCTCCTTGGAAGATCGAGAGTGTGGCCATGACCATCCCGTGCTAGTATCAAGTTTTGGTCACATTGATATGACTTGTATGAGGTTGTGCGTTAGGTTAGGGTTATGGTTAGTGTATATATGCTTTGTGTAGGAATGACCATCCTAGAGTTGTATCAAGTTTCGGTCATGTGGAAATAACTTGCATGGGGTTTAGAATAGTGTGAGTGTGCATGTGCTTGGTGAGATACCGTGTCCACATCAAAATCACCCCAAACTCTGCATGCGTTAAAACCCCCCTCCCCTCTTCCTCCATTTCCAAATTCCTTTTCCTCCAAACTCCCTTTTTCCTCTCATACAGTCACCCCCTATTTCTGTCCCCTCACCCCGTTTATTTTGAAAAATTGATCGATTAAAACATTCCTCTCCTTCATAGGATCATTTTGAATGATCAGTTTTCAAAATAGTTGCATGTAGATGACGTTAGAACCCGTTCCAGACCTATTCCCATTTCAGAGTCACAACAAGTAAGTTTTTTTAAAGTTTTAATATCAATTTATTTGCAATTAATAGTTTATTTATTTTATTAATGTGTATAGGAATCTGGTTTATTTGTAATTAATAGTTTATGTGTAGTTAGTTTTTTCATTAATTTATTTTTTTGTAATTAGGTTTATTTATAATTAATAGTTTATTTGTAAATAGTTTATTTGTAATTAATATTTTTAATTATTTTATTTATATTTAGGTTTATTTGTTTTATTAATTTATTAATGTGATATAGGAATTTGGTTTATTTGTAATTAATAATTTATTTAATTTATTTGTAATTATTAGTTTATTTTTTATTAATTTATTAGTTTATTTGTTTTATAATGTCTATAGTAATTATAATTGGTTTTATTAATTTTATTAGTAATTAGTATATTTGTAATATGTAATTAGAGAGGAGGCGTTGCCCCAGGAAGTCAAAGTAGCAAAGGAGCAGTCTCGACAGGCCATAGAGAAGGCTGCAGATTTGGAGGATCAATTAGCACGACTTCGAGGACAGATGCAGCAGATCCTGGACGCTCAGGCTGCAAGTCAGGCTCCCGCTCAGGCTCAGCCACAAAGTCGCACCCCCATTATGATCCCGTCATGGATGACCAATCGGTTGATGATGAGGACGAGCAGTCCACCCCACAGCCCCAGCGCCGTCGCCGCCATTGATTTCTTTATGCTTATGTTTTATTGTATTATTTTTTAATAGAGTTTGTGTATATATTTATATATATATGTTTTTTTTAATATTGTTTTTATAATTTTAAATTTAATAAATAATAATAAAATTAATTTAAAAAATATATACCTGTAGCGATGGTCGTGGCCGTCACTTGAGCCGTCTCTAGATAAAAAAAATTAATCTTAGCGACGACCATGTTTTTAGATACGGCTTCAGCGACGGCTAAGTCGTCTTTAGGACGTCAGTCGTCCCTATTGTATTTACGACGAGCCACTTAGCAACGTCCACGTGGCCGTCTCTAAGCTGTCACTACGCAGCCAACCTGTAGAGACGACTGCTAAAAATGAAATTTCTTGTAGTGAACCAAATTAAACAAGAAAGACCCCCTCCCCTCCCCTCCTCGAACCAAACAAAATAAAATATCATCTCTTCTCCCCTCCACTCATTCGAACCAATTAATTCTAACCCCCTCTTTTTATTTCTCTCTTTATATTTAAATTTTTTAAATACTAATAAATACTAATCCTTAATTTTGAAATTTCTTAAAAATCAAAATCTTATCCTATCATTTTTTATTTTACTCCTTATTTTTAATATAGAAATCTTTATTATTTATGTTATGATTTTAATTTATTCAATTATAACTTATTATTAAATAATAATGTAAATTAGATTTTAATAATAAAACATAATCTATTATTACAATTTAAAATTGATAATTATCTAAAAGCATTCTAATTATTTTTTAAAAATTTTAAAGATATTAATTTATTATAAATTTAATTTAATTATGTAAAATAAATTCATACGCAGGTTAATATTGTAGTTTTTAAATGTGTTTATCTTTTAATAAACAACCATGTTATTTTAAATTTTCAATTCTAAAATTGAATTATTTTAAAATATTTTTTAATGCATCAATTTTAATATATCAAATTATTATCATTCTTTGTGGTAAATTGATATTTTAAGTAAATATTGTGTTTTTACTTTCTATAAAACTACATAAATTCATTGTATACACTTCAAAATTGAGTTTAAACAAATAATTCAACTTGATAAAAGGAAAGTGAAATGAATGATGATCGTCTTTGCAGTTTGCACTTTCTATTTTTGACAAATCCTACTTTTGCGCTAATACATTTAATGACAGCAACGCCAACCAATGATAGCTGCACACGTGATGGCTGCATTTGCATATAATAATAAAAGGACCAAGTAGCAAAACTCAGAGGATGACAGACATAACCTACTATAACAGGTCAAATGTGTGATGTATTGGTACATAAGTTTTATACTTATGTACCATAAAAAGCACCTTTGTTATTCATATTCTCTAGTAAAATATAAATAAGGAGGGGCAGTTGTGAACACCTAATTTTGTCCGATTCATTAAAATAAAAATTACAAAAAAATAATATTTTTCATGCATTTTACATCCCTGTTAATGTCATTTTAATATCACAGTTTCATTCTATAATTAAAAAATAATAATGTTGATGCATTTTAATTTTACCAAATAATAATAAAATAAAAAAATCTAATAAATAAAAACAAAAATAATGCTGATGTTTTTTGTCGCTAATCCTCTTATCCTTACATTTGGATAAAGAGAGAAAGAGAGGGATCTCTTATCCTTACATTTGGATAGAGAGAGAAGGGGAGGGATCTCTTAAAAAAAGAAGGGGAAGAAAGGCATGGGGGTCTCTCCATTGTTGAACCATCAACCAGCCCCATTCCCTCATAGCCTCCACACACACCACTAGATGGCTAGCACTAGAGCTCCCATGGTTTGTCTCCCTCTAAAAACCAGTGGCCACCATCAACCCCAAGTCGGTCCCCGGTAGCGTTCACAGTCGCACCGTCGCAGCTGTGTCGTTCCCTTTCACGCAGCCACACTGCCATTATCACTGTCATGTCATTGCCTCTGTGCATGTACCGTCTTCCCTCACCGGTGAACAAACCCGAAAGCACCGCCGCCGTACACCATCGTGACGACACAACGGAGCGCTGAAGGTTGCATGCACCACTCGTCTCTTCTTCCTAGCCATCATCTCGTCGGAGAACGGTTGTTCAAGCCACTATTTTGCTGCTCAAACAAGTTGCAGCAGTTCTACCGCGCCCACATCGCAAGCACCCCCCCATTTGTAGCGTCCCGCGGCCACAGCACCGCCACCTCCTCTCCGACCTCTGTCGTTGCACTATGCATCTGCATGCGAGAAGGAAGCTGCATGAAGGTGAAGATGCATGGAGTTGTTTGCAAATATATTGCAGAACGAAAGGAAAAAAAAAAAAAGAAAAACGCAGAAGGGGTGGTGCGAACAGCAACAAACTTGCCAATAAGAAAATACTGTGGGTGGTGCGAACAGCAGAAAAGGTGGTGCTAATGGCATTAAACTTGCCATAAAGAAAAATTGAGAGTGTTGCGAACAGCAGAAAAGGGTGTGTGTTAGTATAAAATTCCATGTCAAAATGGAAAACTGGGTCTGGTGCGAACAACAAAAAAGGTTTGGTTTACAATTCAAAAATTTCTGTAAATATTTGCAGAAATTAAATTTCGTATCATTTTATGTGAACAGAGTAATTTAAAAATTATAATCCTGTAAATATTTGTTTGATAATGTGAAAAAATGTGGAGTGCTTGTAAATATTTTGTTTCTCTATTTTAAAGATTTCGTGTTGTAGCTTTTAATTGGGTAAACTATGGTTTTAGTCCCTATAAAATATCCCATTTTCGTTTTTCGTCCCTGTAAAAAAAATTTGTCAAACCATCCCTGGAAATTTTTTTTGTTTGCTTCTCATCCCTCCGTCTAATTTAAGCTCATGTGGCACCATAATTAGCCTAGTCAGCATACCAATGTGGACGTCATTAACTCTAATTAAACATAATTAACCTTATTAATACAAAATTAACCTAAACCCTAAAATTACTAAACCCTAAAATTATTTTTCCCTGTTAAATTTTCGTTCCCGGTTGCCCTAGATAAAGCTTAGCCTCTTCTCCAAGTTTTTCACCCTCTGAGAAGTTACCATCATCACTGTGTGTTTCAAGGATCGCAAACGGTGGTAGAGGACGAGACGCATTCCTCACGCGTTGCTTGCTGTGGAGGAAGGATATTCTTCTTGGTGCAGAATCTGTGGCATCGAAGGCATCGTGTTTGGTGCAAAGCTTACGAGGAGCGTAGCGCTTGAAAGGTAACACTTTTTCACTGTGCTTAGATTCGTTGAGCATTTTGCATGTGGGACGGGTGTGGGGACCAAGGGAATCTTGAATATGTTGTTCTTTACATTGTTTAATAACCTCAACCCTCATTCCCTTTTTTTTATTTACTGCGAAAGTGTGCCTTTGCTGAAGTGTCTCCGTTATTTAATACTATGCTTGGATGGTTACAAATTTTTAATACAAAAATTGCTTTGTTTGTGTTGTAGGATGTCGTTTTCTGCTTGCTTTCATGTGAAAGGGTCATTTGTGACTGACCCAAGGCCACACTATCAAGGGGGGAGGTACATTTTGTACGTAACCTGGATGAAGACAAGTGGTCGTACTTTGAGGTTGTTGGGATAGTGAAAGAGGATCTTGGTGTGATTGGGAAGTTTTCACTATGGTGGAAGGAAAAGGAGTGTATCTTTGAAGATGGCTTGAAGAAGATAAGTAATGATAAGGGAGCAAGAGAAGTAGCTAATTATGTTATTAGGAACAAATGTGAGGTGGAAATTTTTTGTGGATGGTGAAGAACAATTGGAGTTTGTTAATGCAGGGAGGGGGGAAAAACCTACTGTAGATGTTGCTGTAAAGAAAGCTGGGAGTAGGGAAGAAAATTCTAGTCAGAGTAGTTTGAATTTCAAGGCAATTGGAAAAGGGAAGAAGAAGGTTTGTGAGGAACCAATTGTTGAGGAAGATTGTGGTACTGACATTGGTGGGGATGAGCTGAGTGATAATAGTGTGGGTGATATCTATTTTTCTGATAGTGAAGAGGAAAGAATGGCAAACACAGATGATGGTTTTGATATGCCCTCTGTAGTTGACCTTCAGCCTGTTAGCTTTTCCAGTCCAGTGGGGATGAGGAGGAAGTCAGTTCCTCAAAGAAGACCAATTGGTGGTGGGGGTGAGTAAGAAGAAACCTTTGAGGAAGAATGCAAAAGGTGTGGGACAGAGTAGTGGAACTTCTAGTGGCACAGGTGGTGATGCACCATCACAGGCTCTTATCCTCACTTCCGATGGACAAGATTGTGATATGGAGTATGATTATCAGAGTGAAGAGCTTGTAAGTGACTATTGTTCTTCTGCAGATGAGGATGATACAAGACCATTTTATGTGAGGTACAAGAAAGAAGAAATGTCCAGGGACTTCAAATTCAAGCTGGGGATGGAATTTGCTTCATTGAAGGAGTTTAAGGATGTTATTCTGGGCATTCGGTTTTAAATGGGAGGGAGGTATACTTTGAGAAAAATGACAAGGTTAGGGTGAGGGCAAGATGCAACCAGGCATTTGACTTTCTGGCTTTTGTTAGCAAGGTTGGTGGTAGCTGTACCTATAGGTTGAAGACCTTAGTCTCTACTCATACCTGTGGAAGAGTTTTTAACAACAAAAATGCCAAGTCAAATGGGTGGCAACCAAGGTGGCAGACAAGTTTAGGTCTGGTCAGGGAGTAAGGTTGGTTGATATTATTGGAGACATAAGAACTGGATATGTAGCTGGGATCTCTGTTTCAGTTGCATGGAAAGCAAAAAGATGGCAAAGAAGATGGTTTGAGGGAGATGCAGCCAAGCAATATAGCTTGTTGTGGTCATATAGTGGGGAGTTAAGGCGTGCTGATAGTAGAAACATATGCAAGTTGTCCCTGGATAGGCCTGGACCCACTGTTTTACCAAAATTTGGGAGCTTTTACATGTGTCTAGAAGGCTGCAAAAGTGGATTTGTCAAAGGGTGCAGACCATTCATTGGTGTTGATGGCTGCCATTTAAAGACAATGTATAAGGGGCAACTTCTGATTGCTGTAGGCAGGGACCCCAATGACCAATACTTTCCACTAGCCTTTGTTGTTGTGGAAATGAGACAAAAGAGAGTTGGAGATGGTTTCTCACTCTTCTGTTGGAAGACATTGGGGATGTAGCTTCTAATAGATGGGTATTTATCTCTGATCAACAGAAGGTATAATGTTATCTTTTTGTTTAAACTAATTTTTCAATTGTAAGTTAACATTATTTAACTTATGTTATTTTGCTATTTTGACAAGGTTTAATCCCAACTTTTGAGGAAATGTTGGGTGGGGTTGAGCATAGGTTCTGCCTGAGGCATTTATATGCAAACTTCAAGAAAAAATTTGGTGGTGGGGCATTATTAAGGGGCTTGATGATGGCAGCAGCCAAAGCAACCTACTTTGAGGCTTGGGTCAAGAAAATGGAAGTGATTAAAACAGATTGATAAGAAAGCCTATGATTGGTTATTGGCTATCCCAACCAGAAATTGGTTGTAAGCATTCCTTTTCTTACTATCCTCGATGTGATGTCTTGATGAACAATATTTGTGAGTCGTTTAATAGCACTATACTAGCTACTAGGATAAACCAATTATAACCTGCATGGAGTGGATTAGAACCTATATTATGACTAGGTTTGCAACTCTTAAAGAGAAACTTGCTAAGTATCCAAGTGAGGTATTGCCTAAACCTAGGAAGAGGCTGGATAGGGAGATAAACCACTCTGCATACTGGTTTCCCACATGGGCTGGTGGGTTAAAGTTTGAGGTAACACATAGCATGCAACCAGAAAAATTTGTTGTTGATTTGGGTAGACACTCTTGCACTTGCAATTTTTGGGAATTGGTTGGAATACCATGTAGGCATGTTGTGAGTGCAATAAGTTATAACCGTGAAAGACCAGAGACATATGTGCATAGATACTACAAGAGAGAGGCATATGAGTTGTGTTATGGGCCAACTATATCTCCTATTAATGGTCAAGACATGTGGCCCAAGGTGGATCAAGAGCCAATCCTCCCACCTACTTACAAACCTGGCCCTGGAAGGCCAAAGAAGTTGAGAAGGAGGGAACCTGATGAGGACCCCAACCCCACTAGGTTGAAGAGGTCACATACCAAATATGCATGTGGTTACTGCCACCAATATGGCCATAACACAAGGAAATGCAATTTGAGACCTGTACTTGTTGATCTAACTCCTCCAAGTGATGGAAACCAGAATGCTCCTCAGAATGGTAATGGAGGGTACCCAGAATGCTCCTCCTGTTGTTGCTGAAAATGCTCCTCTTGTTGCTGCTAAAAATGCTCATCCTGTTGCTGCTAAAAATGGTGCTCCTGATGCAGCCCAGAATGCTGCTCCTGTTGCAAGCCAGAATGCTGGTCCTGTTGCTGCTAAGCCTAGTGTTCCTGAACTGCAACCAAGGTTACTATTTATTTACATTAGTAAATAAATATCTATTTATTCATATCATATCTTTGTTACATTACTAAACAATATTTGTGTAATATAGGGTAAGGGTTAAAGCACTTCCAAAGGTCCCAAAAAAAGGCAGGCCTCCTGCAAAGAAGAATGGTAAGGCTACCACAACCCAATCTGGCACTGCTGCAGCACCACCTTCAGCTAATCCCACACAACCAAATGGATCTAAGCCAACAACCTCTGCTAGACAAATTCAAGTTCTAAAAATTCACATAACATGGTTATGAACTTCCAGAGCCTAAGCAAAACACCACTGCCACCATCCTTTGTGGAGGCAAATAAAATCTTGTCTGAGCTTTTGGTAAAATGCACTCTCCTTTATTTTCCTTGTATTATATCTGTGAGTGCCAATATTAATTGTAACCCTTTTGTGATTTACAAGGGAATTGGACAACAGATTACTTCAGGTAACAACTATGACTGGAGGAAAGTTGCTCAGTAACTTGGGCTAACTCAAAATGAAGGATATATGGCATTCATGGAGCAAGTAGTAGTGAATTCATAACACTTTCTTACACACCGGTTTCTATGCTTGTTGTGTCTTTACTAACATTCAATTATACATTACTTTCAGGAATCAGCCAAATAATTCTGTCAGACACAAGAAGTTACACTAGCAGGTGCTAATGAAGCCTTAACAGCTGCTACTAAGGAAGAGGAAGGAGGGACCCAACAAAGTGCAGTCACAACCACACACCAGAAAGAATGAACCATGAAGTGCAGCCACAATTATGAGAACAAGAACATGTGTTTTTTGGGGAACATTTAGCTTTGCACTGTTATTTTGGTTATTTCAAGATGTAGTTAGGTTTGAATGACAGAATTACCTATGTAATTAGTTTCAGATTAGGCCATTGTGCTTTTCTATGTTATTTTGGTTATTAGGCCATTATGAAATTGGCTTTTTTTTGTGGACAAATATTGTGGAAAGTTACTCTTTAATTATCTAATGAAAGGCACTTTGCAGTTTTTATTTAAACAAGTTTCCTATATTGAATATACATGTGTTCAAATTACAGGTGGATTGCAAGATAGTTATACCAAAATTAATAGCAACTATATAATTGATCACAACTGCCATAACATAGCTTTCATTAATAAAATTTAGCTTCTTACAACTTCATCAAAATACATCATCAAAAGGATCTAAATACACTACTCAATGATCAAACCTAAGGTACAATCTACCACCATTCAGCCTACACACTCTTCTTCATCCCTTCAAAATTCATCATGGCATACACAGATACTCCCATAGTGATAACAAGGGTGAAAATTAGACAAGCTACTGCTGCCTTCACCTTGAGCCTCTCATGTACTAGCTTCCTTCTCAGCTATGTCACCTTCCTTTTTAGTTCTTCAATTTCTTCTTCATAATAATGGCAATCTTCAAACCTGGAATATTGAAGCTGAGCCATTTCACCATCAGCCCACCTCAAGAAGTTTCAGTTACTTTGTTTCTACAAAACCCAGAAAAAATTTCATGAAACAGGGACCATAAAGTACATCAACCTTGAAACGACTATCAAGAGTAGATAACACTAATCCATTCAAGACTTACATTCCAATTGGGGCATCTCCAAAACATTCTACCCAGATTGTTCGCAGAGTTCGACTTGAAGAGGACGACCTCCTCACCGCACGAACAGACCTTTCTTCGCATCACGGAAGATGACGAAGAAGACTTGCACGGACCACTTCGTGAGTCTCCACCATTATCGATCCCTCTACCTTTCATGGTTGCTTCGCGATTTAAAAGATTTAGTGTTTCAAACTTCACCCTCTGTAATTTCTGAGAAAACAATGGTGCATAGAAGATGAGGATTATAAGGACGAAGAGAGTCACGTGACAGAGACAAGGCACAAGGAAAGAAAATAAAATTTTTTTAATTCCAACTCAGAAAAATTAAATCCATGTTGGAATATGCTGAGTAGGAGAGAGGGGGACAACTCACCTAATTAAGCATGCTAATTACATTCTAATTAGACGGAGGGATGAGAAGCAAACAAAAAATTTTCCAGGGATGGTTTGACAAAATATTTTTTTATAAGGACGAAAAACGAAAATGGGATATTTTATAGGGATTAAAAACATATTTTACCCTTTATAATTCAAAATTTCAGGCAGCAGATCTGTAAATATTTGTTCAGTTTGCAAATATATGTTTGATATGAATATCATGTTGTAAATGTTTCAATTTCATACAAGCAATAATTCAAAGAATATTTTGATTGTGAGGGTTTATTTCGCAATCACATATTGACTTGAACCCCAAAGGATTTATTGAGCAGACGCGTGCTGACTTGAATCTCGTACGATATAGATCAAAGTCAAAATATTTCTTTTACAAAATTTATTCTCAAAATAAAGAAAATCCTAAATAATCGTCGACGCAACGACCAATGAGGTTAGGGAACAAGGATACGACGTGGTTAATATATGTGGACCGAGGGGGTTGAGCAAACCAAGGGTGACGAACCCCGGGCAAGGAGAGCAAGCGGGAAAAAAAAAAATAGTTTCTAAAGAGAAGCCTTTCAAAAGAAACAAGGCCAAATAGGGTCAAGCTGTTCGGGTCAAGAAAAATCAATCAGCTTGCCAAAAAAAAAGCGGCAAAAAAGAAAAAGAAGTCAAAAGGGGTGGAATCCCTGGAAAGAAAAAATCAACCATGCGGAGAAAAAATATCCTTCAAAAAACAAAAATAAGTCTAAACATTTTTCAATCCTTTTTTATAATGTTTTTCAACTCTTTTCAAATCAATCATTCTTTCAAAATTAATTCTTTCAAATAAAGAAACAAACCAAAATATTTTCCAATCATCTTTTTCAAAACCCAAAATCAATCATTTCAAAAACCAAATTCAAATCAATCAATGAATTTTCAGAACTACGTGACTTTGATTTCTCCATTGCATCTGGGAATACGTAGGAGCGGGAACCGAACCCGTCAAGCCAAAATAAATTTTCAAAATGTTTCTCCCTTATTAATAAAAACCAATCATTTTCTGAAATAATTTTTTTCTTAAATTATTCTAAAAAGACATAAAAAAATCAAGAATTTGAAAATATAAAAAAAAAAAAAAGAATTTTCCAAAATATTTTTCACCTTTTCAATAATAAAAATCAACCATTTTTCTTAAATCCTTCCACTTACTCAAAAAATACAAAAAAAAGGAAAAAAATAATAAATAATAAAAATTCTTTAATTTCTTTTTCAATTTTAATGGGGTAAAATAAATATTTTCAGAGTTAACCAAATTTACACAATTAATTAAAAGTGTCGTAGGGTGCTAATACCTTCCCTACACATAATCGACTCCCGAACCCAAATCTGGTTCCAAGGACCATTTTCTTTTTTAAAAGGGTTTTCCTAAAATTTTCCCTTTAAAATAAATTTTGGTGGCGAATCAATTGAAACCCATAATTTTTTCCTCACTCGGCTCGCCTTTCCCCGTCGCGACCCCGGTTGCGACAATAACATATAATTTTTTATATCCAAAATAAATTATAATTAGTCAATTATTATAATCATTGATTAATTATAATTATTATATTATCAAATGTATATATATAGATATATAGAATTTTTGTAAATTACAATTTCTGGTAGCATATACTAGACACAATTGTATGTATACAAAAAATCTAATTTTCGGTACATAATTATATTCCACAAATTAGATTGATGGTGTATAATTCTTAAGAATAAAAAATTATGTACCATAAATCTGATTTCCGACACACAATTGTGTATCAAAAAATTAGATTTTTAGAAGTTAAAAAAAATGGTGGGATGGTAGTTAGACTGCGGTGCATGGGGAGGGGATGGAAAAAAAACGAAAAAATAGGGAAGGAAGGGGTAAATTAGAAATACTAAAAATTTTAAAAAGTGTGGGTGGTATGAAAAGGTAAAAAGGGTGTTGTGAATAGAAATACCTGATGTAAGGTCATGTATGTCTTTTGTTATTCTCACCCTCCTTCTGTTTTTTAAACACATTTTTCTAACTATTCCCACCCCTTCATTGACAAAAAAAAACCCAAAAGGACAAAACTTATAAATAGTATCATATATAGATGCGAGTGGTACTGTAATCCTATTAAAATAGGACATGTGGATTTTTTTTTCAACATCATTTTTTTTCAAAAACCATTAACCTATGTTGTTAGTTTCTTTATTTCATTTTTGTTTACTCTCTTTCCCGCTTAACCACGTATACATTGTGTAGAGCTTTTGCACCAAGGTTGTAGCTTGTAGGAACTCCCACGCATTGTTGAGTTTCTTCTGACATCCCAATTTCTTCCTTTTGAGAAAGCTCCATAATTTTTCTATTGGAATATCGATGTCTCTTCTATTTTTCACTAACTCTCTTTCCCCCTAAACACTGCAGAGTGGCCACTTGTAAGATGACACCTCGATCTTATTTTCCTTCATCATCTATGAAGAGAAGGTACTTTCTCAATAAAACATTTTTTTTCTTTAACCACAACAATATCATATGCCACTATTTGATGAATAATCTTAACTTCCAATTTGATTCTGAGATCGGAATATGAAAGTCTTTCAAAGTGGACTTTGAAGAAGTGAAGTCAACGCAATAGTATGGTTCCCTTCTATCAAATATCATATTACATATACCTCATTTGCATCCCTATGGTTCTTTTTTTATCAAAGGATAATTTTGCTTGCAACAACCAATGGGTTGTAGAGCCACCATTACCAACAGTGGTGGAGCCAAAAACTTAAGGCTAAGAAGGCCAAACATGTAATAAATTTTTTCAAATTTTCTGTATTCTTTTTTTTTTTTTACAATATGAACATTTAACATTAATAACATTAAAAAATTAGGGGGGTGCCATGGCAGGCCTATGCCCCATGTCCTCCTCCCTCTACCCTTGATTACTAATGGCCAGAGAAGTGAAGCCAAATAACCAGTGAGACATATTAGGTTGTGTGTGCCAATAATTCATAAGAGTATAGGAAAGTTGGATACTTTCACATTTCTATTAAAGTAATGTTGTAACGGAACAATGAGTATAGGAAAGTTGGATACTTTCATATTTCTATTAAGGTAATGTTGTAATGGAACAATGACACTTAAGTTTTTTAGGTCTGATTTAGAAAAAATAATCCCCGTCTCCTATTTTAATAGGAGAACAATACCACCGGTATCAATGGTATTGTTTGTAAGTTTTATCCATGCAAAAAACAAGGATGGATGTAATGGATAACATTTCTAGTCGTGTTTGGTTTAAATGGTACATGTTTGTTTTCCCTTAAGCAAGGTCTCGGGTTTAAGTCTTACGTATGAAAATAAATTCACTTTGGGAGAGTTAGCTCCATCATGATATGAATATTCTCAGTTCAAGCATGATTGCCCCTCGTATAGAATATTTATGGTTTATACAAAAAAAAAATATGATAAGAATGTTATTTTAAGTTACTATTTAAAATTTTATTGGGTTTAAATATTTCATTTTGGAGAATCTTTTTAAAAAATTTTGAGATTAAATAAATATTTACTTGGTTTTCAATGCATATCCTTAAGAGTATATATGTTATAATTTAAAAAAAAAATCCATGTTATATAAAATAGAATTAAACAAATTTTCAATAAGTTATAATATAATATAAATAGAATAAATAATAAAAGGTTATTATTATATCAATACTATAAATAATTATTTTTAGGGTATTCATCATTACAAGCTATTATATTTTCACATATAAATAATATAATGAAACATACACCATCCAAAATCAAATTATATTAGGAAATATAATAATATTATTATATTGATGAAATTATTAAAAAGACTTATTTGAAAGAATAATTAATTTAAATATTAAAAATTTAAATGCAAACATCATACACCAAAACATTAGTCCATTTTTTTTTATAAAATCAATATAATATGCTTTCATGATTTTGATAAGGGAAGTGTGAGCGGTTGTGGATTTTTAGGGTTGTTTCTTCCGCTTTTGAAAGTGTGTTTTTGGAGTAGCATTTGTAAAGTTGATCCTGAACTTACTTGACTTTATAAATTGACTTTGATTAAAATGACTTTAAAATGAGGTGATTTATTTTAAGAAACATCTTTTAAAGATAAATTTATATCAAGACTTAGTAATTTTCTCACTTAAATGCAAAAGTCACATTTTATCACTTCCATTCTAATTAAGGTTTGAATACAAAATTACTTTTGACTCAAAACAATGAAATATAAAAAAATTTATAAAAAGTGAACCTAATTATAGGTTTTGCAATGTGTTTTCAAACGAGTAGTAATTTTTTACACCTTTATTTTTACACTTTTCATCCATACTTTTTAACTCTCTTTCTTTCCAATCACATTTTGTTGAGTCTCAAAATATTATTAAGAGATTAATAATGTTTAAGTCTCACAAATCCTAAGTTTTAATGAGTAACAAATTTGGTTAAAATATGCTGATAAAGTGCAAATTCTCTTAAGGGCATTTCATGTGCTTCAGCAACTCTCTGAAAGAGCAACCCTCTGAAGTAGTGCAACCTTCTGAAGGATGAGAACCTGCTGAAAGTATTTAACCCTCTGAAATAGATGCGTTATCTGAATCAAGAAGATCTGCTAAAGACTCTCTACGTGGCTTTTGACCAAAGTCAGAAGGCTTTCTGCTCAAAACTTTATTCCATCCTATACGTCTTCTGCAAGTTTGATTCATTTACGGAAGGTTACAGAGACCCTCTTTGAAGCATTTCAAATCATTTTACCAGAAAGGGAAACTACTGTAACATAGTACCTCCAACGTGTCAGAACTGTGTTAAAGACTGCACACCTGCAACACACAGAGTCAGAAGCTTTCGAAAGATTGTCTCACAACGGTCTTAACAACATTTAATGCTATTTCACAATGGTGGTTTTAGCCAATCTTCAACGGACTCAAGCCGAACTCCTATATAAAGCTTCATGAAGAATTACAGACAGAGAGAGAGAGAGGAACTATTTTCAAGCCAAAATTCCTGCTGCTTACTCTCTGTTTATTGTACTCAAAATTCATATATCCTGAGTCCTACTCAGTGTTGAGTCTCAAAATCAATTTAAGTATTCAAATTGGTTTCAAAACTCACAAATCCTAAGTTTTAATGGACAACAAATTTGATTTAAAAAGGGATTATTTAGTATGAGAACAGTATCACTTGAAGGTATTTTGCTTTACTGTTTCAGCAAGTACTATAAAGAAGAAGCCTCAAGTTAAACCTACCGATATGAGGAACCTTCTGAAGAGCCAAGATATGTTGAACTCATCTCGGACCTTCTAAAGTGTTACAAGAATCATTTAAAAGAACTGCTGAAGACCTACGTTTTAGTCGTTGACTGAAGCCTGGAAGCTTCCTGCTCAAGTCATCACACATCATTAACGTCTATAGCAAGTTCGGTTCATTTAAGGAATGTTTTCAAAGTTCCTTTTTGCTGTCAAAGTCATTTTACCTTAAAGGAACCTGCTGTATGTGTCAGATCAGTGTTGCAGACTACAACACCTGCATTCTTCAAAGTCAGAAGCTATCAGAATATTGTTTCACAACATCTCAAATAGCATTTAATGTTATCTCACAACGGTGGATGAAGCTCTCTTCAACGGATCATTTCAAGACTCTATATATAGCTTCATGGAAGACTTTGAAGGTGGTGAAGCCCAAGAGAGAGTGGTCATGTTCTTCAAGAAAATCTATCATGCCAACACTCTGCTGAAATTACTCTAAATTTCCTTGTACTTAGAATTTCATCTTGTATCCTGAGTTATACTCAGTTATCCTTTGTACAAGTTCATTTGAGTTTAAGTTTTTCAGAAACTTAAACAAACACTCATTGTAAACACTGTAAAGTGTTTGAGAGCCTGAAGAGGCTTGGAGGAACAAAGAATACTTGTTGTTTAGCCTGGAGAGGCTTGTGTCCAAAGAATACTTGGTGTTTAGCCTGAGGAGGCTGGGTTCAACAATACTTGTATCTGATCAGATAGTGGAAAATCCAGTGGTGTGTTTGCCCTGGGACTGGACGTACCTCACTGTGTTAATGGGTGAACCAGGATAATTTGCTTGGCTAAGTTCTCTCAACCCTTATCTCTTTACATTCTGTTTTAACTAACAAAGGAGGGTTCTGAAAAGTGATTTTATAAATCCGCGCAGTATAACAATCTTGCTTTTCACACAAAAAATTTCAAAATCAATTTTACTCAACTTGCTGAGTTATATCAGCAAGTTGCTGAAAGCTCCAGTTTTGGAAGGTTGTTCAAAACTCGTTTTCAAACACTTTGCTTGTTTCAAAGGTTTTCAAAATCTGTAAAGAATTATAAACACTATTCAACCCCCCTTATAGTGTTTCATGTGGTTCTAACAGTTGATATCAGATCTCAACCTCGGTTTGAGCATCTAACAAGTGCTAAGGAAGAAGATCCAGATGGAAACCTCAACAAGTTTTGGTGTCTATATCTCTAAAGGAGCATTTGTAACCAGACCACCAATTTTCAACAGAATGGATCACTCTTTCTGGAGAAAACATATGCAGCTGATCATCGAAAGCAACCAAAGGCATCTTTGGAAACAATGTTAAGTCTCAACAATACATGCCAACAACTCAAATCCATAAGTATCTCTGCTGGTAACATTGTTTAATATTACAGCTTTAATATTTGTCTCTATCTGAAAATATGTGAAAATTCATATATCTTTCTGAATTATATTGAACTCTCTGATATGTGTATCTGCTTAAATTTCTACTTACTGAAATTTATGAACCTGCTGAAACACATACTTTCTGAAATTGGCACTTAATGACGTGGCACTCTGGGACGATTGGTCTTTCACTTACTCTCTGAAATTGCACGTCTCCATAAGTCTGCGCAGCCAGTAACTGTCATTATTAATGTTATCTGAGCCTAAATGCATCAGCAGAAGCTAGTCATCAGTTACACTCTCTTTGCTCTCTCCTACTGCCTTTTCTCTCTGCACACTTTGATCTTCCAGTTAACCTAATTTCTCCAAGTTTCTTTCTGCTACTCCAATGGCCTCCAAGAAAGCCGGTGGAAAGATTGTGGCCTCAAGAAGCGTTAACTTCAAAAATCTTGCTGAGGTCGGGTTGAACCTTGAAGGTTACTTCAGATGTGCTAGGTGGCTACCCTTCTCGATGTAATCGATTGTGGCTGGCATGAGGCCAGTGTCTTTGAGTTCTAGAGATCTGCTAGAAAGGTGGAAGGTAACAAGAAGGTGTATCTGAAGGCAAATGTGTTGGGTCATGAGATTATTGTGGACAACAAAGTGCTGGAGCAAGTAACTGGTATCAAAGGTGAAGGGGCTATCTACATTACCTGATTGGGAAGCTAAGAATGGAGGTGCTGGAAAGTACAACAAAATGTTGTTTGGAGAAACAGATCCCACAAACCCTAAGGGAACTGGTATGAAAACTATTCCTAGGTTACTTTCTGCTGTACTGGGGTGTTGTATTATCCCCAAGGGAGGAGGCAAAAATCATATTTCTGAGTTGGAGAGGTTCTGTGTCATTCACCTTCTCCAAAAGAAGAAGATAAATCTACCCTGGGTCATTCTCTGTGGGATGCTTAGGAGGACTCGGGACTCTGCTGCAAACTTGCCTCACAATACCCTGATAATGAAGATTCTGATTGTACTACGGGGGTTACCAGTGGAACCTCTATTTGACCATAAACGCCCAAGCTTCTTTAATGGAACAACAGTGAAGCAGATGGGTCTCTTGAAGAAATCTGCTGAAAGTACCATAGAGCCTAGGCAAAAGGCTCAAGTTGTTGCCTTCTAGAAGGATATGTTGCAAATTCTGGAAGAAGAACTTCAAGGAGATGTTCACAAAAAGGAGTTCAAACCTGTTGAGGTTACTCCTGAAAAAAAGATAAAGAGGCCAAGAATAAAGATCTCTCAGAAGGTTCTTTCCCATGCTGATCTGGAAAAGGTGGGAGAAGTAGAGGCATCTTACCAAAGGGCTACTTCATCTGAAAAGTAGCTGAAGCTTTCATTCAACAAGAACCTGAACCTGTTCAAAAGGTTCACACTGAACCCTCTGAAATTGTGGGTCAGGCAACTAGAATGCCTGCTGAAGCTGCCAAGCCTACCTTAACTCCTAAGGGACAGGCTCAGATGAATGAAGCTGAGGGTGGAAGTTCTTCAGAACCACTCATTATTAAACCTCTCACTTCTTTGCAACCAGACCCAGAAATCCTAAAAGTGGTAGAGACTGTTGCTGCCATTGAAGAGGAAGAAGAAAGGAAAAGAAAAGAACAAGAAGACAATGATAGGGCATTGGCTGAAGTTGCCCAAAAGGCCATGCTGGAAGATGAGGAGTTTGAAAGAAGAACTGGAATCAAAAGGAAGAGACCTTCCAAAGCAACCAGAGCCAAGAAGAAGAGGTTGCTTTCACCAGTTCAAGAAGCTGATCATGCTCCTGCTCCTGCTCCAATGTTCACAAGGAGCAAGTCCATCCCAAAGGATGATGTTGGGATTGTTCAAGAAGCTCTCAAGCAAGTTCAAACAAAATCTGTGTGTTAGACTTGAAGAGAGAGAGAGAGAGAGAGAGGATTGTGAAGAGGAAGGTGAAGGCTCCCTTGCCTTTTGTTCTACCTGATTGGACAATGACCAAGTTGTACCAAAGAAAGCTTTAGGAAGCTGCCATGAAGCCTATACCTGCTGTGAAGCCCTACAAAAGATCAAGGCTCTTTTTGATAACCTTGATGAAGAGGACTTGGAAGATATGGAGGGTCCCATTATTGTTCCTATCAAGATGGTAGAATCTACTACCACTCCAAAATAAATAAACCAACCTGATGTTGATGATAAGGTTGAAGAGGTTATACAAATAGGTGAACCTGCTGAGAAGAATAATGTTGATAAGGTTGCACCTACTAACAACAACAAAACTACTGTAGGGGAAGAGGTTGTGGAACCTGTTGCTGATCCTATGGAGATTGAACCACTTGTTGATGTGATAAGTCTCATACTTTCTGATCTCACAAGAACTGTTTTCGGTGGAAGTGATGAAGAAACTGAAAATCCCTTTGCCATGATCTTATATGAAGGACCCATTCTCTCCAAAGGCATTGATTGGAATTCTAAAGGAAGTTATGTGCTGAAGGAGAAAGGTATCTTTGTCTTTGAAGGTGACTTGACTCTGAAAGAGAGGATGTGGAAGCCAAAGACAAGGGATATTTCAAGGAGACCAACTTTTGATAAGGCTGCTCCAATTCTAAGTTTTGTTGATATTTTGAGAGCTGCTGAATTTCCTCACAGATACTATTTAAATGCTCAATTTGAAAGGAAGAGGTTACCTAGGTTTCCAAACCTGTATGAAGAGCTTCTACATTTCAAGGATCATCTGCCACTTAAGCCTCCCATGTAAGTCTGTCTGCATGTAGATTCAGTTGAAGCTGCAAGGATGAGGAGGATGATCAGAAGCTCATGGGGAGGGTCTGATCAGCTTGAAAAGATCAGACAAGGTGTACAACCTCCCAGACACTACTGGAAGAAGATAGACTTGGATTCAGCTGATGCAGCAGTGATACCTGCTGAAGACTGGATCCTTATCAGAAAGATGAACGTGGAAGCTGAGCTTTATTCTAAGTATATTGCTGAGAAGGTTGGCTACAGAGGATTCAAGCCTCCCATTCCAATCACTATGAAACCATCTACCAAAGTCTACTGGTAACCAGACAGGATTGTACCAAGGCTACCCTTTGCAGAAGGTCCTGAAGATAAGGGGAAGCAACCAAAGTTTTATACTGCTTACCTGGAACATCCTATACCTCTCAACAAAGAAGAATGGAAAGACTTCCTGAAGTCCTTGAAGCTTATGGGGGTTTTTGACCATACTTATAGAGACAGGATCTAGGAATCCTACTGGGCTGAGAGAGAAATGAAGGGTCTTGCTCTGGCACCAGATTTGATTTTGTTGAATGTATGACCAAGAGCTTTGTTTCTACTCAAGAGTTTAGAACTTGGTTCCCTGGGAACTTTCCCAGTTGTGATCATCTGCTGAAGGAGTTCAATAAAGAAGACCGGGCTGTTGTGCCATATTCTCCTACTGTCTATACATGCTTGGTGGCCAATCCTGAAGCCTATGGTTTTCCAGATGGTTTTGTGGAGATAATCTTTCACTAGAAGCACGTATACATTATTTTCAAGGAAGATGATCTTGCTGAAGTGATTTCCATGAAGGAGGAAGATATCATAAGGTTAAGGAGAAGGAACAATAGACTACAGAATATGGTGAGGCATTTGAATGCTATCCCTTTTTGCACTCAAAGTGTAGAACCCAAGCCAAAGCTTAAGAGGACCAACGGTTTTTTAATTTGCCAAGATTAGAAAGTCTATGTGTTCACAGTACTTTATTTTTTTCTCTGAACCTTCTGATTGCTTAATATGACAATATTCTATCTTCTTAACATGATTTATGATTTGACTACGCTAATTGATTATCTTTGTGAAGCATTTAATCTGTTCTGTGCTGAAATAATTCAATTCTCTTGCTTGAACATTGATTAAGTTACCTACCTCGCATTTCTTGAATATCATTTATTGCGTTTGTGTACTTCTACCAACCCTTTTGAATAATGACAAAGGGGGGAGTATTAAAAAGAAGGCTAAGCAAAGAAATATCTGTAAAAGAAGGCTAAGAAAAGAAATATCTGAAATTAAAGTTAAAACCTCTGTTATCTAAAAGTAATGTTTCTAGAAGAAATCTTTATTTCAGGGGGAGCAAAAATATCAGAACAAGTATCTGAAACAGGGGGAGTATTCAAATCGGTTTTCAAGACTCACAAATCCTATATTAGCAAGTTGCTGAAAGCTCCAGTTTCGGAGGGTTGTTCAAAACTCGTTTCAAACACTTTGCTTGTTTCAAAAGGTTTTCAAAAATCTATAAAGAATTATAAAACACTATTCAACCCCCTTCTAGTGTTTCCTGTGGTTTTAACACTCAATTGCTTTGTACAATCTTGTATCTATTTAAGTCTGGAACTTATCTAAGTTTAGCAACTTAAACAAAACTCATTTGTAAACACGTTTAAGTGTCTGAGAGCCTGAAGAGGCTTGGTGGAACAAACGATATTTGGGTTTTAGCCTGGAGAGGCTGTGTGTTCAAACAATACTTGGATTTTTAGCCTAAAGAGGCTGTGTTCAAACAATACTTGGGTTTTAGCCTGAAGAGGTTTGTGTTCAAAGAATACTTGTACTGTGATCAGTTAGTGGAAAATCCTTTGCTGGTTTGGCATTGGGACTAGACGTAGCTCACGGTGGATGTGAGTGAACCATGATAAATCTCTTGGCTAAGTCTTCTCTACCCTTATCTCTCAATATTTGTTATTTAACTAACAAGAAGGGTTCGGGATATAGTGATTTAAGCTGTTGTGAAACATTATTTTAACGAAATACGTTTTGAAAAATAGTTTGAAAAACAATTTTATTGGACCTGCTGAATTATCTTCAGCAACTACCACAACTCCAGGTTCAGCAAGTTGCCAAGAACTTTTGTGAAAAAGCTTTGCTTGTTAAAGGTTTCTAAAGAAATCTCTTTGAACATTTAAACTCTATTCAACCCCCCCTTCTAGTGTTTCCTGTGGATTCTACAGTTGGTATCAGAGCTCAACCTCGGGTTGAGCATCTAACAAGTGCTGAGGAAAAAGATCCTAGATGGAAATCTCAACAAGCTTTGGTCTTTACACCTCTGAAGGAGCATCTGTAACCAGGCCTCTAGTTTTTAACAGAAAGGATTATCTTTACTAGAGAGAACACATGAAGCTATTCTTGGAAAGCCACAATCTTGATCTCTCGGATATAATTGTTGATGGTGATTATGTTCCCATGAGAAATGGAGTACCTATTTCCAAAGCTGAGTGGTCTTATCAGGAAAAGATTATGGTTCAACTTAATTCTCAAGCCAAACTCTACTTGATTTGTTCTTTGAACAAAACTGAGTATGAGAAGGTTCAAGGGTGCTACCCTGCTAAGGAAATATGGGACTGGCTTGCTTCATCTGCTCATGAAGATGATGAAGATAACAAGTCTGTAGAAGATCTCACTTCAGAAGATGAAGAGGACTCATCTGAAGATAATCTGTGCTTAATGGCAAATCAAACATCTTCAGAAGATCTTGAATCTAAGGTAACATCCTTAACTCTTCTAGATGAATATGATGATCTGGTAGATAGTTCCAAAGAACTTTTCAGAAAGTATAAGAAACTCTCAAATGCATATACTGTTATATGCAATAAAAACAAGAATCTGAAAAGGGAGAGTCTTATACTTAAAGAAGAGTTTTAGGAACAAGAGAATAGTAATTCCAAAAATCTATTTGGAGGAAAAACAGAAACTTCAAGGACAGATTAAGGAACTTACTAAAGACCTAGCCAACTTTACTGAAGGAACTAATAATCTTAACAGATTATTGGAAACTTAGAAAAAGTTAAAAGATAAAAGAGGCCTAGGTTTCTCTGGAAAACCATCATCAAAATCATCAGATTCCAAGTTACCTAAAAAGGCTAAGAAAAGGTTGATGGGTGTCCTCACTGTGATAAACATAGACTTTTTAAGTCTGAGCGTAAACAGAAAGAGAAACCCTTACTAGAAACTAACCCAGGTGGACCCAAGAAAATATGGGTACCAAAAGCCTTAATTGTTTCTCTTGCAGATGTCCTGAACAAATCAAAGAGAACTCCCAGAATCACTGCTGAAGAATTGATGAAAGGAATTCTTGATGAAAGAAAGTTTATGTACCAAGAGTCTTCAACATAAGCTGCTAGAAACATCCAACTTCAATACATCTCAGAAAGCAATGTTGAGTCTCAGCAAATACAGATCATCCATTCAAATCCCTAAGTATTCATGCTGGTAACATTGTTTATTACTGCAATCATAATATTTGAGACTGTATGATTTGCTTGAAAATTCTGTGAAATATATTGTGTGTGTGACTTTCTGAAATGCATGAACTTTCTGAAATATGTGTCTGCTGAAATATATACTTGTTGAAATAACTGAACTTGCTGAACACATATACTTTCTAAAAATGTCACTTGATGACGTGACTCCCTGAGACGGTTGGCTTTTCACCTATCCCCTGAAGTCTACTCGACGCACGACTCCCTATGTCTACGCAGCTTGTAACTGCCATCATTAATGCTATGTCTGGAGTCTATTTATAGAGAGAAGCTTCTCAGGTTACACTCCCTTTGCATTCCTTCTCTCTGTGATCAGAAACTTCTTGTGCACTCAAGTTTCCAACTTCTCTCAAAACCCTACCTTTTCCAAAATTTCTCTCTGAACTGCAATGGCTCCCAAGAAGAATGATGGTGCTTCCTCTAAGGCTGGTGGGAAGATCGTCCCAACTAGATGTATCAACTTCAACAACTTGGCTGAGAATGGATATGATCTCTCTAACTACTTCAAGTGCGCTAGTGGTTACCATTCTTCGAGGTAATCAACTGTGGATGGCACGAAGAAAGTGTTTTTGAGTTCTAGAGAAACATTATAGTGGTAGAACATGAAATAGAGTCTACCTTGGGGTAACGGTGATGGGTTATAAACTTTACCGTCAAAACTTCTTCCCTGGAAGAAGTGACAATGTGAAAGCTGAAGGTGCCTTATTAGAGTTGCTTGGGCCTCCAGCTGTGTTTCCTTGAGCTATCTCTATCAAGTTGCAGCTGTCTCTTGCGGGGTACAACTGTCAAGTTTGATTGGATGCATCTTCTGAAGACCTTTCTTCTGCAAACAAAACTCGTGGATTCTGTAGCCATTTCTTCTGTAAGCATATTGAGGGCCTTAATTTGTTTGACATAAATTATTTGAAATGTTTTTAACTCAGTTGAAGCCTCATAAATGAGAAAAATAGTATTGAATTGTTTCTTCTTCTTCTGCAGCATGTCTAACTGCAAATTTCTTCTGCAGACTAGCTGTAACTGCTTTTTTCTGCAGACTTGTTGTAACTGCTTCTTCTGCAGCGTGCAAAATTCTTTTTCTTCTTCTGGAAGTGTGCAGAAATTATGTTTCTTCTTCTAAAGCTTCAAATATGCTTCCAATCTTTTATCCTTGCTTTATTTGCATTGTGAGAGAAGTGATTATGATTCTGGAAGCTTCTTTGAGTGTTCTTCAACTTGAAATATTCAAGAATAATAGCTTGAGGAGTGTGGGAACTTGTTCAATGCTTCTAAAGATAATTTGAACATGTTTACAACTTGAAATATGAATTTGGTGCTTATGCAGAAACTGTAAGTTCTGCTTCTAAGGATAAAATTGTGTTTCTAGTGATATTGACCTTCTCCAATTGCTTTGTTTGCATTAGCAACCACTTGGAATAACATGCTTGAATTGCTTAAGTGTTTTTTCATATTCAGAAGGTGTTAGGTTTCATGAAAAGCTTCTTCTCATGCTTCTGGTGGTCTTGAATGATCATTCCAAAGCTTCAACTTTGCTTTTGAAGCTTGATACAACTCAGTTTAATACACATGGGATCTTAGATGAACTGTCTTAACCTTCTTGAAGCTAAGAAGCTACTTCTTGAACTCGTTTAATCACTTTTGACATGAAAGCTCTATGTAACATGCTTCTGGACACATGTTAAGATGTTGTCTTTGATCTTTTCACCTTCCTTCTGTAACTTTTCCTATATTCTTTCAAGCATTCTCAAGTGCAAACATTAGTACCAAAGTATTCAGAACACTTAGAATATTGTTGTAAAAGTTTGTTGTCATTAAAACCTTTGCTCAAAGGGTCTTGGACCTTACAACATTGTCCCTAAAGGTGGAGGAAAAGGACCATATCTCTGAGATGGAGAGATTTGTTTGATTCATCTGATACAGAAAAGAAAATTAACCTACCATGGATCATTCTCTTCGGTATGATCAAAAGAGGTAGAGACTCTGTTGCAAATCTTCCCCACAACACCCTCATTATGAAGATTCTGATGCATCACAAGCTTCCAGTAGAGAGAATGTTCGATAAGAAGCCCCCAAGCTTCTTCACTGCCACTACTGTAAAGCAGATGGGGATTTGGTCTCAAGAAACCTATTGCTGCTGCTGAAACAACACAAAAGACTCATGTTACTGAATTCCAGAAGTCCATGCTGCAGATTCTGGAAAAAGGAACTTCACGGGGATATCAGGAAGGATGAATTCCAACCTGCTACTGAAACCCCAGAAAAGAAGATTGTGAAGAAGAAAAGGACCAAGTCTGCCCAGGTAACTCTTAATCATGCTGATTTGGAAAGAGTGAGGGAGGTGGAAGCATCATTCCAAAAGCAACACCATTTGAAAATGTGGTTGAAGTAACTCAACAGAAAGCTCCTGAACCTATTAAGAAGGTTCAAAATGAACCTACTGAAATTGTAGGTCAGGCTGCTGATGTGCCAGTTACTGAAACCACTAACCTACCATACTGGGACAGGTTGTGGTGGTTGATGCTACCAGCGGTAGTTCTTCTGAGAAGCCACTGAAAGTGATGCCCCTTACTACCAGTAATCCAGACCCAGAGCTACAAGAGATTGTTGCCTTAACAAATGCTCTGGAAGAAGAGGAGTTGAGGAAACTCAAAGAACAAGAAGAAAATGACAGAGCCTTGGCAGAAGCTGCTCAAAAGCAATGATTGAAGATGAAAACTCGAAAAGGCTATTGTGATCAAGAGAAAGAGGCCTTCAAAGGCTGCAAGAACTAAGAACAGGAGGCTGCTATCTCCTGTTAGGGAAGAAGCTCTAACCCAGACGATCACTAGGAGCAAATCAATCCCCAAGGATGATGCTAGGATTTTTTCAAGAGGCCTTGGAACAAGTTAGGACTCAGAAGGTGTTGGACTTGAAGAAGGAGAGAATAGTCAAGAGGCGTATCAAGGTTGTTGCCCCTTTTGTTCCTTATGATCTTACTCAAATTCCTGAGGCTGAGCAATACAAGAAATCAAGGTAAATTTTGGTAACCTTGATCCTATTGATTTGGAGGATTATGAAAGTCCATCCAAAGTTCCTGTGAAAGTCTTGGAAGCTACTGCCATTGGTGGTGATGTCTCTGACCCACCTACTGAAAAGGTTGTTGCACCTACTGAAACTAAAAAGGTTGCAGAACCTTCTATTGCTAATCCCATCGTGGTTGAACCAGTTGCTGTTGTTGTGGAACCAATCTCTGTTGTACCTTTATGATCTGAACCTGATGAGGATGTTGATCCACCTTCACCCATTCCTCAACCTCCATCATCTTTTGAAGTAGACCTTGAGGTTGAAAGGATGTCTACATAACTTGCTCCTGTTCCTGCTATATCAAGTGCAATTGACTGGGAAATAAGGGAAGTTATGTAAGTATAGGCAATGGGAAGTTCATTTGGGAAGGTGACTTAACTCCAAGGGAGAGGATACTGAAGCCAAAATCATGAGATCTCTCAAGAAAGCCATCCTCTAAGCACATAGCACGTATCATGTCTTTCAAGGATGTGTTGAAAGCTGCTGAGGTACCACATAAGTTCTATTCAACTTCCTCCAATCAGAATAGAAGATTGCCTCTGTGTCCAAATCTGTATGAAGAGCTGTTGTACTTCAAAGATCACTTGCCTCTACACAAGCATGTTGGTCTTCATCTGGACTCTCTGGAAGCTAGTAGACAAAAGATTGGCAAAGGCTTCAGGGGGAGTGTTTGGATCTGATCAGCTAGAAAAGATCAGACAAGGAGTGGAACCACCCAAGCACTATTGGAAAGAATTGATGTTGATTCTCCTGACTAAGTAAGGATACCTGCTGAAGATTGGATTCTCATCAGGCATCTGAACCTAGAAGCTGAATTATACTCAAGGTACATTACATCAAATGCTGGGTTGCAGAGAAACTTCAAGCCTCCGAAACCCCTTACATGAAGCCCTCAATCAAAATCTATTGGCAACCTGACAGAATAGTGCCAAGATTACCATTTTCCTGAAGGTCCTGAAGATAGAGGAAAGAACTTAAGTTCTACTCTACCTATATGGATGACTCTGTGCCTATGACTAGGAAGAATGGGAAAGACTCCCTGAAGATTTAGAAGCTATGGGGGTTTTGACCACAACCTACAGAGAAAGGCTATGGGACTCCTATTGGCATGAGAGGGAAAAGAAGGATCCTGCTCTGGAACAAAGTATGACTTTGTAGATTCAATGACCCAGAGCACTCTTTCAGTCAGGAGTTCCGTACCTGGTTTCTTGGAAATTTCCCTGGTTCTAAGCATGAATTGCATGAAGATTGAACTGTGCAGAAGTGGACTCCTGCATCTACACTTGCCTTGTGGTTAAGCCTGCTGACTATGACTTACCCAATGGTTTTGGAGAAATTATATTCACCAAGAGGCATGTATCAGTTATTTTCAGAGAAGCTGATCTTTTTGAGGATCTTGCGATAAGAGAAAGTGAAATCAGAAGACTAAGGAACAGAAACCGTAGACTTCAGAGCTTAGTAAGGCAAATCAATGCTACTCTTGTCCGTCCTCAAAATAAAGAATCCAAGCCCAAGCTTATAAGGAATAATAGTTTCTAGCTTCCCATATTTCAGAAAGTCTATGTGTTCATGAAAGTTTTATGTTTATGTTAAATTCTATGTTGCTGAACTTTCTGAATTTTCAATATGATTGGATTGATTACTCTCTATGATTTGACTACGTGATATTATTACTTATCTTCGGTTTACTATGTTACGTACGTTAAATATTTGAAATATTTGGAATTAATTGCTATCTGACGCAACTAAGGTTCTGAAACAATCATTGTACACCTACCCTGCATTCATTATTCTTTTGTGCATTAATTCTTCAGTATCTACTATCAACCCTTTTGACTGATGACAAAAGGGGGAGATATAAACTAACAAATATCTAAAGTTAATGTTTTTAGAAAAGAAATTCACAGTTTCCAGGGGAGTAAGGCATTCTGATTAAGTATCTGAAAAAGAGAGATTTCTTAATTTAACTTAATAATTTTCCTTCAGATATTTATAGTTTAAACAAATTTGTCATCATTAAAAAGGGGGAGAATGTTGAGTGTCAAATATTATTAAGAGATTAATAATGTTTAAGTCTCACAAATCCTAAGTTTTAATGAGTAGCAAATTTGGTTAATATATGCTGATAAAAGTACAAATTCTCTTAAGGGTATTTCATGTGTTTCAGTAACTCTGAAAGAGCAACCCTCTGAAGTGGTGCAACCTTATGAAGGATGAGAACCTGCTGAAAGTATTCAACCCTCTGAAAGAGATGCGTTATCTGAATCAAGAAGATTTGTTGAAGACTCTCTACGTGGTTTTTGACCAAAGTCAGAAGGCTTTCTGCTCAAAACTTTATTGCATCCTATACGTCTTCTGCAAGTTTAATCATTTAAGGAAGGTTACAGAGACCCCTTTGAAGCATTTCAAATCATTTTACTAGAAAGGGAAACTGCTGTAAATAGTACCTGCAACTGTGTTAAAGATTGCACACCTGCAACACACAAAGTCAGAAGCTTTAGAAGATTGTCTCACAACGGTCTTAACAGCATTTAATGCTATTTCACAATCGTGGTTTTAGCAATCTTCAACGAACTCAAGCTGAACTCCTATATAAAGCTTCATAAAGAATTACAGAGAGAGAGAGAAGAATTATTTTCAAGCCAAAACGCTACCAAAATTCTTGCTTCTTACTCTCTGTTTATTGTACTCAAAATTCATATATCCTGAGTCCTACTCAGTTGCTTTGTACAATCTTGTATCTGTTTAAGTCTGGAACTTATCTAAGTTCATCAACTTAAACAAAACTCATTTATAAACACTTTCAAGTGTCTAAGAGCCTGAAGAGGTTTGGTGGAACAAACAATACTTGGGTTTTAGCCTGGAGAGGCTGTGTGTTCAACAATACTTGGGTTTTAGCCTAAAGAGGCTGTGTTCAAACAATACTTGGGTTTTAGCCCTGAAGAGGGTGTGTTCAAAGAATACTTGTACTGTGATCAGTTAGTGGAAAATCCTTTGCTGGTTTTGGCATTGGGACTGGACGTAGCTCACGGTGGATGTGAGTGAATCAGGACAAAATCTATTGGCTAAGTCTTCTCTACCCTTATCTCTTAATATCTGTTATTTAACTAACAAGAAGGGTTCGGAATATAGTGATTTAAACTTGTTGAAACATTATTTTAACGAAATACGTTTGAAAATAATTTTTGAAAACAATTTTATTGAACCTGCTGAATTATCTTCAGCAACTACCACAACTCCAGGTTCAGCAAGTTGCCAATAACTTTTGTGAAAAAGCTTTTGCTTGTTAAAAGGTTTCTAAAAAAATTTGTTTGAACATTAAAACACTATTCAACCCCCCTTCCCTTCTAGTATTTCCTGTGGGTTTCTACACATCTCCCATTACATTATCTCCTTCCCCCCTTTTCTCTGTATCTCTCTCCTCTCATTAGAAGTGGATACACCTCCAAGATGTGCATCCATTATTCTTTCCAAATACACAGGAAAAAGGCTAAATATAGAAATTCAATTTTTTGTGAAACACCCTATTTTGGATTTTTTTTGTTATAATTTGTGTCTTGAATAAGGGAATTGCAATCCCGAATCTATTTTATCAATTAATAGCTTAAAACAAACAAAATTTAGTGTATGAGAAAAAAGATTGCCTTAGAAGGTGGCTAATAAAGGGGACTACTAAATCTAGTTAATATGTCGCTATTTGCTAGTTGCTTGACATTTCCAAATGAGATTTCAAGCTCTAATCCTTGCAAACTCAAGGATCGATTCTCATAGAGGTATACCAGCTTCAAAGTAGTGGGCTATCACCATAGTTGGTTGGCTATCTTATTCAATAATGAACTCATACTTAAAAACTATGAAGGTCAATGAAGAATGAAACCAAATTTGTGAAGATGAGTCAATTCACTATCAACAATTGAGAGAACCTATTGATCTTTGCATGGACTACATGCTGCCAAAGCCAAACTTTCCCACCACCCTTGCATGATGAAAAAAGTTGAACAATAATCCTTTCCATTCATTTGAGCGGCATAAGATGTGGTTTAAGAGTATAAGTGGGTGATAGAATTAGGTACCTACCTAACTTATTTTTAACCAAGGCACAAATATACTTTTCCATCCCTTTACTTTTCATACCCCTCCATTTTTTCTTACTCCATTTTTCCTTAACATACCCAACCCCACCTCCCCAACCCTTACACCGTAAAACAACACCCCTTCCAATTCACCTCCACCCCACCCCTTTCCTCTCCCCAACGTACAACACCCCTCACAAAATGTAACAATACCCCTTCTCATATCCCTCGCCATAACAACACCCTCACCTTATATCCACAGTCCCACACCCAATCATTCCCTTTTTTCACTCTCCTTGACCCCATCTCCACCCTCACTCCTTTTCCTCTCCTTATAACGTAATAACACCCGCAACCCCCCATTCTTCTTTCTTTTACTCGTTTCTCTCATTCTCTCTTTATCTTTATTTATTTAATTATTTGGGTTTAGAGATAAAATTAGAGATGAAAATTCCTGTCTCTAATGCTTGAACAATATCATAATTAAATTTTACACTTTTGGAAACAAGTTTCTAGAAGTAATTTTTAATTTTCGGACGCAAATTTTTTATATAGTTTTAGAAATTAATTTTCAAAAGTTTTTTGACCGGAAATTAATTTATGAAAGTATGTTTAAAACTTACTTCTGAAAATAAATTTCCGGAAGGAAAAAAATTGGGCAAACTTGATTTCTGAAAGTAATTTTACTTTTTACTTTCCGAAAGTTGGATGGAGGTATTTTGAGAGAAAAACCAAAAAAGAAAATGGGGTGGGAAAAGTCAAAATGGGACGTAGGAGAAGCAATTCTCCAAAGGTACCTATCCGAACTAGCAATGAAACTAAGGCGACGTCTAAGGCATAAAGGGTAGGAAAACCATGTATGGTACACATGGTTTTTTGCAACCGTAGGATTTAATATTATACTAGTAACATTTAGGATTAGCTGGTCATGAAGTTTGCAAACTGATCCCTGCACAACACCGCACTTTCCATGTTTGCTATATTCTTCATCCCTGACTTCTCCGTCTCATTTTCCATGACCTCCCCTCCACGGCGACAACATTGACGACAGAAGGATCATTCTTGTTCAGACTCAATCTGTTTGTGTTGGGGTTTGTGTTTCCTTCATGTTTGAACAACAGAGCCGGGGGATTGTATTTCTAATTATTACAGGGAAAACATGAAGTTGTGCAAAATAAAATACCAAGAGCACATGCAAGGCCAGGAGAATAAGCTTTCTTGGGTTGGCGTCAAGAAGCTCAAGAAGATTTTGAAGAAGTGCATGAGAGATTATCAATCCCAGAAAGGTCTTAATGCATCCCATGGCGACAGAACCTTCCCTCACGAAAAAGATTTCTTTCAAAAAAAATGAGAGATTTTGAAAAAAAGCTTGTCTTTTATTCTTGTTTCAAAGTTTTAAACTTTTCCCTGCAAGAGTCGAATTATCAATTATTTGTGAAAAATTTCTAGAGCTGCACATGCTTCTGGTTTCAGAAAGGATATTTTCTAGAGCTACAACACAAGTGTGAGATAGATACATGTGTCCATAAAGGCGACTATACCAAGTTTCATCAATTGGAGGTATGGGTGGAACTGGAAATGCAAGGGTGATTACCAAGTTTAGACAGAAACAAAGTTCAAGAGTAAAGATGAATGTGTTAGTAATTCCAGCTCCAAGGAAATCAGTCAAGAGAATGAATTTTTAGTTTATGGTTGATTTATTGATCATTTGTTTAAAAACGTTTGAAAAAAGGTCGACGGTTGCTTCCTAATGGACACAAGCAACCAATAGCCACACTGTGCTAAAGAATCACCAAACACATATGTCCATAGAGAGGGATCAGTTTACAAAAACAGTTTCATTTTACCTGTAATAAACGGGAGATAAGGGTCATTTAACCTATTGTACCATACAATACTTCAATACCCCCTAACCTTTGACTCACCATGAAACTAAATGAAAATGTCTAGTTTTGGCTTCTAATTGAAGACAACACACATTTTTTCTAACAAAGTCTAATAGAGTTTGGGCTTAAAGACTTGACATAAATATGGACTTAATTCGGCCCAATATAGTTTTTTTTTTGTGTTAACCACATGTGTCCCTTACTACCAGGGGCAATCTTGTTTGGAGTTTAGTCACGATTAAGACTCATCACCCCCTTTTAAGAGTGTGTTTGATGGAGATCGAACCCTGGAGCTCTTTCCACAATCTCAGTATGTTTTGTCAACTAAATCACAACTCTTTGATATGATCCAATATAATATAATAACATTATAAAGTTTATAATTATTATATTATAAAGTTTATAACTAGTATTTTATCCTACAATGCACGAAAAAACATATCTATTTTATATAATTAATATATTTAAATATATATTTTTTTAAAAATAAGTAAATTATTAAAATATTAAGTATATGTTGGATTTACATGAATAAGTTAAAATTAATATCTAAACATTATAGTATAATTATTTATATTTGGAATTTAATATAACAATTATGTTTATATTAAAAGACAATTATGTTACATTTGAATTATTAATTCATAAAAATAAGTTATTTCAACCATATTATTTAACCAATCATATTTTATATAATTTCCAATGTATCATATCCTTTTATTAAATTATGATATACTAATCAATTGTCATATCATTCAAATTTTAAATTTGACCATTTGTTACTATAAATATTAATTGAGAATATATTTTATTAAATGATAATGATAAAAATTTGAATTTAAATTAAAAAAAAGTTTTAATATAAAAAATTATTAAAAATTAGAATCATAGTATTTAGATTTCATAATATCAATTTTCTAAGTGATTGATTGAATTAAGGAGTTAGCAACATTGTTTTTGTATATCTTATAGGATAGAAATTTATGAAGAAACTTATAAAATGAAGAGGAACAACGTCTTTCTAATATTTTAGACCAAAACTAAACAAGCTAATGTACCAAAAAAAAAAAAAGAAATCTATGTTCTGGCTAATAAGCTCTATATTTAAGTAGTTAAAGAGAGTTGAAAATATTGAATTTCAAAAATTGGTCCCATTTTATTATTCTAAACAAACATGCCTGCTTATTCATTTTAGATAATTTATAATTATTTAAATAGCATCAACTTTATTTGTATTTGATATAATTGTTTGTATTTGTTATATATGACTATTCAAGATGTTTTTATTTTATAATATATTTAGGAAGTGTCCAAGGACATGCTTGTCCTCTCTAAATCCGTCGCTGCTAAACAGATGGGGAACCAATTTGACTTTGCTACCCAAGCTCTTGTCAGCCCAATGGAGCCCATGGGTAATCTGTCTAAACATAATACCATCCAATATTGAACAAAAAAGAATAGTACCCAATAATGTTTATTAATTCTACCTTAAAAATGTTCTATTATTTGTGAGGAATTGTATTCGAATTGAATTTCTCTTAATATAGAACGCATACCATTATATTTATATAATTTTCAAATTAACACGGGAAATAAAAATGTAAGTGTGTAGTTTTTATATTTGCTTAAACTTCGAAAAAAAAGTACAACATCATACATAATCCATGCAAAAAAATTATATGAATACCCACCTCAGAAACTCTAATATTTTATCTCTGATGAATAGTGCAACCTGTGGTGATAATCATTGTTCTAGACTGATGCACAATTAGTTCATGTTTAGTAAATATTTCTAACCAAAGAATATATTGAGAAAATCAAATACTAATGCAGCCCAAAACCTTAGAAATCAGAATACAAAACAGTTGGCTATATATTGCCGACAACCTTGTATCTTGCAAATCAATCAGCCTTATTCATGTGAGAAAACGGTCAACTAATAAACTTTTTACAGACAAACAACTATCTGCTGCTTTTTCCAAAACAATTAAAAACTCTTTATCAAAACTAGGTGCTACTAATCACTCCTTTTCAGAACATATATCAGCTAATTAAGAAAATTAAACACTTTTCATGGGTACGGGTTCCATACGCCCAACATTTTTTTAAATGCAAGACAAACTAGTACTGAGATCTAGCTAGGTGTGGATTTTTTTTAAAAAATTCTAATAGGTATAGTTTGTAGAATTATTCTTCGTGTTGAGATAATATTAGATAAATTTCTCTAAAAAATAGTGATTTTAGGATTCAAATAATTAACATTGCAAGTGAAGTCTCAGCTAGGTGTGAAATTGAGAAAGAATAATAAGAGATTTTTTCCCTAAGCGAAAGAATATTTATGTGCATTATTCATTCAAGAAATGAGTGGGGGAGGAACTGAAACTCACCCTCACCTTTTAGAATACCAAAACGTGACATTACTTCACAACACGTATATTAGACAACATAATAAATAAATTTAATTTAAATTAACAACAAATTGTAACTACATCTCACTAATTATTCCCATATTATCTAAATAAAGAAATCATTGATTAGAACAAATCAATAACTAATTAAAATGTTAAATTTGATTGTAAAAAAAGTGTTAAATTTGTTAATAATACAACATAGAAAGACTAATTAACCGTTTGACACAAAGCAAAATAAATTCCAAAGAATTAATTTTAAATAACTTTTATTCAAGGTGTTTCATAGAATATGCATAATTAATTTATAATTACAGTCAAGGTTCTCACCCTTCCCCACCCTGTTTAATATGGATCGAATTCGAGAGCTTTCCCACAATTTTAACTTGTGTTTGTGTTATTAACTGAGCTACAGCTATTTGATAATAACTAATTTTTTTAAAATTATAAAAACCTTTCAAAATAAATATTTCTCAAAATTTGATAAACTTAGACATGCGTTGACGGTGAAAATTCTTTTTCTATGACATTTTAATACACTTTTTATTTAAAAAATATTAAATATAGTACTATTTTAAGTTTTCAAAGACAATTGGCTTTCAGGCACTCAAGCATTCAACCCATGTTTCTAGACCCTCGGCACATAGTAAGAAGAAGAAAGCATAAGCATATTCTTCTCTATGTGCTTGGTGGGGCCACTCGTATCGGAGCGAGAGTTTCATGATGCCCAACGAAAACTCATCTCAGCCGTCCACGTCACCAACTTCTTTTCCACGACAGACGGTTGGGATTCAACACCCCTCGCGTGATAGCCACGTACAAACCACCTATATAATCGAGTCCCACCCTTTCATTTTCACTCATTGTTACTTTCTCGTGAGAAAAAAAGGGTCAGAAAATCACAGCGACGCTGAGAAAACTCAACCGTGAAAAACAGTGTGAATCGTAGTAACCTTTCGCTTAACAATGGCAACGATCAACGTCGTGAAAGCTCGCCAGATCTTCGACAGCCGTGGGAATCCCACCGTTGAAGTGAGTCTCACTTGATTTTCTCTCCATTTTTTGTCGTTTACTGTTTGGATGCTGAGAAATTGAGCGGGAAATGGAAAGGAAAAGAACAAGATGTTGTTGCATTCTATTATCGGTGTTAGATATGAAGTTTTTGATTCGTTTTTAATTCGAAGCTATGGTTTCTGAATGTGGTTTGTTATTGTCAGGTTGATGTTATTCTTAGTGACGGAACCTTCGCTAGAGCTGCTGTGCCTAGTGGTGCTTCAACAGGTAAACGATCGTTCTTTGTTCAAAAAGAGAAACCAAAACGGCACACGATTTTGTGGTTTTTTTCATATAAATTGCTTTTTAAAACCGCTTCGTGATTTATGGATTTGTTGTATTTTTGTATGCGTTGTTGTAGTAAGTTATTGTTTGTGTTATGGTGCTTGAAGCATCATCATCGTGTTGAATCTGAAGTGATATTTGGTTGTCTCTGCACAACCTAAAATGCATGTGTCTTGCGTCTTATATTAATGTTTATTGCCTGCAAAGTTTCATATATGGTTACGGCGTGGTATGGTAGTTGTGAAATTTTGTGTTTAAACTCGTTTTACTTTCTGTAAAGGTGTCTATGAAGCCCTGGAATTGAGGGATGGAGGCTCAGACTACCTTGGGAAAGGTGTTGGCAAGGTACTTGATAATCTTATGTTTTGATATTTCTATAAGTTCTTTTTTTTTTGGCAGAATGATGGATTTCCTTTCAAAATCTCAGTATCTGTTTACATGTTTTCCTTTACCATTTTTTTTTGCTTTTGTTTGTTTTCGGGGAGGGGGATGATTTTCTTTCTTTTCTTTTTTTGAATGTATTGGAGCTGATAATATGATTCCGAATTTGTCTTGGCATAGGCTGTGGATAATGTGAATACAATTATAGCACCTGCTCTGCTTGGCAAGGTATTATGCAGCTAAAAATTTGGATGATGGCGTATTGTTTGAAACATTTTAGTAGGAATAACTAATCACTAATTTTGTTCTGTTATTTGTTTTTTTTTGCGTTTACAGGACCCAACCAAGCAGACTGAAATTGACAATTTTATGGTACAGCAGCTTGATGGAACCGTTAATGAGTGGGGATGGTGCAAGCAGAAGGTATCACTATATCATTTTTTTTTTATTGTTTACAGTAGCTGTTTTTTTGTTACTGTAATGGCCATTATTTATACTTATTGGATTTACACAATCTTGAAATTTTCAGCTTGGAGCCAATGCTATTTTGGCAGTTTCACTTGCTGTCTGTAAAGCTGGTGCTGCAGTGAAGAAAATTCCTCTGTACAAGGTATGTGATGTTTCAATTGCAATAGTTCCTATCTGGTTATCTTGTGTTCTCATGGTTGGCTTTTGTATTATATTTTCATTCCAGCACATTGCCAATCTAGCTGGGAACAAGACTTTGGTATTGCCTGTACCTTCATTCAATGTTATCAATGGAGGCTCACATGCAGGAAATAAGCTAGCAATGCAGGTAACGAACGCCTAATATAACAATTAAATAGGTACATTTTTTTGTTATTGAAATACTTACTCTGTTACCTCTTCTATAGGAATTTATGATTCTCCCTACTGGGGCATCTTCTTTCAAGGAAGCAATGAAGATGGGTGTAGAAGTATACCATCACTTGAAGGTTACTGTCCTATTTTCCCAACTTGCTTCCTTTAAAAAAAAAAAATGGATGAAAGGAAAATATTTTTATAGTGCCATTTTCATAAATTAAAATGTTCATGTGTCTATGTTACAGTCTGTGATTAAAAAGAAGTATGGACAAGATGCTACCAATGTCGGTGATGAAGGTGGCTTTGCTCCTAATATCCAGGTCCTTACGCACTCCTTTTGTTTTTGTTTTTATAGATCTAAGCCTTATTTAAATTAGTTTGATTTGATTGCCTGCAATTAGCTGAGTCATGTATGTTCTATGCATATCAAGATCTTTTGTGGTGTAATAATCCTAATATGCATAAGAAATTATTCTTTCTGCTGTCACTCTATGATGAACGTTTACTATCTCTACTTTTTCGATAAATAGAATTTTATCTCCATGAAATGCATTTTTATATTTTTGCTGTTTAATTTACAGGAAAACAAAGAGGGTCTTGAGCTTCTGAAGACTGCCATTGCAAAAGCTGGTTATACTGGAAAGGTTGATTATTGAATCTGCATCTGCTGAGTCTGACTTAGCATCTTAATATATAACTGATTAATTTCTATCCTTATAGGTTGTAATTGGGATGGATGTTGCTGCTTCAGAATTTTATGACAACAAGGACAAAACATATGACTTGAATTTTAAGGAAGAGGTAGACAGATTGAAAACCTTTTCCTATTTTTTCCTTAAATTTTCATTCCTTGTTGAGTTATATATCTTTGTCAAATACTCAAATGCTTTAACTAGATAACTGACTACCTTGTTGCAGAATAACGATGGATCACAGAAAATCTCAGGAGACAGCTTAAAGAATGTTTACAAATCATTTGTGACAGATTACCCAATTGTGACCATTGAGGATCCATTTGATCAGGATGACTGGGAGCACTATGCAAAAATGACAACTGAAATAGGTCAGCAAGTGCAGATTGTTGGTGATGATCTCCTTGTCACCAACCCAAAGGTATGCTTTGTTAACTTTAAATTTGTAAGTTATGTTTGCCAAATATGTACCGTTTTGACATTGTTCTGTTCATTATTGTCTCCTTAGCGTGTGGAGAAAGCAATTAAGGAGAAGGCTTGCAATGCCCTTTTGTTGAAGGTAAATTAGCTTTTGCCATCATTTCATCTGCTAGAGGATCAAGAGTTTCCTCTTCATTAGCATTTTTTTTATCTTAAAAAAAATCATTTTCTTTTTTATTCATTCGATAGGTGAATCAAATTGGTAGTGTAACTGAAAGTATTGAAGCTGTGAAAATGTCCAAGCGAGCTGGCTGGGGTGTCATGGCTAGTCACAGAAGGTATTGAACCTTCATTGTTTTCCCCATCAGTTCCCATTTTCTTCTGTTTTGACTTTGCATCATTCTTTGTATGTGTACACTAATGTGTTTCATCTTGTTTATTGTAGTGGTGAAACTGAGGACACCTTCATTGCTGATCTCTCGGTTGGGTTAGCAACAGTAAGTAGTTGGATGCTTTTTACCAATCATATCATGTTCTTAATTCGTTGACCTATTAGCGTCTTCACCAAACAAAAGTGACAAGATTTTGAATTAGGAATATTTTACCTCCTACTGAAGCTGATATGATTTGGTCATGTTTCTGTCATTGTTTAACAGGGGCAGATCAAGACTGGAGCTCCCTGCAGATCTGAAAGGCTTGCTAAGTACAACCAGGTAAAGCCTAAAAAACTTGCTTTCTTTGTTAGATGAGCTGAACTGAATATGGTCACTTCAATAGCCGATCCTTGTTATACCTCTGAAAATCGGATTTTGTTGTGGCATGTTTATTCATTTGATTTAGAACCTCCTCCTGTGCTTTTATTTTTTTTGTTCTCTTCCACATTATTGTCATGTTGGACCTTTGTTATCACTTTGCTCATACCTCTTTGTTCTGCGTTGCAGCTCCTTAGGATTGAGGAGGAACTTGGCTCTGCTGCTGTCTATGCTGGTTCCAAATTCAGAGCCCCAGTGGAACCCTACTGATGTCTAACTAAAGCTCAACAAGCAGCATTAAAAATAAGATTCTGTTGACGTTGACAGCATCGGGCATGTATTTTTTGCGTCATTCTGTAAGCGAATATAGTTTTGTCGAGTGTGGAATTTTGAAACGAGAGAATAGGGCAGTCAGTAAAACTCTTGTCATTTGCAGTGTCTATGGTTGATTGGTTGTCTTGTTGATCAATTACCAAATATCAAGTGCTATTACAAATCCTGAATGAGTTACGAGTACGACTAAATTGATTTTCCTGCAAATTTCTAATTGAGCACCTTTTTTAAGTTTCGGTTGGCATCAATTAAAATTTGAAACATCAAATCATGACAACATACCATTTTTAAATCTGGCTTCTAGTCTCGTTGCTTTTGGCAATTCGACGGGTATAGATTATTCATTTTCAAGTGGTATTCCATTTAAATCCAAGGCCGGCTTTGTAGCTTATATATGTTGTAGACAATGATAGCTTCTGGAACTCCTTGTCAATTCACTAGAATAACCTAGCCCATCTTTTTCTTTTTAAAAAAAAACATACTAGCAGTAAGGGATTCTATATTCTATTCAACAAACTATGGTTAACTGCGAGTGGAAGAATATGATGCTATTATGCTATAATTGTTTAATTTTTTTATAAATATCAAATAATTAAACTATGAATATTTGTTTAATTTGTTTAAAGCATAGTTAATAAAATCAGACTCGACTAACCGATATATAACTCGCTTGATTATCTGTTAGTAATAGTGTAGAATTAATTATGTCTAATATGCTTTGTAAAATGTGTATTATTTATTTTTAACCATTAATTTTAAAATTAATTTTATATAATTGTAAATTAAACGACATTTAACTGATTCAATCGGCAATTGGATTGTTGACCGGTCTATATAATCCAAAAAATCGGTTAGTTTAAAAAATGATGAGAATTGATAAAAAATCGGTTGGTTCAATTGGTCCGATCAGGAATTGGCAGTTTGGTGAGAACTGATAAGAACTGGTTGAACCGGTGAAAACTAATTAAAATTAAAAATTGGTCTCAGAAAAACAATTGAACCGACTAGATTCAAATTTTTTAGTTTTTTTTTTAAATTTGTTTATTTAATCTAAAATAATTGAGATAAATAACAACAAATATTTAAGAATTAACGTAAATATTTGTTACTTAGTCAATTCTCATTAACTTTTTATTGAATAATACATATAATAAATTTTTTTATATTAATTTATAATTATATATATGTGTTTATATTATTTTACTATTTAAAAAATATTATACAGTACTAAAAATATATATTTAATTGCTACTTGTTTGTCTATGATTGAACTAATGAACCATAAATTAACGTTTTCACCGATTTAATTACCGGTTCAGTTTTTTGATAATAACTTTGTTGTTTTAAATGCTCTAAGATTTAATGTAAAATATTATGTGAATGAAAGTTTAAAATATCAAAACTTTGCATAAACTTTGACTAAATATTTGTTTGTTTTATAGTTAGACAAAATCTATGTTATGAAAACCGAATCGGATCAGTCGATTTAACTGGTCTTACCGAAAACCAGTTCGGGGTCTGATCCATTCAACTAAAAGAACCATTTGATTTTAGAACTGGTGGGAATCGGTTAAAAATCGGTCGAACCGATAAAAAACCATTGAAAATTTTCTTGACTACTAATTTGCTTATTTTATTTTAATTTTAGTTGCATCGTGACATGTGGTTGTTTATCCAATCCAAAGCACTATTTTTATTTTACATTCATTTTTATTTATTATTCTGCAGTTATGTTTAACTATTTATGGAGTTGATTAAATTTGCGTTTGTGGTTCTTGTGAATAACATAATTCTACTAAGGTCATATTTACAAAAAATGAAGAAAGCATAAAAGTGAGTGAAAACCAAGATTGTATTGATAGTTCTGAATCTCAATTACAATAGAGCTATCCTATAAATAGCCAAAAGCATTATAGAGCTTACTAGCCAACAAATAAATTGGATCCGATACAAGAGCAAAAGGAAAATGACTAAATGGATAGGTGTCCAAGTGTGTGATGTTGGTGTACAACCATTAGGACAGTTAGATACAAAAACAATCCAAATACATGTTGTTGGTATACGAACACTTGGATAGCTAGGTAAGAATAAACCAAATACTCAATAATGAACCAAATAAAATCATTATCCCGTAATACCCCCCAAGTTATGTCGAAGAGACCCAACTTGGAGACGAAAAGATTGAATGAACTGGAATGAAGAGGCTTTGCGAAACCATTCAGCAAGTTGATTACAAGACTGAATTGGAAGTAGATTAATCAGACCAGATTTTAGTTTTTCTCGAAATACATGACAATCAATCTCAATATGTTTTGTCCTTTCATGAAATGAAGGATTATGTGTCAAGTAAATGGAACTTTTTTGTTGTCACATAAGACTGATGCTGGCTGAGACACATGAATATTCAAATCATGTAGCAAGTAATTCAACTATTGTAGTTCACAAACAAGACTTGTTAAGGCTTTATATTCAACTTTTGAAAAAGATCTAGAGATTGTTTTGTTTCTTAGATGTCTAGGACACAAGAGAGGAGTCAATAAAAACACAACCTAATAATTGATTTTCTTGTATCCAAGTAGCATGCCTAGTCCGAACCAACAAAGGCTGATAAGTTTAGTGAGGAATTTGTAGGAAAGAATAAACCTTTCCACGATGCTCCCTTTAGAAACTTTAAGATTCTAATGGCAGCTTCGTAATCAGAATCCATAGGCTTAGACAAAAACTGACTAAGTTGTTGTACTAGGAATGAAATGCTTGGTATTATAGTTGTCAAATACAAGAGCTTACCAATTAGTCTCCTGTAGGAAATCTAATTAGGGTAAGGATTACCTTCCTGAGAGCTAAGTTTGATTGTTGAATTAAAAGGCGTGCAAATAGGTTTTGTCCCCAACATAGGGGCTTCTTCAAGTAACTCCAGAGTGTGCTTTATTTAATTGACTACAATTCCTTTCTTTGATCTAGTTATTTCAAATCGCAAGAAGTTCCTAAAATGGCCAAGGTCTTTGATTCTGAATTGAGCATCTAGAAATGACTTAACTTGATGAATTTCATTCAGATTATCACCTGCTAGGACGATGTCATCCACATAAACTAAAATAGCAGTGAAATTTAGTTCTAAGAGCTTTTAAAGTGCTAAAGAAACTTAAGCATCCAAAGAATCTTAAATGAATTAAACTTGGTGATTGTTCATAAAGAATTTCATATGGACACTTATTTTTCAACAAAGTAATTGGTAATCTGTTTATAATGTGAACCGAATGTTGGACAACAAAGTTCCAAAAAATTTTAGGCAAAGATGCTTGATAAATCAAAGCTTTAGCCACATTTAGGATGTGTTGGTGCTTTCTTTAACCAATACCATTCTATTGTGGTGTTTCAACACAAGATTTTTTATACAAAATTCCTGTTGATAAGAAAAATACATTCAGCATGAATTTGGTTCCAATATCAATCCTGATACATTTCAGTTTGGTGTCAAATTGTGTTTCAGTGAAAGAAACAAATTGTATCAAATGTTGTTTGGTTTAATCTTTAGTTTTTAAAAGAATCATCCAGGTGAACCGAGAATAATCATCAACAAGAGTCAAGGAATACTTTTGTCTAATGATTGAAGGAATAACATAAGGATCCCACACATCAGCGTGCGACAACTAAAAAATTTTATTTGATTTGTCATAACTACTACAATATGGCAACTTATGTTCTTTTGCATATGACAAATATCACAAGGTGACTGAACTTGAAAAGGAATAAAGGGGAATTATGTGGAAATAACTTTCAAATTAGAGGTGGAAGGATGTCCAAGTCGGTGATGCTAAAGGAATGAGTCACCAGAACAATTCGAGGTAGGAGAGAAAGCTGAGACAGAACTAGCAAAAATTTTGTTGCAGCACATGTGGTGATCACAAAGAGATTATTCTACAATTCAACTAAACCAATCATATTCCCTGTACAATTCTATTTCATGCAAAAAGATGTGTTAGAGAAGATTAATTCATAGGGTGTAGACAATAAAAGCTTAGTAACAGAAATAAGATTGACGTGAAATTCAGGCACCCAAAGAACATTATGTAATGTGAGAGTGTCAGAAATTTTCACTGAATCAGGTAAATTTGTTGTGACTTGAGAACCATTTGGTAAGGTAATAGAGACAAACGGTATGGTGTGGTGATTTACAAGATTATTGGGGTCAAAAGTGATGTGGTCTGTTTCTCCTGTATCCAGGAACCATTAGCTAGAATTTTTACCTTAAGAGGGAGTGACAATATTCACACATGTGGTTACCAAATTTACAGTACGAGACTACAAGTAGGGCCAAAATTTGGTTGTTTGGATTGTGGAAGAAGCTCAAGCAAGCCTTTATATTGCTCTTAAGTGAGACCATGACTTGATCTGAGTGAGTCTTGTCGTGGTGGGGAATTGTTTTGATCCAAAAGAAAGCCATCATTGTTGCCATTAGTTACACTGAAACTGTTGGCGAATTTTCAAAGCTTAGAGACTAGTAGTCTAAGGGTATGTTTGTGAGTTAAATTTTGGAGGGAAAGGGAGGGAAGGGAAGAGTTTATTGGAAGCCCTTCCCCCTTTTTTGTTTGTGAGTTTAAGTATTTTACAAAGTTTTTCCCTCCTCTTCTCCCCCTCCCTTTCCCCTCCAATCCTTTCCTTTCCCTCCTCTCTAAACTCACAAACACACCCTAAGGGAAAACCATGTTTAAAATAACAACTACCCACTATGTGATTAGTATTTCCAGTGTATACAAGTTCTATTTGTGCTTTGTCCCTTTCCTTCAAATCCACGACTTCTTCCTCTCCCTTGAAAACCACCACACCTACTATTTCCACGGTAAGCAACCCCATGATTGGAATTTATGTCAAAGATTTTAGATTCTATTGAGATGTCTAGAATAATAGAAGCTTGCATTTGCCTTCCTTGAAAACCACCACACCTATTATTTTCACTGTAAGCAGCCCCATGATTGGAATTTATAGCAAAGATTTTAGATTCTGTTGAGATGTCTGTGTTGAGTCTAAAAAATATCATTAAGCATTTAATAATGGTTGAGTCTCATTTTCCTAAGTTTTAATGAGTAACAAATTATGTTAAAGCTACTTTTGCAAGAAGTGTCTATACTTTTAACGTGTTTTTATGTTTCAGCAAAATGACCACCTGAAGGGATCTACTGTCTGAAGAAGTAGGATCATCTGAAGTGGTTGGTTCGTCTGAAGCATAGAATCATCTGAAGACTAGAAGACCTTCTGAAGACGTGTGACGTGGCAGTTCATCTGAGACCAGAAACCATCTGAAGAGTGAAGCCCTCTGAAGATCTCTGATAAAGACTCAAGTATGTTCAACGCCTTCTGAAACAAGTCTTTGGTCTAACCATTTTAAGGCAAGCTGCTCAGAGACTTTTCTGCACATTTGAAATTCATGCACCTGAAAGGAAATGTCTACAATGCAGTCTTTGCAGTGTTCAGAACAGAGACACACTGCACCATCTACCTTGTACTTTGTCAGAAGCTATCAGAAGTCGTGTCACAATGGGATTAATAGCATTAAATGTTATCTCTCAACAGTGATCTCAAAGGACTTTATCTCAAGAAAGTATAAATAGCTTTATGCACGTCCTTGCAAAGAAGAGAACAACCTAAGAAAGAAAGAGGCAACACGCTGCTAGTTTTACGCTGAAAAACATACTATGATTCATTCATTCTTGTACAATAACTTTCATATCCTGAGTCTTACTCAGTTTACTTGTACAATCTTTCAGTTTAAGCTCTGAACTGTGTAGTTCTTCAGCTTGAACATATTTCTTTCATTCATAAACACTTGGGTATTGAGCCTGGAGAGGCTTGTTTGTTAAAAAATACTTGGTCGTGAGCCTGAAGAGGCTTGTTAGGAAAGAATACTTGTTGTTGTAGAACCTGAAGAGGCTTGACGAAAAAGAATACTTGTAACTTTTGAAGATTAAGTGAAAATTCAGCTGCTGTGTTTTGCTCTGGGACTGGACGTAGCTCAATGAGGTTGTGAGTGAACTAGGATAAATCTCTGGCTAATCTCTCTCTTCTCTAAACTCTTTAAATTCAGTTTAAAGCTAACAAGAAGGGATTTGAAGTGTTAGATATAAAAGCTTTTAATGAAAACTCAATTTTTAGAACAATAAGTTTTTCGGTCTGAAGCTGCTTCAGATGATACTTTATACTTCAGATTATCATTCATCTTCTGAAAGCTTTTGTCAAAACTCACTTTTTGCGAAAAGGTTTCCACAAACGTTAAAGTTTTAATACGCATAATTATATTCCAATGACGTTAGTTGTAAAAATAGAAGTTTTATAATAATAATAGTAAATATTAATATAACAGTATTTATGATATAATAATATAATATTATAAATATTAGGAGAGACGTCAGATTATTAAGATCTTAATCAAATTTGATTATATTGAATATAATAATATCAAGATTAATAATAATAATCTTACGAGAGATATATAATTTAGTATTTTAAATTAGGATCAGATTTTAAAATAGGAATAATGAGATCACAAAGATTAAAGATAAGAGTCAATACAAATTTAGGATAAGATTTAATTATAAGATTTGAAGCTGAGTATAGATGGATAAGGATTCCGTAATATCCTAATAATTTTTAAAATAAATGAATAAATAAAATAAAATAAGATTTATGTAGAAATAATAATAATATTATTATATTATTATGTTACAGAAAAAGGTATTATTTAATTAAAAAAGGTAACTAGTGGGTTGGAGTAGGCCCAACTCAGTTAGATATTTAAATAGGGGGAGGGTTATCTATTTCACCCTAATAGTTTTCAAACGTCAGATAACCAAATCCTAGGGAGGAGAGAAGCGACTCCACAAGGAGAAGGTGCCGCAGAGTAGATCATCAAGAGAGTTTTGCCAACCGTTCTTGATCGTCATCTCTAAGGTACGGGGGGAGGGGGAAGGGTGTTGCTTGTATGTGTATGTGGGAGTGCTTGGGTAGTGAGGGCAACCATAAGACCCTCTAAGAATTCTAAATTTTAGAACCTATCTGTGAATCATGTGTTGTGTGTTTGGAATGTGTTTGATTTGATGTATGCACATGATAATCTTGATGAATTGGGTGATGGTATTGAGAATAGCGAAAAGGGGTTAAATAAGGGTTTAGAGATGAGGAACCATAATTGATTAGATGTTAAATTTATTGTAATTCGTAGGAATGATTGAGGATTTCAGTGTTTTTAATCGGTGAAAACGAGTATAAACGAGTTAGAACTTAAAGAATTGAGTAGGGATTGAAGAAGAGGGTTGAAAAGAGGCAAAAACGTATGAATAGTCGCGTTTTGCGACACTTACACTTCAACTGCGCTGAAGCGCAGGCTGGAGCTTATTTCTCTTGAACCCACGCTCCACTTGCGCTGAGCGAGAGTGGAGCGTAGCTCTCTAGAACCCGCGCTACACTTGCGCTGAAGCGCAGGCTGGAGCATATTTCTCTGGAACTGCTCTCCACTTGCGCTGAGCGAGAGTGGAGCGTAGCTCTCTAGAACCCGCGTTGCATGTTCGCTTAGCGCAGGGCGAGCGCAACACGCAGATTAACTTATTTAAAAATGTGAAATTGAGTTGGATGCTTATTTCATATGAGAATTGTTTTGTTGAATTGATAGATTAATTGGATGTATAAAGTGTATTGATTGTGCATTGAGTATTGTGGCGTGAGTATCCTATGTGATGTTCTATGTTTATAATATTGTGATGTGATGTGAAGTGATAGAGTAAAAGAGATTGTATGAGATATATGTTAATTGGTGATGATGCATTGAACATAACAATTGTGTGAGAGATATGAAATATGATGTTGATTGCATTGAGCATAACATTTGAGATATGAGATGTGTGCGATGCATGAGAAGCCAGACGTGGCTAGCATATACCCTAGTCCTAAGAGGGGACGGCGTGTTGGATGACGACCATGATGGGGGACATTCGATGCATTTACTTCAAGAGGGAGTGTTTTCAATATGAGTCATCTAGCCCAATAGAGGTGGGTGATGATGACGGGGGGTGAATGTCTTTGCACGGGCCCAAGAGGGGTGTTTAACTGTGCAACCTATCGGCCAAGAGGGCGTTAATGGTAGGGCCATCATTGGTAACAACTAAGAGGATTGATGAGATGTGCCCATTGTGCGGAGTTTCAATTCATGATCCTTAGGAAGAGTCATTGTGCATGAGCATAGAGTGAACATACATAGCATTTTATGATTGTGTTAGAATGTGAATTTATATTTATGAGAAATTAATGTGTAAAGTGTAAAGAGTGTGTCCTTGATGATTTGTGAAGTGTGAATTATATATTGTGTGAAATTAATGTGTTGTATGTAACGAGTGTGAATTAAGATGAGAGATAATATGTATGGTGATGAGTAATGTGTTGAATATAAAGAGTATGAGTTGATATGAATGATGATGATCATGTGATGATATTAATGATGATGATTATGTGTTGGGTGAGGACAGGGTAGCCTTCTACATTGCATGTATGAGTATGTGTTCTTTTCCTCACCGCAGTCTCTGTGGTTTTTTATAGGTGATGAAGATGGCACACAATGTGCCGAGTATTGAAAGGAAGGGGTCTCACTCTTATACTTGTGACATTCAGGGCTTAGTATTAGGAGTTTACTTTTATTCATGTTATTGAGTGGAGATTGAGGAAAACTGTTTTAAGTGTCTTACATGGCCAAGAGAGATTTGTATGATTTTGATCCTTTAATTTTAGTTTTTGAAAACCATTGATTTTACTTTTTATTTACATGGAGTTGATTTTGAATTAAATAAGATGTTTAAAGTGAGAATTGTGAACATTTTTACCCGATGTGGTCTATAAACTTTCTTTATGTATTAATTTGATGATTGAATTAGAGATTGGGGTAGAAGGGTGTCACATTCAGTGGTATCAGAGCTGGTCGGTTCACTGGCCTTGAGTTATGTGTTTGCTATGTTTCCGTGGTGCTAATTTGTGATGTTGATTGAGTGAGATGCATTATTGAATTTCTCTAGTTTTCAGTGTCCTGCAAGGTTGATATATTTTGATTACCATGCTTCAAATGATTGGGACTGGCCACCCTAATGATTCGAACATGATAAGAGAAGATGTAACAACTTGCAGAGAGAGTGTTTTGTCAATATCGCTGCTATAAAAAGAAAAAAAAATTCTTTATGAAAAAGTTTTAAGAAAAAAAATTTTAAATTAGATGTGAAAAAGGTTTGTATAATAGAGATTGCATATATGCATGCATCATATTGCATTGAGACCTATATTAGAAGTTTATGTGTGACTTGGATGAATGATATGATTATTAAATTATATAATTGTGATGATTTTATCATATTATGTGATGTGGATGATGATAAAATAATATTTTGGAGATTTTGAGATTTGGATTGATTTAGATTTAAGTGAGAGGTGGGAGAAGAATAAATAAATAATAATTTATTGAATATCTAAGATTGAGGTTCTTTTGTCAAGTAATATGACTAACAATATATGTAGATATATATGTGTGTGTGTTTGAATTTGAATTTATTGGATTAGGATTTATCTAAATTGGATTTGAATAATGTGCATAATTTGAATTTGAAATTGAGGATTAGAATTTCATTAGCTTTTTGGATATGAAAAATATGTATCTTGATTTTGAGTTTTAAAATTAGGATTTGATTTTAAAATTTTGTTAGGATTTGGTTAGATTTGGATTAAATGATCAATATAATTTGGATTTAGATAGTTTAGATTTTATCTGTAGTTACAAGATGAGCTAAAAGAATGAGAAAGTTTTGGTTGATGATGAATTTAAATATTTAGAAATTTGGATTAGTCTATGTTGAATTTCAAATTAAGATAATTTGGTGGCTATAGAAGGGTTAGATACTTCTATTGAGTGATTTTATTAATTAATGTCTATCATGCCCAATTTTGCGAAAGTGAGTCTGTTTGGGTTTAAGAAGTCTTGCAGGATTGATTTAGAGGTTGTACTAATTGTTTTGAAGCTGATGTAGTTTTGGTGATTGGCTTTTACACTTTCTTTTTGGGATAATTGTCACGTTATTAATTGTTCCTGGCAACCTTTGGTCTTTCTATTGTTTGTTTGTATAACTTAGACAATGTGCCCAGTCAGGCTTGGTTTGAGTTTGTAGTTGGTGGTTATTTTCTCTCGTCCGGTCGGATTTTAAGGAATTGGATTTTGTATTTGTATTATGGGTTGGAGTACTCCTTCTACTCTCTTTAATTACATTATTTTGTTTAACAAAAAAAAAATCAAATTATGATATACATATATATAATATTTTGAATTTAGATTTCAAGATAAAGTCTTATTTAGATTTGAATTAAAATGTTTCTAAGGATAGAATTTATTATAAATATATATTTTTGGATCATGTTAATTTATGTGACTGGTTTTAATTGTAAATAGTAGACTATTTGTGACTAGAATTGATATTTATATAGGTGATTGTAATAATGCTTTCATAAGGAAAATCGGAAATTTAGTATAAAATAAGGTAATTAATTATTAGAGAGAAATCATAGTATTTTAAAATATATCTTATTCCATAAAACATTCTTAAGATAAATGAAAATTGTTAAAAAAATGATGATATGGAACTAGGAAATTAAGGATAACTATACAAAGTTTATATAATTAAATATTAGGAATTTACTATTAGAATCTTTATATTATTCATATTTATTTGAAATGAGAACTATAAGTGGATCTTTAGATCTTAGGATAAGACTATAATGGTCTGGAGTAGTACTCAATTGATGAAGGATAGGAGGAAAAGATTATAAGAAATTAAAATATTATTTTTTTAAATATAGAAACTATTCTAGATTAATGATAAATTATTAGAACCTAGTAAGTTAGATATTGTTTTGTACAAAGTTTAAGTGATCTTTTATTTAAGGGAAACTGTTAAGCAAAATTTTATGGTTTAGATATAGATTTAAATTTTAATTGATAGTTTTAGGATAAAGATTTGATATGCTAGGATTTAAGGGATAGAGGTTTAATCTTTTAGAGATAGAGATTTTTAAAATTTGATAGTTTGAAGATAAGGATTTGATAATTTTGAAAATTTTATGGTTATACTTAAAAGGTTTCAAGATAAAGGTCAAATCTTGAGTTTGATAGGAATCTGATCGGGTGTGTATATATATGGTTTAGAGGTGTGGATTGATCATTGGATCTAGGTGGATTTTTATGATGATATATTTTGCAATCTTGATAGTTTTATAATTACAATAGGATTATGAGTCAAAGGGTTCACGCGTTTATCGTTATTTAGGCTATGAACTTTGAATGTGTTGAAATTAATTATTTAGTAGTTGCATATGCCTTTGATTTTAAGAAAATATTTATAATTTATACTTGGAGACAGGGAGCTTAGGTTTATGATAAAAAATTGATTTATGGGTTATGATAAATTTGACTGATGATTAGATGGATTTGGTTTAGAAATATAATTTATTCTGGACTTCGAATAGTTAGTTTACAATTATTAATAATAGAAACATGATATCCAACCCAAGCTATAGGTTACCAATACATAGTGTCATAGACTTAAATCTAAGAGAATAGTAAGACAAATTTTGAGGACAATTTTTTTTTTTGGGTAGAATTGTAATATCCCAAAATTTAGAAATCTAGAATTATAATTAAAATACGCATAATTATATTCCAATGACGTTAGTTGTAAAAATAGAAGTTTTATAATAATAATAATAATAGTAAATATTAATATAATAGTATTTATGATATAATAATATAATATTATAAATATTAGGAGAGACGTAAGATTATTAAGATCTTAATCAAATTTGATTATATTGAATATAATAATATCAAGATTAATAATAATCTTACGAGAGAGATATAGTTTAGTATTTTAAATTATGATCAGATTTTAGAATAGGAATAATGAGATCACAAGGATTAAAGATAAAAATCAATACAAATTTAGGATAAAATTTAATTATAAGATTTGAAGCTGAGTATAGATAGATAAGGATTCCGTAATATCCTAATAATTTCTAAAATAAATGAATAAATAAAATAAAATAAGATTTATGTAGAAATAATAATATTATTATATTATTATGTTTCAGAAAAATGTATTATTTAATTAAAAAGGGTAACGGGTGGGATGGAGTAGGCCAAACTTAGTTAAATATTTAAATAGGGGGAGGGTTATCTATTTCACCCTAATAGTTTTCAAATGTCAGATAACCAAACCCTGGGGAGGAGAGAAGCGACTCCACAAGAAGAAGGTACCGCAGAGTAGATCAGTAAGAGAGTTCTGCCAACCGTTCTTGATCGTCATCTCTAAGGTACGGGGGAGGGTGTTGCTTGTATGTGTATGTGGGAGTGCTTGGGTAGTGAGGGCAACCATAAGATCCTCTAAGAATTCTAAATTTGAGAACCTATCTGTGAATCATGTGTTGTGTGTTTGGAATGTGTTTGATTTGATGTATGCACGTGATAATCTTGATGAATTGGGTGATGGTAGCGAGAATAACGAAAATGAGTTAAATAAGGGTTTAGAGATTAGGAACCATAATTGATTAGATGTTAAATTTATTGTAATTCGTAGGAATGATTGAGGATTTTAGTGTTTTTAATCGGTGAAAACGAGTATAAACGAGTTAGAACTTAAAGAATTGAGTAGGGATTGAAGAAGAGGGTTGAAAAAGGGCAAAAATGTATGAACAGTCGCGTTCTGCGACACTTACGCTTCAACGGCGCTGAAGCGCAGGCTGGAGCGTATTTCTATGGAACCCGCGCTCCACTTGCGCTGAGCGAGAGTGAAGCGTAGCTCTCTGGAACCCGCGCTGCACTTGCGCTGAAGCGCAGGCTGGAGCATATTTCTCTGGAACTGCGCTCCACTTGCGCTGAGCGAGAGTGGAGCGTAGCGCTCTGGAACCCGCGCTGCATGTGCGTTGAGCAGAGGGCGAGCGCAACACGCAGATTAACTTATTTAAAAATGGGAAATTGAGTTGGATGCTTATTTCATATGAGAATTGTTTTGTTGAATTGATAGATTAATTGGATATATAAAGTGTATTGATTGTGCATTGAGTATTGTGGCGTGAGTATCCTATGTGATGTTCTATGTTTATAATATTGTGATGTGATGTGAAGTGATAGAGTAAAAGAGATTGTATGAGATATATGTTAATTGGTGATGATGCATTGAACATAACAATTGTGTGAGAGATATGAGATATGATGTTGATTGCATTGAGCATAACATTTGAGATATGAGATGTGTGCGATGCATGAGAAGCCAGACGTGACTAGCATATGCCCTAGTCCTAAGGGGGACGGCGTGTTAGGTGACGACCATGATGGGGGACATTCGATGCATTTACTTCAGGAGGGAGTGTTTTCAATGCGAGTCATCTAGCCCAATAGAGGTGGGTGATGATGATGGGGGGCGAATGTCTTTGCACGGGCCCAAGAGGGTTGTTTAACTGTGCAACCTATCGGCCAAGAGGGCGTTAACGGTAGGGCCATCATTGGTAACAACTAAGAGGATTGATGAGGTGTGTCCATTGTGCGGAGTTCCAAATCATGATCCTTAGGAAGAGTCATTGTGCATGAGCATAGAGTGAGCATACATAATATTTTATGATTGTGTTAGAATGTGAATTTATATTTATGAGAAATTAATGTGTAAAGTGTAAAGAGTGTGTCCTTGATGATTTGTGAAGTGTGAATTATATATTGTGTGAAATTAATGTGCTGTATGTAACGAGTGTGGATTAAGATGAGAGATAATATGTATGGTGATGAGTAATGTGTTGAATATAAAGAGTGTGAGTTGATATGAATGATGATGATCATGTGATGATATTAATGATGATGATTATGTGTTGGGTGAGGACATGGTAGCCTTCTACATTGCATGTATGAGTATGTGTTCTTTTCCTCACCGTACTCTCTGTGATTTTTTATAGGTGATGAAGATGGCACGCAATGTGCCGAGTATTGAAAGGAAGGGGTCTCACTCTGATACTTGTGACATTCAGGGCTTAGTATTAGGAGTTTACTTTTATTCATGTTATTGAGTGGAGATTGAGGAAAACTGTTTTAAGTGCCTTACATGGCCAAGAGAGATTTGTATGATTTTGATCCTTTAATTTTAGTTTTTGAAAACCATTGATTTTACTTTTTATTTACATGGAGTTGATTTTGAATTAAATAAGATGTTTTAAGTGAGAATTGTGAACCTTTTTACCCGATGTGGTCTATAAACTTTCATTATATATCAATTTGATGATTGAATTAGAGATTGGGGTAGAAGGGTGTCACAGTTTCAACAAACGTTAAAGTTTTATTGAAACACTATTTAACCCCTTTTTTAGTGTTTCCCTGTTTGTTTCTACAGTTGGTATCATAGCTCAGCCTCGGGCTGAGCATCTAACAAGTGCAGAGGATAAAGATCTAGATAGAAACCTCTACAAGCAACAAGCAATATATCATAGAATGAACCTTCATCACCAGGCCTCCAGCCTTGAATGGAGTGGACTACCACTACTGGAGAGATTGTATGAAATTGTTCATTGAGAGTAATAACATAGATCTTTAGGATGTTGTCACTGATGGTGACTATATTCCTATGTATGGTGGATTGCCCATACCTAAGTCTGAATGGACTATGGAGTAGAAGGCTCGTGTTCAGCTAAATGCCAAGATCAGTATCAGCCCATGAAGGGACTGAGAGTGTTAAACGGTCTAAGATCATCTTGCTTGTTCATCAATATGTGATGTTCAAGATGCTTGAGTCTGAAACCATTGACCAAATGTATGGGAGGTTTCAGACAATAACCAATGGACTAAGGTCTTTGGGGAGAACCTACGAATCTGGAGATAATAGTCGAAAGATTCTAAGGAGTCTACCCAAGACCTGGAGACCCAAAGTTACTGCCATTCAAGAGGGAAAAGACCTCAACTCTCTAAGAATGGAGGAACTATTGGGCTCTCTAAAGGTTCATGATTTAGAACTTGGTGAGGATGAATCCAAGAAGAAATCGCTGGCACTGAACACCAAGGCCAGACATCTTAGGCATGGTATCATGAAAGCCATGCAAGTTGAAGAGACTTCAGACAGTGATGAAGAGTCTAAAGCCAGTTCAGAGGGAGATGAAGACCTTCCCCTTCTACGTAGGAAAATAAAGAGAATGCTTCAGAAGAAGGGGAAGTTCAGAAAACATCAAGCCTCTGGATTCAAACAAGGTAAGTCTAGTAAAGATTCTTTTTCTACTGATAAAATTACTTGTTTTGAATGCAAACAGCCATGACACATGAAGGCTGACTGCCCCAAGCTCAAGAAACCTTCATTCCATAAGAAGTTCTTTAAAAAGAAGAAGGGACTATTGGCTACTTAAGATCTTGATGAGTCAACCTCAGAAGAAGCAAATCTATGCTTGATGGCTAGCCTTCCATCATCTGACAGCTTAGAATCTGAGGTAATCCCTCAAACTCTTCAGGATCAATATGATGATCTAGTTGAAAGTTCCAAGGAACTTTTCAATGAGTATAAGGAGCTCTTAAAGAGCATTTACAGAAGTCAGCAACAAAAATAAGATTTTAGAAAAGGAAAACCTTATACTCAAGGAAAAGCTCTTGCAACAAGATACTAGTAGTTTCAATGATCTTTCTAAAGAAAATCAAAAACTTCAAAGAAAGATTGAGGAACTGACTAAGGCTTCGTTTGGCGTAGCTTATTTTTAGCTTATAAGTTGCTTTAAAGTTAAAGCTTAAAACAAGAGCTTTTAAAAGTATAAAAGTTGTTTGGTAATTTGAAAATTTTTTAACTTAAAAGTTATTTTTAAATTCAAAGTTGTTTGGTAAAGTATTTTATTAAAATTATCTTATTTTTTAAAAATTAACATAAAGAATATTTAATGATAAAATTCTAAATATTTTTAACTAATGAAAATTTAAAAGATAAAAGATAAATTTTAAAATAAAATTTAATACTATCATAAATTTTGTTAATATATTTCAATAAATATTTTATAAGTAGAATATAAATAATCAGTAGAGTCCTATACATAATTCATATGTCAATTAACTCATATAATTATAAATATAAACTAGAAAAAATACCCGTAAGTTGCACGAGTTTATCTATGTTGTATTTTTATAATATTTTATAAGAGAAATTTTTTAAAAATAAGTGAAAGTTAGTGTAACTTAAATTTATAAAAAAATAATATTAGAAATAAAATTATATTAATTATATAACATAATAAAAAAAATTAAAACTAATTACAATGAAAAATTACATTAAGTTATCCAGTTTCAAGAAAATTTTATCCAGTTTAAATATTTCTCATCATAATTAATAAAAAGAATTACCAATCTCTTTAGTAAGATTATTATTGAAAATTAAATATTTTAAAATATAATTGTATAAAAGAAGTTCACTAAACACTTATGTATAATGCATGATCTTTTGTGTAACTCCATGATAGATTGCATTTTTAGAATAATATGCACATGTGTGCTGTCCTTTATAATAATAAAAAATTTCAATCCTTACTATCATGTTATCCTAAATTAATAGTACAATATATAATATTTGTTCATGATAAAATATAAGTTTGACTAAATATAAACATACATAATTTAATGATTTCCCATCACTTTAGTTTATTGTCATTACATGAAAAATATTTACAGAAAAATATTTTATTCTCAAAATAAAAGGTGTAATTAGAGTTAAAGTTAAATCAATAGTTTTTTTAAATAATTATATGAAGGAGATACAACACCCATTGACTAATTTTTATAAAATCATTACAATATGCAAGTTAAAAGAAGGTAATAACATGTATATATAATTTTTATCTTTTCATAAATACCATATATTTTTGTGTTTTTTAACTAATCAATAAGTTTTGATTTATACATTTGTAATGTTTTTATTTTTTCTCTTACCTGCTAAGATAAAAAATTATTTAATGGATGAAATGATAAAAAAATATTTAATTATTTAATATAAGAGATTTTTAGTAAAATTTATTTTATTTTTTACTTAAAAATTATTATTAAAATTCATTTAGTTTATAACCCATTAATCATTAACTTTTTATCCTAATTAATTGTTGCTAATGGTTAGTCACTAAGTGGGAGCGGTTATAATCATGTTATAAAAGGATTAAAATAGATACTTAATATAATAATTATTTAAATTGTTAAACTGAAAACTTAACAATAATGGCATATATTTAATTTTATGTTCAAGTAAATTTTACATATACATAGATAGGAAACAAATGTTTTTATTACTATTGTTATTTTATGTCATTATTGAATGATATTATTAATAAATAAAATATTACTTACATATGATATCAGTTTATTGGTATTTTATATTATGCTTAAATGTTATTGTGTTTTTTTTTTGTAAAAACCAACTTATATATAATAATAATAATTCATTTATTTTAATTTATAATTTTAAATATAAAATGATATATAATTCGTTTTATATTTGGAATAAACTTTAAAAGTAAGAAATTAACTTCTTAATAAATGGATTAATTTAATTTTTATTTACTTATTATTTAATAAATATAATAAATATAATTATTTAGCAAATAAATAATTTATTTAATAAAACAAATAAAGATGGAAGCGATGTGTGATTTATAAATACTAAAATCTCAGTTTTTTAGATAAAATAAAATAGATTTTATTTTATGCTAATTTTATACATTAAGTTGATATGAGGTGGAGGATAGATTATTGACGAAAGTGAATTTTTCTGCAACAAAAAAAGTATAAGACATATATGTATTTAATATAAAATAATGAGTAAAAATGCATTACTTGTTAAGATAGGCATGGAGAGCGAAAATTATGCTTTTTAATGTCAATATATATGCATGTTGTCAATGAGATATTTGGTTATTGTTGTAGGATTGTTTTGATAGAGTTGCAATCTTTGTCTTTGACTCCAGGTGAAAGAAAATAGTTGTTAGTGACTGTCTAATATTGCTTATTGAGTACATTATGTTAATAAATATGGTTAATTGACTGTTTAGAATATGAAAGGAATGTGTTTGTGACTCAATTTGTATAGTGGTTATCATTTATTCTCAATTTTCATAACTGTATGGTGGTGGTTGTGCATGCATTTCATTAGCCACAAATAAATAAACGTGTGGTTAATTGATTGTTACAAATTCTCAAATTTCATAATTGTCTAGTGATTGTGCATGTATTTCATTAGTTACAGATAAATTTGTGTACTATTTAAGATAAAATTACGTTAATTAATATTTTTCATATCATTATTGAAATTAAATTTTTATATTATTACGTTACTTTTGTTATAATAAATTAAGGAGTAAAAAATTAATATTGTTAAAGGAAATATTTTATTGTTAAAGGAAATATTTTTGTTATGATAAATTAAGGATTTAGTTTTTACAATTTTAAATCATAGCAAACATATATAATTGTGCACGGAATGTCTAACTCATGTTTTCAAACTGCATGATTGTAATTAATTTTAATAAGGAACATGAATGTAATGGTAATTGTGGAAGGAATGTCTAATTCATGTTTTTAAACAGAACAATTCTAATTAAGTCTAATAATTAATTATAATCAATTATAATATAAGTAATTAGGCTATGTAATTAATGTAATAGTTTAAGTCTATTTTACTAATGTATTATTATTATTATTATTATTATTATTATTATTCATGTTTTTAAACAGAACAGTTCTAATTAAGTCTAATAATTAATTATAACCAATTATAACATAAGTAATTAGGTTATGTAATTAATGTAATAGTTCAAGTCTATTTAGATAGATAGAAAGATAAAATGTGGATATATTTTACTCGCATGCGTGTGAAGTATTAGATATATGTCATTTGAAAAGAATAATTTAAACTAAATATAATCACAATTTTAATAGTTTTTCTTAATTTTATTTTATGAATTTGAAATAAAATATTTAAAAATTATTATGTTTAAAATTGATAAACAAAGAGTTTAACATCAATATGATATATTCATTTGATAGGATTTTTAAATTGATATTTACATTAATAGAAAGGAGATGAAAAGATAAAAAGTTTTATTCTTAATTGAGTTATGCCTTTAAGAGAATAATTTAATTGGTAATATGATAATTATTGTAGGTATTTAATATTATGTTCAAGTTAATTTTACAATATATATAGATATAGATATTTATAATATAAATATAAAAGGGTTTATATATAAATATAATTAAGCCCCGACTTTCAATAAAATAGAAAATATTTTTTGAATTTTTTATTATGTAATGATAATTCATAAACAATCATTATATGAAGAAAAACAGATTGATTGTTACCAAAGATAGAGTTAAAGGTCTATTATATAATTAAATAATAAAATGAATTATCTCTTTGTATTTAACAATTGAACACTTTCTCAGATAAAAAAAAAAACTTAACACTTGAGCTTTGTAATAATTTGTCCTACACACATTAACCAGGAAAAAAAAGTGTTCTTGTGAAAGAGGAAAAAAAAGTGTTCTTGTGAAAGAAGTTCAATACCTCCAGTATTTCCATTATGTGAAAAATTAATAAAATGAGGGGAAGATTCCCAATCACACGAAAGAAGCTCAGCATCACTATTTCCATTCTATGTTCTCCAACATAGCCAATGCAGATGAATGTCAACAACCATTTAGACAGCAAGATAACGTAACACAAATAGTACAATAGGGTGGCGCAACACAGATGGCCGAGGCGTGATGGGAATGGTGCGTCTTCAGCAGTGACATGTGGTGATGGGATGAATAACGTGTGGATGTTCAGGTTTAGAGAATAGAAGCATGTAACCCGATAAAAAATAAAAATTGTGTCAATGTGAGAATCGAAGAGAGATACTTGACAAAATAAGCTCCGTATAAGCTAGGAAAATTAGCTTTTTGAAAAGCTCTTTTGTTTTTATAAAAAAAGCTACTTTTTAATTTTAAGAGCTTATGCAAAATTTTGTTTGGCCCAGCTTCTCCTTTTAAGGAGAAGATAAGCCCAAAATAAGCCACCCCGAACACACACTAAGGACCTAGTTAGATTTGTCAAAGGAACTGATAATCTTAACAGATTATTAGGAACTCAAAGACACTCCATTGACAAAAGTGGCTTAGGATTCTCAGATTATACATCATCTGAACCTTTAGTTTTAAAATTTCTTGGTAAAGGTAAGAGGAAAGGTAATGGGTGTTCCCATTGTGGCAAACCTTGGCACAATGTGTCATAGTGTAAGCACAAGAGGAAATCAAAGCCCAAGACTAACAAGAAAGGACCCGAGAAAATTTGGGTACCTAAGCTTTTGATTATTCCTGTTGCAGATGTCTTTAATAGGACAAAAGAAACCCCCTCAAATGGTACCTGGACAGTGGATGCTCGCGTCATATGACGGGAGAAAGGTCTTTGTTCCAAAACCTTAGACCAAAGGAGGGAGGAGTGGTCACCTTTGCAGGAAACCAACAAGGGAAGATCACTAGCATTGGAATTGTAGGTATATCTCCTCAATCCCTCATTAAAAATGTTTTTTTAGTTGAAGGACAGCAACATAACATTCTGAGCATAAGTCAATTATGTGACAACGGATATGTTGTATCTTTCACAAAAGAAGGATGTATAGTCAAGGACATCTCAGATCAAATCTTCTTTTCAGCTAAGAGACACAATAATGTATACAAAATTGATCTAGAGGAACTTGCAAGTCAGAATGTGAAATGTTTTCTTTCAATAGAAGATGAAAAACAGATTTGGCATCAGAAACTTGGGTATGCCAACTTAAGATTGATCTCAAAGCTAACAAAACATAACCTTGTTAAAGGCTTACCCAAGCTTTCATTCAAATATGATATTTTGTGTGAAAACTGTCTAAAGGGAAAGCAAACAAGAAGCTCATTTAAGAGCAAGAATGTTGTGTCTACCTGCAGACCTTTAGAACTTCTTAACATTGACTTGTTTGGACCAACTAGAACAGAAAGTCTTAATGGTAAGAATTAGGGTTTGGTCATTGTGGATGACTATACTAGATTCACATGGGTGATATTCCTCAGAAGCAAGGATGAGACTTTTGAGAATTTCACAAAATTCTGTAAGAAAGTGTAGAATGAAAAAGGATTCTGCATATCTGCCATTAGAAGTGATCATGGTGGGGAGTTTGAAAACTCAAGCTTCGGATTGTTCTATGATGAGAATGGGATCTCTCACAATTTCTCTGTGGCTAGAACACCTCAGCAAAATGGGGTTGTTGAGAGAAAGAACAGAAGATTGCAGGAGATGGGAAGAACCATGCCCATTTCAAGCAACTTACCAAGATCCTTCTGGGCAGAAGCTGTTCACACAGCCTGTTATATTCAAAACAGAATTTTTGTAAGATCAATTCTCAAAAAGAATCCTTATGAATTGTGGAGAGGATGAAAGTCCAACATCTGTTATTTCCATATCTTTGGATGTGAGTGTTTTATACTCAATACTAAAGATGATTTGGGAAAATTTGATCTAAAGTCAGACAAAGGATTTTTTGTTGGATATTCTGAAACATCAAAGGCTTACAGAGTTTATAACTCTAGAACCTTAATTGTTGAATAATCTATTCATGTAAAATTCAATGACATGAAAGAGACTGATAGGGAACTATCAGATCTTGAAGATGAATTCGCAGGTATGGAGCTAAACCCATCGTCTAAAAGAAAAGATGTCAAAGATGAAGAACCTTCTGAAGGATCTTTTGAAGGTCCATCTGAACAACCTTCTGGTCAACATTCTGAAGCTAGACCTCTTCAGACATAGAATGTTGAGTCTCAGACAGAGAATGTATTCCCTCACAGAAGTGAATGGAGATACAGATCTCATCACCCCAGGGAGAAAATCATTGGTGATACCCCAGAGGGTGTAAGAACAAGATCTAGATTCAGAGATATGAATAATCTTGCCCTACTTTCTGAGATTGAACCAAAGAACATTGGTGAAGCTCTGCGTGATGAAGGGTGGATCTTAGCCATGCAAGAAGAGCTAAATTTATTTACTAGGAGTGATGTCTGGACCCTTGTTCCTAAACCCCATGGGAAAACAATTATTGGAACCAAATGGGTGTTCAGAAACAAGCTTTCTGAAGAAGGAAAAGTGGTCAGAAACAAAGCCAGATTAGTTGCTCAAGGCTATAATCAGCAAGAAGGTATTGATTTCACTGAAGCCTTTGCTCCTGTGGCTAGACTTGAAGCCATTAGGATTTTACTTTCTTATGTAGCCAATAATGGCATCATATTATATCAAATGAATGTTAAGAGTGTCTTTCTTAATGGATTCATTGAGGAAGAAGTATTTGTTAGACAACCCCCTGGTTTTGAAGATTCTACTTTTCCTGAACATGTTTTCAAACTTAAGAAGGCTTTGTATGGTCTTAAACAAGCTCCAAGGGCTTGGTATGACAGATTGAGCAATTTTCTCATTAAAATGGTTTTGAAAGGGGAAAAGTAGAAACAACTCTTTTTAGAAAAATGTCTAACAAAGACTTTATTCTTGTTCAGATATATATTGATGACATTATTTTTGGCTCAACAAATTCTTCTTTATGCAAATATTTTTCAAAGCTTATGCAATCAGAATTTGAAATGAGTATGATGGGTGAAATAAAATTCTTTTTGGGACTTCAGATTAAGCAAGAATCTGTTGTATATGGATCCATCAAGAGAAATATACAAAAGAAATGCTTAAGAAGTTCAATATGAATGATTGCAAGCCTGTGTCAACTCCTATGCATCCTTCTGCCATCTTAAGTAAAGATGAAGGAGAAGAATCTATTGATCAATCAATGTATAGAGGAATGATTGGTTCACTATTGTATCTCACAACAAGCAGACCTGACATTGTGTTCAGTGTTTGTCTCTATGCAAGATTTCAATCTGATCCAAGAATTACTCATTACAAGGTTGTCAATAGAATTTTCAGATATTTAAATGGTACTACTAATCTTGGTCTGTGCTATAAGAAGAGTAAGGATTGCAGGTTGGTAGGATACTGTGATGCAGATGTTGCTGGAGATAAAGTAGAAAGAAAGTCAACCAATGGAGGTTGTCACTTTATTGGTGATAACATGATAAACTAGTCCAACAAAAGACAAAGCACAATTGTACTCTCAACTGCTGAAGCTAAGTACATTGCTGCTGCTAGTTGTTGTTCACAACTGCTTTGGGTAAATTATCAGTTAGAAGATTTTAATATTGCATTATCTTCTATACTTGTTATGTGTGATAATACAAGTTCCATTATTCTGTCTAAAAGTCCAATCCAACATTCTAGGGCAAAGCATATAGAAATCAAGCATCATTTCATTAGAGACAATGTTTAGAAAGGTGTTTTTGATATTAAGTTCATTGATATAGAGCATCAATGGGCAGATATATTCACAAAACCCCTTGCTGAAGATAGATTTAGGTTAATAAGGAATAATCTGAACATTCTTGCATTTGTCTGAAAAGTAATAATGCTTGTTTTTCTGAACCTATGCTTTATCTAAAATATATGCTTCATCTGAATGGTATGCATTTGAAATATATGGTATATATCTTCTGAATGTGTGTTCAATCTGAACTAAGCACTATTTGAAAGGTCACCTTCTGAGTGACGTGGCAATCTGAGACGGTTGGTTCTCCCACTTCCCAAAACTCTCAGCATGATGCACTGTTACCAATGTCTGCGCAGGCTGTAACTGCCATCATTAATGCTCATTTGACGGCTATTTAAGGCTGGTTAAAGAGCCAATGCAAGTTTACGCTCTCTCTCATCCAACTCTCAATATTCCTTGCCCTTGAAGAGTCTTTGTGTTCTCTCTGTGTTCAAGCTCTCTTCATTCAACCTCAAGCTTTCATCCATGGCACCCAAGAAGTCAGCAGGTGGTCAGATCGTTCCCAACAGAGGAGTAGACCTTGACATTCTAAGAGAAGGTGGTGTTGATCTCATTGACAACTTTGACGCTGCTGGATGGCCTCCTTTTTTCAGTGCCCTAAACTGTGCATGGCACGAGCATAGTGTTATAGATTTCTGGAAGACTGCTGAAGTTGTATCAAGTGCTGATGGGAAGTACACCTCCATTCTTGCCAAAGTATTGGGTGTGAATGTGTTCATTGATGATGCAATTATTGAGCTGTTACTGGAGTGGAATCAAAAAGGAAAATGTCCATTCCTGAATGGGAACATCACCATGGTGGCCCTTGGAAGTTCACTAGAATGTTGTATGGCATAGAGGACCCAAGTGACTTAAGGTATTCTCTGATGCATCCTAAAGCTAGGATTTTGCACGCCATTCTGGGATGCAGCATTCTACCCAAGAGTGGAAGTAAAAATCATGTCTCAGAACTTGAAAGATTTTGCGTCATTCACCTACTGGAGAAGAGGCAGTTGAATCTGCCAAAGATCATCTTGCACAACATGCTCAAGAGAGTAAGTGATTCTGCAACCAGTTACACTCACACTACTCTCATCACCAAAATATTTCTTCATTTCAACATTCCCATTGAAAGATTATTTGACCATAAAGGTCATGTATTCTTCTCACCGGTGAACATCAAGAAGATGGGGATTAATGTTGTGAAGAAACCATCTCCTGAGCGGACTCTCATGGAAACTGTTGTTAAGGACAAAGGTGCTGCTACTGGGCACAGTGCCTTGGAGATTTTAGAGAATGAGCTTCGTGGAGATGCTCATAGAAGTGAATTTGTTCCTTCTCAAGCTACTCCTACAAAAATCATCAAGAGGAAGAGATCTAAACCTGTTCAGAAAGTTGTAGATTCTGAACCTTTTCAGAAGGAAGCTCATGCTGAAGAAACTCTTGTCAGAAGATCTGAAGGGACTGCACAACTCAGACAGTCTGAACCTGCTCAGAAGGTCTCCTTAGGACCAACTGAGATTGTGGGTCAGACCCATGAGGATAAAATTGTTCTTGGTACTGAACCTACTGTTCCAGAGGGACAGGCTGTTATATCAGATCAACATAGTGTTGCTACTGTAGTTCTTGAGCTAGAATCTGATGATTCTAAAAGGACTATAAATGCATTTCATTTGGCTGCTAGCCATCCAGACCCTGTTCTACAACAAGTAGTTGCTATTGCCACAGCTTTGGAGGAAGAAGAAGCTCAGAAAATCAAAGAACAAGAAGCACAAGATCATGCACTTACTGTTGTTGCACAACAAGCCATTCTAGAAGATGAGAGGATGGAGAAAGCCTCCTCAAGATTGAAAAGAAGAAGAGCTAGTGCTAAATCCAGAAGAGTTAAAAGGAGAAGTTTGTTATCTCCTATGCCTGAAGCACCTCAAATTGTAACAAGGAGCAGATTTGTTCAACAAGAGGAAGCAATCAAGTTTCAACAAGCTACCGAACTTGAGAGGAAAAGAAAGTTGGAAGAGCTTAAGAAGAAAAAGGAGAAAGAAGGTGAAACCGATGGACCATCTAAGCAAGAAGATGTATCTACCAGAAGACCAAGAGTCATCTTTGGTAATTTCACTCCTTCAGAGGATGACAATACTCCCTCATCCGAGACTTCAGAACCAGTTCCTGCTGTTCAAACTGAAGCACCTCATTATTCATCATCATCATCATGATCAGATTTTTCAGAAGTGGACACTGAGGATGAAGACTCAGAATCTGCTGAGTGTGTGTGGTTAGGGAGCAATCTTCCCAAGGCTATGCTGCTAAAGGAAAAGCCAAGGGATCTCACCAGGGCTCCTACCTATGACTTAGCACTTCCATTCCTGAATGATGCTCAGATGATGTTTGCTGCTGAAGTTCCCCACAAGTTCTATAATGTTCCTATAGAAGAGAGGCCTAGAGTGGCCAAGTTCCCTAACTTGTATGAGGAGCTGCTGTTTTTCAAAGTTGCACCACCTTTTGCAACTCACTCAGGTTTAATTCTTGAATCCTCTGAGGAATCCAGACAGAGGAAGATGCAGAAAAAGGGAGAAGATGGATTCTATCTACCTGATCAGCTTAAGAAGATTAGGAATGGAGTGGAGTATCCTTGTCACAAGTGGAAGCCACTTGATCCTTATACTCAAGATCAACACAAACTATTTTCTGATGACTGGATTATTGTTAGACTATTGTGCTTAGAAGCTGAACGCTTTGATCAACACATTCTAAGAGCCTCATGATGTAGAGATTTCAAGCCTCCATTGACCATCTCTATGAAGATGTCTACTACCATTCTGGTGCATCCTGACAAGATCATCCCCAGATATCCTTATGCTGCAATTTTCTTTGAGAAGAGCAAGACACCTAAGGTATATTCTGGTTCTGCTATTCCTCCCAAGCCTATGTCTTCTACTGAGTGGAGCAGGCTTTATGAGTATGTGTTGAGACATGGAGGAATGAATCATGCTTATAGAGAATGGATGTGGGAATCCTATTGGGCTGAACATTCAAAGGAAGGATCATCTTCAGGTACATCTTGGAATGATACTAATTCAAAAACAACTGACACAATCTATACTCTAGAAACACCATTATTCTTTCCTGGCCGTTTTCCACTATCTGACAGAAGCATTCATGAAGACTGGGTTCTGAGGCTCAGGTTCTGGTTCCAACAATATTTCTATGCTATTAAAGCTGGGGATATAAATCTGCCATAGGGTTTTCAATACTTCCGATTCTTCTGCAAGCATTTATCTGTGGTTTTCTATGAGCTGAACCTTGAAGAGGAGATCATTGCCTTAGAATAATAAAACTAATAATTAAGGGTGAAGAACTTAGAGCTGGCTCAGAAGACTGATCAGATCTTGGCTAGCCAACATCAGATTCAAGTTGGGCAATCTGAACTCAAGAATGTTGTTTTAGCAGAACTTGAGAAGCAACACTTGGCTATTCAAGTTGGGCAATTTGAGCCTAAAGAGGCTTGTTGGGAAAGGATACTTGTTGTTGTAGAGCCTGAAGGGGCTTGACAGTAAAGAATACTTGTAATCTTTTGAAGATGAAGTTAAAGTCCAGCTGCTGTGTTTTGCTCTGGGACTGGACGTAGCTCACTGAGGTTGTGAGTGAACCAGGATAAATCTCTGGCTAAGTTCGCTCTCCTCTAAACTCTTTAAATTTAGTTTAAAGCTAACAATAAGGGATTTGAAGTGTTAGATATAAAAGCTTTTAATGAAAATTCTGTTTTTAGAAAAAACAAGTTTTTTCTGTCTGAAGCTGCTTCAGACGATATGTTAACCTTCAGATTATTATTCATCTTCTGAAAGCTTTTCTCAAAACTCACTGTTTGCGAAAAGGTTTCCAAAAATGTTAAAGTTTTATTGAAACACTATTCAACCGCCTTCCAGTGTTTCCCTGTTTGTTTCTACAGTCTGGAATAATAGAAGCTCGCATTTGCCTTTCTTGTTAGATTATCATAGAAAAGACTTTGTTAATTTTGGATAGAGGGTTAATGAGCATGAGTTACGATCTTACATGTGAGTATTGCTCATTTAAGCCCTTTAAAATTTTGATAACATAATCTTGATCTTTGTGTTTTTTCATTAAATCAACAGCTCCACATGAGCAAGGAATGACACACTTACACCATGGTATAGGTCTAAAATTTTCAAATTCTTCTCAAATAGTTTTAAGTTGAGTGAAAATTTTGAAATAGTAAGATTACCTTGTTGCAAGCGATGGATCTCCTCTTGTAAGTTAGCTATATGAAACACATCTCCTCGGGAAAATCTGTCATAAATGTCCTTCCATACCTCTGATGCCTTATCCATCCATAATATTGACCTCACAATTGATTCTGAAATTGAATGTTGAAGCTAAGAGAGCACCATTGTGTTGCATATCTCCCATGGTGAATAAAGTGAATATGTAGGTAGAGGTTCCACCAAGCTTCCATATATAAATCCTATCTTATTTTTTTATTGAAGAGTGAGCCTCAATGCTCAAGCCCAAGAGTGATAGTTTTTTCTCCATCTAAAAGAGGATTCACAAGTATGCGCCAGGGATTCTCACTTAGGTGTAGGTAATATGGGTTTGAAGGATTTATGGAAAAATCCTTGTAGTTATGGTTCTCCGTGATACTATATTATACAAAGTAGGAAGGAAGAACGGAAAAAATAAAATGCAAGTAAATATGAGAACCAAAGCTCTAGAATTATAGCTATAATACCATCTTGTGAATAATATAGTTCTACTAAGGTCATATGTTGAGTCTCAAAATGTTATTAAAATGATAATATTGTTTTAAGTCTCATAACCCCAAGTTTTAATGGATAACAAATTTGCTTATTATAAGAAAGAATAAGTTTTTGCTGAAGGTATCTGTTCAGTATTTCAGAAGGTGCAATCTGAAGAAACCATATCCTCTTAAATAAGTGGAACCTTCTGATAAGTGAAAATTAATTGATAAATTAGAGCACTTTTTAGTTCACTTATCAAGGATAAAATGGTATTTTTGCCCTAGTTTAATCCCTTTTTATTAAATATTAGATAAATTGTATTTATTAATCTTAGATTTGAATTTGATGCTATTTTAATAGAAATATTGCTGATTTTTGTAGGATATTGCAAAGATTTGATATGAAAGAAAGATAACATTAAATGAGGGGGATATCTGCAAGATTTGAGTTTGATTGAAGACACTTAATTAAAGATTTGAAGAAGATTTGAGGCAATCAATAAGGAGATCACTGCCAATCAAACAAGGATTCTGCAGACAACCTTCCCAATTAAATCCAAGATGCTCAATAAATGCAAGATTTCATCAAGAAAAGGGAAAGAAGGAAAGACAAATCAACCAAAACCAGTCTCGGGGAGAGATCAAGTTAAAAAGAGAAAGATTGAACCTGCAGGACGTATTCTGCGCTTCAACCTGCGCTGTAGCGCAGGGTGAAGCGCAGCTCTCTGACTTCTGCGCTGCAAGCTGCGCTGTAGCGCAGGGTGAAGCGCAAATCACGCTGATTCTTGCCTTGTTGCTGTTTTTAGATAGATTTCTCCCCATTTTTCTTTGTCTTTCCTTAGCCTATAAATAGGACCTCATTGCACCAGATCAAGGTGTGCACGATTATTGTAATTCAGTTGTATTTTAGTGATAATGCACTAGAGCTAATTTTAGAGTAGGAGAGGAGGAGCGCTTCACAAGGATTGAAGATGGTGACAGCATCTTCGGTGGTTTGTATGGCTACCTTGTGTAGTTAACTCTCCATTAGGATTGGATGTATTTGATTCTATCCCCAAGTGTATGTAAATTCTATTTTATTATTTCTGATCTCTCTGTCTATAATATTGGTAATCTTATTGTGTGCTTAATTCCTAACTTTCGCGCTTGTTCCGGAGTTATAGGCTAGTTTCGACTAGGATTGAGGATGGGGGAGCGGATTCTGAAGAAACCCATTCTATGAGTGAATAAGAGGACTCGGTAGCCAGTGAACCGAAACATGGGCATTGCTAGTGATTGATGGGTAGTGTGAGTACTTTAATGAAGGGCGTCTACAGGATAGACATAGTTATTAAATTACCGATGGCAAAGAATTAGTTGATTGTCAATCCAGGAGGTGATAACGTGGATGTATTCTAAGCGAATGGAAGGAGCTACCAGCAACGATCAAGAGACAAGGTGGAGGCATGGATCACAGTTTCAGAGACAGAGTCTGGTCATCTTATTGGAAGATCAGAGAGGATGCTGGATCCTCTTCTGGGTCAACTGGACCAGATGCTGATTCTATCATAGGGCATGGGAAATTCATAAATGTGAAATATCATTACATCAGAGATCATTTCCCACCTCTGTCTGAATCGTTTCATGAAGACTGGAAAATTATGTGTCCCATTGGAACATTCTTCTTTCCAGTGTATCATCCACAGGAGTATGGTTTGCTTCCAGGTTTTGATGTGCTGAGATTTGTGTGCAGACACATCCAGATTATTCTTTATGAAGCACCACCTGATCCTGAAGAAGAGAACAGAAAGCTCAGGCTGAAGATAGAGAAGCTAGAGAAAAAGAATGTTGATCTCATTGCTAAACAAGATAAGATTCTTCAAGAGCAACAGCAGATTAGAAGTGGCCAAGAGGACATGAAGACTGCTCTCATCTCTCATATTGACAAGGCCAAAGATGAGCTTATTTCCTTCATGAAAGAAGCTTTGCTGAGGAAGGATGGGTAGTCAGTGATGTGTAGCCATGTCTCATGTTTATTTCTGCTAAGTGATAAATTTTTTTGAACATTTTGATTAATACTATCAGTGTCTCACATCATGTTATATTTATGTTTGCTGTTTTCTTTCATATTTAATGATTTTGCTATGATTGCTGTTGTTGTTATGCTCTAGAATTCCCTTTTGATTGATGACAAAAGGGGGAGTATTAACTAACAAAATCTGAATCTGAAGTGATCACAGGACTCGGGGGGAGTAAATACGTTTAAGAGATCACCATCTGAGGGGGAGCTATCTATTCTTTTATCTTTAAAACTCCTTTCAGATTTATGTATTTTAAACAAATTTGTCATCATTAAAAAGGGGGAGAATGTTGAGTCTCAAAAATATCATAAGAGAAAATATGATGTTTAAGACAGCTCAATTCCCAAGTTTTAATGCTTAACAAATTTGAGTTAAAATATTTATCATAGATACATATATGTTTTAATGATTTATCTATGATTTCAGCAAGCCACTATAAGCTTATATAAAGACTATGTGAAGCGCTTTCAACTTGTCTGAGGAGTTAAGCCTTCTGAAGGTCCAAGCCGTCTGAAGTGCACTACCCGTCTGAAGTGTTGAAGCTGTCTGAAGTCTCATTAATGACGTGGCACCCTTTGTTGAAGCTTGTGAAGACTTTTCTGAACCTCTGCTGCACGTAACACGTTTATAGCAAGGAACACATAGACCTTTCCTGGTATTTTTGAATTTCATACACCACTGAGGAAATCTCTGCAACGCAGCCTCTGCAGCAACATATGTAGCAGCTTTATGGTAGGAGCAACCTTGTACCGTGTCAGAAATATCAGAGCTCTCATAAGCATGTCTCACAACGGATCAAATAGCATTTAATGTTATCTCTAAACAGTGGTATTTCAACGAATTAAAGATTGGTTATAAATACCCCTCCATGAAGACCATCAAAGTGAGAAATATAGAGAAATTATTGCAAGAAAGCCTAAGAGATATTCCGCTGCGAGCTTTTACTTTGATAAAACTCTCTGATTCATCTTCTTTGCACATCATCTGTATATCCTGAGTATACCTCAGTTATTATTGTGCACTGTGTCTGCTTAAGCTTAAAACATGTGTAGTTCAAAAGCTTAGACACATTTCATTGTAATACTGCATATTGAGCCTGGAGAGGCTTGTCTGAAAAAAAAAAGAATACTTAGTTGAAGAGCCTGGAGAGGCTAGACTGAAAAAGAATACTTAGTTGAAGAGCCTGGAGAGGCTAGACTGAAAAATAATACTTAGTTTAAGAGCCTGGAGAGGCTAGACTGATAAAGAATAATTAGTTGAAGAGCCTGGAGAGGCTAGACTGAAAAGGAATACTTGGTGGTGTCTGGAGAGACTGTACTCATGGTGTCTGGAGAGACTGTATTCGCTGTGTCTGGAGAGACTGTACTCGGTGTGTCTGGAGAGACTGTACTCGTTGTGTCTGGAGAGACTGTACTCGTTGTGTCTGGAGAGGCTGTACTCGTGGTGTCTGGAGAGACTGTACTCGTTGTGTCTGGAGAGACTGTACTCGTTGTGTCTGGAGAGACTGTACTCATATTTGAGCTTGTAATCTGAATATTCATATAGTAGAAATCCAGTGGTTGTTTGCCATTGGGACTGGACGTAGCTCATTGTGTTAGTGGGTGAACCAGGATAAATTTCTTGGCTAAGTCTTCTATCCCTTATCTCTTGTCAATTTATTTATACTAACCCAAGGGTATTGAAGATTGTTTCAATAATTTTAAAAGAAGTAAGAAAACCTATTTAAAATTACTTTCAGAAGTCTTCTTAACTACAGACAGCTTTCTAAACCTGTCTGAAACTGCTTTGAACTTAATCGTTTGTGAAAAGCTTCCATAAATTATTAAGAAACACTATTCAACCCCCCCTTTTAGTGTTTCCCTGTGTTTCTACAGACCTAGCATATCAAAACGTAACTTGTCTTATTTCTATGAAAGATGAAAAACAGATTTGACATCAGAAACTTGGACATGCCAGCTTGAGATTAATCTCAAAGCTCACAAAACACAATCTTGTGAAAGGTTTACCCAAACTTTCTTTCAAATCTGATATTCTTTGTGAAAACTGTTTAAAGGGGAAGCAAACCAGAAGTTCTTTTAAAAGCATAAATGTTGTTTCAATTGCTAGACCCTTAGAACTTTTACATATTGATTTGTTTAGCCCTAGATGAACTAAAAGTCTTTCTGGAAAAAAGAATGGTTTGGTAATCGTTGATCACTATTCTAGATTTTCATGGGTGATATTCCTCAAAAGCAAGGATGATACTGTTGAGATTTTTGCCATATTCTGTAAAAAGGTGCAAAATGAAAAAGGATTTTGCATTTCTGCCATCAGAAGTGATCATGGAGGTGAGTTTGAAAACTCAAGCTTCAGTATATTATGTGATGAGAATGAGATCTCTCACAATTTCTCTGTGGAAAGAACACCTCAGCAAAATGGGGTTGTTGAGAGAAAGAACATAAGCTTGCAGGAGATGAGAAGAACCATGCTCATTTCAAGCAATCTTCTAAGGTCTTTCTGGGCTGAGGCTGTTCACACAGCTTGTTATAACCAAAACAGAATTTTGATAAGGCCTATTCTCAAAAAAGACTCCTTATGAATTGTGGAGAGGAAGAAAGCCCAACATATCATATTTTCACATTTTTAGCTGAGTGTTTTATACTTAACATCAAAGATGATCTGGGTAAATTTGATTCCGAATCTGACAAGGGATTCTTCATTGGTTATTCAAAAACCTCTAAGGCATATAGAGTTTACAACTCTAGAACCCAATCTGTTGAAGAAACCATACATGTTAGATTTAATGATGCTAAAGAGACTGATAGGGAACTATCAGATCTAGAAGAGGATTTTGTAGGAATGGAGCTGAATCATACTTCAGAGACCTCAAGGGCTAAGGATGAAGCACTCGCTGAAGGACTCTTTGAAGTACCTGCTGAAAAGACAATTCCTCAACCTGCTAAAACTGATACTCATCAGAAAGTTAATACTGAGTCTCAAAATGAGCAAGCTTTCCCTCGCTGGCATGAGTGGAGATACAAAAATAATCATCCTCGAGAGCAGATCATTGGTGACACTTCAGAAGGTGTAAGAACAAGATCAAGACTAAGGGAAGTCAACAATCTTGCCTTTCTCTCTGAAATTGAACCAAAGAATATTGAAGAAGCTATACATGATGAAGGTTGGATCCTAGCCATACAAGAAGAGCTTAATCAGTTTGTCAGGAGTGATGTTTGGACTCTTGTTCCTAAACCCCATGGGAAAACTATCATAGGAACCAAGTGGGTGTTTAGAAACAAAAACTATCTGAAGATGGTCAAGTTATTAGAAATAAGGCCAAACTTGTTGCTCAAGGCTACAATCAGCAAGAAGGTTAGTAGGATTCTATGATGCTGATTTGGCTGGAGACAGGGTTGAAAGAAAATCAACCAGTGGAGGATGTCACTTCATTGGAGAAAATCTAATAAGCTGGTCAAGCAAGAGACAAAGTATGATAGCTCTTTCAATTGTTGAGGCTGAGTACATTTCTGCTGCATGTTGTTGTTCACAGCTGCTATGGGTAAAGTATCAGTTAGAAGATTTTAAAATTCATATGAAATCTATTCCAGTCTTCTGTGATAATACGAGTGCAATCAATCTTTCTAAAAATCCAATTCAGCACTCTAGAGCAAAACACATTGAAATTAAACATCATTTTATAAGAGACTATGTTCAGAAAGGGATTATTGATATACAATTCATTGATACAGAACATCAATGGGCTGATATATTCACTAAACCACTTGCTGAAGATAGATTCAAATTTATCAGAAAAAATATGAATATTCTCACACTTTCTGAAAGTTAAAACTCTCTTTTCTACACTATTTTGCATAGAAAGTGTTGATATGCATAATTGTTATCCTGAATCTTTTTCCTACTCATCTTTCACTTTTTCAGAATCTCTGTCTGCCCTTTTGACTGATGACAAAAGGGGGAGTATTAAGAAACTAACAAAATATGAAGTTAAGCGTTTCAGAAGGATTCTCAGTTTCATGTGGAGCAAATTTGAAGAGCAAATGAAACAAACAAAATCAAGAAGGAAGCTCTGCATCAGTATCTGATTTAGGGGGAGCAATACTCTAATATCTTACTATCTCTTTCCTTCAGATATTTGATTTAGTTCTTAAGAAAATTTGTCATCATTAAAAAAGGGGAAGAATGTTGAGTCTCAAAATGTTATTAAAAGGATAATATTGTTTTAAGTCTCACAACCCCAAGTTTTAATGGATAACAAATTTGCTTATTATAAGAAAGAATAAGAGTCTGCTGAAGGTATCTGTTCAGTATTTCAGAAGGTGCAATCTGAAGAAACCATATCCTCTGAAATAAGTGGAACCTTCCAAAACAAGGAAACCTGGTGAGAGAATGCAACCTTCTGAAAGTGGTGAACCTCCTAAAGTTGTTAGATGACGTACCGATGCCTGTTCGTCTTTAATATAATACTCTCAGAAAATTCTCCTTGAAGACTCAAGTCTCTTGTAGCAGTCTCAGATTACTTGTGCTTCTTATTTTTCTGGAAAGTCAAAGAAAGTGCTTTTTGGCATATTTCAAATTTCTCTCACCAAAAAGGCAAAGTATGCCGAAAATTAAATGCGGCTCAGAAAAAGTGAAGTCTGTGAGCTGACTCTACTACCTGCTACTGCTAAGGGTTCAGGCTATGTGTCACAACGGGAGCATTTGCATTAAATTCTATCTCTCAACGGGAAATCGATTGGAGTTCAACGGACGGAAGCTCTCCTCTCTATAAATTCCAGACTCCATGAAGAAAGAAACAGAGAACAGAGAACAGAGAAATCAACTTGCTAAAACGCTGCAGAAATTTATACTCATCTGTTTCATTATTTGTTCATTGTACAACAACTTCTATATCCTGAGTCTTACTCAGTTATTTGTACAAGTTTCCCAATTCGAGCTCTAAACTTGTGTAGTTTTAGAGTTTGAGCATTCATCTTTCAAAATTGTATTTGATGGGTTAGCTTGAAGAGGCTATGTTAAAAGAATACTTGGGTTTTCATCCTGGAGAGGCTGTGTTCAAATAATACTTGTGTTGAGCCTGGAGAGGCTAGGTGTGCAAAGAATACTCAGTGTTGAGCCTGAGAGGCTGGGTGTGCAAAGAATACTCAGTGTTGAGCCTGGAGAGGCTAGGTATGAAAACAATACTCGGTGTTGAGCCTGGAGAGGCTAGGTGTGCAAAGAATACTCGATTGGTTCATCTGTTCCCTGCCTGAAAGTGGTTATGTCTGATTTGGCTTGTATGTATCTGCTTGGTCGGAAGAATCTCTTCAAGAATTTGTCTTCAACCATTCCCCAGTATTTTAGACTTTGGTTTGGATGTGACTTCAACCACTCCTTAGCTTTACCTATCAATGAGAAAGGAAACAAGCGTAAGTATACAGACTCTAAATCACCTTCCTCAAAACCCATAGTGCCAATTAATTCGTAAAAATTTGAAAGACGTGTATGTGGATCCTCATGCTCAATCCTGTGAATTGGTGGGCATTGATAAGATTGAGGTGGGCTACTTTCAACTCCAAGGACTTCGCTGTTACAGGTAGGACAATGCTTGAATAATGGCGAGGTCCATGGTGCATGACATAATCTCCTAGGAGTCTTCTCCTTGGTTTTTGTTGTTCCTCTTCCATGTTTTTGGGTTCTTCCTCAAGTCTCCTTCTTCTCCTTCTCTTGTTTCTACTTTTGTTCTTCCTTGATGTCCTTTCTATTTTTGGATCAAATTGTAGCTGATTTGGGGACACCTGGCCTCTCGAAAGCATAAACAAGAAAACTAGAAAAGGGTAAGTGTGGAAGAGAATTTTTATAAAAAGAATAAAAACAAAAAGAAAAATTCCTAAAAATTCCTAAAAAAATAAAAATCTAAAAATCCTAAGATAATGTATATACAACTTGATAGTTAGACCTACCAAGTCTATACGAATTGATACACCGTTCCCCGACATCGACGCCAAAAATACTTGATGGGATTTAGGCAAGCGTACCAAAATTCCAGCAGTATAATAGTAAGTAAAGAGTATCGTATCCACAGGGAATGGTTCAACTCGTAATGATTAGTGATCAAATTATCAAGTAACAAATGATTTTTAATGTTTGTTGTTGCGGAAATTAAATGCATAAAATAAATTGGAGAGTAAAGATAGAGTAAGATAACGTTACTTGGATCAGGATTGAATTTCGTATCATCGCACCCCTTACACATGTTTTACCCCGAGTCACCAGCAGTAAAACACTCGAAGATAATCCATACGGGTTCTCCCAGGTGACAAATTACCCCAGCTTGATTGCTCTACTTTTCCGTTTGTTAACTCTATCAATTCGCCCTATATTCCTATAGCGACTACTATGAGTACTTTTACCAATCAGAATTCAAGTTTCCTATTCCTAGACTCCCCCAAACTCGCTATTAGTTCTATAGAACTGCCTCTCGAATGCGCCCCATAAAACCAACCTATAACTCTAGCGCACAGGCGGAAGTTACACATTAAGCAAAGTATAAAAATACCGATATCATAGAATAGTGATTCATAAACAATAAAGAGAATTCACATACATTTGGGGATTGAATCAACCACATTCAACCCTATTGGAGAGTTTAGCTACGCATGGTAGCCATACAGACCAATGAAAAAACTGTCACACTTTTCTTCAATCGTAGCGTTGCTATCTCGACAGCCCTTCGGGGTCTCCTCTAGAGCTTTAAGCCCTAAACCCTAACTTTGCTAACTCCCTTTGATCTTTACAAAAGGTCCTATTTATAGACCAAGGAAGGTTATCTGAAATCTGGAAAGAATCTGTTTTAAAATTACAAAAGAAAACAAATTCGTGTAACTGCGCGAAGCGTGGATTACAGAATAATGCGCTCCAACCTGCGCTTAGCGCAAATGGAGCGTGACACACGTTCCAGTATTCTCTATTTTCTCATTTAACAGCTTGATTTCTTCCAGATCTTATTCTTGTTTGCTTGGCTTTCCTTGTTTTCCCCTTTTTGACTTGATTCTGTGTTTATCTTGACTTTGAATTTAAATTGGGAAGCTTATCCGCAGAATCCTTGTTTAAATGGCTGCTGATCTTATCTTTATTTGCTCTCATTTAAACTTCAAATATGCAGATCCTATCCTTAAATAATGCTATCTTCTTTTCTCATTAGAAACTCTCTCATAAATCTGCAAAATCAACAGATTTTTTATTAAAAATAACATCAAATTCAAATTAAATAAACACAATTATTACAATTATTAATAAAAAGGGATTATTTTGGGGCATAAATTACTATTTTACCCTTGATAAGTGCAGTAAAAATACAAGAATTTATCATATAATTGGCACTTATTATGGTCCTAACATCATATTTGCAGAAAATGAAGAAAACATAAAAGTGAGCGAAAACCAAGATTGTATTAATGGTTATGAATCTCAATTACAATAGAGATATTCTATAAATAGCGAAAAGCATTATAAAACTTATTAGGCAACAAATAAATTGGACCCAAAAAATAAAAGTTGCTCACGTACAAGATCAAAAGCAAAATGACTAAATGGACAGGTGTGCAAGTGTCTGATGTTGGTTACAACCATTAGGACAACTAGCTATTGAAACAATCCAAATACATGATGTTGGCATACAACCCCTTGGACAGCTAGGAAAAATAAACCAAATACACAATAAAGAACCGGATTAAAGATCATCCTATAATAGTGGTAAAGAAAATCAAATATGTGTGTTATAGAGGGTATATATGAGAAGGTATAAAAAAAGATAATTAGAAGTGCAGCGGTTATGAGGGTTGGTTGGGGAAAACGTTAAAAAAATAGAATGTATAGAGGAAGTATCTTTGGGAAAATTAATTTGAACTTAACCCATTGATGTGTTGTAAAGGGAAATATTATGAAGGAGGATAGTCTCCTTGATTATTGATTCTCCAACAAATTTATTTCTATCAACTTAGTTCAACTTGCTAGAAAAGGGGGGAAGATGAAATCTCACATGGAGGCTTTGGAGCACTTGATGGAAATGACGAAGAGGGTACTTATGGAAAAAGGGTCATAGCTATCCGGGATCAAGATGAGAGTTGAAGGGATTGGTTAGATCATGATCCTTCTTAGTTGTTTAAGTGGAAACAAGGGATGGCCTAAGAGGAGAATGAGACAAGTGACTAAGTTCTTGGTGGAATGGAGAGGAAAGAAAAGAACTCAAATAGTAATTAATGAGTGCAAGTGCAACAATGATAAGACTCGTTCTTGGGGGAGGATAGTGAAGTTACCCACCTTTGATGGTAATGGTCCACTAGGATGAATTGCCAAAGTGGATAAGTTTTTCAAGGTTTAACAAATTGAACCTTTGAAGAAGGAATGACTTGCCTTTATCAATGTGGATAGAGTAGCAATGCATTATTTTGTTTTTTTTTTTAGGAAAAGTACCTCAAAGTTACATTAGAAGAATTTATCATGATAGTGATCCAAAGGTTCAGTAAAAGTATGGAACATGTGTGAATAATTGGCCATCTTGATAGGAATGGGCACCATAGAAGAATATGCACAAGAATTCGAAGTTTTAATGGCTTAGGCTGTGCTAATCACTTATGAGCAATTGTTGGGCTTTTTCTTGGGTGGGTTGAAACAAGAAGTGAAATGTTAGGTTAGAACCCATGGCTCGAAAGAAACCACAAAGTTGTTTTTTAGCATAAGATATAGTCCATCATCTCGTCCACATAGCTTGTGTTCAATCCACCCCTATGGAACTTTTGCGGATTTATGAAAATTTTTATTGAACCGAGAAAGTGCTAAACCACCTAGTTCACCAATTTAAAATCCAGTTCTTTGACATCTAGTTTCAGATGCTTGACCGAATTAGCCATAGGATTGGTTCCTGGTTTAATCGGTCCAGTCCAATCCAATTTTCCAAGCATAACTCTCAAGCAATTTTTAGAGAAAATTCAAGGTTTGAACTGTTAAAAGTTGCAAAGACTAGATTTGTGTTACGTTATATCTTACATGTGAGAGAAGTTCTTTGCTACTATTGTTGTGAGACCTTGAAGCTACTACATATTTTATTTTATTACAATTTGTTTATCGTAAATTTTTTAGTAAATACTATAAATTTTTGAGCCATATTTTCATAAATTATTTAAAATCGTACTATGTCAATAAAATATAAAAGCAAAAAAATAACAAGACAATAATAATGAAAATAACCAATGAGATCATAGTATATCTGTATATGTATGCATCATGTAGCATTTGTACATGTCATATGATTGTGATACCAAAATAACTGTCTATGTGTCAATACATCAGATCTTGGAAATAATATCAATGTCATAAACATAACTAAGAGCAACAGAACATATATGCACATAATAATGACTAAACAAAACAAAGGCCTCTAAAATAGGAAGATAATATCAACTCTACTCCAAAAGACGTTATTGAGTTGCTCCTATAGACCATCAATTATAAATATATACTTTATACGTTAATTAGGGAGACTAATAACTTGCAGAGTTCTCATAGATAATAGATACTATTGGTCATACTGCTAGTTTCACCATGTGATCCATCTCGGGAGAAATCGAGGAAAGTAAGATTTAGGTGATGAAGCATTGGATAAAATGGGTAAGTAACATGACTGTTGTGGGTGAGTAACGTGGCTGTTATGGTGAAGTTGGGGGACCCCACAGAAAAGGGGAAGGTGAATAATTGTTTTATAGTGATAGTAATGGTGGGTAAATGGGTACGCAAAGAATGTTGAATAATATAGGTGGTATCACTGGTGAATGATAGTAGATGGAAAGCCTAGTCAATATGCTACATCCCCTCCTTGAATGTCACAATGACCATTGCCAATTTCATAGTCGTCCATATCATCTTTACCAAAAGGAATACTCCCTCCGGACTCGAATATAAGCAACATAAAATCCTCATACGATGGTCTAAAATATAAGTAAATCTCAATTAATTTTACCTTATTTAATGAACTCGTACCAAAATATCATTTATTTAAATTCATATTTTATTTTCCAACGATACTATTTAAAAAGCTATGTAGAGAGGGTATTTCCACTTGGAACAAGTTTAATTAAAATTGAAGTCTTCCATGAAGGGCAATTTAGAGAATACAATCCATTTTTTAGATGATATTAAAAAAATTTAATGAGATTAACTAACATTCTTAATTAGCTTGAGTTAGTTTTTTTTTTCTTATATTTGAGTCTAGAGTAGTAGATATATAATACAATACAAAAGAAAAATGGGTGAGGTTATGCATAATGCTTTTAAATTAGGATTTTGAGTAATAACTAAAGTCAAACAAATAAATAGAATTGATTAGAGAATATCAACAACAATTACAATAAGCGGGCAAAGCATAATGCAAAGATAATATATTAGCAAAACAAACAAATTTCTCATAATGGATGAGCAAGTGAACAAATAAAGAGATGAATAGATAAATAAATGCATGGACAAAAAGATAATTCCACAGTAAGAGTTTGTAATTTTATACTATGTGATGCTTATGAGCCCTAGTCTAAACTACTCTATGGAGAGTCAAGTGCGAGGGAGTATGGTCAGGAGCTCATGTTATGTATCATCTCGATAACAAATGATGATGAATCAATAATTATCCATACAACTTTTTTCTGATGGGTATTGTAACATCCCGAAAATTAGGGCCTAGAAAATATAGTGGAAGCCTTAAGCTGTGAATCCAACCAAGAGAGGACGGTGTAGGATGAGAACTTGGGGGTTTGAGTGTGAATAAGGATGAGAATTGGGGAATGTATTAAAATCTGAGTTTTAAGAGAATTTAGAACGGAAACCAAGTGTTAAGCCAAACACAACAGTAGACTAAACTTAGGAGAACCACACTCTGAGACAAAGAGGATTACAAGTATAAAATGAGGGGAGGAGGTTTAGATTAAAGGAGCTAAGGTAGAAAGATGTTTTATGAAAATGAACTAAGAGGGTAACAATCAATGGGGAAGGTTGGGAATAGGAATTTGGAATTCCTATTTTGCAGCACGCTCACTCAAGCGAGAAAGGTCTCGCTTAAGCAAAGGGGTCCTCGCTCAGGAGAGAGTACCTCGCTTGGGCAAGCATATCAGTAAAAATCACCATTTCTGGTTACTGATAGGGTCGCTTGAGCGAGAGCCTCACGCTCAAGCGCAATTAAGCCAGAAATAGAGAGTTTGATCTCTGACTTACTCTCGCTCAAGCAAAAGGACTCTCGCATGAGCGAGGTGAAGTAAGAGAGGTTTGGGGGTTTTACTCGGAAAATTGCACTCAAGCGAGTACGTCCTCGCTTGAGCTAGAACCCGAATCTTCTAGGGAATATCCTCTCTCGCTTAAGCGAGAAAACCTCGCTTGAGCAAGAATGCGCAAATCAGATTTAAAACAAAGTTAGGGCTCTTTCTTTCTCACCTTTCCCTTTTCCTTTCCACTTCTAGAGAGTGAGATTTCTAGAGAGAGAAGGAGCTCTTGAAGCCAAGAAGAAGGAGAAGAAGCCAAGGATCACCAACCCCTCAACCATTTCTCCATATTCTTGAGTTCTCTTGAGGTGAGTATAACTCACACACCCACTCTCATTCTTTCTTGAATCCTTTGAATGAACCCTAATCCCTCCTTCCCTTTCCTTTAGTCTTTTATGTGTTGGATTGGTTGATGGTCTTCTATGATTTGTAGTGCATGAGTGTTGAATAGATGTTTGGATTTGGGATGTGGGATGCTTAGGGTTTCACCCATTTCTTTGTTGCTGTCTTGTACATTCCTAAATCATATGTGAACGTTGATGAGTGTGGGGTTTGGACATGGGGTTCACATGATAGGGTATTATTCTTGCAAGGATAATGTTTAGATCTATCATGAGGTGTGTGCTATTTTTTATGTGTGAACATTGCATTAAGGCCTTTGGCCCCAGTTAATTGGAAAATGAATTCGAGCTTTGGCTCCCAGTTAAAAATGAATTTGGCTTAGGCCCCAGTAAGAATGGCTTCGGCCCTAGATTTTGGCTTCGGCCCTAGTTCACCTTAATTAATCAAGATTGGACTTCGATCTCCAATTAATTGGACTTCGGTCCCCAGTTAAAACTCGGATTCGACCCCCAGTTAATGATGGTGATTAGTACCCAAGGGAGACGTTCCTTGTAGTCTGAGCCCAGGTCTAGCCCTAGAATCAGTGAAAAGACCCCGTCTATCGGGTAATGTAGGTCATGCATAACATTTCTAATTTGAGTTTGGCATTTGATATTTTGTTTAAGTTGAGTTGAGTTATGATATTATGATAAGTTGTGAACTTTCTGATGCATGACATGTGTATGCTTCCCCCACACTATATGATTGCATAGTTATGCTCATTGAGACATTAGTTTCACCCCATGTTTGTGGGTTTATTTTAGATATGCAGGATTGTCTAACTGGATGCACAATCGAAGATTGTGAAGCTCCTCAAGTGGATCGTTCCACTTCTTTTGTATATTCTGAACCCCTGAGGGGGAATGATGTATATGTGTTAAACCATGTTTAGTTATATTAAGAATTTCTGTATCTATGGATGATTGATTTTTTGAGCAACTGAGTGGCATATAGATTAGGAGATTCATGGTGTATTATTGATTGTAAATAGGCTTATGTAATCGTTAGAGTTACCTAAGCATTTCATGAGTGTGTTTGTTACCAATATCGATAATGGCGCGAAATAATTTCAGAGATTTGGGAATTTTGTTTCAAACAGACATTATTCTTGAGTTAAGAAATTAGGATGTTACATGTATCATGGCACACTCTACCCACTTAATGATACTCAATGGCTAGAGGAGATAAGCTAAGTTGTAGTCATGATCATAGTACATAGAGGCCACCTCTAACCATTGTTCAAGTCATGGACTAAATTCCTCCCCACGGTCATTAAACCTCTAATGTCTATCTCATGCTCACTAGGTGAAGCTCTTATCCACTCGACATAGAGCTAATGAAATAAATCCAAATACACAACAGGAAGTATGCCCATCATGCTATTTATTTTATACAGTGTTATCAAACTCATTTCGAACCAACCAGTCCAATTGGTTAATTTGGAAACCGACCACATGATCGGTCCGGGCCACTACATGGATCAAAAATGAAATTAACCCAGTAGAAATCGGTTCAACTCAGCCAACTTTTAGGAAAATCAGTGACTCAATAACTCTTCAAACGAGGCGGGTTATATTTTAAAAAAACTGCAAAATAAAAGAGAGATATGAAGCTTGGCGTTGATCGGTGGTAGGGACTCGACCATGGAGGAAGCCACTTTTCTCACCAAGTACGGTTCCGAAGTTTACATAATCACCGGAGGGACAGGTTCAAGGCTTCGAAGATTATGCAGAGCAAGGCGTTGAGAAAATAGCAAGATCAAAGTGATATGGAACTCGGTGGTGGTTGAGGCGTATGAGGATGGAGATAACAAAAAGTTCTTGGTGGATTGAAGGTGAAGAATGTGGTGACCCAATAGGTGTCTGATTTAAAGGTCTCTGGGTTATCCTTCACAATTAGAGGAAACACAGTACAAAAAAATGGAGTATGGAGAAAACCCAAATAGAAGAGAATGCACAAAAAAGATAGGAAAAGAGAGGAAAAGGGGAGAAGACAAAACCAAAATACTAATATTAACACTTAACAATATATATATATATATGGAGCATATCATGTGAGAACATATTGTTATAATAAGAAATGAGAACAATTAATTATGATCATCGGATTTAATAAACAACCCAGATTAAGTTTTAAAATTAAAAAATCTCATGTGATCTCCAATACGTTTTCCTCCCAAATCGTTTTGCTGGATTGCTGCCAATATTCTCGTATTCTTTTCTTTCGTTCTCCGCAATTGAACTCAAAATTTGATAAACTATTTAACAATCTAACAATGTAGCAAAGTAATAAGTTTAGTGCCCTATTCAATCGTTTCTATACTAGGAGCTAGCATGCAAACCACTTCAAATTCAACATAAAAAAGGAGATCCGTTAAAAATTGGTACCTTCCAGTGCCTGGTCTCCAAATTGGTACTAACAAAATATTTAAAGAACCAAAGGAAATCACTGGAGCCAAATTTATATGCTCCGAATGAGTAAAAATTGGTCTCCAAATTATCAGAATGAGTAAAATCACTCTATGTTAGTACCAATTCTACGTTTTTAACCAGGAATGTGAAGGAGAAGCATCAGGACCCCATTTAAATAACAATCAACTCTCTCTTATCCCTTCTTATTACGCTATCTCTTACCCCTACCACATATGATCACTCTAGGCCTGGGCAAGAAAACGTTGAGGGAGTAACGATTCCATACACTCGTGGCGGCGATTTTGGAAATGACAAGTGATCATCGCAACAAGTGGCTTCGGGCCTGGGTAGCGAGCCTGCATTGCGCCAGAGGGATGGATTAGGGGTGGGCACCAGTCGGTTTCGGACGGATTCGGGCCCAAAAAGCCCAATCCATGAGAAACCGACCATTAATATATCTGGCCCATTTCGGTCCAATATTAGCTTCGGATTAGTCGGTTCACAGTTTGGTCGGTTTGCGGTTTGTTCGGGCGGATACTGGCGGTTTGGGATAATTATTGGGCCATGACAAATTTTAGGGCCTGATAAAATTTTTAAGCACTTTTTTATTGTTTCTAGCTAATTTTTTAAAGCTAAATTTACAAATTATAATGGGCCTTAAGTCAGATATAATTGGGCTATTTAAAACTAAAAATATATTACTCAAAACACCATTTTAACAAATAATAATAAATACAAAAAATTAAACCAAATTAATATATTATCTCTTTAAGCAAATCAATTGGCAGAACTGTAAAAAAAAAATCAATTGGCAGAAGAAAAATAAGCAGAAAAATAAAAAGATCCCAGAAGATAAATACCAGTACAAATACAATTAATAGAATAAAAAATCAGAATGAATATAATATACACACACATTATATTGAAAATAAAAAAAGGAAAATGAAAATAAGACAACAATTTCTCATTCTCGCTCAATCTCTCGAAGTTTCTATCCAGCAACCAATACTTCCCTGCAAAAAAAAATAAGAATCATCAAGAGAAAAAACAAAGAAGAAGGAGACTCCATGCCTCAACACAGCATAAAAAACAACCAGAAAATGAAAAAAAAACCAAATCAAAGGGACAAACAGCAACAGAGAAGGAAGAGTGGGAGAACCCAGTGACCACCGCGCCACAAATCTGATTTCTTTCTTCCACCATGGCTTGGTACAATCACTGTCCAGTCTCGGAGGACACCGCTTTGCATGCTGCGCACCGCCATCAAGCCTTCAAAATCACTCATCTGCATTGAAAAAAAATACAGTAACGGAAAGAAATCACTCAAATCAAAATAATCATAAAAGAAGAACAAAACCATAGGAAGAGAGAAGAGAAGGAGATGGAGTGTCGCGCTCCACGGCGACGAGCAAAGGCAAAAGAAAGATAAATGTATGGGGGAAGGGGGAGACACCGGTTAAAGAGAAGAAAGAGTGGCAGAGGATGAAGGATCATAAACAAGGAGGGAAGAGAAGACCACAAAGATCTGGAAGATGAGGACAGAAGTGGAGCTGCGGATTCAGAGACAAGGGTGAGAAGACCAGAGAAGAGAAGAGGGAGGGAGAGAAGAGGAGTGCGACTAGGGTTTCTAGAGTGAAGAGGCTCTCCCACAACTTATGTATTTATATTATGGACTTGGGCATGGTCGGGTCGAGGACCGATGGGCCAAAAAAATTCCAACCGAGCCCGACCGTGCATATTCGTCTTTAACTTGTTTTTTCATTTCGAAAACCCGATACCCGATATGACCTGCCCGTCTCCATGTTTTCTCTCTCGATTTGTCCGGTTACGAGTTTATGCCCACCCCTAGGATGGATTGAAGGTATTCCTCATATGGTTGTTACCATAGCTGCCACGGGTGGAAGGGGATGAAGGAGAAACAATCCTAAATGAAAGAAGAGAAGGTGAACCCTCACGTTGCTTAATTTTGATCTGGGTCGTTGATTGTAATCTATCGGCTATTATGTAATGTTCTCATTTCTCATAATAGTAATGTGTTCTCACATGATATGTTCCTTATATATATATACACACAATATCTCAATAAATTTACAACTTTTTTCACAAGTTTATAACCTTTATTTATATGTTTATAAACTATATTTATAACTTTTGTTTTTGGGTTTAAATTATGTAAATTTTCAGACAAATTTACAAACTTATTTAAAAAGTTTTAAATATTTCCTTTTTCAAAGAAGTAGTTGATCAGAAACACATTTATATGACACAAGTAAAACTTACAATAAAATTAAGTGACAAGAAAGTATATGTTTACCTAAGTAAAATGAAAATGAAAAATATAATGATCATGGTATTTTTAAAAAAATAAAATAAAAATTCAAAGCATATTTTGACTAGAGAAAACAGAATATCCAGAGAGCTTGATGCGTGAGAAGTGAAAGTGAGAAGAGAAGTGCCACCACGCTACTCTCTCTCTCTCTCTGGTTCTTCTTCTTCTTTCTCAGAACTCAACCTATAAGACAAGTTTCATCTTTGCATTTTTGCTGTGAAGATGGAAAGCGCATCGGAGTTGGTGGAATTTCCGTTGTTGTTAACACCCATTGATTCTCACTACAGGGCTTGCACCATTCCTTATAGGTTCCCCTCTGATAATCCTCGCAAACCCACTCCAACAGAAATCTCTTGGATTGATCTCTTCCTCAACTCCATACCCTCCTTCAAGTACCTTCTTCCTCCTTATTTCTTCTTTTGATTTTTTTTTTTAAAATTGATGTTTTGGTATCTGATCGCAGTTTTTCACCTTTCATAGCATACCCTTTTGCTCATTTTAACCAGCAATGGCTTATTTTGCTATCGTTTTTAATAAAAATTGGTGCTTTTTGTTTTCTTTGTTCTAATTTTCATATTTCTGTGGGTAGTATTTGTTTTTGCTGTATGATGGGTCGTTTTATTTTCCTTCCCTTGTGGGGTTTTTACATAGCATGCTTATTCATTGGTATTTGATTATGCACTTCTTATGATAATCAGAATTGTTACCACTGCTATATTCGTAGTACCATTTGTGTGGTCTGTGTTTCTGTGTATCAGTGTATGTATTTATTTCGTTCATTTCCTTATTCATTTCAAATTATGTCAAGGTTTTTGCTCATTTACTTGGACTGATTTTTTAACTATGTTTTTTTCATTTTTAACCTACGCCTTTGTTTTTAATGTTATATATGATGGTAAGGGATGAATGACATGTTCAGGTGGCGTCACCATGACTATTAGTTAGCTACTTATCTTTCAAAATAGCACCTTGACATATTCGCAAAATTTATTTTGTGAGGAAGTAACTGCCAAAGTGGTAGAATTGAGCTTCCAATTGTCATGATTATACTTATCCTGGCTTTTTGAAAATTTTCTTCCATTAGCTTTAGTTATGGTGAGTTGGTTATTCTTGTTGCTTTTTTAAGGTTGCTACTGAAACCTTTTTCTAAAGGACAATTTATGGGTGTAAGATGAGTAATAGAAAAGCTGATTTATATGCAGTTGAGTGTTTGGTAAATCTTTGCTATGAAGCATAAGTATCATCAATATTGAAAATGGACCAAAATGTCCATGCAAACAGTATGGTTCATAATAAATCCTGTTTCAATAATAGTTCCTGAATTTATCTATGTACTTATCTAGTTTTCTTATCCTGAATTAACAAAAAAGCACCAACCGATTTTGACAGTACCTCTTAACCTAGATTTAAGAGTAAATCTTTTATCAATTTACAAGCATTTAGAATTGCTTTTTTCTAATTAGGGCTAGTAGAACTGTAGAAGCAACTCATTGATGGCAATATCAAACTAACTTTCACTGGTTTCAGTGAAAATATGTGGTTGTTATGTTATTGCATGGATTCTTTATTTGTGAGTTTCTTGTTTACATCATTTTTAACTTTGGTTTGACAGGAAGCGCGCAGAGAGTGATACTTCTGTTCCTGATGCTGCAATCAAAGCTGAAAAATTTGCTCAAAGGTGATTCTTTCTGCTTATTTCTTGTATATATTAGGTTTTAGTATGGGGTTTCCTAACTGCTTTGTTGGTTTTTTCTTCCCTGCAAAAGGTATGCTGACATACTTGAAGATTTCAAGAAAGATCCCGAAAGTCATGGTGGGCCACCTGATTGCATTGTATGTTCTATACTATTGCTGACATTATATCCTAATTTGTCCCCCCCCCCCCCCCCCCCAAAAAAAAAAGAACTAGAACAAAAAATGCAGCTGATTGGCGATGTGTCTAATTTCCTTCTTTGTTTTTGTTTTTCTTTTTTTTTTGGGGGGGGGGGGGTGTTTTAGCTTCTCTGCAGACTTCGTGAGATAGTACTTAGAGAATTGGGATTCAGAGACATCTTCAAAAAAGTCAAGGTAAGTTTATTCTCAATTTGGGATCCTTTTTTTATGGTTGTTACTGCTATGCAACTATGGATAATAAAAAATTTATCAAAGCATTTGCCTATCTGATTGTGGTGGCTGAAGTAATGTAACATCTTGCATGAATTATAGGGGAAAATTTAATGGAATTGTTTTCAGATTTAGTAACCAACATATGCTAAAATTTACTGGCCAAAGTTGAACAAAATTTTAGCGTATGTTTTTTTATCAATTTTAATGAAAGAGAGCTAGGGTGGTATCATGACATTATCAATGCACCATGTAGTTTTATTTTGCCCAAGATATGTAATATGTTACACTTTTCTGATTGAATGCAATAGGATGAAGAAAATGCAAAAGCCATCTCCCTATTTGAGAGTGTTGTTAATCTTAATGATGCCATTGAAGATGAAGGCAAGCGACTCGAGAATCTAGTTAGAGGAATTTTCGCTGGAAACATATTTGATCTCGGTTCCGCACAGGTAGTGTGATTTTCTATGCATTTTTTTTATAACTTCTGGATAACTGAAATTAAGACTCCTAGACCAAACTAGACCAACCCTACCTGTTCATTCAAACCCCTCTCTTTACTTGGTTGAGCTGTGGTCTCTATCTATGAATATTCCTTCATGTTCCTTGTTATGGTACCACCTCCTTTAGCCATTCCTTCCACTTTCCTGTTTTCTGGTTTTTGTTCCTCTGCTGAGTGAAGAATAAGGGCACATGGTGTGGCTACCTAGCCTTAAAATTTAAAATACAACGTTCCTTAACTCTACTTAATTGGTTGTTGGTACTTGGTTTGGGTAGTACTACTGGCTATTTGTCACTGGGACTATCCCATTCTCTGATATATATGTATGCAACCATACGCTGAATTTTTTATGTGGGTAACCAGATATACTTAAAACTTTGTCTAGGCCTGGATTTATTTGTCTACTAGAAGACCGTTATTTTGCTATTTATCAAAATCATATGCAGGAGTTTGAAGAATCATACTGTGTTTATGTATTACCTTATTCTTTTCACAATTTCTTGAAGCTTGCAGAGGTTTTCTCTAAGGATGGAATGTCCTTTTTGGCTAGTTGTCAAAATCTTGTCCCTCGACCTTGGGTTATTGATGATCTTGACACTTTCAAAATGAAATGGAGCAAGAAGTCATGGAAGAAGGCAAGTTTTATATGTATATAAAAATAGATATAATTTTATAATGAATTATTGATTTTTTTTTGTCTTCTGGCATATTTTCTGAAGTTTTACTGTTGTAATCTGTTCCCTTTTATCATGGCAGGTTATAATATTTGTAGATAACTCTGGTGCAGATGTCATTTTGGGTATTTTACCATTTGCAAGGGAGCTGCTTCGGCGTGGGAGTCAGGTTGGCTAACAATTTTTTTATTAAAGAAAATTTCTATAAGACGAAGTTAAAAAAATTACAAAGAGATGGGGGGGGGGGGGGATAAGAACAAAACAGAAAACAACTAAGAAAAAAAGAAAATCAATGGAGCAAAGCTGTCCAATTACTAATCATATTCATATCTGTTATGGAAAGCCCATTTACTAATCCCTGCTTTACTCCCCATAGAGCTACACACCTAATTTTATATGAAATCAATTGTTATGCCATAGCTACCTCTTTAAAAATACAAAATTTACACTACAACCAAATGTACCAAAGTGTAGTGTAGGTTGCACATTGTCACAAAAATTTTGCATCTTTGTTTCTATCAAAGCCATGAAACTGAATTTTTCTGACATTTTAATTTCTAATTTAATCCTCTTGACTCTAATTTGTGAATAACATGTGAGATTATTTTGATTGTCTTCTTGTATGCATTTATTAGTCTTTTTCTATTTTAAATATATGTTTGAAACTGAAACTACTTTTGGTGTGCTATTCTCACAGCTGCCATCTTCAACATATTTATGTGATTCTGTTTGAACACAGGTTGTATTGGCTGCTAATGACTTACCTTCCATCAACGATGTGACTTATTCTGAGCTAATTGAAATTATATCAAAGGTGATGATAATAGGTTTTGCAAACTTTTTGTATTACCATATTCTTTGCTAACTCTATCAGGTTGGTTTCCAGTTAAAGGATGAAGAAGGACGTCTTGTGGGTGTCAGTGCTTCAAATCTTTTAATTGCTAACTCTGGCAATGATTTACCTGTAAGAAAATGAGCAATGCTTGTTGTTAATTAGGCAAATTATGGTATTTAAACCTATGATATCCGATCATCAACTTGTATGATGATAACATGTTTCTTGCTTTGTTCATGGATTGCAGGTTATTGATCTTACAAGAGTGTCACAGGAACTTGCTTACCTTGCCAGTGATGCAGATCTTGTCATCTTAGAAGGGATGGTAAGTTCTTCCTTGGATATTGTTGGAAAGTTCTACTGCATTTATGGGTGATAAATGCATGGTTGGGATTTGATAATATATAGTATACTATTTATTAGCAGGAAGGTTTAGAGCTAGATCAATATTTTGCAGTCTGAATTAACTATCACCTTATTATAGATGCTATGTGTTAGTAGCTATCAGGGATCAAAAAATTGGCAGTGGAAGGTTAGAACTAGACATTCTTGGGCTTTGAACAACACCCTTGAATGTATACTTTTAAGATTTTATAAAGTTTAGGGAAAATTCTAGAAAGAATAAGTTAGGAGTTTGTTAGTATGAATAAACTAACATATAAAAAATTGTCTGGTAAAAACGTAGAAACTATGGAAAATCATTTAACATCTTGGGCTCATTAGGCATCCAATCCCAGAATGATTTTGGACTGCACAATCCAAAGAAGCAACTTTCATGCCTTTAAGGATTCAGAACCTTATACTATATGACTAAAGATTTCAGAAACTGTAAAAACAATAACGCCTTCTTAGTCTAAGACATAAAAGTGATGCACAAATGGAATTTATTGCCTGTAATTACAGAATAAGATACCCTTAAAAGAAAACTAAAAAAAGTAATTTTCTTCTCACTAATCAATATTATCACATAATGCTAGAAGACCTTTGTAAGATGTGTAAAATCCATTATCTGCTCAATATTATTCCAAAGATTGTTTAGTTTTCAGGTATCCTTGTCCTCATTCTTTAGTATGTATCCTATTTCATCTAGATTTTGACAGTATGTCATTTCTCAGAATTTGTGTTACACATTTGCCTTTCAGATAGTTTGGCACCATGTAGGTTATCTGGTGTATTTTATATATTTACAAAGATTGAAATTTAGTTTCCTCATTGGATTCTGCATTATATCATATAAGTGCCAGTAATACAAGGATTTTGGTTTTTCAAATTCAAACATTAGATACTGATGATCTATTTCTTTTGACAGGGTCGTGGAATAGAGACAAATCTCTATGCTCAATTTAAATGTGATTCCCTTAAGATTGGAATGGTACTGCATTTTACCATTATGTCACTTGCTTCTTGTAATAATAATGTAAACATAAATCTCTGATAAATCATATTGTTTGTTGTTATTTCTTTTCAGGTCAAACATCCTGAGGTTGCACAATTTCTTGGGGGGCGTCTTTATGACTGCGTATTCAAATACAATGAAGTTTCAAGTTTACAAGGCTGATTCTTTTGTCTGCTAATGCTGCATACAACCAATTTTTCTTCATTAACCTTTCTACTTGTCACTATTATACTTTCTAGAATATCATTTTAGTATATGATAAAACCGAAACGTTTTACTTGTAATAAAGCTATTCTACATACATGTTCTCAAGTCACTAGGATTGAGCTAGTGACAAGTAAATTGAGTAGTTTATATGAGATCATAAATTCAAATTTCTTTGTCACTATTATACCAAAGGAAGAAAAGGTTATTCTACAATCATGGCTTCTTCTCAAGCCCTTAAGGTTCAGCTTATGATAAGAAATTTGGATGGTTTGCATGAAATTAGAAGTTTAACATCGATATATGAGATTTGCGCTTAAGACACCTGAAATTCCTCTTATTTATGGGATAACATTGATATTAATTGGAAGTTTGAAACATCAATTGCAGGCCCAAACAAAGAGTTGAAAATTCCTTGCTACACACATACCATATTTCAAAAGTACATCATTTTCCTACTACCCCAGCAAATACACCAAATCTAGCATCTCCAATGAGAGGTTTTTATTGGGGTTTTAAAAATAAATTCTTAAGGAAATAACTCACACCATTAAAGCCAGTGTTATTAAACTCGGACCGGCCATTAACTCGGTCAAGGTACTGAGTTAATGGATCACTAGTTCAACCGGCGAGTCACTGGTTCAACTAGTTAAACCGGAAATATATTAAAATAAGTATACCATATTAATTATTAATCATGGTATAATAATTTATATTAACTTGTATATTGATTAATAATCAAAATTAAAATTTCATTCAAGTTATTTCATTCTAGCTTTTTGATATATATATATATATATATTGGCATTCATAATTTAAGAATCAGGCGTAGTCCGGTGGCTACAAGCACACCCAATGTAAGCAGGAGCGTGGTTCGATCCGTGCAACTTGCTATGCTTAGTTTTTTAATAAAGCAATAGTGCTGCAATGATAAAGTTGACTCGGAGCATACCGGTTCCACCGGTTTAGAACTGGTTTGACCGGTATGTGACCGGTTCTAATACAGAAACGAGCTACACTACTGACCGGACCGACCATGGGTCTGGTTTTCGGTTCAACTGGTCCGACCGGCTGGTCCGGTTTTAATAACACTGATTAAAGCACAATGATGTGGCAAATGTGGCAGATAGAGTTCTTATTTTGAAGCATCAGATGCTTGAATAAGCAACTCACTAATATGAGTTCTTAGGGGAAAATGAGGAAAATAATGAATGAGTGATTAAGTGTGGGGGTCCATTTAAAAGTCCTTATAGAGTTGCTAACAATGGAGTACAAAGTCGCTTCAATTGTAAAAATTAGAATAAGATGATGTGTATGTGTGGGGTCCAAACAAAATTATTAAGTGCTTGTTTGGTTACCAGTTTCCAACAGTGAGAATCAATTTTGCTGGAATTGATTTTAAATCACTTTCATCTAATGTGTTTCGTGAATCGTGCATCATTCATTTATCGCCATTGATTATAAATCTATCAAAATCAATTTTCCCTAACTGTAAACCAAACGGATCCTAATTAAATTAAGCAATAAGCAACTCTTGTGAGTTGCTCCCTTAGAGATGGTCTTACATTTTGTTGATATTATATCACTGTCAAACGGAATTAAGAACACTCTTGAGCCTTACTCTCACATAAACCATTAAAGAAGACCTAAACTGAACACTGGCCACGGATCTCACAATTCTTTAACCAAATCTTAGTCCCTTCCCAATCAAATACCTAAAATCAAAGCAATCGAAGAAGCTTAAATTCTTGGCTGGCATACATTGTGCACACACACGATAAAAATTTGTAATATGAGCTCCTTCCCCGGCAAGCTCACACTCACAACCTCTCAAAGATCTAAATCCAATGCATACCTATAAAAATTATCCAAAACGGGTAGGATGTCAAATGAGTTTGAGTACATGTAATTTACTCACAAACGCCTAATTCTATTCGTATCTCTAAAATATATTAATTACATTGTACCACGTTATATAACCCCGGTCCTATATATAAGACTCTTTTATTTAGTCCTTTTTATAAGATCTTTAATAAAATTTAAAAACATTTATTAATTTTATTTTCATCTTTATCCTTTATAATTAATGAACCTTTGCATTTCTAACATTTGTTAATGTGAGAAATTAAATAGAGTTTGACTTTAAATAAGGATAAGTTTAGAAATTAGAGGATTTTTTTTAAAAAATAAATGTGTTAAAAGTTAAAACATATTTTCTTAATAAAAATTGAATGATCTTGGAATATTTTTTCAATTGACTTATATGTTATATTTTTAATCAACACTCCTTTTTTAATTACTTTTCACCATTGATGTAATATTATTATAGCATTCATGTGTTACTAGTTTGTTTAACAAATACATTATGAGATACCATATTTAAGTTTACAAAAATATGGATAATAGGCATGTGAATGAGTATATAGATATTTATCAGATAAAGTTACAAGCATTAAAAGTAAAATAGCCACATACACAAGTATGGGTCCATATACTAGTATTTTTTTTAAATGTGAATATGGAGATAGATACTGTTGAGATATCTTGAATTTTATGTTGTCCAACATTGTGGAGTTTGAAATTTGAAGAAGAGAAAAGTAGAGGTTTTTTGGTGGAATCAGAGAAAACCATAAGCAGGCTGTGGATTGCTCATGCCTGTGGAAATGTTGCAGAGTGGGGAAATTGAAGTCAGAGAGAACCACATGCAGGCTGTGGATCATCCCATGCATGTGGAAATGCTGCAGAGTGGGGAAATTGAAGTCAGAAAGAACCACAGACAGGCTGTGGAATGCTTCATGCCTATGGTTCGACCAGAAAACGTTTTTTTTTATGCTGTCTCTTCATTTCAGACGTTTTTATTGGGTTGTAATGGGGTTTTTAAGGGGTCGTTACGTTTTATCCTTTTATAAACCCAAAAGGCATCTGTGTCATTGTATTATTATTCTCCTTACTCAGAAATAAGAAACTCTCGAACTGCACGTGGACGTAGGTTACATTGACTGAACCACGTAAATTGTGTGTTGTATTCTTTTCCTTGATCTCTTTCTTTTGAATTTTGTCATAACAATTGGTATCAGAGCTCTAGGTTACGCTAGGGCCTGCTCTGGAGAAACTCAATGTCTTCGTACAAATTCGATATTGATAAATTCAATGGATCGAATGATTTCACTTTGTGGAAATTGAAGATGAAGGCGGTTTTGGTGCATCAGGGGTGCGTTGTAGCACTGGAGGGTGCGGATAAATACCCACGACTATGACAGATGATGCGGAGAACACGATGTTGGAAAAGGCGCACAGTTTGATTCTCTTGAGTTTGACTTATGAGGTTCTGTGAGAGGTGGGTGAAGAGACAACGACTGCAGGGATGTGGAAGATGCTGGAAGATAAATTCCAGAAGAAATCCGTAACCAATCGGTTGTATCAGAAGCAACGTCTCTATACCCTGCAGATGTCTAAGAATATGTTTGTGAGAGATCATCTTGATAACTTTAACTGAATTATCCTGGACCTACAAAGTATTGTAGTTAAAGATGATGATGATGATCTAGCTACTATTTTGTTATGCTCTCTGCCAAAATCATATGAGAATTTCGTTGATACTATGTTGTATGGTAGAGATAGTATTATTGTTAACAATGTGAAGGACAGTTTGCAATCTAAAGAACTGAAGAGAAGAGTCTCTAGTTCTAATGAGGATGATGCATGTCTAATAGTTAGCAGAGGTAGAAGCATGGACAGAGGAAATAGTAGCAAGGGTCATACACACAGTAATTCACTTTCGAAGTCGAAGAAAGTGAGATGTTACAAGTGCAAAGAGGTGGGGCACGTCAGGAAGAATTGTCCACAACTGATGAAAGACACAAATAGTAACGCCAGTGCAGTTGTTGTTCGTTCTAGTGCGGATGTTTGTGGTGAGAGTTCAGATGAAGGAGATGGCAGAGATGTTTTGACGGTCAATACTACTGGTTCTGCCGATACATAGGTCATGGATACTGGTGCTTCTTATCACATGACTTTTAATAGGGAGCTATTTAGTTCGTTTAAAGAATGGAATGACAGTGTAAAGATGGGTGATGATGAGGAGCTTGGTGTGAAAGGTAGTGGTGTTGTGCAGATAAAAATGTATGATGGCATGGTCAGAACATTTGATGCTTGGCATGTTCCTAGCTTGCGGAAAAACCTAATTTCTACTGGTACCTTAGATAAACAGGGGTACAGTTTTTCAGGAAAAGATGGACATATAACAGTTTCCAAAGGTGCTCTGGTTGTCATTAAAGGGAAGTTGCAACACGGAATTTATGTTATGCTTGGCAGTTCTTTTCAGGGAGCGGTGTTTGTATCCTATTCCTTAGAGCAACATGTTGATAATACAGAATTATGGCATCGCGGGTTGGGACATATGAGTGAGTGTGGACTTGCAGTGTTGAGTAAACAAGGATTGTTGGGTGGAATGGTGACAGGGGAAATTGAAGTTCTGCGAATCTTGTGTTATGGGCAAACAACGTAGGTTGAAATTCATTCACGGTAAGCACACTTCAACTGAAATATTGCAATATGTTCATTCTGATTTATGGGGTCCTTCTCGAGTTCAGTCCCATGGAAGGTGCAGGTATTTTGTGACGTTTATTGATGACTACACTAGAAAGGTTTGGGTGTATTTTTTGAAGACCAAGCATGAAGTGTTTGGGCGGTTTAAGGAGTGGAAGGAAGACTATGGTTGAGATACGAACTGGGAAACTAGTCAAGACTCTAAGAACAGATAATGGACTAGAGTTTTGCAATGCACCATTTCATGATTACTACAAAGAAGCGGGTATAGTCAGGCACCACACAGTGCGACATACACCACAACGGAATGACATTGCTGAATGGATGAATCAAACACTACTTCAGCGTGCTCGGTGCATGCGTTTAAATGATGGTCTCTCAAAAGAATTCTGGGCTGAAGCAGTTAATATTGTTGTCTATTTGGTGAACAGGTCTCCGTCTACTGAAATTGATTTAAAGACTCCTCGGGAGGTATGGTCTGGTAAACCTTCTGATTATTCTGGTTTACATATATTTGGTTATCCTGCTTATGCTCATGTTAATGATGGTAAATTAGAGCCTAGGGCAATGAAATGTATATTTCTTGGGTACCCTACGGGTGTCAAAGGGCATAGATTATGGTGTACCGAAAAGAATAGAACTCAAAAGTTTGTTATTAGCAGAGATGTTACTTTTAATGAGTTTGCTATGTTTGGCCAGAAAGAGGAGGCTGAAAATATTGCAGGAAATAAAAGTACAGATAAGGATGTTCACCATGAGGTGGAGCTTGAGGTTGAAGCTTCAGATAAGGAAAATTTGAATCCTTTAGAACAGTCCAATAATGTCCAAGAAGAGCCTCAAAGTATAGCAACAAGAAGAATAATGAGGGAAATCAGAAAACCTGCGAGGTATGTAGATGTTATTAATGTTATTGATACTAACTCTGTTGCTTATGCCTTGGCAGTTGGTTAAAATCTTGATTCCGATGAGCCTAAATCCTACAAGGAGTAAGTTCAGAGTAAAGAAGCATCAGAATGGTTAATTTCCATGAATGAAGAGATGCAGTCTCTTGAGAAAAATCAGCCTGAGACTTAGTACCATTACCTAGAGGTATGAAGCCAGTGGGATGCAAATGGGTGATCAAGAAGAAAGAAGGAATTCCTGGTGTTGAACCATCCAGGTTCAAGGAAAGACTTGTGGCAAAGGGTTTTTTCACAGGAAGAGGGAATAAACTACCATGAAGTGTTCTCACCTGTGGTAAAACATAAGACTATTCGAGTTTTGTTGGCTATGGTGAGTGCTTTGGATATGGAGTTACAGCAGCTTGACATAAAATCTGCATTTTTGCATGGAAATTTAGAGGAACAGATTTATATGTCACAGCCAAATGGATTCCTTGAGGCTGGACAAGAGAACCATGTGCGTTTGTTGAAAAAATCCTTGTATGGTTTAAAATAGAGCCCGAGGCAGTGGTATAAGAGGTTTGATGCTTTCATGGTTTCCCATAGTATTGTTCAAAATGAGTTTGATAATTGTATTTATAGTAGGAAATTGTTAGATGGTTCCTATATATATATATATTTGTTGTTGTATGTAGATGACATGCTAATTGCAGCTAAGAGCAAGACAGATATTGATGCTCTTAAAGCTATGTTGAGCAATGAGTATGAGAAGAAGGATTTGTGTGCGACCAAGAAGATTTTAGGAATAGAGATTTGGAGAGACAGGAATGCAGATCTACTTTATGTATCTCAGAAGAAATACATTGAAAAGTTGTTGCGGTTTTTTCATATGGAGAATTCTAAGCCTGTTAGTACTCCTTTGGCAGCACATTTTAAACTTGATGCTAGCACTCTTCCTAGTACTGATGAAGAGAAGGAGTATATGAATGGAGTTCCTTACTCTAGTGCCGTTGGGAGCTTGATGTATGCCATGGTTTGTACAAGACCAGATTTGGCTCATGCTATGAGTGTGGTTAGCAGATTTATGAGTAATCCTGGGAAGGCTCATTAGGAGGTTGTGAAGTGGATTATGTGATATTTGAAAGGTACTAGTAATATCTGCTTGGCTTATGGTTCTAATAATATTGGTTGTGGTCTTATTGGCTATGCAGATTCTGACTATGGTGGAGATCTTGTAAGGAAAAGATCTTTGACATGTTATATCTTTACTCTTTACGGTCGTGCCGTTAGTTGGAAAGCAACACTTCAGCCTACTGTTGCTTTGTCTACCAATGAAGTAGAATACATGTCCTTGACAGAAGGGGTCAAAGAAGGTATATGGTTGCAAGGTCTAATTGATAGCTTGGTTTTGGATGTGCAGAGACGTATACTTTACTGTGATAGTCAGAGTGCGTCGTGTTTGGCTAAAAATCCAGTCTATCATGAAAGATCAAGGCATATTGATGTCAGGTTGAATTTCATACGAGATGTAATTGAAGACAAATTGTTCTCCATAGAGAAGATAGCCACATCAGACAATCTAGCAGATATGTTGACTAAGCCTTTGTCTTCTGAAAAGTTCAAGCATTGCTTGGACATGGTGAATGTTCGCATAGCTTGAGACCCTTCGGGGTGAATTGGCAGGAGAATTGTTCTTGGTTACTGGTGACTTGGGAAAATTCAAGTAAAGGTGGAGAATTGTTGAGATGTCTTGAATTTTATGTTAGCCTAACATTGTGGAGTTTGAAATTTGAAGAAGAGAAAAGTAGAGGTTTTTTGGTGGAATCGGAGAAAACCACAAGCAAGCTGTGGATTGCTCCATGCCTGTGGAATTGTTGCAGAGTGGGGAAACTGAAGTTAGAGAGAACCACAGGCAGGTTATGGATCATCCCATGCCTGTGGAAATGCTGTAGAGTGAGGAAATTGAAGTCAGAGAGAACCACAGGCAGGTTGTGGAACACTCCATGCCTGTGGTTCGACCAGAAAACGTTTTTTTATGCTGCATCTTCATTTCAGACGTTTTTATTGGGTTGTAATGGGGTTTTTAAGGGGATGTTACGTTTTATCTTTTTATAAGGCCAATAGGCATTTGTGTCATTGTATTATTATTCTCCTTACTCATAAATAAGAAACTCTCGAACTGCCCGTGGACGTAGGTCACATTGACTGAACCACGTAAATTGTGTGTCATATTTTTTCCCTTGATCTCTTTCTTTTGCATTTTGTCATAACAGATACTGTAATACTTTAATCCGTACTCTTAGTCTCCAACCACCAAATAGACAATAATTTTTTTAAAAAAATAGTTCCATCATAGTTCAGCCACCTTGTTTTGGTCATTATCGCAACATCCAACACTTAGCCATTTTAACCTTCACACCAACAACCAAAAACAATTCAAAAATTTAGGGTGTAAGCGGGTCTTGTTTGATCCGTGAACCCGATCAATCCAACCCAAACCAAACCGGAAATTGCGGGTTGGATTGGGTTCTCGGGTCGGGTCGGGTTGATTGAAAGGGAACCGAGCAGGATCGGTTCGGGTATCAGGTTTCATATTTTTGAAACCGATCTACCCGAGACCCGAATGTATAACAATACAGAGGGATTAATTTCACACTTTTTTCACTCAAATTCATTTCCTTTCTTGTGTGTGGCTATGTCTGTGCTTTAGCATTATCTTTCTCCCTTCAACAGTCACCTCAGTTTTCTTAGTTCCAGATCTAAGCGACCTTAAGCATTGTCTTTCCCTCATCTAGTTCTTCTACTCTTCGATTTGTTTTCTATTGCTCCCTCACCACATCTGCTGCCTTGCCCAGTTGCGATGTAATGCCTCCTTGCAATGCATTTTCTGGACCAAATCTGCTACCTTGCCAAGTCGCGACGTGCTTCTGTAGCAGATCCGCTGCCTCGCGCCATGATAGATGAACAAGATCTACTACCTTGCCAAGTCGCGACGTGCTTTCTGAAGCAGATATGCTTGTAGACAAGATCTGTTGCCTCCCCAGCTGTGACTCGTTGATGAACCAGATCAACCACCTCACACTAACGCGTACGTTGATGAACTAGATCGGCTACCTCGCACCGCCGCGACACGTTTTTTGCTGCCTCCACACACTGCGCCCTCACAGTGATGATTCATGCTTGCTGGTTCCTGTTGGTGTCTCTCCATGTTGAAATGTAAAAGGAACAATTTTTGCATTGTGTTGTTGTTTGTTTCCAATTTATTTTTCATAAATTTAACATTTTTTCTAAACTTTTAAAGCATTATTTTTAATCCAAACCCGATCACTCGACCCCATCCAACCCGTTAATATTCGAGTTGGTTCAGTTCGAGTTTCATGGTAAAAAAAGAGAATAATCCAACCCAACCCAACCCGAGGTTTTTTAATTGGTTTGGATTCGTAAACACATCTAACCCAACCTGACCCCGACCCGATTAAACCCTAGCCATCAAACTAGCCTTGTAACAAACACTTTCACACTTCAGACCCAGACATGATTCGATGAGTGTGTGATTCGAGTCAATTTCTCTTTTATTTCTTATTTTATTTCAAGTAAATTGTGTGTTTGGTAAAACTAGTTGAAACTGAAAAATTAGCTGAAAAACTAGTTGATTAATTAAAGTGTTTGGTAAAACTAGCTGAAAATGACAAAACGACATATAAGGACATCATTAATTATTAAATAATGATGGGTGGGGATTGTTGAGGGATAAACTTATAATAAATTTTCAGCTAGTAAATGAAAATAAAGTTTTTTTTTTAAATCTACCTCAAGTAACTTCTCAGGAAAAGCTAATAAGCTTGTAGCCACCTAAAAAAGCTATCTTACCAAACAATGATGAAATTGTTTTAACTACTAAGTTCAACATTTATCTAACTGAAATGTCTTACCAAACAGACTCGAAATTTTTATTTCGTACAATTAGACAAGCGTAGTCACTAGTCATTTGTGTTTTTGGAATGAAAGTTAGCTATAAAAACAAGGTAATTAAACAACTATAAATTAAGGGAGGGTGGTGTAACTTCTTAAACAAGAGAGGTGTAATAAGCGAAAACCTCGGAAGAAAGTTAACGTAATTTTCCCTGTTTCAATTAAAGTATATATACATAATTATCTTAAGTTCATAATCTTTGTTTTAAGACTGTGGGAAGTATCAAACTTTTTTCTTTTACATCTTAATAAACATAATTTCCCTAATATTATATTGGGTCAGTTTGGATAAACCTGAAAGAACTTGTAGGAGAAGAAAATATAATGAATCAAGAAGGTAATTTTTGCAACTCGACTTATCCAAAAACTCTTCTATTTAACTTCTCAATAAATAACTATTTTTTAACTTTTCAAATTTTATTCTTTTTATCTAAAAGTTTTTCTACATAACTGTATTCAAATTGGGCCATATATTAGCTTTGTGTTCATAATTTGAGGAACTTTTCCTCACAAACAATATTTAACTTGTCTGACTAAAACTGAAATTTGGTGGGGTTAGTTTTTCATTGTTTAGTTGATGCAGAGCATCTGAAAATTTTGTGTAAAGAAGAATTAATACTCCTTTTCTATTCGTATAATGGGCCAATTGATTTCTATTGCTATGTACATGTGACCAAAACCCTTTGTATTTATAATAGTTTCCACCGACCCAATATTGCTCTAATGTTTGTACTTTGTAGTGCACATATATATAAAATATATATGTTTGATAAACAGAAGGAGACGTATTCCACAAGGGATGGATTTCGTATGAATGGAAATGATTACAGGAAGATTCATTGAATCTTTAACTTTGCCAATTTTCTTGTATATATAATGGGAGTAGGATTTGAGCATTGGCCTTATTGCTGCCATGATGGTATAATGCAATTGTTTAATTCGCCAACTAAAACTTGTCACCCAATAAAACATTGGGAGAATGGAGGATTTGGTTATTTTCATAATGTTTATCGAATCTTTAAGGAATTATACCATATTATTTTTATAATTAGACCTTATAGCTAAATGGTATATATTAAATTAATTGATCAGCTTTCTATTTTCCTTTTTTTTCTTCTTTTTGGTTTTTTCCTCCATTATGCAACATAAAAGTATTTATTCCCATGTTAACATGTATGTCAACCTAAATACCCATTTACAAGAAAATTTTAATAAAAACTAACCGGAATGAATAGTTGAAAATGATATGTTATATACAAAGTAAAATGAATATATTTGGATCTTATACTTTTTTTATATCTTGAATTAAACTACAGTACAAAGTAAAACGAATATGGACATAATTGGGATACAAATATTATGCATTTTGAATCAAATTTTTTATTAAAGTAGGATGCGAAATGAATAAAATTCACTTCTTAAAGTATATTAAATAATTATGAAACTTTATAAAAGAAATGCATGTTACAAACGTGAAATGCATATGGGCATGGTAGATTAAATTCTCAGCATCTTGAATCAAATTGTTAATTAAAGCATGATAAATCTCATTCATTACTCATGTGCTGAAATGCTTAATTAGAGTGCAGAAGATAACTCATGATGCTTTTATATATGATATATTCATTTGAATAATTACTGTTATTAATACATTAATTTCCTGACTAATATTTTAGACATCTTGTAAAGGTGTTAAGAGTCTGTTTGGGTGGAATTTCTGCAGAAGTACTTCTAGCTGAAGAAAATAGCATGAATCAAATAAGTTAAATGCATTTAACTTCTTCGTAAGTTAAAATTAGTTACTTTTGGAGAAGTTAAATGGGAGAGCTTTTGAAGTAGGTGGTCTACAAAGACTAATTTTAACTTTTGGAGAATTTAAATGCATTTGACCTCTTTGATTCATGCTATTTTTTCACCTAGAAGTACTCTTGCAGAAGTTCCACCCAAACAGACTCTATTCTTTTATGAATTAAGCAGTGCACTTGCAAATATTTCAAGGTTATTTTGCTAGTAAGATGGTGTTCTAGTGTCACATCTTCATTATGTTGATGATACGATCATTATGAGATGTCTTTTCCTTGATCTTATTTTGGGTTACTTCTTTGGTGCAAATCCAAAAGGAATGAAGACTTGGTAGCCGTTATCCGAAAGGTGCAAATTAAAAAGACTTTTTAAGTGGAAGAGTTAGAATTGTCCAATTTGGTGGAAGACTTGTCTGTTGGTAAAAGGATACGATCACTTGTTGCACTAAAAGGTATACTCTATAACACGATTTATGGCTTTTGCATGGATTCTTAGAGGGTTTTGGATATATTTAAATTTTAAAAGTTCTCATCTTCCGCTGCATTTGACACTCCAAAACCCAACAATGGTATCAAAGCCACTTGCAATGCCATAAATTGGTTATTCACTACAAGAATTTTCGTTTTTAGTGACGGCTTTTTTGCGACGGCCTGGCCGTCGCGAATTGGTTTTTTTCTTTTGCAATTTTTTTTTTCGAAAAGTTACACATTAGCGACGGCTTGGCCGTCGCTAGTTGAAAAATTATCGACGGCGGAGCGACGGTGAAACCGTCACTAACTGAAAATTGTCGTTAGCGACGGCTCAGTTTCAAATTAGCGACGGAGAAAACATCGCTCATTGAAAAAACATACGAGCGACGGTTAGGCCGTCGCTAATGGCGTCGCTAGTGTGAAAAAATTTTGCGGGCGAAATTTAAAAATTAATTTGGAGCGACGATTTTTATTGACAGTCGTCGCTACGTCAGTTAAATATAGCGACGGTCTGGCCGTCATTAAAAGCCATGCAAAATTTCAGATTTATGCGCGACCGTCCCTTCTTTCTTCCCTTTCTTCTCTTCTCTTCTCTTCTCTTCTCTTCTCCGCCACGACCATGCCTTTAACTTCCCTCCACTCCTCCATCATTGTCCCTTAAGCTCTCTTTCTCCTTCAACCGCTCCCTCTCACTTAACCCTTCAATCTTATCGATTATTTTAGTGAAACAACCCACTATTTTTTGTAAAGAGGCATTGGAGGCCGGCCAACCACTAATTTGTCTCTGTATTGTATGAATTGTTTGTTAGTGGAGAGCTGAGCTCAATAGGTGAGACCCTATGAAGGGTACTGGTTGTGTGCTGGTAATATATATTTGTGCATGTGTTTGTATTGTATGAATTGTTTGTTAGTGGAGAGCTAAGCTCAATTGGTGAGACCCTATGAAGGGTGTTGATTGTGTGCCGATAATATATATTTGTGCATGTGTTTGTATTGTATGAATTGTTTGTTAGTGGAGAGCTGAGCTCAATAGGTGAGACCATATGAAGGGTGCTGGTTGTGTGTTGATATTATAAAATTGTGTTTGTGTTGTGATATGTGAAACTTTTATGCTGAAATTATATAATTTTTGAATTGTAGAGAAATGGATCGTAGATGGATGTATGATAGATTTGATTCTTCTAGGAGATTGAGTAATGAGTTTATTGAAGGGGTTTCGATATTTGTTAACAAGGCTATGAAACAACCTTCGTTTGTTTCTGATGGAGGGATTAGGTGTCCATGTGTGAAATGTAATTGTGAGAGTATTTTGAAACCTTCTTTAGTTAGACTTCATTTGTTGAAGTCTGGATTTAAACCAAACTACAGGGTATGGATTGACCACGGAGAAGTAGGGTCTAATAATGTTGAGTTGGAGTGACCAACAATGAAGTTAAATCATTAGCTTGGGGACCGAACTCTAAAGCAAAGTCATGGAACACATACCTAATAAATGGCTATAGATTTCAAACAAAGGATTGGTGTGATGGTAAAAGGACTACAAATTGTGGAGTGCATGTAAAAGGACTTACCGATGGCGGTGAAGATGGCTTTTACGGTATCATCCACCATATCTATAAATTAGAGTATCTTGGTTTGCCTAACTTGATTCCTATTTTCTATTGTGAATGGTTTGATCTAATCACAAACAGTGGCATGAGAGTTCAAGCACAATACAATATCGTAGAAATAAGGAAGAGTAGAAGGTATCATCGGTATGATCCATTTATTCTTGCACAAAAAGCAAGACAGGTCTATTATACCCCTTATCCAGAATTATGTAAGGACTTACGAGGTTGGATTTTGGCAATCACAACAAAACAAAGGGGTCATGTTGAGGTTGATGGGGTTGAGGAAGAAGTTCCTTATCAGGATGATAACACTTCAAATGTTTTACCAGTTGTAGACATTGAACAGTTGTCAGGCTTAGCTCAGAATCGATATGAACCAGTTATTCAACCTGAGACTTTAGGTGAAGATGATGAATCTGAGGATCATGGTGAAGATCAAGATGAAAATGATGATGAAGATGAGTGAGATGACAATGAAGATGAAGATGATGATGAAGATCAAGAAGATGAAAATGATGTATAATTAGATTAATATTATTATTATGTACTATTGTGTGAAGTTAATATTAATATTGATGTACTTTTCCGTGAAGTTAATATTAATGTGTACAAAAGTATCTAAATTTTACCATGAATTTTAATTACATTTTATAATCATAATTATCTAAATAATGATTTTTTTAAAAAAAAATATTGTGTAGCGACGGTCAAGCCGTCGCTAAGAAACCGACGCTAAATACTAAACGTTTAGCGACGGGCAGACTGTCTCTACATTATGCGCGTCGCTAATGTAAAATCTGACAACTTTGAATTTTACAAGCTTCAGGAGGAGAAGATCCATGCAACTCAACACAAGACTCCAAAGAAGAGAAAAGTCAGGCCAAAGGAGTCAGCAACATGGTCTAACTCTAGACACAAGACCAAATGGTTAGATTCAAGTCCCATCCACAATTGGTCCGAGGCAAGAATATGGGTAGGGTCACTGCCAAAAGGAATCAAGGGTACATCACAAAGGTTGGCCAAAGGATTCCAGTATCACCCACCTTGAAAGAACAGGCGTCAACCTATATGAAGTTAAACGAGCGCTTCCTGGGAGGCAACCCAGTGTTTTTATTTATTAATTTTTGCAGTTTTTGTTTTTCTATTTGTGTGTTTTAGTTAGTTTATTTCTTCGTTTAGTTTAGAAAATGTTAGGAAGTGGATTGATTAAGATGTGAAAAAGAAAGATGAACACTTTGAATTGGGGAGTAGCAAAAAATTTGATGAATTAATTAAAATTGCATTCTGTTTTCTGCGCTCCACTTGTGCTCAGTGCAGGTGAAGCGCAGAAATGCAATTTCAATTCTGTTTTTTGTGCTTCACCTGCGCTCAGCGCAGGTGAAGCGTAACCTCTCGCTCCTGAGCTAACTGAAACACGCGCTCCACCTGCGCTGAGCACAAGTGGAGCGCAAATGCCTGCTCCAGCTTAAATTCAAAATCTGGAGCAGGGGAAGGTCATTCTAACCATTTCCCCTGTTTGCTCAGAGCAATCCCTGCAATTATTTTCCTTTCATCTTCACTTTTTCACACAAAAGCCTCTTCCTTTCCTTTTTCTTTTGTTATTACGGGTATGTTTTCTTATTTTTGAGTTGTTTTTACCGATTGAAATCCTTATTTCCTCCGTTTTCTTTTTTAATAGAACCTTAGGGTAGTAAACTTAGGCTCTTAAGGTTACATGTTTATGGAACCTTTGTGTAACATATGTGATGTGGTTAAGAAGTTTAAATGTTGATTGTTATTATGCTCAGTAAGTTTTGCAAGTTATTATAGTTTGTAATATTGATGCTCTGTTTTTTTATCTGCTATTGCATGAATAACTTTGCATTGATACATATCTGACTATATTTGTTATCTGAGTTTCATATCATTTACCAAGTAAATGCCCTTTTTTATTTTGATGGTGTCATTAAAGAACATGCTTTAAATTAATCATTTGGTCTATAAATTTGCATGTTCTTGAAAATGTTGATAGAATTGGTATTTGGTAATATGGTAGTTGTAATTAATCAACAAAATTGGTGATTGTTGGTATGTTCATTGATGTTCATAAAGTTGTAATGATTGGGAGTGTTGGTATTCTGCTGCTAACAATTTCATGAAATCTGAATTCATTCCTTCTGAACCAATGAACATCCATGTTTGATTGAGCCTATCAATGCATGATAAATGATTGCTCTGTTTTGAATTTAAATTAGTTCTAATGAAAATTACCCTCATGAACTGAGAACAATTAATATTATTGATCATTGAACTAAGAAATTATGTTTACATGCATTGAATTGATTTTCGTAATATTCAAATTTTTGCAGATGGTTCGCACCAAGATCACTGATGCTGTCGGTGCTTCCAGGAGAGGTAAAAAAGGAAAGAGGGAACGCGATGTTCCCAACTATGATCCAATGAAGTTCAGAAGTTCCAGAGCTGCTGAGGCGCACAGTTCCCTCTTGAACTGTAACTTCATCAAGGAGCGGCCAGTTTCACTCCAACCTGAGGAGTTTGAGGAATTCAACAATGAGATCAACATGAGGCGTTGGAGGCGGGTAGCTGAGCCTATCAGACATTTTGACCCGGAGCTGGTCCGGGAATTCTACGCCAACACCATAGGAGAACCTGGAGGTCATGTTGAAATGAGCTTTTATGTGAGGGCCGATGGGTGACCTTCGATCGCGATGCGATCAATGATTTTTTAGGTCGCCATGGTCCTGATGATCTGGATCACATGGTCTGCCAATATCATCAGTCGCTATAGGATATTGGTATATATGGTAATGATGATCTCGACAGACGGACAACCGAGTACTTGTGTTTACCAGGGCGTACCTATGATGTCAACGCCTATAGTCAGGCTGCCAGGATTTTCAGGAAGGACCTGAAGAGCATTTCTCAGATGTGGACGGTCCTAGTGTTGGCTAACATCAAGCCAACCAACCATGTGCCAGAAATTATTATTGAGATGACACATTTCATCTATTGTGTCTTGACTGGCCAGGATATCGATATCGCCAACGTGATATCTCACAAGATATCCCAGACAGTGACAGTTATGGAGCGTCGCAATGCACGTTCCAGGATCAGTTTAGGATTCCCTGCGCTTATCACTGCTCTATGCCGATCTGAGGGTGTTGAGGTACACCCCACTGAGCCTATCAAGACCCCTATGAATAGGGGACATTGAGGCCAACTGCATTCCAGAGGAGGAGTTCGACCCACCTCCAGAGCCAGAGCAGCCACCACTAGCTGATGGACCTTACCCCTTTTGGTTGGAGCATCTGTTCCGTCATAACTCCACAATCCACATAGGATTGGTTCACCTCCAGGACTACTTATACCAAACTCGACTGGACCCCTACCCAGGCATGTTACCAGACCAGTATCAGACTTATTTGCAGTGGCCTGGGGACAGGCCTATTATTCTGGGAGGAGGAGGAGTAGCAGCTGGTGATGGAGATGGACAGGACGAGGAGATCCGGGACATGGAGGATGAGGATTGATCTCAGTGTTTTTCTTTTCTTTTTCATTTCATTTTCTCTTTTCTTTTAATTTTCTTTTATTTCTTTTCTTTGCATTTGATCTGTACTGTATTTATCATACCACTCAAACATCATTACTATGCAGTATGGATTTTTATGATAATTTTTTTTGTTGTTTTTGTTATTTTAGTAATTTAGGATTTTTTTTTAGGATTTAGGAAATAGGGATTTAAAGGAATTCAATTTCAAATCTTAAAACTAGGCAGCCTAACCAACTAAACTAGGAAAGAAAAAGGAATTTTGTGATTGAATCCATAATCAGTTAGGATTAGGATATTGTGCAAGAGAATGTACCAAGGTAGTTAATTAATTTCAATGGTGACTTTATCAAGGAAAATTAGCCAAAAAGTCGGTGAGTTGTGAGACTAAACACTTTGAGAGTTTTCACCGTTGCTTGTCAACTGTTATTGTTTGAGTTTTTGGATTTTATTCTGTACATGAAAAACATGGAAGTGATTAAGGCAACTTGTATTTATGAAATAATTGCTCAGTGCCAAAAAGCCAACCCATGAAAAAAATTTCAATTTTTTTTAACCCATTTGAGCTTTAATATTTCTTTCCTTGTGCAACCCAGCCAGATTAATGTCTATATCTTATCCCTTACACACTTGGGATAGAGAGCATAGGTGCAATTCTGATAGAATGGGTGATTGGTTGGTTATCTGAAAAGTGCAAAATGCAGGCACAAGCAAGCAAGGAATTCACTCCTTCAAGAATATAAATAAATTGAATTGAATAAAGAAGGGAGTGAGTTACCAAACTAAAAGAGGCCAACTGAATGATACAAGTCAAGAATGTAATGGAGAATTGAGAGAGAGTTTGAGAAATGGTGAAACCGCAAATATGTTCTCTATTCTAGTGTTTCTTTGAATATCAAGAAAAACCATGATTTCTTGATAGCCAAGCCTTATTACAACCTGAAAAAGACCTTTTGATCCATGTTGACCATGTGCATGATTATTAACTGGAAACGACTATCAATTTTAGTTGTTCAACCGCAGTGAAAAATTTGAGAGAAACACTTACCCGTGAGAATGAGAGAAAATTCCTTGATTTATCACTTATTGTTTTGATTATTGCTTTTGAAAAAGTTTGAATGTATTTTTATCCTGTTCTGATTGAGTATTGGAAACACCACTTAATTCGGATTATCAATCTAAAATTTGGAAAGTGACGGCTGCCTAGCAAGAGATGATGAAATTATTTCCTTATTAGTGAGAACCATGAATGGAGATTGAATTTATTTGACTGCAGAAGGTTCTCTTGCTTGAGGACAAGCAAGAAGCTAAGTTGGGGGGGAATTTGATAAGTGTTAAAATAATATAAATTTTCTATATAATTATAGCACTTATTAAGGGCAAAATGTGGAAATTCTACCCCAATTTATCTCTTTTTAGTTTAAAATTCAGTTCTTGTGATTATTTAATTAAAAATTGAATTTGATGCTATTTTGATAAAGATTCTGTTGATTTTTGCAGATAAAATGTTAAATTCAAATACAGGATTGAGATAGCAGCAGATAAGGATAGGAACAACACAAGATAAGCTCAAAAAGAGGAAAATCAGGAAAGCAGATACGGAGATCTGCGCTCCACCTGCGCTGAGCGCAAGTGGAGCGCAGAAATGAAGATTCAACATTGTTTCCTGCGCTTCACCTGCACTGAGCGCAAGTGATGAAACGCAGAATTAGAATTTCAACACTGTTTCCTGCGCTTCATCTGCGTTGAGCGTAGATCTGAGCACAGGAACACAGAAACCTAATTTCTTATGGGCCAAAGCAAGGTTTCAACGGGCTTTCCAAAGTTCTATTTAAAGGACCTTTAGCAGTCATTGAAGGGGGAGACGACAAAGCAGATCTGGAGCTAGAGAAGAGTGTGACAGTCTTTAGCTTAAGACTAAGACTCAGTATCCTTAGGTTTTAATGATTAACAAATAAGATCATATATAAACAGGTTCTACTAAGAAAGGTATTGTTTTGTAGATTGTATTTCAGGATGTAATAATCATCTGAAGCCTAGAAGACAGCAAAGGAAGAGGAAATCCAAAAGATAGATGAAGCAAATCTGAGCAACAACAAACCGAAGAAGCTATGGTAGATTATCTGCAGAAAAGCACAAAAAGTGAAGAGAAGAGGAATCTCAACTATTTGAAGACAAGCTTGCGTCTGAAGAATGACTATCATCTGAAGACTTGAAGACAAACTGAAGATTTGACTCCGTCTGAAGGATGACTATCATCTGAAAACTTGAAAACAAAAAATGAAGACTTGACTATCGTCTGAAGACTAGAAGACAAACCAAAGACTTGACTCCGTCTGAAGAATAACTATCATCTGAAGAATTAAAGTTGATCTGAAGCACTCTGTGTATCTGAAGGTTGAACGTGTCAGAATCAAGGATTGACCTCTTGAAGACGTTGTTAAGTGTGAAGAACACTCTTCCCAATGAATTACTCATTTTAGCACAAAAGTCAGATATGCCTTTCTACCTCGTTCAAGAGTTTTGCACAAATAAGGAAACTCTGCAACTACTGCTGCACCTGCAACGAAAAAGCATTGCGTGCGCAGACCTACTGCATCTACTGCAGCCTAGGACGTATCAGAAGACTGAACAAGAAATTGACAAAAGCTATCTGGACCATGTATACTCATTTCAAGTAATCATCTCTAATAGGAAGAGACAAAGAAGAACAGAGCTGTGATCATCTGAAGAAAAGAAGAAGTAATTTTTGCTAGAAGAAAGGAACTTGCTGAAAGTATCCTTAGTGTGAAGAACTAAGAAATTCTTGAAACAATCATCTGAGATAAGCATATGTTGAAGCTGATGACATCAATTTTAAACAATGCAACCATTTGAAAGGTCACTAATCGTCTGAAAGTATGTGAAGATACCTTCTGAACACATACTCTCTGAACAAGATGATGAGATATATCAGACTATCTAAAGACATGAAGACTTTCAAATCTGACTACGTGGACAAATCTCAAACTACGGGAAGTCTCAACAAAGGCAAAGACCATATGTTCAACAGCTAGAATATTATTCAAATATTCTAAGAGAGAAAAAGGAGAAAACGTTAGAAGCTCAGAAGCTAAGCACAAATGAAGATAACACAAATTGAGCAAAAGGACAAATCTAACAGATATCTCCTCACACTCAAGAAAAGTGAAAGAACAAGAAGATGCAGAGAGAGAAAAGAAGTATCTACCTATTAAAGGAAAATCTCTCAAGGTTAAAGAACTCATCTAAAAAGTGTGTCAGAGCTAAGCTATCTGCACACCTATTCTGCTTAAGAAGAAGCAACCGTTTAAGAAGTTATTTCACAACGGCTATTTGAGCCAAATCACTTATTCTCAATGGTAACCAAACAATCTTCAACGACTATATTTTATCAGAACATATAAATAGCCTCAAGAAAGAATTTGAAGATGTCGGACAGTCGACCAAATTTCTCAGCTACACATCCACAACATGTCGACCAAAAGGGGTAAAATTGAAGCTCAAGGCTGAAAATATACCCAAGAAAGAATCAGCTATATATCAAATCCAATATCCTATCAAGCCATCTTTCAAAAGAAGTTATCCATCATACAAAGATGAATTTAAGCTTATTGTAATTCAAACACTTGTATCTCTGTTGTTTCCTTGTACTTAGAATTCATTTCATGTATCCTGAGTTAGACTCAGTAATCCCTTTATACAAGAAGAATATGAGTTTATTTTTCTTAGAAACTTAAACTTAGTTTATGTTGTGAACACTATATGTGTCTGAGAGCCTGGAGAGGCTTGGTGGAAGAAAGAATACTTATTGTTAAGCCTGAAGAGGCTATGGTAAAAGAATACTTATTGTTGAGCCTGGAGAGGCTTGTCTAAAATAATGCTGCATAAGTTGCCTGGAGAGGCAGTTGAAAACAAAGGAATACTTGTTATTAAGCCTGAAGAGGCTATGGTAAAAGAATACTTGTTGTTGAGCCTGGAGAGGCTTGTCTGTAAAATAATACTGTATAAGTTGCCTGGAGAGGCAGTTGAAAACAAATGAATACTTGTTGTTAAACCAGAAGAGGCTATGGTAAAAGAATACTTGTTGTTGAGCCTGAAGAGGCTTGTCTGTAAAATAATACTGCATATGTTGCCTGGAGAGGCAATTGAAAATAAAGGAATACTTGTTGTTAAGCCTGGAGAGGCTGTGGTAAAAGAATACTTGTATCTGTGTTCAGATAGTTGAAAATCCAGTGGTGGTTTGCCCTGGGACTGGATGTAGCTCACTGGGTTGGTGAGTGAACCAGGATAAATTTGTGGCTAAGTCTTCTTTCCCTTAATCTCTGTCATTTCAGTTTATTTATCAGTTATTTTGAAAGTTGTTTTAAACATCAAAACTTATCTTTAAACCAACGTATTTTTAAAACTGTACTTGCATATGAAATCAGTTCAGAAGGTACAGATGAACTTGAGATGATCCCTATCGTCTTAAGTATTTCAGAAACTGATCTTTAAAGATCCTCTGAAATAACCTTCTGAAGTGTTTCAGGTTTTTCTCAAATAACTCAATTTTTAAATCAGAAGCTAAATTACTTGTATGTCAATATCAACTATTTTTAAACTTCTTGTTGTGTCCTTGATGTTTAATAAAATCCTTTTTTAAACAAAGTTCTGATAAACATCTTTTTATCCTTTGAAGTGATCTTAGAAATTGTAACAGCTTTATCATCCTTATCATATCATTGAAAAACTTATTTTCTTATCTTCCGCAAATCTCTGATAACTTTAATTATCTTTCAATTAAGTTTTTCATAACAATTTATCTTAATTCATTTGATGTTTTAAATGGTTTCTAAAATTAAACTTAAGTCTTTAAAACACTATTCAACCCCCCTTCTAGTGTTTCCCGTGGTTGTAACAGTTGGTATCAGAGCTCACCTTCGGGTTGAGCATCTAACCAATGCAGAAGGAGTAGATCCTCAGAAGATGGAAACTTCACCAAGCTGAAGCAACTCTGAGAACAAATGATCAAATGTGTTTGATAAAAGAAGGAAAGTACGCTCATTCCAAATCACTCACTGGTAACATTTTTCCTATCTTAATCTGAATATAATTATTTGATATATTTGAAACCAATTTTAAAATTGCTTATAGTTTCTGCTGCATGCGAAATAGATTTGCTAATAATTGCTTATGTGATATGTGTTTAATTGCTGAAAATAATTTATCAGTTTATTTTTCTTCCTTCATATGTTAAGAAGTTGAAAAGTATTTAATAAAAAACTCAAAAGTTTTAATAAAAAACATGATACGACGCTATGTGAATTAATGGATCATCAACCGGTTCCTCATAATTGGCACGATGCACAACTCTCCATGTCTGCTCAGTGCATGAAACCGTGATCATAAATATGCATCAAGCATGCTCCTTTGGCTATATATATAAGGATTGGAAGATCATCATGTGAACTACACTTCAATCAATCCTTCCTCAAGAGCTAAAGTCTACCTTCTCCAAGTCCTTTAATCTCTTAGTTCAATCGTACTCAAATAACCAACATGTCTGCTTCTTCAAGTGACTCAAACCCTTCATTGATTGACGAGAGAATCATCCTCTCAAAGATGGTTCGTCTCTCTGACTTCGACGAGGCTGGTCACAAAATCTCTGAGTACTTTGACGCAGCCGGCTGGACTCCCTTCTTCAACAACATCTCCTCCCCATGGCACGAGGAAAGTGTTCTAGAATTCTGGAACAACTCCGAGGTAGTGTCTGAACCTGGTCGTACTGGAATTAAGACGACAGTGCAAGGAAGAACTCTATTTGTTAACACCAATTTGTTGGCTGAAGTGATTGGTGTTCCTGCAAGAGGGGACAACTTCTTTGAGAGATGGGAATCACTGAACGGTGGAACAGTTGTCTATGATGAACAATTGTTTGGTAGAAGACGCCTTGCTCCTTATAAGCATTCTCAACTTCTGGATATCCCCAGAATTCTCCTTGTTGTGCTGAACTGCTGCATACTTCCAAAAGGAAGCAATAACTTGGTGATCAGTCAGCTAGAAAGGTTTGTGCTGGGTCATCTGCTGATGAAGAGGAGAATCAGTCTTCCTTTTGTTCTGCTGTATCAGATGATGTTCAAGCAAGCATTGGGCAATGAGAACCTCTATCCCCACAACACCCTGATTATGAAAATATTAATGCACAAGGGCTTTCCTATGGATAGTCTCTTTGATCAACCGCCTCCTTACTTCTTCACTCCGGGAATGTATGCTCAGTTAGACCGGACCTTATCTGAACAAGATGAAGCTCCAGAAAACCAGGTGGCTATCCCGTCTCTCTTTGCATCCCAAGCCAAAGAGAAAAGAGTTTCAGTTCATCTGAGCGCTCATGGAAGGTCAAGGATGGTGTTGGGTGCATATCATCTAAAAAGGGTGCACAAGAGGGTGAAACGGCTTGAAAAGAGGCTGAAGGTAACTGAGAAGGAGTTACAGAAGCTGTATTCAGAAAAGGAGATTTCCAATGCCAATGAGGACCCATCTGCTGATAATCATTGATTTTTTAAAGTGCCATGTTGTAATCTTATTGTAAATTAATAAAATATAAACTTTTACAACAATTTCCTTACTAGTTTTCCCTTAACTGTGTTATTTTATATTCTTGCGCTGTCTATATTATCTGTATGTTCGTTTAAATGTGTTGTTCATATTATGATAATATTCCTCATAAATAAAAATAATTAACTTGCTGAAGTATGGTAAAATTAAAATTATTAACTTAAGATATTTCCTGATGATTAACAAATTTAATTAAGTAAAATTAGATGCTGCTGAAAGGTATTTTTAGTTTGTGTATGTTTCAGCAAAACAGATTTTAAAGATAATCATAAGATGAAGATGGAACATCAGAAGGCAATACCGTCTGAAAGGGTAGATCAAGACAACATTGTCTGAAAGGATGGCTAGTGCGATATCATCCCCATTCTCTGAACCTATTCAGAAAGTTTTCAATAAACTTACTGAAATTGTGGGTCAGAAATGTTAAGGTACTTGATACTCTATGCACTAAGCCTACCTCAACTCTTGAGAAGACAATTCTGACTTAGTACTATCCCTATTCTCTGAACCTGTTCAGAAAGTTTTCAATGAACTTACTGAAATTGTGGGTCAGGAATGCTGAGGTGATTGATACTCAAGCCATTGAAGTCTATCTCAATTCTTGAGGATCAGATAATGATGATTGCTGCTTATGAAGAAGAAACGCCTAAAGCAAGAAGATCAAAGATCAACAACAAGTTATCTCAGAAGATGGATAGGAGAAAACTGTCTTTGAAGAACAAAGTGGAGTCTCAGCAGATAAGTTCTTCAACTTAAGTTTTTTTTTAAGGCTTAGGCTCATGATTTCGTAAAAATAACTGCCTCGGTTTGATATTTTGTATGCATGAATTTCTTAGCATCAAATTTTTTATCATGTATTTATGCCCTCATGTTTGCAAATAATTCATCTTTAAAATGGACAGTTATTATAATAATAACTGATGCTTTGAAAAGTCACAATTGCCAAAAGTGTTTGAAAATTGTAAACATTGATGGCTTTTCACCTGTCTGCTACACGATGCACGTTCTCCAATATCGACTCTGCATGTACCATCTTTAAAGGCTATGTGAGTCCATCTCATCCTATAAATTCATAACGGAAGAAGCAGTTCAAACATCATCAATCCCTCTACAATTTCTCATCCGTCTCTCTCAAGCTCTTAACTCATCTCAAAATCCCCAGAAGATTCATTTCTTCTTTTTCTTCCCTAAAAATGGCATCCTCTACTCTCATCTTCCAAACTCAAGTGTTAGACTTCAAAAGCCTTGCCAAAGAAGGATATTTTCTTGCTGATACATTTGAAAGCGCTGGGTGGTCACCCTTCTTTGAAGCTGTGGACTGCAAATGGCATGAAGAAAGTGTTAGAAACTTCTGGAGCACCATGAAAGTAGTAGATGAAGAAAGGATCATCTTTGTGAAGGCCCAAGTGATGGGTCATGAGATTTTGGTAAACACTGACATCCTAGGAAAGGCTCTTGGAATTAAGAGCGAAGGAGAAAAGTTCTCTTCCATCTGGGAAGCTCATAATGGCGGTGCAGGACGACTAAACTTGCTGATCCATGGGATGGAAGACACTTCCAAGGTTCTGTTCAAAATCATAAAATACTACGTGTTTCCAAGAGGAGGAGATAACCATTTCTCCAATGTAGAGAGGTTCTGTGTCATCAACCTTCTGCAAAGAAGGAAGATAAACCTGCCTTGGATCATTTTGTACGGAATGATTAGAAGAGAACAGGAGAATGCCGATATCCTTCCCTTCAACACCATTATCAAGAAGCTTCTCTAGTATCACAGGGTTCACATCGAACACCTCTACGACCACAGGCATCCCAGCATCTTCAAGGTCAATGGTCAACCTGAAAGAAGACCAGCCCTGAAAGACCCTGAGGTGAAGAGGCTAAAGGTGGAGAACACCTTGCTACGCCAGAAGCTAGAGAAGACTCAGAGGCGTCTACTGAAGTTGAGAGAAGAAGTTAGGATTGAAGAAGAAGATGCAGCCAGTTGAAGCCAATCTTCCAGTTAATCCTTATCAAAATTGTTCAAAATTTTCTTTCTCTCATAATGTTCTTAAAATTTTAAATAATATAAAGATCTTTTAGTAATCTCTATTCTGTACATCTTAAAATCAGCTGCTTCAGTCTGAAGTGATATTCTTCTTAAAATCCGATCATATTGACAATGCATTAATCTTGTTATCTGTTAAAAGCTGCTTACCCAATTAAACATTTTTAATTAATGACAAAAGGGGGAGAAATATATAACTAACAAAATATCTTAAGTCAAGAAAGGGCGAGAAATATATAACTAACAAAATAACAAAGTTAAAAGAAGAAAGACATAGTCTGAAAAAGTTCAAGATAAAAGAAATATAAAAGAACATAACAGAAAGACAAAAGCAATATAACTACACTTTAGTCTGAGAAGAAAACATAATCAAAAGGGGAGAAATAAGTAAAGAAAAAAGTTTTTCTCAGGGGGAGTAATATAGACAGGGGGAGCAAACTAAATCATGTATCATCTTTCATTTCATTTCCTTTATACATTTTTGTTAGATATATATATATATATATATATATATCTTATTTGTCATCATTAAAAAGGGGGAGAATGTTGAGTCTCAGAATTAATTTGAGTATTCAAATTAAGCTTAAGACTCAGTATCCTTAGGTTTTAATGATTAACAAATAAGATCATATATAAACAGGTTCTACTAAGAAAGGTATTGTTTTGTAGATTGTATTTCAGGATGTAGTAATCATCTGAAGCCTAGAAGACAACAAAGGAAGAGGAAATCCAAAAGATAGATGAAGCAAATCTGAGCAACAACAAACCGAAGAAGCTATGGTAGATTATCTGCAGAAAAGCACAGAAAGTGAAGAGAAGAGAAATCTCAACTATCTGAAGACAAGCTTGCGTCTGAAGGATGACTATCATCTGAAAACTTGAAAACAAAAAATGAAGACTTGACTATCGTCTAAAGACTAGAAGACAAACCAAAGACTTGACTCCGTCTGAAGAATAACTATCATATGAAGAATTAAAGTTGATCTGAAGCACTTTGTGTATCTGAAGGTTGAACGTGTCAGAATCAAGGATTGACCTCTTGAAGACGTTGCTAAGTGTGAAGAACACTCTTCCCAATGAATTACTCATTTTAGCACAAAAGTCAGATATGCCTTTCTACCTCGTTCAAGAGTTTTGCACAAATAAGGAAACTCTGCAACTACTGCTGCACCTGCAACGAAAAAGCATTGCGTGCGCAGACCTACTGCACCTACTGCTGCCCAGGACGTATCAGAAGACTGAACAAGAAATTGACAAAAGCTATCTAGACCAAGTATACTAATTTCAAGTAATCATCTCCAATAGGAAGAGACAAAGAAGAACAGAGCTGTGATCATCTGAAGAAAAGAAGAAGTAATTTTTGCTAGAAGAAAGGAACTTGCTGAAAGTATCCTTAGTGTGAAGAACTAAGAAATGCTTGAAACAATCATCTGAGATAAGCATATGTTGAAGCTGATGACATCAAGTTTAAGCAATGCAACCATTTGAAAGCTCATTAATCGTCTGAAAGTATGTGAAGATTAAAACCTTCTGAACACATACTCTCTGAACAAGATGATGAGATATATCAGACTATCTGAAGACATGAAGACTTTCAAATATGCCTACGTGGACAAATCTCAAACTACGGGAAGTCTCAACAAAGGCAAAGACCATATGTTCAACAACTAGAATATTATTCAAATATTCTTAAGAGAGAAAAAGGAGAAAACGTCAGAAGCTTAGAAGCTAAGCAAAAATGAAGGTAGCACAAATTGAGCAAAAGGACAAATCTAACGGATATCTCCTCACGCTCAAGAAAGGTGAAAGAACAAGAAGATGCAGAGAGAGAAAAGAAGTATCTACCTGTTAAAGGAAAATCTCTCAAGGTTAAAGAACTCATCTAAAAAGTGTGTCAGAGCTAAGCTATCTGCACACCTATTCTGCTTAAGAAGAAGCAACTATTTAAGAAGTTATTTCACAATGGCTATTTGAGTCAAATTACTTCTTCTCAACGGTAACCAAACAATCTTCAATGGCTATATTGTACCAGAACATATAAATAGCCTCAAGAAAGAATTTGAAGATGTCGGACAGTCGACCAAATTTCTCAGCTACACATCCACAAGATGTCAACCAAAAAGGGTAACATTGAAGCTCAAGGCTGAAAATATACCCAAGAAAGAATCGGCTATATATCAAATCCAATATCCTATCAAGCCATCTTTCAAAAGAAGTTATCCATCATACAAAGATGAATTTAAGCTTATTGTAATTCAAACACTTGTATCTCTGTTGTTTCCTTGTACTTAGAATTCATTTCATGTATCCTGAGTTAGACTCAGTAATCCCTTTGTACAAGAAGAATATGAGTTTATGTTTCTTAGAAACTTAAACTTAGTTTATGTTGTGAACACTATATGTGTCTGAGAGCCTGGAGAGGCTTGGTGGAAGAAAGAATACTTATTGTTAAGCCTGAAGAGGCTATGGTAAAAGAATACTTGTTGTTGAGCTTGGAGAGGCTTGTCTGTAAAATAATACTGCATAAGTTGTCTGGAGAGGCAGTTGAAAACAAAGGAATACTTGTTGTTAAGCCTGAAGAGGCTATGGTAAAAGAATACTTGTTGTTGAGCCTGGAGAGGCTTGTCTGTAATATAATACTGTATAAGTTGCCTGGAGAGGCAGTTGAAAACAAATGAATACTTGTTGTTAAACCAGAAGAGGCTATGTTAAAAGAATACTTGTTGTTGAGCCTGGAGGGGCTTGTCTGTAAAATAATACTGCATATGTTGCCTGGAGAGGCAATTGAAAACAAAGGAATACTTGTTAAGCCTGCAGAGGCTGTGGTAAAAGAATACTTGTATCTGTGTTCAGATAGTGGAAAATCCAGTGGTGGTTTGCCCTGGGACTGGATGTAGCTCACTGGGTTGGTGAGTGAACCAGGATAAATTCATGGCTAAGTCTTCTTTCCCTTAATCTCTGTCAATTCAGTTTATTTATCAGTTATTTTGAAAGTTGTTTTAAACATTAAAATTTATCTTTAAATCAACGTATTTTTAAAACTGTACTTGCGTCTGAAATCAATTCAGAAGGTACAGATGAACTTGAGATGATCCCTATCGTCTTAAGTATTTCAGAAACTGATCTTCAAAGATCCTCTGAAATAACCTTCTGAAGTGTTTCAGGTTTTTCACAAATAACTCAGTTTGTAAATCAGAAGCTAAATTACTTGTATGTCAATATCAACTATTTTTAAACTTCTTGTTGTGTCCTTGATGTTTAATAAAATCCTTTTTTAAACAAAATTCTGATAAACATCTTTTTATCCTCTCAAGTGATCTTAGAAATTGTAACAGCTTTATCATCCTTATCATATCATTGAAAAACTTATTTTCTTATCTTTCGAAAATCTCTGATAACTTTAATTATCTTTCAATTAAGTTTTTCATAATAATTTATCTTAATTTATTTGATGTTTTAAATGGTTTCTAAAATTAAACTTAAGTCTTTAAAACACTATTCAACCCCCCTTTCTAGTGTTTCCTGTGGTTCTAACAACTATTATATTGATGTGATATTGGTACGCTTTCCAAGATCTCAACAGTAAGTTCAGCCAAGTGTGGAGGAATTGGGAATGCGGTGGAAAGAGAGGTATGGATTTTCCACTTACCCATCTCGGACCTGTCCAAAAGTCCCAATATTTCATCGTCAGAATCTGAGGATGATGAAACTAGATGGGAATAAAACCAGACCACCCCAGTAAACCTAGCGGTCTCTACCTCAGGAATTTCCTGACCTAAGCTGATCAAAAACGCTCTTTTTAGAACTTTGATTTGTTCAAGCTTCGCAATCTCTATTTAGTTGCTATGGGGTCCTACTAGCTCCCGACTTGCAACAATATGTTCAGAAATGGGATTAGTGATAAATCCACATTAGTAGTAGATTTATAGGTTAATTGTAGGTAGCTTTTAGTTGTTTTTACTTTTAATTTTGTGAAATTGTAGTTAAAATTGTATATAATTGAATTTGTTTGTTGTTTTAGGTGATTATAGTAAATAGTAGTAAATTTATTCTAACTTGTCTTTGATTTGGTGTTTTATAGGAATTGTATGGAAAAGAAGCAATTTGAAGATCCTTGTGGGGGACAAAACAATAAGTTTTGGAACATTTGAGAAGCCAAAGATGAAGATTGCTCTCTGCCTTATTTGCGAGAAGATATATCTTGAGTTGTGAGGACAAGGTCTGCACTGAATGACAAAAAGCTCTCTGCCACAATCGTGTGGGACCACGCCAGCCTATCTGTAAGGACACAATGGAGACAGAACCTATTATTACATTTTGGATGATGCGCGTGAGGACACCAAAGTTGTAGTGTTGCCACACGAAACTGACAGAAACCATATAAATAGTTTTGTTCAGATTTTTAGTTAGTTAGTTACTCATTTTTAGGACTTTTCAGTTTTGTAACCGAATTTTCTCTCATTTTCTCTCCTCCTCCTGAAGATCCAAACCAAGGTGGAAGCTAGGGTTCAGATCAAATGGAGTTGTTCATTGAGTTTGCATTTCTTCTCTCTCTTCTTTTCCCCATTGTAATGAGTTTCTTAACTCCTTAGGTTAGGATTTCAGGAATTTTGATTCAAACTCCATGTGAATTTCGTTCTTGATTTCTGTAACATCCCAAATTTTATTAAATAAAATAAAATTTATAAGAGTAGGAGAAATAAATAAATAATATTAATATTAATTAAACCATTTAATGAGTAAGAGTTATTTAATAAATATTAATAATAATAGAATTAGAATATTTATTGAGGAGAGTTATTTAATAAGAGATAATAAATAAATAATAAGAATAATAAATATAATAAGTGGGTTGAAAGTGGGCCTAGCCCAATTAAGTATGTATTTAAGGAGGGGTTCTCAGTTCACCCTAATCCTTATTCGTATAATCCTCAAAGAGCGAAAGGCCAAGGAGGGGAGAAACCAAGTCTCAAGAGGAGGTTGCTGAGGAGTAATCGTCAAGAACCAAGAAAGAGTCTTCGATCTCTACTACAAGGTAACGGGGGGAGTAGGGTGTTCCTCATATGTGCATGTAGGGAGTGTTTGGTAGTGGTGAGCAACCATAAGACCCATCTAAGGATTTAAAGTTGATTGATTTTCTGTTGATGTTGATTATTGATGATGAATACTGTGAATTGATGATTGTTGTGCAATCTTGGATGAATCTTGAATTGATTGAATGTGATAATATGAATAGAGAAGAGAGAGTTGAGAGGGGTTTGATGAATTGGGGTTTTAATGTGGAAAACCTTGAAAACGTGTTAAAGAATGATATTCTAGTTGAAATTGATGAGTAAAAACGTGTATAAATGTTGTTTTGATGAAAAAGAATGATTAAAGGTTGAATTGAGATGATTAGAAGTGGTTGAGATCACAAGAATTGCGATCTGGGTCGCGTGTAATCGATTACCAGGGGTGGTAATCGATTACCAGAGTATTCTGGGCAGCGTTGAGTGAGTTTGGGTTGCTGGTAATCGATTACAAGGGGTCTGCAATCGATTACCAGAGAGTTGAGTTGCTGGTAATCGATTACAGAGGTGTGGTAATCGATTACCAGAATTTGACAGCTTTCTCACCTGAGAAAGAATGCGTCTGTTAAGGGTGCAAATGAACTCGAATACTATCATATAATATATCAAACTGAAGCCCCGGATCTTAACTTTTTAATAGAATTGGAATCACTTTAATTGGACAACTAGAACTCTAGATATTTCCGAATTAGTGAACCAAGGTCATTAAGCTTAAAGCGTGAAGACTCCAAAATTGAGTAACGGTCTCTGGTAATTGATTACAGTTGTGTGGTAATTGATTACCGGGTTATATTGTGTATGAGAATGTTGTTTATATGATGATTGATGATGTTGTTGATTAATGTGGTGATGATAATATATGATGTTGTTGATGATGATAGTGTATGTCACTTGATGATGATGATGTTAATGATGTATGATGATGATGTTGATGATGATAGTGTATGTCACTTTATGATAATGATGTTGATGATGATAGTGTATGTCACTTTATGATAATGATGTTGATGATGATAGTGTATGTCACTTGATTAAAAAGATGATGTTTAATGATGAGTGTATTGATGTATGATGATGATGTTACCTAAGTTGTGCGGACCCATAGAGGGGGGTACTACTTAGGAGAGATGCCTTGAGCATATGTGATGAGATCTGGTTTGTGCGGGCCCAAGAGAAGGGCGTTGGGCAGCACTACCGGCCTCTGTGGCGATTAACGGTAGCGTTGTGTGTGAATCCTACCGGCCTCTGTGGTGTTTTATGGTAGCATTGTGTGTGAAGCCTACCGGCCTCTGTGGTGAATAACGGTAGTGTTGTGTGTGAAGCTTGTCGGCCTCTGTGGTGATTACCCTATGATGAGTATAATGATAGATGAATGATGTTTTGATGATGATGAGTATGATGATAGATGATTGATGTTATGATGATAATGAGTATGATGATAGATGATTGATGTTATGATGATAATGAGTATGATGATAGATGATTGATGTTATGATGATAATGAGTATGATGATAGATGATTGATGTTATGATGATAATGAGTATGATGATAGATGAATGATGTTATGATGATAATGAGTATGATGATATATGAATGACACTATAATGATGGTGAGCTTGATGAATATATGATGGATGTATTTACGTGTTATATTGGGTGAATGATAGTATGAGACTTATATGTTGATGTAGATAAATAGTTATATACTGAGTGTTGGGTAATTGCGATCAAGTGGTTTATTTGATGTTTTGGTGCTTGGTATGTTATATGATGATATTGTGGGTGAGGACAGGGTAGCCTCCTATATGTATATATGAGTTAGAGCTCTTTTCCTCACCGTTACTGTTGTTGTTTCAGGTGATGGTGATGACACATTTGGTGTCAAACATGATTAAAGGGATGTGCTTTGATAGATGTGACATCAGGGTGTACTTGGGAGTCTTTTATTATGTTTCTAGTTATGAGCATCTTATGAACTATTTTTGATGCCTTGTACGGAAAGTAGGTTGTTTAGTTGTTTTTATTTCTTTGGAGATTCCGCTGCATAATTGTTGGATTATATTTGAAGTTTACTTTCATGTAATAAAGTTGTTTTCGAACTCATGAGATTTTAAGTAAGAGAATTTGTGAACCTTTTTACCCATCGTGGGACAAACTCTTTTCTACATTCAATTTATTAAGCATATAAGAGTATGGGGTAGAAGGGTGCCACAATTTCAATTCAGTTTTTTATGATGCAATTACATTGTTTACTTCCAATATTAATGCTTCATTGACTTGATCAACCAATGTATGATTTGAGAGTGATTCTCACAATTGGAAAATTGGAGAAAAACTTGGATCTGAAGTAAGCAACATGAATGGTTAATTTCTTAGGAATAAGAGTTAATTCTCATGTGATCTTTATCAATTCTTGATACTAATGCATGTCTCAATTAAATTCACCTAAGGAATTAAGGTTCTTGATTGTTGATATAGGATTAATTCACCAAGGAATTGGGTTTTGACTATTAAAGTCAATTGGATCATGAATTAAATCTTAACAATTGAGTTAAATATTCTGTTAACATGGAGTGAGAGTTAAAAGGAACCAAGTCCTAACCATTTTGTTGATATTGTTCTTCATCAATATTGTGTTCTTGCCTTATTCTTTGCATTCAATTCAATTTTTCTGGTTTAAGTTATGCACTAGCTTAGATGTCACTTGTTAAAATCACATTTCTCTTATCCAACTAGATAAATTCTCTGTATTTGGTACTTGAACTTTCAATCTCTATGGATACGATACTCTACTTACTATTGAATACTTGCAATAACTTGGTACACTTGCCAAAATATTCATCAAGTTTCTGGCACCATTGTTGGGGATTGATTGATTCAATATCATAGTAACAGTGAATTCTCTAGATTGTATTTTTTTCTGTTTTAATTCAATATTCTCTAATTGTATGAATCTGTTTATGGGAGGAAAAAGCAAAAATAAAACTGCATTAGTCTTTGATCCTAAGCTTGACTTTCCATTGATTAAATTCAAGAGAAATAATAACAAAGGACAACCAAGTATTCAAGTTTCTGCTACACAATTCTCTCCACCTAGTGAGGAAAAGCATAAAAAAGAGATTATCATAGCAGACAATGGAAATGATAACAGAAGGACTTTGGAGGATTATGTTATACCTCGTTTGAGAGGAAATACATCATCTATTGTTAGACCTCCAGTTCAAGCACATAATGTTGAAGTGAAACCAATTATGCTTCAAGTGGTTCAACAAGAGCAGTTCATGGGACTCCCATATGAAGATCCCCATACACATATTTAGAATTTTCTATCAATTTGTGATATGGCAAATATGAATGGAGTTAGTGATGATGCTATTAGACTAAGACTTTTTCCCTTCTCCTTAAGTGATAAAACAAAGAGTTGGCTCTTGGCTTAACCGCGAGCAAGTATCTCTACTTAGGATGACCTTGAGACTAAGTTCATAGCATAATACTTTCCACCTTCCAGGACAGACTAATTGAGGCAAGAAATTCTTTCTTTCAAACAAAGAGAGGATGAATCATTGCATGAAGCATGAGAGAAATTCAAGGACTTATTAAGGAAGTGTCTTCATCATGAAATTCCTGATTGGTTGCAAATAAGAACTTTCTGCAATAATTTGAATGAAGATACAAGATCCATGGTAGATGCAGCAGTTAGTAAAAAAAATTGCAGAAGAAGCACCAGAACTCATTGAAATAATGGCAACTAACAATCACAACAAAAGGAATGATAGACAACCTATGAAAAAGGGAGTTATGGAGCTAAATTCATTAGATGCAATGTTAGCTCAAAATAAGATTCTGTCTCAACAATTTAGTACTCTTAATTCAAGAGTTGAGGGGATAGAAACTGGAATAAGTCAGCTGCAGCAATTGTACCTTGTTTGTGACTTTTCCCATGGAAATCATCCTAATGGAGCTTATGATAGTAAAGAAGGGTTTGTGCAGAAGGATTCAAAGCAAGTAAATTTCATGACAAACAATCAAAGATAACAAAAATTTGTTCCAAGACAACAATTTCAGCAAAATAGTAGATTCAACCAGAACTTTGGAACAAGACAGACTGCTATACAACAGAATACCATGCAGTTTCAACAATGAGCATCACACATACAACTATCTCAAAATCCTGATAAAATTTCTATTTTAGAAGATGCTCTTATTCAATTGACACAATAAAATGCATCCCTAACTCAACAAACTTCTAATCCAACACAACAACATTCTTCTTTTATGCAAGAGACAAGATCAAATTTTAAGAATCAAGATGTATCTATCAAGAATTTGGAAAATCAAATTGGGAAATTTTCAAAGTAATTAGCGGAGAGAACAATTGGAAATTTTCCAGGAGATACAGTTGTCAACCCAAAATAACAATGTAATGCTATTACTACAAGAAGTGGGAAGGTTGTAGCTCCTCACCAATCAAAAGTGAAAAAAGATGCAATTAAAGAGGATGAAAAAGAAGAAAAAGTTGATGGTGTAGTGGAAGATTGCTCAGATTCAGAAAACAATGAAAATGAAATTGAAGAATCCTCAAATAAAAGTTCATCTACACCTTCAAAAATGGAGAAAGAGACTTATCAAGATACACTAAACAGGAAATCTAAGAAACAATTGTTTGAGGAAGCTGTGAAGCCAAAGCCAATCTCCTCAGACGCTCATGTTCCTTTCCCACAAAGGTTGAAAAAGCAAGGAGATAAAAAGAAGTTTTCAAAATTTCTGGATGCATTTAAAAAGCTACAAATCAATATTCCATTTGCTGAGGCATTAGAAGAAATGCCATCTTATGCGAAATTCATGAAAGAACTTCTTTCAAAGAAGAGGAAAATTAAAGAGGATGAAACAGTTGCATTAACAGAAGAATGCAGTGCAATTTTGCAATGGAAGTTACCTAATAAACTGAAAGATCTAGGCTCATTCATTATACCCTGTGCTATTGGAAACATGCAGATTGGCAAGGCGCTCTGTAATTTAGGGCCAAGCATCAACCTAATTCCCTTGTCTATCATGAAGAAACTTGGTATTAAAGAAGTTAAGCCAACCATGATGTCTTTGCAATTAGCGGACAAATCTATCAAACATCCGTATGGTGTGGTTGAAGACTTGTTAGTGAAAGTGGACAAATTTATTTTTCCAGCTGATTTTGTGGTGTTAGACATGGAAGAGGATGCTGAAATACCACTTATTTTGGGCAGACCTTTTCTTGAAACAGGGAGAGCTTTGATTGATGTTCAACAAGGTGAAATCATGTTGAGGATCCAAGATGAGAAGGTAACATTTAATGTCTTTGAAGCCATGAAACATCCAGCTGAAGATTATCACTGTATGAGAGTTGATATAATTGATTCTTTGGTGCCAAGATTTCTCAAGAAGTATGACTTTGATTATACTTTGGAGCATGTGTTAACTACTTCCAAACAATCCAAGTCTAGTGAAAATGAAAAAGAAGTGAATGATTGTCTAGCACATTTGGATGCTAATTCACCTTTGCTCATCAATGTTCCACCTAAGGAAGAGTTGAAGACAGAAAACAATTGTCATCTCATCTCCGTTATGATTTCCTTGATGAGAATAACACTTATTCGGTAATAATTTGCAGTGCACTAAATAATCAAGAGGAATAAAAGCTTCTAAGAATCTTGAGAGCTCACAAATCAGCTATAGGGTGGACAACTTCAGATTTGAAAGGTATAAGCCCTGCATTTTGTATGCACAAGATTCTTTTAGAAGAAAATTTCAAACCTATTGTGCAGCCACAAAGAAGACTAAACACAACTATGAAGGAAGTAGTTCGAAAAGAGGTGATCAAGTTACTTGATGTCGGTATCATTTACCCAATTTCAAACAGTAAATGGGTTAGTCCAGTGCAAGTGGTACCTAAAAGGGGGGGAATGACAGTAGTTATGAATGAAAAGAATGAGTTAATTCCTACAAGAACAGTCACGGGATGGAGGATGTGTATAGATTATTGCAGACTCAATGATGCAAACCGTAAAGATCATTTTCCACTACCATTTGTGGATCAAATGTTAGAAAGACTAGCAGGTCATGCTTACTACTGTTTTCTTGACGGATATTTCGGCTACAATCAAATTGTAGTGGATCCTAAGGACCAAGAAAAAACAACATTTAGTTGTCCTTATGGGATCTTTGCTTACCGCCGGATGCCTTTTTGTTTGTGTAATGCTCCTGTGACATTTCAAAGATGCATGCTAGCCATTTTTTCTAATATGGTAGAATGATTGATTGATATTTTCATGGATGACTTTTCTATTTTTGGTTCATCTTTTGATAATTGCTTGTCTAACCTCTCTTATGTTTTGAAAAGGTGTCAAGAGACCAATCTTGTATTGAATTGGGAAAAATGTCACTTCATGGTGCAGGAGGGTATTGTTCTAGGACATAGAGTCTATTCAAAAGGCATTAAGGTGGACAAAGCAAAGATTAAATTCATAGAAAAACTTCCTCCTCCAATAAATGTTAAGGGAGTGAAGAGTTTCCTTGGACATGCTGGATTTTATAGAAGATTCATCAAGGATTTTGCTAAGATCTCCAAACCTTTGTGTGATATTTTGGAAAAAGATGCAGTGTTTGATTTTAATGATTCATGTTTAACTGCATTTAAAACATTAAAAGATAATTTGATTTATGCACCTATAATCATTGCACCCAATTGGAATTTACCATTTGAATTAATGTGTGATGCTAGTAATTTTGCTACAGGTGTTGTTTTAGGACAAAGGAAAGACAAATTTTTACATGTTATATATTATGCTAGTAAGGTTCTCAATAGTGCTCAAGTGAATTATACAACAACTGAGAAAGAACTTCTAGCAATTTTCTTTGCCTTTGACAAATTTCCTTCATATCCGATTGGTGCTAAGGTTATAGTTTATACTGATCATTCGACTTTGAAATATCTTTTATCTAAACAGAAAACAAAGTCAAGACTGTTGAGTTGGATCTTACTCCTACAAGAATTTGATTTGGAAATTAAGGACAAGCAAGGCAAAGAAAATCAAGTTGTTGATCATTTGTCAAGGCTTGATATATAAGAAGTAAACAATGATGGAGTGCCTATCAAAGAAGAATTTCCAGATTAAAGATTGTTTTTTGTTTCTCTCACCCCATGGTATGCAGATATGGCTAACTTCAAAGCTGCAAGTATCATTCTAGAAGGATGGACATGGCAACAGAAAAAGAAGTTTTTTCATGACAACAAATTTTACCTTTGGGAAGAGCCATTTCTTTTCAAGATTGGAATTGATGGGCTAATTAGAATATGTGTTCCTCAAGAAGAACAACATCAAATATTGTGGCATTGTCATAATTCAGATTATGGTGACCATTTTGGTGGAAAAAGAACTGTTGCCAAGGTTCTTTAATCAGGTTTCTTTTGGCCTACTCTTTTTAAGGATTCCAAAGAATATGTAGAGAGATGTGATCAATGTTAGAGGAGTGGTAATATCTCTAAAAGATTTGAATTGCCTCTCACTAATATTTTGGAAGTAGAACTTTTTGATGTGTGGGGTATTGACTTTATGGGACCATTCCCATCATCCTACTCCAATGAATATATATTAGTTGCGGTAGATTATGTTTCTAATTGGGTGGAATCCACTCCAACAAGAACAAATGATGCCAAAGTTGTTATTGCATTTATCAAGAAACACATATTTTCAAGGTTTGGTGTACCAAGGGTTCTCATCGGTGACGGAGGCTCTCATTTTTGCAACAAACAACTTGAAAGTGTGTTGAGTAAGTATAATGTCAAACATAAAGTGGCTACACCATATCATCCACAAACTAGTGGCCAAGTGGAAGTTTCAAACAGAGAATTGAAGAGAATCTTAGAGAAAGTGGTATGTAGTTCAAGAAAACATTGGGGAAAGAAAATGGATTACACACTATGGGCTTATAGAACAGCTTTTAAAACACCTATTGGTATGTCTCCATATCAATTAGTGTTTGGAAAAGCTTGTCACTTACCTCTAGAGTTGGAAAATAAAGCCTACTGGGCAACTAAGATTTTGAATTGTAATTTCAAAGAAGCTGGTGAAAAGAGAATCTTACAGTTGCATGAGTTGGAAGAATTATGGCAAATTGCTTATGAAAATGCTACAATTTATAAGCAAAAGACCAAGACCTATCATCATAAACAAATTTTGCAGAGAAGGTTTTATCCAGGACAACAAGTGCTGTTGTTCAATTCCAAACTGAGATTCTTTCTTGGGAAGTTGAAATCTAGATGGTCTGGGCCCTTTATAGTGATGGAAGTATCACCTTTGGGAGCTATTGAAGTTCAATATTCTTCATCTGGAAGAACATTTAAAGTGAATGGTCAAAGGCTCAAAATATATCTTGGGGGTGAATTTGAAAAAGGGAAGTCAACTTTTACTCTAACTGATCCTCCATGATTTGAGTTTAAGAAAAATCAGTAGTTGTAGTGGGGAAAATTTTGCTGTTAGTTTCTTGAATATATTAGCTTTTTAGTGTTAGATTAGTTTTTGAATTGATTCATAGGATTTTTGTTTAGATATATTGGATTCTGGACAAATTAGGAGTGATATAATATTTTGTTACTTGTTTAGTTGTGTTTTCATGACTAATAGATGGTTTTGTGTGGGGCGGGAAAATGAAAAAATCTCCTCTACACCATCATTTTGTCTCTGTCTCAATCGTGTCTTCACCATTTACATGCCATGTGGGGACACGAAAAGGGAAAAGAAAAAAAATAGACAACCATGACTCTTTGTGTGTTTTTGGTGAGGACACAGTTGTTTTTATGTGAATACACGATTTTTAATTCCTACAGCCACAACATCAATTAAAAAAATTAAAATAAAAAGAGGGTGCTCAACGTGTAATTTTTTTTTTAAAAAAAGAACTTTCACCCATTGAAACCAAAAAAATTTTACCTGCATTGAAACACTCTCCCTTTCCCTCTTTTATCCCAATTCATCATTCTCAAATTCTCCAAGCTTCCATTTCAATTTGCATCTTTCCACATTTTCCATCCACCCACGAATTGTTTCCCTACTGTCACGGTGTTTTGAGGATATTCCATTTGAGCATCTTTCTTGAGTTAGGGCTTCACGGGTACGCAATCAATCCTCTCTCTTTCACTCTATTGATTAACGTTTGATACTTGTTGTTCTGTTGATGATTGCCCACTGATAATTGTTGCACAATATTCTTCCTATTCTCTGTACAATTTTCACCGTTGGAAATGCTTGGTTTGCTTGGGTTATTAGGATGCTTATAAGGTGTTTGATAAAATGTTTGTTTGGATTGTGATTTTTGTAGCATCCATATCTCACACAAGCAATGATTTTGCCCTTGGTTTTAATTGTTCATTTTGCTTCATTTGATTTTCATAATGCTTAGGGGAGGTGTTCTGTACATATTTTTTTTACTGTGAATAAGATTTTGTAGTATTTTTTTTCCATTCTTTTTACTTGGTTTTAGGATGTAATTTTTTTTATTCTTTGTATAGTCTCTTTGATGATAATCTCATTCCTTGTCAAATTCCATAAGTGTACATGAGTTTCTCAATTGCAAGTGTTCAAAACTTTGGTTGATTGGAACTTCTTGTTCCTTGCTTGATAATTGTGGGAGAGTGGATCATTGGACTTTTTAATTTGTATTCACACCATTAAACTGTGAGGATTTTTGGGTCATACACTCTATTTGTTTCTATATTATGTGATTGGCTACCTCCTTGAGTTTTCACTCTAGAACTTGCCTCTATTCTTGATTGAAATTGCTTTTCATTTGTATCCACATACATGATTGAGGCATTCTTTTGATAACTACTGGACTAAATAAACCACCATGAAAAATATTTCCCATTGCTTAGCCCCTTTGAGCCTTTTTCCCATTTCTTCTTTCTAAGCTCATTACAAGCCTTAAGTGAAAAACCATTGATGTCCTTCATATTTAGGATTAAGGGATATATGGTACATTAAAGGATGAGTTTTTTAATTAAGTTTGGGGTTGCTTTATATGTTTGCTTGAGGGAAAACAAATTCCTTAAGTTTGGGGTGGGAAAGCAATACTTGCTTTTGTTACTGTAAAAAAAATTGTAAAAAAATTGTAAAAAAAAAAGAAAGAAAGAAGCAAAGCAAGCAAGCAAGTATAAAAAAAGTTACAGTAAAAGAAAAATCAATTGTTACAAAAAAAATGATGAAAAGAAAAAGAAAATTACAGGAAAAGGGCAAGGGAATGTCACCAAAGGAAGGGTGACAAAGAGATGAAGGTTGAGCTAGACATTTAACTTCATACTTAATTCTTAAGCTCATCACATATATCCTTTAATCCTTTTTGGGTTAACTATATCCTTAATTTTCCTACCTTGTCCCAAGCCCCATTACAACCCAAATAAAAGTCCTCATGATTTGTGGTTGTATTTGTATTTGCAGTGGAAATTCTAGAATATTTTCAAGGCTGGTAGTGGATTTTGAGTGGGTAGCAATTATGAGAGAAAACATTGCCCTTAAACACTAAGAGTGATAAGAGAAACACTATCTTGTGAGAGTTGTGAATACAATTCATACTTTTCTTTGTGAAACTATAGCATATTTTATCTTGCATTGTTTCAAGTTGGACTGAGATATCATGGTGCTAGATACTGCAATTGTCTTGATTTAAAATAGCACTTGTGTTATTTGTTTGAAGAATGGATTAAAATTGAATGACTAATTGTGGATAAAATGATGGAGAAATGGGATGTTCACTTGTGGATTTCACCCATTTGTTTTGTTTAGAAAAATATTTTGATTGAGCTTTAATTGTTTGCTTGGGGACAAGCAAAATTATAAGTTTGGGGTTGTGATAAATCCACATTAGTAGTAGATTTATAGATTAATTGTAGGTAGCTTTTAGTTGTTTTTGTTGTTGATTTTGGGAAACTGTAGTTAAAATTGTATATAATTGAATTTGTTTGTTGTTTTAGGTAATTGTAGTAAATAGTATTAAATTTGTTCTAATTTGTCTTTGATTTGGTGTTTTATAGGAATTGTATGGAAAAGAAGCAATTTGAAGATCCTTGTGGGGGACAAAACAATAAGTTTTGGAACATTTGAGAAGCTAAAGATGAAGATTGCTCTCTGCCTTGTTTGCGTGAGAACATATGTCTTGAGCTGTGAGGACAAGGTCTGCACTGAATGATAAAAAGCTCTCTGCCACAATCGTGTGGGAACATGCCAGGCTATCTGTGAGGACACGATGGATACAAAACCTATTATTACATTTTGGATGATGCGCGTGAGGACACCAAAGTTGCAGTGTTGCCACACGAAACTGACAGAAACCATATAAATAGATTTGTTCAGATTTTTAGTTAGTTAGTTACTCATTTTTAGGACTTTTCAGTTTTGTAACCGAATTTTCTCTCATTTTCTCTCCTGCTCCTGAATATCCAAACCAAGGTGGAAGCTAGGGTTCAGATCTAATGGAGTTCTTCATTGAGTCTGCATCTCTTATCTCTCTTCTCTTCTCGATTGTAATGAGTTTCTAAACTCCTTAGGATAGGATTTGGGGAATTTTGATTCAGACTCCATGTGAATTTCGTTCTTGATTTCAATTCAGTTTGTTATGATGCAATTACATTATTTACTTCCAATATTAATGCTTCATTGACTTGATCAACCAATGTATGATTTGAGAGTGATTCTCACAATTGGAAAATTGGAGAAAAACTTGGATTTGAAGTGAGCAACATGAGTGGTTAATTGCTTAGGAATAAGAGTTAATTCTCATGTGATCTTTATCAATTCTTGATACTAATGCATGTCTCAATTAATTTCACCTAAGGAATTAGGGTTCTTGATTGTTGATATAGGGTTAATTCACCAAGGAATTGAGTTTTGACTATTATAGTCAATTTGATCATGAATTAAATCTTAACAACTGAGTTGAATATTCTGTTAACATGGAGTGAGAGTTAAAAGTAACCAAGTCCTAACCATTATGTTGATATCGTTCTTCATCAATATTGTGTTCTTGACTTATTCTTTGCATTCAATTCAATTTTTCTGGTTTAAGTTATGCACTAGCTTAGATGTCACTTGTTACAATCACATTTCTCTTATCCAACTAGATAAATTCTCTGTATTTGGTACTTGAACTTTCAATCTCTGTGGATACGATACTCTACTTACTGTTTAATACTTGCAATAACTTTGTACACTTGCCAAAATTCATCAATTAGGGGAACTTAGAGAACGCCTTCAATTCATCACCAGATTTTTAATATTAGAATCCTCAGCCTCATCAGAAACTATCAATCTATTATCACTAAGTGCAACAGACCTAGCCCTAGCTTTAGGCCTAGTAATCAACTAATCATCTTCTACTCGAAAATGTAAATGTTGTAAAAGGAAAATGGTAGGGGCGAATCGAAGGGTACCTTACAAGAAATAAGTGCAAAATTCTTGGAGAATCTCGAGGAGGTTAGTGGCTTCAAGTTGGATATAAAGTTGGAACCTTTAATGTAAGTTCACTAGAACAGCTTCACAATGATAATTGGGAGTCTATGGTAAGAAGAAGAATAAGGAGAGCAAATTGTTGCTCTGTAACGGTCCCGCCTTTTTTAAAGGAAATGATGACGCGTGTCCAGGCCCATGGGCCCAATTTGCAGAGATTTCAACACTTGTCCCACGATGGTTAATCAATCGTCGCATTCATCAATCAGAATACAAAGCGACATCGAGTACTTCTAATCAGAATTTACTAAACCTAACAAGCCGGATCCTCCCGACGTGAGCATCCGACTTGGAGGGCAACTGTTCTGGACTGATATCATAGTCGGTCGTAGACGCCGTGTGAACCCTTTAAAATATGCATAAAAGTACAAGATCAATCTTTGCCGACGTAGGAGCACCTGTTCCGAGGTCATCCATGTTGACATGTAACTTCAGCATCTTATTAATGAGACAGAAATACATCGGAGACACTTTCCGGACACTCTCATCTCGGATATTATAATACGGGCATTTTACGCTCAGCGCGTGGCCCATACTTCGAATGGGCGCGTGACCACATCGTGTAGATTCTGTTATAACCGTATAATAGAATTTCCCGCCTATTTTCATCTATAAATTCACACTCCTAAAAGAGATTCAGGTACGCTTTTATTCACTTCACTAAAACTTTGTCGGAATTCTTACTCACTTGAATGTCGGAGTCCCTGCAGGTACACCACCGTCGTGCTCCTCTGTCAACCACCGCATGAGTTCGTCGGAATCTTCCACTACAGATTTCTAACCTGACAGGTTCCTTTCTACAACAATAATAATTTATAAGACATATAACAAACTAAATACAAAACACTTAACAACAGACTACCTAATACCTATGCAGAAACCAAAACCCCTACCTTGAGACAATAAGAAAAGTGCTTGTTTATTTACAGTTTCTAAAATTTATTTTTATTTTAAAAAATAGAAAAATAAAAAAAATTGACAAATAATTTTTTAAAAAATTTTAAAAAGTGTAACTGTTTCTAAAAATAAAAAAACTGAAAATTTTAAATCATTTTTTACACCTCAAAACCAAATTTTGAAAAATTCTTTTTGTGATTTTTAAAATAAATATTTTAAAAACTAATAAAAATGATTTCATTTTTTCATTTAATTATAGAAAAGTAATTTAAAATTTTAAAAAGTAAAAATCTAAAAACTTGCAACCTTCCCAAATAAAGCCTGAAATTTTGAATTACTTTAAGAGTTTTTGAAAAATTATTTTTTAGTTTTTATATTATTTACTTCTAGTGATGGAAATATTGTAAATAAATAATTTTATTTATAAAAAATTTTTTTTTAAAACTATTTTATAAAATAATTTTCAAAACTAAAAAATAAAACTAAATTAAACACAAATCTTCAAGTTATATAGTAAGCACAAAATATGATTACCACTAGCTTTGATCCACAACCATGACCTAATTAAATTGAACAAATTAACAACATTGTCCAAGTTTGAAGCTTTAATGTCTTGAACAAACAACATCCATAGATCCGTGATCTTCTTCCTTATAGAAGCACCAACATGTTGTAACTTGTATGTAATGTGGCTTTTTTTAATTAAACAAATTATTTATTAAGGAGTACAATGGTTCCAACAAAACATTACATAAAACATATTATATAAGACCTAGTCACCAGTCTATAGAGATTCAATATATAATAAATGTTCCATATCCCAATCAGTGAGAGGAAAATAAACTTTAACCTAACGTAAGTTACGTACTCATTTAATTTGACCTTTGATTATTCTATATCTAGAATCAGTTTTACTAAAAAATTAAAAACAAAGCTTTTTTTTATTTCATTGAGAATTAATCAATGTCATTGCAAAACTAAATTTAAGAATCCAAAATCATAAACCAAACAATACGAGTTACACTACAATTACAATCTCATTTTTGTTGCCATAAACATACATTCCGACTATTTTCTTCTCTACAATCTCTAAAATAGTCAGTCAAGGGCTTGATGCCTTGATCAATAATCAAAGCTCTTTTTTTTCCCTTCCCTTTTGATGAGGTTACCTATAGTGTTGATATCAAGCTTTTATTTGCTTCATGATGATGCAATCATTATATTTTCTTTTTCTTATATACCGTCGGCAGTCTTTAGAAAATACACACACACATATTACTTAACTTCTACTTATGAAATGTTTTTGTCAACTCTAGTTACTCCATCCATGTTAAAAAAAATTATTGTTTAAGATTTTTGTATAAAAGTATAAATTTATTTAACCACGTGGAAGTGGACTGTGACGCAAACAGACTTTACTTCGGTCGAACCCTCCAGTCACTACTATTGAGATGACTTTACTTAACCACCACCCCCGGTCCAATGGTTAAACTCACATCTATCTATCAAAGACCAAATAAGTATGTTAACATGTCACATGTACACTTCATTAAACATTTTCAATTTAAAAAAAAAAAAAATATATATATATATATATATAAAGTTTAAATAGCAAAAGACAAAGATAAGTAACTTTTTAAGAAGTATATGGTTGATTTTCTAAAATAATAATAAATAAATTGGAAAATAAACTTTTAAATTAAATGAAGATTATTTTAAAAAGGAAGAAGAATTTATTAAATCAAGAAATTACTCCAAATTCAACAAGTTACCAATTTCCTAAATATTTAATTTCATTCACTGTAAATTTAAAATATGTCGATATTATTATCAAATCATTAATTACTACATTAATAAAATATTTTAATATCATAATAATTATCTAAAAATTAAAATGAATTTTTTAATATTATGTTGACAGTTGACACATTCTCATATATGATAGTATAAAATAAACTAGTGAATCAAATTAAAACTCTTTTTAAATATAAAATGGTTGTATATAATATTTCTCATATACAAATTTCTTAGGTCCAATTCGGTGGTGATTGTGAGTTTTCAGTTTTTTATGTTTAAAAGATTTAAATCAATTTTTTACAATTTAAAACCAAAAACTAAAACTAAAAACTTCTATTTGTGGTTTTCAAAACAAACATTTTGAAACCATAAAAAAAAATTCAGTTTTGATTTTGAGCTGTAAAAACTTGATTTAAAATATTTAAAAATTAAAAATTAAAAACTCGCAATCACCCCTTAATTAGTGTCTAATTCAAACAAATCACCCTATCATCTTCATTGATTAAAGGTGTAATTTTATATTACTCAAATTTAAGATACCTTGCATCAAAGTTTAACTATTAAATTATGAATAAAATGATTTGATTTTTATATATAATAATAATTTTATATAGTGTATATATATATATATGTATGTATGTATTTGTAGTGTCTTAAACATACGTATCATTTTCATTGATCATGACCAAGATGCAATTTTATTTTAGTATAGGTTTTCACACGTACGCTCTCTTGCGATGAATGCGAATTCACTCATGTACAGAAACAATCTATTTTGAATTGGATGTATGAGTCAATAGGTTTTCAAACAACAAACATATGTGTAAATATGGAATTACACTAAATAAAAAAAACTATCAGATTCTGAAGATATACATGACTACATGCAATGTATATCTCGGGGTAAAAAATTATACTAAAAATCTCGAAATGTAAATTTATGACAAATTATGACGATGAGCAAAAATGGAGATATGAAATATAATATGATATGATATATTATTTTAATTTATAAATTGCAAATTAATTAACTTTTTTTTATTATTGGTATGCAAGCTATGTGTTTTAGTCCGTTGATAAGTAAAGGTATCGTAGAACTAAAGACAGTGATTATTACATATTGCAAAGCCGAATATACTGACAAGATAGAAAAAGAGAGATTATTGATGGAGTGTTTGAACTTTTTCTGTACCTTACTTGTTGATAACAAATATAAGGCCAATATTTAAAAAGACACATGTGGTAATATGTATTATGCAATGATTAATCATAATGATAATTAATGATAGCTCCATATAATACATTAATTCTAGAGAGAGATAGAAGTTTTACCTCACATGGATGAATATAATCGATGCTTAATTAATCTGCTTCAGTACACGTAGCCAAAAGCTAAGTTTAAATATAAATATATTTGAGTTTATAATGTGTTGCCTTGGGTAAAACTTGTAGTTAACTTGCACAAAATTCGCAAAAGACAATAACTTTTCCCATCATGTAATGATGATGAACATAAAAATGTTGGCATTTTTAATTTTCTAAGCCGATTCAAACAAAGTTCAGATTTTTGAAACAGATGAGTGTATGTATATATAAGTCTGGATCAGTTAAATAGAAATATAAAAATATAAATATATCTTATATATAATATTAACCATTAATTTTGTTTTAATCGATAATGTCTTTTATTTGGACTTTATGTATCCAAAAATTAAATTGGACTCTAACTAATTTAAATCAATTAAGATTATCCCATTAAAAAATGATTTAATTGAATACACTTCTAGTGTAAAGAAGTTTTATATAAATATTTAATGATGTACTGCCACATCAGTTAATGAATATGACACATTTTGTGTTATAAAATTTAATAAATGATGTGGTAACACATCATTAAATGTCTATGTAAAACTCCATTACACTGATAATATATATATATATATATATAACTCAAAAAAATCTCTCAGTATTTTATTTTTTTAATACTTGAGCTCAAAACTTTACTCCAGAATAATCAAACTGTTGTTTAATCTCATTTAAAATCACTAAATTTAATAAAGAAATTAAAATGAGTTAAATAGACATAGGGTGTGTTTGGCAAAATTAGCTGATAAGCTCCTAGCTTATAAGTTCCGAGCTGATAATTAAGCTAGCTTATTGAATTAGAAGTGTTTGGTAGAACTAGCTGATAAGTTAGTTGGTAAATGTAAAATGACATAAAAAGAAATAACTATGTAAGTTTTATTATATAAATTTTATTTATGTTTTCTAGACAAAAATATATTATTATATAATCATAATTTTAGATTTTATAAAAATAATTAAATTTTTATTAAATCTTTTAGTGATAAAATATTTAATTAAAAATTATAATGAATAATGAAATTGATAAAATAAATAGTATAATATAAAAACAATTTCATAAATAGTGAAAAGAAAGTAACAATTTAATTAATTTGTAATTTTTTAAAATAATAGGTAAAAAATATTGATAGGTTTTTGTCACTAAAATTGAAAATGGATAATAATATAGGTAAAAAGAAATTAAAGATAATAAGGGACGGTGATGGAAGAAAATTAAATAAGTTACAAGTTAGAAGCTAGGTGAAGTAGTTTGTAGCTTATAAGCTAGAAGCTCCTAAAATAAGCTACTTTGAGGTACCTTACCAAACATTTCTGTGCTAGTCAAACTAGCATATAAGCTAGTCAAATAAGCTAGTAGCTAGCTTATTGACCTTGTCAAACACACTCATAAATGAAGAGAGGTAAAAGTAATAGCGATACATAGTACTGGATCAAATAAAATTTGGTTCATATAGTTCAATCTATATTTTACTGATTATTAAAGATGAATGAATCATTTTATTTTTTATTAAATGATCTTTATATGACTATTTGAGTTTAATTTAAGGGTAAATATGGATTTAAAATACAACTTATGTTAGTTTCATTAAGAATCTATAAATTTAGAGTTAAAGGGAAAAGCTTCTACATTAATTACATGAAAGTACTATATTGATTTGGAATTTTGTTTCTTTTCACCAATATTTCATAAATATCTCACAAAACTGGTTTAATACCAATTATTGAGAAAACGAGCATTAATTAAATTTGATGACCAAAAATTTAAATTATTAATATTTTTATATTCTGAACCATGTGAATTATGGTACACTTTAGACAAATTGGTATATTTAGTAAGAAAGACAATGAAACTTTACTTACTCAATTAATTAAAAATGAAAAACCGTTAATAAAATAAATTTTAATAAAATGAAAATGTCAAATAGTATATAGTAAAATTATTTTTCATAAATTACTAAATTTAACATTTATTTAAATAATATCTGTGAGCTTTACTATTTTTTCGTTGTTAGTTTGTTATGCACGTACTATTTGGTGTGACACCTTTTTCTTGTTTTTGTTTTGTTTTGTTTTTCGTTTGTAGGCCTCTTTTAATTTTTATTTTTATATCATTCAAGTTGGTCAGTGCGTATTTTCTGTATATAAGTCTACAAGTTGAGTTCTTTTTCCAGGAATTAAAAAAAAAAATACATTATTTTTAACATAGATAAACGTAACAATGTTCATAGGAATGTGTGATTAGCAATTAAAAATTGGTATCACATAACATAACTCATATTAACCCCTAGCCGGCCGGTTTTATAGACGCTCAAGTAATTAATGCCCTAAATATTCTTATTAATATATTTATATATTTTCATATAATGGGGAATATGAATAAATTTTTTTATTCTCCAATGTACTAAGTTTTGGTATTCCTTGTTTATTAATAAAAATAAAGAATACAATTTCTTTTTGGTAATAAGATTTTTCTTTCCCCATTGCATTTGTACCAAACAAATTCCGCATTATTTTTATTAATATTTTCCAGGTTGGGAATTATTTTATAATTTCATCTTTACGAAACCATATAGTATATATATGCACTTCAATTCATTGTCTTAAGTTCTACTCCAGTAATTAATAATAAGCGAAAAGGGGACAAAGATTCATCTACTCAAACTGAAAGGAATTTAAAAAATAAAATGAAATTGCATATATATATATATATATATATATATATATATATATATATATATATATATACATCAACGAGGTTTGTTTAAGTGGTAGATACTTGATTCCCCCTTTGAGTAAGATATCGGGTTTGAGTCTTGTGGGGGGAAAAAATATCTGGTGGTAGGAGAGCTAGCTCCACCATAATATGCTCGTACATGATTATCTTCCATAGATGGGAAAATACATATCGTTAATCAAATAATATATGTATATATATATATATATATATATATATATCCAATTGTGTCGGTTGCTTCTGTTAGTACATCACTGCATATATAATTTGGGAAACATCAGCCATTATATGACAATAAAATACAGTCCATGTTTACAAAAGTTCACATAAAAGAATCAATTACAATGCGTTGTTATCCCCTTTTTATTTTTCTCTTTTAAAAGGTGAATAAGACATTACAACTGATAATACATGTAAAGTCTATGCTTAACAACCACATGCTTTAGGTGAAATTATTTCATCATCCTCCTCTCACCAAAACCAAGTATATGTATATATAGCTTTGACTTTTCATCCCAATCATATACTGTGTTGCTTATTGTTCTTCCCCCGCTCCCCCTTTTAATCATAATATATATTGTATTAATTATCACCAAATCATGCTTTATGAGGGATTACATTCAATTTGTAGGTGTTTTTATTAATTTTATAATGTGAGCTAAGACATACAGAAATCATGTGTTGATGGTAAATTAATAGTAAAAAAAATAAAAATCTTATTTCATATGGATTTAAATGTGGTGCCAACAACTCATATTATATCACATTTTTTTTATTATTTCATATAAAAAATTATCATGGTGAGGATTAATATCTATAGTTAATTTTTCAAATGTATATATAAATCCTTGATCCCTCTACATCAAAGAGAAAATTACTTGTTTGTTTCAGTAATAAAAGGAAAAGTATTGTAGTTTGGATGGAAAGTGATGATCAATGACAAGAAATAAGGCTATCTATCTTTGTTTCTCACATTCCATCATGATACAATATATATAGCATATAGGTAATGATAAGAAAGATATAGAGCCTGCTGGTAGTTGTGACACACGCCTGTGTTGTTGTTGTTATTACCCAGCTAAATTGAACATCTTAAACCCTAATTATTCATTTACCCAGCTAAACTGGACATCTTACGGAATCTAATTCATTTGATGATGGTATATGTTCATTCAATCAAATTGGTAGCGTGCATATTACAGTATTTCTAAAAAGAAATGATTGATAAGATCGAGTATATCATGTAGGTGAAAAAAAAATCTCATAACAATCTCATCAAACCTATAACATTATTGTAGTAGTCCATTTCATTGGATATAATGAAAATATATGTTCCTTCATTTCTTCAACACCAAAAGCTACATATATATACTAATTAAAATAGAAAAATTTGGAAAAATAATCTTATATATATATAAGATTAAAAATTGTCTGTCTCACACCCTTATTACCCATTGTAACTGTCTCATTTTTTCAGTTTCAATAATTTCAGAATTTGGCACAACTTGTAAATTTGATATTTCAGTTTCTAAAACAAGTTTTGAAATTAAAACAGATCTAGGAATGTTGTCTTTATTTTGCTGACTTGGTTCACCCTTGTTTGGATCCTCTGAACTTTCTTCTTTACGCAAGGAATCTAAAACTGAAATTTCTGAATTTTGTAAAGTTTGAACATATTGGATAGCATCTTCCTCTTTTCTCCCCCTTGAAGATGATTTTGAAAAAGAAGAGGTTTTTTTTTTAGAAAAAAAGTAATATCCATAGAAACAAAGGTTTTTTTGGAAATGGGATAAAAGAATTTGTATCCTTTTTGGTTGGGAGCATATCCAATAAATACACACTTTTTTGCTCTAGGTTCAAGTTTACTTTGATTTGGTTCATGAGTATGAAAAAAAGCAATACACCCAAATATTCTTAGAGGTAAAGCACATGAGAGTCTATTATTTGAAAAAATATTTGTAAAAACATCAAAAGGAGTTTTGAAATTCAAAACTTTGCTAGGCATCCTATTGATCAAAATATGTTCCAGTTAAGATTGCTTCACCCCAAAGATATTTCGGTACCATATTTTAAAACAACAAGGCCTGAACAACTTCAAATATGTGTTTATTTTTCCTTTCAGCCACTCCATTTTGTTGTGGAGTGTTAACACAAGAGCTTTGATGAATGATACCATTTTAATTTCAAGGAAAAAATTATTTAGGTGTTTGTTGAAATACTCCCTCCCATTATCACTTCGAAATACTTTGATTTTTTTTTCCTGAAATTGAGTTTGTATAATATGGAAAAAGTTTTTGAATATGTTCTCAACTTCAAATTTTGTTTTCATCAAATAAACCCATGTTAATCTTGTATGATCATCTATGAATGTGACAAACCATCTTTTTCCATTTGGTGTAGGGTCCTGACTAGGTCCCCAAACATCACTATGAATTAAAGTGAAATGACTATATTTTTTATAAGATTGAGGAGAATAAGAGGAACGATGATGCTTTGCAAGTTGACAAACTTCACAAGAAAACAGATTTGGATTTTTATGTTAAAAAGTTCAGGAAATAAATGGTTCGAGTACGAAAAACTCGGGTGACCTAGCCTACAATGCCACAACATTATTTCTTCATCATCATGAATAGAAACTGAGTTGAGACAGTTACTCTAAGATTTTTCCTTAAAAACACCTTCATCTTCAAAGAGATAGAGTTCATCAACCTCCTTAGCACTGCCAATCATCCTCCCTGAATCGAACTCCTGAAATTTGCAAGAAGTGGAGTAAAAAATGGCCAAACAGTTTAGATCATGTGTCAATTTACTAATGGACAAAAGGTTACATGACAAACTTGGTACATGAAGAACATTGTGCAGGGTTAGGTATTTAGATATAGGAATAGAACCAACACCAGCTATAGTAGAAAAGGTACCATATGCAATTTTCACCTTTTTATGACCCGCACAAGGACTATATGTAGAAAATAGTTTTGAACAATCTATCATGTGGTCAGTAGCTCCAGAATCAATGATCCATGGAGCTTTAGATTTTTTTTTGTACTAAGAAGAATAGCAGAAAAGGGAATACCTTTTTGGGCTAGAGAAGGGGATGGATTAACTGACATTTTAGTTGGAAAAAGCTTATACAAGTGCTCCAGTTGTTCCTTAGTAAAAGGAAGTGTCTTAGAGTTTCCCTTATGCTCCATGTTTTCTACATTTGAAGCTTGGAATGCCCGATCTTCTCCTGATGATAATGATGCAACTTCGACATCTCCAGAATTTGCGGAAAACATGCTAGGCGAACACAGGATTAGAGCCGAAGCTTTGATACGATGTAGTTTTAGGAGAAGAAAAATGATGTTTTTATTCTATATGATCAGAATTACATGAGATAATTATATAGGCAGAGCTGGCTAGGAGATATCCTAACCACCTGATTACAAAATAAATATAAAGATAAGATAGAGAGAAAATAAAGGAGAATCAAATCAGATAAAATCAGATTAGTTCTGATAAATCTGATCTTAATCTTAACTACCTAATGAAGAATAAGATAAGATCAGTTATGGTAAATCTGATCTTGATCTTAACTACCTAATCCTTCTAAGATACATATTTGAAATTTAAAATAAAAAATATACAGTTGTCAACATCAACAAATGTTTATTAATTTACACAAGTTACATGTATCTAATAATAGGCTGGACTCTTAACAGAAAATGAAAAATTGATTAGAAATATGTTAATAAGGATGTCAAAATATATCATAATTTGTTATCCTTTAACAAAATTACTACAGAAAAATATGAAGGTAATCCTCATAAAAGTCAAAATACTTCATCAATGATCTGATGAACATTGTACTCAAGACATATTCAAGTATCAAAAGTTTAATAGAATGAAGCTTCAAAAGAATTGCCTTCGACCATTATAAGAACATAAAAAGGCAACATTCAAATATGTAATCTTCTGAGAGTCAAAATCATTATGCTCCAATTTGTAGGAACACACGGGAAAACACTAGAAGGAGGGGTTGAATAGTGTTTTTATAAACTTAGCGTTTTTATGGAAACCTTTTCAAAAACTAAGTTCAAAGGGCTTTCAGACAGTGATTCAGACGTTATCTGAAGTGTTGTTCTTCATCTGAAGATTTCATATAGAGTTTTTGCAAAAATCTTTTTATAAGATTTTTTCACAAAACTGTTTATAAAAACTTAGTTTAAATTCCCTTTTCTTGTTAGAATAAAAAGAATATAATAAGATAAATGATATAAAAGCACTCAGCCAATTATCTTGGTTCACTCACACCACCCGTGAGCTACCTCGAGTCCAGTGCCAACAAGCTACTGGATTTTCTCTTAATCTCAACAGATTCAAGTATTCTTTTGTTCACCAAGCCTCTTCAGGCTCTACACAACAAGTATTCTTTGTCCTACCAAGAAACTCCTGCTCTAACAACAAATATTCTTTGTCCTACCAAGCCGCTCCTGGCTCTAACAACATGTATTCTTTGTCCTACCAAGCCACCCCTGGCTCTAACAACAAGTATGTTTACAGAGAAATTTGAACTTAGAACACAAGCTCTTCGTTCTGGGTGTACAAGAAATAACATAGATCTAACTCTGGATATGAAATTTGATTGTACAAGAATTTTAGCAACAAGTAAATCCTAGAAGGATTTTTACAGCGTTTTGTGAAGCTTGGGCTTATAAAATTTTGTAACTAACTCGCTAGCACTCAGCTTCAGGAGACTTCTGGTATTTATAGGTTTCATTCAATTTGAAGAACGTCATTGAGAAGTCCGTTGTGAGATAGCATTAAATGCGTTTTATCCCGTTGAGACACAGCCATTGTCATCGTACTAGGTTGCAGCGCTGTTTTGACATTTGTGACTGCTTCAGAGCAACATTTCTCCTTTTGTGCTTCCATTTTGAATCTCAGCCAAAAATATGCCTTTTGTCTTGCTTTTCTGATGTACTGACGTTGCGTGTGGTTCTGGGATTGGCTTTGACTTTCCACGTCAGATGCCCTTGTACCTCAGACAGACTTCATCTTCAGATGGGGACCATCGTCTGAACCATTCTCACTTCTGACAGATCCTTGATCTTCAGAATTTGAGTCTTTAGAACTTTGACCAACTTTAGATCTTAGCATACTTCAGACAAACATTCTTCGGATAGTCTCTGAAATAACATAACTTTGAAAATATTGATTAAGCATAAAGTTCCGAGTTTAATTAAGTTTATAATCATCAAAACTATGTGTTGGGGAAGTCTTAGACTTTTAAGGTCTTTGAGGCTCAACACTACCATTATCACTAGAAGATCATATTAATAAAAATGAAGCATGAGAAAGAACCCAAAGACATCATATGATTGTTTTAAAAGATTAGAAGGCATCTTTAAGCAATTTCATTGAGAAAGTACCCATTAGAAATATCAAAATGCTGAACAAATTGAAAAAAATTAAATATTATGAAGCAAAGTCTCCACACACCCGAGGCAAACACATCCTTGAAGAATTAATTTGATGATAAATTAAAGGATGTTTATTAGTTTTATAATGTTTTTCTATGAAATTATTGATATTTATAAGTCATATTGGATCTTGATGAATTCAAATTGAGTTGGGTGAACTTAGGGGCAAAGTTCTCCTAATAATTCTTTTTTAACTTATATACAAGACTCAAATATGAAAATATATAAGGAAATTAAATTCCTTCTCATAACATTTGTACACTTTTATTGTAGGAACTAGAAGTGAAGAAATGAATTATTCAATCTGGTACAAGTTAATCCGATATAGCCGACTACATGTTATAGTAAGTTAAGCAAAAAAAAGTTGGGATTCAATACTTTCAAAATGATCAATGTGAGTTTTTTTTTTTAATTTTAATTACCATTTTAGTGGTTTTTATGGGTTTGATCCACCATTTTTTATAAAATTAGCCAGACCGAAAATATGAATTTAATTCAGGTTCACAATTTAAAATACAAATTGTATATTTCATCAAGCATATATTCGCACGATCCGATACATTTTGTCAACTCTAATATGCACGATAGTTATATTATTCAATCGCATGATTGAAAGAAAAAGTTAATGGCACAATTTCTGAATTGTAAATAGGGTCATTTCCATGTTCATATCTAGGACTTCCTATTGGTGTAAATCCTCATATATTGAAGACTTGGCTGCTTGTTATTCAAAAGGTGGAGAAAAGGCTTTCTCGGTGGAAGAACAAGTTTTTGTCTTTTTGTGGTAGACTTATCCTCTTGCAATTTGTCCTTAATGTAATCCTGGTCTACTTTCTTTCCTTCTTCAAGGCTCCTAAAGATATCATTTCTCATATCGAAACTTTATTTAAAAATTTTCTTTGGGATGGGGATGACGAACATATAACAATAGCATGGGTTTCCTAGGATGATATTTGTAAAGCAAAACAATTTGGGGGTTAGGGTTGAGAGATTTGAGATCTTTTAATTTAGCTCTTTTAGGCAAGTGGAGATGGCGTTTATTAGTGGATAGGGGTAGTTTATGGACAAGAGTGTTAAAATCTATCTATGGGAAACATTCTGTTCGTAAGGGGAGTGTGAGGGTCATTGGTTCTAGGTGGTGGTTAGATTTGTGGAGTATTGATGAGGGTGCAAATTTTTCTGCTGACTGGTTCTCAAATAATTGTGTTAGAGTTGTTGGGAATGGGAGAAATACTTCTTTTGGAGGGATGCTTGGTGTACCTCAATTCCTTTTTGTGAGCGATATAGTAGATTATTTTCTATCACTACAAATAAGGAAATTCTGATTGTGGGTATGCTTGAGAGAAGTAGGGATGAAATAAAGTGGACATGGTGTTGGAGAAGGCAGTTGTTTCAATGGGAATTGGCACAATTGTCTATGCTTTTGTTAGATCTTTCTTTGTATCAGGTTCGTGAGCGGGTTGATGATACTTGGAGTTGGAAGGATGGGTTAGATGGTATCTATTTAGTTCAATCAGCCCATCATGTTATAATGAATGCCTCTATCTATGTGGAGATAACATTGCATAAGTTTATATGATTCCTTCAAAGGTTTCTTGTCTTGCTTGGAGGGTGTTGTTAGATAGGATTCCATCTAAGGCTAATCTTTTAAAGAGGAACATTATTCAACAGTCTAATGTTGATTGTGCTTAGTGTGGTCAACAATTGGAGACGACTTCTCATGTCTTCTTTGAGTGCTATTATGCTTTTCAGTTGTTGATGCTTTGCTTGGAGTGGTGTGGTTTTCATTCTGCACTTTCCAACTCTTTTATTCTTCATTTTGATTAGTTTTTAGGCATATTAAATTGCGATTCTGACATGAGGATGAGATGGTCTGTGATTTGGATGGCTACTCTGTGGAGTTTATGGTTGGCAAAAAATGAAGTTATATTTTCAAATAAAATCCTGACTGTTTCAGATTTTCTTGATTTGGTAAAAGTACGTTCTTGGAAGTGGCTAAAAGCAAAGGACCATAATTTCTCATATCCGTTTTATTCATGGTCCGTAGACCCTGTGTTTATCTCAATTCTGGTTTGGCTTCCTTGTAGTAATACTGAGAGCAGTTTTGTGATGTTGTTTTCTGTATTGCTCTGTTCGTGTACTTCTTGATACTGTGCCCGCTAAATTTTCTACTGAAAGAATGTGTATTATTGTGTTTTTTGGAGGTTCTGTTATTCAATTGTGATATATGCTACTAATGCAATTGGTTGAATTCAAGTGGATGGTTTTTTCTTGCATGGGGAACGAATTTTTTACGGCTCTATAAGGCTTTGGTTGTTTTGTTTAGTCTCTAGTGGCTATTTTCTTGGTTCTCCTTGCTGATTGACAAGGTGTTAGATAATTGCTTTTGGTGAATAGTTCATTCAATTTCCACCCCTACTGTTGGGCGCATTTTTAGTTTGGTCTTGATTTGGGTTGTATAACTTTTTTTGGGTTATTTCTCTTGCTTTGGCATTGCTGTCAAATTCTATTATTGGTGTTTGTATATGGGTTGGAGTACGAATTTGGATTCCCTGCATTCACAAATTCACGCATTCACCACAGTCATTAAATGGTAGCCGTCCGATCTAGATCGGACGGCTTAAATGCCGAGATGAGTTTTAAATCCAATTTACACATCTCGGCATCTGAGCCGTCCGATCTTCATTGGACGACTACCATTTGATGAATGCGTGAATTTGTGAATGCAGGGAATCCGGATCCGTTGGAGTACCCCTTGTACTCTATCTAATTTTATTATTTGCTTATAAAAAAGGGTAAAATATGTTTTTGTTTTTCGTCCCTATAAATTTTTTTGTTAAAACATCCCTCCAAAATTTTTTGTTTGCTTTTCATCCCTCTGTCTAATTAGAGTTGTTAATTAGATGACGTGTCCCCTCTTCTCCCCTCTTCTCTCCTACTCAGCAGAATCCTACATGGAAAAAAAATTTCTTACGTGGAATTAGCAATTATATAATTTAGGGACCTCTTTTCTCTCCCATAATCACCATCGTCCCCTTTCCCGTCTTCTCTGCAACCATTACCCAAGCTAAACCCTAACACCATTTCAGAGTTTAGCAGCCATGAAAGGGAAAGGGAAAGGGATTGATAATGTCCGAGAAAAGAGAATCGCTTTCTGCAAGTCTTCTTTGTCTTCCTCCATCGAGCGAAGGATGCTTTGTTCTTATGGTGAGGAGGTCGCCTTGTTGAAGTCGAAATCCATGAGTAATCCGAGAAATTTTTTTGGAGATGCCCCAATTGGAATGTAAGTATTCTTTGAACTAATGTTGTCATTATTCCAGTGTTAGGGCTGCGCTATTTTTTGGTCCCTGTTTTTCTGAAAGATTCTGAATTTTTTTTTTGGATTTTCAGAAACAAATGACCTGCAACTTCCTTAGGTGGTCTGATGGGGAAATGACTGACCTACAACAATCGAAGATTGAAGATTGGCAGCTGTATGAAGAAGAAATAGAAGAGCTGAAAAGGAAGGTTTCAAAGCTGCGAAGGAAGCTAGCAAATGAAAGGTGGAAGGTGAAGGCAGTAGTAGCTTGTATCATTTTGACCCCACTTATCACATTGGGAGTTCTGTGTTTGTTGGGATGAATTTTTAAGGGATGAGGAAGAGGGTGTAGGGTGCAGTTGTTATGTGATGTATTTTGAAGGGATGAATTTTCAGTAGTGTATTTTGCAGCTTTAGATGCAGGATGTATTAAGATGAATGTTATTATTGAAAGTAATATTTTGGCAACTTGTTCATATTTCAAAATCTGTTAAATTTGCTATTGTTATTGCCATTATGATCGGAAATTTGGTGCAGTTGTATAAACAAAAGGTGCAAAGTGCATTTCATTACTTAAGTAAAGAGTACCATAAATACAAAATGAATTATCCATAATTTGTGAACACTAACAAAAGCCACTTTGATAATGCCATATCATGTGCAGAATCTACAAAGACTACTCCATAATTCAGACTTAATTACATCTTAATTCAAACAAAACAACAAAAGTATTCCAACTGTGGCTACCCAAAATACCATAAAGATCCCATAAAAACCCAATCCTCTTGTACTTCTAGCTGTTGCAGCAATTGTTGCTTCATGTCTTCTGGTTTGTGGATGTCACTTCACTCTCTTGGGTGCCTCCTTCCTCATTTGCAGTTGTCTGGTTAACATTCTGTGAATGACAGAAATTTTTTGCAGCTTCCTAAAAACCAAAATTTATTGCCAAGTTAGTAATGGCACAAAATAAAATAAACAATGTGGAATTATGTGCAGTGAAATTACCACTTGTTCCATAAATCCCATGTAACCCTCATCTTGAGTCAAACCAATCTGTTCAGCAACTCTTCTCCAATCATAATTGTTTGCAGAAGTGACCTCTTGTGCAATACCCTTGTAAATTGCAATAGGTTTATTGATTATAGTGATAACAAAATTGGTCTGTTGCAAAGGGAAAAAAGGCTAATTGTTTACCAATAGCTGATGCAGGATGTCATTTGCCTCTACAAGCTTTGGTGGCATTGGGACCTTTGTTATGCCATGTGTGTACATTGTCATGTTGTGAGCATTTTTAAGAGCTTCAATCTGTGCAAAGTTGTCACCAGGTTGAAATCCACTTGGCTGTGTGGGCCTAACAACAGTAGGTGGTGCAGTAGTAGGTGGTGCCGGGCCACTTGGCTGAGTGGGCCTAGCAGCAGTACTTGATTCTCCTTTTGTTCTTGAAGATTTATTTTTCCTTTGTGTAGGGGCCTGCCTTTTCTTGGAACAACTGGGGCCACTTTACCCTTACCCTGATGGAAAATAGTTAATGTATTATGATGTTAACATGTGTCTTGTGATTTAATGGAAATTGTTAATAAAGAAAAAAAAGGAAACCTTGGTTACAGTGGATTGAGTAGCTTGATTAATAGCAGTATGAACAACATTCTGAGCAACTTCAGCAGCACTATGAGCAACATCCTGAGTAACTTCAGTAGCATTCTGGGCAGCATCTTGAGCCTCTGACCCATTTTGGGGTTGTGTTTCATTTGGAGGAGCAGGTTCCACAAGTACAGGTCTCAAAGGGCATTTTCTTGTGTTATGGCCATATTGGTGGCAGTAACCACAAGCATACTTGGTGTGTGACCTCTTCAACTTAGTGGGATTGGGGTCTTCATCAGGTTCTCTCCTTCTCAACTTCTTTGGCCTTCTAGGACCTGGTTTGTATGTAGGAGGCAAGATTGGGGATTGATTCACCTTGGGCCACATCGATTCTTCATTTATAGGTGAGATAGTTTGGCCATAGCACAACTCATAGGCCTCTCTCTTGTAGTATCTATGAACATAATTTTCTGGTCTTTCACGGTTATAGCTAATTGCACTCACAACATGCCTATAGGGTATTCCTACCAACTCCCAGAAATTGCATGTGCAAGGCTGTTTACTCAAATCAACAACAAATTTTTGTGGTGCCATGCTATGTGTGATTTCAAACTTAGAACCACCAGCCCATGTGGGAAACCAGTTAACAGAGTGTTGTATCTCTCTATCCAACCTCTTCCTAGGTTTAGGTAATACCTCACCAGGGTACTTTGCAAGCTTCTCCTTAAGAGTTGAAAACCTAGTCATAATGTAAGTTCTAATCCACTCCATGCAAGTTATAATAGGTTTATCCCTAGCAGCCAGTATAGTGCTATTAAATGACTCACATATGTTGTTCATCAGCACATCACAACGGGGATAAGAGGAGAAGGAATGCTTACACTAATTTCTGGTTGGGATAGCCAATAGCCATTCATAAACCTTCTTGTCAATTTGTTTTATCTCATCCATCTTTTGGACTCAAGCTTCAAAGTATGTGGACTTGGCAACTCCCATCATCGAGTCCCTCAACAAAGCCCCACCACCAAATTTTCCTTGAAGTTTTCATATAAATGCCTTAAACAGAACCTATGTTCAACCCCCTAACATTTCTTCAAATGTGGGAATTAAACCCTGTCAGGGAAAAAAAACAAAGTTACATAAAATGTAAACTTATATAAAAAATTGAAGTTACATAAAATGTAAACTTATCTAAACAAGTAATAGTTTGTTACCTTTTGTTGATCAGAGATAAACACCCATCTATTAGATGTTACATCACCAATATCCTCCAATAGAAGAGTGAGAAACCATCTCCAACTCTCTTTTGTTTCATTTTCCACAACAGCAAAGGCTAGGGGAAAGTATTGGTCATTGGGGTCCCTCCCAACAGCAATAAGAAGCTGCCCCTTGTACTTTGTCTTTAAATGGCAGCCATCAACACCAATGAATGGCCTGAAACCTTTGACAAATCTTGTTTTACAACCTTCTAGATACACATAGAAGCTCCCAAATTTGGGTAAAAGTGTGGGCTCAGGCCTTTCCAAAGACAATTTGCATGTGTTTCTGCTACAAGCACGCCTTAACTCCTCACTATATGACCATAATAAGCTATATTGCTTGGCAACATCTCCATCAACTAACTCCTTTGCCATCTTCTTAGCTTTCCATGCAACAGTAACAGATATCCCAGTTGCATAACCAGTCCTAATGTCTCCAATTATATCCACCAACCTAACACCTTGGCTAGACCTAAACCTATCTGCCACCTTCTTCGCCACCCACTTTGATTTAGCATTTTTATTGTTGAAAACTCTGCCATAAGTATGAGTTGAGACTAAAGTCTTCAACCTATAGGTAGAGCTCCCACCCACCTTGCTAACAAAAGCCAACCAATCACATGATTGCTTGCATCTGGCCCTCACCCTCAACTTATCATTTTTCTCAAAGTATACCTCTCTCCCATTCAAAATTGAGTGCTCTAAAATAGGCTCTTTGAACTCCTTTAGTGAAGAGAATTCCATCCCTAGCTTGAACTTGAACTCCTTACACATTTCTTCTTTCTTGAACCTAACATAAATTGGTTTACTATCATCCTCATCTCCAGAAGAACCATAGTCACTTTCCAGCTCTTCACTCTGATAATCATGCTCCATATCACACTCTTGTCCATCACCTGCAATGACAAGAGCCTGTGATGATGCATCACCCCCTGTGTCAACATTAGCTTCACTGCTTTGTCCCACACCCCTTGCATTTTTTCTCCAAGGTTATTTCTTCCTCACACCACCACCACCACCACCACCAATTGGTCTTCTTGGAGGAATTGACTTCCTCCTCATCCCCATGACTGGGCTAACAACAAATACAGGCTGAACTTCAACTTGAGTGGGAATGTAAAACCCATTATCACAATTTTCTATACTTTCCTCCTCACTGTCAGAGAAACAAATATCACCCACACTATTTTCACTTTCTTCATCACCACCATCCTCAATATCATTCCCCTCATCAATCACAGGTTCCTCACAAAACTTTTTCTTCCCCCTATCAATTGACTTGTTGTTCACCTTCCTTTGGCTAGAACTCTCACCATTACTCCCACTTTTCTTTGTCACATCATATTTTCTATCATGTTTCCCCCCTCTTGAATTCAGTCCATCACTAGCTGCACTCACATTTTCCCCTTCCCAATATTAACAACTCCTACATTTTCCTCACCATCCACATATATGTCCACCTCACATTTGTTGCTAATAGCATAATTAGCAACCTCCCTTGCTCCCTTATCATTACTTATCTTCTTCAAACCATCTTTAAAGCAACACTCATTCTCCTTTCACCACAAAGAAAATTTGCCACAGACCCCAAGGTCCTCTTCCACCATCCTAACAATCTCAAAACACGACCACTTGTCCTCATCCAGGTTATGAACAACATGTACCTCCCCCCCCTCGATAATGAGGCCTCGAGTCATTCACAAATGACCCTTTAACATGAAAGCAAGCAGAAAACGACATCCTACAGAATAAATAATGCATTTTTTGAATTACAAATAGTACCAACACCACCTAACAATTATATAATAGACAAACCTCAGCAAAGGCACAAATACGCAGTAAATAAAATATGGAGGTGGGGGTTGAGGTTGATAAACAATGTGCATAACATAGCATTCATGATTCCCTTGGTCCCCACAACCATCCCACATGCAAGATTTTGAAGGAATCCACGCACAGTAGAAAAAACCTTACCTTTCAGCGCTACGCTCCTCCGAATCTTTGCAACGAACACACGCCTTGTCACACACCTTCTCTCCAAGAACAACAGGATCACTCCTACTCAGCAACCGAACGTGTCACCGACGCGTCTCGCCCTCTATCGAACGAAAATCAACTTGCACAGTCCATAGGTTAACTTCTCTCACAGGGTGAAACTTTGGGAGCAGAGGTTAAGAATGGAGGAATGTTAGGGCAACCGAGAGATAAAAGGGCTAAGTGAAAAATCAACCGAGAAATGAAATTTTTTTTTGATGTTATTAGGGTAATTTTGTGTTAATTAGGATTAGTTAAATTTAATTAGGGTTAATGAGGGTTAATTGGGATTAAAAAGCTCCATGTGGGATTGATGACTAGGAGAGAAGGGGTGACACATCAACATAAATTAGACAGAGGGATGAAAAACAAACAAAAATTTTTGGAGGGATGTTTTAACAAAAAAAAACATTATAGGGACGAAAAAAAATAATATATTTTACAGGGACCAAAAACATATTTTACCCATTAAAATATCAAATATGACTTACTTTTTATTTATTAGGTGTTACACGAAATTAATCGATTCTTACAACATTTGGTATTTCAAACTTTGTCTCGAAATGATTTATTATTACAAAAAAAGACTTAAGGTTAGTTGAAGTTTTTATTTTAAAATTTTTATGGTGAGAATAATTTAAAATATCAGATTTTATTAATAAATATTCCATAATATTAACTATTATATTATTTATATAAACCTTAATTACTATGTTGTGGAATAAATTCTAACCTTTAGCGTGTTTGAATGTTTAGCATATTTGATTTAGTGTTGGTAAACTCATGTTTCAAACGTTAGAAATAGTTGTGTTTGAGAAATTTAAATAAATCTAAGTTTAACGAGTTTCAACGCCAAACACCAAACCAATTATATATTTATGCTTTGTATTTTATAATGAATTTTATAATGAATGTGAGATTGTGAATCTAAACGTCGGTTATGTTATTTGATAAAATTTTGACAACAGTGATTTTTTTTTTAAAAATTAAAGTTAGAATAGAAATAAGTATTCGTTCATTTCTTTAATTTCCTTCAACAACTTTTAAATATTTTTAATATTTTACATATTTAAAAATAAAATAGTATAGAATTTATAGTTTCTATCACATCATTTGCTGACCAAGAAAAAATAATGTTTTAAATTACTTGAATATGGTTGAATTGTGAAGAAAATGGACCATAAACATTAGGAATCAACAATATATCAATCAGCACAATGCACTGCCTTCAAACTGCCATCATCATAAAAAAATTGGTTGCCATAATAATAAAAACAAAAAATTGGTTGCCGTTGACGAGTGGATCAACTTCTATAAAATTGCCATTTTTGGGGATGATATTTAATTTATTACCTTACACTTTCCACGCCTTATATCAAATGGGGAAAATATGTATATATCGGAAAAAAACATCCATGAATTATGAATAGGGGCCAAACCTTCGAATTATATACATTGAATTATTTTTCCCTCAATGTACTTGTAGTTAGTGATGTAAATAAGCAGAGTCTTGAAACTCAGGCTTGAATTATGAAAAAAATGGGTAGCTCAAACTTGGCTCATATATACCTAAAGTTTGGGCTAAGCTTGTTAAAAAAAATAAAGCTTGAGTTTGACTTGTTTAACTCATTTATAACTTCATTGATTTTGCTTTTATGAAAATTTTCTTTAAATCATTTTTAAAATTTATGAATTTAATATGTAATAAATATTTTATTATTAAATTATAATATAAAAATCAAAATATATTCTTAATATATGATATATATAGTTAAAAATTTCTAAAATATTATATTTTTCGAAATTCAACACATGACTTTTTTACTAATATATGAAATATTTCAATATTTATTTTTAAATATATAGGGTAATTATTTTATTTTAAAAATAAATTTATAACTGTATATTTTCTTTTTCTATTTTTTATTAATCTTACTTTACACTAATTATTTATATTAATTAATTATTATATATATAATAAGCGAGCTATTCACAAGCTTTTAATGTCAAGCTTATAAGGCTTGAGCTTGACTCATTTAAATAATGGAGCCCAACTTTAAGCTTGAGCTTGTTTGTTTAATTAAACAAACAAGCTTGATCGAGCATCTAACGAGCCGAACTCAAATAATTCACGAATAGCTCAGCTCATTTACAGCCCTACTTGTAGCATATTTATACGAATTTAGTAATTATACACACAATCCATGTTAAACAATTTTATACTCATCCAATAATCTGTTGTCATATTATTTAATGAATCTGACATCTTATATATCATTAAACTCATTAAATGGTGTGACATAATATCATTGGATGTCTGTGTGAAACTTTTTTACAATGATAGTTGATAATTATTAAACTTTATTTATATTTGAAAAAATAACTATAATTTAATAGGAGGATTATATATTTATATTGCTGAGTGCTAATTACTTTTAGGCATTGTTTTTAGTTTTTATAACTATTCTCGGGTAATAATCATCTTTACAAAAAGAATAATGACAACTAACAATCCCAAACAAATACTGTTTATATAGTAAATTAATAAATATATAGTTATTCTGTTGATTGTAAAGTATACGGTTTACATATTTTGTTGCAATTGCAAATGTTTTTTTTTTTTTAAACTTTACATAATAGGAATCTAATCAGATCAGAATAGCTATTAGTTACAGTAAAAAACAATCATGCTTTTCATTATATATCTTTTTGGTGAAACATAATTATTATATATTGAAAAATATAAAAACAATGAACTAAAATAGGGTACATATGATTTACCGAAAAAGTGAGTTGTCTTTTATTAATTGAAACAATTTTTGTTTTCCCTTTTGAAAATTTTTAATTTTTTTTTGTTATATAATGATAAGGATGAAATTTAAACCTATAGTTTAAATTGTATAAATCATTTAAATTCCTCACTACTAAGCTAATCCCAATGAATGTTGTAAAAGTTTAATTTAGTAAGTGATAGTAGAGAATAGTAAACAAGGAATAAATCAAACAAATAACAAGACGACAAAAGTAAGCAAGTAGCTATAGCTTAATAATTGAAGTTAACCCTAAATTTTTTAAGAGGTTTTCTTTTTGTAAGGAAGAAAATGATTTGAGAAAAGCTAACAACCATAAAATCCTCTTCGGACGTTACTCGAGGATCCCATTGCAATCGAGACTTAGGCCCTCTCCATTAAAAAAACCAATCAAAATCAATGCCATCAATCTCTTCCTCTCTTTCTTATATTTAATTTAATTCTGTATTTAAGATAAATAAAAAAGCATTTGATTTTTTTCAACCATAAATGGATTAATTAGTTTAAATTTTCAACTACACGAGAACATGAACTCTCAAGCTCAAGTTAAATAATCACTACGTTATCAAACTGTCTTGATCGCAGTGAAAATGTACTGTGTTCCTAAATGAACTTTACATATAAGATTAGGGGTTCGAATATTGAAGTCATCACTCTTGATAGAGCTTTATCTGATCACTATCTCGCTTAAAGGTTAAATCTACAATTATACCGGTAGGAATTTCCGGTCAAGATAAAAATTAATCACTAAATTCAAATGTATTTATTTATTTCTATGTCAAACACATTTTTGATGCAATACACTTACAATTATGTCTAAGCCTCTAAGAATAAATTATGATTCATTTTTTTTTCAATTTCCATATTATGAAACCATTTAACTTATAATTGAATAATCGAACATTTTATTTATTTAATTGCAAATAAGGCTTGTAAAATTTAACGTAGCATGTGATGTAAAAAATGAAAAACAGGCTAAAATATATATATATAACAAAGAAGTACAACGATAATTTAAATTAATAGTATAAAAAGGAATAAAAGTAGTGTATGTATGATTTCATTAATTTTTTAAAAATTCACTATTATAAAAGATCAGTAAAATTTTAATTATAAATCGTTTTAAGTAATACTTTTCATTTATATCAATATTATAAATTGCAACACTCACTTTAAAGAGTGAAATTACTCTCATAACACTTTTTATATTTTGATTATGTGACTTTCATTTATAGTCACTAGGAGACCAAATCTTTCACTTTCATATCTGCATTGTTTTTTTTAATCATCTTAAAATATCAATAAAATAAAATTTTAATATTATAAAAATTTAGATATCTCTTTATATTTAATTTTTTGTATAAACTTAAAAATATATTATTTTTCAAATTTAATATTTATTTTTTAGTTATCCCACAAACAAAAAAAAAACATGTTGACATATGTATTTCATGAGTTGTTAAAATTATAATTTTAATTCAAACTCTTAAATTGTTTTCTTTTTAAAAACAAAGAAAAGAAATAAAATAAAATAAAATAAACAAAAAAAGTGTCCCTTTTTGGTTGAGAAATACAAATTTGGTTGACTCATCACTCATCTCTCTCTCTTTCTTCTTCCCTGTTGAGTAGCTCCTTCCTCTCTATATGCTATGCACCTCTCTACTCTTTTTTTGTAGTACCAACTAGCAACTATACAAAGAAATAAGAATCTCCCTCTTTCACTCACTCACTCACTCACTCACTCACACAAACACTCTCTTCAATCAATATTCATTTTCTTCACAATTCATCAAACAAACACTCTCTTCACCTTCTTCTTGTTCTTGCTTTCACTATCTATCTGTGTTTTGCTTCTTCAGTGGCTCTGTTTCAGTGTCAGTGTGTGACCCCTTATGGCTAAATGCCCCAAAACGAATCCCACATCCACCACAATGATGAAACCACCCTCACCACAAGCTCTTCACAATCACAACACTGCACCCCCATTCTGACCCTTCACCTCAGGGAACCTCAAGACCCTATTTTGGTCCCCAATTCAGACACCCTTTGCACAACAACAATGGCTTCCACCAACTCCACCTCCACCGACCCTCTCCCTTCTTCTTCCTCCGACGACATCGCCGTCAAAGCCGTTAACAAACGCTATGAGGGTCTCGTCACTGTCAGAACCAAAGCGATCAAAGGCAAAGGTGCTTGGTATTGGGCACACTTAGAACCCATTCTTGTTCGTAACCCTGACACTGGTGTCCCCAAATCTGTCAAACTCAAGTGCTCCCTCTGTGACTCTGTTTTCTCTGCTTCAAACCCTTCTAGAACCGCTTCTGAGCACTTAAAGCGTGGAACTTGTTCCAATTTCAGCTCCGGTTTGAAACCCGGTTCGGTTCCTTCCCCTCTTCCCATTTCATCCGTTGCCGGTTCGAACCGGAAAAGGGGTTCACCGGGTTCACCTCTGCCTTATCAAAACCATGCCTTGGCAATGGTTGAAATAGGGTACCCTCAGGTGCATGGTAATACCGTGAACCAGCAGAACCAGCACCATTTGGTGCTGTCTGGTGGGAAGGAAGATTTGTGTGCTTTGGCTATGTTTGAGGATAGTGTGAAGAAGCTAAAGAGTCCAAAGACTTCGCCTGGTCCTGCTTTGAGTAAAGATCAGGTCAATTCTGCTTTGGAATTGCTTGCTGATTGGTTCTATGAGTGTTGTGGGTCTGTGTCTTTGTCTACTATTGAGCACCGTAAGTTTCAAGCTTTTCTTGGCCAGGTGGGTTTGCCAGCAGCAACAAGTTTGAGGCGTGAGATTTCTGGTCCAAGGCTTGATGCTAGGTTCAGTGAGGCAAAAGCTGAGTCTGAAGCTAAGATAAGGGATGCAATGTTTTTTCAGGTGGCTAGTGATGGTTGGAAGAATAGGAATTGGTATAGTTTGTGTTGTGGTGGTGAGAATTTGGTTAAGTTTATGGTGAATCTTCCAAATGGGACTAGTGTGTTCCAAAAGGCAGTGTTCACTGGGGGAGTGGTGTCATCAAAGTATGCTGAGGAGGTTTTGTGGGAAACTGTGACAGGTGTTAGTGGGAGTGTGGTGCAAAGCTGTGTGGGGATTGTTGCAGACAAGTTTAAGGCTAAGGCATTGAGGAACTTGGAGATTCAGAACCATTGGATGGTAAATACTTCTTGTCAGCTTCAGGGGTTCATTAGTTTAATCAAGGATTTTAACAACGAGCTACCACTTTTCAGGGTTGTCACTGAGAATTGCATAAAGGTTGCAAATTTTGTGAACAATGAATCTCAGGTGAGGAATATTTTTGTCAAGTACCGGATGCAGGAGCTGGACTATGCTGGGTTGCTTCGAGTCCCTTCACCAAAATGTGATCCTTTGAAGAATTTTGCATCTGTGTTTCCAATGCTAGAGGACATTTTAACCTGTGCTAGAGTGATCCAAATGGTTATGTTGGAGGACACATTTAAGGTAATGTGCATGGAGGATCCACTAGCCAGAGAAGTAGCTGGGATGGTTCAGAATGAGGGGTTTTGGAATGAACTAGAAGCAGTTTATTCACTTGTGAAGCTTATCAAAGGAATGGTTCAGGACATGGAAGCTGAAAGGCCATTGCTTGGTAGGTGCTTGCCTCTTTGGGAGGAACTAAGAACCAAAGTGAAGGAGTGGTGTGCTAAGTACAATGTTGTGGAAGGACCTGTGGAGAAAATACTTGAAAAAAGGTTCAGGAAAAACTATCACCCTGCATGGTCAGCAGCATTTATACTTGATCCACTTTACTTGATTAAAGACACAAGTGGAAAGTACCTTCCTCCATTCAAGTGTTTGACACGTGAACAAGAGAAAGATGTGGATAAGTTACTGACAAGGCTAGCTTCAAGAGAAGAAGCTCATGTTGTGTTGATGGAGCTAATGAAATGGAGGTCAGAGGGGCTTGATCCACTCTATGCACAAGCTGTTCAGATGAAACAAAGGGATCCTGTGACTGGGAAGATGAAAGTTGCAAATCCATTAAGTAGTAGACTTGTGTGGGAAACATGCTTGTGTGAGCTTAAATCCCTTGGGAAGATTGCAGTTAGGCTCATTTTTCTGCATGCAACCTCATGTGGGTTTAAGAGTAATTGGTCTTTCATAAGGAAGATTTCTGCAAATAAGAACTCAAGAATTGGCTTGGAAAGAGCTCAGAAAATGATATACATTGCAGCTCATGCCAAGCTTGAAAGGAGAGACTTTTCCAGTGAGGAAGAAAAGGATGCAGAATTGCTTGCCATGACTGGTAGTGAGGATGGCATGCTGGCTGAGGTCTATGCTGATGCAACCTTAGTGTAATGTGCTTCTTTTTCAACTCCTATAGAATTGTGTAATTGTAGAATTTATCAGATTCTTTCCACAACTCTTCTATTATTCTCTTACATCTAGTGGAAAAATTTTCATGACTTTGGATTGAAACAGAAGGATATTAGAAGGGACTTTGTTAGTGACTGTGTTATTTATTATCAGCTTTGATTCTAATGAATCATCAATCTTTTTTTTTTCCAGCAATTATTTTGTATTTTTGGGGTTTGTAAAGGAGGGACCCTTGCTCACTTATTAGCAATATCAACAATCCAGCCAGGGAGCAAAAAGAATGTCACAAAAGTTTTGCTAGAGTGATTTTGTAATGAGAATGGTTTTGAGTACTAATTCTATTATCAATCTACAACTTAAAAAGCTTCAATTCATTATCTCTTGTGGGATGAATTTGTAAAATTAGCCATAATGAGAAACGCCATGTTTGGAAAAATTCAATTCCTAAGTATCAAGAAGATATTCAAACATGAATATAGTCCTCTTCTACTTGTTCTTGTGTTTCACTTGTGTTGATCAAATGCTAGACTAAAGACATAGTAAATGTTCATGGAATAGATTTCTGGATTTATTAATCACCTTTAAATATATGTGGTTCTCTTTTATAGCTATTGACAATGATATGATATTGATATAAAGCATTCATGCAAAATATTTAAAAATTTAAAGCAAACTGAAAAATTATTAAAAAGAAGAAAAACAGGAAAGGTTATGGATGGAGCAAATTTTTTTCAACGACAATTGAGATAAAATGACATCATTGGGGAGGGAGGGGATGTTAACATGCTTCCTTCACCTGAATGGAGAAAAGGATGCTACAATAGTCCATGGAATTTTGATCATACATCTCAAATCTCAATTGACAGTTCATGTCTTGATAGGCCATAACAACATACTTTGTCTAGATTCTACTAGCCACACTAAATTGTGTGGCTGAATAGAGATGAATTATCATACTATTTGACCACCTGATTTCCATCACATCCAAAGACTTTAGTGCTCAAATTTAGTTCTAAACTGAGTTGACCAAACAACAAAAGGTCTCACTTCTTTGTGCAAACTTGGTGATGTAGAAATTTCAATTTCAAGTAGGGTCTTTATTCTTTAACAAAATAAAGTGTTCTCTAATCTCTTCATGTTTCCTAATTTTTAAACCACTTGAACATTGACCATGTGCATGTTGGACTTAACCTCAACTGCATTTGCTTGTCAAATATGGGGGCACATTTTACAATTATTCTTATCTTGTTCTAATAACAAACAACCAAGAGAATTCCCATTTACTTATCCTCAAATGAAAATCTTCACATTCAGTCAACTGTTACATTTTGAAGTCATATCATTGTTGATATGCTTCACAAGTCAACTGGTATTAAAATGAAAATCCCTCATGCTATTGCAAACCAGTAACTGATGTGTAAATCCACTTTCAAGTAAATTTCAACTTCCAAACTATAAGGACAGCATCTCTGAACAATATTTGTTATTCCTTATTCTGTGTCTTTCAGAGAGGGCTATTGATGCATGTGATTGCCTTTAAAGAAAAGTGGAAACATATATCTGGCCAATTTTTGGCCTCACCTTTTAAAATTGATTCAAGTTTTGGCCTCTTCTGTTTCCAACAGTTTGTCACTTTTCTAATTTTTATTTTATAACTTGAAAAAAGAAAGAAAAAGAAAACATAGCTGTGGATATAACTCCAACTAGCTAGTCATGTTTCACCACAAGTAGAGATCATATGATTAGTTATCACACAAATGGGAACACTCCCACATGAAAACCATATGAATTAAGAAATTTATGATATTACTTCATGATGGAAACAATCTCAAATGATATGGTGTTGTACTACTCCTACCACTAGATGGTAGCTAGTTCTTGTTAAATAGGGAGTTAAGTTTCTACAAACAAAATATGACAGAAAAGAAGCTAGCAGGATCCCAAAATTTGAATGTTTCTTTTTGCTGCAGAGTTGGAATGGCTTGAAGCAGTTGTGTGGGTGGCAAACCAAACCAAACATGGTATTGACGTGTGTCAACCTCGGAAGGAGATAAGAATCTTTGTATCCAAAGAAGCATTGTAATAGATAATCTGCCATATCTATCTCCTGGTGTGTTTGTTCCTACAAAATGGTTTGGCCCACATTGGAGAGTGGGTATCCATGTCACTGTTTAGTGTCATGGTCAAAGGAGAGTGAGGTATGAGTGGCCTTCACATCAATCCATCCACATATTCTCTCTCTCTCATATTCTTTCTCTCACAAATACACACCAAGTCTTCATTGTTTATTATTGATTGTTTATATTTAGCTAATGTCCCACAACCTTTGGTGACTTTTGTTACAAACATTAATTTTTGTGATAATTTATCTGTTAATGGGACCTTATTATGTACAATGTTTATCTCAATTTTTTTGAAAATTGGATTTTTTTTGCAGAATTAACCGTTTAGTTTGCCATGATTGCTTAAAAGGCTTAGGCAAAAGTTGAAGCAAGGAGTTTAGCCTAAAAAAAGGGAAATGAAGGAGGCCTGTCGGTATGAGAAGGTACATGATATGGCTGAGATGGTTATTCTAATTTGAAACATCATGGAGCTGTTTTTTGCATCTATATTGCAGATTCAAGAGTTCTGGTGGTGATGAAATTGAAATTTCATATCATTTTTCACTCTTCTTGTCAGTCATATCCACATGACTCCTTTTTTTTGTTGTCATGCTTTTAAAAGTCCAGAAATTGATGGAACTGAATTCTGAAATAGTGCATATACTATCAACAACCTAATACAAGTACAACAGTCTCTACTCTTCTATCAACAACACACAAACTATTTGAATGGTAAGTCTAATATTAAATATATTTAAGACATTATCTAAATTTTGACTAATTGGTGATCTTTTAATTACTTTTTTATGACTCCTTTGTCCATATTTAAAGTCACCTTGGCTTCTCTTGATTCTAAAATTAGGAACAATATCAGTTAATATAAATTAGTAAGAAAGAATAAGCAAAGTGGTTCTTAGATAAAATAAAAATGGTTTCATAATTCATCTTTTGACTTGAAACCTCTTTTCTTATGTAACTAAGAATGGCATGTGCTCTAATATGTCTGTTTGTCTCAAAATATCTCTTACCATAATTCTAGTAATAGTTAATCCATTTTACAGTATTTAGATTTATATGTGGTTTTAAATTAATTATATTACTCTTTTCTCTCATCTTTCAAACACAACAGAACTTATTATAGATTCTTGTAAAATTGCATCAAGGTACCTGCTTTAAAACTTTTGAAAATTAAATAACATACATAATATTTTTCTCATGATTTAAATATTCTTTTAGCAATATTATAATACATAAATATCATAATATGCCCTATAATCAAATAAAATTTTAATTATTTAAGTAACACACAAGCCTACATCTACTTCTATAATAAATCATGTCACAGTATGTCCTTTACTGCACAAACTCTAATAAGCAGCTTGAAATTAGCACTAAGCCATTAACCATTAGCCACCTTAACTTCATGCTCTTATTATGGAGCAAATTTTACATATTATGGAAGTATTGCACTAACTAGCTTTATAATTTATATTTATCTCCAATGTTACATGTCATTTCAGTTCATTATTCTTGGAGCTGTGGGTTTAAGTATCTCCACCCACCTCAAGGCCAGAAATAATGAAAGTTTCTGCATCTCCTTAATGAATGGCAAAAAGTCAAACAAGGAGGATGTAAATGGAAAAAGTTGTGTGTTGAAGTCATTAGTAGTGTAGGATATTGCTGCTGTATTGCTGATTTCAGAACTGATTTATCTTTCTACTCAATTTGGTGTAGTGACAGTAAATCATGTCGGCAATGGCAAGCAATTCTGACTGCTGACCAACTAAATGGACAAGACTCTTCTTTCTTTCTTTTTCTTTTTCTTTCTAATATATATATAAATATATTTTTTTCCCTTTGGTTGTATGGTATAATTTCATTTTTCATTCCAGTCTGGTTCTTGTATAGGAGAGGAGGATGTGATGATTGGCACAGGACAAGACCATCTTTTTACAAGAATCTTCATACTTTCAATGTTCCCCCATGATTAATCTCTCTTTTTAATGTCTCTCCTTTTTCTCCCCACTAAACACAACCCCCTCTTGTCTTTTACATTTGAAGATACATATTTTTACCTTATAATTTCATTGTTATGGTAAAGTAAGTATTTTTACTCTTAATCCCTTCATTGCCCTCATGGGCTCACTACAATTCATTATCAATGTAGAAATAGAAAAAGCCCTATTCTTTTCATGTATCTAGTGTTTGTGGGAGTGATCAAACAAGCTTCCCTTTGCTTCAAAAATCCAAAAAAAAAAGGAGAGGAAGTAATTATTTAAGTACTCGTTTGGTTTCTAGTTAAAAAGCCTCAAAATCAATTTTATGGAATTGATTTTAAATTATTTCTATTTAACGTACTTCATAAATTATACATCATTTATTTTTCACTATTAATTTTATCAATCTATCAAAATTAATTCTATCTAATTATAAATCAAATCAACCCTAAAAAAAAAAAGGTAAGAGTAGGAAGGAGTGTGTTACTGTGCTACTAGAGATTCAGGGAAAATAAATAATGTTCTAACTTCTGTTATCTTGGGTTTGGTGAATTAATCTTCTCATTTTTCAATTTTACTTTTAAGTGTTACATAAAAAGTGTAGACCTTAATCTGAAAAAGAACATTTTGGTGCTGATTTTAGACACAAAGTTGATATTCTTGTCTTTTTGATGCCAATTTGCTAACTAACCATGTAAACTTTTAACCTTTGGTACTAGTATATATATTTTGGTAGATTTGAAAAATTTTGAGTGTGTGATGATGACAATGATTACAGGTTAATCAATTATTATTCTCCGATAGAAAACGTGGACTGTGGGACAATGATTACAAATTAATCAATTTCATTTCATCTCCTATCAAAATCTTGACCGTGGATTTTAAAATCTATGGTTTTGTATGTCATGTATCAACTAGCCCTACCTACCCCTCCACTAAAGTGTCCTCTGTAACGTATTATTATTCCTTAGGGCTTGGCATTCATAACAAGTTCATACATATATATACACATGTTGATACAATTAGAGGACAAGAAAAAGGGAGGGTGTAGGCCTCACTGACTTGAGCAACCAGAAAGCATATACTTTTTTAATATAATACTAGTAAGGATGTCATGCATAGTATAGTGTTTTTGAAATTTAAAGGTAAAAATTTAAAATTATTAAAAATTAACAATTCATGATTAAATTTTTGTTTAAACCACAAATAACAATCTCACTCTAGTCGGAAACATCCACATCAAAATGAGACTAGCTCTCTCAACGATTTTTTTTTATTCATAAGACTTAAACTTGATACCTTATTTACGATCAACCCCCATCGGTTAACAATTCATGATTAAATAAATTAAATAATAGTATTTAAGAGAAATACAAAATATAAGAAAATAGTATAAGATGAGATACTTGATGAACAAGAAATCAAAGTGGTGCATTGAGAATAATGACTAGTTTGGTGGACATAATGTGGTAAGTTAAAAAATGATAAAAGAGAATTGGATAAGGAAAAAATATGTTAAAAGCATATAGTGAAGATGGTTGGGAGAGAAGAGGGTTGAGAGGTTAGGACACAGAGAAAAATAAAATTCATGCTATCCTGTCAATCTCTAACTCACACTACCACTCGGGATAAAAATTACATTAGACGTGATAGGATAAGATAACCTAAGGTGATATTTATCTTATTCTATTACTGTAACAAACACAAACACGGAAAATAAAAAATGATAAGATATTGATATTCTATCATGTCCTTTATCTTGACCACCAAACAAGCCCTAAAAATAAATTATGAAAAGTTCTTTATTATAACAAGTGAATGTTCAAATTTAGTATACAAGGGTTGATTGTTAAACTTAATAAAAATTTCAAGTTTTATTTAAAGGTTTTGAAGTCTAATTTTTTTTAAGCAAATTTGTACATAATTAAATTAAATTGTGGGTCACATTAGTACATTCACAAGAGAATTTCTGTTCCAGGAACACACCTATGTTCTGCTAGGTATTTCTGTCAAGGGTAGGTTTTTCTTTTTATTTCGTTTGTTTTACCTTATTTTCAGCTGAAAGAGTATTTCAAGATCTGAAAATTTCATGTGGACAGTGTACATGTCTGACTCATCACATCCTCTCCCTCAAATTTGTTTAGATTAATTGTTTCATATGTTTCAATCGAATAGGAAGCTGTTACTATAAAAGTATCTATTTATCACAAATAGACATGGAATTACCATAATTGATTGTGACCTAGTGTTAGAAGCTGACCTAGTCTATAAGCGGTGAATTGTAAGGAAAATTCATTTTTATCTTTCAAGAATATTTATTTACTAGTATTTCATTACGTACTATTTTTATATAATTAATCTTTTTAAATATATATTTAAAAAATAAATGTTTTAAAATATTAAATATATATTAGATTTAAAATGAATAACTTAAATTTGTAAATATTATAGTATAATTTATTTGTATTAGGATTTAATTCAATTATTTATATTAAAAGATAATTATTTTAAATTTGAATTAACTAGTACATTAACCCACGCAATACACAGATAAATATATATTTTTATTTAATTAAAAATGAATTTATAGTAAATTAATATTTTTAGTATTAAAAAATAAAAATAAAATAATTTTGAACAATTTTTCAATTTTAAATTCGAATAATATATTATATGTTATTATTAAAATTAAATTTATATTATTATTATTACTTTTGGTGCAAACAATATTATTTGATAATAAGATATAATAAAAATTAAAATAAAATGATAAAATAAAGATTTATTTATTAAAAAAGATTGAAACAAAAAATAATAGGTTAAGATTTTGAATCTTAATAAATTTTCAAAACTTAAAATATATATTTATTAGCATTTAAAAATTCAAATAGAAAGAGAGAGAAAATTAGTACTATTAATGATTGGGAAGGAGAATCTCACTCTTACAATCATCCAATGAGAGAAAGTGAGCGAATGTCAAAAATCATTAAGAGAGAAAATAGAATGAGTGAGTGACTCACTCGCCAAGGTGAAATTTCAAAATTATAATATAGATAGTTGATTCATAAAATAAATTATTATACAAAAAAGAAAAATTGAGGCAATGTTAAAAAAAAAAAACTTTATAAGAGAGGTATGTGAAAAGACACTCTAAAAAAAATAATGAGAAAAGTAACACATGGCATCCTAGTTGATAGACTTAATAGAGTGTCATTCTCCGTTATATGAAGTCTTAAAATTACTATATAAAAAGTTGATTCCCAGAAAAAGCTTAAGGTAAATTAACCCTAAAATATTATGGTCAGCAAATTAATCAGTATCTAGAGGTTTACAAGAAGTAATATTTTATGTTTCTTTTTTATTTGGAGGGTGGAAAAGAGAAAAGATGAAAAATACGAATTTTATTATATTTTTATCTATTTGGTTAGGAAAAAATAAGGCGAAAGAAAGGAAACCTTAACTAAGTTCAATCTATTTTTCTTTACTTTCTCTCGTTCCAAATAATATAAAAAATATCTCATTTTTTTCTCTTTACTTGTTTCGCCTTTCTTTTCTTTTCTTTCACTTTGCTTCCTTACACTTTTCTTTCAAATCAAATAAATTACTGATTTTTTCCCCTAAAAAATACAATCAAGATAGAAAGAAAAAATTGTTAATTAATTTTAATGAGTTTTAGAGCTTCGATATAATAACCATTTAATTTTGAACTATCGAGGATTTTTAATTTAATTTAATAATAACTATTATAAACACTACAAGAAAGCGCTAATTTAGACGCGAAAATGTAGCAGTGGCCATGCACCGTTGCTATAGAATTAAATGCGCAGTTCAAAGCGTAGCTGTGTCATTAATTCGCTGTGACGGCCAGATCGTCGCTACACTAAAAAGACTAATTTTTTTTCTTCTGAAAATTAAATAAATAGACGTAGCGACGGCCAAGCAGTTGCTGCGTTTTTAATTAAAAATTAAAATTGGCACGTCAGAGAATTTTTTTAACTTAGCGATGGTCAGACCGTCACTAAGTTTAAAACTTACGCGCACAAAACCCTTTTCCCATCCCCTCTTCTTTTTCCTTCTTCCTCCTCTTCCTCTCCTTCCTCCTCCTCTTAGCTCCGGCCACCTCCACTTTCTCTCCCCCCTCTCTCTCTCGTTCATTTTCAAATCCTCACCGATTAAACACTCCCCCCGTTCATAGGTTCATTTTGAACCAATCAAAATCTCCTTAGGTTGCCTCTCTGTCCCTCCTCCCTCTTCCTTCTCCGTCGTCCACCACCACTTGCCTCCATTCAGGTAATTATTTAATTAATTAATTTTTTTAATATAGTTATATAATTATGTAATTAGTTATATAATTATGTAGGTAGTTATTTTAGTTGTATATGTATTTAAGTATATAGGTAGTTACTTAGTAATAATTAGTAATTACGTAATTAGTAATTATTAGTTATTTATTAATTATTAATAATTAATTATGTATTATTAGTAATTATGTAGTAATTAATTATTAGGATATTATATAGTTATTTATTTAATTTAAAGGTATGTTTTTTAATATTTACTTTAACCTAATTAAAATTAGGTAAATATACCTCGTATGCGTGGTAGAAGTGGACAGAAAGTCCCACCAATTAGAGGGAGGTTCATCCCTCTGGTTGAACTTGCTGCACAGGTAGCTCGCTTACGTCGAGATATGACCAACCTCCATCTCCCTGAGCAGCCTTCTTCGTCCGCCCCTGCACTGTACGTGGTGCCGCCTCTGTAGAGGTTGCCCAACCTGCTGCATCAGCTGGAGCCTTCATCGAGCAAATGAAGTACTCCGGGATATTAGGAGGTTGCCCCGAAGGATGTGAGGGACAAGTGGTGGGGGGAATTTATGGTAAAATGTTTTCATTTTACAGTACTTTTTTTAACTTGTTATGACATTTTCGAATGACTTACCCTAAAAGTTTTATCTTTTACAGAGTAGAGTTACTTGGGCCCCTGAGGACGAGGCTTGAATTAAAAAAGTGTACGAGCAAATAATTGCTAGACGCCTTTGGGATATGCTGAACAAGGCCCGGACGAGTGGGACTAGGCCCACTTGGTGTGGTGAGGAGGCCTGGGAGGGTCTTTTGGCCTACTAGGCCTCTGATGAGTGTAAGGGGAAATTTGCTCGTAATAAGAGCAATCAGGCTTCTCGTCGAGGTGCGCGGGGCAGTCCACACCACAAGCCGCAAGGCCCACATTGAGGTCGCGTTGGATATGGTATGTAAAAACATACTCTTTTATATTATTTTTTGTATGTAATTAAAATAATTAATTAGTGTAATTTTTCTGTGTATCGACGATAGCTTGGCGAGATGTAGATCCCGATGAGTTTTTTGTGGCCACCCACACAAAAAAGGGTGGTGGCTGGGGAGATGACCGAGCGCGGTCCACATATGTAAGTCAAAATTATGCTTAGCATTGTTTTTTATATAATTTCATATATTTGCAATAGAATAACTAACTTAATATAAGTTTATATCTACTCAATAGACAAATTGCCATGACCGGCTGGGGGAGGTAGAGTCATAGATGGGGGACAACTCCATCACTGATGGGTCAACCAAGCTACATACCTGGAAGGATAATGCTGGTGGCAAGACTCGAGGCCGTTGTTATGGCACCGAGGACTTGTCAAGCAACATTCGTCCTGGTGTGACTAGCCTCACTCAGGAGTCTCGGGCCCATACCAGTGGGAGCGACGGGTCACAACATTCGTCTAACGAGGCGTTGCGTCAAGAATTCATCGAAGCAAAGTTGCAGGCTAGCCGAGTTGAAGAAAGGGCTGATCACTGTCATGCCCAGTACGCACGGTTGGAGGAGGACTTCACTGGACTCCGACAACAGTTGCAGTTAGTGTTGGATGCCCGCTGTGTAGGTGGTTCTACCAGCTACAATCAGGCTCAGTCGCACCCACAGTACGATGGCGACCTAGATGACCAGCCCGTGGATGAGGATGAGGATCGTGACCCAACACCACAGCAGCGTCGTCTCCGTCAGCCGTGATTTTTTTTATTGTATTATGTTTTTATACACTTTGTATGTATATATACTGTTTATATATATTTTCTAATGAGTGGTTTTATATAGTATTTATTGTTTTTCTTTATATTTTAGATCATTAACAAATATGATATAAATTTATAAAATAAATAAAAAAATTGAATTTTTAAAATAAATCAACAGTATATCCGTAAATTAAAATAAAATTAAATATAAAACCCTTAATTCAATTTCAAAAATTAATACAATCACTAGTTACAATTTTTTTTAAAAATAATATAATTATTAGCGACGGCCGATGTGACGACTTAGCGACGACCTTTGATCTTTTCACTTTGCGACGAACTTCATCATAGCGACGGTTTTAGCGTCGTGCAAGCAGACGCTACGTAGCGACAACTGTTTTTGCTCGTCGCTACGGAATTAACGACGAGCATTTTAGCGACGTCCTTGTGACCGTCGCTAAGCCGTCACTAATTGCATTGTAGCGACGGTTTTTCCCTTATAGCGACGACCGTCGCTAATACCCGAATTTCTTGTAATGAAAAAAACGACAATAACATGTATTGTGCTAAGTTATGTGCTTATATATATTCAAATAAACTTTATATGTATTTTCAAATTTTCTATCAAAACACTTTTGAATATGGTAAATTTTTTAATATTGTAAGGATGACCCGGCCCGGCCCGTTGGACCGGTTGAACTCTAAACTAAGCCCATGGCCGATCCGGTCAGTGGTGTAGCTCGTTTTTATATCAGAACCGGTCACAGACCAGTCAAACCGGTTCTAAACCAGTGAAATCGGCCAACTCCGAGTCAGCTTGTCATTGCAACACTATTGCTTTGTAAAAGAGGGGTCGAACCCCGCTCATGCGTACATTGGGCATGCTTGAAAGCCATTGGACGGCGCCTGCTTCTTGACCTTTAAGTGCCAATTTTTATATATATAAGATACATATTGCAAACCAGAATAAAATTTTAATTTGATTATTAATCAATATACAAGTTAATGTAAATCATTATACCATAATTAATAATTAATATGTTATATTTATTTTAATCTATATTATAGATATTAATATATTTTCGGTTTAACCGGTTTAACCAGTGACTCACCGGTTGAACCATTGATCCATTAACCTAGTACCCCGACCGAGTCAATGCCCGGTCTGAGTTTAATAACATTGGTTTTTCTTATGCTAGACAATGTGGGACTAATTAGTTAGTAAAAAATTGCTACATGAAGGAAGCATTTTTCATGCTTTATATTTTATACGTAACACGCTTTCTTATTTACATTGTTTTGAATTTTTTTTATCTTTTGCAAACTCCTTACAATTAAAAATTCTAAGGGATATAACAAATTGCAATAATGTGGATAATTCTAGGGGATATAACAAATTGTATTTAATGTATGTTTGGCTTAGCGTTGAGAAGTGACCAAACTTAAGTTTGGACCTCTCAATATAATTATTTACAATGTTGAAAATATCAATTTATCATATTTCAAAATTTTCATTAAAATCACGTTTCAAATGAGAGTAACATTGTCCCATATGGATCCAATATAAATAAAATATGTTGGTAGAGCAATACACATTTTGTAACAAATGAAGTAATGGTAAAAAAATAATTAAAGGAAGATATGTCGGGAAAGGAATTACATGGTTTAACTAAGACTCATTCTCACGTGAAAAGTGCTGTACGTGTGGACACTGGTATTGCCATAATTTATTCACACAAGAATCCAACTTCCTCACCCTTAGTGAATTATGAAGAGATTATATGGTGCTTGAGTTTGCCAAACACTTTAATGATGCTTTATGGTGCCAACATGAATCAATTAGTGAGCTAACTTTAATGTTCAAATCACAGGGGGAAAAATCCCAAATTTGAGGCTCAGATTGAAAGTGAATTGGAGATATTTTGATTTTATATGGTTTTGTTTTTAGTCTAATTATATGGTTTCAAAAAGTTCAAGTATCAATTTCAAACAATACTACAAAGACCCATGATATCATATCATATCATATATTCATACAAGGTTTAGTGGGTAGGTGAGTATATGTTGGAGACAGAGTAATTCAAATCCCATCTCAGTAAAACCAAAAAGTGACTATTACTTGAAATTTTGCTAATTGTAATTTAGCAAGTTATCAACAATAATTCCTCTTAATTATCCCAATCAATTATCCCTTATTGAATGGCTTAAGCTAAGGGAAGGGTCCAATTGAATTGACATGTTAATTATATAATGACATATGAAGAACTAATACCTTGTCAAATTAGACATTAACTACGGTTGTTATTTTACTGCATACACTTGATAGGAAGCTAACTTTAAGTACAAGCCATTATGTGCTATTTCTATCACATGGTGTGTTACTTTTGCAGCTCCCACTTAATGCCCTGACCCTACAAACTTTGCCAAAACAAATCCTCTCTGCATGAGATTTCTTTCTTTTTTTTCATTGTCTTCACTGTTTATGCCACCAATCTATGGCATAATTGGCTCTTGTATAAGTGGCCCCAATAATTTCAATAAAAACAGGAGAAACAATAGGGAAAAAAATTATATAATTATATGGTACTATTTAGCCTATTACCCACAAACCTTCAGAATTTACATTGATTAAAAGAGGAGAAGATGGGTCCTAGCTAGCATTATTAGACAATAGACATTAGACAGAGACTAATACATAAATAGGATTTTATAATTGGTATAAAGAGAAAGGGGGGAAGGTAACAATTGAATTGTAACATATATTATAGCACCAATCAGCAAGATTTTTAGTACTCAATTGGATTACACTACTTTGGGAAAGTGACCAACCAATAATCATTCACACTTGAAAGCTAACCATACCCTCATTCTGAAAGCAATTGATGGAGTTCTTATGAGATCTAATTTAATTTCAAGATATAATATGTATGGTATGCTTGATTTAATTTTTTCTTCTTCTTGCCTTAAAGACATCAAGAAGTTTCAAGTTTAAAGTTATCAAAAAGTTGTGGCTCAATTAACAACGCAAATTGAGATTATGGGAAGAGTTCCTAGATTTGATCTCCAATAAACACATTCTTAAATAGGGGTGAGGAACTTTAACTGTAACTAAGTTCCCGAATATAATTACTCTTATTAATAGGAAATGTTTTCAATAGGGAATGGTGAAACAAAAAATGTTTGATAAAGTTTAGAAACCCCTCTTCTTTTAATTTCAAGGAAAGAAAAAATAGAAAGAAAAAAATAGAAGGAAAATCCCAAATATGTTTATAATAATGAATTTTTGTCGTTTTAGTTAGAACTTAACTCTCATAGAGAACAAATTAGTGCAGCCATCAAATCTGGATTTTACCTTACCTTACCTAATAATGCTTATCGTGTATGATCATTACAAAGCTTTATTATACTTTTCTTCCTTGTATTCCTCTTGTTCCATAATTACTGTTGTACTCCCAAACAATGTCTACAACTGGCCACCAAAACCTATTATTATTGTACTACTAAGCTTCGTAGCAAAAACACATGTAAATGTAATCCCATTGGACCACCTCAAACCTAATAACATGCTAAGATTCTAGGTTTATTGGGTTGTTAATCATATTAGTTTGTAGCATTATGCAATATCATGCTTGTCATTTTTTGTTAAGTGTACATTACTCTTACGTACCTAGCTTATTTTATATTAAGGAACACATGTCCATACAGTTAATTTTCTTTATTTTTCAAATTTTATTCTAAATTCTTTTATAATTTATTGCAAATCAACTCCAAGTTGCGAGGGATTTTAACAAAGCCGAGGACTTATATAAGTGTGATGAATTTCAATACAAAGTATTTTTATTTTATTAAAATACATTTTCTTATTAGAAGCTGCGTGGTTAAATAGTGTTGTTGAGGCAATACAGTTTTTTTTTTTTTTTGGTAAGAGTTGAGGCAATACAGTTGAAGATCCTATTATTAATCTTTTATTAATCAAAGATAGAATTTCATTTCAGCGTGCGTGTTAGTCATAACTTTATTTTTTTCTTGTCGAAATGTTAGTCATAACTCATAAGTGCTAAAAGGCTTAGGCACAAAGAACAGAGAACATCGACGCAGAATGAAGGGAGTTGCTTTTAGCAAATTTTTTTTTTTTTTTGCTATTCACACTCTCATCCACATTTTTGGAATTTTTTTCTAAACCCATTAAAAATGGAGGAATTCTGTTTTAATTTATGACAAAAAAAGTTTTCTGCCTCTAATTGGTCTCTAACAAGTTTAGAGATAAAATTTAGATACGAAATTCTTTTTCGTCCCTCTAAAATTGAAATTTCATAAAAAAATTACATTTCTAAAAATTTCAGGAAATTAATTTTGGAAACTATTTTTAATAAAAAATAATTATCTGAAAGTCATTTTTATCATTTAAATCCTGGAAATTAATTTCCAAAATATTAATTTAAAAAAAATAGAGGATGTTTATTTTTTTTTGTTCAAATAGAAGGTATTTATTGAAAAAATTACTTTTTAGGGGTTATGAAAAGCAAGTCCCCTACATCAGCTAGCGAGTTAATTAGTATTGTAAAAATGGGCTAAAGGCCCAAAAGTTTCAAACAGACCCATTTGATGGGTTGGACTTGCATTTAACTGAACTGTTTAATCTGACTTCATCATGGTCCACTTAATTTGTGGGGTAGGACGGATAATTAAAACAACATTTTACTTAAAAATGTATTTTATTAAATTTTATGAAATTATAATAAGTGAAAATATAATATCAAATTAAAACATGATAAAGTGTTAAATAAAAAACACTTTACAATTATGATAAAGCGCTAAATTAATGTTGATGGCAGCTTCTTCGAAGATCAATGACTGACTGGATACGGAGGATTAATCAGAGATAACAATGGATCCTGAATCAAATAATTCTATGGATTAGAGATAACAAATCATTATTACTTAATTTAATCTCAACCATTTAATTTAATTCAATTTAATCTAAGGGCTATATTTTAACTCTCTCATCTCTCACAATAAAAACTCCTCTCACTTGATATGCTCCCTATATATATATATATATATATATATAAAAATTCGAGTAACACCAAATATTACATTATTGATAATTTTAAATTTAATGTGAACTTTATTAATCCAACTGTTAAATTATAATTATTCATTATCGTGATTATTTGTGTCAAACTTCATAAAATTTTAATACAAATAACTTAATAATCAAAGCGTTTATATTTTAATATATTTCGATCAAAAGTATATATGACGTTAATATTGACATATCTTAATTGTGTATTAAATAATTTTGTATCAATGTAAAATTTTATAGATATGATTTATATGACAATAACTTTCAATATAATAATGGATTTTGAAATACAATTACATAAAAAAAAAGTTATTCAACAGTGTAATAGTTAGTTAACTCACAGTAGTATAAGTTGAACCCTTCTTATATATATGGGTGAGGATCAAGTTACTATAGGAATAACTCTTGGTGAGTTACTTCACTCAATAACTTTTTATAAAATAGAAATTTCACAACTCTATTCATTGAATAACGTGATATTAACTTGATGATCATATATACCAAATTTTATATAAATTAGACATTTATAGGCATGTAATTTGATAGTCTACATTTACATATATTTTGAAAAGTATATTATGTGTTAAAGTGAAATTGTTTGATGCAGTATCAAATTGTTTATAAATTTTAGGATTTAATGTATATAAACTGACAATGTAAAAAAGTTTTATACTGTCATCTAATGATATGTTGCCACATCATTTAACGAGTATGACACATCATGTGATATTAAATTCATTAAATTATGTGGTAACTCATCATTAGATGACAATGTAAAACGTTTTTACTGTATAGTAATAAACTTTAAATTTTATAAAACTTTGTATATACTTGATTAACTTAATGAGAACTTTCAATTCACAGTTAGATTGATAAAATAAAATATTTACAAAAAGATATTAAGCAGAGTAACTTTATCAACGGTTACTCTTAAAGTAAGTTGATCCCACCCATAATGAAAGAAGAGGAAACATCATAACAAAGGAAAAGGAAAAAACATGATAAAAAAAGAGAAGAAGAATACGGAATTGTGAAATCGAATGAGAGAGAAGACAACAAAGTAAAGGGGATTTGAGTTCTAAAAAAATATTAATTTTTTGGAAGATGAAAAGAAAAAATATAAAATCAGGGAAAATAATGCTAGAAACTAATGGCAAGATGAAGCATTTTCAGAATACAATTCTCGGTGAAAATTATATAATGCATGGTCATGCTTCCTCAGTGATTAATACTAAAAACATTAAAACTAACTATTCCTATCCCTCAAAATTTGGCCTTATTATACATAGGTGAGTTAGAGGAAGTATTATCCTTATTGTAATTTTAGTGATATTTCCATTATCATGATTATTATAATTAATTAAGAGCATAATTACTATATTTAATTAATAATTAATAATGCCAAAATTTTAAAAGATAAAAGTAAAATTATAACTATAGAAATCATATTGAAATAAATTGACCTTTTTTCCTCTTTTAGGTGTGAAATGATGGCTTACTTTTATATATAACAAAAATAAAGAATATTTTATTTAAATTTATTAATTCATAAAAATCAATTGTTCCGACCATATTATCCAACCGATAATATTTCATATAATTTTAAAATTATCATATTCTTTTATATAGTTTTAATTTTGAGACATTAATTAATTATCATATTATTCAAATATTTAAGTATGAATATTATTTGTTGTTATAATTAATTGAGGATTATAAATTACTAAATGATAATATAATAAAATTTAAAATTTGAATTAAAAAAAAGAATTAGAATAGGAAAGAGAATAAGTCGAGGATTAAAATCATATATGTTAGAATGTCTTAGAACTCTTTTATCTTGTTAGTTGGCAGGTATTTCTGTTAGGGTGGTTAAGTTAGTTGGCCACTTTCTATTTGATCCTTTCCTATTTAAGGGATCAAATAACATCTTGTTTTCTCTGACTTTAATTGAATACACTGATGATTTGCTCCTCCCGTGGATGTAGTCCATTGCACTAAGGGTGAACGACGTTAAACTCTGTGTGTGATCTCTTCCTCTTTCTTCTTCCCTCTTGATCACCTTGTGTTCTTCATTTTGCATTATGTTTTTCTGTCAAAATCGTTCTTCTTTGTCCACAAATCGTAACAAACTGGTATCTAGAGCTCTATGTTTCAATTCAAGAAATCTTGTTCTCTTTTTTTTCCTTTTCCGCTGCGAATTATGCAAAGAAACATCCAAGAATCGATGTCGAACACCATCAGGATTGAGAAGTTTAATGGGAAAACAACTTCAATCTGTGGAGGATCAAGATGCATTCCTTGTTGAAGGAGCAACGTGTTTGGGGGCCTCTTGCATCTGTTATTGTGAAGAAAGAAGTTGTTATTGAATTGAAAGACAAAGCTGGTCCAGCAAAGATCCAAGAACTTGAAGAACAAGAAGAAAAGGCACATTCTTTGATTCTGCTATCCCTTTCAGATGAGGTTCTTTATGAGGTTGCTGATGAGGAAACAACAAGTGGATTGTGGCTGAAATTGGAGAAATTGTATATGACCAAGTCTATATGCAACAAGCTCCTATTAAAACGTTGCTTGTTTGGTCTCCACATGAAAGAGGGTACCTCTCTTAAGGAACATTTAGATGAATTGAACTCTATCTTGTTGGAACAGAGAGATATTGATGTCAAGATAGAAGATGAGGATGCGACTATGATTCTGTTATCATCCTTACCACCCTCTTAAGAAAGTTTTGTAAGCTCTCTAAGTGTTGGAAAGGAATGCATTACCATGGAGGAGGTAAAATCTAGCTTGTATTCAAGGGACCTTCGCTTCAAGGCATCGGGAAATGCAGAAGAGACAAGTGGTTTAGGGCTTGTAGCTAGTCTCAAATCCTACCAATAATGGTAAGAAGAAGAAAGACAAAGGCATGAAGAAGACCAATGTCAATCTGAAAGACATCTGCAATTACTGTAAGGAACTAGGGCATTGGAAGAAAGGTTGTCCTAAGAAGAAGGGTAATAAACCATCTGCAGTAGTGGTTAAAGAGGAATCTTCATCAGAAAATGAGCTTGTGCTCTCTATTGTTGATCATCATCAACAATCTGCAAACCAGTGGATTCTTGATTCTGGTTGCTCTTTTCACATGTGTCCAAATAGAAGCTGGTTTCATATATGAAAAGAGGCATGGTGGTAATGTCTACGTGGGAAATGATGTCTCATGCAAGATTACAGGAGTTGATACAATTCAGATAAAGATGCATGATGGAGTGGTTAGGACACTGACTGAAGTTAGACATGTTCCAGACTTGAAGAAAAATATGATCTCAGTTGGAGTTATGGATGGAAAAGGATTTACATGCAGTTCTGAAAAGGGTGTCATGGAAATTAAGAAAGGATCGATTGTTGTGATGAAGGGAATTAAGAAAGGAAATCTCTACATGCTTCAGGGTTCAACCTGTGTTGGTTCTGGATCTGCTTCTGTTGCTTCCAAAACTAATAAAAGTATACCAAACTTGACTTACCTATGGCACATGAGGATTGGTCACATGAGTGAGAAGGATATGATGATTCTGAACAAACAAAAGTTGTTGGGTGATCAAGATCTAGAAGAGCTAAGATTTTGTGAGCACTGTGCCTATGGCAAGCAACATAGAATCAAATTTCCTAACGCCATACACACTGTTAGTGTATGCACTAGAGACCTATATGTTTTTGAACATCCATCACTTGTATCATATTATTATTTTATAAAGGCATTTCATTTTATTAATTCTTTTAGAATATAATTATTGTCCTTAGAATAGTAAGCTTAAACTTCATAAGAAATCAAGTAGATGACTTGATCGTGAGATCTTATGAAGAACTATTCTTAAATAGTCCCTAGTCAAGTATCATCTTAGGACAAAGATGCATTTAGACTAGTATGTGAGTTCATTGATGATCACATCTCACAGATCATGGATATGAGATATCATGTGCTCACATAGGTACACATTAAAAGTAATGGTGTACTGGACAGACCCACCTTAAGAACGTTGCATGGATTGTTACATAAGTTTCATGAACGTTTCTTAAATTGATAAGTGTTATATGAAGTCTTTCGACCTGAAATCACTACGATTCCTACATAAGGAATTATATGTTTTAATTATCATCAAGCATTACCTGTAACAGGGTAATCATAAAGTTGGTTTTTGGAAATATAATAAATTATATGGAGGAATGTGAGTGCCCTAGATGGGATTTGTCCCTCTTATGTAACAAGAGTTATATCTGTAGGCCTCTTGATAAAGTGAGACTGCAAAATGCATGACCATGCTCAGGAAGATAAATATAAGATATTTATTTTCTGTACAGTCTACTTGGGGATCAAGAAAATATAAATTGAACTATACAAGGTTTACACAATCCATGCCCTTGTGTTCAATTAGATATTTGGACAAAGGGACAGATCATATAAATTATTATCATAAAAATAGGATTTATCAAAGTTATTGATAATCTCAATATTTGGATAGTGATGTGTTTCTAGATACCGCTCACTATTTATGATATTAAATATAAAAGGGTTTTATTTTAATATTATAACCAAATATTAAAAGCCTATTGGGTCACACGCATACAACAAGCCACTAGGAAAAGGATAATAATTCTAATTTAATTTAATTAGAATTGTTACATAATGGGCCAGGCCCATAAGTGTGAGGGTTAAGTGAGTGAAGGCGTAAAACCCTAGCCACCACTCTATAAATAGAGCATGAGATGCACTACCCTAGACACACATAAGCAATTGCTTGTTACTTTCTAAGGCTACTAGCAGAGCTGAGGAGGGTTTCCTAGTTCGGCTGTTGGCGTGGACACCACTAGAGACATGGCTGTTATTGCCTCGTTCATAATCCTAATAAGGTATGACCTTTCGTTTTAATACCTTTTATGCCTTGATTCGTGTTTTTGGAAAACGATTATAACAAGGGAGGGAATCCATTTATTTCCATCGTACCCTGACCACATGCTTGATTCCCTTCAATTGGTATCAGAGCTTTGGTTTGCGATAAACACGTTTTAGGCTTTTAATCTTATGAAGATTATGATTTTTTTGTTGTTTTTTTGCTGAAAAAAAAAACGTAGCGCTGATATCTGGGCTGCAACCTGCGCTGCAGCGCAGACTGAAGCGCAGATCTGCGCTGCAGGCTAGGCTACAGCGCAGATTGAAGTGCAGTTTACATTTTCGATTCTGATACTTGCGCTTCACCTACGCTGTAGCGCAGGTGAAGCGCAGGTAATGCGCAAGTGAAGCGCAACTTTCAGAATTAGTTCATTTTGTTCCCTTTATTGATTGTTTTATGTGCGATGTATATATATATATATATATATATATATATATGTTTATATGTTCTAATGTTGGAGGGTCCCAAGGAACATGAAAGAGTTCATGTCTTGGGCATCAAAGGGTTCAATTGTTGAAACCTTGTCTTGACTCAAATATTGGTTGCGATAAACATGCCACTTATCAATTTGCTGACAAGAGCGTATTCAAATGATACGAGGGACTTACTCGTTTATCAGTTTGTGAAGTATTCGTTTGATGCGAGACACTTATGTAGGAACACAGGGAAACACTAGAAGGGGGGTTGAATAGTGTTTCTGAATATTTTTGAAAGCTTTTCGCAAACAGGTGTTAAAAACACGATTTCAGACAGACTCTTAAAGGACTGTCTGAAGTTTTCAGACGGTATAAAAAATACTGATTTAAAACAATGTTTTATGCCTTTATAACATATCAGATTAATTACTCTAATCCCTTGATTAGTATAAAAAGAATTGACAAGAGATAAGGGTAAGAAAACTTAGCCAAGAAATTTATCCTGGTTCACTCACTACCACTGTGAGCTACGTCCAGTCCCAATGGCAAACAACCACTGGATTTCCACTATATGAATATTCAGATTACAAGCTTGAATTTGAGTACAGTCTCTCCAGACACAATGAGTACAGTCTCTCCAGACACAACGAGTACAGTCTCTCCAGACACCACGAGTACAGTCTCTCCAGACACCACGAGTACAGTCTCTCCAGACACAAACAAGTATTCTTTTCTGTCAAGCCTCTTCAGGCTCTACCACAAGTATTCTTTTCTGTCAAGCCTCTTCAGGCTCTACCACAAGTATTCTTTTCTGTCAAGCCTCTTCAGGCTCTACCACAAGTATTCTTTTCTGTCAAGCCTCTTCAGGCTCTACCAAGGTTTACAAAGAAAGGGGTTTAAGCTTTTAAACTATCAAGTTTGAAGCTCAAACCAATACAATGTACTATAAAAACTGAGGTATGCTCAGGATATACAAATGTGTACAAAGAATTCTATCAGAGAGTTTTTACGGAGTAAAAACTTGCAGCGTGATGTTTCTCTTGGCTTTCTTGTATATTGATTTTTCTCTTTTTTCACTTCGTCGCATTTGATGGTCTTCATAGAGAGGTATTTATACCCAAACTTTAATCCGTTGAAATACCACCGTTTAGAGATAGCATTAAATGTTATTTAATCCGTTGTGAGACACGCTTCTGAGAGCTCTGATATTTCTGACACGATACAAGGTTTCTCTTGCATTAAGGCTGCTACAAATGTTGTTGCAGAGGTTGCGTTGCAGAGATTTCCTCAGTGTGTATGAAATTCAAAATCACCAGGAAAGGTCTCTGTGTGCCTTGCCATAAACATGTTTGAAAAGGTACGTGCAGCAGAGGTTCAGAAAAGTCTTCACAAACTTTAGCAGAGGGTGCCACGTCATAAGTGAGACTTCAGACAGCACTGATACTTCAGACGAGTTGAGCTACTTCAGACAGCTTCAACTCTTCAGACGAGTTCTGCTTCTTCAGACAACTTCAACACTTAGTCTTTTTATGTAGGCTCATAGTGACTCTTGCTGAAATCACAGATAAATCTTTAAAACATATATGTATCTATGATAAATATTTTAACTCAAATTTGTTAAGCATTAAAACTTGGGAATTGAGTTGTCTTAAACATCATATTTTCTCTTATGATATTTTCTCTTATGATATTTTTGAGACTCAACATTCTCCCCCTTTTTAATGATGACAAATTTGTTTAAAACACATAAATCTGAAAGGAGTTTTAAAAATAAAAGGATAGATAGCTCCCCCTCAGATGGTGATCTCTTAAACTGATTTGATCAAAAATCAATTTCTTATCTACTCCCCCTGAGTCCTGTAATCACTTCAGATTCAGATTTTGTTAGATTTTTAATACTCCCCCTTTTGTCATCAATCAAAAGGGAATATCAGAGCAAACAGTAACAGAGCAATAAGTTCACACAAAACATATAGCATAATGTTAACAATGAACAAAAAGATGAGATAAGACACTGATTGTATATATGGGAATGTTCAGATAAAGAAACAAACAATCAGACACTTGTCATAAGCATGAAAATAAACAAAAGACAATGGCTAAAATGAACAGTCTAATCTTTGTTCTTCAGCAAGGCCTCAGTGAGAAAGGAAATCAAGTCGTCCTTGGCCTGTTTATTGCAGCTTCCACTGAGGTTTTCAAGTCTTGCTGACCAGATCTGATAAGTTGCTGTTCTTGAAGAATCTGTTCTTGGTTAGCAATCAGATGCTTAGTCTTCTGTTCTTGATCAGCACACTTCTTTTCAAGTTTCTGCACTTTGGACTTCAACTTCAGATTTTCCTTAGCCAAGTCTTGTTCAGATTCATAGAAGATGAGCTGGATGTAGGGGCAAACAAATCTAAGCAGTCCAAATCCTGGCTGCAGTTTGTAGTCAGATGGGCTGAACACAGGGCAAAAGAAGGTGCCAATAGGATTTAGTAGAACCCAATCTTCATGGAAAGAGTCAGCAGGTGGGGGAAAGTGATCTCTCATATAGTGATATTTGACAGTGGTTGACCTTCCAAGTCCAACACCAGAATCAGCATCAGGACCAGTTGATCCAGAAGAAGATCCAACATCTTCTCTGATTTTCCAGTAAGAGGACCACAAGCCAATCTTGAAGTAGATGATCCAGGCCTCCTCCTAGATTTGTGATGAATTCTGGTAAAGAGTCCCACTCTGATGGACTCATCACTTCAGGCACAGGTGAGTTTTTCTTTGAATAGCTTTTAGCTTCTTTGAATTTCTCTTCCAGTAAGGGATACCTAGGAACTATTCTATCAGGTTTCACCAAGATTTTGGTGGTTGGCCTGATTGAACAAGTTCTAGGGGGCCTGTAGCCTCTCATCCCAACTCCCTTGAGCAGATCCCTCTGAAACAGCTCAGACTCAGTGTTCAGCTGCCTCACAAAGCTCCATTCATCATTAAACAGCCTCAAGGAATCTTTTGAGAATGGATTGAGGGAGCCCAAATTATGTGCAAGAGGGACACCCTTCCTGATCTGTCTAATCCACCTGAAGAAGCACTGTATTGATTCCTTACTTCAGCAGCAGTTTTCCTGATTAAACCAGGATTGCAAGGATACAACAGGTGCTGATCTGAAATACTGTAGCTCTTTAGACAGGGTGCTAACTTGGGCAGTGAGCAGGGATCAGCAAGCACTTGCTCTTCTTCAACAGAGAGCTCTTCTTCCAGAGAAGGTGTAGGAGGTGGAGGTGATGAAGTAAGAGTGGTATTAGAGCAAGGTCATGGATTTGTGGGGAAGATAATGTGGGCTCAGAGAGGTGATTCTCTGAAGATTGTGGTGAGGTAGGTTCAGAGGGTTTGGGAAGGTTCAGAGGGTTGGTTTTCTGTTTGTGGAGATGGGGATGGTTGTGATAAAGGTGAAGATGGTTGGGTTTATAGGTGATAGGGGTTTGGTGAAGGTTGTGGTGAGGTTGTGATGAGGTTGTGGTGAAGGTTGATGAGGTGTTTGTTTTTCTGGTGAGGAGGGTGGTGAAGGAGTTACATTATCAAATCTCACCTTAATTCTCTTGTAGGGAGGCTTGGTTACCTCAGATTCTTTTGCTTTTGCTGCTTCCTTCTCCCTTTGTGCTTGTTTTTCTTCCCTTTTCCTTTTAAAGTATGTTGAGCTTTAACAAAATTTTGATACTTCTCAGCTTCATCTTCTGCTGTCAGTTGAGAAGCAATACTTCTAGTCACCCTAGGTTCAGGTGCAGTCTGAAGTAGCTTGCCTTTGGTTCTCTTTCTCTGAGGTTGCACTTGACCTCTTCCTTTTCTTTGCTCCCTCAGCTATGGTTGCTTGCCTATCATCTTCAGCATAGGCCAATTGTGAAGCAATAGCAATAGCTCTATCAGTCTTCTCTTGTTCTGCTTTCTTCTCCAGCTCCTCCTGCTCCAAGGCAGTAGCCAATGCTGCCACCTGAATGAGTTCAGGATCAGATGGGCATGCAGCCAATGGCTCAGCTATAACTACATCAGTTTCAGCTTCCTCTTGAGCCTGTCATTCCATTTCAGAAGTAGGCTGTGGAGTCTGTACAGATTCAGACAACTGACCTCTGCACAGATGCAGAGATGCTACCTTAGCGGCACTCCTTACAGGTAGCTTCTTCAATTTCGCTTGAGGAGAGGGTTTTGATGGCTTGAACTCATGCCTCCTTATGTCTCCTCTGAGTTCATTCTCAAGAACCTCCATTGTTGTCCTGCCTTCTTTGCAGCTTTCTCAAGAAGAAGTCTTCCTTCATGGACGGAGAGGGAGGTCTTGGAGTCAGCTTCACTCCATGCTCTTGAGGTTTGATTCCCCAAACACAGGTTGTGAAAAACGATCAAAAGCCTTTCAATGGGAACTTTGAAATGCAGGCAAGATTTTGGTGATGATGGTATTGTGAGGGAAGCTCCAAGCAGAGTCTCTGAGACGCTTCTGCATGTGGTACATTATGATGTTGGGGAGGTTCCCTTCTCTTCGCAGTAGGTGAATCAGACAAAATCTTTCCAACTCAGAAACATGGTTTCTACTTCCCATTCTTAGGGATGATAGAGCACCCTAAGATGGCATGCAAAACCCTAGCCTGTCTGACATATGCTTCGCTCCAAGCCTTACTGGTCAGAGGTGCCATACAGAACTCTGTGAACTGTTCTGTCCTCCATTTCTTGCTTCCCAGCCAGAAGTGAATACAGCTCCTTCATTCTGACCTCACAGATGTGAGCGATGATATCTTCATCAACGAAGACAGGAACACCTCGTACTGAGCCTTGATGCTAGTGTAGATACCCTGAGGATTGGGTATTCCTCTGGCAGTAGCCCAGAAATCCAGCACACTTTGCTCATGCCACAGGTGTTCAATGTGTGATTGAAATACGGAGTCCACCCAGCTGCATCGAACTCAGCAAACCAGTTCCATTCCCAGAGATTGAAGATCCTCCAGAACTACACACCCTGGTCTCTCACGATGTTGCTTCCAGCAGATTTCTTAGGGGCCATTGGAGAGTTTTCTGAAGAACTTGAGAGAGAAAAAGGATTTGCTTGTAGAAGAAGGATCTCAAGAGATGACTACTGAATAGTGAACGGTGAAAGTTCTGTGACCCACTAGCTTCCTTATTTATAGACCCATAAAGCAATGATGGCATGTACTGGGTGCGCAGACATAGGAATCGTGCGAAGTGGAAGAGACAAAATAAATGGAATTAAACCGTCTCATAAAGCCACATCATTTGTTTACTTCAGACAAGTGACAGATTTCAGAAACCCATATGATTTCAGAAACCCCAAAATTTCAGACAAGTTACTTGTTTCAGATAGGCTGAAATTTCAGATACATCATTTTTGACAGATCAGATCACACACATTCAAAATGCACGTATGTTCAGATTATTTCTAATGAACTTAAATCTATCTTCAGTCAGAGGTTTGTGAATATATCAGCCCATTGATGCTCTGTATCAATAAACTGAATATCAAAAATACCTTTCTGAACATAGTCTCTAATGAAATGATGTTTTATTTCTATATGTTTAGCCCTTAGAATGTTGGAATGAGATTTTTAGACAAATTAATAGCACTTGTATTATCACACAAAACAGGTATAGCAGATATAGTAATTTTAAAATCTTCTAACTGATACTTCACCCATAACAGTGTGAGCAGCAACTGGCTGCTGAGATATTCTGCTTCAGCTGTTGATAAGGCAATTGTGCTTTGCCTTTTGCTTGACCAGCTAATCATATTTTCTCCAAAGAAATGACATCCACCACTAGTGGCTTTTTCTTTTCAATTATGTCTCCAGCAAATCAGCATCACAGTAACCTATAACTACAGTCCTTACTTTTCTTATAGCACAGACCAAGATTAGTAGTACCTTTAAGATATCTGAAAATTCTTTTTACAGCTTTGTAGTGAGTACTCCTTGGATCAGATTGAAATCTAGCACACAGACATACACTGAACATTATATCAGGTCTGCTTGCTGTTAGATATAGTAATGATCCAATCATTCCTCTATACAGAGTTTGATTCACTGGTTCTTCCTTCTCATCTTTATTTAAAGATGCAGAGGGATGCATTGGAGTTGCCATGGGTTTGCAATCATGAAAGTTAAACTTATTAAGCATTTCCTTTGTATATTTTTCTTGATGGATCCATATACAGTCAGAATCTTGCTTAATCTGAAGTCCTAAGAAAAATTTTAGTTCACCCATTAAATCATTTCAAATTCTGATTGCATTAACTCTGAAAACTCCTTGCATAATGAAGAGTTAGTTGAACCAAAGATAATGTCATCAACATATATCTGAACAAGTATAAGATCTTTGTTAGACTGTTTTCTAAAAAGAGTTGTATCCACTTTTCCTCTTTCAAAACCATTTGAGATTAGAAAACTTCTTCAATCTGTCATACCAAGCTCTTGGGGCTTGTTTCAGACCATAGAGAGCTTTTTGAGTTTGAAAACAATGTTCAGGAAAACAATATCTTCAAACCAGGGGGTTGTCTAACAAAGACTTCTTCTTCAATGAGACCATTGAGGAAGGCACTTTTAACATCCATTTGATTATAGCTTGATGTCATTATTTACAGCATAAGATAAAAGAATTCTAATTGCTTCTAACCTGGCCACCGGGGGCAAAGGTTTCAGTGAAATCAATACCTTCTTGCTGGTTGTATCCTTGAGCAACTAATCTTGCCTTGTTTCTGACTACCTTGCTTCTTCAGACAGCTTGTTTCTGAATACCCATTTGGTTTCAATAATAGTTTTCCCATGGGGTTTAGGAACAAGGGTCCAGACATCACTCCTAGCAAACTGATTCAGCTCTTCTTGCATGGCTAGGATCCACCCTTCATCATGCCAGAGCTTCATCAATGTTCTTTGGCTCTATTTCAGATAGGAGAGCAAGAGAATTCAGAATCTTGAATTTTGATCTTGTCTTAACTCCTTCTGAAGTGCTGCCAATGATTTGCTCCTTAGGATGATGTGATTTTTATTTCCAATCAGGTTTCTGAGGAAGTATCACATCTGTTTGTTCTGTTGAACTCAACATTTTGTATGAAGAGGTTTGGTAACAGTAGGTACTTCAGACAGCTGCTCATCCTTCGAGCTGCTGTGGTCATTCAGCTCCATTCCTGCAAAGTCATCCTCTAGATTGATAGTTCCCTATCAGTCTCTTTGTTATCATTGAATTTAACATGAATAGTTTCTTCACCAGTTAAAGTTCGAGAGTTTATACACTCTTCTATAGGCTTTAGATGTTTCAGAATAATCCAATGAAAAATCCTTTATCGGACTTTGCATCAAATTTTCCAAGATCATCCTTGGTGTTGAGTATAAAACATTCACACCCAAGGTGTGGAAGTATGATATGTTGGGTTTTCTTCCTTTCCACAGTTCTAGGCAGTCTTTTTCAGAATTGGTCTTACCAATATTCTGTTTTGAAGGTAACATGTTGTGCTAACAGCTTCTGCCCAGAAGGATCTTGGTAAGCTGCATGAGTTGAGCATGGTCCTTGCCATCTCTTGCAAACTTCTGTTCTTTCTCTCAACAACCCCATTCTGTTGAGGTGTTCTAGCCACAGAGAAGTTGTGTGAGATCCAATTCTCATCACAAAACATTTGAAAGTTTGCATTCTCAAATTCTCCCACCATGATCACTTCTGATGACAGAAATACAGAATCCTTTCTCATTCTGTACCTTCTTGCAGAATATTGTGAAATTCCTAAAAGTCTCATCCTTGCTTCTTAGGAATAACACCCAAGTAAATCTAGAATAGTCATCAACAATGACCAAGCCATATTTCTTACCACTAAGACTTTATGTTCTAATAGGACCCCAAACAAGTCAATGTGTAAAAGTTCCAGTGGTCTGCTAGTTGAAGCAACATCTTTACTCTTAAAGAGTGTCTTATTTGTTTCCCTTTCAGACAGCTTTCACATAAAAATGTCAGATTTGTATGAAAGCTTGGGCAATCCCTTTAACAAGATTGTGTTTTGCCTAATCTTGAGATTAATCTCAAGCTGGCCTGCCCAAGTCTTTGATGCCAAAATTTGTTTTTTCATCTTCAACAGAATGAAACACTTTACATTTTGACCTTGCTAGATCCTCTAGATCAATTTTGTACACATTGTTGTGTATCTTAGCAGTAAAAGAGGATTTGCTTAGAGGAGTCTTTGACTATGCATCCTCCTTAGTAAAAGCTACCACATAACCACTGTCACATAATTGACTTATGCTCAGTAAGTTATGTGTAGTCCTCCACTAGAAGTACATTTTTAATAAGGGATGAAGAAGATATACCTACAGTCCCCTATTCCAATGATCTTCCCTTGCTGATTTCCACCAAAGGTGACCATTCCACCAGCTCTAGGTCTAAGGTTTTGGAACAAAGACCTTTCTCCTGTCATGTGTCGTGAGCACCCACTGTCCAGGTACCATTTGTGGGGTCTCCTTTATCCTGTAAACACATCTGCAACAGGAATAATTAAGTTTTTAGGTACCCATATTCTTTGGGTCTTTCTTGTTAGCTTTGGGGCCTCTGTCTTTCTCCTGTGTTTTGCACTGAGCCATATTGTGTCCAGGCTTACCACAGTGAGAACACCCAGTAACCTTTTTTTTTAGAAAAATTTAAGACTGTAGCAGGTTTCAGACAAGTTATGATCACAAAGCCTAGTCCAGTTTTGTCAAGGGAATGCCTTTGACTTCCAAGCATTATATTCAGATTTTTAGTTTCCTTTGACAAATTTGGCCAGATCTTTTGTCAGTTCCACAACCTGCTTCTGAAGTTCTTATTTTCTTCAGACACAGCTTGTGAACTCCAGTTTTTTAGTCTCAAGAACCTTTTCTTTGAGCATAATATGTTCTATCTCAAGTGCCTCATATTTGTTACACATTTTCGTGTGGGCTTTGGATAGATCTTATACTCTTGGAAAAGTTCTTGAGAACCTTTCCACCAGATCATCATACATTTCTTGTAGAGAAGAGGAAATACCCTCAGCTTCAGAGCTGTCTGAGGATGGTATACTAGCCATGAGACACATATTTGCCTTTTCTGAAGTATCTTCTTCTTCTTATGAGGTTGATTCATCAAGATCTTCCCATGTTGCCATGAGACTTTTCTTCTTTTTGGAAAACTTCTTCTTGAAGTTGTTTTTCTTTAGTCTTGGACAATCAGCCATTATGTGTCCTGGTTGCTTACATTCAAAGCAAGAAATTTTATCAGGGTTAGACTCTTTACCTGTCTTACCTGATTTGGATGATGACGGTTGGTTCTTTCTGAACTTTCCTCTGTTCTGCAACATTCTCTTGATCTTCTTCTTAAAGAGCAAGATCATCTTCATCTTCTGAGCTGTCTTCAGAATCTTCATCTGCTTCTGAACTGTCCTCAGCTTGCATAGCCTTCATGCTGCCATGCCTAAACTGTTTGACTTTGGAGTTTAGAGCCAGAGACTTCTTCTTGTTGTCATCTTCTCCAAGCTCAAGTTCATGGACTTTGAGAGATCCCAACAGTTCTTCCATTCTTAGAGAGTTCAGATCTCTTGCCTCTTGAATGGCAAGTGACTTTGGGTCTCCAGGACTTAGGTAGACTCCTTAGAATCTTTCTGTTGTTGTCTCCAGATTCATAGGTTCTTCCTAAAGACCTGAGTCCATTGGTTATGGTCTGAAACCTCCCAAACATTTGGTCAATAGTTTCAGTTTCTTCCATATTAAACATCTCATACTGATGTATAAGCATGCTGATTTTGGATTGCTTGACAGTTTCAGTCCCTTCATGGGCTGCTGCAAGAGTATCCCAAATCTCCTTGGCAGAAGTGCATCCATGGACCTTCTCATATTCTGATTTATTCAAGGAACATATCAGATAGAGTTTGGCTTTAGCATTCATCTGGACTCTAGTCTTCTGCTCCAGGGTCCATTCAGTCTTAGGTATAGGCAAACCATTTTGCATAGGCAAATAATCTCCATCAGTGACCACCTCCCAAACATCAATGTTGTTGCTCTCAATGAAAACTTCATACGATCTCTCCAGTAGTGGTAATCCACTCCATTGAATGCTGGGGGTCTTGTGATAGAGGCTCCTTCTGTGATGTATTGCCTGTTGCTGTTAGAAGCTTCCATTTGGATCTTTCAGTCCTAAGTCACTTGTTAGGTGCTTCAACCCTGAGTAGAGCTCTGATACCAACTGTAGGAACACAGGGAAACACTAGAAGAGGGGTTGAATAGTGTTTCTGAATATTTTTGAAAGCTTTTCGCAAACAGGTGTTAAAACACGATTTCAGACAGACTCTTAAAGGACTTGTCTGAAGTTTTCAGACGGTATAAAAAATACTGATTTAAAACAATGTTTTATGCCTTTATAACATATCAGATTAATTACTCTAACCCCTTGATTAGTATAAAAAGAATTGACAAGAGATAAAGGTAAGAAAACTTAGCCAAGAAATTTATCATGGTTCACTCACTACCACTGTGAGCTCGTCCAGTCCCAATGGCAAACAACCACTGGATTTCCACTATATGAATATTCAGATTACAAGCTTGATTTGAGTACAGTCTCTCCAGACACAACGAGTACAGTCTCTCCAGACACAACGAGTACAGTCTCTCCAGACACAACGAGTACAGTCTCTCCAGACACAACGAGTACAGTCTCTCCAGACACCACGAGTACAGTCTCTCCAGACACCACGAGTACAGTCTCTCCAGACACAAACAAGTATTCTTTTCTGTCAAGCCTCTTCAGGCTCTACCACAAGTATTCTTTTCTGTCAAGCCTCTTCAGGCTCTACCACAAGTATTCTTTTCTGTCAAGCCTCTTCAGGCTCTACCAAGGTTTACAAAGAAAGGGGTTTAAGCTTTTAAACTATCAAGTTTGAAGCTCAAACCAATACAATGTACTATAAAACTGAGGTATGCTCATGATATACAAATGTGTACAAAGAATTCTATCAGAGAGTTTTTACGGAGTAAAAACTTGCAGCGTGATGTTTCTCTTGGCTTTCTTGTATATTGATTTTTCTCTTTTTCACTTCGTCGCATTTGGTGGTCTTCATAGAGAGGTATTTATACCCAAACTTTAATCCGTTGAAATACCACCGTTTAAAGATAGCATTAAATGCTATTTAATCCGTTGTGAGACACGCTTCTGAGAGCTCTGATATTTCTGACACGATACAAGGTTTCTCTTGCATTAAGGCTGCTACAAATGTTGTTGCAGAGGCTGCGTTGCAGAGATTTCCTCAGTGGTGTATGAAATTCAAAATCACCAGGAAAGGTCTCTGTGTTCCTTGCCATAAACATGTTTTAAAAGGTACGTGCAGCAGAGGTTCAGAAAAGTCTTCACAAACTTTAGCAGAGGGTGCCACGTCATAAGTGAGACTTCAGACAGCCCTGATACTTCAGACGAGTTGAGCTACTTCAGACAGCTTCAACTCTTCAGACGAGTTCTGCTTCTTCAGACAACTTCAACACTTAGTCTTTTTATGTAGGCTCATAGTGACTCTTGCTGAAATCACAGATAAATCTTTAAAACATATATGTATCTATGATAAATATTTTAACTCAAATTTGTTAAGCATTAAAACTTGGGAATTGAGTTGTCTAAACATCATATTTTCTCTTATGATATTTTTGAGACTCAACAACTTATTGATGATTGGTTGAGTGTTTATCAAATCCAATTTTTGTTTTGAGACACTGCGTAATGTTTTTATTTTGTATGCGCGTAATCAAACCTCGCTTAATATATATACATCTTATTATATCACTCGTTTTACAATCAATGGATGTTGAATTCGCATGATGTTTGGTTATGGCCTTAGTTGTTTTAATTTAAATACGACCTGCGTGTCGTGCCTTACCTCTAAATATTCCTCTTGTAATTCTCTTCTCATCTCTATCCCCTCGTATGTTAAAACGAAGTTTCTTCTTGTTATGTAATGTAACCGGGAAGAGCATGGAGTCAAAGGAGCATGTGGAGACATGTGGATGGAGACTTCAAGATTATATGTGATGTAATTTTGTATTGGAATTTTAGGAGGCCATAACCATATCATGTATTTGTATGAGATGCATGCTTGTATGTTAAATGGTTTAACAACGAATAAAATTAAAACGATCAAATCCCTCAAAGAGAATATTAAGTCTGTTTTGCCTTCCAATGAATAACACTCGTTAAGACTAGAGGCGATGAAGTGTGGGTCTGTCAAAGCAGGGTACCTTTATCTATTCTAGTAAAACGCGATAGGATAAAAAGTAATATCCGACTGTTATTCATTGGGTTTTTGACTTAACTAGGTATATTCAATAGGATTGAAGAACCTAGAGGTACTAAGTTAGGCATTAATTCATAAGATGAATTAGAATAAGAGTTATTCACCTAACTGTATATATCCAAGAGTTGTATGAAATACAATTGGAAAGTGTATTCCTACCTAAATAGCCTTTTCTAAGCGATCGACCAAAGCTGACTTAAAATTAGGTGAAATATGGATCTTGACCCACTAGAAATCTAGTGATGGGATTTTCTGATTTTATATAGAGGGTACTTATTTTGAATCAAAATAGTGGAGGCATATTTGATTAAAGACCTTGTTGAATATGTTTATTATATGATACTTATTTGCATAGTTTTCTGTTAATAGATAACCATGGCAACAAACACAACAAGTAACCTGTCACTGAGATCTGTCCTTGAGAAGGAAAAACTGTCTAGAACTAACTTTCTAGACTGGTACAGAAACCTAAGGATTGTCCTTAGGCATGAAAAGAAGTTGTATGTCCTGGAAGAGGCCGTTCCTGAAACACCCGCTGCAACTGCTTCGAAAGCTGACAAAGATGCTTTTAAGAAGCATCTGGATGATGCTCTCGATGTAGGATGCCTTATGCTTGCTACCATGAATGCTAAACTCCAAAAACAACATGAGAACATGGAGGCGTACGATATGATCGTACATTTAAATAGACTTTATCAAGGCCAAGCTAGGCATGAACGATTTGAAGTCTCAAAGGCACTTTATCAATGTAGACTGGCAGAAGGAAATCCTGTTGGTGCTCATGCACTCAAGATGATTGGATACATTGAAAACCTAGAAAGGCTTGGATTCCCATTAGGCCAAGAGTTGGCCACTGATCTTGTCTTGTAATCGTTGCTAGACAGCTATGGTCAATTCGTCATGAACTACAACATGAATGAGTTTGACAAACCACTGCCAGAATTGCTAAACATGTTGAGAACAACTGAGCAAAACATTAATAAAGGTAAAGGGAAGGCCATATTGATGGTCCAACCTGCAAAAGGCAAGAGCAAGAAGAAGTTCAAGAAGCCCTATTTCAAATCAAAGGACAAGGGCATAGACAAGCCTAGTACCTCTGCTTTGAAGCCTACTGGCGGGATAGCTAAGGAAGGAAATGTTTCCATTGTGGCCAATCACGACATTGGAAGAGAAACTGTGCAAAGTACCTGGAGGAGATAAAAAAAGAAGGGAAATGAGACTTCCACCTCAGGTATTTATGTTATAGAAGTCAATTTATCTGCTTCTGCATCATGGGTATTAGATACTGGATGTGGATCTCACATTTGCATGAATGTGCAGGATCTAAAAGGAGTAGACGACTGGCTAAAGGCGAAATCGACTTGCGAGTCAGAAAATGGAGCAAGAGTTTGCTGCTTTAGCCGTAGGAACTTATTATTTAACTTTGCCAACTGAGCTAGTTATTGAATTAGATAATTGTTATTTTGTGCCAGCCATTAGTAGGAATATTATTTCTGTTTCTTGTTTAGACAAGAATGGTTTTTCATTTATAATAAAGAACAATAGTTGTTCGATTTATTTAAATGACATGTTTTATGGTTGTGCAAAATTAAACAATGGATTATATGTTCTCGACTTCGAAGTTCTTATCTATAACATAAATACTAAAAAGGGTCAAAACAAATGATTTAAACCCAACTTACCTTTGGCATTGTCGCCTAGGCCATATAAATGAGAAACGCATATCCAAACTCCACCAAGATGGCTATTCGGACTCATTTGATTTTGAATCAATTGAGACATGTGAATCTTGTTATTGGGGAAGATGACCAAAACCCCATTCATCGGAAAAGGTGAAAGGGCCGGTGATCTTCTTGGTCTCATACATAGTGATGTATGTGGGCCCATGGGCACAATGGCTAGAGGAGGTTTTCAATATTTCATCACTTTTACTGATGATTTCAGTAGATATGGATTTGTGTATCTAATGAAACACAAATCTGAATCCTTTGAAAAGTTCAAGGAATTTAAGAATGAAGTACAAAACCAACTTGGCAAGACTATTAAAACACTTCGATCAGATCGAGGTGGAGAATACTTGAGCTAACAATTTGATGACTATCTAAAAGAGTGTGGGATAGTATCCCAACTCACTCCTCCTGTAACACCTCAATGGAATGGTGTTTCAGAAAGGAGAAATTGAACCCTATTGGATGTGGGTCGATCCATGATGAGTCATTCTGATCTCTCCGACTCCTTTTGGGGTCATGCTTTGTTAACAACAGCCTTCACACTAAACCGTGTTCCATCTAAGGCTATCATAAAGACACCACATGAAATGTGGACTGGGAGACGACCTGGTATGTCTTTTATGAAGATTTGGGGTTATGAAGCTTATGTGTAACGACAAGTTTCAGATAAGCTAGGACCCAAATCAGATAAATGCTTATTTGTGGGATACCCAAAAGAAACTAAGGGTTACTATTTCTATAATCCTAGCGAAGGCAAAGTGTTTGTCCTAGGACTGCTTTATTCTTAGAGAAGGAATTTATCTCTAAGAAAATAAGTGGGAGGAAAGTAGAAATTGAAGAAATTCAAGTACCACAGAGTGGCAATGAGCCAATAATGGAACAAGAGCAGATACCACAAAGTGTTGTGGAGCCACCTGCTCAAGTAGCGCAAGACTTGCGTAGGTCAGATAGGGTACGTCACCAACCTGAGAGATATGGTTTCCTTGTGTCTCAGGAAGGGGATGCATTGCTAATGGATCAAGATGAACCAGTGACTTACCAAGAAGCTCTTTTGAGTCCAGAATTTGAGAAATGGCTTGATGCCATGAGATCTGAAATGGATTCCATGTACACTAACAAGGTATGGACCTTGATTGAGCCACCCGAAGGAATAAAACCCATAGGGTGCAAGTGGGTTTTCAAAAGGAAAACTGACATGGATGGTAATGTAAGTACCTTTAAAGCACGATTGGTGGCTAAGGCTTTCAAGCAAATTCATGGTGTAGACTATGATGAAACTTTTTCCCCAATTGCCATGCTTAAATCTGTTCGGATCTTGCTTGCTATTGCAGCTTACCATGATTATGAAATCTGGCAAATGGATGTCAAGACAGTCTTCCTAAATGGAAGTCTTCTTGAAGATGTGTATATGACACAACCTGAAGGTTTTGTTATACCTGAAAATGCTGGAAAGGTATGTAAGTTGCAACGATCCATTTATGGATTAAAGCAAGCTTCTAGAAGCTGGAATCTTCGTTTTGATGAAGCTGTTAAACAGTTTGGTTTCATTAAAAATGAAGATGAACCTTGTGTCTACAAAATGGTTAGTGACAACATAGTGGTTTTTCTGGTTTTGTATGTAGATGACATACTCCTCATAGGAAATGACATTCCTACACTTCAGTCTGTAAAGACTTGGTTAGGAAATTGTTTTTCTATGAAAGATTTGGGCGAGGCAACCTATGTGTTAGGTATTAGGATCTATAGAGATAGATCTCGAAGATTGCTTGGCTTAAGTCAAAGTACATACATAGACAAAGTGTTAAAATGATTTAACATGCAAGATTCTAATAAGGGATTTTTGCCTATGTCACATGGTATAAGCCTATCTAAGGCTCAATCTCCTTCCAGTAAAAAAGAGAGAGATCGGATGAGTAAGATTCCTTATGCACCTGCTATAGGATCTATCATGTATGCCATGTTATGTACTCGACCAGACATATCATATGCTTTGAGCATGACTAGCAGATACCAGTCTGATCTCGGTGAAGGTCACTGGACAGCTGTCAAGAACATCCTTAAGTACTTAAGAAGAACTAAGGATTCATTCTTGATATATGGAGGTGAGGAGGAATTAGTTGTAAAGGGTTACACCGATGCTAGCTTCCAAACTGACAAAGATGATTCAAGATCACAGTCAGGTTATGTGTTTTGTTTGAATGGTGGTGCTGTGAGCTGGAAGAGTTCAAAGCAGGAAACAGTCGCTGATTCTACCACAGAAGCTGAGTATATTGCGGCCTCAAATGCTGCGAGAGAGGCCGTTTGGATCAGGAAGTTCATTATTGAACTTGGAGTAGTTCCTACCATTTTGGATCCTATAAGTCTTTATTGTGATAACAATGGGGCTATTGCACAAGCCAAGGAACCCAGGTCTCATCAACGATCCAAACATATACTTAGACGTTTCCATCTCATGCGAGAAATCATTTATAGGGGAGATATGAAGATATGCAAAGTGCATACAGATGACAATGTTGCAGACCCATTAACAAAACCCCTTGTGTAGCAGAAGCATGAAAGGCACACTAGATCATTAGGCATTAGAGTTATGTCTGAATGGCTCTAGTGCAAGTGGGAGATTGTTAGTGTATGCACTAGAGACCTATATGTTTTTGAACATCCATCACTTGTATCATATTATTATTATTTTATAAAGGCATTTCATTTTATTAATTCTTTAGAATATAATTATTTTCCTTAGAATAGTAAGCTTAAACTTCATAAGAAATCAAGTAGATGACTTGATCGTGAGATCTTATGAAGAACTATTCTTAAATAGTCCCTAGTCAAGTATCATCTTAGGACAAAGATGCATTTAGACTAGTATGTGAGTTCATTGATGATCACATCTCACAGATCACTGATATGAGATATCATGTGCTCACATAGGTACACATTAAGAGTAATGGTGTATTGGACAGACCCACCTTAAGAACGTTGCATGGATTGTTACATAAGTATTATGAACGTTTCTTAAATTGATAAGTGTTATATGAAGTCCTTCGACCTGAAATCACTATGATTCCTACATAAGGAATTATATGTTTTAATTATCATCAAACATTACCTGTAACAGGGTAATCATAAAGTTGGTTTTTGGACATATAATAAATTATGTGGAGGAATGTGAGTGCCCTAGATGGGATTTGTCCCTCCTATGTAACAGGAGTTATATCTGTAGGCCTCTTAATAAAGTGAGACTGAAAAATGCATGGCCATTCTCAGGAGGATAAATATGAGATATTTATTTTCTGTACAGTCTACTTGGGGATCAAGAAAATATAAATTGAACTATACAAGGTTGACACAATCCATGCCCTTGTTTTCAATTAGATATTTGGACAAAGGGACATATCATATAAATTATTATCATAAAAATAGGATTTATCAATGTTATTGATAATCTAAATATTTGGATAGTGATGTGTTGCTACATACCGCTCACTATTTATGATATTAAATATAAAAGGGTTTTATTTTAATATTATAACCAAATATTAAAAGCCTATTGGGTCACACGCATACAACAAGCCACTAGAAAAAGGATAATAATTCTAATTTAATTTAATTAGAATTGTTACATAATGGGCCAGGTCCATAAGTGTGAGGGTTAAGTGAGTGAGGGCGTAAAACCCTAGCCACCACTCTATAAATAGAGCATGAGATGCACTACCCCAGACACACATAAGCAATCGCTTCTTACTTTCTAAGGCTACTAGCAGAGCTGAGGAGGGTTTCCTAGTTCGGCTGTTGGTGTGGACACCACTAGAGACGTGGCTGTTATTGCCTCGTTCATAATCCTAATAAGGTATGACCTTTCGTTTTAATACCTTTTATGCCTTGATTCGTGTTTTCATAAAATGATTATAACAAGGAAGGGAATCCATTTATTTCTGTTGTACCCTGACCACATGCTTGATTCCCTTCACACATAACCAAGGGAACACTGGATTATGTCCACTCTGATTGTTGGGGACCTTCTAGAGTGCCTTCTCTTGGAGGTGGAAGATATTTCCTATCCATCATGGATGACTACTCCAGAATAACATGGATCTACATAATGAGTCATAAGAATCAAGCTTTCAAGTATTTCAAGGAATGAAAGGTATTGATGGAAAATCAAACTGGAAAGAAAATCAAGAGACTAAGAATAGACAATGGCTTGGAGTTTTGCTCTGCTGAATTCAATAATTTTGTAAAGAGGAAGGTATTGCTAGGCAACACATTGTTAGGAACACTCCTCAACAGAATGAGGTAACTGGAAGAATGAATAGGACCCTGTTGGAAAGAGCAAGATGCCTGTTGTCCAATGCTAGTCTAAGCAGAAGTTTCTGGGCTGAATCCATCAACACAACATACTTCTTAATCAACAAATCACCATCAACTACCATAGGACTCAAAACTCCTATAGAGGTATGGTCTAATAAACCTGTAAACTACTTTATTCTTATAATTTTTGGTTGTAATGCATATTATCATGTTAATTAAGGAAAGTTAGTTCCTAGATCTAACAAAGGGTTGTTTATGGGATATGGTGATAGGGTGAAAGGGTATAGGATTTGGTCACCTTTTGAAAAGAAGGTAATCCTTAGTAGGGATGTTATTTTTTATGAATCACACTTGTTTCACCTGAGATTGGAGGTTTCAGTTTCGGGTAAAGAAAGCAAAAGATTAGAACAGGTGGAAAGTGAAGTTACCATAAGCAAAACAGAAGAAAAGGAAATGTCAGACAAAGCATCAGAAGCTTCTCAAGATGAAGATCAATCGGAAGCTATCAACACTAATATTCCACATCAGGATGATATCTCTGAACACACTAAATCAAAATCAGAAGCTCATCAGAGACCATAGAGAAAGAATAGACCTCCTGAGAGATATGGTTTTGAAGACATGGCTGCTTATGCTTTACTTACTGATAAGTGCAAAATATATGATAAATTCTTGTATAATTACAACACTTATCAAGGGTAAAATAGTAAATTTATTCCCCAAATTACCTCTTTTTAGTAATAAATGCATATTTTGTGATTATTTGATTTGAATTTGAATTTGATGCTATTTTAATAGAAAATCTGTTGATTTTTCAAATAAAAGGGAAAGTTTTAAATGGAGAAACTAGATAGCATCTATTTGAAGAGAAAATCTGCAAATGAGATTCTAAATGGCAGCAAATCAAGATAAAATCCGCAGTCATTTAAACAAGGATTCTGAAGATAAAATTCTCAATTTGAATTTGAAGATCAAATCAGCACAAGATCAAGCTAAAAAGAGGGAAATAAGGAAAGCAAAGCAAACAAGGATAAGATCAGGAAGAGATCAAGCTGAAAAAGGAGGAAATCAGGAAAGATGGAACGAGAAATATGATCCACCTGTGCTGAGCGCAAGTAGAGCGCAACATTTAATTAGCTCTCTGTTTCTTGCGCTTCATCTGCACTGAGCGCAGATTGAAGCGCAGGAATACGGGATCGGTTTTTCAAAGGATTTCAAATTAGATTCCTTTCAGATTTCAGATAAGCTTTCCAATTTCTATTTAAAGGACCTTTTGCAAAGATCAAGGAGGCTTTGGAGAGAGACGGCAGATCAAGGAGGCTTTTCCAATTTCTATTGAATATAGTCGATTCAATCCCCGATTGTATGTGAATTCTCTTTACTATTTATGAATCCATGTTTTTATGATATCGGTATTTTTATTTTGTGCTTAATGCTTAGCTTCCGCCTGTGTACAAGAGTTATAGGTTGATTTTATGGGGCGCATTGGAAAATGGTTTTATAAAATCAATAGCGAGTTTAGGGAGCCTAGGAATAGGAAACTTGAACTCTGATTGGTAAAAATACTCATAGTAGTCGCTGTAGGAATACAGGGCGAATTGATAGTTTTAACAAACGGAAAGACAGATCTTTAAAGCCGGGGTAATTTGTCGCCTGGGAGAACCCGCATGAATTATTTCTGAGTATTTTGCGATCCGGGGAACCTACGTGGAATGACTTAGTTTGGCTAAGGTATCATAATTACATAGTCATAAATATTATTGGGGTTCACATACGAAAGGGGTGCGATAGACGAAGTTCAATCCTAGTCAAAGTAACTGTCTCTACCTATCTCAATCTATTTGTTGTTTTATTTACTTCGCAATTCAACAACCAACAACCGTATTCTCTACTTGATAGTGGTGACTACTAATCTTTATAAAATTGAACTGTTCCCTGTGGATACGATACTCTTACTTACTATTATACTGCTGGGATTTGGTACGCTTGCCAGATTTTCAACAAGTATTTTTGGCGCCGTTGCCGGGGAACGGTGTGTCAATTTTTAAAGACTTGGGAGGTCTATTCTATCAAGTTGTATATATTTTATTTTAATTAGGATTTTTTTATGTATATTTTTAGGACTTTTAGGAAAATTTTATTTTATTTTAATTTTTATTTTGTTCTTCTCACCCTTGTGCAAGTTCTTGATTTTGCTTTTGCAAGGACAGGTGTCCCAAAAATCAATTACTGTTTGATTCAGAAATAAAGAGGACATCCAGGAAAATTAGGAGCAGAAACAGAAGAAAGAAACAAGGGAGAAAACAATTAGAAATAAAAAATATGTCTGACGATCAACACCCAATCCCTCAAAAGAGAGTCTTAGGAGACTATGTCATGCACCAAGGACCTCGACACTATTCAAACATAGCTATACCAGCAATAGCGAAGTCCTTGGAGATGAAGGTTGGGCATTTAAACCTCATTAGTGCCAACCAATTTGCAGGATTGGATCATGAAGATCCACATACTCATATTTCTACTTTCTATGAATTGATTGGTACTCTAGGATTTGAGGAAGGAGATTTGGAATCTGTCTACTTACGATTGTTTCCTTTTTCTCTAATAGGTAAAGCAAAGGAGTGGCTGAAATCTCATCCTAATCAGAGTTTGAACAATTGGGGCGTGGTAGAAGATAAATTTCTAAAGAGATTCTTTCCACCATCCCGATATATTCAAGCCAAGTCAGACATCTCCACATTCAGGAAAGGAGCAGATGAACCATTATGTGAAGCTTGGGAAAGATTCAAATCCTTGCTGCGAAAGCGCCCCAACCATGGTTTTGAAGACATTGCCCAACTAAACATCTTTTGCAATGGACTCAGACCTGATTTAAAATCATACAGAGATGTTGCAGCAGGAGGGACAATTTTAGCAGTCGATGCAGAGCGTGCTATTACCATCATTGATAATTTTTGCACAAAACAACCAGCAAGCTCAATATTGGAGTCAGTTGATTCAGAAGAAGGATCTGCTTGAGCTGAATAGCACTGAAGCACTGTTCGCTGATATTAAAATCATCAAGCAACGATTAGAAGCAATTACCAAGAGATTGGAAGCATTTCCTCAACAATTACAAACAGTGCAGTCTCACCCTGACCCAACCCGACAGTTTTGTTGAGTCTCAGAACTAATTTGAGAATTCAAATTTAGCCTAAGACTAAGTACTCATAAGTTTTAATGAATAAAAAATAAGATAATATTAAATCAGGTGCTGCTGAGAAAGGTATTGTTTTGTTGATTGTGTTTTAGGTTGGAATATTCGTCTGAAGTATCAGAATAAGAAGAAGAAGAAGAATCAGTGAATAATTAGAAGAAGAAGAACAAATCAGAAGAAGAAGAACCAGCGAAGAATCAAAAGAAGAAGAACCAGTGAAGAATCAAAAGAAGAAGAACCTGTGAATTATCAGAAGAAGAAGAACAAATCAGAAGAAGAACGAAGGAAAATCAGAAGATGAAGCAATACAGAATCTGAAGAGAAGAAAAGACTCAATCATCTGAAGCAGATTCATCTGAAGCCCAAAAGACAGCAAAGGAAGAATAGATCCACAATAAAAATGAAGCAACTAGAAGCAAAAGAAGCTACGGAAAAGAATAGAAAAGATTCAACTATCTGAAGACATGAAAAGACTCAGACAGTCTCAAGACTCATCATCATCTGAAGCATATCCTCCGTCTGAAGAAGTAATGTGAAGACTCGAAGACAAACTGAAGACTTGACTTCGTATGAAGCATACCTATCATCTGAAGAATGGAAGCTGATCAGAAGCACTCTGTATGACTGAAGGCGTCAGAACCAAGAAATGCTCTCATGAAGATATTATCAAAGCATGAAGAACACTGTATCCAATGGACTACTTCATTTTGGCACAGAAGTTAGGCATACTTTTCTGCCTCGATCAAAAGACTTGCACAAATAAGGAAATCCTGCAACGATTACTGCATCTGCAATCAAAAGGGTACTGTATACGCAGACATACTGCACCTGCAACTGTCCAAAAGCCAATCAAAAGTCTGGACATGAAAATATCGAGAAAGATGTTTGAACTAATATTATTTAATTCAACATCTATCCAAATATCAGAAGAACTAGAAGAGACAAAGATGAATAAAGCTAGGATCGTCTGAAGTAAAGGAAGAAACATTCTGCTGAAGTAAAAAAGAAGAAGATTTCTGCTAAAAGGAAGAAGCATCTTGCTTTAATCATCTGAAGAAGAGAAGAATCATATTGCCGGAAGAAAGGAGCGAGTTGAAAGCTTTTCAATCTGAAGAATTAAAAGAAGCTTGAAGCTATCATCTGAAGGAAGTTATAAATGGCTTAACAGTCTGAAGAAATAAAACTCTCTGAATGCACGGAACAGATTTCAACATAGAAGAAGTCACAAGAGAAGCTAAGACCATATGATTCAACGGCTATAATATCATATGTCTTTATTCAAAGAGAAAATAGCAACAACAACTATTGTCCTTAGGACAAGACACCTCACTCAAAGAAGAAAGAGGAAACTGTGTCAGGAGCAAATGAAAAGGAGTATATACAAATAAGCAAAAGGACAAATCCAACGGATACCTCCTCATACATACTCTAACGGAAAATAGAGGAAAGCAGAAGAAAATCAAGAGAGAGAAGAAACATAAAATTATCAAGGAAATCTCTCAAAGGAGCTCATCAATAGAAGTGTCAGAACAAGATCGTATGAACACTTATCTTGCTTAAGAAGAAGCAACCGTTTGAGAAGCTATTACATAACGGCTATATGAGCCACATCATCAACATCTCAACGGTATTGTCAACCATCTTCAACGGCTATATTTCATCAGAACATATAAATAGCCTCAAGATTGAATTTGAAGTAGTTGGAATTTCTTGCTAACCAGAGGTAGTTGCCATGCTGGGCAATTCCTCAAAATGAAAAATAGAAGTGCTGCCATGTATTATCATATTCATCCTTAACCCATGGTATATCACTGATTACGCAGAAGAGTTTGGTTCATAGGAAATCAATTATCATATTCAACCAATCTTCTGAAAATACAGAGTTGAATTAGAGCTTAGAAGAAAATACTTTCTCTGTAAAACCTTGTACTTAGATTTATTCATTGTATCCTGAGTAGTACTCAGTTAACCTCTAGTACAGGAAGAGATTAAGTTTATATTTCGTGGAAACTTAAACTTAGTTTAGTTTGTAAACACTTTATGTGTCTGAGAGCCTGGAGAGGCTTGGTGTAAGAAAGAATACTTGTTGAGCCTGGAGAGGCTTATCTGTAAAAGAATACTACACTGAGTTACCTGGAGAGGCAGTTGAAAATAAAAGAATACTTGTGGTAGATCCTGAAGAGGCTTGATAGAAAAGAATACTTGTATCTATGGTTTTAGATAGTGGAAAAATCCAGTGGTGGTTTGCCCTGGGACTGGATGTAGCTAACTGGATTTGTGAATGAACCATGATAAATTTTGTGGCTAAGTTTTCTATCCCTTAAACTCCTTAATTTACAACTTTATATTTCTGATGGGGATTGAACAGTATTTTTCATAATAAATTTAACACAACAATTTCAATAAACTAAGTTTTCCAAGATAATAACTCATTCAGTTAATCTTATATCGTTTGGAGTATTACAAAGAATATACTTTGAAGAAACATCTGAAATAACTCTTTGATGTGGATCTGAAACAATTTCAGTTCAGAAGTTAGAAGTACACTTCAGACGATGATCAATCATCTGAGGTTACTCAGAAACTGTTCTGAAAAGTTTTCTTTGAAATATCTTTCAGAAGGTATCTTGAGATGTATCTGAATATCTAAATCAATTTAATCAAAAGTCCAAACAAGTTTTTGATCTAGTAATTTTTTCTTAGTCTCTATGCTTGTCCTTCTTATCTTCCGCAATTTACGTATTATCTCTGGTTATAAACATTTCACATTAATTTGTTTTTAATGATTTAGTAATTTATGTTTAAGATTTCCAAAATGGTAAAAATATTCAAAACATTATTCAACCCCCCTTATAGTGTTTCCGATGGAACTAACAATTGGTATCAGAGCTCACCTTCGGATTGAGCATCTAACAAATGCAGAAGGAGTGGATCCTCAGAAGATGGAAATCTCACCAAGCTAAAGCAACTCTGAAGAATGATAATGAGAAAAGGAAATTATTTTTCCGAAACTCATTATTCATGCAATTAAGGCATCTTTCAGAAGGACGTGATGGATAAAGGAAAGTACATCTATCTCAAGATCACATACGGGTAATATCTTTCTTATCTTAGTTCAAATTTAAATATAGTTATTTAACTGCTATGTGCTTTACATTCTGTTACTGAGATTGTTGATGCATGCGTGTTTAAACTTGTGTGAAAATTAATTGTTACATGTTAATCTGTGTCATATGTATTTAAGTGTCATTAGCATACACTTTTAAGTTGAAGAGTCATGTATGTTAATAATTGTGATACGGAGCTACATGAATCATTGAATCCTCAACCGGTGTCTCTTAATCGGCATGATGCATAACTCTCCACACCTGTTCAGTGCACGTAACCGTCTCTCAATAACTGCTTAGTTCATGCAACCGTCATTCATCAATGCTTGAAGCATGTTTGGTTGCCTATTTAAGGATTGGAATATCATCATGGGAACTACACCAGAATCAATCCTCAAGAGCTAAAGTCTACCTTCCTCAAATTCTCTAACCTCTCAGTTCATACGTACTCATGGCCAACATGTCTGCATCATCAAATGACTCAAACACCTCAAAGTTTGATGAGAGAATCATACTCTAAAAAATGGTTAATCTCTCAGATTTCGACGAGTCTGACTACAGAGTCTTAGAGTACTTCAACGCCGTCGGTTGGACTCCATTCTTCAACAATATCTCCTCACCATGGCATGAGGAAAGTGTGTTGGAATTCTGGAACAACTCTAAGGTGGTGTCACATCAGGATTGGATTGGGATTAAGACGGAGGTGATGGGAAGACCAATTTGTGTGGACTGCAACTTGATTGCTGAGGTGATCGGTGTGCCTGCTAGAGGAGAGCAATATTGTCAGAGTTGGGAATCCCTTCATGGTGGGACTTTCATCTTTGATGAAGTTCTCTTTGGAAGAAGAAGTCTAGCCCCTTACAGACCTTTTCAACTTTGAACATTCCCGGAGCACTCCTTGTTGTGCTGAACTGCTGCATCCTTCCCAAAGGACGCAACAAGTTGATAATTAATCAGCTGGAAATGTTCGTGCTGGGACACCTGCTGACGAAGAAGAGAATCAGTCTCCCCTGGGTGTTGATGTTTTAGATGATTTTCAGAAATGAGATGGGCAATGAGGACCTCTATCCCCACAACACCCTGATAATGAAAATTCTTATGCATAAGGGCTTTCATATGGAAAGTTACTTTGACCAACCGCCTCCTTACTTCTTCACTCCGAAAATGCACGCGTAGCTAGACCGGACCTTAGCTGAAAGAGAAGAAGCTCCAAAGAACCAGGTGGTCATCCCTTCTCTCTTTGCTTCACAAAACAAAGAAGAAAGGTCTGCTACTCATTTGAGTACTCATGGAAGGAAAAGGATGGTGATGGCTGCATATAATCTGAAGAGGGTGCATAAGAGGATAAACAGGCTTGCAAAACGGGAGAAAGTAACTGAGAAAGAGTTACAAAAGTTGAAAGCATAGAAAGAGAATGCAAATGCCATTGAGGACTCATCTGCTGACAATCATTGATCTTGTAGTGCCCTGTTTTAATTATAATATTTTAAAATTAATAAAATTTAAATTTTCCTTGTTCTTTTGCATCTTTTGCAGTAACTGTGTTATATTATATAGTTTCTGGTAACTATGCATTCTTCTAAATATGTCTCTCATAATATACACTTCCTTAGAATAATAAAGTTCATTGAAAATAAAATAAACTAACTTACTGAAATTTTGGTAATGTCAAACTTATTAATTTAAAAAATATTTTCTTAATGATTAACAAATTCAGTTAAGTAATATCAGATGCTACTGAAAGGTACTTTTAGTTTGTGCTTGTTTTAAGGAAACAGGATTTGAAGATAATCTTAAGAAGATCATCAGAAGGCAATACCGTCTGAAGAGATGGATCAAGGTAATATCGTCTGATAGAGTAGTTGGTGTAACATCATCTTCATTCTCTGAACCTGTTCAGAAGGTTCTCAATGAACCTGCTGAAATTGTGGGTCGGAAATACTAAGATGATTAATATTCAACACTCTAAGACTACCTCAAAACTTGAGAGGCAAATATGACAAGATATCATCCTCATTTGCTGAACCTGTTCAGAAAGTTCCAAATAAACTTAATGAAATTGTGGGTTAGGAATGTTAAGGTGATTGATACTCTAATCATAAAAGTCTATCTCAATCCTTGAGGAATAAGTCGAGATGATTGTTAAAGGAATCTCTTTGAGGACAAAGGACAAGAAGCATGCCGAAGACAAGCTACTAGCAACCTCAGAAGGAGAAAGAATCTCTGAAGAAAAGTTAAATGTCAGAGATGCATTTTTTAAACTAAAGAACAGTAAGCAGACCTACTGGTAACATCATCTTACCCTATAACTTAGATATTTGTAAAAACTTAACCCTGCTAAAATACTCCAAACTATTTAATAATTAAAACTAAATTACTTAAAAGACTCAAAATTTCCCAGATAATAATTATAAAAACTTTGTTTTGTGTTTTCTTTTGTGTTGTGTCTGAAAATTTTGTTTTAAAGTTTTCCTTTTATAAAATGTTTTCCCTCATTTTATTTACTTACTCACAAAAAGCATTTCCAAAATTTTTTTCAAACATATATTTATGTATCTCTTCTTGTCTTCTTTCAGAAACATTTTCCAAAAATTTCTTTATCAACGCTAATGACTCAGTTTTCTATGACTATGGCGCTTCATCTATGACCAATCAATGATGTACGTTTTTGGCACTCCCAAGATCTGAAACCGTCATCATCAATGCTACCCGAACCCATATGTATCCCATGATCAACTATCCATTAGGATCAATCTCTGCACTTCTCTATTTTACCCCTGCTTCAAGGTCCTATAAATTCACAAGAGCTGTTCATACAAACTCATCTCTTCAAATTTCTTCCATAACTTTGTCTAAGAGTTTGAGTGTGTTGCTTTCTGAAGAAGGATGAAGAAGCAAAGGAAATCAAAAGAAGGAATTCTGGAACAAGTTGAGAACAAGATCAATTCATCTTGGATGATGTGTGGAATGACAAGTAAGAGAAAGGCTTCCTCTGAAGACCAGTTTCTCTACACTTGGACCATGGTGATCTTGTTGCATCACAAATGCACTGGAAGACCACTGGGAGAACCCAGGACAGCCAATCTTTTGAAGGGAACCACTTCAAAAGTGTTCCTTAAGATTAAGGTTTTGGCTGGTGGTCGAAATACTGTGTTGAATGATGCACCTCTACCATTCCAATTATAAAAAGGAGATTGCGTGCAGTAAGCACGGTAGGGATGGAAGTATAGGGGTTCGTGATTCGCTTCTGAGGTGTTCAAGCCGAAGGAGGGGTGGTAGCTTTGAAAGAGATGAAGCTGCTAAGGTTATGCCTCAAGCCTTCATAGGAGTCAAGAGAGTTAGTATTGATAATGTAGTTTCAAGATAGTAAATGTATTTTCATGTATTTTCAATAAAATTTCTAGTAAAAACTATATATATGTACCTATGTATTTAATTTTTGTTTTCTTCTTTGTAATCTCTCTTATTTATTTCTGTACATATCATCTTTGTTTTGTTCTTTGTAATGTTTCCTTCAGAAGTTGTGTATATATCTGTTGGAATAATTTTCTTTCGTCTGAACTCTCTTAAAACTGCTCATCTTTTTAAAGGACTTGTTTTAAAAATTAAATCATTTCTATCAATTTTAACAGTTGGTATTCTTTCAAGTTAATTTATAACAGTATCAAGATAAAAGCTTTAACAAGTGGTATTAACGGTTCAGAACATAACCTTGAATAATTGGAATCAAGATAAATCTCACAAACAACACCTTTTTAATTAATTACAAAAGGGGAAGAAATATATATCTAACAAAATACTAAGGAGGAGAAACATAAACATAAAGAGAAACATAAAAGGGGAAGAAATAACTAACAAAATACATCAGGATAATACATAAAGGGTAAAATACACATCAAGTCAGTCTGAAGTCTAAACAACTACAAGATAACAAGAAGAATCTAACAAGTAAAATCTCTGAAGAGGAATCATCTCTGAAAAGAAATTGGTGTCATAAAATATAATTCTCAGGGGGAGTATTATAGATAGGGGGAGCTATCTAAAATGTTTAATCTTTCTTCATTTCATTTCTGGTATATTTATATATTTTGTTAAGAGTATATATCTTATATGTCATCATTAAAAAGGGGGAGAATCTTGAGTCTCAGAACTAATTTGAGAATTAAAATTTAGCCTAAGACTCAATACTCATAAGTTTTAATGAATAACAAATAAGATAATATTAAATCAGGTGCTACTGAGAAATGTATTGTTTTGTTGATTGTGTTTTAGGTTGGAATATTCGTCTGAAGTATCATAATCAGAAGAAGAAGAATCAGTGAATAATCAGAAGAAGAAGAAGAACCAGTGAAGAATCAGAAGAAGAAGAACCAATGAAGTATCAGAAGAAGAAGAACAAATCAGAAGAAGAACGAAGGAAAATCAGAAGATGAAGCAATACAGAATCTGAAGAGAAAAAATACTCAATCATCTGAAGCATATTCATCTGAAGCCCAGAAGACAACAAAGGAAGAAGAGATCCATGTGACACCCTTCTACCCCATACTCTTATATGTTTAATAAATTGAATTATGGAAAAGGCAACGTCCCACGATGGGTAAAAGGTTCACAAAACTCTCTTTCCAAAAACCTCATTAGTTCGAAAACAACTTAGTTAAAACGAAATAAAACTCAATTATAATCCAACACTCATGCAGCGGAATCTCCAAAGAAAATAAAAATACTGAACATCCTACTTGCCGTGTAAGACATCCAAAATAGTTTACCCCAAAAGCCTTCCTAACTAGAAACATAATAAAAGACCCCCAAAATTATACCCTGATGTCACAGCTATCAGAGCACATTCCCTTTAATCAAATTCGACACCAATCGTGTCCTCATCAACACCTGTAAAAATAATATCCACAGTATACGGTGAGGAAAAGAATACTACTCATACATACACATAGGAGGCTACCCTATCCTCACCCACATATAAACAACATCAACAATCATCATACCTCATACCAAAACATCCAATAATCCATCAAATAAGCAACATTCATAAATCGGCATAAAGCTATTCATCTATTTCAACAGATAATCTCATACCATCATTCACCAAAGGAGTCACATGCTCACATAATACTCATTCATCATTAATACTAACAACATCATTTAATAACACAATATCATCATCAGATATAACACATATACATCCAACATGTATGCATCCAAACTCATTAACATTATCATATGACCCAATTCCATTGTTGAGTATTCCAATATATTATATGCACCAAAACTCATCATTATATAACTCAATTCCATCGTTGAGTATTCCAACTATCACATGCACCAATACTCATCTCATCATCTACCCAAAGATCATGACTTGGAACTCCACACAATGGGTGCACCTCGTCAATCACTCTAGTTATTACCAAGATAATCTATCGACATCACCACACAAACCGATAGGTTGTACCCCCTCGTTAGGCCCGCACAACGACATTCGACCCTAGGTTGCACCCCCCTCTATGGGCCAGTATAATCACTCCTAGGTTGCACCCCCTCTATGGGCCCGTGCATCGAACGCCCCATCTTGATCCCCTGAGTTGTACCCCCTCTATGGGCCCGCACAATTCAGGTCTCATCACACATGCTCAAGGCATCTCTCTTAAGTTGTACCCCCTCTATGGGCCCGCACAACTCAAGTAACATCATTATTTATTATATCGCATGTTCACCAACCACATGCATTCCAAATAACATCAATTACATAGCATGTTCACCAACCACATGCATTCCAAATAACATCAATTACATGGCATGTTAACCAACCACATGCATTCCAAATAACATCAATTACATAGCATGTTCACCAACCACATGCATTCCAAATAACATCAATTACATGGCATGTTAACCAACCACATGCATTCCAAATAACATCAATTACATAACATGTTCACCAACCACATGCATTCCAATAACATCAATTACATAGCATATTAACCAACCATATGCACTCCAAATAACATCATTTATATAGCATATTAACCAACCATATCCATTCCAAAACATCATCAAATATATAGCATAATCACCAACTATATGCATACCAAACCATTGTCAAGCATATCAAGCATCATTGAGCACTTAGGCTCTCAAAATCCACTCTGGTAATCGATTACCAACCTCCAGTAATCGATTACCTGCAAACAAAGTCTCTGGTAATTGATTACAACCACCTTGTAATCGATTACCTGCGACCAAACACTCTGGTAATCGATTACAGCACCCCTGTAATCGATTACCTGCAAACAAACTCTCTGGTAATTGATTACCACAAACCTGTAATCGATTACCATCAGCAAACAACATTTCTGGGTTGCCCAGAACACCCTGGTAATCGATTACCCGCGACGCAGATCGCAGATTTCACGATTTCTAACATCTCTAAACCATTCCAATCAATCTCTAATCAATCTTTTTCGAATAAACAACATTCATAAACATTAATATCATCCAAAACTAAGCAGAACAACAATCTTTTTCAGATTATACAACCAATTCATCAAAATCCCCAAATTCTCAAATCCCTAATTCCCCTTTTCATTATTCTTAATATCATCTTTAATCTCACCCAATAAATCTTCACTGGACATCCAATCAACCATAAATCAACAGTTTATATCATTCATTCTTAGTTATACATACATCAATACGAATTTATACTCTTAGGTTACTACCCAAGCACCCCCTACATGCATATACAAGCAGCACCCTCTCCCCCACCGTACCTTAAACGAAGCTTGATTACAACAATGAAGTCTTTCTTTGATTCTTGAAGCTTACTCCACAACCACTCTCCCTTGAGACACAGTTTCTCCCCTCCTTAGCGTTTCGCTCTCTGAAGATCATACGAATAAGGATTAGGGTGATCTGTTAACCCCTCCTTACTAGAATGTCTAATTGGGCTTGGGCCCACTCTCCACCCTTATCCTCTTTTAAATTAAAATTATCTTTACGAAATAAAACTAATAATAATAGTAGTCCTATTATTTATTTCCTATCTAATTATTTCTTTTCCTTATTTATTTGATTTAATTAATATTTATCCTAGTAAAATTCAGGATGTTACAATCCACAATAAAAATGAAGCAACTAGAAGCAAAGGAAGCTACGGAAAAGAATAGAAAAGATTCAACTATCTGAAGACATGAAAGACTCAGACAGTCTCAAGACTCATCATCATCTGAAGCATATCCTCCGTCTGAAGAAGTAATGTGAAGAATCAAAGACAAACTGAAGACTTGACTCCGTATGAAGCATACCTATCATCTGAAGAATGGAAGCTGATCAGAAGCACTCTATATGACTGAAGGACTGAAGGCGTCAAAACCAAGAAATGTTCTCATGAAGATATTGTCAAAGCATGAAGAACACTATATCCAATGGACTACTTCATTTCGGCACAGAAGTTAGGCATACTTTTCTGCCTCGATCAAAAGACTTGCACAAATAAGGAAATCTTGCAACGACTGTTGCATCTGCAATCAAAAGGGTACTGTATACGCAGACATACCGCACCTGCTATTGTCCAAAAGCCAATCAGAAGTCTGGACAAGAAAATATCGAGAAAGATGTTTGAACTAATATTATTTAATTCAACATCTATCCAAATATCAGAAGAACTAGAAGAGACAAAGATGAATAAAGCTAGGATCGTCTGAAGTAAAGGAAGAAGCATTCTGTTGAAGTAAAAAAGAAGAAGATTTTTGCTAAAAGGAAGAAGCATCTTGCTTTAATCATCTAAAGAAGAGAAGAACCATATTGTCGGAAGAAAGGAGCGAGTTGAAAACATTTCAATTTGAAGAATTAAAAGAAGCTTGAAGCCATCATCTGAAGGAAGTTATAAATGGCTTAACAGTCTGAAGAAATGAAACTCTCTGAATGCATGGAACATATTTCAACATAGAAGAAGTCACAAGAGAAGCTAAGACCATATGATTCAACGGCTATAATATCATATGTCTTTATTCAAAGAGGAAATAGCAACAACAGCTATTATCCTTAGGACAAGACACCTCACTCAAAGAAGAAAGAGGAAACTGTGTCAGGAGCAAATGAAAAGGAGTATATACAACTAAGCAAAAGGACAAATCCAACGAATACCTCCTCATACATACTCTAAAGGAAACAGAGGAAAGCAGAAGGAAATAGAGGAAAGCAGAAGAAAGCTGAAGAAAATCAAGAGAGAGAAGAAGCATAAAAATATCAAGGAAATCTCTCAAAGCAGCTCATCAATAGAAGTGTCAGAACAAGATCGTCTGAACACTTATCTTGCTTAAGAAGAAGCAACCGTTTGAGAAGCTATTACACAACGGCTATATGAGCCACATCATCAACATCTCAACGGTATTATCAACCATCTTCAACGGCTATATTTCATCAGAACATATAAATAGCCTCAAGATTGAATTTGAAGTAGTTGGCATTTCTTGCTACCTGGAGAGCAGTTGAAAATAAAAGAATACTTGTGGTAGGGCCTGAAGAGGCTTGATAGAAAAGAATACTCGTATCTTTGGTTTCAGAATGTGGAAAAATCCAGTGGTGGTTTGCCCTGGGCCTGGATGTAGCTCACTGGATTTGTGAGTGAACCAGGATAAATTTTATGGCTATGTTTTCTATCCCTTAATTTCCTTAATTTACAGCTTTATATTTCTGATGGGGATTGAACAGTATTTTTCATAATAAACTTTACAAAACAATTTCAATAAACTAAGTTTTCCAAGATAATAACTCATTCAGTTAATCTTATATTGTTGGAGTATTACAAAGAATATACTTTGAAGAACGTCTGAAATAACTCTTTGAAGTGGATCTGAAACAGTTTCAGTTCAGAAGTTAGAAGTACACTTCAGAAGATGATCAATCATTTGAGGTTACTCAGAAACTGTTCTGAAAAGTTTCTTTGAAATATCTTTCAGAAGGTATCTTGAGATGCATCTGAATATCTAAATCAATTTAATCAAAAGTCCAAACAAGTTTTTGATCTAGTCACCTTTTCTTAGTCTCTATGCTTGTCCTTCTTATCTTCCGCAATTTACGTACTATCTATGGTTATAAACATTTCACATTAATTTGTTTTTAATGATTTAGTAATTTATGTTTAAGATTTCCAAAATGGTAAAAATATTCAAAACACTATTCAACTCCCCTTCTAGTATTTCCTGTGGAACTAACAAGTTTATATGTGACTTTTGCAGAGGCAACCATCCCAATGGTCACTGCTCCTATCAGGATATTCAAATGGAACAAGTCAACTATGTGGAAGACCAGGGAAGGCAAGATAACTTCTTCAATAACTCTGGGAGAAGCCAAGATAGAGAAGCTGCAATGCATGACATAAATTCAAGAATTGAGGAGAAGCTCGATAGACTCATACAGGATATGAATGCCAGTCAGAGAACCATAGAGACAACATTCAGAAACCTGGCAACTCAAGTGGAGCAAGTAAGGAAGCAATTTGCTACGCAAAAAGATTATTGCAAGTCAATATCCACCAGGAGTGGTAAGGAAATAGGAAAAGGAATTGGTGATAACCTAGTGGTAGAGAGAGAAGTTCTAAAGAAGAGAACGCAAGAGAATGATGAAGATAAAAGTGAGAAAGAAGAAACAAAAGAAGAAGAGGGAGAGCCTGAAAGAAAGGAAAAAAAAAGAAGAAAAAGAGAAAGAGAAGGAAATTGAGGTGAAAGAAAAGAAGAAGGAGAAGGAAGATATACAGATACCTCAAGTTAGGGAATTGCCATACCCTAAGAATCCTTCCAAAAAAGACATAGACAGGCAATTTATCAGATTCATGGATATTATGAAGAGATTGCAAATCAATATTCCATTGATGGAAGCGATGGAACAGATGCCTACATATGCCAAATTCATGAAGGAGCTCTTCACTAAAAGAGAAAGTTTACAGATGAAACAATTGAGCTTGAAGTTAGATGCAGTGCCATAATTCAAAAGTCACTGCCACAAAAGACCAAGGACCCAGGGAGTTTCACCATACCAGTTACAATTGGAGCACTACCAGTAGGAAAGACATTACTTTACTTAGGTGCCAGCATAAATTTAATTCCTTTATCTATGCTCAAGAGGATTGGAGATCTAGAAGTGAAGCCGACAAGGATGACACTACAATTGGCTGATAGATCAATGAAATATCCATATAGGGTCGCTGAAGATGTACTGGTCAAGGTAGACAAATTCATGTTTCCAGTTGACTTTGTAATCATGGATATTGAGGAAGACACTGAAGTACCCCTCATCCTTGGGAGACCCTTTATGAAGACTGCTAAGGTTATCATCGATGTTGATGATGGTAGCTTAAAGGTAAGGGTACAAGATGACGAGGTGAGTTTCAACGTGTTTGAACAATGCAACACCCTAAAGAGAAGCAGCAATGTCTTCAATTAGATGTAGTAGAAGAAACATCTTTAGCTGTTCAGGAACTATTAATAATGGCAGACCCTTTAGAAAAAGCTCTAACAGGAATGGACAATGACTTTGATGAAGAAGAAAGGAATGAAGTTGAAGAATATTCAAGGCAATTGGATTTAGCTAAGACAGTACCACAAGATGAAGAAGATGCTGAGACATTACAACAGGACAAGATAACTGAGAGTCAGAAGCTGGAATTAAAGGTATTACCATCTCATCTTAAATATGCTTTTCTTGATGATGATAAAAATAAACCTGTTGTTATAAGCAAAGCTTTGACCCCATCCGAGGAGGAAAAGCTACTCTCTATTTTGAAGGAAAATGAAGGAGCAATAGACTAGTCTTTATCAGATCTCAAGGGTATCAGTCTATCGTATTGCATGCACAAGATCCACATGGAGGAGGACTACAAGCCAGTCACACAACCTCAAAGGAGATTGAATCCCACTATGAAAGAGGTAGTAAAAAAGGAAGTTCTAAAACTCCTTGATGCAGGTATGATCTATCCTATTTCTGATAATGCTTGGGTAAGTCCAGTAATAGTTGTTCCTAAAAAGGGAGGTATGACTGTTATTAAAAATGATAAAAATGAATTGATTCCTACTAGGACAGTTACTGGATGGAGAATGTGTATAGATTATAGGAAATTAAATCAGGCAACAAGAAAAGATCATTTCCCTTTACCCTTCATGGATCAAATATTAGAAAGATTAGCAGGACAAGCATTTTACTGTTTTCTTGATGGGTATTCTGGATATAACCAAATAGAGGTAAATCCAGAGGACCAAGAAAAGACTGCTTTTATTTGTCCTTTTGGTGTTTTTGCTTACAGGAAAATGCCTTTTGGACTGTGCAATGCACCAACCACTTTCCAAAGATGTATGCTTGCTATTTTTGCCGATTTGGTGGAAAAATGCATTGAAGTATTCATGGATGATTTCTCAGTCTTTGGATCCTCCTATGATGATTGCTTAAAGAACTTAAACACCATGCTAAAGCGGTGTGTGGAGACAAATCTGATGCTAAACTGGGAAAAATGCCAATTCATGGTGACTGAAGGTGTAGTCTTAGGGCACAAAATCTCTGCAAAAGGCATTGAGGTGGATAAAGCAAAAGTAGAAGTCATTGAAAAGTTACCACCACCAGTAAATGTAAAAGGCATCAGGAGCTTCTTAGGTCATGCAGGATTCTATAGACGTTTCATCAAGGATTTTCAAAGATAGCCAAGCCACTTAGCAACTTACTTAACAAGGATACTCCATTTAAATTTGATGCTGATTGTCTGAATGCTTTTAACTTGTTGAAACAAAGATTAATATTTGCTCCTGTCATTATTGGTCCTGATTGGACACTTGGTTTTGAACTCATGTGTGATGTTAGTGATTATGCCATAGGGGCAATTTTAGGGCAGAGAAAATCTAAAGTTTTTCATGCTATACACCATGCTAGTAAAGTTTTGAATGAGGCACAAATTAATTATACTACCACAGAAAAGGAGTTACTAGCAATAGTGTATGCTCTGGAAAAATTTAGACCTTATCTAATAGGATCAACTGTCACTGTCTATACTGACCATACTGCAATAAAATATCTTTTGACTAAACCAGATTCTAAGCCTAGACTGATTAGGTGGATCTTATTATTGCAGGAATTTGATTTGGTAATTAAAGACAAAAAGGGAAGCGAAAATGTTGTAGCAGATCATCTATCAATACTGGTGAATGAAGAAGTAACAACTGCCCAGGCTGAATTGCATGAGGAATTCCCTGATGAAAAACTTATGATGATTCATGAAAGGCTATGGTCTGCTGACATGGACAACTTCAAAGCAGCAGGAGTATTACCAAATGATCTCACATGGCAACAGAAGAAGAAATTCTTAAGGGAAGCAAAAAGATATATGTGGGATGACCCTTATCTTTTCAAGATGGGAGATGATAATTGTTAAGAAGATGCATCTCAGGAAAAGAAGCTCAAAGCATCTTATCGCACTGTCATAGTTCACCATATGGGGGACATTTCAACAAGGATAGAACTGCTGCAAAGGTTCTTCAATCTGGATTCTTTTGGCCAACTCTTTTCAGGGATGCTCATCAATATTTTCAGCAATGTGATAGCTACCAAAGAAGAGGAATTTCTAAGAGGAATGAGATGCCACTTAATAGCATTCTGGAAGTGGAGTTATTTGACTGTTAGGGGATAGATTTTGTGGGACCCTTACCCTCCTCTAATGGAAAAGAATACATTTTTGTAGCTGTCGAATATGTCTCAAAGTGGGTAGAAGCTGCTGCAACAATAAAAGTTGATGCGAAGACAGTGGTACAATTCTTAAAGAAAAATATCTTTTCCAGATTTGGTTCACCAAGAGTTCTAATTAGTGATGGGGGTTCTCACTTCTGCAATGAACAATTACATAAGGATTTTGAGCACTATGGGGTAAGGCACAAAGTAGCATCACCTTACCACCCCCAAACAAAATGGACAAGATGAAGTATTAAATAGAGAAATCAAGAGAATTCTTGAGAAAACAGTAAGTTCATCCAGAAAGGATTGGTTGAACAAACTTGATGATGCACTCTGGGCATACAGAACAGCTTACAAAACTGCCACAGACCTCTCACCTTTCCAGTTGATTTATGGAAAAGCTTGCCACTTGCCAGTTGAATTAGAGCATAAAGCATACTGGGCTCTAAAGGTCTTGAACATGGATACAAAAGTAGCAGGGCAAAAGAGAATTCTGTAGTTGCATGAACTAGAAGAAATGCGGTTAAATGCTTATGAATCTTCCAGGATTTACAAGGAAAAAACCAAAGCATATCATGATAATAAGCTTATCAAGCGAAGGTTCTACCTAGGTCAATCAGTTTTGTTATTCAACTCTAGGCTGAAATTTTCCCTGGTAAGTTAAAATCTAGATGGACAGGACCTTTCATTGTTAGGGAAGTAAGAACTTATGGAGCTGTGGAAATAGAAGATCCTGATACCAGAAGATGTTGGGTGGTGAATGGACAGAGACTGAAACCATACCTGGGAGATAAAGTTGACAGATCTAAATCTGTCATTTCTCTTCAAGATCCATAAAGAAATAGGCGTCAAGTTATATGACATTAAACGAGCGCTTGCTGGGAGGCAACCCAGTGTTTAGTTAGTAAATTTTAGTTGTTTTTCTTTTTTGTTTGATTAGGAAAGGTTAAGAAATGAAAAAGTATTATACAGACATATTGAAGTAGCAGAAAAATAAAAGTGATGACAAAAAAAGTGCACTCTGTTTCTGCGCTTCACCTGTGCTTAGCGCAGGTAAAGCGCAAAATTGTAGTTTTGCCTCTATTTTCTGCGCTTTACTTACGCTAAGCGTAGGTAAAGCGCAGGAGCGCACTACAGTCATGACTGTAATACGCGCTTCACCTGCGCTGAGCGCAGACGGAGCGCAGTAACATACGTAAGCTTAAAACTGCACCAGAAACAGGCGAAGGCCATTCTTGGCACTCTCCCTTGCTTTCTTGGGCGATTTCCTCACGCTTTTTTTGCTCCTCTCCCCATTCCAAGCTGCAATTTCTTCAATCTTTTCAGTTCCCCAAGGTATGTTTCTAAATCTTCAACTGTTATTGGAATTTTGGAACATTAGGATAGAAGCCATGATCATTGCTAGAACACTCAGTTTTTCAGTCAATGGTACAGTTTGATAAATTGGTTCTTCATTGATGAATCTAGGTAAATCTGAAATTCAATGATGTTTTCTTGCATTGGCTTGCTAAACCATTAGTGTAGGAAAAAGTGCTGACTGTTTTCTTGCAAAATTGTTGATTCAAAAAGAAAAGTGTTGATTGTGATTGTTTTTCTTGAAACTGAAATTGTTTAGTTGAATCATTGGACTGGTACAATAGTTAATAATAAATTTTATGCAGATGGTGCGCACCAAAATAACTTCAAGGGCCAGTTCATCAAGACTCAAGAAAAGGAAAAAGAGAGCTGATAGTCCTTCCCTGGATTATGGGAAGTTTAAGGATATCAGTGCCGCAGTTCACTACAGCTATATACAACAGTGTGATTTTCTGGTAGAAAGACCTGTGGAACTAGAAGCTGGGGAATTCGAAGAGTTTAATTCAGAGTTGACCAGGAGACAATGGCGACATGTAGTTGAACCACATCGAAAGTTTGACCCATAAGTAGTGCGTGAATTCTATAGTAATGCAATGGTCACTTTTGATAGGGAGGCTGATAAGAGATCGTTTATGCAAGGGTTTTGGATTTCCTATGACCGAGACAAAATCAATGAACTTCTGGATCACCCTTCACCAGAGATAGTTGATGCCTCATACTGCCAATATAATTAGCAGATCCAGGAGGTCGGCCAATTTGGTAATGAAGCACTTGACTCACTGACCACTCAGTACCTGAGCCTACCTGGAAAATCTTATGAAGTCAACATTTATGGGGAGGCAGTGAGGATACCAAGACAACATTTATGAGGCATATCCAGAATTTGGATGGCCCTGGCGATAGCCAGCATGCGACCATCACTAACTTCCTCTGATATAGACATGGCAACTGCTCACCTCATATACAGCATACTCACTGGGGCTCAGATAGATATTGCAAGAGTCATCTATGATCAGTTGCATTATCTGATTCAGATCGCTCCTGACAGGAGGAGCGCGCGCTCCAGGGCAAGCTTAGGATTCCCTTCCCTCATAACAACTTTATGCCATTTTGCAGGTGTAGAGGTTCATCCCACTGCTTCCATTGGAGCGCCTATTAATAGGCAGTATATTGAGACTCAGTGTATTCAACTAGAGGAGGTGATGCCACCGTCCGATGTTCGGGAAATCCTTCCACATCCTCAGCCACCACCACCAGTAGACAAACCATATCAGTTCTGTATGGAGCATATCTCTCATCAGATTAGACCAATTTATTCAGGTATGATGCACCTGCAGGAGTTCCTCTATCACAATGTCCAGGGTCCACACCCGGGCATGTCACCTGATCGCTTTCAGGATTCCTTGGAGTGGCCTGGGGACAGGCCAGTTTTTCCGGGAGGAGGAGGAGACACAGATGATGAAGACTGACAACATACATAAAGGATTGATAATATTCATACACTGGTGTTTCTCATTTTTTGTACTCTTTCATTTTCTTACATTATTCTTTCATTTTAGGAACCCATACTGTACATGACATTACACTTGATATGGCATACAGAGCATACAATTTTTTGGCATACAGAGTATACATTTTTTTTTGTGCAGTATAAATTGTTAGATTTATTAGGAATTAATTTTAGGATAATTGATTTTTTTTAGGATTTTAGGAATTAGGGATTTAAGGAATTAATTTTAAAATCTCAAAGCTAGGCAGTCTAACTAACCAAATTAGGAAAGAAATAGGAATTTTGTGATCAAATCCATAATCGGTTAGAATTAGGATATTGTGCAGCAAAATATATTAGAATAGTTAATTAATTTCAATAAGTGATTTCATCAAGGAAATTAGCCAAAAGCCGGTGAGTTGTGAGACCAAACACTGATATGAGAGTTTTCACCGCTGCTTGTCAACTGATATTGCTTGAGTTTTTGGATTTTATTCTGCACATGAAAAATATGGAAGTGATAAAGGCAAAATTTTGTGGTATAATTATTTACTCAGTGCCAAAAAGCCAACCTTTGAAAAAAAATTCCAATTTTTTTGGTAACCCATTTGAGCTTCAATGTTTCTTCTTATGCACCCCAGCCAAAATTAATGTCTATATCATGTCCCTTATACACTTGGGATAGAGAGCAAAGGGGTAATCTGATAAAATGGGAGAATTTGGTTGGTTACTTGAAGTTGAAAGGAATACAAAGAGCAGGCACAAGAAAGCAAAAGAAGATCACTCCCTCAAAAATCAAAAAGAAAAAGTGAATAAAAAAGGGAGTGAATCATCAAATAAAGAAAGAGGCCAGCTGAATGATACAAATCAAGAATGAAGTGGAGAATGGAGAGAAATTTTAAGTCCAAGAAAAATTTAAAGATGCTCTCTATTCCAGTGTTTTCTTGCATATCCAGAAAAATCATAAGTTCTTGATAGCTCAGCCTCATTACAACCCAAGAAAGACCTTTTGATCCATGTTGACCATGTGCATGTCTAATAACCAAAAACGACTATCAATTTTAGTTGTTACACTGCTGTGAAAAATTGAGGGAAACACTTACCCGTGAGCATGAGAGAATTCCTTGATTTTTTTCTTCACATATTGTTTTAGTTGCTATTTCTGAAAAAGTTTGAATGTATTTTTATCCTGTTCTAATTGAGTCTTGGTAATATCACCTGAATCTGATTTTCAAACTGAAATTTGGAAAGTGACAGCTTCCTAGCAAGAGGTGATAAAATTATTTCCTTATTCTTGAGAATCTTAACAGGGGGACTGAATCCATTTGATTGCAAAAAGGTTTTCTTGCTTCAGAACAAGCAAGATGCTAAGTTGGGGGAATTTGATAAGTGCAAAATATATGATAAATTCTTATATAATTACAGCACTTATCAAGGGTAAAATAGTAAATTTATTCCCCAAATTACCTCTTTTTAGTAATAAATGCATATTTTGTGATTGTTTGATTTGAATTTGAATTTGATGCTATTATAATAGAAAATATGTTGATTTTGCAGATAAAAGGGAAAGTTTTAAATGGAGAAACAAGATAGCATCTATTTGAAGAGAAAATCTGCAGATGAGATTCTAAATGGCAGCAGATCAAGATAAAATCCGCAGTTATTTAAACAAGGATTATGAAGATAAAATTTTCAATTTGAATTTGAAGATCAAATCAGCATAAGATCAAGCTAAAAAAAGGGAAATAAGGAAAGCAAAGCAAACAAGGATAAGATCAGGAAGAGATCAAGCTGAATAAGGAGGAAATCAGGAAAGCTGGAACAAGAAATACATTCCACCTACGCTGAGCGCAAGTGGACCGCAGCATTTAATTAGCTCTCTGTTTCCTGCGTTTCATCTGCGCTGAGCGCAGATTGAACCGCAAGAATACGGGATCGGTTTTTCAAAGGATTTCAAATTAGATTCCTTCCAAATTTCAGATAAGCTTTCCAATTTCTATTTAAAGGACCTTTTGCAAAGATCAAGGAGGCTTTGGAGAGAGACGGCAGAGCAGAGCTAGGGCTGGAGAAAAGTCAGATAGTTTCTCCGTTGGTTTGTAATGGCTACCATGCGTAGCTAAACTCTCCGATAGGATTGAATGTAGTCGATTCAATCCCCGATTGTATGTGAATTCTCTTTACTATTTATGAATCCCTGTTTTTATGATATCGGTATTTTTATTTTGTGCTTAATGCTTAGCTTCTGCCTGTGTGCCGGAGTTATAGGTTGATTTTATGGGGCGCATTGGAAAATGGTTTTATAAAATCAATAGCGAGTTTGCAGAGCCTAGGAATAGGAAACTTGAACTCTGATTGGTAAAAATACTCATAGTAGTCGCTGTAGGAATACAAGGCGAATTGATAGTTTTAACAAACAGAAAGACAGATCTTTAAAGCCGGGGTAATTTGTCGCTTGGGAGAATCCGCATGAATTATTTTTGAGTATTTCACGATCCGGGGAACCTACGTGGAATAACTTAGTTTGGCTAAGGTATCATAATTACATATTCATAAATATTATTGGGGTTCACATAAGAAAGGGGTGCAATAGACGAAGTTCAATCCTAGTCAAAGTAACTGTCTCTACCTATCTCAATCTATATGTTGTTTTTATTTACTTCGCAATTCAACAACCAACAACCGTATTCTCTACTTGATAGTTGTGACCATTAATCTTTATAAAATTGAATTGTTCCCTGTGGATACGATACTCTTACTTACTATTATACTGCTGGGATTTTGGTACGCTTGCCAGATTCTCAACACTTACAGCTGAAAAAATTGAGTCAAGTGAACCTGCTACCTACAAAAAAGCAATCAACCACATAGATTGAGATAAGTGGATCCTAGCCATGAAAGGGGAAATGGAGTCACTGCGGAAGAATCAAACCTGGAGACTCACCAAGCTGCCAAAAGGAAGACATGTGGTTGGCTGCAAGTGGTTATTCAAGAAGAAATGTGGAATTTCAGAAACTGAAGGAATTAGGTACAAGGCTCGGCTAGTTGCTAAGGGGTTCAGTTAGAAAGAAGGAGTAGATTACAATGAAATCTTCTCACCAGTGGTTAGGCATACATCCATCAGAGTTCTATGTGCTTTAGTTGCAAGCCAGGATTTGGAGCTTGAACAGTTAGATGTCAAGACAGCCTTCCTTCATGGAAGATTAGAGGAAGATATTCTAATGAAGCAACCTGAAGGGTTTGTAGTTCAAGGAAAAGAGGATTATGTTTGTCAAATCCAGAGATCTTTGTATGGCTTAAAACAATCCCCAAGGCAGTGGTATAAAAGATTTGACAACTTCATCATCAGTCAAGGTTTCAAAAGAAGTCCCTATGACTGTTGTGTTTACCGTAACAAGGTGGAGGATGACTCCATGATATATCTCCTTCTCTATGTTGATGACATGCTCATAGCAACTAGAAATATGTCAGATATATAGAACCTGAAATTACTTCTGAGTGGTGAATTTGACATGAAGGATTTAGGTGCTGCTAGGAAGATTCTTGGGATGGAAATCCATAGGGATAAATCTCATAAGAAACTCTTTTGTATCTCAAAAGGATTACATTATGAAGATCTTATCTCGGTTTGTAATGATCAATGCAAAGCCTCTTAACACTCCCCTATCAGCAAAGGAAAAGCTATCTATTACTATTAAGACTCAATCATAAGATGACTCAGATTATATGTCTAAAGTACCCTATGCTAGTGTTGTGGGCAGTCTTATGTATGTTGTGATATGCACAAGACCTGACCTTGCATATGCTTTCAGTGTGGTTAGCAGATATCTAAATCAACCTCAAAGGGAGCATTGGCAAGCTACAAAAATGATATTCAGATACCTAAGAGGAACTGTTGATGTTGGCCTGATCTATTGCTCAAACTCAAGCTGTCTTTTGTCAAGATATTCTGATTTGGATTATGTTGCAGATCTGGATGGAAGAAAATCCATCACAGGCTATGCCTTCACTCTAGGAAACTATTTGGTCAGCTGGAAAGCAACCTTACAACCTTCTGCTACCCTATCCACAAACAGAGGCTGAATACATGGCTCTCACTGAAGCTGTCAAGGAAGGAATCTGATTAAAAGGGCTCGTTAGTGATTTAGGGATCTATCAAGAACATGCTCTCATCTTCTGTGATAGGCTCAGTGCAATTTGCTTGGCCAAAGATCAAGTTCATCATGATAGAACCAAGCATATAGACGTGAGGTATCACTACATCATATCAGAAAACAGGATTAAAGTCCAGAAGATCAACATCATGCACAATCCAGCTGACATGTTTACTAACCAGTTCCTAGAAGCAAGTTCATACATTGTTTGGACTTGCTCAATGTTGATTGTTGGAAATAGTTTGTTTTTGTCTAGGGGTGTAGATTTATATTTTTCTTTTGGGGGTAAAGGTTCTAATTCAAGGTGGAGATATGTTAGAATGTCTTAGAACTCTTTTAACTTGTTAGTTAACAGGTATTTCTGTTAGGGTGGTTAAGTTAGTTAGCCACTTGCTATTTGATCCTTCCCTATATAAGGTATCAAATAGAATCTTGTTTTTGAAGACTTTAATTGAATACACAGATGATATGCTCCTCCTGTGGATGTAGCCCATTGCACTAAAGGTGAACCATGTTAAACTCTATGTGTGATCTCTTCCTCTTTCTTCTTCCCTCTTGATCACCTTGTGTTCTTCATTTTGCATTCTGTTTTTCTATCAAAATCGTTCTTCTTTGTCCATAAATCTTAACAATATATTTTTATCAATTATGATTTTTTCACACTCCACCTTCTCACATCTCCCTAACACTTTCTTTTTCTTCCTTCATTTCTCCTTTTTCATCACATTATTTATCATATCTTTCACTTTCTCTCTCATTTCCTTCTTTTTTTTCTTTCCTTATCTCTCATCCCTACATCATTCGCACCATCATTTTTCTATTTTAATTTCAAAATATCAATTTCTCCAAGAGATTGAGAAAGATTGGGGGAAAGATTAAAAAATATTTGCAAGTGAATTGGTGAAAGACACGCTCAAAGAAAAAAATAGTAAGGGAATTCAAAAGGTGAGTTGTATAATGTTTATAAAAATAAAAAAAAGATTAGAATATTATGTTTATGCTAATCTATATATCATTTAATTTGTTTAATTTTTTGCTAGTTTATGATAGGGTAACATAATACTCGTACCCATGTCCGCACATGTTGTCATTAAATTTTGTGGGTAATTATTCTTACCCATATATGTATACTCATTTAACGAGTAATTATCATGTCCATTGTAGATATGTTTTATGGATTTCCTATTGGACCTAGATCCAATTATCATTTCCATGCATAATGTTTTGTTCTACCTCCTTGATGAGAACGCCTTTAAATCCTAGTTAGGTGTATTTTTCGAAAAAAAAAAAAGAAATAATTCCCCTCCACTTTATTTTTCTAAACTCTTCCATCGAAAGAAACCCTAATTAATAACATAAAATTTCATGCATAAAAACCAACTTTTTTTCTTCAAAATTGAAATATTTCTGTTTTTTAGTTAAAGATTCATTAAATAAGAACAAAAGGCCTAGATGAGCTTCTTGGATCATTGAAGGTTCATGAGCAGGAGCTGATGGAAGAAGATCTCATCAGACGTCCAAAGACAATAGCCTTAAAAGCATCATCCAGTAACTCTAAAGGTAAGAAGGTAAGCTCATCTCAACAGATCTCACTTAACTCATCTCATGACACAGAATCTGAATATGATGAAGATGATGATGAAAGTGAGATGGATGATGAATTGGATTACATGTCAAGAAAGATCAGACGTATGTGGAGAGCCAGAGGTAGTGGAAGAAGAAACTATCCATCAAGAAGAGGAGAGATCAAGTCTGACAAGAGAGGTCAATTTATCTGCTATGAATGTAGAAAGCCTGGACACATCAAGTCTGAGTGTCCACAACTCAGAAAGGAAGTAAAGAAAAGTCCAAAGAAGAAGGCAATGATGGCCACTTGGGATGACACAGAAGAAGATGAGAGTCAAGATGATGTAATCAGCCAATCTGTGTCTCATGGATAATGGAGACTCATCTGATGAAGAGGTATATGAGTCTGACTCTGAACTTTCATTTAGTGAACGTAAGTCTGCCTTTGAAAATATCTTATATGATTCAAATCTTTTTGTCTCAAAGAGCTCCTTACTAAAATCAGAATTAGATACAGCTCTTGAGAAAGTCAAATTTCTTGAAAATGAAAATGAAAGTTTGAATCATGAGAACAACAGTCTCATGCTGTCTCACATGAGACTATCTAAACTTGTCAAGGAAAAGACTCAAGCTCATAATGAGCAGGAATCAAGAAATATTTTTGAAGAAAACCAGAAGCTTAAAAACAAAATAGAATTCTCATAGATGATCTGGCAAAGTTTGTAAATGGTACAAAAAACCTTGAGAGACTAATCGGGTCTCAAAAAGGAATTTTTGATAAAGCTGGATTAGGCTATGAAAAGTCTTCAAGTGAGATCTGGTATAAATATTTCTTCATCCCAGCAAGAAAAAGAAAGAGGGAAAGATGTTCTTGTTGTAGCAAGTTTGGCCATAAGACCTCAGATTGCTACATGAGACATGTAGCATCTAAGAGAAGGGTATCTAACCATGAAGGACCCAAATATAAATGGGTACCTAAAACTAAATCTCCTGGTGTAACGGATGTGCCTGGCAGCAGCAAGATCAAAAAGGATGTGGGTACTGGACAGTGGATGTTCAAGACACATGACAGGGGACAAAAGCAAGTTCCTGTCACTTGAAGAGAGAGTGCAGGGGTTGTCTCATTTGGAGACAACAGCAAGGCCCAAATTAAGGGCATAGGTAAAATCGGTAAGACAAACTCAGCTCAGATTGAAAATGTATATTTTGTTGAGGGTCTGAAACACAATTTGCTGAGTATTAGTCAACTGTGTGACAATGGTTATCATGTAAATTTCCAACCCACCTTCTGTGAGATCATAGACTCAAAGACTGGAAAAATAGCTTTTTCTGGAGAAAGAAACAAAAACCTTTACTCAGTCTCACTTGAGAACCTATCTGATCTCACATGTCTCATGTCTCATGACCATGAGAAGTGGTTATGGCACAAGAGAGATGGACACATTAACATGAGAACCATGAGTCAACTTGTAAGTCAGTCTCTTGTCAAAGGATTACCAAAAGTAAAATTTGACAAAGACATGATATGTGAATCTTGCATAAAAAGCAAGCACATCAAATCTAGTTTCAAACCTAAGTCTCATGTCATCACCACCAGACCACTTGAGATCCTTCACATTGACTTGTTTGGACCAACTAAGACTGCAAGTCTAAGTGGTAAAAAATATGGTTTTTTAATTGTGGATGATTACTCAAGATTTACATGGGTTCTGTTCCTTTCTCAGAAGGATGAATCCTATGAGTCTTTTAAAACATTTTGCAAAAAGATCCAATCTGAGAAAGGATATGGGATTGGTGCCGTGAGAAGTGACCATGGAGGTGAACTTGAGAATGCCAAATTTAAGAAATTTTTTGATAAAAGTGGCATTACTCAACTTCTCATGTCCAAGAACACCCCAACAGAATAGAGTAGTTGAGAGAAAGAATAGGACTCTTCAAGAAATGGCAAGAACTTTGTTATGTGACTCTGGTTTGAAAAATATTTTTGGGCAGAAGCTGTAAATACCTCCTGCTATATTATAAACAGAGTTACCATAAGAAAGATTTTGAACAAAATCCCATATGAATTATGGAAAGGAAGAAAGCCTTCAATTTCTTACTTTCATGTCTTTGGATGTGACTGTTACATCTTGAACACTAAAGATCAGCTGGGAAAATTTGACACAAAATCTGATAAAGGAATTCCTTGGATACTTTCTTACTTCCAAAGTTTATAGAGTATACAATTTAAGAACAAAAACTACTGAAGAATCTGTGCATATAGTCTTTAATGAGATGCAGGACAATTCCCAGAAGAAAGTAGATGAAGAAATTGAGGAAATGATGGGAGAGCTAAGGATCTCAACTCAGGAAGCTAAAGAAAGATCCACACTAGAACAGAAGCACATGAGATCCTCTGAAACAGAACCAAGAAGAGAAGCTCAATCTGAGACCTAGAGGCCATCTCAGATGGAGTCTCACAAAAACATTCAACCTGAGATGTCAAATAGCTCTCAAGATGAAGACAAGCCTGAAGGACAAACTGAGACCAGGGGAACAAGGCAAGGAACACTTGAGATCCAGAATGAGCATGCATCTGAACTACCCAGAAGCTGGAGACTTGTAAGATCTCATCCTAGAGTTTAGATCAGTGGAGAAACTTCAGATAGGGTCAAGATCAGATCCTCTTTCAGAGATGCTGAAAACATGATGCCACTTCTATCTGAAGTAGAACCAAAAGATATCCATGAAGCTCTCAGTGATGAGTCTTGGATCAAAGCAATGAAGGAAGAGCTTAACCAGTTTGAGAAAAGCAAAGTCTGGAATCTGGCTCCTCCTCCATCATATCAATCCATAATTGGAACCGGATGGGTCTTCAGAAATAAACTCAATGAAAAGGGCAAAGTCATGAGAAACAAAGCAAGATTGGTAGCACAAGGATACAACCAATAGGAGGGCATAAACTATGATGAGACCTTAGCTCCAGTTGCAAGACTTGAAGCCATCAGAATCCTCCTAGCCTTTGCTGCTCACAAAGACTTCAAACTCTACCAAATGGATGTAAAGAGTGCATTCTTAAATGGAATCATTGAAGAAGAAGTCTATGTGAGACAACCCCCTGGGTTTGAGGATCCTCATCATCCAGAATATGTGCTGAGACTCAAGAAAGCCTTGTATGGTCTCAAGCAAGCTCCAAGAGCTTGGTATGATAGGCTAAGCTCTTTCCTAACAGAAAATGGGTTCACCAGAAGACAGATTGACACCACACTTTTCAAAAGAGAGTTTAAAAAGGATTTATTAATTGTTCAAATTTATGTGGATGATATTATTTTGGATCTACTAATGAATCTCTCTGTAAAGAATTCTCCAGTCTAATGCAGGGAGAATTTGAGATGAGCATGATGGGTGAGCTGAGATTCTTCCTTGGCTTGCAAATAAAACAGCTATCAGATGGCATTTTCATCAATCAAGAGAAATATGCAAGAGATTTATTAACAAAATTCAAAATGAATGATGCCAAGTCAATGAAGATCCCAATGCACCCCTCAACTCAGATTGACAAAGATGAGACCGGTAAGTCTGTCTCAGATAAGCTCTACAGAGGTATGATTGGATCTCTCATGTACTTAACTGCTAGCAGACCTGATATCCAATATGTTGTAGGGATCTGTGCCAGATATCAATCAGATCCTAAAGAATCTCATCTCACAGTCGTTAAGAGAATTTTTAGATATTTAATAGGAACCACTAATCTTGGCCTTTGGTATGAGAAATGATCCAGTTTTGATCTTGTAGGATACAGTGATGCTGATTTTGCTGGAGACAAGATGGATAGAAAGAGCACAAGTGGAACATCTCAATTTCTGGGAAAATGCCTTGTCTCTTGGTCTTGCAAGAAGCAAAACACAATAGCTCTATCCACTACTGAAGCTGAGTACGTCTCAGCTGCAGCTTGTTGTACCCAGATTCTATGGATCAAGTCTCAGATGCAAGACTATGTACTCAGGTACTCCAAAATCCCAATATTTTGTGACAATACTAGTGCAATAAATCTTGCTAAAAATCCTATTCATCACTCAAGATCTAAACATATAGACATAAAACATCATTTTATTAGAGATCATGTGCAAAAAGGAAATATTAAAATCATCTTTGTTGACACCAAGAATCAGCTTGCTGACATCTTTACTAAACCTTTAGTGGAGGAAAGGTTTGTTGAAAATTTGAAATTATTAAACATGTGTGAACTTAATTAAAATACTTGTTTGAAAGATTGTCTCTAAAGCTGAGATGAGCTCTCGATCTTAGAGAGATGAGATCCATGGCAAGCCTATAAGAAGATGACATTCAAGGAAGCTCAGATGAGATACGTCTCATAATGAGTCTCAACTCAAAGCTCATCTAACGTTCAAAAGACGTTACCTGAGAGAAATGTAGTCGTTAGCAAACGGCTAGTAACTGCCCACTACGCACGCTACTAGCCATTGGGGTATAAAAAGAAATGCCCAACCACTTCTCAATTGATCATTAACTACCCACTTAACGTTACTCATCTATCTCTCTCTCTTTGAATCCCACTCTTTATATAAACCAAAAGACAAACCCACATCTCATCTTCTTTCTTCTCTCAATGCGCATCAAATTAAAAGCCATAAAACTTCCATACTCTGATATTTCTTCATCCTCCTCATCCCCAGAAACTGACATGTCTTCATCGAACGATTCAGATCCTATGGGAAGCATTCACTCTAGCCAGGAACATCTCAGTCATTCCCCATCTCCACAACCAAGTACTGAATTTGAGCCATCTCAAACCCAGTCTCAACCCTCACCATCTTCAAAATCCACTTCCTCAAAGAAAAGTACTGCTATCCCTCGCAGACCAAAGTCCCAGAGGATTGCCTCTAATGTGGTTCAAACCTCTGGACCTCAAACCCCAAAATCTCCCATTCACATAGACCTCACCAAAGCTGAGCCTTCTAAGTGTGACACCCTTCTACCCCAGCTCTTATACAATTAATTAGTCGAAATATTTTTTTCAAAAGCAGTATCCCTCAACGGGTAAAAAGGTTCACATATCTCTTCATTGAAAAACCTCATTCATTGTAAAACAACTTAATTAAAATAAAAGTAGAACTCAAAGGTTTTCAAAATACACAAGCAGCGGAACCTCCAAATTATCAATAATTAAAACATCCTACTCGCCATGTAAGGCATTTAAAAGTTCACGAAAATACTCCTAATCTAGAAACATATTAAAACATCTCGAAAACACCCTGATGTCGCATCTATCAGAGCATACCCTTTCAATCGTAGTCGACACCAGTCATGTCCTCCTCAACACCTATAAAATATATCCACAGAATATGGTGAGGAAAAGGAATACTACCTATACATACACATAGAGAATACCCATCCTCACCTACAACATCATTACATCATGCCATCAATACATTAAATCACCAATAAATAACATTCATCTAACTCAACATATATTTAATCATCTATATCAATATATACATTCCATACTATCATTCCTATTTTTAACGCATAGATACATCCATTATACATTCACCAAGCTCATCATCATCATAACATCATTCATATATCATCATATAGTTCTCATACCATCATTCACCCAAGTAATCATATATTCTATTCTCACACATAATACTTATCATCATCAATCATCATTTAATAACACAATTTCGTCATCATATATCACACACCAATACTCCTCTCATCATCTACCCAAAGATCATGACTTAGAACTCCACACAATGGGTGCATCTCGTCAATCACTCTAGTTAGTACCAAGATAGTCTACCGGTGTTACCACACACTATCCGATAGGTTGTACCCCCTCTATGGGCCTGCACAACGACATTCGACCCTAGGTTGTACCCCCTCTATGGGCCCGTACAATCACTCCTAGGTTGCACCCCCTCTATGGGCCCGTGCATCGAATGCCCCATCTTGATCCCCTGAGTTGTACCCCTTCTATGGGCCCGCACAACTCAGTTCACCTCCCGAATTGTACCCCCTCTATGGGCCCGCACAATTCAGGTCTCATCACATATGCTCAAGGCATCTCTCCTAAGTTGTACCCCCTCTATGGGCCCGCACAACTTAGATAACATCATCATCAAAGGTGATATACACCATCATCATAAATCATCATTATCATGCATTAACATGCTCATCATCAAACATCGTCATTATAAAGTGATATACACTTATCATCATCATCATACATCAATATGCTCATCATTAAACATCATCATAATAAGGTGATATACACCGACATCATTACCATCATACATCAATATGCTCATCATTAAACATCATCATAATAAGGTGATATACACCGACATCATTATCATCATACATCAATATGCTCATCATTAAACATCATCATAATAAGGTGATATACACCGACATCATTATCATCATCAAATATCATCATTATTCATCATCATAGGCATCGCAATCCTCATCAAACATCATTAATCATCAACACCATACTCATTATAAAGTACTCTCAAACAACATCAATCATCATCAAACAGTTAGGATCTCAAAATCCACTATGGTAATCGATTACCAACCTCTAGTAATCGATTACCTGCAAACAAGGTCTCTGGTAATCGATTACAACCACCTTGTAATCGATTACCTGCAAGCAAGCTCTCTGGTAATCGATTACAGCACCCCTGTAATCGATTACCCGCAAACAAACTCTCTGTTAATTGATTACAGCACTCCTGTAATCGATTACCAGCAAGCCAACAGTGCTTCTAGGTTGCCCAGAACACTCTGGTAATCGATTACCACACCTCGTAATCGATTACCCGCGACACATATCACAGAATTCACGATTTCAAACATCTCTAAACTCATCCAATCAATCCCTAATCAATCTTTTACGTCTAAACATCATACATAATCATTATTAGCATCCAATACTCCGTAAATCAACAATCAATTACAGATTATACCATCAATTCATCAAAACCCCCAATTTCTCAATCCCTAATCACCCTTTTTTCCATTATTCTCAATATCATCTTTAATCTCATCCAACATTCATCAATTTACATACAATCAATCATCAACCAACAGATTATATCTTCATTCTAAGTTATAAATTCATCAATTCAAAATTATACTCTTAGATTACTACCCAAACATCCCCTACATGCATATACAGGAAATACCCTCTCCTCCACCGTACCTTAGAGTTGACGATCATAAACGAAAAGATAGAATTCCCTTGCTAATCTACTCCGCGGTACCTTCTCCTTGTGGAATCGTTTCTCCCCTCCTTAAGGTTTCACTCTCTAACGTTTTGAAAAATAAGGATTAGGGTGAATTGGTGACCCCTCCTTACTTAAATACTCAACTGGGTTGGACCCACCCTTAACCCACTCATTCTTATTTTATTAAATAACATTATTCATAAAAATATTAATATTACTAATACTATTTTATTTCTCTCATTTAATCAATTAAAATAATAATACTTTTATTTCTTCTTTTTCTTTTATTTTATTTATTCATTTATATTAGGAATTATTAGGATATTATAGAGTCCTTATCCATCTATATTCAAATTTAAATTCAAATCTTATAATTAAATCTTATCCTAAATTGTATTGATTCATATCCTTTAATCCTCGTGATCTCAATATCCTTATTTAGAATCTGATCCTAATTTAAAATACTAACCATATCTCTCTCGTAAGATTATCATTACTAATCCTGATATTATTTTATTAATAATTACTATATTTATAACAATTAATGTTAATTGTAATCTTATGATTTATCTCTTAATAATATTATCATTATATTCAATATGACAATATTTGATTAAGATCCTAATAATCTAACATCTCTCCCATTATTCATAATATTATATTATTATTATCTCATAAATACAGGTATATTAATATTTACTATTATTAATGTGTAACTTCTATTTTTACAGCTAACGTTATCGAAATATAATTATACGTATTTAAATTATATTTCTAAATTTTCTAAATTTTGGGATGTTACACCAAGCAAGGAAAAGTAAAGGCAACTGAAGAAGCTAAGGGAAAGAAACTTTCTTTCCAGTCTGACCTATTTGAGAATGCAGAGATAGAGGAGAAGTTCACCAAAAAGTTCATTGAGAAGAGAATTGTAATAGGAAGAGTCATTGATCTTAAGGAATTAAGTGAAGAAAATTGGGACATTGGTCCCTATCTCAGAAAGCAAGGATGGGAAGACTATCTGTCCATGACAGAGCCAATCTTTCCTAAAATGACAAGAGCTTTTTATGCTGCCTGCTCCAAAGCTAAAGATGCATCTCAAGGACTGCCTCATGTCATAGAAAATATCAGAGGTGTCCATATTGAGCTTACTGAGGAATCTCTGGGGGCCATCATCCAAGCCCCAATTGTTGGGAACAGACTCTACAACGAGGAGCAATGGTGGAATCACATAGGAGTTCCAGCAGCAAGTGTGGGAACCTCTATGTTCAAAGATGCATCCATCACTGACTCTGCTTCCTCCCTCAACTACTTTGGAAAGTTTCTATTTCACCTGGTTGCAAATTGCATCATGCCTAGAGCTGGCACCTTCAACAAAGTTTACACTCCCGATCTCATGGTGATGTATCACTTGAAGCACGACATTCCTCTTAACCTTCCCTTCCTCATCCTCAAACACATGGAACATGCCTTCCACAATCCCAAAATTAATGCATCTCTTCCTTTTGGAATGCTCACTACTAGAATCATGAAGCACTTCAAGGTTGATCTCAGTGGGTGTGAAGAGACGAAGGAGAGACCTGGGTATGTTGAAAAATCAAATCTGAAGTCTCTCAGTTTGGATGGTAAGTCTATTCCACCCCCTACTTTTCCTCTTGATAATCCTGCTCCCATTCCCCCTACTACACAAGCATCTCCATCCTCTAAGATGTCTAAGACTCACAAAAAAGAAGAAGAAGAAGGCTGCAAAAGAAGCTGCAGAGGGATCTCAAGAAGGATCTGAGATCCCTAGAGAAGAAAGGAAAAGAAAGTCTGTGCCTACCGTCTCAACTGAGACTGGGCCGAGAAAGAAAAAGAAAAAAAACAAGGTCTGAGCACGTCTCGTCTGCTCTCACACCCTGAACCACAACCTTTGAATACTGAAGAACCAGTTGTTAATGAACCAAGACCTGAGATGGAAGAATCAATACCTCAACCTAAACCTCAATCTCATCCACCCTCACCTCATCAGACGCCACCTCCATCTACTCAACAGGTGTTAACTCAAGCTTCACCATCTCCCATCACCAAGATTGTTGCTGAAACACTTGCGAGTCTGGACAAAGAAACAATCACCTCCATACATGAGGATATGCAAGAGCAACAACCTACTGATGTTGAGACTGAAGAGGTGCCCATCTCTCAACAAAAGACTCCCCAGCAACATGAGCCATCTCACTCTTTCCCAACTTCTCTATCAACAATCTCCCCCTTTAAGCACCTAAAAAGCTTTAAGCAAAAATTAGTAACATGAGTCTCAGACTCAGGGGGAGCTCAACTTCAAAAATTAAAATAAATCCTACCAACAGAACAAATGTTAACTTTCAGGGGGAGCTAAGATTCTAAGACTTAAATCTGAATCATCCTAAAACTTAAAATTGCATGGTTTTCCATCATCAAAAAAGGGGGAGATTGTTGAGACAAATTCACTCTTAAGGTTTTTAATGAAGTCAAACCGTTAAATTAAGATGTTCACAAAGGCAAGTCTGAAATGCACCTTGTTATTTGTTAACTGTGTGTTCTAGTGTTGCCAGAATTTCTAGACTTTATTTTTGCAGATATTGTTCAGTAAATGAAGCTCAAAGATCATCCTTGAGGACATAAAGCATAAGAAGTCAGAATCAAGAATTACCAAGACAAAAGACTTGAGTCAAAATTCACTAAAGCAAAGATGAGATCCAAAGTCAGCTTGAGACGCTTGCTCAAGATCAGATGCAGACTCAAGCAAGAGGTCATCTCATGTATAAGAAGCAGATTCAGAAAATGGTTTGAACATCATTTCACTCTGAAAACAAGTCAGTTGAAAGATGAGACTCAGACATAATGATTTAGCAGATCAGATCCAATGACAGTTATCTTAGAAGAGACTCCAGATCAGCTTGAGAGGTAAGCTCAAGATCAAATGCAAGAGTTGAGACCCAAGCACATATGCAAATGATGAAAGCCAGACCCTGCACAAAAGTTGAGACTCAAGTTCAGCTTGATAAGACATGGCACCAGGTCAACATAGGGTCAAGACAAGGACATTGTGCACCGACACAATGACATCAGATCCTGAAAAGCAAGCTCTCCTCTCAACAGAAAAATCCTCTCACTTGCAACGACTCTCAACGGCTAGAATAAGTGTCATAAACGGCTAGTTGCATTTGAAATAAATGTTGAAGTCTACAGTGAAGAATTGTGAGAGACTACGCTGAATATTGAACATCCTTACATCTCATCTACATCTCAAGTTCATATCTCAAGTCTATCACACTTAAGATCTTATCTCAACTTGAGAACAATTGTAGTATCAATTTATTTTCTCTTCTCAGCTCTTAATCTTTTACCTGTATAGAAGAGAGTAACCCTAGCTAAGCTCATTGTCCATCCATACTTTGTATGATTTTAAGCTAGACCCATCTTATCCTACCAATCATTTGTAACCAGTCTCATCTGAGATAGGAGGAAGCCTAGTCTCAGAGTGAGTGTGAGCGTCCTGAAGAGGCTGTAAGAATACTTGTGGCTCAGCCAAGATAGGAGTGCCTAGGCTTGGTGTGAGAGACGTCCTAAAGAGGCTGTAAGAATACTTGTAATTGGTTGTGATTGTCAATAGTGGAAATCTCACGTGTTGTGAGGACTGGACGTAGCCCAAGGTGTGGGTGAACCAGGATAAGATCCCTATGCATCTTTCTTCTCTATCTCTTTACTTTACATTGCTCTTCACTCATCTCAAATCTATGATTACGTGATTAATTAAATTACTTCAAGCAAAACCAGATTTGAGTAACTAAAATATCTTATACTTGATTTTAGATAAAAACAATTAGTTAAATTGAAACTGCATCTCATCTAACTCAATTGAGACTCAAAGTCATCAGACTTGAGATCACGTATCAACTTGGAAATTTAAGTGTGCAAATTTCAGGAACAAAATTTTAAAGTCTCTATTCAACCCCTCCTCTAGAGACATCCATCCAACTTCATATGCATGATTGCAAGCCTATGGCAACTCATATGCACCCCTCATCTATTCTAAATAAAGATGAAGGAGAAGAACTTGTTAACCCAACAATGTATCGAGGTATGATTGGATCCTTATTGTATCTCACAGGAAGTAGACCTGACATTATGTTCAGTGTATGCTTGTGTGCAAGATTTCAGTCTGATCCAAGAGTAACTCATTACCAAGCTGTAAAAAGAATTTTCAGATACTTGAAAGGTACTACTAATCTTGGTCTCTGCTATAAAAGGAATAAGGACTGCAGGTTAGTAGGATTCTGTGATGCTGATTTCGCTGGAGACAGAGTTGAAAGAAAATCAACCAGTGGAGGATGTCACTTCATTGGAAGAAATCTAATAAGTTGGTCGAGAAAGAGACAAAGCACGATAGCCTTGTCAACTGCTGAAGCTGAATACATTGTTGCTGCATGTTGTTGTTCACAGCTGCTATGGGTAAAATATCAGTTAGAAGACTTTAATATTCTTATCAAACCTATTCCAGTCTTCTGTGATAACACGAGTGCAATCAACCTTTCCAAAAATCCAATTCAAAACTCTAGAGCAAAACATATAGAAATCAAACATCATTTTATAAGGGACTATGTTCAGAAAGGAGTTATTGATATACAATTCATTGACACAGAACATCAATGGGTTGATATATTCACCAAACCATTTGCTGAAGATAGATTCAAATATATCAGAGAAAATTTGAACATTCTCACACTTTCTGAAAATTGATTTTTACTAGAAATTGTTTTACATAGGAAGTGTTGATATGAACAAATTGTAATACACACAGGGAAACACTAGAAGGGGGTTGAATAGTGTTTCAATGGAAACCTTAAGATTTTGAAAATCCTTTTCAGAAAGTGGTTTTAGAAACTCTTCAGACGAAGAAATATGGTCTGAAGTATTGTTGTACCTTCTGAACTTATGTTCAAACTAAAAAATTGTTTGCAAAGGTATGTTTGATTAAAATTAAGGTTCTCTAACTGAAATTCTTTTCACACCCCTTTTTGGTTAGAATAAAAACTGAATTGAAAGAGTTTAAGGGTAAGAGAGAACTCAATCAAAATTTATCCTGGTTCACTCACTTCCACTGTGAGCTACGTCCAGTCCCAGAGGCAAAACCACCACTGGATTTCCACTATTCTTGCAAGAATTACAAGTATTATTTTCTACCAAGCCTCTTCAGGCTCAACCTCAAGTATTCTTTCTTTCACCAAGCCTCTTCAGGCTCTCAGACACTTAACCAAGTGTGAAACCCAAGTATTGTTTTATACAGCAAGCTTCTCCAGGCTTATAACCCAAACTTTTTAACAGAAAATGTTCTATAACACTATCTTCAGATGATAGCTAGAACAACAAGTACAAAGCTAAGATTAACTCAGGATATGAAATATGATTTTGTACAGGGAAATATCAGAGTGTTTTTTACAGTGTTTCAGCAGCGTAAAAGTTCAAAGAATTCTTCTCTGTGTCTATTTTCCTTTAAAAACACGAGCCTTTATATAGCATATGAGACTCTGTTTCTCGTTGTCAAATAGAATTAAATGCTCCAAGACGTTGGGCCTCTTTTATCAACAAAAATTGAGATGGTTGCAATAGCAGGTTCTGCGCACACAATACTTTTTGTTGCAGGTGCAGCAGGATTTGCAGACTTTCCTTATTTGTGCAATACTCTTGAGCGAGGTAGGAAAGAATGTCTATCCTTAATGCTGAAATAAGTTGGACCAAGAAGATGATCGTTCTAAATTGACAACAACTTCTTCAAAAGATCTTCACTTGATTCTGATACCTTCAGCCTTCAGATGCAACCAAGTCTCATAACAGTGTTCACGACTTCAGACGATAGATAGCTTCAGATGATGTTTGGTCTTAAGATGGTCTGAACCTTTCAGATGATCCTTCTCAAATATTGTTGATCTGAAACTTTGAACAAAGTGTTTGTGAGAGGATATTCTTGTAAGCATCTCTATGTTTTAAATTTGTAATCCATTAAAATTCTAAGAGCATGAGACTCAAGATAAATTTCTTATAATTATCTTCTGAGACTTAACACAAATGGTATCCTGAATCTATTTTTTACTTATCTTTCACTTCTTTAGTAAGCTCTGCTTGCCCTTTTGATTGATGACAAAAGGGGGAGTATTAAGAAACTAACCAAAATCTGAAGTTAAGTGTGTTTCAAAAGGATTCTCATATTCAGGGGGAGCAAGCGAAGAAAATGAAGCATATGAGGAACAAATGAAGCCAAGGGATTAAGCAAGTTGTAAACAAATTTTAGTAAAGAAGCTCTGCATCAATATCTGATTTAGGGGGAGAAATACTCTTATACCTTACTATCCTTTTCCCTTCTGATATTTGATTTAGTTCTTAAGCAGATTTGTCATCATTAAAAAGGGGGAGAATGTTGAGTCTCAAAATGTTAAGCAAATCTGGTTATCGGGTTTATGAAAAGAAACAATTTCTGCTGAAGGTATCTTTTTTAATATTTTAGAAGGTATCAACTGAAGAAATCCTATCCTCTAAAGTAATGAAACCTTCCGAAGCAAGGAAACCTGCTGAGTGATCTCAACCTACTAAAGGTGAAGAACCTCCTGAAGTTATGAGACGTCGTACTAACGTCTGTTTGTCTTCAATACAATATTCTCTGATATTCCCTCTGAGGACTCAAGACAACCGTAGTTGCCGCAGTTACTTGTGTCTCTCATCCTTCTGAAAAGTCAGAGAAAGTGCTTTTTGGCATATTTCAAATTTCTCTCACCAAAAAGGCAAAGTCTGCTGTGAAGTACAAGCTGCTCAGAAAAAGTAAAGTCTGCACCGTTGACTCTACTACCTGCCAATGCAGAGGTTTCAGGCTATGTGTCACAACGGGAGCATTTGCATTAAATGCTAGCTCTCAATGGGAAATCGAATGGAGTTCAACGGGCTGAAGTCTCTCACTCTATAAATACCAAGACTTCATGAACAGAAAGAAGAGAAGAGAGAACACAGAGAAAACAACTTGCTGAAACGCTTGCCGAAACCCATATTCAACTATTTCATTGTTTCATCTTTGTACAACACTTCCATATCCTGAGTCTTACTCAGTAATTTGTACAAGTTACCCAGTTTGAGCTCTAAACTTGTGTAGTTGAAGAGTTTGAGCATTCTTTCTTTCAATCATTTTTTCTGGTTTGAGCCTGGAGAGGCTAGGTGTGCAAACAATACTTGGGTTTGAGCCTGGAGAGGCTAGGTGTGCAAAGAATACTTGTTGAGCCTGGAGAGGTTAGGTATGCAAACAATACTTGGGTTTGAGCCTGGAGAGGCTAGGTGTGCAAAGAATACTTGTTGAGTCTGGAGAGGCTAGGTGTGCAAAGAATACTTGTTGAGCCTGGAGAGGCTAGGTGTGCAAATAATACTTGTAATCTTGCGGGATTAGTGAAAATCCAGTGGTGGTTTGCCCTGGGACTGGATGTAGCTCACTGTGCTAGTGGGTGAACCAGGATAAATTTATGTGTTCAAATTCTCTCTACCCTTAATTCTTTACTTTCCGTTGTTATCTATTTTTAACTAACAAAGGAGGGTTAAGAAAAGTGATTTTATTAATCTACGCTGCAAATATAAACTCTTTGTCACGCTAAACTATCTCAAAATCAAGTTTATTCAACCTTCTGAGTTACATCAGCAAGTTGCTGAAAGTTCTAGTTTCGGAAGGTTGAGTGAATATCTTTTCATATTGCTTGCTTGTTTTAAAAGGTTTTCGAAAATCCGCAAAGGTTCATAAAACACTATTCAACCTCCCTTCTAGTGTTTCTTGTGGTCCTAACAGTTTTTACAGTTCTCGCTTTCTATAATTATGACACGACTATTATTGTGTTTACTTTACCGTTACACCGTGGCAAAATCAATTTGAGAGAATTGGAAAAAAAAATCAATACTATTGACACGACTTGGGATTCGCGTGAATTGATTCTCATCATTCACTAATTATTTGCTCAATGCACATTATGGCGTTATATAAGGTAAATTCACTACAAGAAAAGCGGTTTTTAGTGACGGTCAAAAGTCGTCGCTACAGGGGAAAAATCGTCGCTATTTCATAATTAGCGACGACCTAGCAACGACCCACCAACCGTCGCTAAAAGCCTCGTCATTAATGCAGTAGCGACGACATTTTGCGGACGACCTGACCGTCAATAGTTATTATCGACGACCATTAGTGACGGCCAGGCCGTAAAAAAATATTAGCCATGTATAAATCTAAAAATATAACAACTTTAATATTAGCCATGTGAAATTAAAATATAAGTCTAAAAATATAACAACTAAAACAATTTTAAAATTTATATTTTAATAATAACTTTAGCCATGTATTTTTTTAACATTCATTTCTATTTTTCTCTTTATATTTTTACAATTAATTTAATTAAAAATTATTTTAATTTCAAAAGAGGATGCACAGATGATAAGTTTATAGTTTAATTAATGTAAAATATTTAAAAGGGAGAGAATTGCTCTCTTACTCTATTTATGAGATGTGAGAAGTGTATGGATGAGAGAGATAAGAAAAAATAAATAAAAAAAGAAGGTAAAAGATATGCTAGGAAATAAAAAGAGAGATAAAAGAAAATTAAGGTGTTAAAGAAAATGTAAAATAAAGAAGCATAAAAAAACCATTACTCTTATTTAGAAGTATTAAAACTTTAATAGTCCATTTATTGGGGGTGTGAGAAGGGTAAGAATGGGAGAAATAGAAAGAAAGAGTCAAGAGAGAGAAGATGAAAGAAACGATAATTGATATGATAGGAAATGAAGAGAAATATAAAGAAAAAAAATGAGGTGTGAAATGATCTTATATTTTAGAATTAAAGTATCAAAGAACTTATATACATATTATACATAAGTTTTGTGAAATTAAAAAATAAATAAAAAATATAACAATTTAAACAATTTTTAATTATTTAATAAATCGGTTTAACAAATAAAAAATTATTTTAGTAATAATTTGTCCCCCTTTATTTGTTGAACATTTATTTTTATTTTTTCTTTGAATTTTAAAATAAAAATATCTTATTAAAATATAAAAAAAATCAATTAAAATATATCTTTAAATTAATTTGTTAGGTAAAAAAATTAATTTCAATTCATATAAAATAAAAGAAAAATGAAGATAAAATTAAAAATATAATTAATTAAAAATTATTGTAACATTAGTTTGTGTCATGTATTGTTAATCAATATAGTAATTTTTGACACGTTAAAAGCAAATTCTTCATTCTTTAGTTGGTTCAATTTCTTTATTATAATAAACTCAACTTTAGTTATAGAATCCTATGTGAGTATAATTATCCTCCACCTCTTAATAAGAAATAATAATGAAGAAATATTAACAATTATGTTTTTTTATAATCACATTTTTTTTCTTGATACATGTTGATAATATGATTTTATTAAGATATTTTCAATTAAAAATGTGATTGTGGTATTATCAGCATTACTATATATGCATAAAAAGTCATTTATATAATTTAAATATTAATATTTTTTACTAAAATTTATTAGATAAAGAACTAAATTTAATAGAGTAATGAATTTATGAATGACATTTTAAATTTACTAAAATTGAGGTGAGTTAATTTAAAAATAAAATTAGCATTCTCCTCACTTCGTGCATCGCACGAGTAAAATACTAGTTTTTATCATACTTATAATGATAATTTATATTTTTTTATATAAAGTGTTTTTCATTTTTTCATTTTTTATTTTATTTACAAATACAAATATTTTAAAATGTTGGACGTATTTGGGTTGGATGCGTCTCTAAAAATAAAATAAAAAACCCAACCCAACCAAATACCTCTTTATCGGATTGGATCCATTAATGCCTTAAACCCAACCCAACCTCGCCCATGATCACCCTTATAAATTAGTGTCTCTTGCTCCAAACTTCTTATTTTAAGTTTTATACTTGTGTGATGAAAATGAATCACACAAATGCATTTTTCATATATGATAATACGAATCAATCCGTTATATGTTTGGATAGAAATTCCAAGCTTCGATCATTTGGTCCAAGTGATACTTCGGATTACTATCTTAAATGGAGCAAGAAAATGGATCACTTGCGGTTGTCCTTTCAACTGCATCTGTTATATCTAAGGGCTAATAAATTTTTTAAAGCATGAATTTCAATGTTAGACCATGAAGTAAAAGAAATGAAGGGTGAGGATCCCATACTATTTTAAAACAATGCAGACCTAATAAATGGAGTAATCACATAAATCCCAAAATTACTTATATTCAACTTTTTATACATTAGTTTCACAGATTCCAAGAGAACCATTGAGAATAAAAAGAATGAAAAAAAATGGTGAATATAAAAGTCCTATATGTGAAGGAGCTTTATCTCGGTAATAGTACTCATAAGATAACGTGGACAAGACACTTTGTGTGTGTTGAGACTTGAGATGAAAGCAAACCAGTGAATGGTGTATTCAAAGTCCAAATGCAACTCTCTGTACAAAATCTGGGCGTCTCTTGCTGGGCATTCTAACTAGCCCAGTGATCTGTAGCTAAAAGCATGCTCTATGACAAACCAAGATTAAGGATTGTGACCAAGATCAATAAAATGCATTGCAATCAGGGAGATGGAAATGGGAAATATACAGATACAAAATATAATAGCCATACCAAAGTTAGCCTACAAGCTAAGATCATTTAAAGATCCAATTAGACTCAGATCTTAACTATTATCAGCAAATACCAAAGTTGGCCTACAATTAATGTAAAATCATTTAAAGATCAACAACTCTTTACACTAGGCGATATTGACCCAGTTTGGATATACTTGTGCAGAAAAATTTTTAGAAGATAAAAATAGAATGAATTAAAGAGGTCAAATAAATTTAACTTCTCCATAAGTTAAAATTGGTTGCTTATGGAGAAATTAAATGGGAGAGCTTTTGGAGTAGGTGGGTTACAAAAACTAATTTCAACTTATGGAGAATTTAAATGCATTTGATCTCTTTATTTCATTCTATTTTTTTCACCTAAAAATATTTCTGCAGAAGTTTCATCTAAACAGGCTTATTGTCTTTCACTTGTCTGCCCAACAATTTCATGGCAGAAATCAGTTATGCATAAATATATTCCCACTCTAGTACTCTACATTTTATATTATGGCTCTTCACCTCTGTTTAGAAAACCGGACCGAACCGGCCGGTCGGACCGAAAAACCGGTGAACCGGCCATGTGTCCGGTCCAACAGAACCACAGAATCGACCTTGCAGAAAACCGGTCCCTAAACCGGAAAACCGGTAAAAAATCGATAAAACCGGTTGAACCGGTCTTTATAAAAAAATTCAATTTTTTATTATTTTTATTTTTTATTTAATTTAAAATATTTTAAGATAAATAAAAACATATTTTTGAGAATTACACATAGATATTTATTATTTTACCAATTATTTTTATTTTTTGTTTTATAAACCTTATAATAAGGTTATTTAAACAAATTTATAGCTTCATATATCTTAATTTCTTATAATTTTGTGTTATTTTATCAATTAAAATATTATATAATATTTAAAATATATGTTTAATTAATACCGGTTCGACCATGATTCAACCATTGAACCGTGAACCAGTGCCTTTACCAGTTCAATTACCGGTTCAATTTTTTAAACAGTGCTCTTCACCGTAGGAGTAACATTTCTTGAGAAAGATATTGTTGTATATCATTAAATACACTAGCTTTGAGATCTCTCAAAACGTCCTGCAATAGCAAAAAGACTCTTCACTAATTTTCACATTGGATCATTCTGGGGTAAGGAATGAAAATAAATTCTAATGCCTACATGAATGCACAGCAAAGTCAATAGCACTAAAGTTACAAGGCTTAAGGAAGATGAATAGAGGACCTTAATGGTAGATTCAATCTTTGTCCAAACAATTTCAAAAGTTTCAATCTGTAGTTGCTGAAACAAATGGCGATCAGATTCTTCAGTTGTACTTCCTGCCAGTTTCTTTGCACTTTGTGGGGATGATAATGAAGATAGCTCATTTCTCTTGCGCAATTTTCCCTGTCCTGTTGATGTTTTATCTTTTCTTTGGGATGAAGCTTTATGAAGAACAAAAATGGCTATCGAAAGAAACCCACATGAGGAATAAATCAGCACTCTGCCTGTGTTAGCTTGGAGGTAAAATCAAACTAAGGCTAAAATGGACTTCTACTCATGAAACTTGTTCTTTTGTGTTTTCCCCCTTATTGTAACCAATATTAATAACCAATAGGCATCATAACAATTAAAAAATGAAGACCAGTAACTAACATTACTGCATAGAATCGAAGATAATAGCCCATCGCAATATTTTTATACAGGCTAGATTTCATATTGTTATGGAGCACAAATGAATTATTATTAAACAATTATTATGATTGCATTTATCGTCATTCCTCATGCCTTTGAAATTATTCAAATTATTGATTACTGATAAACATTTCCTATTAAAACAACAATTTCAACTTCAAATGCCAAACAGATATTAAAAAAAAAAAAAAGAATCACAGTTAGAACTTATAAGACAAATGAGCGGAAAAACAAGATACACAGCCACGTTATTTTTCTCACTAGATATAAAATCAGTAGCGATTAGCGAATACAACTAGCCGAAGGAGTTTAAACAAAGACTAACAAGATAAGATTAAAGACAAAAAGGCGCATTCCATTCATCGATGTTAAGCGTTATCGAGAGCAATCACAAAGCATTCATAGCGAAGCAATATTCAAAATTAATGAAGCAAAATAGTAATAAATTGGAGAAAGGAAAAGCGTAGAGGTATTGTGGAAAAAAAAAGGTAATAGGGAAAGAGAACCTGAAGATCATTCTCTGCAACTTCGGGTGCTGTTGACGGAGGCTGTGAATAGCAATACTCAGAGAAGAAGGGGCCATCCGATGAAGATGTGAAATAATTTGCTGTCTACGGACACATAGAAAGAGAGAGAGAGATTCGGTGGACTCTGTTCTGTTATGGCGGGAAATCACAAGGGTACTTATGGTAACCACCCTCTTTTACCACCCCAACCGGTGGCACGTATGGTAGTAGCTAGGGGTGGAAGTAGGTCGAGCCGAGTTAGGCTTTGTAATTTGTAAGGCATAAGTGGCCTGCATTATATTTTTGTGGCACAAGTCTGGCCTGTTACCTAGGCCATTTTTTTAAGCCTGGCCTGTTTCAAAGTCTAATTTGGCCTATTAACATGTTTAAAAGCCAATTTCATATTATGACCTTTAAACAGGTCAATAAATCTATCTCTAAATAGGTTAGCGCGGTTAAAAATTAATACTTACTTTTTTATAATGTAAATATGTCATTAACATATACGTTTAGATAGGAAAATAAGTCAATCTCTAAAGAAGAATTTAAAAAATTATATATTATTATACTATTTATTATATATAAAATATTTATATGTTTATTAAAAATAATATTATTTATAATAGGTTGGCCTGTCAAGCCAAATAAACTTCTTAAAAAGTCTGACCCTGACCTATTTAATTAAAAAGGCTTTTTCAAAAGCCTAGATCTGGCATTTTTATTAAACGAGCCGAGTCAAACTAGACCTTAAGTAGGCTGGGCCGTAGGCCCCTGTCGAGCAGCCTGACCTATTTCCACCCCTGGTAGCAAATAAATTTGTTGTGATACCCTTAAAATAGCACAATATTTTAATTGCAGATCCCTGAAATTCAACCAAATAAAATCATCACAAACTCATACCCTTATGTGTATGTTGGACGTTAACGTTAGCGTTGCCGTCGTGGCTGGTTTCAGTGTGGTAGACCTCGGCAGTTGATGGTGGTTCTGGCGTTGTAGATGAAGTGACCGTTTGGTTGATAGCTAAATAGAATAGATTCTAGAACTAAATGGTTAAAAATGAATTATACCTGTTTTACAAAGTACAGAAGTAATCTAAAATTAATTATGTAAAATTAATTCTGCACTTTATTTAATTGGTAACCAAACACGCCAAAAGGAAGTGGGAGAGTTGAGATTGTAGTACTGCTGCATGGGAACCTTAAGCCCTAGCACCAATTTTTTTTTTTTTAAATTTCTGGTGCTTCAGAAAACAAATTTGAAGTTAAGTGCAGTCCCAATGCACATTTTTACAAAGCAATTATCTCATCCGTTCAAAAAAGCGTTTACAATGGTTTCAAATAGAAAAACAAACATACACTAAGTATGTGTTTATTTCAAAAAAAAAAAGGTCAAATTTAAGTTTAGATTCTTAATGTAACTATTCTTAATGTTGGAAATGTTAGTTTATCACATCTAAGAGCTATTTAGACTTCATTTTAGAGAAAGAAAGGGGAAGAGTGGAGAGCGTGTCCCGAACCAATTTGCAACTCATGAGGCCAAAGCAACGAGGGTTGATTCGAGGCCTTCACGTGAGGTAGAAATATGAGTCTGACTATTTCTGCAATTTCAAGTATTTCATATAAGGATTTTATTTTATATCAACCGTTCATTCTTTTTTAAAATAACCTAACAGTCTAGAAGGGAGGGTTGACTGGTGGTCCCTTATTGGGGGCCTTTGAGCTCAGGGCTGCTCTTGGGCCATTTATCTATTGTCTAAATTGAATTCAGTATAATCATTAATCAGCACTATCATATTTTCAAAACATGATTCGGTTCTACTCAACCTTTACAAAACCTTTTCATTCTGATCACTATTATAGACTTGCCTCTTTGATTGATTCTTGCAAATCAATGCATCAAATTAAGCAGACCCATGCACAGTTAATCACCACAGGTCTAATCTCACACCCTGTTTCAGCCAACAAGTTCCTCAAGCCTGTTGCTTCTGCTTCTCTTTGTTATGCCCACAAACTGTTTGATCAAATTCCTCAACCAGACTTATTCATTTATAACACCATGATCAAAGCACATTCTTTGTCACCTGATTCTTGTCGTGATTCTCTTGTGGTGTTCCGCTCATTAACCCGAGATTCAGGTCTTTCTCCGAATCAATATAGCTTTGTGTTTGCATTTAGTGCTTGTGGAAATGGATTGAGTGTGCATGAGGGGGAGCAGGTTCGAGTTCATGCTGTCAAGGTTGGTTTGGAGAACAATGTGTTTGTTGTGAATGCTTTGATTGGTATGTATGGGAAGTGGGGACTTGTGGAAGATAGCCGGAAGGTATTTGAATGGGCTGTGGATAGAGACTTGTATTCTTGGAACACCATGATTGCTGCCTATGTTGGATCAGGTAACATGAGTCAAGCTATGGAGTTGTTTGATAAAATGCAAGATCAAGATGTTGTGTCATGGAGTACTATAATAGCTGGTTATGTTCAGGTAATGTTGGATTGAAAAGTAAACAAAATAATGATACTATCATTTTACATGATTGTCTTGTTGCTCTGAAGTGGATATTGCACAAGCATACAATTGAAAGTATATAATATTTATTTTGTTTAACTTTGTTGTGTATTTACTCTGTCTAACTCTAAAATTACTTTATACTTACTATAGGTTGGCTGTTTCATGGAGGCTTTGGATTTCTTCCACAGGATGTTGCAAGTTGGTCCTAAACCAAATGAATATACTCTTGTAAGTGTTCTTGCATCCTGTTCAAATCTTGTAGCATTGGATCAAGGAAAGTGGATCCATGCTTACATTGGCAGGGGCGAGATTAAGATGAATGAGCGGCTTCTTGCTAGCATCATTGACATGTACGCAAAGTGTGGAGAGATAGAATCTGCATCTAGAGTTTTCCATGAACACAATGTAAAGCGAAAGGTTTGGCCATGGAATGCCATGATTGGTGGGTTTGCAATGCATGGGAAACCCAATGAGGCTATAAGTATCTTTGAACAAATGAAGGTTGAAAAAGTTTCTCCTAATAAAGTCACTTTCATTGCCTTATTAAATGCTTGTAGTCATGGCCATATGGTTGAGGAGGGAAAATTATATTTCAGATTGATGGTTAGTGATTATGGAATTAGCCCAGAAATAGAGCATTATGGATGCATGGTAGATTTACTTGGTCGTGCAGGGCTCTTGAAGGAGGCTGAAGACATGATTTCAAGCATGCCTATGGCTCCAGATGTTGCAATTTGGGGAGCACTGCTAAATGCTTGTAGAATCTATAAAGATATGGAACGAGGATATAGAATAGGCAAGATAATTAAAGAAATGGATCCTAACCATATAGGGTGTCATGTTCTATTGGGTAATATATATTCTACATCTGGGAGATGGAATGAAGCAAGAATGCTAAGAGAGAAGAATGAAATCAGTAGTGACAGGAAAAAAATTCCTGGTTGCAGCTCAATTGAATTGAATGGGATGTTCCATCAATTCCTTGTTGGAGATCGATCCCATCCTCAAAGTAGGGAGATTTATTCATTTTTGGATGAGATGACAAACAAGTTAAAGATTGCAGGGTATGCTCCAGATTTAGGGGAACTTTTGCTTGATATTGATGATGAGGAAGATAAAGAAACGGCTCTCTCTGTACACAGTGAGAAGTTGGCTATTGCTTTTGGACTGATGAACACAGCACCTGGAACTCCAATTCGCATTGTGAAGAATTTAAGAGTTTGTGGGGATTGTCATCAGGCAACAAAATTCATCTCCAAGGTTTATGATCGAGTAATCATAGTTCGAGACAGGACAAGGTATCACCACTTCAAAGATGGAACCTGTTCTTGCAAAGACTACTGGTAGATAAGGGTAGTGCTACCCATGTCAGATAAATCAAGACATGCTGGTTTCCCTATTTGCCTGCCCATGTTCCTTACTACTAGTATTTGACACTGGAACATTTTTGTTGATGTGGCTAACTATCTCACATCTTAAGTTGGCGAGACAAAGGTATGCATTTGATAACAATTTAGCTAGGGTGAAAAATAATGTTGTGCATATAAGCAGCTCCTTTAACTACATACAAATAAGAAAGAAAAAAAATCAAGGATGGAAGAGGGAAAGTTTTCATTATTTGTATTGTTGAGAAGTTGTTAAAGGGGGCTTTTGCTTCATATGCTTTTGTCTGATCCTTGAAGAATGCATACCTCTATGGTTGTGTCAATTCTTTACAGCTTCACATAATAACAGTAGCATGAGGTTTGTACACTTCTGTTTCTGTTGTATACATGTTTTGAACAAACAATAGCTTGATTTGCAAACTCAAATTTGTTCTTGTTGGAACAGGTAATGTATAATTGTTGAGGAGTAAATTGCTGTTTACCTCTTCTTGACCATCATGAACACATCTCAATCTTCCAAAAATTCTGTGCTAACCTGGATTCTATACCAGTAGCTTTTCTGTGAGGTTATTTTTTCAGACTAACATTATTTCAGCTAATCATATCTTCGTGGTTTTGCGCATAGAACAACTAGATGTATGACTGTCACTGATTGGAAAAAGGTTAGTCAAACTTTGCACCATTTTGAACTTTAAGCAATAGTTTTCCTACAGCATTCCTTCCCATAATTGTCTTTTTTGGCATAGGAGTTTGGAGGTGGATCGACAGATGACATTGGACTATTGTATGTCACAGACTAAGAAGAGAAGGAGCAATTCAATTTTAGAGAAAATAGATATATAGAAATTGAAAGATAAAAATAGGATGATGGACTTGCTCCGATTTTATTTTTAAGATTCTTTCAATGTCCTAAAAATATTATACGGCAACGAAAATTATGAAGGAGAAACTGATTGTTGAAAATCTTGTCATAAAACAGTACTGTTGTGTACATTAAGGTACATTATTGTATTTATTCATTTTATTCTTAACTGAAGCTATTGACTTTGATTGGATAATAACGGGGGTAACATTAGAGGACAAACAAAACCAAAGGAATGGTTCTCCTAGATATAAAAATATCTCCAAACTGTCTTATTATAATTCAGAGGCAACATTGTCAAATCGAGAACTGGTATGCACCAGAATCTACACTTTTTTTTTTGGTCAGATAATCTACACGTTCATCAGATATAAAACTCAACATTTTTTTTTACCAATTGGGATGTACTCGTTCGGTTCCCAGTTGGGAAGCCTTAGAATTAATTCTGTGTAATTAATTTTGGATCACTTTTGTGATTCATAAATTATGCATTGTTTATATTTTACTATTGATTCTATAAATCTATTATAATTACCCAACTGTAAATCAAACGGATTCTATAAAGATGAAACTTGTTTGTTGAATTCAACTGACACTATATTTTAGTACTCAGTTATCACCGACTAAGAAACTTCATTTCTATACGTCAATTGATAGGAACTTAAGAATTAAATCTTCACAATTAACACAAGGCGGATAAAAGAAGTCTGTATCGTATTATGGAAAGTGTGAATTTCTTACAAGAAGAATGCTATTACTAAGACAGCAATAGCTGATACAAGACTATGGAATTAACAACAAGATGGAATAGAAAATAAACTTCAGAGAAGTCCCAGTAGGGCCAGAGAGAGAAAACGTTCCACAATTTCCACACACTCCCTTTCTAGTTTTTTTTTTCTTTCTTTATATTTACTTCCACCCTCACACGTAATCATTGAGAGCAGAGTTGGTTACACTTTTCCTCTCACTTTTGCGGATCCTCTTGATTCCCTCATTTTTCACCACGTGTCCATCCGGTGTAACGGTATTCTCATGCACCTCATTAGCTAATATTCCTTCTGCACTCATGACATTTCCTCCCCCATAAAAATCAAACTTGTCCTCAAGTTTGAAGTTAGGATAGTTATGCAAGATAGAGTCAAGATCCTCCCAAGTAGCTTTAGTGGCTTCCAACCCTTCCCATTGAACCAAAACCTGAGCAATCTGACTAGTGCCACGCAAAATAACTCTGGACTGCAATATTTTGGATGGTTGAACAATAGAGCCAAACTCATCAGTCACTAACGGAAGAGGAATGTATGGCTGCTGATGGTCACCTTTACAAGGTTTCAATAATGAAACATGGAAGACAGGGTGAATTTTTGCTGTAGGAGGAAGCAGTAGCTTATAAGCAACAGAGCCAATTTTCTGCACATTTGGAAAAGGACCAAAATATCTGAGTCCTAATTTTTTATTCTTTCGCAAGGCCACTGAATGTTGCCTATAAGGCTAGAGTTTAACTAGGACAAGGTCTCCGAGCTTAAACTCCAACTATATACGTTTCCTATTTGCGTATTTCTTCATATAGTGTTGGGCCTTCAACAAATTGCCTTTCAACTGGCTAAGAACTGAATCACCCTGCTGTTATAATTCTTGCAAGGAAGGAGGGTCCTGGCTATCGACAGTATACTTAGTGATTGCAAGAGGTTCTCGACCGTAATCTGCTTTAAATGGGGTCATGCCAATGCTGGATTGAAATGAAGTATTGTACCAAAACTCATCCCATGATAGTAACTTATTCCAGGACCTTGGATTGTCAAGTGGAAAGCACCTTAAGTACATCTCCAAGCATCTATTAAGTGCCTCAGACTGTCCATCGGATTGAGGGTAATAAGCAGTGCTCATAGCCAAAGTAGTCCCACTCAGTTTGAACAAATGCTGCTAGAAATTGCTAGTGAACACCTTATCACGATCTGAGACTATAGATTTTGGAAAACCATGTAATTTGACAATGGAGTGCATGAAAATTCCTGCTACTTGTTTGCTTGAATAGTCAGCCTTAAGAGTAGAAAAATGGCCATATTTAGAAAAACGGTCTACAACTACCATAATCACGGTAAAACCATATGAAGGGGGAAATCCAACAATAAAGTCCATAGCCACATCTTCCCAAATTTGCTCCGGAATTGGCAAGGGCTGTAGTAATCCAGCAGGTAGAGTAGTAGTGGTCTTTGCTTGTTGGCACAACAAACAATGTTGAACAAAAGTTTTGATGTCATTTTGCACACCCTGCCAATAAAACTGAGATGAAATTCTAGCCATTGTTCGGGCTATACCTGCATGACCCCCAATTAGAGAACTATGAAATTCCTGCAAGATTTGTTGGATAAGAGGGTGTTTGGAGGGAAGGACCAACCGTTGTTTCCAATATAATAACTGATCCTGAATAGAATAGTTCGGGTGAAGAGGAGTTCCCTGGCTACATAGGCGATATATCTCAGATAATTTTGGATCGACAGCAACAGCAGCACGCACCATAGGAATGATATCCCACTTTGGTTGAGAAATAGCCATGAAGAAGGATCTGGACAAGGCATCTGCAGCAAGATTGTCACGGCCTGGCTTGTACTCAATTGTGAAATCAAAGCCAAGGAATTTATGCAGCCAAGCTTGTTGCTCAGGAGTTTGGATGGCTTGATCAGTGAGACTCCTTAAACTCTTTTGATCTGTTCTGATAATAAATTTATGGCCCAACAAATAGTATCGAAATTTGGCCAAAGCTTCCGTAATGGCATAAAACTCCCTTGTATAGGCAGATTGTTTTTGCATCCTTGGTGATAGTTTCTTCGAGAAAAAAGCAATAGGGTGTTGATCCTGACTAAGAACTGCACCAATACCTGTACCAGAAGCGTCTGTTTCCAAAATAAAGGGCTTAGCAAAGTTTGGAAGAGTCAAGATTGGAGCCTCGGTAATAGCCTTCTTTAGATTTTGAAAAGCAGTAGTAGCAGAAGAATCCCAATGGAAATTGTCTTTCTTTAAGAGGTTAGTTAAGGGGGTTGCTATAACTGCATAGTTTTTTATAAAGCGTCGATAATACCCTGTGAGACCAAGGAAGCCTCTAAGTTGATTAAGAGAAGTTGGCAGTTGCCAATCCAAAACAACATGGATTTTATTCTGATCCATGGACACACCTTTCCCAGAAACTATATGACCGAGATAATCAACTTCTTGCAATCCAAATTGGCATTTAGACAACTTGGCAAAGAGTTGGTGATGCTGAAGTATTTTTAAAACAGCTTCCGGGTGTTGTAAATGCAAGGACCAAGAGGGGCTATAAACCAATATGTCATCAAAGAACACCAATACTGATTTACGAAGCAGCCCTTGAAACATTGAGTTCATTAAACTTTGAAATGTAGCTGGGGCGTTAGTAAGTCCAAATGGCATAACTGTAAGGTCCAAGAATCCCCTTAATTGGTTTTAATTATAACAACGAATCAAAATTTACTTGGAATAATTCTGAGTATTAAAGGACTAATCATTTCACTTAGGTGTATGTCAAGAAGATACAGACAGGTTTCTGCATAAGATACATTTGAGCTCCAGAAGAAAGAAACAAATCCTAACTACTTTAGGAAAGATGACTTCAATAAATTGAGAAGAATAATTTAATGAAGGAAAGCAAGAAAGTTGTTGAGAAATTTAATGGAAAGGATTCTCTGAGAGAAAAATCAGATGAAACAGGAGATGGATTCTCTATAACACATTAGAAGGAAGATTCACTTTTGAAACTTCTTGCTGGAAAATCATGACTTCCTTAGGAAGCAGTCAAAGGAAAACAAATCCTGAAATCTCTTAGAACGATCACATGAAATTGACAAGACTCTGCAGAAGAAGAAGGGACATCTGCAGAAGAAACAACTGTCAGAAAATCTACAGAAGAAGCAGAATACATGAAACAAAATGTTTTTTCATTTTCTGGGATTACAGCTGAAGCAAATACAGATAAAATATTTTATATCAATCAATTTAAGTATCCAAAGAGGAAATGGCCTACGCATTCAAAGGCTTCTTCTCTCAACAGAAGAAGAACATTGTCAGACTAACTGAAGAAGATACATAATTCCTTAAAATCTGTTTTTATCATTTTAGAGACACTGCTTGGGCCAAAAAAATACTTGAAATAATTTATGCTAAGTCAGTAATGACTTGTGGAATATCCCCAGAAGAAAGAACTACAGAAACCACCAAATTTGATCTCTGCAGAAGATGCACTCCCAGGAGGTATGACTGGTCAAAGATGACAGCTGTATAAAGCTGTGGCTGCTGCAGTGAGAAAATGACAGATCCAAAGGCATAGTTGGGCGTTCAAACTTGTGTCCAACGGCTAGTTGTCTCCATTTGCTATAAAAAGGGGTCATTCCCCTCAAGATTGAACACACCTCTCTCCAGAAGGAACCCGAAAAAGCTCAGATTAAATCTCCTATCTTCTGGAACATTTTTTTCTCTTCTCTAATTCATCAGCTTCTGCTTCAGCAAGTTATTGAGGGGGAGTTGGCTCATTACCTAGCTTTTGTTGTGCTAAATTTGTAATATTTTTTAGCCTTGTATTTGTTTTATTCTTCTAAACCAACTTGTAAAGTCTCAAAGGGGTGTGCAGGTGCATATTCCTCTTGTGACTAGTGAAGTGTAAGAATTTACAGAGAGGTTTGTTGAGATCAGGTGATCTCAGTTGAGAAACAGAATCTGCAGAAGGTGTCTGCAGAATTCTGGGTGACTGGATCTTCTGTAGAAGGTTCTGCAGTGAGTATCTAGTTTGAGAATTGTGTGAGTGAAGTTGAGTTAAGCCTGAAGAGGCTGGAGAAAGAATACTAGTGGTAAGGTTACCCAAGAAAGTTGTAATTTGATTGTTGAGTGAGAAAATCCTACAGGTGTAGGGACTGGACGTAGCCTCAGGTTGGAAAAGGTGAACCAGTATAAAATCCTTGTGTGCAATCTTCTCTTCTCTTATCTCCTTTATTATTGCACATGCATAAAATTATTTTGAAAAACTAATTAATACCTAAGTAAGTTGTACTCATCAAGATTCCATAAAGGGATTTCATCTTTTGCATACTTCATCTGAACTAACATTTATATTCTAGAAGTTTGTCTTTCAATACTAAGCCAAGATCAATTTGAGCAGACAAAGTATTGAAAGAAATTTCAGAAAATTTTATTCAATCACAATTCAACCCCCCCTTCTTGTGATTGAAGCTCCCACTTCAATAACAAGCCATTCATAATGCCCTTGGTGTGTCCTAAAAGCTGTTTTAAATCTGTCCTCATGAGATACCAGGATTTGATGATAGCTGGATCGAAGATCTAACTTGGAAAAATACTAAGCTCCAAAGAGTTCATCAAGCAACTCATCAACAGTTGGGATAGGAAAGGTATCCTTCACTGTTATGGTGTTTAATGCTCGATAATTAGTGCAAAAACGCCATGTCTCGTCCTTTGTTTTTTAACTAAAAGGATTGGTGATGAAAAGGGACTATTGCTAGGAATGATAATGCCCTCTTGCAACATTTCCTCTACCATCTTCTCCATTTGTTCCTTCTGGCTATGAGGGTATCTATAGGGTCGGACCTTAACAGGATTGCTGCCAGGAATTAAAGGAATAACATGATTGTGGGACCTGTCCGGTGGTAAGCCTGTGGGTTTGTCAAACACTCTACGATAGGTGTACAGCAAAAGAGCCAAATCTGGATGTATATCAGAAGGTAGGTCCAACCATTGGTCATGAGGGACGTCCAAGGACTGAAATTGCAGCGTATATAACTCAGCAATAGCATGAGTGTTGCACATCCTTCTGATGTGATGAAATTGAGCCTGACTTGGTAAATTAGATTGGTTACCACGCAAGGTGATGAATTCACTCTCCAAATAGAACTTCAATGTCAAGGCACTATAGTCCGCGATATGTGGTCCCAATGTGGCTAACCAAGCCGCACCTAATACCAAGTCTGCACCGGATATGGGAACCAAATAAACTGGTAATTTGAGAGTGTGGCCTTGAATCACAACCTTAATTTCACTGACTAATCCTTCAACCGTGAGGACACTACCATTACCAACCAGTACTTGAGAACTGGGAATAGGCTCAATAGGTAGCTTCAAATAATTAGCCAAGTGAGGCTGTAAAATATTATCAGAACTACCACCATCCAGTAAATTTGAACAGCAGCACCATTTATAGAACCTTGGAATCTAATAGTGCCCAAACCGGAGGAACCTTTCAGAGCATTATAAGAGAGGTGAAGTTCAGGAGCAACCTCAGAGCAAGGTAGTGAAGCTGAATCATAGGGTTCCAAATCTTGAATTGGATCATCCAGCTCTTCCATATGTAATAACAAGTATTCTCTATTAGGACACCGATGTGTAGGAGAAAATTTTTCCTCATAAGTGTAACAAAGGCCTTTCTCTCTACGAAGTTGCATTTCAGCCGGAGAAATCCTTTTGACATTGGATGGGTTAAGGGGCTTTTGGTTAGGGGTAGGTAAAATGGCAGGAAGGGAGTTGCTCTTCTGGTAGGTGTTTGGGGTGGTGTATAGGTTTGTGTTTAGGTTTCTGGAATAATTGGTGTTATAGGATAGCTTGTTGGGTTTGGTATATTTCTCCTCATAGAGTTTAGCTAATGAAACAACTTTAAGAATGGAATGGGGAGTTTGAGCAATCACCTCATGTCGAATATCAACCTTTAGCCCACTGAGAAAACAATCTAGCATGGCATTCATTGAAATCCCTGCAACTCTGTTAGCTAAAGCAGTAAATTCAAGATAGTACTCACTCACCGAGCCTGATTGCGACAGCTTGAACAAGGTAGAACGGGGACATTCGTATGGTGAAGGGCCAAATTCCATCTCCAATGCTCTAGTAAAACCAGTCCAAGAGTGAAATGCATTGTTCTTTTGCATTATTTGGAACCAAGGAACTACATCCTTGTCCATATGAACAGCAGCGATGGTCAAGCGTTGTACATCCAACGTGGCATAATACTCGAAAAATTGCTCTGCCTTGAAAATCCAGTGTAACACGTTAGTGCCATCAAATCGGGGAAAATCTAGTTTGACATTCTGGACCTGAAACGGTGGAAGCTATGAGCTGCCAAAACCCCCCATGTGAGTTCGAACCACCATCTGAGCGACTATTTATCACGTCTTCGAATGCAGATTCGAGCTTCTCAAATCAAGCAATATATTGTTGATCCCGTTTGTCCATCAGCTCTAAGATCTTATTCACGTCAGTACCGAGTTCCTTTAAGCGTGTATTCTCAGCCATGGTGGGAATGAAAGCACCAAATGATAGGAACTTAAGAATTAAATCTTCACAATTAACACAAGGCGGATAAAAGAAGTTTGTATCGTATTATGGAAAGTGTGAATTTCTTACAAGAAGAATGCTATTACTAAGACAACAATAGCTGATACAAGACTATGGAATTAACAACAAGATGGAATAGAAAATAAACTTCAGAAAAGTCCCAGTAGGGCCAAAGTGAGAAAACGTTCCACAATTTCCACACACTCCCTTTCTAGTTTTTTTCTTTCTTTATATTTACTTCCACCCCCACACGTAATCATTGAGAGCAGAGTTGGTTACACTTTTCCTCTCACTTTTGCGGATCCTCTTGATTCCCTCATTCTTCACCACGTGTCCATCCGGTGCAATGGTATTCTCATGCACCTCATTAGCTAATATTCCTTCTGCACTCATGACATCAATCTAATAAAAACCATAATTTTCAAACATATGCCTAGTGTCCTTGACTTTTTTACCCAAGCCCTTGAATCCATTTTGTTTTCATCAATAAGCAGAAAATGACTAACAAATTCTCTTATTACGTTGTGATTTTATATTGTGACACCCTTCTACCCCAACACTTAAATAATAACGTAGTGGAAGACTTTCGAAAATATGACAAGTTCACATTGGGTAAAAAGGTTCACATAACTCTTTATTCGAAAACCTCATTATTTCGAAAGAATAAAAGAATAAAAGTAGAATTCAAATGTACTCAAATACTTAAGCAGCGAAATCTCTAAAATAAAATAATTAAACTTCCTACTTGTCGTTCAAAGCTTCCAAAAGGGTTTATAAAAATATTCCTAACTAAAAAAAACATAAAGAACACTCCAACAATATGCCCCGATGTCACATGTACCAGAGCAACACTCCCTTTAATTAAACTCGACACCAAAGGTGTCATCACCATCACCTGAAACAACAACAGTAACAGTGAGGAAAGAGCTTTAACTCATATATACACATAGGAGGCTACCCTATCCTCACCCACATATAATCAATATCATCATTAACCACACCACGTACTCAAACAACAAGTAATTCATCAAATAACAATTATCTATGAACTCACTTAATAGCTCATCAATATCATCATATAAATCTCACTACGTCATTCACCAAAGAAAGCACATACTCTATTCTCAACACAATATACTCATTTCATTATTATACTCATAACATCATCATATAACTCATTTACATCGTCATATATAACACAGATTCATCCATCATCCTATAACTCATTTCATCATCATTATAACACATATTCATCCATCATCCTATAACTCATTTCATCATCATTTATAACACATATTCATCCATCATCACATACGCCCAAACTCATCAACATCACCAATCTCATCATCCTCATCAATACTCTCCCGAGTTGCACTCGCCTCTCTCTAGGCTTATGCTCCTCGGTACCAAACTCTCCCAAGTCGCACTCGCCCTTCTCTAGGCTTATGCTCCTCGGTACAAACTCTCCCAAGTCGCACTCGCCCCTCTCTAGGCTTATGCTCCTCGGTACAAACTCTCCCAAGTCGCACTCGCCTCTCTCTAGGCTTATGCTCCTTGGTACAAACTCTCCTCGAGTTACACTCGCCTCTCTCTAGGCTCATGTAACCGAGTACAAACTCTCCCCGAGTTACACTCGCCTCTCTCTAGGCTCATGTAACCGAGTAGAGTACAACAACAAATTCACCACAATTATATGCAACATGTAATTATTCATCATTAGCAACTCCCCGAATTACACTCGCCTCTCTCTAGGCTCATGCAATCCGAGTACCACCACTCACATGCTCAACGCATGATCAATCAACATAAGATTGAATGCATCATCCTCAACAACATAACATTATCATCAACAACATTAATCATCACACATCTCATACATCATCATCAATTCACTTAGGATCTCAAAATCCACTCTGGTAATCGATTACCTGCAAACAAGGTCTCTGGTAATCGATTACAACCACCATGTAATCGATTACCTGCAACCAAACACTCTGGTAATCGATTACAGCACCCCTGTAATCGATTACCCACAGACAACTCTCTGGTAATCGATTACAGCACCCCTGTAATCGATTACCCGCAAGCACACAGTGCTTCTGGGTTACCCAGAACACTCTGGTAATCGATTACCACTCCTGGTAATCGATTACCCGCGACGCAGATCGCAGAATTCACGATCTCAAACCCCTCAAAACCCATCCAATCAATCCCTAATCAATCTCTTTCGTCTAAACATCATACATAATCATTATTAACATCAATTACTCCGTAAATCAACAATCAATTACAGATTATACCCTCAATTCATCAACACCCCAATTTCTCAATCCCTAATCACCCCCTTTTTCAATTATTCTCAATATCATCTTTATTCTCATTCAATAAGTCATCAATAGACATACAATCACCATAAATCAACAGATTATATCATTCATTCTTAATTATGCATTCATCCATACGAATTTAGAGCCTTTAGAGGGTCTTATGGTTGCCCCCACTACCCAAACACCCCCTACATGCACATACAAGGAACACCCTTTTCCCCCCGTTACCTTGGAGTGAAGATCGAACTGCTACAATCTTGATTCTCGGTTCTTGATTCTCGATCACTCAGCAAACTCCTCTTGATATGTAGTTTCTCCCCTCCTTGGCTCTTCGCTCTCCGATGATTTAAAAAATAAGGATTTGGGTGAATTGGTACCCTTTCCTTATTTGAATACTTATACGTTTAATGGGCTTGGGCCCATCCTCTACCCACTTATCTTATTTATTACTTTTATTAATTCTTATTAGATAACCCTTACTCGTTAAATATATTAATTTTATTAATATTATTTACTTATTTATTTATTTCTTCTACTCTGTTAATTATCCTTAATTTTATTTTACTTAATAAAATTCAGGATGTTACATATATGGTTATATAGTAACGCCACACATAAACATTACACTTGATTTGATCAGTGCCTGGATCATTTGTGAATTAGGAAAATAGAAGCTGAAACTTTTTTAAACTTCTGAATAGAAACCACAGACATATGATATTACAGACTTAACAACGAGTAAACTAACAAATCAGTCTCTGACTTTTTTAGAGTCATGCAATTTAGTCCCTGAGAAAGAATAAATCCCAAAATAGTCCCTGACTTTTTATTTTTTCTTTCACTATAGTCCAACTGTATGTTTTCTATTAATTTTTTTATGATGTGTCACGTTTAGTGACACTCTGTCATACTGTTTGTCACTAAAATGTCCACAGTGGCAGAAAAATGATGTGTTTCAACTCCAACAGTCATGTGTTTCCATATTCTCCGCTTTTCTCTCTTCTCCCCTTTTTCCATTGGAAGGTCTCAACCTCAATGACGTTATTTTTGTGTCTTAATGGCAAATAGCGTGACGGAGTGTCACTAAATGTAACACGTCGTTAAAAAATTAATAAAAAACACACAGTTGGACTATAATAAAAGAAAAAGTAAAAAATCAGGGACTATATTAGGGTTTTCTATTTCTTAGGGACTAAATTGCATGACCCTAAAAAAGTCAGGGACCGATTTGCTAGTTTACTCACTTAACAACGGTACCATACATTACTTTAGTTTGTCCACAAGCTTTGAAGCTTACATATACTCCCTAAAACAGGAAAATAAAAACTATATTTTGTTAAAAAATTAATAGTTCCTAATCCTATAGTGCAGATTGTATAAATAACATCACTGCAAAGATTTATAGTAGGACTCAACCATCTTAATTTACAACTTCAAACTGTTCAAAACTTTTCTTCCATAAAATCCAGTAGAAACATATTACATATCCATATAGTAACACCATTATATGTGTGTGTTGTGCGTGTTTGAGTCCCTGTAATACCATTTATTTCTCTGTTCAAACTTAGATAAAGGCATGTCACAAAATCACTCGATATCATTTACTTGCGCACTGGATGCTTCCATCAGTCCATTGCGTATTTGTTCCCCAATATCCCTGACGTGGCCAGGTCCATGGGGTATAAAAACTGTGGTGTTCTTTGATGAGTTCCCAAGGTCTCTGATTGTGTCAAAGTACTGAGTAATCATGATAAGATCCATCACCTCCTTAGCGGAAGTGCCTTCTACCTTGTTGGAGAAATTCAATATGTTCTCTCTCAAGCCATCTGTGATAGCTTGCCGCTGTCTAGCCACACCAACCCCACCCAAATACTTTGATTCAGCTTCTGCTTCTGCTTTTTTAACTAGAAGCACTTTGTCAGCTTCTCCTTTGAATTCACTAGCAAGTAGCATCCTTTGAGCTGTACAGTAAAATCAATCCTCAATGAGTAAGCTGCATACAGGGACATTCAAAGGCAATAAAACACACACACAGAGGTTGCACACGGGGACACGCAAAAACACACACACAGAGCCTAAACATGATCTGCTTGTTTGTGTGTGTGTGTGTGTGTGTGGGTGGGGGGGGGTAGTGGTGGGGAGGGGGATGATCGAAGGGTAATTTCATTAAGATGCCCACATAACTATAATTAAGATGCCCCCAATTCATCAGATATCTACAAATAAAAACATGACCCCACGCAGAATTATCTTTCAAAACCCAATCCTTATATTTTATGACAGTGTATACATACATAATACATTTTACTGCTTGATACCATAGGAGGAAAACAAAGAGTCGAAAAACCACAAAGTATAATTACCTGCATTGATCTCATTCATTGCCCTCCGCACAGAAGCATCAGGTATAATATCAACCATCAGTATGTGCTCTATGCTATATCCATATTCTCCCATCACCTGATACACACAAAAAGCCAGCAAGAAATTCAGCATAAGGATATCTAGAAAGCACGGATACCACACGAGACAAACATACATGAGAATACAATAACACATAAAAATAATATAATCATGAGTCATTTTAGACATAATAGCCTATAATTTGCCAAATCATTGTGATATTAAAGTTTAAAAAATAGAAGTGAAAAATTCTTTAAAAACTACAATTAGGAGCACCTGGAGTATCTGTAAAGTGCTTGACACCAATACAACACAGACAATGCTACTATTTTAAAGTATTCTTGTTTTCCCACAGGAAATGAATGAGCAATAACAGTGAAATCTTACTTAGTTATCATATTTCAAAACATATGCTTTATCATAAACTCTTCTGGATATGTTGCATAATGCAACCTACAAGCTATAGCCTATTGTTTCAAGAGGAAAAATAACAATTAAATACTTACAGCCAATTTGGATAAATTTCTCAACAAACATTTAAAGGAAAAGAAAATAAAATGATTCAAAAAGCTAAAATGAATCAAACTTCTCACATAGGTTGAAATCAGATCCAGTGCTTCCTCATTTAACTTCATAAACACTTACAATCTTATAATGGCTTTTTTGTAAGTTAAGAACCAAACATTTATCCCATTTGAAAATTTACCTAATTCAAACTTGGCATTACTTTGAGCAAGATTTCTTCTTTTCAGTTATCAGTTGTTACACATTTCATTTCAAACTTGCTTACCTTTTCAAGTTCCTCCAGCACAGCTTTGGCAACCTCACCCTTCTGCTCAAACAGCTCATCCAAATTCATTCTCGGAACAATAGCACGGGCCACTACAACAACACCGAACCATACACAATCAGAAAAAAATAAGTAAAATAAAATCCATAAAACCGCGTAAAAAAATGAATCACAAGGAACACAAACCATCAAAAACATAAGCCTGGATCTGTTCCTGTGGATTTTGCAACTCGTAGAAAGCATCATCAGCGTTTTCCTTAACCACCCTGTATTGAATCGAGCATAGCAACTGCACAAACACGTTATCCTGCATCACAATTAAACCTCGGTCAGCATTTTTCTTTTTTTTTCTATTAATTATTTTTCTTTCAATTATATGTGTGTGTGTGTGCGTTTTGTGAGATTAGTGTTTGAAATTGGGAATTGAAAGGGAACTGAATGGTTGACCTTGGTTTTGGTTTCGATTTTGACGTCGAGAGAGGAGATCCTGGTGGAGAGGATGCCAGCGAGGCATTCTCCGGCGAGGGGGTTGAAGAAGTGGAAGCCAGGCTGGGCGAGACGGTGGAAGCGACCCCACTGCTCCACCACCCCAACGCTCGACTGAGCAACGCAACCGCAAAACAAGCAGAAGGAGTTTCCCATTGATCCTCCAAATCCACACACCACCGCAAGGTTAAAAACTTAAAATGTTTTCTTAAAAAAAAAAAATCTTTCTTTTTTATATATATGGTGACCTCAATTTCGCACTCTAAAATCTAAATATCATAGTGATGTCACATTAACATTTTTAAAAAATTTATTATATCAATTAAATTCATTGTTGAAAGATTGTTGAAAGATTTTTGTGTAAATTTTAATTTGCAGTGTATATCAATATTAAATTTAATTAGTTTTAAAAAAATAATAATAAAACTACAACATTTTGAATCATTATGGTACATTTATCCATCGATTAGTTTTGGAAAGAAAGAAAAGAGACCAGTGAAAAATAGGATTGTTTTTTAGCTTTCATTTTTATAAAATTTTTAAGTTATTTTATATGAGAGAATGTGATAGGGAAAAAGAAAGATAGATGTTTATAAAATGACATAAATATTTTAAAGTAAAAATGAGGTGAGATAATTAATTCATTTGATAATTTTTTTCAGAATATAATTAAACAATAATAATAGTGGAGAGTATTTTAGATAAATCAATGTTTACATCCTTTTTATATCACTTTTTCGTCTAAATTGGAAGTAAATGAAATTGCATTGAGATTAACACAAATCCTCCCATTTTTTCTTTCTAATAAAAAGGAAAAAATGTGTTGAGATCCGTATTTTTCAATCTCTCTTTTTCCTTTCCTCTCTTTCCTTCTAAATCAAATATAGATAAACATAAATTAAGCACACTTTAAATTGATTTTCATATTGGTAAAAAAAATTAAATTGATTTTCATAAATTTATATGAAAAAATTATTAAAATAAGCTCTAAATTTAGGTCTTTATTTTGAATTTGAATATTTCTTCTAATCTCCATTATTTCTAAATGAAGTAAATAATTTCTCCTACATTAATCTAAGGGTAATTGTATTTGTACAATAATTATATACAACAACATCCTATAACCATGTGAGAGAAAGAAAGAAAAGAGAGAGATATGAGATGTGATGGGTGATATGATGGAGAGAGATAGAGAGAAAATGTGTGTTGTATGAGTTGTTATATATTTTTTTATGTATGAAAAAGTTATCTCTTAATCTAATGTTTTTTCTCTCTTTTTTAACAATTTTTATTACTCTCAAATAATATTACTTACCAAAGAGTTGTGGCTCAATTGGTAACGTAGACTGATAATATGGGGTGAGTAGTCTTAATTGTGACTAAACCCTAACCAAGATTGTCCCTGATAATAGGGGATACATATGGTTAACATTAAAAATGATATTACTTAATTTCAATTAATTTTATTTTTTAATTATAAATTTCAAAATTTTTCATATTATGAATTTATGTATAATTTTAATTTTCAATAAATTAGTCCCTTAAAGGCATACCCAAGTGTTCGTAGAGAATTTACACTTTGTTTGGTTTGGGAGTTGAAATAGGAAAGAGTAAAATAGCAAAGAGAGAAATATGGGAGAGAGAAATTTTTTTATGATAGGAGATAAGAGAGAAATATATTTTTTTATCGTACTAACAAAGTTGCTGACATATGAAAAAAAATGATTATAATGGAAGGAAAATCAACTTTTTACAAGTCAAGTTCTCCTCTCCCTTATTTCTCATCAGTTTTGCAGAGAAATACAAAGTCATGAGCTCCGTGTTACTTTATTATCTCTCTTGCATTTCACTATTAAACCAAACGAAGGAAACGTGTCTACCTCTTGCTATTTCTCTGCCCCTTTGTTATTTCTCTTGTATTTCCACAATACCAAACTAATGGTTAGTGAAAATTGTGTATATTCAAGACCTTGATTTTGATAGGTTGAAAAGTAAAGAAAAGGAAAGGGAAAGAGAGGGTAAACATATAAGATAATATATTTATACAATTGTTCGAGTATGAAACTAGGACTTGGGTGCTCCGGGATCTCGGACTCGGGTACGTGCTCCGATGGGTGAATCTGATCTATCCACAATGGAATGGGGGAGTGTCTGCAAAGACACTCTGACGCCCCAAGTCAGCTCTGATCTGGGAATATCGTAGTTAATGCGTAATAATTGTGTACCTGACTATTGAAGTCTACAGTATTTATAGTAGAATATTTCGGGATCTGGGCATTGGACTATTATCCATAGGCTATGACAGTGATGCGCGACAAAGGGAACCCTAAGGTACTCTCCAATTAGGGTTTATTCGATCTATTGGGCCGACTTGGTTACTTGGACTAACTTCATTACTTGGGTTGAGTTCGTTACTTGGATTATGTTGGGCCAATCCGATTGGGACCAATATCTTGTTCATATAATAACGACTTATACAACACATTTTTTCTTTCTATTTTCTATCTATCTTCATCACATCACTCATCATATCTCACACTCCTCTATCATCTCTTTTTCTCTTTATCTCTCTTTGTTATAAATGTTATAATTGTACAAATAGTATTTTTTTTTTAAACATCAGGGGTTATTATTTACGAAAAGAAGGGGATTGGAGGGCTAACTTGATAAGACAAATTTATTGTTTTTTTAATATCTAATATAATTTATTTTCTTTCATAAACTTTTTACATAATTGAAAAGAAGAATTTAACAAAAAATATTTTAATTCTTCTATCTCTAAAAATTTCTATCAAAAATATTCACTCACTAAAAAGTTATCTCTCTAAAAATTTCTATCACTCTAAAAAAATTCTCCAACTGAATTTTATCTCTTTAAAAAAATCTCCCTCTAAAAAAACTTTCTATGAACTAAAATACATAATACCCATTATTTATATTTTTGTCAAATAAATCATTAATTCTCCATTAAAACTATAATAATATGTATTGTTTGTCATTATATATTTTATAAAACTATATATAACTTGCAACTTAAATGTTTGTTATCTAATAAAACCCCCGTTTAATATTTAATTACTTGATAAAAAGAAGATGGGACAATATTTATCTATGAATCAAAATAATCTTCTAAGAAACTTTAGTATAAGTTAATTATGATTTGATGCATGATAAACAAAAAGCAAGAAAATTTATTTCTTAACAACATACTTCAATTCCTATTACCCAATGTAATACAAATGAAACTATATGATCTTAAAAAACAATAATTTTCTAGTTGCATGAAAAAAGTACAGGAAGGTAAGGGAAGTACAAGATCACTAAGAACTATTAATTGTATATTTTTTGTGTTAATCATAAGTGTCCATTATTATAAGGGACCATTCTGTTGGAGACACTATTAATGAGAATATGAAACATGTATACTAACTACAAATCTAACCTTCTTTGAAGATTGTGTGTATTCTTTAATACCTTTAAAATAAAAATATAAAAGAAACAAATGAGAGTCTATATGTAAACAAGAAAAAAATAGTTGTCTTGCAAGACTGAATGTCAATACAATGCAGACTAGAAAATATTAAGATTAACAAGCAAAATGATGAGATAATAAAAGAACTCTTGGATCAACTTCGAATGAGTTTCTATCTTCTTCAGTTCTTCTGACAACCTTCAAAGTTCATCTTTATAAATTGGAAGTTTTTAATGATCTTTCTCATAAGTTGTAATTAGAGGTGAAAATAAGTTGAATATTCGTGAACTATTTGGGCTCAACTCGTTAAATTCCCGATCAACTCGTTTATTTAATTAAACAAATAAGAGAATCGATTTTTACACATCCTCTTTTTAATCCTACACATCTCATTCATTTTTATTTTCTAAAATATCCCTCTTCAATATTATATGTCTAAACTTTTTTTATTTTTGTTTGGAAGAGTTTATCGGAAACATATTCCCAACACTACCAGAAATTGATATATGATATTTAGTTTTAAAAAAGAGAGAGGTAAGGCAAGAGCGAACAAGGATTTTGAGAAGTGTGAAGTATGTGCATACACATTCTAACTAGAACAGTTGCTTCATTCATCAACTCCACAACAATGACACTATAACGATGGTGGGTAATTTGCCCCTTTTTTTGTTTCCAAATAAGTTTTTCTTTTCCACTCTCAAAATCCTTGTTTTTCTCATTTTCAGGTCAACCCCATTATTGATTATGTTCATTAGAGAGGGGATGTTATAGTTAAAGAGTTGTTGCTTCTTAATTCTTTACCCCCTTATTTTAAATTTGGATTTGATTCGATTAGTAGCTTATCTAGGCTTTTATTAAATTATGTCATGTTGTGTGTACTTACATATCTCCTCTGCCTATGTAACTCCGATTTTGTGTTTTGTAGATATACATTAAGGATGTTGTCTCGGAGCTCCCTAGACCCAGTGCTACATATAACGTCATAGTTCCGTAAACCTAGAAATAATGCTTGTTGGAAGCATATCTCCAAATTTACAGAATTATTTTTCACAACATTATCAATATCGTCATACAATTCACAAGTAGAGCGCTTAAGTATACCAACAAAATACATAAGCCCCATTTCAGTTACAACACTATCAATACGATTTAAGGCCTCAAAGGCATCAAAATACATGACAATTCATATAATTCCACAGTATGGATATACATCAGAGTTTGGTACTAAGCAAAAGAATACAACGAGTGGAAATCCACTAGTCAACTCCCAAATCATCTTTCGGTCACGCATCCAGTTGAAAGTCTTGCACATCTAAAATAAGCCACAATCGGGTAATCCCAGTGAATGTGATCATGCAAGCAATGTAGGTGTACGGGCAAATGAAACGCATAACGGAAAACATGTATATCATTACATAATTATCAATGTATGAAATTCTTCAATCAACCTCTAGTGTATTACCCAGCACCCCTGGGGTCTTTTCACTTAACCTATAGTCGGACATGAGCCCATAATTCGTACAAGGAAGTCTTCCTCACGGTTAATCTAAGCCTACCATTTAAACTCACGTCTTAAATATCAATCAACATTCCTTTTTACTTTTACATAAACTCCTCTAGGTCAAGAGACCCATAATTTCCTCTCATACAAGTGTATGCATTAAACTCATAGTGTAAAAGTATTTGAAATTCATATTTGATTCCTCAAGGTTCATATTAAAATGATTCATGAATATAGGCATGAGTTCTTGCATAATATAATTTCCCAAAACCCTAACATTGCTAAAACCCTAGAATACAATCAAGTCAACAATGAACACCAACCATCATCAATCATAAGTCAAGAATATACAGGCATAAGGGAATAAGAATGAAGGAGGGGGATCATATAGGATTTTGCACACAATGAGAGTGAGTAGGTGAATCACACTCACCTCCAAGAGTAGAAAAATGAGCCTTGAGGGGTGGGGAATCACTCTCTTGATCTCATTCCTCCTTGGTGGGACAACCTTTAGCCTCATCCTCTTTTCTCCTCCTTCATGCTCTACTAGGGCTTGAGAAAGAAAGTGGAAGTGTTTTTAAGTTGGGTCAAATGACCCTAGAAAGTGTTCTGAAAAACTAAGGATTTGTTTGGTTTGCATTTCCATTTCTTGTTTTCATTTCTCGTTTCCCATTTTCTGAAATTTTACAAAGGAAAAACTGGAAATGCTGGAAATAGAAAAATTTGTTTCCAGCATTTTTAGTTTTTCCTTTGTAAAATTTCAGAAAATAGGAAATAGAATGAAAACAGAAAATGGAAACACAAACCAAATAGGTCCTAAATTTGCACGTTCTCGCTCAAGCGAAAATGCTTGAGCGAAAATCAGGTAGTAGCTCTCTGTCGCGTTCTTGCTTAAGTGAGAATCATCTGGCTTGAGAGAGAAGCTGATTTTTGCTTGGGCGAGCTCCTCCTCGGTTGAGTGAAAATCAGGTAGAGAATCCCCTAACTCTCTATCACATTTTCGCTTGAGCGAGAATATCCTTGCTCAAGCAAAAAAAAAAAAACAGAAGAAAATTACCCCATTTTGTCTTATATTTTCGCTCAAGCGAAGACACTCTTGCTTTAGCGAAAATCTCACAGAATGGAAAGCTCCCAATTTCCATTCCCTCTCGCTCAAGCGAGCAATTTTTACTTGAACGAGAAAGGGACAGTGTTATGCCTCTTTTTACTGTTTTTAACCCTCTTTCACCTAGTTCCTTTTGTGGAAACCTTTTATACTCTTAATTACATTTATGAAAATGATTTCAAAATTTATGGTGTTACAATTCTACCCTCCTAAATTTAATTTTTTCCTCAAAATTTCTTATTGCAATTTTATTACCTTAAGTGAATAACTCGAGATGTTGAACACAAACGTCCTCCTCCTTCACCCAGGTGGCCTCCTCTGGAGTTTGACCCTCCCAAATCACCTTTACTAATGGAATGACCATGTTCCTCATGGTTTTGACACTCCAGTCAATGATCTGTGCAGGCCTAGTGGAAACTATAATGTCCTTCCTTAATTGTACTGATTCAAAACTTATGATGTGTGAAGGGTCGTGAACGTACTTTCTAAGTTGGGATACATGGAAGACATCATGGATGTTAGATAAATGAGTAGGTAAGGCTATTTTGTAGGCTAGGGAGCCAATTCTTTTCAAGATCTGGAAGGGACCAAAGAATCTATGATTGAGCTTTTGGCCTTGATGGCCCTTCAAATACCTGTGACGGGAGTAACTTTCAGAAAAACATGTTCACCCTCCTGAAACTCTAGGTCCTTTATCCTCCTATCCATATAACTTTTTTGCCGGCTTTGGGCGGTTCCAAATTTTTCCCTAATCATCTTAATCTTATCTATGTTGTCTTGGACCAACTCCGGACCTAACAAGTTCCTTTCACCCACCTCACACCAACAAAGAGGAGACATACACTTCCTACCATATAGAGCCTCATAGGGTGTCATACCTATACTGCTATGAAAACTGTTGTTGTAGGCAAACTCTATGAGGGGTATGTACCTATCCCAACTACCTTTCTCCTCTAAGACACAAGCTCTAAGCATGTCCTTTAAGATCTGAATGGTCCTTTCAGACTATCCACCAGTCTGAGGATGGTAAGTGGTACTAAACCTCAATTTAGTACCGAAAGCCTGGTGTAAAGCATTTTGAAACCTAGAAGTGAACCTAGGATCTCTATCTGAGATTATGCTAGAGAGTACACCATGGAGTTTCACAATCTCTTTAATGTACAAGTCTAATATATAGTTTACTCAGGGGATAAGTGGCCCTAGTAAGCAGGAAATGGGCCGACTTGGTCAGCCGGTCCACAATGACCCAAATAGAATCAAACCCTATTGGGACTCTAAGTATCCCCATCACAAAATCCATGGCTATTCCCTCCCATTTCCACTCGGGGATTTCTATAGGCTGAAGGATTCCTAAATGTTTCTGGTGTTCTATTTTGACCTGCTGACAGATTAGACACCTAGAGACAAACTCTTCTATTTCCCTCTTTATACCTACCCACCAAAACATCCTTCTCAAGTCTTGATACATCTTGGTAGTACCAGGATGGACCGTGAACTTACTCCTATGGGCTTCCTCTAGAATTTGTTGTCGCAAACTACCCCTCAGGGACACAAACTCTCCCTTGGAAGAGAATAATCCCATCTCCCGACTCAAAAAACCCTGGCTGCCCTTTCATAGCCTAGGCTTCTCTAATATGGGTTCTTAACTCATTGGTTACTTCTATCCTATTCAACCTCATACTATCAGTCCCAAAACTCACATCTAAGCTCAGGTCTCTAAACTCCTTTACCAATTCTAGATGGTGCACCATCATCAATGATGCATGCAGGTATTTCCAGCTCAGGGCATCAACCATCACATTGGCCTTGCCCGAGTGATACTTAAGCTCAAAGTCATAGTCCTTAAGGAACTCCATCCACCTCCTCCACCCCAAGTTAAGCTCTTTTTGGTCAAAGAGATACTTGAGGCTCTTGTGGTCAATGAACACCTCAAACTTCACCTCGTAAAGGTAATGCCTCCAGATTTTGAGGGTAAATACCACAACTGCTAATTCTAGGTCGTGGGTCGGGTAGTTCTCCCCATGGGGTCTAAGCTGTCAAGAGGCATAAGCTACTGTCCGCCTCTCCTGCCTCAAGATTTTTTTCATGTTTTTTGTTTTGTTATGTAACTCGTCAACCCGACTTGACCCATGAGTTCTTGGGTCGGGTCTACTGCTGAAAATCCTGAAACCCAAACCGACCCAACGTGCCTTCAAAATTTCGGGTCATTTTAAAAATGGGGCAAAGCCCCGACCCGACCCATGAACTGCCCTATTTGTTTTCCATATGGATGGCGGTGTTAACAACGGAGAGGGTGGGGTGTCCACCAGGTTTTGTGCAGAGAGAAAGAGGAGTGAGGGTAGTGTGCAAAGGGGAAAGGAGGGGAGGGGAAAGGAGTTGGATGAAGAGTTTAAATTAAATTTTTAGAAAGAAAAAAATGAGAAGAGAGGAGGTAGAGATGTGTAAGATTAAAAAATGGATGTATAAAATCAAATCCCAACAAACAAACTCAAGCTTAAAGTTGGGCTCAATTAATTAAATGAGTTAAGCCTAGGGTTTATAAACTTGACATTAAGGAATCATGAATAGTTCGCTTATTATATATATATATATATAAATAAAAAATATAAATGATAAAAATAAAGTAAGATTAGTAACAATAAAAAAGTAAATAAATGCTTTGAATAAATAATATGATTTTTAGAATAAATGCTTAAGTAAATAATATAATAAGTTATTTAAACAAAATAATAAAATAATAAAGTAAAATAAATACTTTAGAATTATGAAAATAAGTATTGGGATATTTTTTATATTAGTTAAAAAGTTATGTATTGCATTTCGAAAATATAATACTCTTGAAATTTTTTAACTTCATACATATATAATAAAAATATATTTCGATTTTTAGATTTTAATTTAATATTAAGATATTTATTAGATATTAATTTGATAAATTTTAAAAATGATTTAAATAAAATTTTCAAAAAAACAATAACAACGAAATTATAAGTGAGTTAAACAAGTCAAGCTCAATCTTTATAGTCAAACTCAACCTTTAAATTTGGCTCGTTTAAATAAATGAGTGTCACCCGTTTTTTAAAAATCAGGCCTAAGGTTCAAGTGCTCGGTTCGACTCAGTTCACTTCTTTTTGTGAAACTCGACCTAGTTCATTTACACCCTTAATTAAAAATATGTCAATACATTTAATCAAAATATACATGGTATTCGTGTTCATCTAAATATACTAGAGTCAATATATTAACTAAATTCATGAGGAATGAGTAGAAAGTATAAAATAAGAGAAGTTATTAATAGTAAAGTTAAAAAATATATCACAACAAAAGCATAAACAAATAAATTTGTAACTCAACAAAATGCTCATTGTGATATTATACTTGTTGTCTTTTGATAGTTCGAATTTAAAATAAATTATTAATTTCATAATATAATATTTGACTTATGGGATGGAATATTTAATATTCTAAATTTTGTATTATATTTATTATTATATATTTTCATGTTTATTTATTATCTTGTAAATGAAAACAAATAACAATAAAAACTAATTAATCCAAATAGATTGAATTGATTTGAATTCAATTTAAGAAAAAAATTAATTTAATAATAACATAAGAAAATAAATAAAAATGTTAAATTATTTTTCTTCTAAGTAATATAATTCAAGCCATAATTTAATATTCCTAAATTTATATATGATATAAATATCTTGGGGGTGGGGGAATGGAATAATAGGAGAGGCGAGAATCTTGAATAGTGAAAGTGATTTTGGGGTCGGAGGAATTAAACGCAGGAAGTTGGGCGTTGGGTTTTAAAAGGGGTAGCTGGGGTGGGAGAAAATTTTAAGTGCTCCCATCATCACAAATTTATATAATTTTTCATTTTGAATAACACTACAACAAAATTTAGGAAATGTCTTGAATTCAAATCTTTGAATTAAAAAATAGGTGTTGGGAGAGTTTGTCATCTTTAATGGGCCTATCTGACTCAGATAATAATATTGTGGGTCCAATGTAATTTTCAGATACCAAGGGTTATAGCAAAATAAACGAAATTAATACATATCAGGAGTGTTCAAGACTTGATCCGTCTCAATTTCAATCCAAGTTATTTGGACTGAGTCTCACCCTTTTTTACAATAAAGAAAAAAGTTTAATCATGTCTCATTTGATGACTCGACAACGGGTCAACCTTCGAGTTACCGAAAATTATACACAATATTTATTATGTAAAATTTTTTATTATTTAAAGGTTTAACCTCATTTTATCCTTTCAGATAGGGGTTTTTAGTTTAAAATTTCTCTATCTACCTTTAAAATCACATTTTATACATAAAGTTATATAGTGATATATTGACATTCACCCCTTACTAATATCTTAAAATTTAAAGAGAGTAAAATATATCATTGATATTGAGAGGAATTTTAATGTATAGGATATACTTACTAATTGTATGAAAAAATTCTTTTGACCATTGTTATATAACCATTTCATTATTTTATTTAGCTTATATATACGATCAACCCAGACTTGTCCTACTTAAACTCGGTCTTAATTAGACCTATAAACCATGATGTCTCTTTGGGTCTCTTAGATTTTGGACCAGGTCTAACTTAACCCTAAAAGCTAGCTTGTAGAATGAGGATTGCCCTTTGACTTTTATACTATAATTTGGCCTTATCTTTAGGCAATATAAGAGTCTAACACACACCCCCCAACGCCCAAGGCAGGAGAGCTGGAGTGTGGACATCTATGGGTGGCGGCCTAATAATAACGAATTATCTAGGATAGGCTCTGATATCATTGTTAGGTAATGAGGGGAGCCTAAAACATCATGAGACCTATAACATTAGGTTAAGTAGCAAATCACACAAGTGAGCTCGACACCACATCTAACCCAAAACCTTAAGGTGTTAGGTTTATGGGTCTTGTCACTTATATATTGCTTCCTTGCCCATTATTATCTTGATATCCCAACAATCTCTCCCTCAAGTGTGAGTCCATTCATCTAGTGCTCCCCCTCAAGCGGAAGCTTTTTCATCACGAGTATTCTATGGTGCCGATTAGAGCTCAGTTGTTACTAGGCCTAGCCTCCACATATCGCTAGGAAGACTTTAGATATAAGGATCACCACACCATATAGATCCACCACCACTTCTCATTCGAGTCAGTCACTTGATCGCACCATCGGCTCTGATACCACTTAGATTTTGGACCAGACCTAACTCAACTCCAAAAGCTAGCTTGTAGAATGAGGGTTGTCCTTAGACTTGTATACTATAATATGCCCTTGTCTATACGCAATGAAAGACTCTAGCAGGGTCTATGGATGCAGGGATAAGAATAAAACCCCGAATTGCCCCAGAACCAAGCAAACTGGTGCAAAATAAAGAATTATGAGTGGTTCGATTCGGAACTCAAGTATAAAAAACTGCCAAAACAGAGTATAAATAGGTAGTATCGGGCAGGTGCAGGTGGCTTAAATTATTTTTTTGTCGATACCTGATAAATACAAATCATACAAATTAATCATCCCTCAAATTTAACCTTTTATTACATCTTTTATGCTTAATTAACAAGTCATAAGCATATTATGCCAATTCAGGTTCATATTGAGCTTAATTACATTTTTTCAGCATTACACTATTTTCGTATTTCAAGCATAACTTGAGTTCTAGACTTCTAAAAATTATGTTCTTTATATTTTACGAAAGATAAAAGAAAGTCCTACAACTTTGATGAAGAACCCAAAAGCTAAATCGGATGGCTAGTGGGTCAAAATGGGCTTGGAAGACGGAATAGTCAGCATTACATGAAAACCTGACCAACACTCAATGATTGGGCCATAACTTGGGCTAGAAAACTCTTTTTGGGCTTAACCCAGTGACATTTGAAAGCTAAGATCCAGGCCTTGATTTTATCTGAAGACAACTCTCTTGGATTTTGCTAGATTGAGGATGATATGCTCGGTGCAAGTGGGAGACAAGTTGGTGAATGATAATTAGAGTAGGTGAATAATTCAAAGTAACGGACAAATGCATTAGGTAATTGATCAATAAGTCCATTTATGGACAAAACATGCTTAGTCATGACTGTGTGATCATGTTTGGAATGACATTTTTTCCCCTCCTATAAATAGGAGGGCTTGCTAGGAAGAAGAGCATCCAAGTTGTAGTAGAAATTACTAAGAGTTTCATTTACTTTTGTTCATCTTTTTGTAAAGTCTTCATGGAAGGCTAAGTTTTTTTTCAATTCAAGGAGTCAAGTTTATTTTCATCTTGGTTTTGAAGTTTGATCTTCATTGACATGCTCATTGAATTACATCTACCTTGCTTTTCTACCATACTTGCTTCAATTTCATATTTCTTTTATCAAAGCTTGAGTGATTAACATGTTTTGGTTATGAAATTTATTATTGATGTATGTTGTACTCTTGATTGGTTAATCATCATACAACTATTAAAAATCATAGAGTAAGCAATTAAATTGAAGGTGTTCATTTAATTATTTACTTCAATTGGGTTCCATTTATAAAATTGATTTGGATCTAACATAAGATTTTATGGTTATTTGATCTTGTTAATCTTAATCAATTGAATTTTGGAAATTATTTTAGTAGTGAATCTGAGATCATTGTAGGGGTTCCACATGATTCTAAGTTGATAGATTTAATCTCTTGAATGCATATTATTAATAACCAATGATTTACCATGAAAATAGCCTCTGAATTCCTTGGATTGATATTGTCTTGAATTGATTCAACCTTTGCTTTTAACTTGATCTTTTATTTTCTTCAGTTTATTCAAATCAATCAAACCCCCCCCCCCCCCAAAGAAGGATTAATTTGAGTGGATCTTCAAGGTTAGACCCGATTTATACCATTCTACTACAAGTAGTTTGTAGATCGGAGAATTATAATTATAATTTTGTGCAGGTTCGACAACTGTCAATACCCGCACTTGTTTGAATGATTAGTGAAAATTTTAAATTTTAAACGCTCACCTTATCAACCTTAGCTACCCACACGTCACATTCAGGTGAATTCTCACTCAAACTTTTCATCTCCACGTGTTCCTTTGTGACTCCCTTAGTCCCTAGTTTCCTCTTCTTCCTTGGCTAGTTTTTTCAGCTTCACGTGTTCTTCTTCTTCTTCTTCTAGGCTTTCCAATTTCCTCTCTTCTTACTCACCTAATCGGTGAGCGACGGTGGGCTACGATGGAGTCCCTCTCCATCTTCTTTCATTTGTCTTTCTGGTCTCCCTTTTTGCTCTCTCGTGGAGAGCTATGATGGCAATTAGTTGTTGAGTCTCAGAATTAATTTAAATATTCAAATTAGATTCAAGACTCATTATCCTTGGTTTTAATGATTAACAAATTAGACTAGATTAAAAGAAAACAGGTGCTACTAAGAAAGGTGTTGTTTATTAGATTGTGTCTCAGGTTGAAGTATTCATCTGAAGTGTAGAAGAACAAATGCAGAATCAGAAGAAGAAGAACAAATGCGAATCAGAAGATGAAGCGAAGCACTGAATCTGAAGAGAAGTAAAAACTTGATCATCTGAAGACAATCTGAAGACTTGAAGACAAACTAAAGATTTGATTCCGTCTGAAGACTTGAAGACGAACTGAAGATCTGAAGACAATTTGAAGACTTGAAGAAGCACTGAAGATCTGAAGACAATTCGAAGACCTGAAAAAGCCTTGATCATCTGAAGAAAAGCTCGCGTCTGAAGGCTAACAGAAGAGAAAAGAAGACTAGACCATCTAAAGCATATTCATCGTCTGAAGACTTGAAGACAATAGAAGAACTTGACTTCGTCTGCAGAGTGTCCATCATCTGAAGATTCTAAGATCATCTGAAGCACTCTGTGCATCTGAAGGCTGAATGTGTCAGAGTCAAGAGTTGACATCTTGAAGACGTTGCTAAGTGTGAAGAACACTCTACCCAATGAATCACTCACAAAAATTAGAACTACTTTCTTGCCTCGTTCAAAAGTCTTGCACAAATAAGGAAACTCTGCAACTACTGCTGCACTTGCAACAAAAAGCAATTGCGTGCGCAGACCTACTGCACCTGCTGCTGTCCAGAACGAATCAGAAGTCTGAACAAAAGTGACGAGAAAGATGTTTGAACTAAGTTTGTTAAATTCAACATCTTTATCCATCTGAATCACAGAAGAATAAGAAGAGACAAAGAAGAACAGAGCTGCAACCATCTGAAGAAAGAAACCTGCTGAAAGAATCTCTAATCTGAAGAACTAAGAAGTGCATGAAACAATCATCTAAGATAAGCATATGTTGAAGCTGATGACATCAAGCTGAAACAATGCAACCATCCGAAAGCTCACTGATTGTCTGATGACGTGTAATGTTTAGTGACACACTGTCACACTGCTTGTCACTATAGTGTCTAATGTGGCAAAAAATGATGTCGTTTTATCAAATTTATAGTTTGGAAGACCCCAACCCCAACCCCAACATTCTTGTGTTTCCATGTTCTCCCTTCTTCTCCCCCTTTCACCCCTCTTTCGTTGGATGGTCTCAGCCCCAACGACGTCATTTTTGTGCACCGATGACAAACAGTGTGATACAGTGTCACTAAACGTGACACGTAATAAAATAGTTAACGAGAAACATACAATTGGACCATAGTGACAGATGTAGTAAGAAGTTAGAGATTATATTGAATTTTATATTTCTTAAGAATTGAACTGTATTATCCTAAAAAAGTAAAGGAAGAATTTGCTAGTTTAGTCAATAGTTAAATAATAAAAATAAGCTTACATATTTTCCTTAAAATATGATATAATTCTTAATTTTCTCATTTTTTTAATATTCTCAATATCTATTTTTATATATTATTTAAATTAAAATGTGTTAGATATTTATACCAAGTTTATGTGTTTTTCTCACACATATTTTGAGTTTCTACATTAAATAAAATGAAATCAATATTAAGATTCGATATAATGAGAATTTATAGATCATCATTCAACTATTTTTCAATTAATTAAACATATTTTTTTAAAAAAAACAAAGTTAAAGATTATTAAAAAATCAAGTTAAAAGTTTATAATATTTATATTTTTCATATTTCATATACTCACTAATTTCACCATGATGTGGATGTTCCCGGCTCGAACAGAATTACCTCCCGTGGAGGATACCCGTGGTTAAACCAAAAAAATACTCACTAATTCTTTTCCTTAATGAATCAAATGTTTCATCCTTTATCAATTTATTTTATTGTTCCATTGTTCATAAAAGTTATTTCTTAGGTTTAATTAATCTCAATTGCATCTATTATCAACATCAATTTTATTCATAATTATAAATTTATAATTAATAATTTTAAATTTTAATATGTCATATTTTTTTGATAGATTTTAATATGTCATATTAAATTAATAGACATGATGATACTTGATTCACAAATTTATTTTTTTGGTAATTTGCTTCATAATTTTAACTGTCGCATATCTTTATTCCTTTCGTCAAATCCAATGGAAATCGAAAACTAGTTAAAAAAACTAAAAATTTGAAAACTGAACCTCATTAAGGAATTTTTTATTTTTAAATCTCATTCACAATTATGCATAAAAAAATTAATATTTTATATTTATTATATATGTTAATTTTGTTTACCATATCTTTTAAAAAAATTTATCAGCTCCAAGTCAGTTTAGATCATAATATTGGATTACTTTCGATTAGATTAAATTTAGAATATTAAGTGATAATAAGATAAAAAAATTTAAAATTTCGTTCAAATAAGATTTCACTTGATCTTGAACACCAAAGGTTTCAAATAGATCTAGGGTTTCTCATTTCAAACGGACACAATTATACACTGAACTTCACTGCTTTTGTGGTCCACTGTTCCCCTCTCGGAATTTGCAGCGTCGACGTCGGTGCCGCTTCGTGTCACGGTAAGTTTCTTCTCATCTTGCGTCCTTGCTTCTCTCGTTCGCATAGCATTGCGCGCGCCTAGCGTCCTACTTTTCTTTCATTTTGATTTTCTATTTCAGAGTTGTTTTCGTTCGCAGATTTTTTAGACTATAGACTACAGTTTTGAATTCATGACTTCATAAGTTTTCCCGTGATTTCTGCATTATCTATCAGAATTTGTAACTAACCAGAGTTCTGTTATTGCTCGTCCAGAAATTGAAGGGTTGAGATTACAGAAAATATGAGTGGAGCAGAGAAAGGTTCCGGAACCACAAAAACCCCAGCAGATTTCCTCAAATCCATTCGTGGGAGGCCAGTTGTTGTCAAGCTGAATTCTGGCGTTGATTATCGAGGTTGTGGTCAAGCTTTAAAATTGTAGTTATGTTATGATTATTGTGAAACTGGTGCGACTACAATTATTCAGTTATGATCTTTAAGACACCTCTAAAACCTTGATGTTGTAGCAGTAATTGTGGCTTTGGTTATCTTATGTTTCTGACTTTTCGTAATTGTCCTGCATCAATGATAATTTGTTGTTTTGCTCAACATCAATGAGGACAATTAGTGTCCGTTTGGTTTCCAGTTGAATAGAATTGATTCTAGAAATGAATGGTTGAGATGAGTGATGCACGTTTTAGGTACAAAACCATAGTTTTGCACTGTTGAAACGGTAAAACAAACTGAGGCTTAATGTTGTTGCATGTCATGTTTTGGTTTGTTTTTTGTTACATTTATATATCGGGTGGCTTTGGGTTTGATGGACTGACCTCAAATATTTGTTTAGATTCCTAGGTAACCTTTTATTTGAGCCTAAGCAGAATCATTGGAAAGTTAGCACAAAAAGGATTATTACTTATGCTTATATTTTTTTTAATATCTAGTATGAAATGTTGGGTGGTTCTTTTCATTTAGACACCATATTTTCTTCTATACATATATTAGTTTACATTATTTGCAGATGGATGATAGAAGAAACTCAATTAAGTAAACATTGTAACATTTTAATGTAAATGATGAGATAATTTGTCTATGTATAAGTGGTTCAAGTAGTATTGATATGCATGTTGCACTTTTTGCTCTGGATAAAAGGAACTCAGGCTAACTAACTGGCAAAGGCTCTAATAGCCATACTCTATAGGAATGAAATATTTGAAGGTCATATTTACTGACAAGAAATAGTTGAAGGTCATTGTTTATGATATATTTCTGAAATTCCCTGTATGAGAGTTGTTGAAAAGATCGAAGTGAGAAAACAAGGGAAAGCAATTGAAATTACTTCTATCATTTATCAAGTCTATATTTGACGGCTTGACATTGTTGGGTTGGGTTGCATATTGGTATTGGTTGGTGCACATATGCACTTGGTTCACTTTTTTCGGTCAATTTTGCAGGTATCCTAGCTTGTCTAGATGGCTATATGAATATTGCAATGGAACAGACAGAGGAGTATGTTAATGGACAACTGAAGAACAAGTATGGTGATGCATTCATTCGAGGGAATAATGGTACTAATGCTTGAAATATCATATTCTTGATTCACTATTCATATTTGATTGCAGAAATAATTAGGAACTTCTTTTCTTTGATCCAGTTCTGTACATCAGTACCTCAAAGAGGACTCTAGCAGAAGGGGCTTAAAAAGTACAGGAATCCAAATATTTTTGGTTTGAAAGACGCATAAGGCTTTTCAAATTATGAGTATTGTCTGTATGTAGCTGCTTTTGCCTAATTTATTTGAAGCATGTTAACTTCATTCTTGTCATGATAATTAAGTTGCTTTGGTTATATATTAAGGCAAAATGGTATGGCCAGTTTGTAAAATGCTTATTGACATATCTTAGCTGAATAGTTTAGCCTGGTTTGAAATTTAAAAATCGTAATAGTAAATGCTATATAACTTTAATGTAGTTGTTGTTTTGGTTTTTATTTTGTTGTTTAATATCATTTTTAATGATATGTTATAATTGAGTTGCGTAAATTTTTTGTATGTCCGATTAACCCATCCATATTCCTTCATAACTAAAGCTATGTGCAGTGTTAGTAAACTTGTCAATAATCAAAACGGTTGAGGTATATGGTTATTGAGTGAGTCATTCAGTCATTGGAGGAATTGGTGAGTGAGTCACTTGTTGCACCATAATCTTGGTCGAACAATTATATATGAATAACTAAGATTGGTTTTACTAGAATATAGTCTTGGTTGTGACGTTGTCCATAGTCAGAATTAATTCATTTTATGAAAACATGTTATCACGATGTTCTCATAAAATGAATTATTTTTAATCATATATGGTAAATGAAGATTAGAAAAATCTCAACCTTTCATGTATACTGAATATTAGCTTCTCTTATGTGATCGCATGATATGTGCCATATATGTGTGAAGGGGTATGTGCCTATAGTGAGAAAAATAATTAATGGGATTTGGCAAATGTAAAATTAGAACTCTAAAACGAGCCCAATTCGGTGAGCTAACCCGTCTAAACCCGGCTCATTGGTCGGTTGGGTTACTAAAATGAAAGCTCCTATTTTCTCGGGCTGACCTGGCCCGACTCACACTCACTTAACTCACGAGCCAAAGTGAGTTTAAAACATATTAATCCATGTTTTTCAAAAATAAAATTGTTACGGTAATTCTGAGGGGTATTATTTGTGATGCTTCCAGATAAAGAAAATATTTTTTTTTGTATTTTTATCACCTAATCCTAAAAGTTAAATTCAGATCAAAATATTATTTTTTATTTTTTAACATGGAGTTCAAAAAATCAAATTCAAAGCAAACAAAACCTTTAATTTTAAATGTCATTTTATCATTTCTAAATAAAAAAAATAATTAATGTATAGAATATAATAAAAAGAAAGTTAAAAATTTATATTTTAAAAATATATATAAAATAAGTACGGAAAGAGTCATAAAAAGATAATATTACAAAATATTGGGGGGTGGGAGATTAATAGTTAGAAAAATTATACGAAATTTATATAATTAATAAAAGATTGAAAAATACTTTTTTGAGGGGTGATTATTGGGTTCAGAGCAATGCTTTGGATTTTAACACACTCTTAGGGAGGGGTGATGAGTCTTAATTCTGACTAAATCCTGAATAGGATTGTCCTTGATAATAGGGGATACCTATGGTTAATACAAAAAAAGAGCAATGTTTTGGATTCTAGCTTTCTTGTTATTTTACTACTGTTATTTTTTATCTAGGATTGAGACTTTGATGAGTGGGGTTTCAATTTACATGGGTGGTTTAGGACAAGAGGGAGGGTAACTTGGATTGGTGAGGGTATGAGTTTTTATTTGTTGGTTCATATTCTTGTTATGTTATGAAATTTCCATTTTTCATGGTGTATGTTTGTTGCATAGAGTGATGGTAACTTAGACACCAAGATGGTGGTCTGGTTATAGGAAATAGTGGAGATGGTTCATGATATCCAACAATATTGTTGTTTTAAATTTATTTTGGTCGCCTTACTCATATATGATATCCAACCATTGAGTTATTGTATTATAGTCATTTTAAATATCTATTGCATGACCTCAATGAAATGATTTTTTTTGTAAATTTTGATTTTTATTTAAGAATGAGTTGAATGGATGAATGATTCTAAATTTTTAATGACTACAAAAATATGAGACACCCACAACGTTCAAATTTTTGGAGGATTCACATTTAAGAGTGGATAACTAGGACCATATCGTTGTTTCACGGTATAAATGATGCTCTAGGACACATGCATCGATGCTTATTTTGTCGTTACACCCCATCACATCTCTGCCTCATTCTTGTCATCACGCCATAACCCCTCCGCTACACTACGATCGCGTATCATTGTTGTTTGTATCAACGTCGTCTTCGTCCTAGGTCATCACACACTTTCCCCATCCCGACACAAAGAAAGATAGACGTTGCAAGAAGAGATGAGAAGGCAGAAGGAGACGTCAACTAGTAACTTCCTCTATTATGTAGAGCTAGAAAAATGGGTTGGCCTCGAACACAAAAAAAACCCGCATAAATATAGGGCTGAGACCTTTATTTTAGAAGTCCGAATAACTCCCAAGTTTTTTAGCTTGACCTGATAAAATTCACTATTTACAAAAACTCACAAAGCACGCAAAGACCCACAAAAAACCATAAAACATGCAAAAATATAAGGTGCAAACCTTTATTTTAGACGCTCAAACAACTCTTAGGTTTTTTTATCCCGACCCGCAAAATCTCGCTATTTGCATTGAGCTGGATAGCCTAAATTAACAGTTGTATGCAACAATGGTGTAAATCATATGAATGTGGAGAGAGGGAGACAAGAAGAGGTGGTCCGAGCCTGAGAGGGAAAGGAGAAGCTCTCAATTTTTTTTTGTTGAAAGATCAATCATTAAGAAAAGTCTAACGACACCTATAAAACTTATAAGATGTTAAATAAGGAGTATTACAATAATGCACTACATATTAACATAGCAAAACAAGCACACATACTCATAAATCTAAACAATTTAGTAATCCTAAAATACAAAAACACAACCTCATGTTACAAAAACTCTGGAAGAGCCTTGGACATTTCTTTCTTTTTTTATTCCTTCTGAATCATTACATGTCCAATAACAACTCATAGTCAAAACCTCCACAACATCAATAGCAGATAAACTAAGTAAATAGTATTGCAAAATCAAGCTTCAAGGGTAGCAGGTTATAAAGGCAATAGATCCTGGATAAAACAATGCTGCAAAACACGCTAAGAGTGACTAACAATATGCTAAACAGGAAAAAATTGATGAAAAAAAGAGGTGGGAGAAATGACATAATCTTAAGAAGGAGGGGATTAGAGGTTATGGAGGTGGTGGCCGGAAAGGAGGAGGGAAAAATGACCGAAAAAGAGGAAGTGAAAAAATAAAGAGAAAGAGAAACAGGGGAAGTGGAGGAATGTGGGATAAGAAAATAATTAAAAAGAGGAACAGGTAATTTTGGGATAAAAGAATTTAAAAAGTGAGATTAGGTGTGTAGGGTTAAATTGGAGTGTGTTAAAATCATCTCCCTTATTCATTAGGTTCATTTAGTTTACATGTTATTTACAGCTAGGGATGACAATTGAGCCAAAGCCCTATGGGTACCCGCAAAAATTACCTGCAATGGGCAGGGTAAAAACCCGCAAAAGCGGGTATGGGCGCGGGCACGAGCAATAGCCCGCATTTTTTCATGGGAACGGGCGCGGGTACGAGCATTATGATGCCCAGCCCACCCCATACCCGCACTCACATATATAATTATTTAATAAATAATACCATATATAATGATATAGGAATATATTAATTTTATTAAAATATCTAATATATTTATACGTATTTTTAAAATTGATATATATAATATATTACAAATTAAAAATATATTTTTAAAACTATCTATTTGTGTTTTTTTTATTTTATAATATATGACTAATTAATGTTAATAATCATTTTTAACAGATCTAACACATGATATCCAAGTTTATAAAATAGTGTGATGTGAAAGTATATTGTAATATTTAATAAAAATTTTGAACTTTAGATCATGTATTGTGTTTTAGAACATTAACATATTGTATTTCAATGTAAATAAATTATTGTCACTGATATTTAAAAATTATGTTTGAATGATCTTCGAGTAATTTTTCAATTAAGATATAGTTTTCTTAAATTAATATTTTTTTAGTAAGTAGTTAATTTTTTACTTAATAAAAGTGCGGGTAATGAGCGCAGGTACGGGCATATAGGTGCCCAGCGGGTATGGGGACGGACACTCAAGTTACTGCACACGCAAGTATGGGCACGGGTACGAGCTCTTTTTGAAAACGCGGATACAGGAACGGGCACCGTGGTACCCTGCCGAGAGGTACCCATTGTCGTCCCTATTTACAGCCCAATAACCGCACATGGCTAATCCAATATTTTTCTAGGCTTAAGCAGAGTTCTAGATAAGGTCATTTTAAACTAATACAAAAAAATTATTATAATTTTATTTAAAATTTACTTTTAAAAATTTTTAAAAGTTAAATTATTTATTAAATTATCAAGTTGATGGAAAGAGAGAATAACATAATAGAATTAAAGCGTATTTTAGAAAGAAATTCAATTATTATTAATATATTAATTATTTTGTAAGTTTTTTTAATGAAATATTATAAATAAGCAAACTTTTTTAGGTATCTTAAAGCGCGAGCCCAACCCTTTTTGGGCCGACCCTGAGCCCACAGCTTACCATGTACTGATGCTCATAAATAAGTAAACAATGATTTTCGACCAAAAAAAACCTTTAACCGATGCTCATTGAAGTGGTCATATATAAGTGGGAAAAAAAAATCTATAAAATATTCCTTCTAACTTTCACAACTAAACAAACAGTAAAAAAATTCTCATGCACTTTTTTTAATCTTTCCCATAATATCTCAAAACCATGACCTCAAAGTTGCATGCGTGCGTAGTTTTCACACAAAGTGCTAGAGTTATGTATCTAACATTGTAACATTCATTCGGCCGAATACACCATATATACGCAAGTTTCTTTTTATTTATATATTATTATTTATGTATCTAGACATAGCAAGATAATGGTACAGGGTAAAGGTACATCAATCACACATAACTTATAATAAAAACGAGGTATGCTGATCCATGCAAATGTGCCCCCTCTATGGACGCACCCAAAAACCATCGACCAGAATCCATAGACCCACAACTTGTTTATATATAATATTAATTTCTTGTACCTATATGCTTAATTCGCCTTCATCTATCATTACCCTCAAAGATTGAACCGCACGTTCACCTTCATTTTTTTTTTCTCTTTTTTAGATTCTTGTATATATAATTCAATTGGACCTAGCTAGCAAGGAAGAAAAGGGGAAATGAGTTATATTGAAATAAAATATAGAACTAACGAGGGTTGGTTCAAGTGGTATATGCTCGATTCCCTTAAGCAAGGTCCCGGGTTCGAGTCTTGTGGATGGAAAAAATCTCTGCTGGGAGAGTTAGCCTTACCATAATGTGTATGTTCCCGGCTCGAACAGGATTGCCTCCTGTGGAGGATACCTGTGGTTAAAAAAATAGAAACTAGAAAAAACACACAAGGAAAGATAGATTGAACACTACTTCCCACGAGGTCCACCAATTTATTGCATCATCTTCCCCAGCAGAATTAGACAAACGTGTACCCTATAATAAATAGAAATTAGAGACCATTAGACAAAAAATTTACTCATATGGGGTTACCTTTGTTATCAATGTTTTTGGTAGGGGAAGCAGCTTGATGTGATCTAGATCTCTGTTTGGTGTTCTCAGAGCAAAAAGAATCAAACGGGTTTTCATGATGTACCATAGCCAGCTAATTAATTTCATTTTCTAACAATTATGCAAATTAATTAAACTTGAATTTGAATTGGGGTAGGGGTTTGTTTGGTGTTGGCGTGTCTCTTGGGTCTACGATTTAATTTCTATATATAATTAGTTATTTTGTTTGCATGTGTACATGTTTCTTTTCTTTAATATGTATGTATAAACATAACGATTTTGGCCAAAAAGTTTGTGTTTGGCGTTTTGATTTGAAAAATCTCGGCGGTTTAATTTTCTGATTTATATATTAGATACTGTAATATTGTGTATGAGCTTGTAAACAAATTCATGAATCAGTAGTTAACTAGGAACCTTATCTTTTTCGTTTTCTTTTTAGTTTTTTCAGGCCATCCGTATTTATGATATCTTTGCTAATATATATACATAAGAGTTATCATTTAATTATTAAATTTAATTAATAATATGGCAATCCATTATTTCATGTTACACCAAATAAATGGTTGAGCCTGACATCTTTTTAAAATTTTTGGCATAAGGTGTTTCCATCTATCAGGGGTGAACAAAATCCGGTCCGTTTACTCACCCGTCCCAACCCAAGCTACTGGGGTCGAGTTAGACCTTGTCCCATATGAAATATCACGATTAAATCGGGTTTCATTTAATAACCTGATATCAGGTTGATAATGAGTTCGGGTTAATTAACGAGTTTTTCAACCTGTCCCATATATATATATATATATATATATATATTAGTATTTATAATTTTCTATTACTCAAAAGCTTTGCATCATTTTAATTTTCTAGGTAATTTTAAATTTAACTTTCGTCTATATGATAGAGGCTTTATCTACTTTTAAAACATATTTCATACATAAAGTTGTATAGTGATATTTTTCTCTTAACAATATTTAAAAATTAATAAGAAAATAAAAAAAATAGGATTTAGGGTTCGTGAACGAGGTTTTTTGAAATTTGGATAAATTCGAATCTTAATTAGACCCGTACATAGCAGGATTTTTTAGGGTTTGTATATGGGTTTTTTCGAGTTGTGGATAATTCGAGTCTTAATTAGACCAGTACATTGCGGGATTTTTTCGGGCTTGTAGATGATTTCAGGTTTAAAAATTTGACCTAATAAAACTCATTTCAATCCATCCCACACCCACTTCTATCATTTATAATACATATAAATTAACATAGGATAGAAAATATATTTGAATTTTATAAATTATGCGTTGCAAGACATTTTACAAATTTGTACGCGTTTATAAATTAATTAATTCGTTGTTAATTAATGTACGCTAATCCGTACAACCAAAATACACTGTGCAACATGTTATACGGCTTAGCGTATTTTGTGTGTGTATGTCTAAATATGATTATTGTGCATGCTAGTGTCTCCGGTAACATGGCCACTGTTCCAAGATAAATTTATAGGATCAAATTAATTTATATTGTGGTCCTTGTACTAGTAGGACATAACAGCTACTAAACGAAAATAGAATATTTTGGGAGAGGTATTATGATGCAGATTCCCATTGAATATGAATTTAGATTATTGTTTTGTCAATTGATAGGAAGCTCACTTACGATTATTTCGGTCAAGATGGCGAATTAGGAATAGGAACTTAGGAAAGTCAATTGGCATTGTTTCTCTTTTAAGATTGTAGTTATTTGAAACAAATTAAATAAGAGTCTAGTTTAAGTTTTGATTGTTCTTGTTTTAAGTTAGATTTCCACAGTTTAAGCTTTTGTCATTCAATTCCGCAATGTAATTTCTCAGCTCATCACTTAGCTAAATATGGATGTAACCATCCTAATTGTATCTGGATTGAGGAAACTCTCCCTTGTATTTTGGCTCATGTATCTCTGGATATGTAGAGCACTTTTTTTTAATGGCAAATTTGTTTTGACAACAAAAAAAATAAGAGTCTAGTTAAATAAAGTCACTAGTTAATAAATTAGGAAGAACAAAGAGTATTTATTAAAAAGTACTATCTCTTGAATTATTTATAAGAAATATATTACTAAATCATTAAAATTAAAAAAATGCTTCGAAATCAGTTAATTATACTACTCTTGTTTCTATTTAATGGTCCATTTTTGAAGAAAAAATTTTGTTTCTATTTAATTGTTCATTTACAAACCCAGTGCACTAATGATTACACTTTTATCCATTTTACTTTTATATTAATAAATGATTAACTATTGAAAACTAATTAGAACCGATAATATACTAGCTAGGACATATAAATGATAAAATAGAAAGTTTAAAATTTATTTTCATGAAAAATAAGAGTAATAATTACATTTCTAATATGTGTATTTTTGTCTAAATGAACAGTTAGATAGAAACGGGGTAGTAATTAATAATGTTATGATTTTAAATTTTATTCGAGAAATATTCTTAATATTAAATATTTAAAATAGTGATAAAATTACTTCTAATTAAAGCCATCATTAAAATAGTTTTTCATGCTCCAATAGTTGGTCATTGAAAATAGCGTAGTACGTAGTACATAGGTGAGTAGTGAACAATAAATTAAGGGTATAAAGGTAACTTTATAATAAATACAATTCAAAATAGTACTTCCTCCGTGCCTTATTATAAGACCCTTTCAACCATTTCACACAGTTAAGAAAAGTTGGTTAATGCATTGGTCTTTTAAAAAAAAAATTATAACATTTCAAATGTACCCCTAATTAAAGGTCGCTATATTTTAGGGACATTAATTGTCACATGGTGGAAGACTCCAAATGTCAATTTCTATTTGTATAGTTGAACATGTAGGTAAAAACTCCATTAATTATTCACACTAATCAATATATAGGGAATTAAAAGAGTTAAACATTGATGAAGGGCAAATATGAAAAAAATATTAATTCATCTAAAAATCTGCAAAGGGTCTTATATTAAGGGACACTCAATTCTTCTAGAAGGAGTTTTATAAATAAGGATGGAGGGAGTACTATATTTCTTATATTTAGAATTAAACAAAAGTATCTTTTTATCTCTTATTTTTTAATTTCTTAAATAATATTCTTAAGATATTTGTTAATATGTTTTACGATTAAATAAATTGAGATGTAATGGTGTTTTGATACAATAACAGTGCTATTTGGCACGACTATTCCTATTTCTTTGTGAGTAAATGACGAATTTGTATATAAACAAAAATTAGGGGTCTCATCGAGGGTTGGGTTAGATTTGGGATGATATCAAGTCCGAATCGATAGAATGGTGGTGAATTGGGTTGGGTTCAATTTTTTGGATCCGGATCCTCTGCAGCGCTGCAGGAGCCTGCGGCAGGATTAGCTACGGAATAGCTAGGGAACAGCTACGGAAACATTCTGTAGTTAAAATCCGTAGTTATTCCCTAGCTATTCCGTAGCTAATCTGTTGCAGCTCCTGCAGCGCTGCATAGGATCCGTAGGCCAATTTTTTTAGTAACCCGACCCGAACCAACTAGAATATGTCCAGGTTGTGTTAGGTTAGGTTATCAGATCATGAGTATTTTTCCTTTTTTTTAAAACAAAATGTGAAAAATGAAATGAAATTAAAATATAAAATAAAAAAAAGAAATAGAAAAAAATAAAATGAGAGGAGCAGGTGAAATAGAGTTTGGGGAACCACCTCTGCTTGTGCTGCCGTTGTGCCTATTTTTGTTCTCTTTGTGCAGGAAAATGAAATAAGATTAGAGTTTCTTTTTCTAGTTTGGTTGGGTCTATCAGGTTCAACATAGGCAAACCCGAGACTCGAATCGAACCAGATAGGGTTTAAAAAAAATGTCTGAAACAAACCGAATACCCAAACTGAACCGTTAAATATCTTTTAGGTTGGGTTGGGTCCATCAGATTCACGGATTGGGTCAAACCCGCTTACACTCCTAACAAAACGCATGCCTAGTCCGAGTTCAAAGTAATGTTATGTAGCCACTTGAATTTGTATATATTCTTATAAATCTTTTCTTTAACTTTAGCATTTTAAAATAAATTTTTGGTCCCTATAAAATATCTTAGTTTTGATTTTCGTCCCTGAAAATTTTTTCTTTTTATTTAATCCTTATAAAATATTTAAGTTATATTCTTAGTCTCTGTTGTTGATTCTATTATTAATTGTGGATGTGTTGAATGTCAATCACAGTCAGCAATCCTATTTGCATTATCCCAACACATTATACAACAATGTTAGCATTTTTAAACTCATTCAGAGACTATTTGTGGTATATAGAAATGAAGAAATGTACAAAGAATTTCAGTTTAAGTCGGACATGAAATTTGACTTTTTGAAGACTAACACTCTTATATTATATGTCAGAGTACGTCTCAAGTATTGGTGTCTGTTATAAACGTTCGACATATCCACAATTAACAATAAAATCAATATCAGAGACTGAAAAAATAACTTAAATATTTTATAAGTATGAAATAAAAAAGAAAAATTTTCCAAGAGCAAAAACCTTCGATTATTTTATAAAAACGAAAAAAAGTTATTTTACCTTGATAAAATTACCACCAAATATATCAAAGTTAATTCATTAAGATAAAATCCCACAATAGTACACTAGATAGTTTTGAACTTATTATATGGCAATTTATTTAACAATAACTAGGCTAAATCTATGGATTTAATTTAAACATAAAACAAGAGGTATAATAAATAAATTTAAATTTAGTTTAAAAACATTTATTATATATAATATCAAATGATTGGAATTACAACCAACATTTATTAGTTTAAATGATAAGGAGTAGTTCTATGAATTAAATATATATATATGAGTACCCCTTGAGTGATTCACATAGTTTAACTCAGATTAATTAATTAGATTTAATCATGATTTCCAGATATTACTGAGGTCGCTAGCAAAAATTTTAGTCTCACACGTTTAGAGAACATGACAACGCTTTGTAAACAATTAACAAAGGGAGAAAAAACAAATGATAGCTTTTATCACACAATGACAGTCAATTTTAACTCATATAACATGAAATGTTTATAAAACTCTCTTTTCATAACTATCTTGTTTGTGTCTTGCATTTAATAAACCTTTAATAATACTACCCCATATTATATTTATAAGACAACAATTTTTTTAATTATCTTATTTATAAGACAAAATGTATAAATCATTTAATATATTTTTTTTATATTTATCTTTATTGATTATTAAAGTTTTTGAATTGATTCAATTATCATAAAATTAGAGTTAAATTTTAAATAAAATTAAATTTAAAATATTATATAATAATTTTTTAAAAATCAATGTATTAATTTTTATAATATTTTTTCCTAATATGTGATTTGATATGAATTGTATTATAAATTTAACGGAAGAGGTAAGGAAGTTACAGACAATACTTAATTGATAAGAATTGTCATATATGTGGGGGTAACAAAAGCTTAATGAGCACTCCAACTTCAATAAGAATGCATTAAATTACCTACTTGCCCACGAAGAAAATTCTAAGTGGAAACAACTAACATGTTTCCTAAAATAGATTTGGATTAAACTCCAAAACGATCATGTATACATGTTTATAACATTACCAAAATTAGTTAAAAAATTGAGAGTAGGATTAGTTCAGCCTTTTCTATTTGTTTTTGGCTTTGTAATCATCTATAAGCCTAGCGTGTTATTGAATATTTTATATTTGCACTATGTATTGATCCAATAAGTTCACCTAATAAGATCCATTTAGTCAGCATAAAGATTGATAAAATCCATCATTATATATACCTACTTAGTTTCCGTGGACATATTTCCATGCCAAAAGAATCCAAATGTATGCCTATCTGTCTCTAATTACCACCCTCTTCTTTTTTTAATCAAATTTTGTAGTTTCTCCCAATTAAGTCTCCTATGTTGAAATGTAGCAAAAAAAAAGTCTTCTATGTTGACAATTAGCAAAAGAAGCAAGAATATTTTGCACAATTACCTATTAAATAATTAACATGTTTAATAAACCTTCCCCAAGTTATACATGGAAGAAATTGTCTATTTTGGTATATATATATTAAAATTCCATCATCACATATTTTTTCTTTTTTCTATGTCCTGAGCCAATTGGAAACACATGACCCACCATATGTCCAGTGAGATTCCATGTTTCCTCCTATATATATATATATATACCCTTCAGAACCAAGTCCAAGACACACAACATTTGCAACAAAGCCTTAAAGTTCAGATTCCATCTAAGAAAAAAGCCTTAAAAGGAAGTAACAGAGTCACATAAATCAAAAACCATGCCTTGCTGGTCAGCAGAAAATGCCACAAAGGCCTATCTCAGCACTGTTAAAATGGTGAGTGTTGTGTTCTCTATTGATTTCTCAAACCCCCCTTTAATTCTTCAATCTTCAATTTACAAAATTTTCCACAAAAATCTTATCTTTTTTTCTGATCTGATTTTGGGTTTATTAAATTTTCTTCAGGGTCAAAAGGCTAAAGAACCAGCTGTTGCTGAGTTTATATCAGCACTAGCTGCTGGAAACAATGCACAACTAATGGTTGTGGCTTGTGCTGGTGCAGCAGACTCTACCACACTAGCTTTGGTAGCTGCTGCTAATCAAACTGGTGGACATGTAGTTTGCATTGTCCCTAGCAATGAAGAGCTAAATGCCTCCAAAATTTCCCTTGGTGTAGCTGCTAGTGAAGTTCAATTCATGGTTGGTGATGCTCAAGAATTGTTGTTAAACCAAGCTGATTTTGTGCTAATTGATTGTAACCTTGTGAACCATGAAGAGATTCTTAGAGCTGTCCAAGTTGGTGTTGGTTGTGGCAAGCAAAATGGGACAGTGGTTGTTGGTTACAATGCATTTAGCTGCAAAGGGTCTTGGAGGTCATGTGAATCAAAAACTCAGTTGCTACCTATAGGAGAAGGGTTATTGGTGACAAGATTTGGAGCAAGTGTAACTAGTCCTAAACATGGATCTGGAATGAGTAAGAGCAGAAGCCGTTGGGTTGTCAAGGTAGATAAATGCACTCGTGAAGAACATGTATACAGGATTAGAGTTCCACAAGGAAAAGTCATTCAAGCTTAATCATATGGTTAATTTGGATGCAAAATGAGAGTATTCAATTTTGCTTCTATCAAGAAGCACCTAGGAGTTAGTCCTAGTTTAAATGTATATAACAAATTATAGACATATATTACATCAATTGGTATGGAAAATTTTGTTAATGTTTTGCATATGTTCTAATGAAGAGAGATCAAAATACAACCCATTAAAGACTCTTGCTCAAACTTCATTTCCATGTCCTAAGGCCCCAACAAAAGCACCACCTTAGCCAAAAATTTTCTTGAGACACTTACAAAAGTATATGTAAATCTCAGAAAAGAATTGGAGTAAAATACCCACAGAAAAAATTGGGAAGTTACAAAACTTTACCAGTTACCACTTGAGTTAGGCTAGCATACAAAGCTTTATGATTACAATTTACAATACAAAGTAATATTAAAAAACAAACAATGGCAATCATCCCAAGAATTTACTGAACTTATCTAGATATGCTTGTTGTCAGGTTCTTATCCTAGTTTTCTTGCCCCACCAAATTTTGGTTACTTTATTTTGTGAACTTCCTACAAAATTAGCATTTCTGTTTACTGAATAAAAACAAAAGTGTTACATATTGACTCAAATTCAGAACTCAACTTCATTCCCACTCCATTCATCCTTTTCCAAATTTTTTTTAAAAAAAAAGTTTGCATTAATTGAATTTTTTTGTTGTCAAAGTTAATGACACAGAGCATCCATGTGAAAGACAAGGTACAGATAACAGGCTGTACATACAACAATTAGAGTACTTTAAGGCCATTGTTTTGCTCTAATCTAATTATAATTAAAACCACCTTATGAGGCTGTAACGTGGGGGTTGTGGTTTTGTCTTTGCAATTGTAGCAACAACCTTGATATAATGCAGGTTGCAGGGATTGGTGTACTATGTTTTCAGCTTTTAGGCCAGAGTGTATGTAATTATATAATAATTATTTAAAAGCAATTTAATTAGCCTTCAACAACAGCTAATTGATGCTTCCCATGTTTAGTGAGTGAATCAGTGCCTCTATTAACATGTGATCCTATGAGGTTTTGTCCTTTGAAATTACAACAATGCAATTAATATATTATTGTTCTGTATAAAATTACAAGTTGATGCAACTTGCAGTATTTCCAGGTCACAAGTCACCATGGCTACTTCATGCTGATTTTTATTAATGCTGTGTGCGTTGCTCGTGTGTAAGCTTATGGATATTGGTTGTTAATCTATATAATAATATAAAATTGAATGTTCTTACATATCATTCAATGGTTAGTGAAGTTGGAAGTAAACTCTCACTCCCAAGCAAATGATACGTTTGAATCTTGAAGTTTTTATTCAAGAAATAAAAACTTTGGGAATTGATTTTTACACCCACTGATTGAAAAATACACCCTTATATTTTTTTAAAATTATTTATTATTACATATATATATATTTAATTATTTTTTCTCTTTTATTTCACCTTTTCACACTGAGTATGGCGCACTCATCAATCTCTCACCCCCTCCATTACCTCACTGCTTTTCTGGAAATTAGTTTGCTATTCACGTGTGTGTTGCATCATTTCCTATTCACACCTAATTGATACCTTTGGCCCAGTCCAAAAAAATTAGTCTCACAAATGTGGCAATAGGAATATTTATCAAATTTTTACAAAAAACAAAGGGATATTTATCAATTTGTTTTAAAAAACACAACCTCTTGCCGGTCATTTATTGTTAAATAGGGGAATTTTAGGATACATCATAAAATGAGTAATTCATGATGCGATCCCGATATTCCCACATCCAAATAGTAAACACCCACTATACAGCCCTCATTTTTTTTAACTGTGAACAGTACAACATTTTCTTTTTTTTTAACTGTGAACAGTACATTTTTTTTTTAATTGTGAACATGTACCTACTTTAAAAAAAAAAAATTATTACTAGTTAACCAGATTAACAACCTAATTAACCACCAACTTATATGGTATTAACCACATGCTCACTTGAAAACAAAAATAAAGGTTTGTCATTTTGAACAGTTATCTGAACTGATATCAATATTAACCACTTGAGCAACTTATTTAACCACATACTAACTCACAGTTAACCATATTTTGCCCCACTTATAATTATTAACCAGATTAATAACACAGTTAACCACCAACTTATATGGTATTAACCACATGTTCACTTGAAAACAAATTATTAACTAGATTAATAACACAGTTAACCACCAACTTATATGGTATTAACCACATGTTCACTTGAAAACAAAGTTCATCTTGAACAGTTATTTGATCATAAGGATTACTACACAAATAATCACTGAGTATGAATTTATGGTTAATGTTATACAATTTACTGGTTAAGTATGTTATCAGTCTGGTTAATTGTAGATTTTTTGGAAAAATAACGTCACTGTTCATTAAAACAAAAAAAAAGAAAAAAAAAAGAAGTTACTGTTCATTCAAAAAAAAGGGGGGCAAGTGGCTCAGAAGCCTAAAGAAAAGAGAGAGAACTCTCATTTTGTATAAGAAAACTCAATTGTATGTGATGATTCAAAACACACAAACTTGGTACATATTTATAGGAGATATAGCTAATGTGAATGCAAGCTGGTAGCTGTTTTTGTAGCCAACAAATTATGATGGCTTTAGCATGCTTCTATGTTCTATTAGGCTCTCTTGTTTTGTTAGGCAGCATGCTACTCTGTTTTGTAATTATACGGTTGTTTCATCCTCCCCGGGTTGGATTGGACTCGCCCTCGAGTCAAGTTCTTCTTCATCATCAAAGTATGGCGAAAGGTCTGCAACGTTAAAAGTGGCAGAAACTCCATAGAAACCTGGCAGCTCTACTTTGTAAGCATTATCGTTAATCTTCTGCACAACTTTTGGTATCAGAGCTTGCTTTGTCCATTGGAACTTGTCTCCTTTCATGCAATCTGTGAGTGGGGCAGCAATGGAGCTAAAGTTCCTAATGAACCTCCTGTAGAAGGAAGCTAATCCATGGAAACTCCTCACATCATGGATAGATCTTGGAATGGGCCAGTTGTTAATGGCTTCGATTTTGCTTGGGTCAACTCGAATGCCTTCAACAGTAATGATGTACCCAAGAAAAATAACTTCATTGGTCAAGAAAGAGCATTTCTTCAGGTTGGCATAGAGTTTTTGTTCACGAAGAGTCTGTAGCACTTGTTGGAGGTGCTCTAAGTGTTCCTCTTCGCTTTTGCTGAAGATCAAAATGTCGTCAAAGTAAACAACAACAAACCAATGAAGGGTCGAAGTACCTGATTCATCAAGCGCATGAATGTGGTAGGGGCATTTGATAACCTGAAGGGAATCACAGTCCACTCATATAGGCCATCTCTGGTTTTGAAAGCGGTCTTCCATTCATCTCCTGGCCTAATTCTGATATGATGATATCCGCTACGAAGATCAATCTTGGAAAAGATTGCAGCTCCATTTATCTGATCAAGCAGATCATCGAGTCTTGGGATCGGAAACCGATACTTGATGGTGATCTTGTTAACAGCTCGACTATCAACACACATTCGCCAACTTCCATCCTTCTTCGGTACTAAAATAGCCGGTACAGCACAAGGGCTAATACTTTCTTGGATCAACCCTTTCTTCAACAGCTCTTCAACTTGACGTTGGATCTCAGCATGCTCTTGTGGACTTATCCGATAAACTGGTCTGTTAGGAATGACAGCTCCGGGAATGAAGTCAATGGTATGTTGGATGTCTCGCATTGGAGGAAGTCCATGCGGAATCTCTTCTGGTATCACATCTGGATATTTAGCGAGCAGCTGTTCAATCTCTGGTGGAAGGACAGTACCCTCAGTTGATTCAAGTAGTAGTATGAGGCTCATGGCTTGTGCTTCCTCTTTCGTTACCTTGAATTGTTCCTTGGCGACCAAAGACACTAATGGCTTTGTTTCCTTCTTTCCTTGGTTGAATTCATTGGACGGCAGAGGTGCTAACTTGATCTTCACTCCATCTTTCACAAAGGAGTAAGTATTTACATGACCATCATACAAAGCACGACGATCATATTGCCAGGGTCTCCCAAGAAGAAGATGACATGCATCCATAGGAATAACATCACACCATACTTCATCTTGATATTTCTTTCCTATTGAAAAAGACACAAGGCAACGTTTAGAAACTTTTACCTCACTTCCCTTGTTGAGCCATTGTAACTTATAAGGGTGTGGATGACTTTGTGTTGGTAGTTTCAACTTCTCCACCATGTAGTTTGATACTACATTCTCACAACTTCCACTATCTATGATAACATCACAGACTTTTCCTTGAGTAGTGCAACGGGTATGGAAGATGTTGTGCCTTAACCAAGGTTCTTCTTTTGTTGGTGCGGTGTGTAGACTTCGTCTAATCACCAATGATTCACCATGATCAGCGGAGGTGAATTCTTCATCATATATCGACTCTTTTTCATCAAACACCGACTCTTCATCTTCTTTAGATGCTTCATGGACTTCTTCTTCAATAATAGTGACAATTTTGCGATTTGGACAATCAGAAGCTATATGGCCAAATCCTTGACATTTGAAACACTTTGTTGCTTTTTGGTTGGTTTCTTGATGGGCTTAGGAGGAAGGTTGGTATGAGGATTTTCTTGTTAATTATTTTTCAATTCGGATGGCCAGACGAATAACATCATCTAAAGTCCAGTATTGCTGAAGTTGGACTTGGTGGGCAATGTCTGTGTTCAATCTTCCAAGGTAACGAGCTATTGTTTGCTCTTCCTTTTCTTGGATGTCACACTTCATCATGAGCTTTTCAAATTCCCTGATATACTCTTCTACAGTTTGGGTCTTTTGTCGCAAGTTCTGAAATTGAATAAAATTATCTTGATAATAATTTTCAGGTAAAAACTTACGTGTAGGCTCGTGACGCATTTTCTCCCATGTCTTGATCTTACTCTTTCCTTCACGCTCACGCTTCTTCTTAAAATTTTCCCACCATATGGAAGCATGCTTTTTCAGCTTAACTGCAACAATCTTGATTTTTTGATCCTCAGGGACTTCCTTAAACTCGAACACTCGTTCAACAGTTTGAAGCCAATCAACAAACTCATCAGGTTGGAGTCTACCTTCGAAATCTGGAATCTCCACTTTAATGTCACTACTTCGGAATTGTTGTTTCCGAGAGTGATGGTTGTCGTATGGGGAATCACTTTCATCTGATTCTCCTTCTAAACGCCTTCTTTGTTCTTCAATTTGGGCTTGTTGAATTTCAACAGTGGCTTGAAGTTGTTGAAGTTGACGCCTCAATTCCTCCATCTCAATTTCATGGTAAGGTCTTTGTCTGGGTGTCATTTTGTAGGTTAAAAGTAGGCTAGGTATGTATTTGGGGTTTTAAGGGTAAAATAAAATTTGGGAAATTTTGGGGCAAAAAGGAAATTTTCAAAAATTCAGGGGCTAAAAGGTAATTTTGAAAAGTTTGGGGGTAATTTTGTAATTTCCAAAAAATTGTGGGGCAAAATTGAAATTATAGAAAGTGTAGGGTCCAAAATGCAATTTCAGAAAAGTTATAGGTTGAAATGGAAATTATTGGAAGGTATAATTGAAATTACCAAGAGTTTGGATGATGTGACAAGTGGGACAAGTGGCAAGATGTGATAGGGCTGGCGTGTCAAAACTTGACACCTCAGTGCTGACGTGGCAGCTGACATGATCGTCTTCAACCTCTGATTTTCCGGTGACCGGAAAATAGTTTTCCGGCGACGGCACGGTGGTTTCCGACGGCGACACGGTGGTTTCCAGCGAAGGCGAAACTCACTATTCCAAGGTTTTTAGACCTTTTGAACACGATGGCGATGTCAGTTTCTTCGAAAGATAACTGGAAACTGGACTTTTAAGGGTGGCAGTCGTGAACACCTCTTAAAACTCCAAATTTTCACCAATTCCGGACACTCTTTCTCACTTAAACTCAACACCGAAATTTGGAACCTTGCTCTGATTACCAAAATGGCTCAGAAGCCTAAAGAAAAGAGAGAGAACTCTCACTTTGTATAAGAAAACTCAATTGTATGTGATGATTCAAAACACACAAACTTGGTACATATTTATAGGAGATATAGCTAATGTGAATGCAAGCTGGTAACTGTTTTTGTAGCCAACAAATTATGGTGGTTTTAGCATGCTTCTGTGTTCTATTAGGCTCTCTTATTTTGTTAGGCAGCATGCTACTCTGTTTTGTAATTATACGACTGTTTCATCAAGTGTACGGTGGGTGTTTACTATTTGGGTGTGGAAAAAACATTATTGTTCAGGATGGATCTTTTGTCACAAATAGTATAAATTTAATATTATAAAAATTATTAATATATATTATAAAATAAATTTTACTGTTTGTAGTAATAAAATTGAGAGTCTACCCAACATGACAATCAAACCTAAACCCGAATCCGCGAGTACCAACCCGCTCCAACCCCAATTTTGACGGGGAAAACCAACTTTGACCGGATTTAAGTAAAACCTTACCTCACCCTGACTTTAATAGGGAAGGGTTTGGGGGTGTAAAAACCCGCCCCGCCCTTGCCCTCGAACCATCCCCAATATAATAATTAAATGATTTTAATTATACTAATATTTAAATAATAAAGATAAACTTAAATATTTTTCTTAAAATATAATACAGTTTTTAAATTTCTTACTTTTTAGGATTATCAATGACTATATTTACATATTATTTGAATTAGAATATTAAAATATATTAGATATATATAACTTATTTAAAAACATGTATTTAAGTTATAAAAAATAAAGTAAAAATGAAAAATAGAGAAGGTGAAATCTACACAGGTTTCCCCGAATCAAACGGAGAGTCGTGGGGATGTGGTTGGGTTTAATAATTTCATACAAACTCTCTTTAAACCCTAACCCGTCCCGGATTTTACGGGGGTGAGGATGGGGAGAGCAAAACTTGCCCCCAATTTTAGAATGAATCATTTTGAGTTTGGATTTACCAAGTAAATTTAATTTATAATAAATATTATTAAATTTTTAATATTAACTTTATATTATTTATGGTACAGGTCTATCATAAACCACTTTTTTGTGGTCCATAATGTAGTATTTTCTAAAATGAAGTGTATCCTTTCAAACTATTTAATTCTATATATCATCATAAAGGATGATTTGAAAATAGGTTAGTTTGAGTTGAATTTTATAAAACATAAGTCACTTCTATCTCTTAAATCTCAAGTTTGGATATGACATATTTACTTGATAAAATTCTTTTTATTATGTCTTGATCTGAAAAATCTTACTTGATCTAAAAATCTATTTTGTAATAAGAATTTTAAAACAACGATAAGCCTATCGTAATATAAGATTATAAATCAAGTCTTTATATAGAATACAATGCTTAAATATTTAAATAAATTAATAAATATATAAATTTAAGATATTATAATACAAAATTAATATAATAATAGTAATAATAGTAAAAATATTATTATATTTTATATTTATTTAATTAAGTCACTTTATTAGACTTAAAAGGTCTTTCAGATGACTAATTAAACATGGTATTTAACTAAATAGGTGTTTATAAAAGTATTAAACTAATTTATTTATTAAATCAATTTAACTTTATCTAGATTAAATATGGGCTTGGGAAATTTGGTTGAATAGAAATAGAATGTACTTCAATGGTTTGAGTCATGGCATTTCAAATTTGCTTCCTCGTATCTTCGCCCATACTTCATCGATAGCAAAGGTGTTTGCTTCTAAAGGTTCTTCCCGTAGACTAGATTACAAGTGGATTAGCTGGATTTTCCCGGAAGATGGGGAGATGGCTCTTAATGTGGATGGAAGCTCTCTTGACAACCCTAGAGCTACTGGATTTGGCGGTATATGGCCAATGGATGTATGGTTACTTTGGTAGTATTGGGATCTCTGAAATCCTGCAGGCATAATTGTTGGCCATTATGCATGGGATTCGCATTGCTTAGTAATTGGGCTATAGAAAGGTTATTTGTTTGTCAGATTCTAAAACATCTTTGTCTCTTATCTCCCACCAGGTCTCTTGTTTTCACAGATATGCTTCAATCATAGCTGAGGAAGGAGATGTGTTATGAAAGAGTGGAGTTTTTCATTTAGCCATCTGCAATTCTGCATCGTGAAGTTGGGAACTTCTTCTACTGTCCAACTAGTTGAGCTTTGTAGCCCTCCTCAGGGTCTTTCTTCGTTCCTCCCGGCTGATGGTAGAGTTCCCTCAGTTGTAATTTGTCTTGTCCTTTTCCTTTTTGCTTGTGTTTGTAGCGTACAACACCAAAAAAGAAATGGGCTACATTCGAGAAGCAATATAACATATTTTCGCCCGTGTCATCATATGACAACATTTTTAAGTTATCACTTGGCACTCTTCTAAAGTATAATTTCTCTTGTGAAAATTTAATACAACACTATCAAAAAATTTAAAGAAATGTTTTTAGTCAATAAATTTAATAACAAAACTAGCAGTAATTATGAAAAAAATAAAACCTAAATTATTCATAACAATAACAAATATTTTCAAGGATATTACAATATATTGTATATTCTATTCATATACTTTGTAAAATATATAACATATATATTATGGCATTCACTTACTAATAAAAAATAAAAATCTATAATAAAATTAAAATATGATATAGTGCAAAATATCATCTTTGCATCTCATCATGAGAAATTCTATGATGCTGATGAATTAAAAGATCTTTTTTTCCCCTTATATCATTAAATTTGTATCACTTCAGTTACGCCAATGAAAATATAGTTAAAATGAGAATGAAAATAACACGTGAGATTCTAATATACACAAATAAAAAGTTTGTATAATGGTGCACAAGTGAGCTCTTACGGGCAACAACAGGGTTCCTAGTTGTTACAAAAAGGCTAGGAGATGGGGTGGCCAACGGTGAGGCGGAGCGCAAAGGCTAGAGACGAGCAGCACACAATAGCAGTAGTGGTTGGGTGAAGTTGAGAATGACACACCATGACTGAAGTAAATATTATAGTCACAAGAAAGGGGTTGAATTGTGACCTGTTAAAACTACTGGAGTTTCTTCAAGAGCTTCTAAAATTATGTCTGCTCAAGAATATCTTCTTGGCTAATTTAGAAGCTTTATATTTAGATTAAATAATAAATCACAATGTAAATTGATTCTATTATGAAACTGTGATTATATGTTAAGTAATTCTTAATTTTGAAAATAAAGTCCTTTCTTTTAGAAAGGTTTCTTTGATAAGATACATGTATAGATTTTAGCTAAAAAGGTTTCTTGTTAGTCTTGAGAGTTACAACAAATGATTGAAATCGAAATTACAAGCAAAGGCTCAAGATATGACAATGAAATGAGCACAATCTAATGACTACGAGCCTAATGACTTTCTTTCTATATTTCCTAAATATTACAGCACAAGAATAATGTTATAGCAGAAAGAAGTGTTTCTCCATATGGTACAAACTGTAATTTTTATGCTCTGTTGTGCTTCTTCTGGTCTGTGTGTATTTGAGTTGAGAGAAGGCTCTTTTTATAGCCAAGGATTGGTCAATATAGTCGTTGGAGAGGCTCGGAGACTGGTCAAACTCTTAGCTGGCCGTGAAAAAGTTGTCCCTTTCATGTGACAACTTTTCTCTCTCCTCAGGTTTGACTAAGCTTCTTCTGCAGGGCTATCCTTCTGAAGGTTGTTTTTTCAATTTTGTTTGAACATCCTTCTTCTAGAACAAGATGTGAGGAGTGTGGGATATTTTGGGCATTATTCCATTTTAGATTTAAAGATTTATTTTCTCTAAAATTAATTGTGTTCTTTCTTGGTAAACTTTTATCCTTCTGTTGAGTTTTGGGAATAAGTCATTCTTCTGAAATTGTTTAACTTACTCAGTTACAGTTTCATTTTACATTCTTAAGATCTTTTTCCTCAAAGACTTCTTTGACATATCTTTCTGGGCAAAATTGTTCCTTCTTCTGATAAGTACAGAAGATTCTTCTAGTGAAGAGCTTCTTCTTGTCAGAGATTGATTTTGCTTATGTACTGTTCCATCTGAACTGATTCTTCTGAGGATTCATTTGAGATTTTTTGTTCATTTCTAAACATTCTCAATTGCAAACATTAATACCTAATGATTCCGAATTACATTAAACTTGTTTTGAAAGTTGGTCATTATTAAAACATCTCAAGAGGATTCTTGGACCTTACAATGACTTGGTAGAGACATGTGTCACTGTAGGGCGGTGCGCACGAGACAAGTGAAAGCTGGTTCGTGGTGTTTGGTGGACAGTGAAAGTTGCATGGTGGCTTGGGAGAAGTGATCACCGTACCAAACTGCAACAAGAAGCAACACTGCAATACGAAGGCCAGTGGCTGGGGAAGAGCTATGATAGCCCCCCTCCTCTCTTTCTTTTTTTCGCTCTCTATCTTAGTCACTATTGTTCACTTTTTATGTTTTTATATATCTCATGGTTCTATATTTTCCTCCTCCTCCCCCTCTCCTATTTTGGGTCTAATTATTAATTTTTTTATGGTTGATGAGGGATATGGAGAGAAAGGGGCATTGTGTAGAGGAAACCAACAACCCGTTACTTATTTTAAATCTCGAAGATTGAATAAGAAATTAATATATCTCATTGTCCTATATACTTGTGCACTATTACACAATATTTTTTTGTGTATAGAGAATCCCCCTAATAACCTTATTAACCTATAGCTAAACCAGTGTGTGTGTGGAGATTCAAGTGTGAGTCCAGTCTCACATGAAAAGGTGACAAAGCGGGTTGCACCTGACGGGTCAAACCTATTTAACCCAAATAAAAATGGAGAGATAGGTTGGATGAATCAACCCATTAACATGCCTAACCCGTCCAGCCTAACCAAATGGGTCAAAGGAGCTAAATGATATTTTATTATAAATTTGCAAATGTAATATATTTTATTGAATGCGTTTAATTAGCTTTTTTTCACTTATTTTTTGGCACCATTTTATAACCTACAATTAACTTTTTTTTCCTTTTTGGTGGGACAACCCATCAATTGACCCCTAAATAGGTCGGGTTATGCTTCTTAATCCACCTCCAAAAGTGGGTTAACTTGCCCCACCCCATTTTAGGCAAGATAGGTTAAATCGTTTTGTCACCCCTATTCACATTGGTTAGGAATGGGTTGAGTGAGAACAATATAAGCACAATGACTCATATACTCATTGTCTTAAGTTTTTTTTATGCAAGACGACAAGTATCTCCATGATAGACAATTATGCTCGAGTCGGGTGGGATCTTTATGGGCGACAAAGCTCTCCCTTTAAGTATTTAACAAAGTATATCTTAAGGTTTTGGGTTAAAATGTAGTGTCAACTCACGATTATGGGTCGTCACTTTAGCCCATTGATAGAGTTCTTCTCTCTTTGAGCTTCCCCCCATTAATATATTCAATGATGTACATTATAACATGTATGTATAATTGTTTTATGGCCTCCCTATATATTTTTTTAAAACATTATATAACAAAACAACATTAAGCAGATACTAGTATTTCTGTATAATTGTAACGATGAGGTTTGAATCTATGACCTTATGCATTCTATCCAAGTCTCTAACCACTAGCCCAATTCTAGTAGCTTGATAAATTTGACTTCATGAAGCATTGTTAAACTCAACTTTCGCAAATGATTATTGTAATTTTTCCTATCTTTTGTTATAGGTTTAAATGTATATATTTTATATAAATATTAATCATTGTGAAACTTTTTATTATTAGTTAAGCTCATTATATTTAGTTTAAAAATATATTTTCATATTAATCTTTATATTTATTGATGGTAAACCATGGTAGAAGGTGGCAACTAATGCTTGGCAAATGTCACAATAATGATTTGATTTACTATAATGATTGAAGCAATTGGTTTACAAAATTTAAAATTTAATTTGATAGTGTTTTTACTAGATATGGAACTTTATTAGTGATTAAGATACCTTTTATGGTCATTTGGAGCCACTAAATACCACTGATAGAGCCTTCGTGGGTGATACACATTTGAAATTCATTGCCCTAGATGAACTAAAACAACCTTTTTGAATAAAATTAGGGTTTGAAAGAGAATACTTAGAGGCTTTTTAGCAAAAACCATGAAGGGACTTACTTGTAAATTAGACAAATCATGAGTACTTAAGATGCTTGCAAAATCGGTAAAAACATCCTCTCCCACTACACATAATGCTATGGCACCCTAGCCTTTGCACCAAAAGGATAATTTCAAAATGTTTATCACTCATTGATTTAGGCGAGTAAAAAGGTTTTATCTAAAGTAGAATAACAAAAAATTATGCCAGTAGAGAGAGCATTAACTGGCATTAGATAAATTGATAAAAAAAATTGATGGCCTGGATTATTCATTGAGAAATGACTATGATGCACTTTCTAAAATTGCAAGCAAGGGCTTATGCTTAGTTGCCTAGTTATTCTCCATTCTTGTATCTTTTGCATCTATTTAATCACTTCCCTATTATTGGTATTGATAATCTCAAACCCTAAAGAAACCATAACGAGTTTTTCTATATGCCTAAATGCCTGCTTATATCAACAACACTTAAAAGTAAATTCAATTAAGCATTTTTTGGCAAGCAAAAGGCTTATTGATTAAGCTTTATCAAGAAACCATGAAAACCAAATTTCTAGTTACTGCCAAAATGAACCAACTTATCATTATTGGTTAAGCCAAAAGTGAATTGATTTGTGTTAACTTACTTTTCTATTGAGCCAAAAGAATTACCAATTCGACTCGGTCCATCATTGGTTAGTGAGTGGCTGGGTGTAATGCGTTGGCTCACTTAATTTTTTTTTTAAAAAAACTAAAGCCAAAAAATAATATTAAAATTTAAAACAAATTAATGAACAAGTAGGAATAAGTAGAAATTAAAAATTAAAAGTGGGTCAACTCAATCTAATCCGGCTCAAACCCACTTTGACTCACGAGTTAAGTTGGTTGGATCATATTGACTTGGCAAGTGTACATAGTTACTTTTTACACCATCCTTTATTACTACTCACACCATCCTCAATATTTCATTCTTTTTTATAATTTAAATGCCTTTAATTTTCTCTATCTCACACCACCCATTTTCTCTCCAACTCTCCACTTCAATTATTCCCTCGTCCTGCACCACCTCCCCTCCTCTTCTCACTTCCTCCTCCACTTTCGTCTACTCCTACTTTGAAATAAACATTAACTTGGGTCAAATGTAAGAGCTTTTCATCGACCTCAGGGTTGACTTCCTTGTCAATTTCATGAGGTCTGTTCCACCCTTTTTTGCTTTTCCATTTCCCCTCTCTACTAATGACTAGGGGTGTTCGCGGATTGGATTGGATTGGTTTTAAGGGAAAAATCATCCAATCCAATAATTTCGGTTTTCTCATTTAATCATCCAATCGGTTTTAATTTTTTTCCAAATCCAATCCAATCCAATCCAATTTTAATCGGTTTGGATTGGATTCGATTTCGGTTTCTCAAATAAACTAAAAAATGAAGTTATGAAAGAAAAATTATGATAAAAACAAGCAATTATCATATCTTATCCTATAACATATAAATTACTTGATGGCTTCCAATCCCATTATTGAATGTTATTCGTTAAATATAGTTGCACAATAATAATTTTTTTACATCATCACAGAAAAATAATATCAATAATGATAATATATCAAAATGTTCACAAAACTTTGGATCGGTTTGGATTGGATTGGTTCTCATAGGCAGATCCGAAATCCAATCCAATTAAAATTTTCGGTTTTTTGCGGTTTGCGGTTATTTTAGTTTGCGATTTTTTGGATCGGTTGTTGCGGTTTCAATTGGAATGGATTGGATTGGATTTGAACACCCCTACTAATGACAATCTCGTTGGTTACCTTATCAAATTTAAATTTTCCACGTCAAAAACAATTTGTTTCTTTTCTTGAGTTTTATTTTTGGTACCCATGTTTTTGTTTTTGTTCTTATCGCTACATATATGGAATAGGAAAGTAAAAAAAGGTTCAAATTAAAATTCCACAGAAAGAACTCGCCAAGCTTGATGGTTTCAACGTCAATGACAGTGACACTGTTGATCGTAGCTAGTTCACGTCCGAGATGAAAAAAAAATCATGCTTGCCATTGTCGATGGCTTAGGATCCTCTTGATGAGGTTTTGGCAAGTGTACCAATCGTATTAAGTAGTCAAGTGATAAGTAAAGTATTGTCTCCACAGGGATTGAGAAATTCAAATACCAAATCACAGAGAATTTGGCTAGTTGAATAAAAGAATCACAATTGTATCAATGTAATAAGAAAATAATCAGAAATTTTGAATCAAAATTGCTTAGAACAAAAGACAAAAAAGCAAAAGTTGTGAAAATCAATATCAAAAGTGATTAGGTGCTGGTTTTCTTAATTCTCCCTCTATGGAATTCAAAAAAATGTTCAATTCAGTGATTATGATTCAATTCATGATCCAATTCACTAATTTAGTTAAAACTCAATCCATTGGTGAATTAACCCTATATCATCAACTAAGAACCCTAAATCCTTAGGTGAACTCCATATAGACATGCATTAATATCAAGAATAGATAAAGATCACACAAGAATTAATTCCTATCTCTGGGTAATTAACTTGTGTTGTTTACTTCAGATCTAAGTTTTTCCTCAATTTCCCAATTGTGAGAATCACTCTAAGTTCATGCAATTGAGTGGCCAAATCAATTGAAGCATTAAGGGTAAAAGAAAACAATGTAATTAGATCACAATACTTTGAACTAAGGGTAGAAGAAAACAATGTAATTAGATCACATAGAGTTTGAACTAAGATTCACCAATCCCTAACCTAAAGGATTTATAAATCCATTACAATTAAAAAGCAAAGAGAGAAAAGAGATGCAAATTCTAAAGAAGAATTCATTAGATTTGAAGCACTAATCTCCAAAAGAGAGAAAACTCTGTGTTTTCCAATTCTAATCTATCAAAAAGAAATCCTAAAAACTGTTATTAAAAGGGTAAAATAGCATATTTATATACTTTCGGTGTGTGTGGGGACACAACAACTTTGGACGTCCCCACACACATACAACAGAATTTGTAAAACTTTCTGGTGTACTCACGTCCCCACATGCAGCTTTCTGTATGACCACGCACACGATACAACAACCTCCCCACATTCTGGACTGCTCGTGTCCCCACAGAGAATTTTTTGATGTGACCATGCGCACTAAACAACAAGCTTGTCACTTTCTACTATGCTCGCGTCCTCACAGATAGATTTGCACGTCCTCATACGCATACAATAGAATGTAATTATCAAACTTGACTCTCTAATGTGCTCACAAATCTATTTTCTTGTCCTCACAAGATCATCCAAAGGCATGCTTCCTTCATCATTTTGCTTCACTTAATAAAATACCTACAAAAACACAAAATTAGCAACCAATTAAAGCATATTTACTCAAATTTAACTACTACCACCTAAAATAACACAAATATGTATTCCTAAACATTTTTAATTAATATTTCACCTACTTTAATAACCTAAATGGCTAAACTTACCGAAAACTAACTTATAAATCCACTAACATTGTGGATTTATCACCTCCCCCTTCAGATGGTCCTTGGGGATGACTCTCACAGCCTTCTCCAAAAAATCGTTGATCTTGAAGCTTCCATGACCGTCGTTGCCTTCTGGGTCATTTTCGATTTGTATATGTATACTTAAAAACAAGACGATGTTATTAAAAGTTGCAAGGGGTTGGGTTTTATCTTGAGTAAGCTTGCGGGGAGGATGAAGACGGAGGGAGGACGAAGTGAGGAAATGAGAAGAGGTGATATGGGGAGGGGAGATGTTGAGGTGGGGACTGAGAGAGGAGAGAGGTGGTGTAACAGGAAAAGTTAAGGGCTTTTAAGTAATAAAAAAGAAAAAATAAGGGTGATGTATTTAGTAAAAAAAAGTCGTGTAAAAAGTAATCCTCGAAAAATGTAAGTCCAATTTTAGCCAATGCAACCCACATGTGAGTCATGTTAGCTCACCGAATTGAATCCATATTGACACCTCTGCATCTAAATCATTTTGCTTTTCTTAGATTGAACTCGATGGTGTCAATTCCCCCTAAAAGCAAAGTAAAATTGTAAATATACAAAATAATTTTTTTTGCAATTGATTTTTTTATTTTTTTTAAACAGTTGTAAAAAATAACAATAAAGGCAATTGCAATTTACTACTTTTATTCCCATTTATTTGTCCACTTAGACAAAAAAAAAACACATTGATTAAAAAAATTGCAATTATTGCCTTTTCATGAAAAAAAATCAAATTTCCTATTTTTACCCTTTATCTATTTTAATCATCTCTCTTCATTTAGTTTATCTTATTAAAATGTTAGAGAGTGGTTTAGTGATTCTACTACTACTTATTAGGTCTAATAATGGATCATTTATCATTACACCAAAATTAGCATAAGGTTATAATAGAAAAAATGTAATTATTATTGTGTTGTATTTGTAAGTGGATAGATAAATAAAAACAAAATTCATCTATAAAATAAACGTATAAATAGGAACATAGGAAATACTATACCGAATGGCATTTTTTAAGGAAATGGTTTACATTTCCACTTCTTCCTTCCTTTACTGTCAATAATGAAATATCTCTTTCCCAAATTAAATACAATTTCCTAAAAAGAGTAATTGGTTATTTCCAATAACCATTTCTATCTTTTGTCAATTTCTATTTGAGATATATCTTAGCTTTTCTCTTCTTTAATCCTCATCCTAGAAAACAAATGAGCACATATCCTTTAAAAATCCCAATCTAAAGTAAATAGTATCACATATCCTTTTTTTTTTTGATCAATTAATAGTATCACATATCCATTCAAATGACATTAGCACCATTTTTCCCCCTCATTTAATGGGTAATGACGAGATGGGCACCCTCCAAGAGATCGAGGGTGAGGGTGGGTATGGGGTCTGCTTAAACAATTATTGGATCATTGTGAGAGAATCTAATGTAAGCCTTGTTGACTTTTTTCTTTTCTTGGTCGAACCTTTGCTGGCTGGTTGGATAACACAATATGCCAACATGGTATATGGACCCAATGGATAATTGCCTAAGCCACACGAAGATCCTTCAACCACAAACCTTTGAGCCCATCGACCCAATATGCTGAAATAGCCATCCTCTACGTAGTCCATTCAAAACAAAAGAGAGTACACAACTCTTTTGTTTCTAACAAACTTCTATTATACTTTCATGTTTCCTAACTCTCAACATATGAGAACCAAATTGACAAAAAATATATATATCTATATGAGGACCACATTATTCATTCGGTCCTACACTAGAGTGGAAGTACCTCTTTTCTCCTATTTTGCTAAAAAAGAAACTTCAATATTCGTTTCTTTAAGATATTAAGCTGAATCTACAAAAGAAAGACACACAAGGTGTGGACAATATGACACCAAATTATAAGTTTTAAGGCCATTTTGGTATAAGATTGAAAATATAGGTCAAAAAGAAATTGTGAATTAGTGTCTGTTTGGTTTTTAATTGGTAACAGTAATAATCTAATGTGTTTCATAAATTATATATTTTTCATTTTCAACCATTTAATATGTAATTTTATTAAAATCAATTCTATCCAACTATAAATAAAATGTGTAATAAATTTCTCTAATAAATGGTCAGTTTGTTTATGTTTAAAAAAAGTATTTTTTTTAAATTGCTTAAAAAATTGATTTTATTTTAGAGATTCTTGTATAATCAGAAATAAATGTTCGTTTGACTACAATCATAAAAAAAGCACTTTATTTGCTACAATAAATGCTTTCACATTGTTAAACAATTTTCTCTCTCTTCTATTTTAACTGCTTTTTTCAAGAAGCAACTCTAAGTTACTTTTTTAAAAAAACAGAAAACTGATTATTTTCTGATTCTGCTTCTTGAAAAAAGTTTAGACAAACATCTTTAAAATTCATATAAGTGATTTTTTTTTTAAAAAAAAGTGATTCTTTTAAAAAATAATTTTAAACAAACGGGCTCAAAATTACATTAAAAATTGATTCATGATTTTTTTTTTGTTTGGTATCTCCTTTTAGACCCCAGCACCAAAATGTCCCTATAACTTATTATAAGAAATCCAAAATTATGCACTTGTGTCATAATGTTTTGCAGCATTTACCTAATTATTGGGTCTGAGGTGAAAGCATGCCTTCTTTCACGAGTAACCGTATAGACATTTGTTTAATAAAGTATTCTAGAATAACTTCTAAAAGGAAAAAATACAGTGAATCAAAAAGATAAAATGAATTCAATTTCTTCCTTAAGTTTAAATTAATTTCTGCGACTCAACTTTTCCGGAAGTTCTCTCATTTAACTTCTCCATGAGTAAAATTCCAACTTATGAAAGAAGTTGAATTCATTTTGCCTCTTTGATTCATTTTATTTTTTTCTTCTAAAAGTTCTTTTACAAAAGTGTATTCAAACTGGCTCAATTATTTCACTGAGTGATGGTGAATTGTTATGTTGCATTTTACTACATACTACTGCGGTTGTTCTGTGTCTTTATATATAACCCATTGCAAATGACCATTGTTGGCATAAGAACTCAGATAATAATTGTCTAGAGAGGTGTGAAAAACCCACGACTCCTTTTAATAAAAAAAAAAAAAAACTTTATACTGATTTGCACAAAGTATTAGAAATAGGTAACATGAAGAATAAGTGAAATCCTTCTTAGAATAACTATACATATTCTGGTGAATCATCAAATGTTTTTTTTGTCGAAGGTGAACCATCAATTCAAAAAATGCCATGCATGCTTTTAACAGGTTAGTCTCAAAATATCAATTGATACAGCTGTATATGTACCAAAAGGAAACTTAATCATAAAACTTCACAGCATGGTTTGTGGGGTTGATCCAACATCTATAAATGGCTCTTCATGTTGCTGGTAACAACTAACAAAAGCAATTATTAAGGGTAATTTTTAAGGGTCGCAATTTGGTACCCTCCCACCAGAGAGGGTTTTGGTACCTTCTTGTTATTTTTTTTTATTGAATGCAGACGTAAAAGCCTAAACTACATAGGAACAAGTCGTTTTCTCTGTCCTAAATTATTTTGAAGACATAAAATAGATTTTAAATGAGAGACATGCGTATTACAAATGAAAATGTGAAAAAATAGGGGAATACAATAAAAAAATACAGGATAATAGTTATAGGGGGTCAAAAAGCCTCTTCAAAAATTAAAAATATAAATTCTAATAGTTAAATATTGTCCCGTAACTGTAAAAATACTAAAATCATTTAAGAAAATTGAGAGAAATTAATTAAATAATCAAAGAAGGTACCAAAACCCTCTCTCACTAGAGGGTACCATAGAATTTCCCAATTTGTAATTATATCCTGTTTAAAAACTTTTACACTATTATAATTTTTTTAATTTTCACTGTAGATATTACACTATTATAATTTTTTTTAATTTTCACCATAGCTATCCCCTATTTCAAGGGGAAGGGAATAATCATATTCGAGACTTGTTACAGGAGGTAATCCTATTCAAGACCTCCTATTCAAGACTTCATTATAATTCAAGAATTGATTATAATTAAGGTTCCTCACCCATCACTAAAACGCTAAAAGTGTGTTTAAAAACTTTTACACTATTATAATTTGACCTTAAATTGTTAAATAAGTCAATTAAACTCACATAATTACATACAATTATTGAGTATTATATCCATTATGATATCTATGTTCTTTATAGGAAGAAGTCCCAACCCCATCATCCTGAATCAGCCTTCCACAAGCTATAGGGGGGACCCTAGAAAGTGCAGAAAGCATAGTAGAATAGTGAATGTGATTCACGACATGCACTTACAAAGGGAATACTTTTACTTTTGGTTGGATGGAAGAGAGAGATTGAAAATAAGAGGCATTTAACCACACAACACAACCCATCCCCACCAAAACAAAAAGGAAAAAAAGTAGCAGCTGATCAGAGAAAAGGAATGACCAAATACTAGACTAAACTACAACCTACTGTCCAAGACATTCACAAAAGCTAGTCCTTTAGTTAAGGACATAGAACAATGTCAAACATTACAAGATCACCACACCACCATCACAAACTAAGGATTTCCATCAGCCAGATACCAAACTACAGAAAACTGGTGTGGTGATGATGGTTAAAGAAAGTAATTGACAAGTAATTCAAATCACAGACAGCTACTACAATTGTTTAGTTCCTGAACAATGGCTTCCATGGTTGGCCTCTCAAAGGGAGAGTCATGGGAGCAAAGTAGAGCCATTCTTGCTAGTTTAGCTGCCTCGTATTCGAAGAACCTTTCATGGAGATTCGAGTCTATGAATTCTTGGAATCTGAAGGATTCTGCAGCTTGGCGCATTGAGCTGGTGATCTTCTGCTTCCCTGTGAGGATTTGGAAGAGAAGCACCCCAAAAGCATAGACATCACTTTTCTCTGTGAACCGGCCGGTGGTGGTGTATTCTGGAGCTAGGTAACCTTTTGCTGCACTGCCTTTGAGGGCAGAGAAGACAATGTCATTGGTGAGAAGCTTGTACAGGCCTGAATCTGAAAGCAGTGGGTTGTGCCGCTGATCAATGAGCACTTTCTCAGCTGAGATGTTTTGGTGAACAAGGGCAGGCTTGTTTGCTTTGTATGCATGCAAATATGCGATACCTGATTAACAAAACAAGGTTTCAGTATACACATAGTTACATTCAGTAATAAGATGACAACTTCATCAAAATGAATGAGTTTAAATCACAATTAAAACACTGTTAAAGGAAATTTATAGCGTGTTTGGTTTACACCAAAACCACGTTTCAAACGTAGATCCGGGCAAACGCTACGGAGAGTGTCGTTGACCCAAATCCACATTTGAAACGTGGTTTTTGTGTAAACCAAACACACACTTAATCTACAGTGGGGCTAGGGATATGTCACCTAGAGTAATATATAAATATAATATTAGAATATTATATATATATATATATATATATATATATATATTATATAGCACTTAATGTTGTTGGCATCTCTTGAAGCATCTATAAGTGGTGGTGGGAAAAGAGATGCTCTCAGTTATTCACCAAACACTGCCTTTTTCTTAGCATGCTGGATTTTTATCTTAGAATATCTAAAGATAACTGAAAAGTCTCAAGTTATTGGAAAGTAAACTAATTCAATGAAGGGAAGGATAGAAGAGTAACCTTTAGCAATTCCTTTTACAATAGAAACTCTAGTAGACCATTCAAGGACTTCTCCATCACCTTCCTTCACATCAAGGTAGCGCGTCAGATTTCCATTAGAAACAAAATCATAAACCAGGAAGCATTCACCTCTTCCCCTTGAACAACAAAATCCTCTCAACCTCACTAGATTCTCATTCCTCAGTGAGGTCAAAATGTTCAACCCCTTCAAAAATTCAGCTTCATCTGATTTGCAACTAGTTTTACTGATGCTCTTAACAGCAACAACAGATCCATCTCTTAAAACTCCTTTATATGTTGCACTAAAGTTACTCTTACCCAACAAATTCAACTCTGAGAAATACTGAGTAGCTGACTCCACTTCTTCCAAGTTGAACCTGAAACTCTGGAACATATCTTGCCTATCCCCATTAAAATTCCTGCTATCAGCCAATGGATCCCATCCATTGGCGTACTCAAGGCTGACCAAAGGAGATCCATTTTTCCTGTATATACCCTTGGTTTGATCAGTACTTAGACGGCTTTCAGTGATGTCAAATGCACTTCCAAGCTTTTGCTTTCGCCGACGATACATGGTGAAGGTCAGAATAGCAATTGCTGATAATGCAATTGTAACCACAATTGTACCAACAGTAATAGATGTTGCTCTTTTGGATTTTGATGAATTTTGGCACTGAGTTGTATTGCAAGGCAACTTTATATTTGCAGTTTCTGGGATATCCCTTGAAAGACCAGTAACTCCTGCTCCATAAGGTTCAGGCCTGTTGGGATTCACATGATCTGAAGCATTGCAAGCTTTCAAGGATGAAAACCCAACTCCACATAACCCCAGATTGTATTCATACACAAATCCTTCATCTAATCTCTTCAGAGCTTCATTTAACCAAGGAAAGAAAATAAACTTATTTTAGACTTTTGACTTTTGATGAATAAAAACATATTAATGAAGAAATGGATAGAAGCAATGAAATAAAGAGTAGCATCATTATTACCAGGGGGTACATTCCCAGAGAGAGTATTGTTGTGAACATCCAGAACTTGCAATGAAGGAACATCAGCTAGTCTAGTGGGAATGGAACCAAAGAGATGATTAGAACTCAGATCTAACCTCATCAACATTCCCAAATCACCTAGACTAGCAGGGATAGCTCCAGCTAACTGGTTTGATTGCAGAGCAAGGACACTGAGCTTTTTCAAATCACCAAGCTGTGTTGGTATGCTTCCTGTTAACTGATTATAACAAAGCTGCAAAACTACATAGCAAGTAAAAAGGAAAAATAAGTACACTCCCAAATTTGAACCACCAAACAACATTATTTCTACCCAAAGCTAAAGAAATCAGTGGGAAAAAAAATCAAATTTTGGGTTGCAACTTCAACTTTAAGGAACAAATACTAAATAGAGAGAAGGTTAGTAAACAGTCAATAGAGTTAAAAGTGATCGTTAACTAAAGTAGTGGTAAAATGCAGGAACTTTGACTGTATTGTAGCCTTTCATTGAATCAAATTTTCATTTATCCAGAAAAAAAGAGTAAATCATTTCAAGAAAAAGAAACCATTAAATAGAGTTCAGAAATAGGAACAAGAGGTTAATAGTACTGTTACTCCTTCATTCCCTAGTTCATACCTACCTCTTGCAATTAAATCAGAAACATCAGGTTGTTCAAAATCGTAGTTATAGTTGCATAAAGCATCTTCTAAGGGAGATTTCTCTAAAAACATGTTCATAATCATATAGTGGAAAAGTCTTTAACGCTATACTTTCATTTTACTTCTCGTGAACTAACTATTTTGGAATATTATAGTGCAAGAGAACCCACCATTAGAGGGGGCCAAAGGAATAAAAAGTCAATCACAGGAAATGAAACTTAATGGCATAACAAATAAACAAAACCAAGCTCAAACCTTTCAGTGATACCATAACTACACAGCATTAAATGCACATAAAAAGTAACAAGCTTTCAAGAAGGGACCACTAGAAGGAGAACCAAGATGCAGAACACAAAAAGTTTCAATCTTTTCAACAAAAAACACAGCCATTTACCTTGTAGATTCTCCATCTTGCCGATCTCATGAGGAATTTCACCAGACAAGTGATTCACATTCAAGTACAAATCACTAAGCTCAGTCAAGTTAGCAATTTCTCTAGGTATCTCTCCATACAAAGAGTTGTAATGCAAGTAAAGTCCTGTCAAGTGTTTCAACCCAGCAATGGCTGGTGATAGCTTGCCAGAGAGACCTTTTCCCTGCAAAGAAACATTTGCTACCTGACCCTTCTCATTGCAAGCCACCCCTTCAAAAGAACCACTACATGGGTTGCCATTCATGGTCCAAGAGGACAGAAACTGACCATCTGGATCCAAAGTGGCTTTCAAGTCCAAGAGTGCTCTAAGCTCATCATTCCCACAAACACATGTTGGGTTCAAGACAAAACCCAGTAGAGAGAAGATAAGAAAAACAAGTACTGAACGCCCCATTCCCAGCTAGTGGATGAAAATGGTTAAGGATTCAAGCTCAAGCTATTTTTTTGAACTCAAAATCCTTGCTTTGGAGAAAAACTGTTTTTACCAGGTTCTGTGATGCTCAGTGTTTGTGTCTGGCCGAGTTTTTTTTTTTTTTTTTTTGTTCTCTCTGCCAAGCAAAGAAGAGGTGGTGAGGTGAAGGAAGTGACAAAAGTTGCATAGAAGTGGACAGGTCAGAAGCTAAAGAGAGGGGACAGAAAATTAATTATTATTATAATAATAAAGAAAGAGAGTGAAAAGTGGTGTTCATGCTGCACTGCATGCAAACTTGTGATGGAATGTTGACCGTTGGATTGGTTGCACTTTCTCTACATATTTGGGTACGTTTGATTTAGTATTAAAATGTGATAATTAATGTTCTCAATGTTAAAATAATTACATTAATAAATCTAAACTAAAATTTAACTCATTTCAACACTAAACTAAACACACAAGTTTACAAAAGAGATGAGATGTTGCAAGTTCGAAGTATTGGGATGGTAGACATGTGTGACATTTGTCCTGTGATGTTGCTGTATACTTCACATTCATTCCTTTGGGAGTGAACTGCAAAAGGTTGAGACTTTATTTTGTGAGTGCTGCAAAAGCAAGATAGTGTGTGCCATGCCAATATGATATGGCAGATTATTATGATAACAAAAATCAAGAAACTGTACCACTACCTATGAAGATGATAGTAATAATGGCTTCAATTTCAAATTTAAGATTTGATACAACTTTTAATATAAACAAAAATCTGATAGTAATATAAAAAACTCAAAATATCAAGTTCCTTTGTTTGACTGAATAAATAAAGTCAGCGGATTTGCTTGGATATTTTCTTCAAAAGTTATATTGGGAGAAAATTATATTTTAAACCTTTAATTTCTTTATATCTATAAGCCTATGTTTTGATTTAAAAAGAAAATAATTCTCCTTTCATTTCTTTATATCTATAAGCCTATGTTTTGATTTAAAAAGAAAATAATTCTTTGACAATCTAAGAGGAAGTGTGATAAGCGTCAAAAGGATAGAAATAAGGAAAAAAATAGAAAAAAGTGAAATATATAATAAATGATTTGATAAAAAGAAAAGAAAACAAAAATATAAAAAATGGAATGCGAAAAAATAAGATTATGTTAGCGTAAAAACCCTCTGAGATTTGGTTTTAATGACAACAAACTTTTTGACCAAATTTAAGGTTTTCTGTTCTTGAAGTTACTGATATTTTTGTATGTGAGATCTTAGAAAGACAGGATTCTCATGAAGAACTTAGAAAGATCAACCACAACCAAGCTCAGACGGAGATTGAGAGGAAACCACAGATTGAGACTGGTAGTAATCCTCATACTTAAGTGGAAGATAAAGATCAGCCTGAGATTGAGCAATTAATGCAAGTCTTTCATGAGATTCAGAAAGATCAGAATCCAAATGATAAGAAACATCAGACTTCAGAATTGTCTTTGAAGAATAGGCAGAGCTTAGACGTTCTATATGCTGAAGGTAATTTCAGAAGAAGGCCTTAGGAATATCCTTTATCAGAAAGTCTTCAAAAGTTTTGAAATGGAATATAGCCTAAGTTGAGAGAGGTGCACATCAGAGTAAAGTCTCAGCTACAATCAGAAAGGGTCTCTACTAGAAATGTCAATCATCAAGTCAAGTCAAGATGAGCTCAAACAGTGAATTAAGTTGCATCAAGAAGACCAATATTTGAAACTCAAGATGAGACGCAGACTCAAGCATAAGATGTTATCTCATGTTCAAATGCAAGCTCAGTTTAAAAATCAGCTTAAGACCAATGCTCAAAGAAAAGACTCATCTACAAACTTAAAAGGAAGGATCAACAGTCAGATGCAAGATCTGCCAAGAGATGAGACTCTAACTTAGCTTCAGAAATCAAGAGATAAGATCAGAATAGAAGATGTCAAACCAAGAAGAGATTCAAAGTCAGCTTGAGACAAGCTCAAACTGTAAAGTCAGATTGAGACAAGCCCAAATTCATTGTAAGATCATATTCAGTCCAAGCATGACAAAGAAGCACTTTGAAATATGAAGCTGAGCAAAGATGAGATTCAAAGTCAGACTTGAGATGCAGACTCAGCAGAGATGTAGAATCAGACTTGAGAAGTAGACTCAACTTGAGATTCAGAATCAGACATGAGACGATCTCAAGATCAGATGCAGTCTCAAGTTCAGACGCAGAGATCAGATGCAGACTTGAGACGCAAACATGAGACTCAGAACTTGAGATGCAAACATGAGACGCAGAGATAAGATGCAGACATCAGACTCAGAAGCATACTCAAGAGATTCAGTCTCATCAGAGACTCAACAGCAAAAGCTAGTCAACGCAAGTATACTGTCACAGCAGAGACTGCACCAGAAAAGTACTGAGCACATGACAGAAAAGTGAAAGACAGCCTCTCTCTTCCAACGGCTAGTATAACGGCTAGTTTAACGGCTAGTTTTCTGAAAACTATAGAAGGAAGTCTCATTATGGTGAGACGCGTGAGAGACACAGTGAGACTCAGTAGAGATGCTACTGCACAACCAGAAAAATCTAAGTCTCAAGTGAATCTCAACCTACCTACCTATGCTATCTTAGCCAATATCATGTAGTAGGTTTAGCTCTTGTTTTGTATTGATTTGTATACACTATTTGAGTGATTTAGAGAGCCACCATCTAGCTGAGCTCACGGTTTATCCATACTTTGTATGTAGTCCAAGCTAGATCAATCACATCTCATCTCATACCACCAAGTCTCAACTAAATTAGGAGGTGCCTGAGCTTAGTGAGAGCGTTTGTAAAGCCTGGAGAGGCACTGTAACAAGAATACTCACTGAGTTGCCTGGAGAGACAGTCGAAGACAAAGAATACTACATGCGTTGCCTGGAGAGGCAGTTGAAAACAAAGAATACTGCATGAGTTTCCTGAAGAGGCAGTTGAGAACAAAGAATACTTGTGGCTCAACCAAGGTAGGAGTGCCTATGCTTGGTGTGAGGGACGTCCTGAAGAGGCTGTAAGAATACTTGTATTGACGGGTTTGTCAATAGTGGAAATCTCACGAGTTGTGAGGACTGGACGTAGCCCAAGGTTGTGGGTGAACCGGTATAAATCTCAGTGTGCATCTCTTCTCCCTATCTCTTTATTTATATTGCACATCTCATATCTAAAATCTGTTTGTTAATATAAATTAAATCTATTTAGAGAAAACCAAGTTGTAATTACGAAAATCTGTCCATGCATCTCATCTTACATCTCATCTCAGACCCATCTCATCTCAGATCCTATCTCAACCTGAGAATCAGTCAATAGTCTCACTCATCCTCTTTTAAGGTCTTAACATTTGCTGAGCTAATTAATCTTACATCTAAGATCTGTTTGCTAAACTAAATCAAATCTATTAAGAGATAATCAAGTTTCATAAATTAACAAATCATCTCTACTTGATTATAAAATTATTGTTGAGACAACATCTCATCTAACCTATTTGAGACTCCAAGTGTCAATCTTGAAATCATGTCTCAACGTGAATTTAAGTGTGAATTTTCAGGTACAATATTTTCAAGTCTCTATTCAACCCCCCCTTCTAGAGACGTTCAACCAACTTCAGATTAAACAAATAGTTGTAGTGAAATTGAATAAAAAAGGTATTTTTTTTTAGTTTTAGTGAGAAAATAAATAAGAAAAAAAATTAAATCTCAGATTTCTATTAAAATTTTTTATTAACAAATGATTGTTTTAAACGTTACATGATTGATTTCTCTTAAGAAAAATCTAACATGAAGTAAATATAGAAAAATATTCAAAAAAAATTCTTAAGTAGCGAGAAATATTAATTTAAATAATTATATAAGTTATTTATCTTTTATTTTCACTTTTTATTTAACTAAGTAAGTAAAATAAAATTTTCTCTATTTATAAAATTTATTCATCTTTTCCTCCCCCCCCCTCTCTCTTTTTATATTTAGATATCATTTTTTTCTCACATCCCATTTCCACAGAAGGCCACTACATCTGCAGATCTGGTCTAAAATGGTGATGAAGCTCACGACTCCATCTCCACGCGGCAACCATGGCCAGTGACAACATGTTGGACTAGAAATGGCCTGGTTGGGTTTGGGCGTAGAACGACATATGACAACATGTCTAAGCAAGGTACTATTAGTGCCTGTTTGGTTAAGCTTCTACTATCTATCAACCACGTTTTGACTTTTCTAAACGAGGTTTCAGTTTTATGGCAACTGTTTGGCTAATTTGTTCCTGCACAGTAAACCAATTTTCATCCGTAGTGAACGTGGTTTCTGGGAATTGGTTCCATTATTGATTTTGGCATAATACGTTTGCGAGTTTTACGCATGTACCCCTATTGATAGCCATTTTAGTAATAAAATAAATAAATAGTAAACCCATTTTAGTAATTTTATAACCAAAAGTGATTTTACTTTATTTCATCCAAACAAAATTAATTTCTGTCAACCCACTTTTACAATTAGGTAGCCAAATAGAAAATAAATTCTACCAAAATCAATTCTACCAAAATCAATTTTATCCAAATCAATTCCTACCAACTGTAAACCAAACAGGCCCTTAGTGTATGCACTAGAGAGTTGTATGTTTCGAACATTTATCACTCGTATCATACTATTTATCTTCTAAAGGCAATTCAGTTTTATTATTTCTTTTGATAAAGTATAATAAAAGTCCTTAGAATAGTAAGATTAAACTTCATAAGACATCAAGTAGACAACTTGATCGTGATATCTTATGAAGAACTAATCTTAAAATAGTCCCTAGTCAAGCATCATCTTAGGGCAATTTGATGCATTAAGATTAGTATGTGAGTTTATTGATGATCACTTCTCACGGATCATGGATATGAAATATAAAGTACTAACATAAGCACATATTAAGAGTAATGATGTACCGTACTGACCCACTATAAGAACGTTGCATGGTTTGTTATATAAGTGTCATGAACGATTTTTAAATTAGGATGATTATAAAGTTGATTTTTGGACATATAATAAATTATGTGGTGGAATGTGAGTGACCTAGATGGCATTTGTCACTCCTATCTAACAGAAGCTATATCTGTGGGTCTCTTAATAAAGTTAGACTACAAAATGCATGACCATGCTCAGAAGGGTAAACATGAGATGTTTATTTTCTGTATAGTCTACTTGGGCATCAAGAAAACAAAAATCGAACTATACAACGATGACACATTTCATGCCCTTGTGTTCAATTAGATATTTGGACAAAGGGACAATTCATATAGAATATTGTCACAAAATAGGATACGTCAAATCACCAACATTCTCAATTTTTGGGCATTAGTGATGTATTGCTAGATACCACTCACTGCTTATGATATTAAATATAAAAATATTTTATTTTAATATCATAGCCAAATATTAAGAGAACCTATTGGGTCACATGCATACAATAAGTCCACTAGAAATATTAGAAATTCTAATCGAATTAGAATAATAACATAATGGATCAGACTCATAAGTGATAGGGTTAATGAGTGACGGTTAAACCCTGGCCACCATTCTATATATATATTGCATAAGATGCACAACCCGAGACACATGAGTAGTCGTCATTTTCTCTCCAAACACTACTAGCATAAGCAATGAGAGTTTCCTGGTTCGCTCGTTGGCGTGGACACCTCAAGAGACCCGACTACAACTGCTTCATTTATGATTTGAAAGGTATAATAAATCATTTTTTTATTTAACGTCTCGATTCATGTTTTCACAATAATGATTAATTAAAAAGAGGGAATCCAATTGTTCCGCTATACCTGACCATGTTTGATTCCCTTTATGTGCGCGACGAACTCATCAGTGTTTAGCTCGTGCGGAGACATAACATATGTAAGAGATACATTTCGACAAGACGGAGGGCTGGACGCAAGGAGAGAGGGTGACTTCATTTATGTCCAACTGGATGATAGTGCAACTTAGGACAGACATTACAGGCACGTGCGACAACAGCCAGGGAAACACAACAGTGACCATGGCCTAGTATGGGGACGTCATAGTGTAAGAAAAAAAATGCTCAAAATAATCAATTAATATAAGAAAAAATCGATTATTGTCAGTATGTGTAGCTGGAGATAATTGAGAAATTAACAAAAACAAAAATGATATATCCCCTGTCTCTCATATCAAACCATTTTTCTTGTATTTCTTACCCATTTTTCTTACACCAAACAACCTAAAAATCATTTTCACCACTTTCATATTCCTCTCTTCCCTATTTCTCTATTCTTTATTAGTTTATTGCTCTCCTCCCACCAAACATAGTGTAAGAGTGATTAAAGATTAATCTTCACAATGAATTGGTGATTGCTTTTAAAATTAATTTAAAATATTTAAAAAATATGTCGTTGGAAAACTATTTTTTAGTTTTTTTTTATTTTTATGTTAAAAATGCTATAAATAAATCATTTCATTTATAAAAAATAGTTTTTAAAAACTAAAAAATAAACTATATCAAACACACTCTTAAGTTAAGATGGTTATTTGTTTAAAATATTTAGAAGATTTTATTTAAAAATCATTAAACCGCACAGTGGTTCTATAAACGTAAGAGTTATATATATATATATATATATATATATATTGTCATTGTAAAGAAATTTTACATAATATCAAATGACGTGTTGTCACGTTATTTATTGAATTTAATAACACATGAAATGCCACTTTCATTGAATGATATGACGGTACATCATTGAATATATGTGAACAACTTATTTACACGGACCGTATATATCAATTAAATCCTAAGCATAATATGTTAACTTATTTATTAATTATTTAATTTAATTACGAATTTAACTCATTAAATTATACAGGCTGATTAGTGATCTGGTACACTGATGTATAACACCTTGAACATTAGACTACAATGCAGCTTAAGATTTAGATTCAAGACTTTGAATTGGATCCTCGAAGAGAAATAATGTAGTGTTAATAATCGCTATTTAGTAACTAGATCTAATATCATAGCAAAGAAAATAATCATTTATAAGTTATAATTGCCGAGTGCCAACGTTATCATTATTTGTTGGGTAAAACGGGTAAATCACAAATAATTATTTTTAACAATGCTATCATACTTCCAGCTGCGCCATCCTATTTTAAATTTCCATATAAAAAATGTTTTAATAATTACCACTTTGACAGTTGTTGTTCCGTAACAAAAATAACTTCTTCAAATCAAAGTAACGAAGATTAACAAATTTTATATATCTTAATTTCTAATATTTTAAATTATTTTATTAATTAAAATATTATATAATATTTAAAATATATATTTAATATATACCGGTTTAATAATGACTAAACTATTGAACCATGAAACAGTACCTCCATCATTTCGATTTTAAAACTTTTTTTTTTTGTAAGTAAGGAGGGCAAGAGCCCAGACAAACAAAGCTAAACAACAATTCTCCTAGGAGTAAAGACCCCAATCTGGTCCTGGAGAATCAAAGGGGAACAACCAGGGGGACGGGAATTAAACACATGGAGACCCAATCCTAATTGGAAAGCATAAGAAGCTAGGAAATCAGCTACTCTATTTCCTTCCCTATAGGTGTGAGTGATGTGAACATTGACAATCAAACTACAATGCTCCTTAATAGCATGAATGATGCTGCTACAAGGATGAGAATTGGAGCATCCATTTGCAATGAGATTAACTGCTGTCTGGGAATCAGATTGAAGCCAAATATGTGAAAAGCCCTGATCCACTGCAATCTGTAAAGCTGTGAAGATACCCCATAACTCCGCCATTGTGACCATGGTATTACCTAACAGGCGAGAAAAACCAATAATCCAACAACCGGAGTCATTTCTAAAAACCCCACCACAAGAAACCAAATTACCATTCCTTCTAACAGCTCCATCAACATCACATTTAATCCATTTTGTAGCTGGGTATTTCCAACCAATGAGATGAACATCATAGTGGATATTAGATGATTTCAGAGGAGGAATCAAAGTGCTGGCATGTTGGAACTCATGAAGAGCAAACTTCAGTCTGTACAGAAGTTGAGCTAAAGTGGCTCTATGATTATTGAAAATGTAATTATTGCGTTCCTGCCAAAGAGACCAGATGGTTAGACCAAAAACCTTACACCAAGGAAACCCTCCCCAGGATAAAGTCTCACAGGAAAGATTTGACATAATCCAATCCTGCAAATTCACTAAAGTAAAGAAATTGGATAGATTATTAGGAACCATAGTCGTCCAAATGGCCTTTGCTGTTGGGCAATCCCTTAAAACATGAATAGATGTTTCCTGAGTGGCTTGACACATAGTGCAACAAGGGTTTACATTTAAACTACGGCTAGCCAACAGGCTATTGGTTTTCAAACCATTGTTAAGAGTCATCCAAAGAAAGCACATCACACGTTGAGGACCATTCCACCTCCACACCTTATTCCAATTAGATCCTGTATGCCTTGGATAGATATTTTCAATTAAATAATAGGCCGACTGAGTTGAAAACTCCCCGTCTGACGTCAAAGCCCAAATAGGCCTATCAGGGCCAAGAGAGTGGTGGCCACCCAAAGAAGCCAATATAAGAGCAATAAAAGAATTAGGGAGTTAGTTTTGGAACAAACTCAAATTCCAACCACCGAATCCATCAGAAAAGAAAGAAACAGGAGCATTAAGGATGTCTGGAGGGATAAATTTTGTAGCCCTTGTGATAAGAGGTTCCCCTGAACTCAACCATGGATCAAACCAAAATTTAACAGTAAGACCATCGCCAACAATCCATCTGATACCCTTCTGAAGGTGCTGCCAAGTTTCTACAACGCCTTTCCAAATCATAGATTGGTTCCTCCTTTTTGAGATTGTGGGAATTAAACCATTACCAGCACCATACTTGTGCCTAATCACTTGAACCCAAAAACTATCCTTTTTAGAGATAAGCTGCCATCCAAGTTTCATAATGAGAGCCTTATTAAAGGAATGAAGATTTCTGAAACCTGCCCCCCCATCAGCTTTGGAAGTGCAGAAAGTATTCCAAGGAATGGTATGAAATTTCCTTTCATCAACAAAGTGCCCCCAGACAAAATTTCTAATCATCTTCTCTAATTTTTGACAAACAGAAATAGGAAGGAGAGTTGTCTGCATAGTGTAAGAAGGGAGGGCTTGAAGAACAGCTTGAGAAAGGGTCATCCTGCCAGCCATAGAAAGTGAGGTGCTATGCCAATTGGACAATCTCTTCTGGGCCTTCTCTAGAAGATGATCATAAGTACGCCTTGTGACCCTATTGTGAATTAAAGGCACCCCCAAGTACCTTCCTAAATTCGAGGTTAAGGAAAATCCAGTCATGTTTTCCAACCGTATTGCTCTAGGAGAACAAACATTCTTGGAGAACATAATTCTAGTTTTTTCAACATTTACCTTGTGTCCTGAAGCAGAGCAAAATTCCTGAAGACACCTCATGACAAGAGAGGTTTGTTCAGTGGTAGCCTCAGCAAACAAAATTAAGTCATCAGCAAAGAAGAGATGTGAAATTGGGGGACCACCCTTACTAAGACAGATTGGTTTCCAAGCTTTCTCCGCTACTTTCAAATTAATAAGGTGAGCTAGCTGCTCCAGGAAAAGGACAAAAATATACGGGGATATAGGATCCCCTTGTCGAATACCTTGAGAAGTAGGAAAACATTCAGACTGAATTCCATTAACCAGAATCTTCATTTTGACAGTAGAAATACACTTCATAATAATAGAGCAGAAGTGATGATTGAAACCTATATCATGAAGGGTTTCCTCAATAAATTCCCACCTTAAACAGTCATAGGCTTTGTGAAGGTCTATCTTGATGGCCATATAGCCCTTCTTTCCCTTACAGCACCTCATGGTATTAAAAACTTCTTGAGCAATAATGACGTTGTCCGTTGTGTGGCGCCCAGGCACGAAGCTAGCTTGGTTCTGATGGACAAGAAAATCCATATGAGGCTTCAACCGATTTGCAATTACCTTGGTTAAAGCTTTATACACAACATTGCATAGACTTATCGGCCTATATTGAGAGATCGATAATGCTTGATCTACCTTAGGTATAAGAACCAACAGAGTATCATTTAACAACTCAATACTCCCACGATTAAGATAGGCTTCATTGGTTAGAGCTAAGACAGAGGGGCCAACCTTACTCCAATAGCTCTGAAAAAAGACTGGATGGAAGCCATCCGGCCTAGGGGCCTTGTAGGGACCCATAGAGAAAATAGCGTCCTTGATTTCAATATCAGAAAAAGGGGCCTGGATCTGTTGCAATTGATGATCAGATAAGGTGGGGAATAGCCTTCGGTACCTCCAAGGCTGAATGATTCCAGAAGCAGAGAAGAGCCCTTTGAAGTAATCAACAATTAAACATTTCAACTCATCAGGGTCTGAAACTAAATTGCCATTTGAATTAGAGAGGGAGTCAATTTTATTCTTTCTCCTGCGCACAATGGTAGAAACATGATAGAACCTTGTGTTCCGATCCCCAAGGTTGATCCAATCACAACGAGCTTTTTAGCGCCAGATAAGCTCCTCTTGAGCTAGGATGGTGAAGTATTCCTGCCACAAATCCTTCTACAACTTCTCTAAACCTCTGTTAGGGGTCATAGTAAGCTTTCTATTGATTCCTTCCATTCTGGCAATGATTCTATTTTTCTTGCGTAAAACATTTCCAAAAACATTATGATTCCACTCAGTAACCGAGTCCCTGAAGTCACGAGCAGCAGAGAACCAATTGGAATTGCTCGTCCAAGCAGCATCAATAAGAGGAGGAAAGGATTGATCAGTCATCCAAGCTGCTTGAAATCTAAAGGGTTTTGAACCCCCTACACTTTGGATACAAGGGTCGGTACTAAGAAGGATGGGTTTATGATCGGATTTGAAGGAAGGGAGGTGGTAAACAGAAGCCTCTGGATACAACATTCTTCATTGAACATTTGCTATGGCTCTATCAAGTCTCTCTCGAACCCCATGCCACTCCCAAGTAAAGGGAGGACCAATGAATCCCAAATCTTCAAGATTACACCGATTAACACAATTTCTGAAATCATCCATAGCTTTCCAATGGGTGTCAGCTCCTCCCATCTTTTCAGAAGGCCATAAATACGCATTAAAATCTCCCAGAATGAGCCATGGCCCAGTCACAGAGGAATTGATAGCTTGAAGGCTATCCCATAAAGCAATACGATCAAAAACTCTAGGATTACCATAGACAACTGTTATCAACCATTTAATGGATAAATTGGTCATGAAAAATTAACGGCTCAAAATTAACAAAACGCTTGTCCCAACAAATCCACAAACCTCCGGAGAAACCTCTGGCCTCAACCTTTACATGATCTAAAAATCCCAACTTTGAAATTATCTTATTCCTATGATCACCACTGATCCTAGGCTCGAGAATAGCACAGAAGTGCACTTTGTATCTGAAAACTAAATCTTTCATTAGGCTAGAGAAAGCCTTAGAGCCAGCACCACGCACATTCCAGGACAGAAAATTCATAAAAAATGAGAAGAAATAAGAAAGGGCAAAGAGCCCTAATTTTCCTGCAGGGGAAAAGGAGAATCACAAATCTCCTTACTGATGGAATCACCATTCTTTGATAAATTCTCCATAGAAGCACAAGCAGCTCCATCAATGCCAGACGTCAATGAACGAGGCTTAACAGGATTAGGGGGACGAAGATTGCAAACACCCCCAACAACACCTTGCTCAGTCTCACAGATATTTGCTTGAGGGATTTTGATAGGGTGGGCAACTGGTAAGACTTCCTTAGAAGGAATCTGGTGAGAAGAAGAAGGGGGATTTTCAACTGGGCCACCCTCCACTTGGGATTTTCCACGGGTAGTTCTCCTAATTAAGGTAACAGAATTATGGACAGGGGTTGGATTACGGCACACAGTCTCATCTGGGCCCATATTGGGCCTAATAGCAGCATTAGATTTTAGAGATGCTTTAGGGGATTTTGGGCCGGGGACTCCACGAGATGGTTGAGGGACTTGAACTTGGGGGGTCTCACCTAAAGGATGAGTGTTGACTCCTGTAGGCAAACTTCCCTCCTCCTCCACTTCCATGTTGTCAGCTAGTGCAGAAAAACGGGACCCCACCATAGTGGATTTGTCGGCCACATTCTCTGAGGATTTCGCAGCAGGTAATGATTGGTTCCTTGCATTTTGCGCTTGCCTACGTCTGACACCTTTATTCACCAACATCCACGGGCCATAATCCTCCCCGGACGTCACCTCCTGAGAACCATCCTTTGAAACGTTATCTTCATTTGTTTTGTTGTTATCCACGTCATTATTTCCTTCAGCTGCCTCCGCCACTTTAGCTTCGTCCATAGCTGTGCAACCTTCTTTTCTATGGCCGTATTTTCCACAGGAAAAACAAATTAAATGTAGGCTCTCATATTCCACTGTATAACGACGCCCAAGCAATTCAAATCTGGAAATCAGAGGTTTCCTCAAATCGACCTCTATACACATCCTAGCAAACTTCCCTCTTTTTGTCAAAGTTTCTTCCCAGACTCCTTCTTTAGGTTTCAAAGTATTTGAGTCCACCTTGATGGTCTTGCCCACAGTGTTGCCAATTCTGGACAGAATAATTTTATCATAATATTCTAAAGGCAGGGACGGGATTCTAATCCAAACCGCCACCTTCTTCAATTCATCTTCAAAAGGAAAAAATTCTGGATGCCACTTTTGGACAACTAAATAGTGACCCAGAATCATCCAAGGGCCACCATTAAAAACAAAGTTCAGGTCGTTAAAGTTAGAAAACTTCACCAGGAAATAGTCATTTTCAAGGTCAATGACCTTCATTTCTCCCATTGGGTTCCACATTTTTAGCAGCTTGAGAGTTAAGAATTTCAATCCAACCCTTTTTCCCCAAAAGTTTAACGATGACTGAATTCTTCCGTGGCAGACAAGCATTCTTCCTTTCCTCCCGAGAAACTTTCACCACTGGACATCTAGCGTCACCAATAGGAGCATCATTTTCTTCATCCAGGGATGCCTCTTCACCAGAAGTATCATCTTCATCTTCTTCCTCAGCTACATAAGACCTATCATGCGAGTCATCTTCATCTGATTCCTCTGAATCGCTCGAACCTTCATCCTCAGAACACATATTATCTTTTCCCAGACAGAGATCTCTATAAGAGACTACTCCTCTCTCCATTTTCATACCTATCGTCGTTGCCTCTTTACTGACTTCTGTAGCAGCATTATTTTCCAAAAGGTAGGTCTCCATGACAACAGTCTCATCTTCACTAGAACTGACACCTGCTTCCATTTTAGCCTTCTTCGTGCTACGAGCAAGCTGGTCTGCCTCTTCTCTGGATACATATTTTGGTGTGTGATTCATGACAGTGAAGCTTTTCAATCTTTCTTTACTACTACGGTTTTAGCACAATTTCCTTTATGTTCGATTATAAAACATTGAGTAATACATATTAAATAAAAGTGAAAAAATCATGAAATAATAATAAAAACACATTAAATATTAAACATTATACATTGTGTATTAACATGGTTTATACTTCATAGATTATGAATACATACATAACATGACGCAACATAAAATCTAAATAATAGGAATTTATGTTAATACAAATAACAAGACAATATTCCTAAATACATACATAACATGTAGCAACAGAAAATCCAAATAATAGAAATTTAAATCAACACAAATAACAAGACAATCTTAAATATTTTGAAAAGAGTACAATATGAAGTCTAAATAACATGTTGTGACACAATAAATGATATTTCTAAATAACATTTCTAAGTAATAAATTACTTGTATGTATGTATTGTGTTTTATTTTGTGATTTTATTAATGATATTTATTTTATCTTTTCTCTTCTACCCATTTTTATTGAAACTTAAATTTACTAGTATAAATACAAAATGAGTTAAATATATTTTTAGACCCTACAAATATATCGAAATTTAGTTTTGGTCTCTCATTGATTTTTTCATTGGTTTTGGTCCTCCATTTTTTAAATCACATGATTTTAGTCCTTTTTACTACCTATATTCCATTAAATCACTTTCGCAGTTCCACTATGATTTTTATTGGGTAAAAATTCACAAGGAATTTCTTACATTTTTTTTTCTAGAAAAGTCATCTATAGTAAATTTTCAAAAAAAAAAACACAAATTGTTTACATTAAAATGCTGCTATGAAATTTATTTTCTTTATTGTAGAAAAACCTATATATAGTAAATTTTCCGCAAATTTTAGAATCTAAACAAAATTTCCTTTGAATTTTGAAATTTGTAGAAAAATTCGAAGGAAAATCTATAGAAAAATCTAAAAAAAATATTGTTACGTCATCTCTTAGCAGAATATAACTAATGATGAGGACTAAAATCAAGTGATTTTTAAAAAATATAGGACCAAAACCAATAAAAAAATAAATGAGGGACTACAACCAAATTTCTCTATATTTTGAGGGACCAAAAACATATTTAACCCACACAAAATTATATAAAATGGAGAGCATGAGACATAGAAACCAATTTAAATATGGTTTAAAATTAATATATTTGTAAACATATTAAAATTATATTAGATAATAAAACTATAAAAAAGTATATAGTATAAGTTATGTTTATAAATAAAATAATATATAGGTTAGGTTTGAAATGGGTTGGATCCATTTTCAGTATAACATAAAAAAAAGCTAACATAATCCAATAAAAAAATTAATTTTGCATTTTTTTTATTTGTTTGGTTTTCAGTTTTCGATTTTTCGGTTTTATTAGATTATATTGATTACGAACACCTCTATTTTTTGTGACAAGGAAATAAATGTTGAGTCTAAAAAATATTATTAAATAATTAATAATGTTTTAAGTCTCATAATCCTAAGTTTTAATGAATAATAAATTTGGTTAAAGTATCCTGAAAGATAGTGCAAATTCTCTTAAAGGTATTTTCTGTGTTTCAGCAACCCTCTGAAAGAGCAACCCTCCGAAGCAAAGCAACTCTCTGAAGTAGTGCAACCTTCTGAAGGAGAGGAACCCTCTGAAGAGTATCAACCTTCTGAAGAGATGTGCTATCTGAATTATGAAGACCCGCTGAAGACATCCAACGTGGCATTTTGTCTGAAGTCAGAAGGCTTTCTGCTCAAGACCTAAAAGCGTTCTCAACGTCTTTTGCAACACGTCTTTTTAAGGAAAGAATTACAGAATCCTTTTTACATATATTTGAATCATCATACCAGAAAAGGAAACATCTGTATCATAGTACCTGCAGTGTGTCAGGACAGAATCATCTCTGCTCACCTGCACTGTTCAAAGTCAGAAGCTATCAGAAGATTGTCTCACAACGGACTCTATAACATTTAATGCTATCTCTTAATGGTGAACTCAACAATCTTCAACGGACTTAAAATTCATCCCTATATATAGTTTCGTGAAAGACTTCAAGAAGACGAGAGAAGAAAACATATCAATCCAATACTCTGCCAAATTTACGCTGCAAATACTCTCTTATTATTGTACACAAATTTCATATCCTGAGTTATACTCAGTTTTCCTGTACAAGTTTATTTCAGTTTAAGTTTGGAACTTTGTTTAGTTCAGTAACTTAAACAAATCTCTTTGTAAACACTATTAAGTGTCTGGGAGTCTGGAGAGGCTTGGTGGAAGAAAGAATACTCGTTGTTGATCCTGGAGAGGCTTGTTGTCTAAATAATACTTGCTGTAAAGCTTGGAGAGGCTTGGTAGGAAAGAATACTTGTTGTTGTAGAGCCTGAAGAGGCTTGATAGAAAAGAATACTTGTAATCTCTGAGATTAGTGAAAATCCTTAGCTGGTTGGTTTTGGGACTAGACGTAGCTCACAATGGTGGTGGGTGAACCAGTATAAATCTTTGGCTAAGTCTTCTCTTACCCTCAACTCCTTTATATTTGATTTATACTAACGTGGAGGGTTCCGAAATTGTTATTTTATAACTTTAAGCTAAAAAACGATCTTAGTAAACTGAAAAACAAGTTTTCTGAACTGTTTTATTGAACCTGCTGAAGTTGCTTCAGCAAGTATAAAATTTTCAGTTTCAGCAAGTTATAAGAATTTCTTTGTGAAAAGTGCTGCTTGTGAAAGGTTTTCCAAAATCATTTTAAGATTTATAAAACACTATTCAACCCCCTTCTAGTGTTTCCTGTGGTTTCTATAATAAAAACAAATAAGAAAAGAAAGCCAAAGAACTAGAACAAAAGGTCCTCTGAAAGCAGAGGCAAATTCTCCTCAAGGGGGTTATCCCACAAAGCTAAACTAGCATCTAACCTATGACCACCCTTTGCAAGGAAGTCTACAACCGAGTTAGCTTCACGGAGGACATGCACCAGTCACACATCCCAATCTGTTCGCAAAATATTCCTAACCAATAGCAGAACCCGAGCACAATCAGCTGAGGTGGAAACAGAGTCAGCTTGAAGGAGGTGAAACACCTCCAGGGAATCAATTTCACAAATGACTCTCGTAACCCCTCTATTCCAAACCATCTCAAGACCTCTACAAACAGCAAGAAGATCAGCTTTCAAGATAGACCCCACACCTTCTCTGCTGGAGAAGCCACTAAGCCAGGTGCCATGAGAGTCGCGCAACACACCCCCAGTGAACATAAGATTGGAATTGTGCAGGAAGCTTCCATCAACATTGAGTTTTAAAAAACCTTCAGGAGGGGCGGACCACCACAGTTTACTCTACAGATCAGCATCCTCAGGGTCCCTGTCAAGAGGAAACTCTGCATGCATGAGAAGAGCTTGTCGGACAACAAAACTGGGAGACCACCTGTCAGTGCTAAAAATGAAATTGTTCCTACTACGCCAAATCCACCAAATAGTCAATAAGAAAAGGGGCCAATGGGGACCTCTAATATTTCTCATAAGCCAAGGGAGGGTGTCGTCAAAGAAGAAAGTAGAATGCTGGAACAGGCCCAGTCTCTCCCAAATTACCTTCGCAGCTTCACAATCCCGAAGGCAGTGGAGGATTGTTTCCTCATGCTCATTGCAGCGTGAGCACAGGCCATCAGAGGAAATATGTCTGAGGTGAAGGAGTAATCTTGTAGGTAGAGAATCATGGAGAATAAGCCATAACAGAAAGCTCACCTTTTCTGGTGCTCCAATACCGCACACCCAACACTAAGGTCCTGCACGTGGCAAAACACTCTGTTGATCTTGTAACCACTTGTAACCCGATCTAACATTGTATTTAAAGTCCAAACTGGCCCCCCAACACCACATATCTGGCTCGCTGGAAATGGTTTGAGGGATTGGAATGCTACTAATGTGATTCTGAACCTCCTGTGGGATTGAAGTATATAGGCCTGAGAAATCCCAGGTACCCTCCTTCCAAATATCCTTAACATTTTTCTGAGTATCAGTGATATGTACGAAGGGAGGGAGATTACATAATGGAGCTAATCCTGTCCAATCCTTATACCAAATAGAAGAATTGCCACTATGAAAATCCATCCTGAAACCTAGTTGAAGAGCATTCTTTGCTTTCAAAATACTTCCCTTGATCAAGGAACTAGTGGGAGAAGTCTTTGCATTAAGAATAGAGCTTCCCTATAGATATATATGGGACAAAACCTTGACCCAAAAACAATCCTGATCATGTAAGAACTTCCAAGTTAATTTCCCCATGAGGGCAATATTAGTATTTCTAGCCTCCATAATTCCCAAACCACCAAGCTTTTTAGGCAGAGTCAGATGAGGCCAACCAACAAGATGAAGCGCATTTGCATTCCTGGGAGTGGACCAAATAAAGGATCTAACACAACAATCAATATTATCAAAATACTGGTTGGGACCCAAACACACTGCATTGTATATATAGGAAGGGACGTTAAGGCTGACTTGGCTAAACAAGTCTTACCAGCTCGATTAAGAAGGGAGCTTTTCCAACCCACAAGGAACTGATGGATTTTGTCCATGAGGGGGTTGAAAATCTATCTCTTGACTCTCCCATTGATTATATGAAAGCCAAGGTATTTGCCTAAATCAGAAACACATCGCATAGCAGCCAACGCAGCTGGACTGACCTTCTTGGAGTTGGGTACTGTCTCACATAAATTTGGATTTCTCAGGATTCACCCTTAATCCAGAAGCCTCACAAAACTCAGTTAAAGTATCAGAAATCACCTTCACCTAGGACTTGTTGGCTTTACAGAAAATTAATACATCATCCGCAAAGAACAAATGAGATAAACCAGGACCCCTCTAGAAAGATGAATAGGTAGACAGGTTCTGTTATTCACTTTGTTCTTAATTGACAAAGCCAACCTCTCCATATAGAGAACAAACAAATAAGGTGACATAAGGTCTCCTTGTCTGAGCCCGCGGGAAGGGGTAAAACTCTCCAATTTCTCACCATTCCATAAAATAGAGAGTCTGGAGGACCTGACACACCACATAATTAAGTCAACAGTAATTTTGGGAAAGCTGAACATAGTCAAAGTCTCCTCTAGAAACTCCCATCTCAAATTGTCATAAACCTTTTCGAGATCAATTTTAAAGGCTACCACTCCCTATTTGGATTTTGATCGATGCATGTAATGAATTATCTCCTAAGCAAGAATGTAGTTATCGGAAGTATTACGCCTGGGACAAAGCTACTTTGATGAGGTCCAATAAGATCCTGTAGGAAAGGACGTAACCTATTCACAAGTACCTTGGTGATTAATTTGTAAACCACGTTACAGAGACTGATTGGTCTAAAGTCCTTGAAAGCTTTAGGATGATCAATCTTAAGAATAAGTACTAAAAGAGTTTTCACAAATGCCTCATATGACCGTCCCATCCAAAAGGCTTACTAGATCAAAAGGTGAACATCATCTCCCACTATTTCCCAATACTTCTTATAGAAGATTGACTGGAAACCATCTGGGTCAGGGGCTTTATAGGAGCCCATGAAACGAAGAGCTTGGAACACCTCTTCTTTGCTGACATTAGCCACTAGATTATCATACCTAGTAGAGCTCAATTGGGGCACAAGGGGAGTATACAATGAAAATATTGTGCCTTAAGAAGAGGATCCAAAAAGGTTAATGTAGAAACTCATATTAGCTGCTCGCATTCCTTCCTCATCGTAACACCAAGACCCATCCTCTAAAAGTAAACCATGGATCCTGTTATGTTTTCTTCTAACAACCATTTGGTTATGGAAAATTTATGTGTTTCTGTCTCTAAGCCGAACCCATTTCTCCCTCGATTTTTGATACCAAAATAATTCCTCTCGTTTAAGCCACATTATCCCAACACCTCTGGACCCCACACATCCTGCCTTCAACACGTCTCTTTTCTCTAAAAATGTTCCCAAACTGACGCTTATTGAAAATTATGGATTCCTCACGAACCCGAGCAATACAAGTAGGGACGTACCCCCTACCCTGACTCCAAGCCTCTCTCACAATATTAACATATTCAAAATGGGAGCTCCAAGTAGCTTGAAATCGAAAAGGTCTCTCTTCGTATCTATCTCTGGATTTGTGGAACTTGAGGAGAAGAGGGGAGTGATCAGAATGGTGGTGGCAAAGACCTTTTACATAAGCTTCAGGAAACTTTAATCACTAAGCTAAATCAACTAAGGCTCTGTCAAGGCACTTAGCAATAGGGGAAGCACCTGCAACATTCCGGAACCAAGTAAATTGAGCACCAACACAGCCCAAATCCACAAGAGAGCAATCACAAATACAATTAGAAAATTTATCAGCCCTACTAGTAATGAATTGGCCACCTTTAACCTCCGCTGACGTAGTAATTTCATTGAAATCACTCATGATCAACCAGGGTGTATGTATAATACTGTGTAGATAACGAATGTGATCCCATAAAGCTTCCCTCCTGGTCGGAACTGGGCTAGCGTACACAGCACTGCCATACCATTTAAAATTCCCATGGCAACAAACAAAGGACACCATCTGGGGGTGGACATCAATAATATCCATATGAAAATTGATCCCTTAATGTTTCAGGACCCATATTCCACCGGAATGATTTTGGGCCTCAACTAAACCAAAAATTGCTCCAGGAATGCTCATCCATACCAAATATACAGTGAGTTTCAAATAAGAAAATGAAACTGGGACAATATGTAGAGAGGAGTTGCTTCACATAACGGTTACCACAGCTGCTGCGAGCCCCGCGGATGTTCCAGGCTAAGATGGATAAATCTTTAAAACAATCCATAAAAACCTGCAATAGCAAAGAGAGACAAACAAAAAGTTTAGCGTGGTTCACCAACATGGGAACCCACCTCCTCGCAATCCTGGAAACTCTCCACTTGCAAAGGGGCATCACTTGTTCCAACCAACGGGTCTGGTGGCTTTTTAGGTTCTGACTTCTCCTTAGAGAAAAATTCCATACTATTCTCATTAACAGGGGGATGTGGGGCATTATCAACAAATGTAAACCTGTTGGTTGACACGCAAATGATAGGTAAAACCATTTTAGCCCCGTCAGTCCACGTGTATAGAGCAGATTTTGAGGAGTCAGCCTTCTTATTTCATTGAACCTTTTGTTGGATGGGACTCGGAAGGGGAGCTTTGAGAGATGTGGACCCAATCTTTGGCAACCCTTGAGTGGGCTTAACGGGCTCCACACATCCATCAAGCCCATTACCATCCTTTCTTTGCCTCTTCCTGACCCACATCTTAGAAGTTTATGAATCAAGGTCAGTGCCCACCAAATCTTTCTCTTTCTGCACTTTGTCCCCCACAATCATTGGTTGCTTCCCTTTATCCCGCGGGATATTAAACTGATTTGAAACAATAGCTGCATCTGATCCACCCTTAGATTTCTCCTTTTTTCTGTCCTTGTCACTGACCTTTTTTACTTTTAGACACCGTAATCCAATCACCATATATTGGTGAATCATTAGGAATATTTCCTTGGCCATAAATCCTCTCTTTCCCTAAATAGATCTCATCATTCGCGGTAGGGTAGTTGGGTGGTGGTTCAACGCCGGCTGTTGGTTCTCTAGAGGTCGCAGGTAGTGGTTTTGTACATTCACGAGAACGATGCCCATAGCACCCGCAGTTGACCCAAATTAAGTGCAATCCCTCATATTCGATCTTATACCAATGTCCATTCAACCAAACTCTTCCAATAACTAGATGGGTTAAATCCACCTCCACACATACTTTGGCAAAACTCCCTCTGGTCACATTTAGTGTATTGTGTAGAAACCACAGGAAACACTAGAAGGGGGTTGAATAGTGTTTTATAATTTCAAACTGATTTTAGGAAAACCTTTAATAAGCAAAACTTTTCACAAAGAATTTGAGCAACTTGCTGAAACTGGGAGTGAGGTATTTGCTGAAGTTGCTTCAGCAGGTCCAATAAAACAGTTTTGGAAACTTGTTTTTCAATATGTTTTAAATTATTTTTCAGTTTCAACTTATAAAACAGTTTACTCAGAACCCTCCAAGTTAGTTTAAATCAAATAAAAAGAGATAAGGGTAAGAGAAAACTTAGCCACAAATGTATACTGGTTCACCCACTACCACTGTGAGTTACGTCTAGTCCCAAAGCCAACTAGCAATGGATTTTCCACTATCTGAACAGATACAAGTATTCTTTTACAGTCAAGCCTCTTCAGGCTCTACAAACACCAAGTATTCTTTTACAGTCAAGCCTCTCCAGGCTCTAAACCAAGTATTGTTTATCCACAAGCCTCTCCAGGCTCAACAACAAATATTCTTTCTTCCTCCAAGCCTCTCCAGGCTCTCAAACACTTAAGAGTGTTTACAAATGAATTTGTTTACGTTACAGAACCAAAGCAAGTTCCTAACTTAAACTGAAACTAACTTGTACAAAGTAACTGAGTAAAGCTCAGGATAAATGAAATTTGATGTACAATGATACAGAGAGAATAGCAGCGTATAATTTGACAGCGTTTTGGCTTGATATGTAATCTTTTCTCTCTCTCTTTTTTAAAGTCCTTCACGAAGCTATATATAGAAACAGAATTGAGTCCGTTGAAGATTGCTTAAAACCACCGTTGAGAGAGCAATAAATGTTGTGAGAGTCGTTGTGAAACAATCTTCTGATAGCTTCTAACTTGAGCAGTGCAAGTGTGCAGACCTTGATTCAGTTCTGACACGTTTGCAGGTACTATGATACAGCAGTTTCCCTTTCTGGTAAGTTGATTCAAAAAGCTCAAAAGGGTCTATGTAATCTTTCCTTAAATGAGACATGCTTGCAGAAGATGTTGAGAATGCATTTAAGTCTTGATCAGAAAGCCTTCTGACTTTAGACAAATGCCACGTAGAAAGTCTTCAACGGGTCTTCTTGATTCAGCTAGTACATCTCTTCAGAGGATTGAATGACTTCAGCAGGTTCTACTCTTTCAGAAGGTTGTACCACTTCAGAGGGTTTCTCCTTCAGAGAGTTGCTGAAACATATATAAAATACTCTTAAGAGAATTTGTACTATTTCTCATAATATTTTAATCAAATTTGTTACTCATTAAAACTTAGGGTTATGAGACTTAAACATTATTAATCACTTAATAAAATTTTGAAACTCAACATATTGGAGTCCACTTTGATAGGTTTCCCAACAGCTGTCGCCAGAGCTAGTAAGACACTTTCATCATAGTATTGCAAACCCAAACTTGGAAAACGCATCCATGCCATCGTTGATTCAATGTTGCTGTCTGATGACACAAACTCAGGTGTCCAAGAACGAATAGACAAGTAGTGATCAAACAACATCCACAATCCCCCGTTAATCGCCTTGGTTCTATCAGCTTCAAGCTCCAACTTCACCATGAAGAACCCATTGCGTACATCCATGATATCCATACCTCCAATCGACTTCCACAATGCACATAGTCTATCCCGCATCACCATATAACCCACAGCCTTGCCTAGGAGTTTAACAACCAGTGTATCCTCCTAAGGTTGACATAAAACCATGCAACACACTAGGATCCATGAAGCATTTTGGCAAGAGTTTGTTTCCATCCTGGAGCTCAATCTGAAATAGATTCTCCGGTATTAGATCTCTAGTTCCCTCACGGGGAGTTGCTTTAATTTCTTTCCTCCCAACACCTTATCTCTAAAGGACATACTTGATGAAGCGCCTGGCGTCCCTGGACCTGCTCCTCCTCCATCAAGCGGATTAAGGGGGGTGGGATTCTCCTCTCTCTGAGCAGAGAAAACCATGTTAGCCATTCACTACTTACGTGCTATTAAACTCAACAAATGATGTAACAACACATTTTAAATGACATTGCAAACCATTTTTACATTTACATTGTATATCCATTAAATCCAAACTTCATTATTTTCATTTTATATTTAAAAGATTTTGGCCTAAATTTTATCTAAAATTTTGTTTAAACTAATTTCTTAAAGTTGTATTCGACCGAATCATAACCTAGTTAGTGACTGAGTGTGGATCAAGCTATTTCAAATTTTCAATATTTAGACAAATTGCAGTACAAATTTAAGAAAGAATAACTTTATTTATAATATAAAATTGAAAACAAATTATATAAACTATAATATATGATATTCGGTCGTATCAATTAAAAAAATGTAATCCCACGTTACATTTTAAAAAGGTACTTATTTATTAGTACTAAAAAAATTCATAACTTTGTACAAATTTTCGGTTCTTTTTTTGTTTTATTTTTTGTTCCCAATTTTTTTATTTTATTTCTTCTCTTCTCTACCATTATACAATTAGTATTTTATCTTGTACAATATATAGAAAATATATATTTATATAATTTATATCTTTACATGTATATCTTAAAATATATATTTTTAATAATAAATAAATATATTAAAATATGAAGTATATATTCGTTTAAAATGGATAATTTAATTTTGATAATGTAATATCAATAATCAATCAATAACTATTATACAATTCTACAGGTGAATGAATAGTGTTTTCACTAAACCCTCACAATTCATTCAATATAATATAATATTTTATAAGTTTTTATTATTATTATTATTCTTATTATTACTTTTGTTATCAAAAGTCGTTTCATCTCTTTTATTCAAAGTCAAATTGTTTAATGTGTACATATTGATGCACATGAGTACAAATATATTTGTTGAGAATGATACTCAAGCTTGGATGTAGTAATATAATAGAATGTGTTTTAATCATTTTTTACTATCCATTCAATTTAATTTAATATAATATAATTTGTTATAAGTTATTTTACTATTATTCTTATTATTACTTTTTGTTATCAAAAGTCGTGTCATCTCATGTATTCAAAGTTAAATTGTTTAATTTTTACATATTGATACACATGAGTACAAATATATTTGTTGAGAATTAGTATACTATTTTATCAGTCTTTTTATTATGTTATTCTTATTATTGCTTTTGTTATCAAAAGTCGTGTCATCTCTTATATTTAAAGTCAAATTGTTTAATGTGTACATATTGATACACATGAGTACAAATATATTTGTTGAGAATGATACTCAAGTTTGGATGTGGTAATATAATAAAATGTGTTCATTTTTTACTATTCATTCAATTTAATTTAATATAATTTGTTATTAGTTATTTTACTATTATTCTTATTATTACCTTTTGTTACCAAAAGTCGTGTCATCTCTTTTATTCAAAGTTAAATTGTTTAATTTGTACATATTGATACACATAAGTACAAATATATAAGTTTGCATGTGGTAATATAATAGAGTACGTGTCTTGATTTACATCAAATTTAACATCTATTTTCCTAATCCATCAATAATCAATAACTATTATACAATTCTACATTCACTGTTTATTCAATATAATATAATATAATATTTTATAAGTTTTTTTTATTATTATTCTTATTATTACTTTTGTTATTAAAATCTGTGTCATCTCTTTTATTCAAAGTCAAATTGTTTAATGTGCACATATTGATGCACATGAGTACAAATATATTTGTTGAGAATGATACTCAAGCTTGGATGTGGTAATATAATAAAATGTGTTTTAATCATTTTTTATTATTCATTCAATTTAATTTAATATAATTTATTATTAGTTATTTTACTATTATTCTTATTATTACTTTTTGTTATCAAAAGTCGTGACATCTCTTTTATTCAAAGTTAAATTGTTTAATTTGTACATATTGATACACATGAGTACAAATATATTTGTTGAGAATTAATATAATATTTTATCAGTTTTTTTATTATGTTATTCTTATTATTACTTTTGTTATCAAAAGTCGTGTCATCTCTTTTATTTAAAGTTAGATTGTTTAATGTGTACATATTGATACATATGAGTACAAATATATTTGTTGAGAATGATACTCAAGTTTGGATGTGGTAATATAATAAAATGTGTTCATTTTTTACTATTCATTCAATTTAATGTAATATAATTTATATTAGTTATTTTACTATTATTCTTATTATTACCTTTTGTTACCAGAAGACGTGTCATCTCTTTTATTCAAAGTTAAATTGTTTAATTTGTACATATTGATACACATGAGTACAAATATATTTGTTGAGAATGATACTCAAGTACGGATGTGGTAACAAAAGGTAATAAAATACGCATGTTGATTTACATCAAATTTAACATGTATTTTCCTAATCCATCAATAATCAATAACTATTATACAATTCTACATTCACTATTCATTCAATATAATATTTTATAAGTTTTTTTTTATTATTCTTATTATTACTTTTGTTATCAAAACTTGTGTCATCTCTTTTATATAAATTCAAATTGTTTAATGTGTACATATTGATACACATGAGTACAAATATATTTGTTGATAATGATACTCAAGCTTGGATGTGGTAATATAATAAAATGTGTTTTAATCATTTTTTATTATTCATTCAATTTAATTTAATATAATTTGTTATTAGTTATTTTACTATTATTCTTATTGTTACTTTTTGTTATCAAAAGTCGTGTCATCTCTTTTATTCAAAGTTAAATTGTTTAATTTGTACATATTGATACACATGAGTATAAATATATTTGTTGAGAATTAATATAATATTTTATAAGTTTTTTATTATGTTATTCTTATTATTACTTTTGTTATCAAAAGTCGTGTCATCTATTTTATTCAAAGTCAAATTGTTTAATGTGTACATATTAATACACATTAGTACAAAATATATTTGTTGAGAATGATACTCAAGTTTGAATGTGGTAATATAATAAAATGTGTTCATTTTTTACTATTCATTCAATTTAATTTAATATAATTTGTTATTAGTTATTTTACTATTATTCTTATTATTACTTTTTGTTACCAAAAGTCGTGTCATCTCTTTTATTCAAAGTTAAATTGTTTAATTTGTACATATTGATACACATGAGTACAAATATATTTGTTGAGAATCATACTCAAGTTTGGATGTGGTAATATAATAAAGTGTGTTGATTTACTTCAAATTTAATATGTATTTTCCTAATCCATAATTTACATTAAAATTGTTTAATTTGTAGATATTGATACACATGAGTACACATATATTTGTTGATATTTATGCTAAACTTTGGATGTCGTAATATAATAACATGTGTTGATTTACATCAAATTTATTATGTACTTTCCTAATATATTATTTACATTAAAATTGGTTAATTTGTAGATATTGATACACATGAATATAAATATATTGTTGAGATTGATACTAAAGGGTTTGGTTTATTATTATTTTTACGTGTTATCTATTTTTTAGTTTTGACTGTTATTTGAATTGTTATGTTAGGTTAGGAGCAACATATTTCTTATGGGAAATAGTTCAACTATCAATATTGTAACATCCTGAATTTTATTAAGTAGAATAAAATTAAATTAAATTAATAAAGTAGAGGAAATAAATAAATGAATAATAGAATTAATATTATGAGTAGTTTTATCCATAAAGCTAGTTCAAATTTAAAAAGAAGATAATGGGGTTGAGGATGGACCCAAGCCCATATAGGCATTTTAGTAAGGAAGGGTTATCAGTTCACCCTAATCCTTATTTTTCAAATCGTCAGAGAGCGAAGAGCCAAGGAGGAGAGAAACTATGTCTCAAGAGAGGGTTGCTGCAGATTGATCAAGAATCAAGAACCAAGAATCAAATATTGTTGCAGTTCGACCTTCACTCCAAGGTAACGGGGGGAAAGAGGTGCTGCTTATATATGCATGTGGGTGTGTTTGGGTAGTGAGGGCAACCATAAGACGCTCTAAGATATTTAAATTCGACTTAATATGTGTATATGTTGAGTATGGTATGATGAAAATTGTTGATTGATGACTGATTTTATGAATCTTGATGAATTATTGGGTGAAATTGAAGAGGATATTGAGAATATTGAAAGAGGGTAATTAGGGATTTAATGATTTGGGATTTTTATTGAATAACTATATAATCTTTGTTAATATTGTTGTTTTTTATGAGTTTAATCGATATAAACGAATATGATTGAAGTATAAACGATGAGGATTGAGTAGGGATTGAAGAAGGGGAGAAAAATGGGTAAAACGTAGAATAGTTGCGTTCTACGTAACTTGCGCTGCAACTTGCGCTACAACGCAGGTTGAAGCGGGAACTCTCTGGAATCTGCGATGCAGCGCAGGTTGGAGCGCAGATCGCAGATTTCTGTTTTGATGTAATTTTGATGAGTTTTCCAGAGTGGTTTTGATGATCTTAATGTTTGAAGGTGATTGTTATACCTTGATTTTGGTGCGATTATGATGATATGAGTGTGTCCTTGATGATAAATGTTTATTTTGATGATGATTGATGATATACTCGATGACTATGATGATGATGAATGATGATGCCTTGTAATATTTATGATGATTATTATGATGATGTTTGATGATATTATGATGATTAATGATGACTAACGACGATTGATGATGATGATGATGATGTATATGAACTATATGATGCTGATCGTGCATTGAGCATATGAGAATTGATTTGATGTTGTATATGCCTTGAGCATGTACATTAGGTGCACGGGCCCAATGAGGGGGTGTATCCTGATAACTGAGTTGTGCGGGCCCAACGAGGGGATACAACTCAAGTGTACTACACTGAGGAGGTATAGTGACCATGATGGACATTCGATGCACGAGCCCAACGATGGGGTGAAACTTAGGATTGTACTGGCCCAACGAGGGGGTGCAACCTAGGGTCGAATGAGTTATGCGGGCCCAACGAGAGGGTATAACCTACCGGCCTGTGTGGTGTTTAATGGTAGACATCATTGGTAACAACTAGGGAGATTGATGAGGTGTGCCCATTGTGCGGAGTTCCAAGTCATGAACCTTATGAGGTGTTGATGAGTTTGGTATGCATGATAAATAAGCATGCACTGCATTAATGATGAAATTAATTGATACTGTGATGATATGAGAATTATTGATGATGTGAATATTATGTGTTTAGAGTAAAGATGTGCTTTCTTGGTGAAATATGATGTGTGAGTTATATAGTATGATGAATATATTGATGAGTTATTATATGATGATTTATTGATGAATACGATGTGATGAGAATATGATGAATGATTATGTGATTGAACTTGATGTCGTGCTATGTGTAGTGAGGATGGGGTAGCCCCTATGTGTATGTATGAGTTGGTGTTCCTTTCCTCACTGTTACTGTGGTTAATTTCAGGTGATGATGATGATACAGCTGGTATCGAGTATTGAGTAAAGGAAGTGTCGCTCTGATACATGCGACATCAGGGCATATCATGGGAATTTTTATTTTATGTTTTTTTTAATTAGGGAGAGATTTTTGAATTGTTTAATTACCTTGCATAGCTAGTAGGATATTTTAATATTGTCATTTGAGATTCCGCTGTTTCGAAAACCGTTGAATATTATTATTATTCTAATTAAGCTGACTTTAAGATTATTTGACGTTTCAAACGATGAGGAATGTGAACCTTTTTACCCAGTGTGGTGCATTATTTTGCTAAGTCTTCCGCTTCGTTTATATATAAGACTTTGGGGTAGAAGGGTGTCACATTAGTTGGTATCAGAGCAGGTCGTTTCACCGACCTTGAGTTATGTGTTTGCTATGCTTTTGTAGCGTTAATCTGATTGATTGATTGAGTGAACTGTGTTGTTTGACTTAATTGTTTGTTTGATTTCTTTATTATTTTGATTTACCTTGTGTGATTGTTAACCGTTTTCTTTACTCCAGAAGAGTAATGGCTGGGGGAGGTAGGAATGATCGAGTCATGGCTGAAGCTTTAATGGCAATGGCACAGGCTGTTGGCAACCTGAACCAACATCATGAAGTGGATTGGCTCGCTCGGTTTCAGAGGAACCATCCACCTATCTTTAGAGCGATGGATTGTCCGTTGGTGCAGAAGGTGACGTTGGTAGCATTCATGTTATCGGGAGAAGCTGGATTCTGGTGGCAGAGCACCTATCAGAGGATGATTGATGAAGGCACTGTATTGAACTGGGATAACTTCAAGAGGTTGTTCCTGGAAAAGTACTTTCTTCCTCAAGACATTCGTAACAAGAAGCAGATCGAGTTCCTCGAGTTAAAGCAAGGGGATGACACCGTGGCGGATTATGTGACCAAGTTTGAAGCGTTAGTTCAATTCTGTCCTATGTATGAGGGAGCTACGAATGAAGAGGCCAAGTGCGTGAAGTTTATCAGCGGTCTTCGTCCAGAGATCAAGCAAGTGCTCAACTACCAAGGGATGACGCGTTTTCACGAGCTGGTCAACAAGTGCAGAATCTACGATGAAGACAGTCGGGCTAGAGTTGCACATTACAAGAGCGTAGGACCTATGAGGAGTCAAAGCAAATCTGAATCAACTGGCAAGAACAAACCGTATTCTCGTGCAACAGGAGGCACCAAGTTTGGAGGAGGCAGTGCGGGCTCAGTGCAAAAGAAGAACTACGTTACTACTACCGGTCAAGCGTCCAAGGGTGGAAGTGTGGTACCTGCCGCTAATACTTGTTTCAAATGCAGAAAGGAGGGACATCGAGCAAATCAATGTGAAGATACAGAGGTCACCTGCTATACATGTAAGGAGAAAGGACACATTTCTCGTGATTGTCCTCAGAAGAAGCAAGGAGCTGCAGCGACAAGTGGAGATGCTAATGGAAGTGCCAATAAACCTAAAGCTACTGGGAGAGTCTTTGCCTTGAGTGGTACTGAAGCTGCTCAATCTGATGACTTGATCCAAGGTACTGGTTACATTGCGGGTAATCCTTTAGTTGTACTATTTGATTCTGGTGTGACTCACTCTTTTATATCACATGCTTACGTGTCTAGATTGAAATTGTCTGTTTCTTCTTTACCTTTTGTGTTGAGTGTGGAAACACCAGCTAGTGGCTCAGTTTCTACTTCTAATGTGTACTTAAATTGTTCTATTCTTGTTAAAGATAGAGAATTCTCAGTTGATTTAATCTGTTTACCTCTAAGTCAACTATACATTATTCTTGGAATGGACTGGTTTATCTTCCAATCATGTCTTATTGAATTGTGCTGATAAAACCATTGTGTTTGGTAATCCTGTTGAGAGTAAGAATAAGGACTTTTTGACTGCCAATCAAGTGAAGGCGTCTCTAAGGGAAGATGCCCAGGTATATATGTTACTATCTTCTTTGAGTTCTGAGAGTAGTGCTGTTGTTAGTGAGATACTTGTAGTGTGTGAGTATCCTGAAGTGTTTGCTGATAATGTGTCTAGTCTACCACCTGAGAGAGAGAGAGATAGAGTTTTCTATAGACTTAGTACCGGGTACGGGACCTATTTCAACTTCACCTTATAGGATGTCACCCATAGAGTTAGCAGAACTTAAGAAACAATTAGAGGACTTGTTAGAAAAGAAGTTTGTAAGGCCTAGTGTATCACCATGGGGAGCGCCTGTGTTATTAGTGAAGAAGAAGGATGGTAGTATGAGACTGTGTACAGATTACCGTCAGTTGAACAAGGTAACTATAAAGAATAGGTATCCTTTGCCTAGGATTGATGACCTAATGGATCAATTAGTGGGAGCTTGTGTCTTTGGCAAGATAGATCTTAGGTCGGGTTATCACCAAATTAGAGTTAAGGAAGAGGATATACCTAAGACTGCTTTTAGAACTAGGTATGGACATTATGAGTATCTGGAAATGCCTTTTGGTGTGACTAATGCTCCTGCAATTTTTATGGATTACATGAACATGATTTTTCCCCTTACTTGGATAAATTCGTAGTTGTCTTTATAGATGATATACTAATTTATTCCAAAACTAAGGAGGAGCATGAGGAACATTTAAAGGTAGTGCTTCAGATTCTTAAGGATAAACAACTGTATGCTAAGATGTCTAAATGTGAGTTCTGGTTAGAAGAAGTAAGTTTCTTAGGTCATATTATTTCTAAAGGAGGTATAGGTGTTGATCCTTCTAAGGTAGAGGTCGTACTTAAGTGGGAGGCTCCTAAGTCAGTGAGTGAGATTAGAAGTTTCCTTGGGTTAGCTGGGTACTATAGAAGATTCATAGAAGGGTTTTCTAAGTTAACTTTACCTTTGACTGAGTTGACTAGGAAGGGAGTTGCCTTTGTGTGGAACAGTAAGTGAGAATCTAGTTTCCAAACTCTTAAGGAAAAGTTGACTAGTGCGCCAGTGTTAGTGTTGCCTGATCTTAATAAATCTTTTGTAGTATATTGTGATGCTTCTAAGATGGGTTTAGGAGGAGTTTTAATGCAAGAGGGTAAAGTAGTAGCCTATGCTTCTAGGCAATTGAAAATACATGAGAGAAACTACCCTACCCATGACCTAGAGTTAGCAGTTTTAGTGTTTGTGTTGAAAATGTGGAGACATTATTTGTATGGTTCCAAATTTGAGGTTTTTAGTGACCATAAGAGCCTTAGGTATTTGTTTGACCAAAAAGAGCTAAACATGAGGCAGAGGAGGTGGTTAGAGTTTCTAAAGGATTATGAATTTGAGTTGAGTTACCATCCCGATAAGGCTAATGTAGTGGCAGATGCTCTGAGTAGGAAATCTATTCATGTTAGTTCCTTGATGATTAGGGAAATGGATCTTTTAACTCAGTTTAGGGATTTGAGCTTAGCCTGTGAAGTGACTTTTGATAGTGTGAGGCTAGGGATGATTAGAGTAAGTAATGATATGTTGAAGGACATTAGGAAAGCTCAATTAGAGGACCCATTCTTAGTGAGTAGGCGAGGGGCTATAGAAGAAGGTAGTGGTGGAAAGTTTGTCTTAGATGCAAATGGGGTTGTGAGATTTGGAGACCGAGTGTGTGTGCCTAGTGAACCTACCATTAAGCGTTTAGTGCTTGAAGAGGGTCATAGGAGTAAGCTTAGTTTTCACCCAGGTTCATCTAAGATGTATCAAGATTTGAAGAAGATATTTTGGTGGCCTAGGATGAAGAGGGATATAGAGGAGTTTGTGAGTACTTGTCCAGTTTGCCAAAAGTCTAAGGTAGAACATCAAAAGCCTTCAGGATTGCTTCAACCCTTAAGTATACCCGAGTGGAAGTGGGATAGTATTTCCATGGACTTTGTAGTTGCTTTGCCTAAGACTGTAAGGGGGCATGATTCTATTTGGGTTATTGTGGATAGGTTAACCAAGAGTGCTCATTTTCTTCCCATTAATATTAAGTACTCCTTAGAGAAACTAGCTCAGATTTACATAAGTGAGATTGTGAGATTGCATGGCATACCATCTAGTATAGTTTCTGATAGAGATCCCAGGTTTACCTCTAGATTTTGGGAGAGTTTGCAGCAGGCATTGGGGACCCAACTTAGGCTTAGTTCAGCTTATCACCCTCAAACTGATGGTTAGACCGAGAGAACCATTCAATCCTTAGAGGATTTGCTTAGGGCTTGTGTGTTAGACCAAAGGGGTAGTTGGGATAAATTCTTACCTCTGATAGAGTTCACTTACAATAATAGTTTTCACTCTAGCATAGGTATGGCGCCTTACGAGGCATTGTATGGTAGGAGGTGTAGAACACCCTTATGTTGGTGTGAGTCGGGAGAGAGCCTTGTGCTAGGACCCGAAGTAGTGTATCAAACCACTTATAAGCTTAGGATAATCCAGGAGAGGATGAGGACAGCTCAGAGTAGGCAGAAGAGTTATGCTGATAAGAGGAGGAAGGAATTGGAATTCAAAGAAGGGGACCATGTATTCCTGAAAGTCACTCCGTGGACTGGGGTTGGTAGGCATTAAAGTCTAGAAAGTTTACACCTCGTTTCATTGGTCCTTACCAAATTCTCAAAAGAATCGGCAATGTTGCCTATCAGATTGCTTTACCTCCACACTTGTCAAACCTTCATAATGTATTCCATGTTTCTCAACTCCGGAAATACATTCATGATCCTTCACATGTGATTGAGTCGGATCACCTTGAGATTAAGGAAAACCTGACGGTGGAAACTATGCCGGTGAGAGTTGAGGATCAGAGGGTGAAACAACTTCGAGGTAAAGAAATTCCTTTAGTTAAGATAATCTGGGGAGGACCTACACCCGAGAGTGCTACTTGGGAACTTGAAGAGAAGATGAAAGAGTCCTATCCAGAGTTATTCGCTTCAGGTCAAATTCGAGGACGAATTTTCTTTTAGGAGGGGAGAGTTGTAACATCCTGAATTTTATTAAGTAGAATAAAATTAAATTAAATTAATAAAGTAGAGGAAATAAATAAATGAATAATAGAATTAATATTATGAGTAGTTTTATCCATAAAGCTAGTTTAAATTTAAAAAGAAGATAAGGGGGTTGAGGATGGGCCCAAGCCCATATAGGCATTTTAGTAAGGAAGAGTTATCAGTTCACCCTAATCCTTATTTTTCAAATCGTCAGAGAGCGAAGAGCCAAGAAGGGGAGAAACTACGTCTCAAGATAGGGTTGCTGCAGATTGATCAAGAATCAAGAACCAAGAATCAAAGAGTGTTGCAGTTCGACCTTCACTCCAAGGTAATGGGGGGAAGGGGTGCTGCTTGTATGTGCATGTGGGTGTGTTTGGGTAGTGAGGGCAACCATAAGACCCTCTAAGACATTTAAATTCGACTTAATATGTGTATATGTTGAGTATGGTATGATGAAAACTGTTGATTGATGACTGATTTTATGAATCTTGATGAATTCTTGGGTGAAATTGAAGAGGATGTTGAGAATATTGAAAGAGGGTAATTAGGGATTTAATGATTTGGGATTTTGATTAAATAATTGTATAATCTGTGTTAAGATTGTTGTTTTTGATGAGTTTAATCGATATAAAAGAATATGATTGAAGTATAAACGATGAGGATTGAGTAGGGATTGAAGAAGGGGAGAAAAAGGGGTAAAACGTAGAACAGACGCGTTCTACGTAACTTGCGCTGCAACTTGCGCTACAACGCAGGTTGAAGCGGGAACTCTCTAGAATCTGCGCTGCAGGTTGCGCTGCAGCGCAGATCGCAGATTTATGTTTTGATGTAATTTTGATGAGTTTTCCAGAGTGGTTTTGATGATCTTAATGTTTGAAGGTGATTGTTATACCTTGATTTTGGTGTGATTATGATGATATGAGTGTGTCCTTGATGATAGATGTTTATTTTAATGATGATTGATGAATGATTGATGATATACTTGATGACTATGATGATGATGAATGATAATGCCTTGTAATATTTATGATGATTATTATGATGATGTTTGATGATATTATGATGATTAATGATGACTAACGACGATTGATGATGATGATGTATATGAACTATATGATGCTGATCGTGCATTGAGAATATGAGAATTGATTTGATGTCGTATATGCCTTGAGCATGTACATCAGGTGCACGGGCCCAATGAGGGGGTGTATCCTGATAACTGAGTTGTGCGGGCCCAATGAGGGGGGTACAACTCAGGTGTACTACACGTAGGAGGTGTAGTGACCATGATGGACATTCGATGCACGGGCCAAATGAGGGGGTGAAACTTAGGATTGTACTGGCCCAACGAGGGGGTGCAACCTAGGGTCGAATGAGTTGTGCGGGCCCAACGAGGGGGTACAACCTACCGGCCTGTGTGGTGTTTAACGGTAGACATCATTGGTAACAACTAGGGAGATTGATGAGGTGCGCCCATTGTGCGGAGTTCCAAGTCATGAACCTTAGGAGGTGTTGATGAGTTTGGTGTGCATGATAAATGAGCATGCATTGCATTAATGATGAAATTAATTGATATTGTGATGATATGAGAATTATTGATGATGTGGATATTATGTGTTGAGAGTAGAGATGTGCTTTTTTGGTGAAATATGATGTGTGAGTTATATAGTGTGATGAATATATTGACGAGTTATTATATGATGATTTATTGATGAATACGATGTGATGAGAATATGATGAATGATTATGTGATTGAACTTGATGTTGTGCTATGTGTGGTGAGGATGGGGTAGCCCCTATGTGTATGTATGAGTTGGTGTTCCTTTCCTCACTGTTACTGTGGTTAATTTCAGGTGATGATGATGATACAGCTGGTATCGAGTATTGAGTAAAGGGAGTGTCGCTCTGATACATGTGACATCAGGGCATATCACGGGGATTTTTATTTTATGTTTTTTTTTTAATTAGGGAGAGATTTTTGAATTGTTTAAGTACCTTGCATGGCTAGTAGGATATTTTAATATTGTCATTTGAGATTCCGCTGTTTCGAAAACCGTTGAATATTATTATTCTAATTAAGCTGACTTTAAGATTATTTGACGTTTCAAACGATGAGGAATGTGAACCTTTTTACCCAGTGTGGTGCATTATTTTACTAAGTCTTCCGCTTCGTCGATATATAAGAGTTTGGGGTAGAAGGGTGTCACAAATATCAATGTTGTTTTCTTGAGGTTATTCTTTGTAAAACTTCCCAATGTGGAAATTGGGTTTATTTCTCTTGCTCATCTTTGTAAAACTTCGGTATAATTCACTTCTTTTTCATCTTTGTTTTAAAAAAAGTTATATCCTATATATTATGAATGATGTTGTCTTATTATTATCATTATTTACTTCCTATATATATGTTAATTTTTTTTTTCAGACTTTCTTTTAGTTTTACATTTGGTGTAATACAAATACAAATATAATTAAACATCATTAAGTTAAATTAATATATCACATTCTTAACAAATATTTACATAAGCATTAAACAAATTAATAGTAAGAACATATTAAATTTTTTTATGTTATTTAATATAACCCTTTTTAAATTTACTAAACCCCAAGGGGTTGGTTGAGTGGAGCAAGACAGGGTCTTGTATCTGACAGGTCGCAGGTTCAAACCCCCACTTGTCCCCTTGGGGTGAGGTAAAAGAGCCCGGAGGCTTTCCCTCCCTTGGACTGGGACACCATCCCCTCACCCTAAATTTTATGTCACCAAAAAAAATTTACTAAAAAATTTAACTAAGCCTCGTGTATAGCACGTGTGTAAATACTAGTTATAGTATAATTAGATTGAATTATATATATAATTTGAATTTAATGTATAAATATTGAGAAATTATTATTTTAGAGTAGGGATTTGATTATTTTGTCATTGATCGGAAACATCCCACATATATAACTGTGGGTTTAACCCCCGGGTCGGGGGTGATGGTTAGGTAAAGTCCTCCTAAGAGTGGCGACTCTACGTTTTGAATCCATGACCTTACAGGTAAAGTCCGCCTTGGGTCACAGTCCACTTCCAATGCGGCAAACTATTATTTTGTATGTAGGGATTTGATTTGAATGTAAATATTAAATAATAATTATTTTAAATTTAAATTATTAATTCATAAAAATTAATTATTCCAACCATATTATTTTATCAGAAATATATTATATAATTTTAAAGTTATTATGTCATTTTTTATAATTTAATACAATCAATTATCATATTATTACTATTAAAATTTTTAATTTGATCATGATATCATAATTATTAATTGGAAATTATATATTATTATATTAAATGGTAGTGATACAAATTCAAAATTTGAATTGAAAATGATTTGAAATTGAAAATATGTTAAAGTTTATAATCATAAATATTTAGATATTTGTAATAAAGGTGTATGAAAGACATATTAAAAAATAGAGAAAATACACAAAAAAAAAATGACACATAATTTTCTAGTTGAAAAAATAGGAAAGGTGAATGTCTCACAAGTTAAGTTTCAAAATTAATATATAGATAATTTTTTTTATTAATCACACGTATTTTCTATTATCAAGGATTGTTTTCACAACTAAGACTCTTCACCTATTTCTAAAAATATTTAATGAGGATCGAATTAAAAGCTCTACCCATAATCTTAGCTTACGCCACCAACTTATTCACAACCCTTTTGTATAAATATAAATAGTGTGTATTGTTTCCATAAAAATCACCTTTTAAATATGAATCTGGGTCAATAATAGTATTTGATTTATACTGGATCCACAATTTAAATGTGAATTTGTGCCAATCAATAATGTTAGCTTGATTTATATTTAAAACATGATTTTGACAGAGCCGATCTAACATGTCAGGAGGCCTCAAACAAACCTTCATATTAATTTTTTTTTTTAAATATGAAATGAAAAAAAGAACTTAAAAGTTAAAATTCGATAACAAGAATTGAATCTCCATCCTTAACATAGAAGGAGGATTTATAAAACAATGTGTTAAACCTAATATTATTAATATGTGCTTATATTTATTTTATAAAGGATGAGAATTGAGGGACTAAAATAGGTGCTCGACGTCCTTGAGCCGGTGCTGAATTTTGATAGAAACCAAAAAAAAAAAAAAACGCTCTCACTTAAGATCAACCTCAATTTCCAAAATCAGGTATTATTGGGCGAGTCCATTATAATAGGCATCCATGCTTTCTGCTTCAAACTTCAAAGTTTTTTTTTTTTTTTTTTTTCCACTTTTCATGTTTCTTCAAAGAGACAAAGTAACGTAGCAATAATATCAGTAGGAAATCAACGGAGGAAATTAACTTGTCTGGTTTTGTGGGTCCCACTTCTCTATATGGATCTACGTCTGCCACGTGGGTCGTTAGACTGTAAACAACACGCGCATATCATGCGCGTGCAGAATCCTTGTTGGCAGTGGGCACAGATTCCCTCGTTTCCAAGTCTTTCAAATTCAAACCCGGATGTAATCCACTGCACTCCGTTCCATCGTAAGCCCTAACATATTTTATGCTTTATTTGTTCAAACATAAAATAAAATTGGTCAACAGAGGATAAAAATAAGAAATAATCCTCACATAATTATTTCTGTATCATATCATAATAATAAATTTATGTTTTAAAAATTATATTGGCAATTCAATCGTTGAAGACACTTGCTTATGATTTATTGATCTAATTGTAATTGAATTATTATTAAATTGATAATAAACTAATTTATTTTTTAATATTATATAATATTTTTAAATAATAAAATTATATAAAATAATAATAAATTAAAATATATAAAATTATAAATTAATATAAAAGATTTTATTATATGTGTTATAAAATAAAAAATAATAATAATGGACTAAATAATAGATATTTATGTATAATTTTAAAAAAATATCCTTATTTATTTCAAAATATTTTAGATTAAATATTTTTTTAAAAAAACAAAATATAAAAAATTGAAAAATTTGATTTTGATCGGCTCAAACCATGTTTTGGCACCAATTTTGACTATTCTCACCACTCTGAAACCAAATGATTTTTTTATTGAATGAACTGGAACTATTTCGGCTTCCACATTTGATTTTTACAACCATGCCAATAAAGATGTTTTATTTTAACTGAATAAGTTTATTTTAAATAATTAAATTAAGAGTTTAATATATAAATATATATTATCAATGTAAAAAAATAAATACTGTGATTTAATCATATATTATCATATTTTTAATAAATATAACTTATTAAATTTATTAAATGATAATAAAAATAATTTATTAAATGATGTGATAATGGTAATACATCATTGAATTACAATTAATAGGAATATCAAGAGTAAGGAAATTATTAATTGTTTTACAAATTAATAAAATTAAAAATAATATATGTTAATGATATATGTTAAAAATAAAATTAGGTCTTACGACATATTCATTAAAATCTTAAAATAATATATGTTAATGATTCTAAAAAAATGAGAACCAACGAGAACAATTTGGTTTCATAGTCCAGGCCGTAGCTGATAACTGGAAATTCAAATCATATTAATATTTTAAAGCATGATAGCCTGAAAAAGTTGGTTTTTGCAAAGTACTTTTTCTACTTTTTATGGGTCTTCCCATCTGAGTTGTTCCAGAGGTTGCTGACACCCCTTCCCCTTCACAGTTATTGCCCAACACACTAGATTTCCATTCATTTTTTTTTTATTATCACAAATTAAAATCTTGCTTATATTTATTGATTATTATTTATTCACTTATAATTTTTTATTAGACACAACTAAACACCATCCATGAGACGATCACCTCCTCCAAAATATTGGATTATTAGGAAGATTCTTCTTCTTTCTTACCGGAAATTAAATCTCCACCCACATCTGTGGGTTTTTCTTAATCATATGTATTTTTCATGAAGGCTCATTAAGTAGAGAATATTCACATTATGGTGGAGTTAGCTTTTTCCGCGAAAATTTTTTATATCCATAAAAGTCAATCGAGATCTTACTTAAGGAGAATCAAGTATGTACCACTTAAATCAATTCCCATTGGTCTCACAAAATTATGAGTTTAATCATCGAACTAAGGATAGTGATTAAGGTAAAATCCTCTTAAAAGTAATGATTCTAGAATTTGAACCCTTTATATCTTGCAAGTAAAATCTGTTTAAAATTACAATTCATTTGCGATCAACCACTCATTAATTGGAAGTTTCTTTGATTTAAATGATTTACATGGTTTCCTTCATATCATCCAAATGTTAGTGTAAAGTAAAATATCCATGATCTTTTTAATTTTATTTTGCACCTTTGGCCTGCAGGGTCTAAAAATAATTGAACAGATCATTATTTTGAATCTTTGAATCAGTTCAACTTTTAAGTGCTCATTTGTTTTAGATTTTGCAACAGTCAGAATCAATTCTACAGAATTGATTTTAAATCACTTCCGTCCAACGTACTTCGTAAAGCGTGCATTATCCATCTCAACCATTCATTTCTAGAATCAATTCTACTCAACTGTAAACCAATCGCACCCTAAATGGTATAGTAGTATATATACATACAAAAACAAATAAAAAATGTAAAATAAGACAAATATGAAATACTTTGTTTGTAGAAGTATAACTGTCCGACTTGGATGCAATACACAAATAATTTGAAAGAAAACACATAAAAAATGCCAAAATGAGAAATGGACCACATCAACACGCACATAACACAAATCAAGAAAAATACAGCACTATTGGCTATAGAATTGAAAATAAAAGGTTCATTTTAATCAGAATTTACAATATTTAATATTATAAATATAATAAATTTCATGAAATAAAAATCACATATTTATTGTTTTTTAATTCTTTTATGATACTAACCTTTATATTCATGGGATATGTAAGTGAATAATAACTGTGGCATTCTTCGTTCTATTAAAATCAAGTTAATTAATTGTATGAGTTATGAAGCTGTGATTAATTTCACGAGGGCAAATGATCAACTTAATACGATCTAATTAGTGTGTTTAGTTTAATGTAAAATCACGTTTAAAACGTGAATTCAGGTCAACGCTATATAGAATGTGTGCTGAAAAGCTAGCTGATTTGATTAAACGTATTTGGTAAAATTAGCTGAAAATGGTAAATGACATAATTTAAATAATTACGAGTGGAGGTGGTTGAAGGATAAACTTGTAATAAATTTTTAGCTAGTAACTGAAAATGAGAGCTATCTTAGCTTAAATTGTACTCCCTCCAATCTTATTTATAAGACAAAGTTTGAAATATTTCCATGGTCCTATTTATAAGACAAAGTGCACCAATGTAGAAGCATTTATTATTTTTTCTCATTTTTGCCTTTGTTGACCCTTAAAAGTTTTAAGGTGACACAATTACCATGGTAGTAGAGTTCAATTTTAAATAGGGGTAAACTTATAATCTCACAGAGTAATTTCTTGAAAATCAACGCATTAATTACTTTTCTTAATATGTGTGTTTTTGTCTGAGTTTTTATAAATAGGATCGGAGGGAGTAGTATTTAAGAAAATGGGAGCTACCTTGGCTTAAAATGTAGTATTTTCAGCTAAATTTTCAATCTAAAATGTAGTATTTAAGAAAAACTAGTAGTTACCAAAAAAAAAATTACCTTACCAAACATAATTAAAATGGTTTCATTTCAGCTAATTCAAATAACTTACCAAATATATATATAGCATAATATTTGTACAAATTCACGTTGAAATTTAATTTTACACTAAAACAAACACACTAATTGTGAAAGAAATAAATCACAATAATTGGCAAGAGAACAGCATAAGCCCACAATGCAAGTAAGAAGAATATGGAAAGATTGTGCTGAAAGAAGGTTGGTAAAGTACTTCTATGTCATTATCAATAATTTACTCATAAATTATATGATAGTGCTAAATCCCAAATGGTCCATGTCTATTGTCCTGCCCCTTTCTTCTTTGTCTTTGTGGGGGGAAGAACAGATTCCCCTACGAAGATTAGCTGTCTTAGATTAGTCTTTTGGAGATTGGAGCATAATGTCTAGTTAGTTGCAAATTATAGGGGCAACCAACCATGCTTCTATGCCTCGGTTAACTCAACACAAAATATGATTAACTAAAAGGAGATTTTGGCATAGCATTTTAAATATTGCAAAATGCTGCTTTTGAGGCCTCGGAATTGCTATAGGTCGGGGGTCCGGGTCCTAGTCCTAGACATGCCCTATCCAAATTAGACTTTTACGTAGCTGCTTGTTTTAAATTGTGACAGGATAAAATTATGATTTTATAGAATTGATTTTAAATTATTTTCATCCAACATACTTCGTAAAGCGTGTATCATCCATCTCAACCATTTATTTCTGAAATCAATTCTAACCCACTCTAAACCAAACGGACCCTATATAGTGGGGTGTTGTTGGGGTTGTGACTTGTGCATGAAGCCCTGATGATGGCTGAGAGGCAAGCTTTCAAATGGACATAATAAAATATTTGGTTGTTATGTGCAAACTCCAATTACTACTAATTATTCCCTTTATTTTAAAATTCTTGTTATATATTTAAATTAGTTATACATATAAATTAAAAAAAATTAAATACATCTTAATTTAGTTATTTTTATTAAAATACTCTCATTTATTTTTCTTTCATTTCATTTCTCATTAACTTACATTTATTACAGAGAGAGTAATTATTAATTGAAATAATATTAAATAAGAATATAGTTAAAAAAATTAATTTTTTTATTTTTAAAATAATAAGAGTTTTGAAAGACAAGTAATATGTTAAAACAAAGATTTGGAAGGAAGGTAGTAATAAGAAAAGTTTTGATGTACCGCAAACAGTGACACATCATTTAATTTCTACCACGATTTGTGGTCAGGTGTTATTACGTTTTTTGCTTTTTTTTTTAATTTTTTATTTATTTTATAGTTCACTGCAAACAGTGGTACAAATGATGTATCACTGTTTGCAGTATGTCAATCAGAACTCGGATTAATAATATGTATACAACCCAAAATCTAAATAATAATATTTATAAATGAGTTGTTATATATTACCGTTACCCATTTGCAACTTGAAAAATATTAATAATACAATTTTTAGTATGATATTTAACATTATTTTTAATATATTTTTATTTTAGATGAAATGCATATGAGTTTTATTAAATTATGAGTTTTATTTTAGTGGGTTCGATCCCCACTAAACACACTTTTAATTGGAGAGGGATAATGAGTCTTAACTGTGACTAAGCCCCTAAATAATAGGATTACCCCTAGTAATAGGGGATCCCTAGGATCCAGATTCTCTCCCGCCCTCTAACCCCTGGAGAGGATTCTTACATGGGATCCCTATAGTGAAAACCAAAAAAATTATGAGTCACATTACTTATTTAATAAGATTGATTTTCTAACAAAGGAACTTCACATAATTTTTTTAAAAATAAAAGTGTTATAAATATTTCTCTAGCAATTTTTAACTTTAGTAAAAACTGTTTAAATATGTATTAGTATACCCATTTAACACGTTGGGCACATATGTAGTATTTAAAATAAGGTTTACATATTTTTGGTCTATGTTTGTAACACATATTTTAATTTGATTTTTATTAAGAATTTAACTTAATCTATATATAATTGTTTTAAAATTTATTATTGTCATTTGTAACAACGGTTAAAATCATTAGATTGATAGAAAGTTATTATAAAATACAAAAATTAAATTGAAAATAACCATCACATGTAAGAACTACATTTGGTATTTATATGTGATGATCATCTTTTAAGGATATTCTTTATATTTCACTATGTTAAATTCTAACAAATAATATTATAATAGACAAAGACTAAATTAAAAATTTTATTTTATATAAAAATTAAATTAAAAATGAGTTGAAATATATATAAGGACAAAAAATATTTTAATCTAAATCTTTCACAAATGCCTCACATGTAACTCTAATATATATAGTTATAAACATGCATGTTGTATTCATATTAATTTAAATAACTAAATTAAATTTACATTTTACAAGACAAACATGCTTTATGTTCAATCATCACCTAATGCAATCAATCGGCATGTGGGTCAAATTGTTGTTTTTTTTATTTATAAATTAGATATATATGTGAGTACTCAGTTATATGAAAAAATATCCCTCCAATGGTCATTCTCGAAACTTGTGGGCCAGTTTGGTATTTTAACAGGGCCTTCACCAGGTCCTCTGTCCTCATCTCATTTTACAGAACTCCACCTCATCAACCCTCTTATTTACATAAGAGTTTCCTGTGTTTTTTTCCCTACTTTTTTAATTTACTTTTACTTTTCAAGGTTTTAGAAGATTTACTCCAAAACTCTTCTTTGCCACCTTTTTTTGTATGATCAGCATAGACAAGAGGCATCTCATACTTATAGGAACAAAGTGCCATGTCTCACCTTTTTTAGCACACTTTCCATTGCATGCAGGGAGAAATGTTAGGCCATTATGCTATTTTAAGAGAAGAAAAAGAGTTGGATTTCTCCTCTGTTTTTTTTTTCCCACTTACTCTTAAAACAACATTGACTTCAATTCATTGAATAAATCAATAAGCAGTTAATTACTTGTTTAGAAGCATAACACCATTCTTCTCAACCTCTCTTTAATACTTTTTAGGTGAAAGAAAAAATTTATTAATTTTCACAAAATAACAAGTATACTTCAAAATAGTAGTCATGTTATAACCATGTTAAAATAGTGTGATATAGTGTCACTAAATGTGTCACAAAATTAAAAAATTAATGAGAAACACATTATTAGACTATAATGACAGATAAAATAAAAAGTCAGGGATTATATTACGTTTTTCTATCTTTTAGGGACTAAATTGTATGGCCCTAAAAAAGTCAGAAACAAATTTACTAATTTACTCAATTAAAATATATTTTATAATTTTTTTTTTCTGAGATGGGAAACATTAGGAAATCACATGTTCAAGTGATAAATATAAGGTAAGACTTCTTACAACAGACTCTCAATAGATCCAACCTTTTCCTAAACTTTACAATGTTATGAACTTTCTTTTGAATTAGAATCACATGTATCCTCTAGACCTCTACAATCTTATTCCAATTGAATTGAACCATTTTCCTAAACTTTGCAATGTTATGAACTTTCTTTTGAATTAGAATCACATGTATCCTCTAGACCTCTACAATCTCATTCCAATTGAATTGAACCATTTTATAATTTTAAAAATTTATCATATCCCCATATCTGTTACCTGTGTCGTTAAGGTACTTCTTGGTTTCCATAATCATCTTTCAAACCAACTTGGGCGGCAATTAACATAATGATGTTGATTAATCATGAAAAACATGATTTGATTTAGAGGTTATGTGGCTAAAAATTATTCCCCGCCATTCTCTCATTTCTGTTGGGTAGTAATGGAGCAACCACCAACAAATAAGGGAAACAAAAACAAGTAAATTAATTATGATGGTACCAATTGAAGTCCCATGCATGGTGCTGACACATGCTATTTCATTTGTGTCTATATTCATGTGATTTATAATTCAAATGTGTGACTCTGCATCACTATAGGAACAAACAACCAAGTGAAAAAAAAAAAAAAACAATTATGGCCACCTCTGATTCAATTCTCTAGTGCTAGCTGCAGTGGTGGCTTTGTTCTGTTTTGTTGAACCATGACAAATTGCATAACCTATAGAGTTGTCTTAATTGGAGAAAGCTTATTTGGAAGTTTTCCTTTGTCTATGAAAGGAAGGGTGTTTGCATGTGTGGATTGTGCATGCCACTTGAACAAAGTGACTCTTTTAGAGTGCCATTGGTTGGGTCAACATCAACATGGAAGAGCATGCATTTATCTCTTTTTGATAGAATATGTAGAAAGCTTACAGTGCTGCCATTCACATATTGTTCCATAGGAAAAGTGTGAAAGAGAAAGGATTAAACAAAATACAAAAGAAAAAACAACCAAGATTCCTAGCATAAAGCTGTAAATGATGGCGATGGTCCCAAGTATCCAATTTCAGTAAAAAAAAAAAAAAATTACTACTTCCTTTATCCCATTCCTTAGAAGGAGTTCTTGTATCTTATTTATGTTATCTAACTTTAAAAAAATAATAAATATAGGCGTAAAAAAATTAAATTATAAAATTTTAAATGTTTTGTCTTCACATTATTTTTTAGAGACAAATAATTAAAAATCTGGTAAGTACCCTAAATTTATATCATGTTTGTTTTAACGTTGTAACATGGTAAACTCACGTTTTCAACGTTAGAAATAGTTGCTTTGAAGAATTCAAACTTGAGTTTGGCAATTTTTAACGCTAAACCAAACATACACTTAATTATTTAGGTGTCTCATTCACTTCTCCTTTTCTTTAATCTTTTTGGCTGAATTCACTCGGTCATGCCTCTTCCATAACAATTTATGTATTATGGGCCCACCATACTTTGTACCCAGCCCAGAAAATACTCAGGCCTGGGTTGGAGCCCAACTGACACACATACACTCTCTCTCACTTGGGAGTTGCTTTTGGAAACCCCATTTTTGCTATTCACACCCCCTAATATATCCCCTTCCCAAAAAACCCCTACCCCTACCCCCACCCCCCCACCCCATCCCCCACCGCCAGCCACCCCCAACCCACTCCCCCTCCCCCTCCCCCTCCCCCTCCCCTCTCCCGTTTCGACCCCTTCCCCCCTCCCCTTTATTTTTTTTCGATGTTTTGTGTTTAGAGTCGGAAAAATTCCGACTCTAAACACAAAACATCGAAAAAAAATAAAGGTTCTTTTACGGGACATTCCGGAAATTAAGTTCCGGATATCAACTTTGTGAACAAAATGTCCGGAACCTTCCGGACATTAATGTCCGGAACAGTTGTGTAGCAGCAGGGGGTGAGGCCTTGAAAAATTTCCGAACCTTCCGGACATTAAGTTAACAAAGCTGATATCCGGAACTTAATTTCCGGAAGGTTCCAGATATTTTTTTTTTGCGAGATGAGTTTAGAGACGAAATTTTTTCCGTCTCTAAACACAAAACATTGAAAAAAAAATAAAAGGGAGTGGGGGAGGGACCGACGTAAGGAGTGGGGAAGGGGGAGGGGAGGGGAGGGGAGGGGGTGGCTGGGGTGGGGTGGGTGGGAGGAGGGGGTAGGGGTAATATGGAAAGGGGTTATATTAGGGGGTGCAAATAGCAAAAATTGGGGGTCCTAAATACTGTTCATGGACCACCCTAGCTAGCCCTATTAGACTTTGGAGAAATTGTTGAATGTTGAGTCATTGATAAACAAGGGCCTAGCCCTTTGTGCCCCCTCTCGGTTTGTCACTTCCTTCTTATTAGTAGGAGTAATATGAAATTTCATCTAATAATAAAATTAATGTTAAAATGAGAATATAAAAAGATATATTGCTAATATTTCTCTTGTTTGATAACTTTTCCAATTAAAATGTCCTTAATCAATTCGATGTAACTTATAATTGTACTAAATAGTTAGTATATATTATATAAATATTCTAAAATTTAGAAAACAATAAAAATTATATCTTAAGAGACAAATATTTAAATTAAAAGAGACGCACCCGTAATTAATTCAGGTAAAGTATAAAAATATATATTAAAGTTAAATTGTAAAAGATGTGCATAATTACTTAGAATAAAATTTAAGAGTCAGGATAAATTTATTGCTACATTGAAAGCATATCAAATCTCTGCTAGCATATGATTGATCCACATATGGTCATCATAGAGAAAAGCCAACTTTGCCATAATATCAAATAATTACATTAAACTTCCTAAAAATGAAAGAAACATCAATGTGTTGAAAGGATGTACTGACATCATCTATATGTAACAAGCAATTCGAGTATGTTTGGTAAAATTAGCTGATAAGTTCCAAATTTATAAGGTAGCTTACTTAATTAAAAGTGTTTGACAAAACTAACTAATAAATGTAAAATTACATAAAAAGATGTAAAAATAAGAAAAATAGAAAAATGTTTTGAAATGCGAGGGATAAAAATGGAAGAAAAAAAAGTTAGAAGCTATAACTCTATAAGCTATAAGCTAGAAGCTCCTAAAATAAGCTAGGAGCTTGTACCTTACCAAATAATTTTGTGCTGGTCAAACTAGCTTATAAGCTAGTAAAATAAGCTAGAAGCTAGTTTATTGTCCTTACCAAACACACTCTTCATGAGTAAGAATTAGACTTTTCTTTCTTCCAAGCCTTTTTTTTTTGTCTATAGATAATTCATTGAAAAAGTCCAACAACACTTACAAATTATATAGGATGCTAAATAAAGAATATTACAACAATGTACTATAGATTAAAATAGCAAAACAAGCACACATAATCATAAAATCTAAACAATTTAGCAATCCTAGAATACATAAACACAACATCCTGTTACACAAATTTGGAAGAGCCTTGGATGTTTCTTTCTTTTTATTTTTTATTTCTTCCGGATCGAAACATGTCCAATAATAGCTCAAAGCAAAAACCACCATAACACCAATAGCAGTTAAATTGAGTAAATTAGTACTGTAAAATTGAGTTCTAGTGGTAAAGGTGTATAAAGACATCAAATCTTCGGTAGAACAGTGCTGCAAAAAATGCTAAGAGTGGCTTTAATAGACTACTAAACAGAAGAATAATGGTGAAAATAAAAAAGCTGGGGGGTGGCATAATCTCAAGAAGGAGGTGCTAGAAGTTATGCAGGTGGTGGTTGTAATATCCCAAATTTCATAAATCAACTTCATAATCCAAATAAGGTTAGAAAGATGTTTTTGTAAAAAGGAACTAGGAAAAGAGGGTAAAAGTTGGTGAAAATGGCCAGGAATGGAAATCTGGAATTTCCATTCTGGAGCATTTTATCAGTAAAAATGAGAAACCCCAGTTCTGGTTTTTTCGCTCAAGCGAGAACAGCCTCGCTCAAGCGAGATTCGGGCAACGTCAGGGGGTGCTCTCTAGAGTAATTTCGCTCAAGCAAACAAATCCTCGCTTGAGCGAAATTACCCCAGAATTAGGAGTTGCTCTCAGGAGCATTCTTGCTCAAGCGAGCAAATCCTCGCTTGAACGAGCGTGCACGAAATGAGTGTTTCTGACTCATTCTCGCTCAAGCGAGATATCCTCGCATGAGCGAGAACGCGCGAATTTAGTTTTTTAAAACATATTGGTTAGGGTTTTGCCCTCATTAACACATATTTATTACACCTTAGAGAGAGGATTTAGAGAGAGGAGGAGTGCCCTAGCTTGGGTTGGTGAAGAAGGAAGAAGAATGAGCTCATCACCTTACCTCACCACCCCTTTTCTCTTCTCTTTGAGCTTGACTTAGGTGAGTATAGCTCACACACTTCCACTCATCTTGTTTAAATCATCCCTAGTAATCCCTATTCCCTTATTTCCTATTCTTTTGGCTTGTATGTGATTGATTGTGTACATTCTCCCTATTTGTATATATATGTGCGATTGAAACACCTTAAATTTCTAGCTAAGAACCTAGTCCGTTGGAAACCAAGTTCTTAACTTAGAATTTGAAGCGTAACGTTTTGAATATCAACTTAATCACGAAATTGTAAGAAATCCAACGAAAATCCAACAATTCAATGAAACATTCTAAGTAATAACATATGAATCCAAACTAAATTCACATTTACATAAACATAAGTCCTTAGTCTATCAAGCCACTAAGAATACAAAACAAACTTTCTAAGAAAACTTCAGATATACTAAGATATATACATATATAAATGGTAATCATCTTAGAACGAACATAAAGGAAACTAATGTCTATCCCAAAGCTCTTTACTTCCCGGACTGGGTGTCTGGCAATGGAGGTACCTATTCAACTAAAACAATCCACATAACGTGTGGTGAGATAAAATCTCAGTGAATACAAAACACATGCATGAATGCAAGGGATAAGAAATTCATGTAAGAACATAATTCATAGAATCAACCAAACCATCAATAATCAAATGAAAATGCAATATGATGTACTCACTACTGTGCCCAACAGGCATGTTCTTATCACTTTCTAGACTTAGACCTGAGCTCAGACTACGGGAACCGGCTTTCCCGGGGACAAATCCCACCCAAACTGGGCCGAAGCCATGTTTTCATTACCATACAACATTTATTGTTTTACTCACAGCACAATGGCCGGCTTAATTTACTTCAATGATTCGCATTCATAGTAATATGGCAATACAAAAGGTTTACATATAGTAGCTAGATGCATTCCGCTAGTTTCGACTAAACGAGACTTTCGACCCTACGAATATAAATCTCTAAACTTCGATTTCAACTCTAATGCAAGCCATATCATTCAAGAACTATAAGTAAACAAGGAATTGCAATTGATTCGGATAAGAATAATAAATGTAATCAAGTGGTTTCGATAGTTTTGATAATTTCGATAGTTTCGAAACTAAGGATACCAATGCTCGATTCTCAATCCATATTTCCAATCCACCAATTACTACATCAATACACATAGAATCTACTAATAAAATCCACAATCAACAAAATTAGAGAAAAGGGAGATAAGAGATGGGAGCATGCATAAGGATCCTTCAAAAAACTAACAAGAAAGTGAGTTGTACTCACCAATTCAAGCAATTCAAGGAGGAAAGGATGTTTGTGGATGATCTAATTGGTGTTTCCTTGCCCAAAAACCCTTCTTCAAGCTTCAATTTTAGTTTCTCTCACTAGGTCCTCTCTATCTGTTTAGGTCGAAAAAGGGGAAGAATGAAAGTAAAATGTTCTGATTTTTCACACCAGGTATATATATATATATTAAGTGATGGTAATCGATTACAGACTTACTGTAATCGATTACCATAGGCTAAAAAGACACTGGAAAGCCCTTCTGGTAATCTGGTAATCGATTACCATCTATGGTAATCGATTACTGACAAACCCAAATTTTCTGGTAATCGATTACCAAAATATCAGCTCTCGGGTAATCGATTACACAAAATACAGCTCTCGGGTAATCGATTACAGACACCCTGTAATCGATTACCAAAAACTCAGCTCTCAGGTAATCGATTACCTAAAAACTAGCTCTCGGGTAATCGATTACAAACTCCTTGTAATCGATTACCAGAACTCAATATCACTCAAATTCACTTAAGTTAAAACATAAACTTGATTGTAATAGGGTTTTAACCTATCGTTTCCTTATCATTTTCTGTTTCTAAATTTAACATACATAGATCACCCCTTAACTTAATAACTTATGATAGCCTAACATGTGGGATGTTACATTTCACCCCCCCTTAACGCAATTTTGTCCCCAAAATTGATTAAAGATACCAAAGGTAGAATATAATACCTCAAAGGAATAAGTGAGGATATTGACTCCGAATATCTTCTTCTTTTTCCCAAGTTGCTTCATCAGATGACAAGCCTTCCCAAATGACTTTAACCAATAGAATTGTTTTATTCCTCAGGGTTTTGGAACTTCTACTCACAATCTGTGCAGGCTTGGAAGGAAGTGTGAGATTTTCCCTCAATTGTATTGATTCTGAGTTTAGAATATGAGAAGGATCAGGAATATACTTTCTCAGCTTAGACACATGAAAAACGTCATGGATTTTGGACATATGAGGTGGAAGAGCAATCCTATAAGCAAGAGGGCCAACCCTCTGCAGGATCTGAAATGGACCAATATATCTAGGACTTAACTTTTTGATTTTCACAGATTTTCCAAGACCAGTGACAGGAGTTACTTTTAGAAAAACATGATTTCCCTCCTCAAATTCTAAATCCTTTCTTCTATTATCAGCATAGTTTTTCTGCCAGCTTTGGGCAGTTGCAAGATTTTTCCTAATGGTTTTAATCTTTTCAGTAGTTTCCTACACCAACTCTGGACCTAACAGAGCTTTCTCTCCAATCTCATGCCAACACACAGGAGATCTGCACTTCCTACCATATAGAGCCTCATAAGGCGCCATACCTATACTGCTATGGAAACTGTTGTTGTAGGCAAACTCTATGAGAGATAGGTACCTATCCCAACTGATCGACTCCTCTAACACACAAGCTCTTAGCATATCCTCTAAGGTTTGGATGGTCCTCTCAGACTGACCATCAGTCTGAGGATGGTAAGTGGTGTTAAACCTAAGTTTAGTCCCGAATGACTGATGAAGTGCATTCCAGAACGTAGAGGTGAACCTAGGGTCCCTATCAGATATGATGCTAGAGGGAATGCCATGGAGCTTAATAATCTCCTTGACATACAAGTCAGCTAACTTCTTCAGAGGATAGGTATTCTTAACTGGAAGAAAATGGGCCAATTTAGTTAACCGGTCCACAATGACCCAGATGGTATCAAAGCCAGCCTGGACTCGTGGCAATCCTGCCACAAAGTCCATAGCTATACTCTCCCATTTCCACTCAGGAATTTCTAATGGTATAAGGGTTCCTGATGGCCTCTGGTGCTCTATTTTCACTTGTTGACAGGTCAGACACTTAGAAACATACACAACTATCTCCCTCTTCATCCCTTCCCACCAAAACATCTTCTTTAAATCCTGATACATCTTGGTAGAGCCAGGATGTATGGAAAACTTGCCCCTGTGGGCCTCCTCTAAAACTATTTGCCACACACTACCCCCCTTAGGGACACAAACTTTTCCTTGGAAAAGAATTGTCCCGTCATCTGATTTAGAAAATCCTGCTTGTCCAATTCTACCCTGAAGTTCTGGGTCCGAACCCTGAGCATCCTTGATCAGAGCTTGAAGCTCACTAGTAATTTCTAACTTACACAACCTAATACTGCCTTTACCAACATCAACACTAAGACTCAGGTTCCTAAAATCCTCCAGAAGATTCATTTCATGTACCATTGTTGGGATTTGATTTTCAATTGTTTCGAATTCCACAAATGACAAGGGTATGATGCCATTTCGAATTTACAGAAGAGGTAAAATCACTTTATTTTGAATTTTGATAATAAGTCTGTTAACTTAGAAAAAAATTCTTGATTGAAGTTAAGAATTTAGGAATTCGAAAAGAAGACAAGTGTAAATTCGAGAAATAATACATTGTAGGTATTTCAAAAGGCAAGTGATAATTCTTTTATTCATGATCCAAATTCGAATCACATTAGTTCGAATACATTGGAAATATATTAGAAAGGAAGCTATCCTAAGTGCCTAATACATTAGAAAGGAAACTATCCTAAGTTATAATGAGTCCTTGACTCATGTCTTCCACACCTCTTCCTCTTCTTCTTCCCCCACAGGCTTTGATAGAGCCAAGGCAAAAGAGAATATGTTTTCCCATTTGTTGAATCATCTTCGACTTGGGGAAGGAATCAAAGTCGGCATGGGAAAACAATAATAGATTCATTTATTATATAAATGAACCTATATTTGACTATCACGTATAATCCAAAAGCAAAATTTTAAAGAAAAAGTTTGAAAAAGCCAATGGCTTTGGCCATTATGTCAATCCTATAAAAAATGAAATCATTCCAGATTGGATTGAACGTAATAGCCAAAGGAATTAACTTCTTCATATTCTTTGAAGAATTTAGAAGAAAAAAGAAGAAGAGGGAATGAAGAATTGTGAAAAGAATGTGCAAAAGATTCTTATTTATAGGAATGAAAAGAGGCAAGTGCCATTAATAACACTATTTTAACGTCCAATGAGAAGAATTCTCATAATGAAGTTAAGTGGACGGTGGCCGGTGGTCTTTATGATCTTTGGAATGGTCAAATGAAGTTTGACATGTGGCACAGGGAAGAGTGTAGTCAAAATCTCGAAAAGAGAAAAACTCATTAAGTTCAAATGTCAAGAAAAGATTACGTCTTAAAGTTAAGGATTTTCTCGAATCCATGAAGTCAAAATTCCAGAAAGAAGATTTCGAGAAATCAGAAGGCAAGAATTCGAGAGACAGAAACAGAGAATTCAAAGACAAGATATCTGAAGACTTAGAAGATTTCTGAAGAAATCAAAAGGAAGTTTGAAAAGTTAGAAGACAGTTATTGAAGATCAGGAACGGTTTTCTGGTTGGTAGAAGACGTGGCAAGCATGCACGCTGCCAGCACATAGGGCTAGATGATGTGTCATATGTACATTAGTTAGCCGTTAGAATTAGGAAACTATAAATAGGTAAACTCTTAATGTAATAAGGGTTGGCAAATCACTTATACTCAAACTCTCTGAAACACCTTACACGTCCAAACTTAAAGCGACAAACAGGTTATAAGGAGAATGAAGTATGTGATGAACCCATCCAATTTCTTTCAATGCAATTGTTCTTACAATTTATTTTTCTTTTCTTTATTTTACATTCTGCAATTTACATTCTGAAATTTTTATTTGCATTGCTTTTTCTTAAACTTTCAGTGATTTCTGTGAAAGTTGATTTCTGAAAATATAGTCTGGAAAACATGATAAAATTGTGAATCAAGTAGTTCTAATTCTTTTTGAAAGATAAGTTTTGATTAAATTCTGAATCAAAACCTTTAAAACTTGTTATTTCTGGATTCTTGAAACTTAGCATTTGATTTGGCGAAATTCTGTACCAATCAATCATTTTTTTTCCAGAAAATTTGAACTTTCGAAAGTCTTTTATAAATCAGAAACACCATAAATCTACTTTTTAAAAGAGTCCCGTAAGAGGATTTGATTCTAATCCCCAGATTGTTCGTAGAATCAAAGTGATTAAAATTTAATTTTCGGAATTGGATTTTTTCACCACAAACAAATTGGCACGCCCGGTGGGACTAAATTGCCAAAAGTAGTGTCTGTTATGATTTTCTAAAAAAATTTCTTGTATGCGCTTGAGAAGTGGTAGAACAATATCTGTTCAAATGGCTAGTAGTTCAAGACAAACTGGAACTGGAAACAATAGTAAGGATACTACCAAATCTGGAAGTCCACCACCCCAAGCAAATGAATCTGTGAATAATAATGATAATGGGGTTAATGGAAATAGCAGTGTTAATAGAGACCAAATGGCCTCTATGACTTTACCTGAAAATCTGGGTATAAGTCAAGTTATGTCTACTATCCCTATTTCTAGTAATGTTTCTGCATCTCAGAATGGCAATCCTCCTTATGGATTACCTTTTGGTTTCGTCCCAAGTTCTGGGATGGCACCACCAACAATGTCAACAGTTGGTCCAACAACGGTTCCTTTTGCAAACCCTGGGACTATTTTTAATCCTTTTGTGGGAAGTTCTTCTTCATCCATTACAAACTCTACTTTACAATCTTTGAGACAACAAATGGATGAAAGTAATCATGAAATGATGAATATGTTGACTCAACAAATGGCCACAGTGTTCGATCCATTGGTACAAACCACAAATACCAATTATAATTTGTTGGCTAGGCAGATGGAGAGGATTGCGGATGTGTTTGGAGCACCCACAGATCCTATAGTTAGACAAGTGGCTAATATGAATCCCCCTGTGAATCAAGGGGATCAAAATAATCAAATACCAAATCCTGTTAATCCTATAGAAAATAGGGAAGAAAATGCTCCTAGAATTATCCTGAATCGAAATCAGAATGCTGATGAAATTCTCGAAAGGATAAGGGCAAATAACTTAGGGGGCAACAAAATGTTGTTGGAATTGTCGAACAAGTCCTAAACAGACATGGGTTTAATGCAGGATTTGCAAATCATCCATATGTAGTTTCTCCTTTTTCCCAGATGGTATTGCAGACTGAATTGTCGAGGGGATGGAAAGTTCTCAAATTCACCAAATTTTCTGGAGAAGTAGGAGAATCTACTGTCGAACACATTGCTAGATATCAAATCGAAGCAGGTGATTTGGCAAATAATGAAGAGTTGAAAATGAAATATTTTCCTATTTCTTTAACCAAGAATGCTTTCACTTGGTTTACAACTCTTTCCCCGAATTCTATTTATTCATGGAATCAATTAGAAAGAAGTTTTCATGAACAGTTCTTTTGAAGGGAAACAAAAGTTACTCTTATGGATTTAGTGAACATTAAAAGATTTTCGAATTAATCCACAGATGATTATTTGAATAGATTCAGGCAAATGAAAGCAAGGTGTTTTACCCAAATTCCTGAATATGAGTTAGTCCAAATGGCTGTTGGAGGGTTGGATTATTCAATTCGAAAGAAATTGATTAATCAATAACTTAGAGATATGACCCAATTGGCTGATAAGGTTAGGCAAATTGAACATCTTAAGAAAGAAAAAGAAAGATTTCGAAAACCTGAAAAGACTTTTCGAAAAGATAAAATAGCATATTTGGAAGTATCTGATGATAGTGATTTCGAATATGACATAGAGGATAATGATGTTCATGTGGAAGAACTTAAGCCTAGACCTCCTTATGTTTTTCAATCTTTGAAACCTAGTGGAAATACTAATAATGATACTAAAGATAGGTTTCTTAAGAAAAATTATGGTTTCGATATTTCGAAAGCAGATCAAATTTTCGATATATTGGTAAAAGACAAACAAATAACTTTAAGTGATGACCATAAAATTCCTTCTCAAGAGTAGAGAAGAGGTCGAAAGTATTGTAAGTTTCATCATACTTATGGACATTGGACTAATAGCTGTGTTCGTTTCAGGGATATTATTCAAGAAGCTATCAAACAAGGTAGATTGAAATTCGAAGAAAAGGTTCCAATGGCCATGAAGATTGACTCTGAACCACTCCAGGTGAACGCCAACTACGCTGAACCTGCAAGTGTGAATATGGTTTCCAATTCTGTGGGACAAACCACAGAGATGGCCCTTGATGGAGATCAGGAATTACATGATGTTTATCCAAAAAGGGGTGAATCCTTGTTGGAATTTCTGAATTGGAAGAAGGCAGAAGATGCCTCAATTGAACTTTGTCCAAGGTGTCATGCTGTATTCGATAGGTCTGCAGCCAAGGTTTTTCGTGGATCAGAAATGAAGACACACTATCAGCAAGTGGCTGCCCAGCATCAGAAAAAAGAAAATAAGCAGAAGAAGCCTCATCCTTCTTATGGGGGTTGGATTTCAAAGTCTGAATCCATTTCTCGAGTAAAGGCACCTGTTAACATGAATAGGTTTGATAAGGGAAAACAACCCATGAATCCAAAATTTCATGAAGACAGGAAGCATCGAACTTTTCTACCATCTTCATCAACTCCCCCGAATCAATGATTTCGTCCTGGCTACATGAAATATCAGAATAATTTCCAAGGTTTTCACCAGAAACCTTATTATGGAAATAGGCCTCAAATGACAAAGACCCAGTGGATAAGGGCACAAAGAATGAGAAAGGCTGCCTTCGTGGAACATGGAAAGAGGAACAAGATTGTTGAACAAAACAATCAACAACCTAAGCCTGTGCAAGCAAAAAATGCTCAAGTAATTCAAGTCCAAGCAAATTCAAATCAACCATCTTATGCTCAAGTGGTGAAAAAGAAGCCTTCATTCCAAGTTATTGGAGGTTTTGATGAGAATTAAGATGACTTATTAACAGAAAATTTCGAAACAGGATTTGCAGATGGTCTGGATGACATCTGTGCAGTTGTTTCTGTATTACCTGCTGAGTATGCTGAGGAACTTGAAAAAATCTTAGAAGATGAAGACTTTGAGGAAGATGATATAGGTGAGGATCCAATATGTTATACTTACATTGGCAAACAGATTTTCCAGAATACTTCTGCAGTATCCGAAAAACCAACTGAGGATATGCAACTTCATATGAAGCCTTTGTTCATTAGGGCGTTAGTTGGAGATGTGAGTATTTGAAAGGTTCTCGTAGATTCTGGTGCAGCAGTAAATCTGATGCCGAAATTTATGATGAAAAAATTGATGAAGACTAAGTTTGATCTGATGCCTCATCAGATTATTATTACTGATTTCAGCGGGAAGACTTCGAAATCAGAAGGAGTCTTATGTTTGGAGTTAACAGTGGGAACCATCATGAGACCCACTATGTTTGTTGTAGTTGATTCGAAAGCAAATTATAACTTACTTCTTGGAAGAGAGTGGATCCATGGTGTAGGTGTTGTTCCATCTTCAATGCATCAGAGACTTTGCATGTGGACTAAAGAAGGTGTACCCATTTACGTTGATGTGGACAAAAACTATTTTAAAGTTGAAGAGGATGCTGTGAATGTGAGGAGTACTGAAAAGAAGGTTATGAAGACAAGACCATATGAAGTGATTGATAAGTATATGTTGGTACCTACAAAAATACCTTATTCACTAAGATTGAATCCAAATTGTGGGTTTATGTTACAATGTGATGTTGGCCCTTTCGAGGCAACATAAATTGATGAATGGTCAGACCCAGAATAGATTCGAGCTTTTGGGCTTGAATTTCGGCCTATGTGGCCGAGAAGAAGGTAGAGGCGGCTCTTGAAGCCGAATCTAATAAAAATAAACAAAATAAAGAGGTAACGACCCATAAGGCCGAATGGCAAGAAGGTAAAATAGTCATTGAGGAGATAATAGAAGAAGAAATCTCATCAGAAACGAAAGGTAAAAATTTTGAAGATGTTTCTAAGGAAAATAGAAAGTATGAAGAGGTTTCTGAAGGAAGTAGAGATTCTGAAAGAAGTATCTTGAGGAAATGTTAAAAAAGATTGAGACGTATGTTCAAGAGACACAGGGGTTGGAGTTCGAAAGGTTGGACTGCATCTATGATGACTCTCCTTTGGGTTTCGAAGGTATTCTGTCTCAAGGCATTAAGAAAATGGAAGCTCAAGACCCTTTAGAGGAAATAAACTTGGGAACGGAGAATAAGAAAAGACCCACGTTTATAAGTCAGAATCTCGAAGGAGATTTTAAGAAGAAAATCATTAACTTGTTGAAAGAGTATAAAGATTGTTTTGCTTGGGATTATCATGAAATGCCTGGTTTGAGTCGAGAACTGGTGGAGCATAGACTTCCAACTTTTCCAGAAAAGCGACCAGTGAAACAGGCTCCAAGAAGATTTGCTCCAAAAATAGTTTCAAAAATCAAAGAAGAAATAGAGCGTCTTCTAAAGGCTAAGTTCATTCGAACTGCCAGGTATGTAGATTGGGTTTCTAACATAGTTCCTGTTATTAAGAAAAATGGAACTTTAAGAGTTTGCATTGATTTTAGAGATCTTAATGATGCAACTCCTAAAGATGAATACCCAATGCCAGTTGCTGATATGTTAATAGATTCGGCAGCAGGAAATGAACTTTTAATTATGTTAGATGGGTATTCAGGTTATAATTAAATTTTTCATGCCGAAGAGGATGTTTCGAAAACAGCTTTTCGATGTCCTGGGGCAATAGGCACTTATGAATGGGTAATGATGCCTTTTGGCTTAAAAAATGCTGGTGCAACTTATCAAAGAGCCATGAATTCGATTTTTCATAATTTAATAGGAAATTTTATGCAAGTCTATATAGATGATGTTATGGTTAAGTCTGAATCAAAGGACTTACATTTAAATCATTTAAAACAAGCTTTCGAGAAAATGAGAAAGCATGTATTGAAAATGAATCCTATTAAATGTGCTTTTGGTGTATCTGCAGGAAATTTCTTAGGATTTCTTGTACACAAGAAAAGTGTTGAGGTTGATAAAAACAAAGCTAAGGTAATTCTCGAAGCCTCTCCACCTACTACCAAGAAACCATTGCAATGTTTTCTGGGAAAAGTAAATTTCCTTCGAAGGTTCATTTCGAACTTATCAGGAAAAACAAGGGTGTTTTCCCCATTGCTGAAACTGAAGAAAGAAGAAAACTTTAAATGGGAAGATGAACATCAAAGAATCTTTGAGGAAATCAAGAAATATTTGACAACTCCTCCAATTATGACTCCTCCTTTGCCAGGAAAACCTTTGAAGTTATATATTTCTGCTTCAGAAGCCACAATTGGAAGTATGTTGGCTCAAGAGGACGAAAATGGCGTAGAAAGAGTTGTTTACTATTTGAGTAGAGTCCTTAATGATGCAGAAACTAGATATTATGCTATAGAAAAGTTGTGTTTATGTTTGTACTTTTCTTGTACTAAACTTAAATATTATGTCAAACCCCATGATGTATTTGTGATTTCTCACTTTTGATGTAATAAAGCACATGTTGTTGAAACCTATATTGCACAGTATAGTTGGAAAATGGGCGTTAGCATTGACCGAGTTTTCATTAAAAATTGTCCCATTAAAAGCAATGAAAGGACAAGTAGTTGCAGATTTCTTAGTTGATCATCCCCCAATTTCAATTGAAGAATCAACATATGTAGGCTTAGAGCCTTGGAAATTATATTTTGATGGATCCAAACATAAGAATGGATCAGGAGTTGGAATTTTACTAATTTCACCCAGAGGGTTTCCAACTCGAATGATGTTTGAAATAAAACATCCTTGTTCGCATAATGCAGTAGAGTATGAAGTTCTTATTGCTGGTCTCAAAATTCTAGTTACCATGAATTCGAGAAATGTTCATATTAAAGGAGATTCTCAATTAGTTATCAAACAGGTAACTAAAGAATATAAATGTTTAGATCCAAAATTGGCTAAGTATTTGGTTCAGCCAATAAACTTCTGGAAATGTTTGATGAAGTAAAGATTGAACATATTCCAAGAGGTCAGAATTTCGAAGCCAATGAATTGGCTCAAATAGCTTCAGGATATAGAATTTCAATTGGAACTCTCAGAAAAATTAGTGATATTCAGAAAAGGCTTCCAATGAAGGAATTTGATATTCATAATATAAATCTTCTAGATCAGAATGATTGGAGAAGAGAAATTGTGAATCTGATACAAAATCCTTCCCTGATAAATAAAAAACACTTGAAATATAAGATTTTGAACTATTGTGTTTTAGGTGAAGAGCTTTATAAGAAAGCTATTGATGGGAATTTACTTCGATGTTTAGGAGAAACTGAAGCATACTTAGCTTTGGTCGAAGTACACGAAGGTGCTTGTGGAGCTCACTAGCAGGAAAGAAAATGGAATGGATTTTGAAAAGAAAATTATTCTTTTGGCCTTCAATGGCCAAGGATTGTCACAATTTCGATAAGTCTTGTGAATATTGTCAAAAGTATGGAAATGTGCAGCAAGTTCCAGCAAGTGAATTGCATTCAATAATAAAACCTTGGCCTTTCAGAGGATGGGCTTTAGATTTGATTGGAATGATTCACCCAACTTCTTCGAGAAACCATAAGTTTATTCTAGTAGGAATTGATTATTTTACTAAGTGGGTAGAAGCAATTCCTTTAAGAGAGGTTTCTCAAGAAGATATCATTCGTTTTATTGAAGAAAATATCATATTTTGATTTGGCTTACCAGAAACCATTACCACAGATCAAGGAACGATGTTTATTGGGAGAAAAATGGTTAGGTTTGCTGAATCGAAAGGGATAAAATTACTTTCTTCTACTCCTTATTATGCACAAGCCAATGGCCAAGTTGAAGCAATTAATAAAATTATTATTGCTTTAATTAAAAGACATATTGGGTAAAGGCCTAGGAATTGACATGAAACTTTGAATCAAGATCTGTGGGCCTATAGAAATTCACCAAGAGAGGCTACTCGAACTACCCCTTATAAGTTGGTTTATGGTCACGATGCTATATTACCAGTAGAAATAAACTTGCAGTCAATAAGGGTTCAAAGGCAATTCGAGTTATCTTCTCAAGATTATTGGAATTTGATGTTTGATGAATTAAATGAACTTGATGAGGAAAGTTTGCTTGCTCTTGAAAATATAATTAGGCAAAAAGAGCAAATTACTCGTTATAATAGAAGGGTTAAGAAAAAAGAATTCCAAATTGGTTATTATGTTTGGAAGTTGATTTTACCAATTGATAAAAAGTCTAAGAGGTTTGGTAAATGGTCACCTAATTGGGAGGGACCCTTTGAGATTGAAAAAGTATTTTCCAGTAATACGTATTCAATTCGAGAATTAGTTGGTGATTTGCGCATAATGTCAATCAATGGAAAATATTTGAATGAGTATAAACCAAACTTGCAAGAAATCAAAATTGTGCATAAAGGAAAATAAATTGTTTGAGAGACAATATAAATTCGAGCATGTGCTCGAAACAAAGGATCGGAAGAAGAAATATGAAGAAAACTAAGAATAGGCTAAAAAGGAGCTTCGCTTTTCAGTTTAGCGAAGTTATGCATGAGGTCTTCATAGTATATCTTTAGACTCTTGTTGTTCCTCTCCAGATTGTCAATATCTTTGGAAACTCGAACAACATCTTTTGAAATACCTCGAACGGAGTTCAGAATATCCATTCGAGTAGACCTCTGCTTCGAAAGGGTAGTTTCGAGCTCACTTTTAGCCAACTTGGTTTGTTCAGCTTCTTCTTGATATTTCTTGATAAGGCTTTCGAGCCTTAAATTCTCTTTTTGAAGCTCTTCAATCTTCAAAGTATTCTGGTTGATGGATTGCTCATACCTTGTCACCTTGGTTTTGCTATCTTGCATTTTATCCATCAACTCAGCCTTCTCATTTTTCTGCATGACCAATTTAGATGTAGTTTGTTCGATTTGGTCAACAGTCCCAATGCTACTTTGATAGAGTTCAGCAAAACTTTTGATCCATTTTTGTTGGGACTCAGAAAAATGAGAATTCTTTTTTTTCAAAATAGATGAGATAACTTTCAATCTCTTCTCTATAAAGACGATCCTTGGGGATTTCTTTCCTCTTAGGTTTCTCGAAGACCAACTCCTTGAAATTCTGAATAGCCTTATCGGGAGAGTCTTCCTCACTCAATGGATTTTGAATTGTTGCTTCGGAGTGGGCAGATGACAATGAGTCTTCTCCCGAAAGCACTTCCAAAATCAAGAAAGGGTTCTCATCCAAACCTTTGAGGCAATCATCTAAGTTCATGGCATTATATACAGGGGTTGACCTAGATGAATCCCTCGAAAAGCTAGGAGCCTTTTCGGGAGTGCCTGATTCAGTTTGATTAGTTTGGATTTCCTTCAAAGGAGATGTTTGGTTTCTCGAGAATCAAGTTCAGGAGAAGGTGATATATCATCTTTCTTTTCTTCCCTTTGAGAATCCTCATTAGTTGGATCAGAAGGAGATTGAACTTCTTCTTCCTCTCTTTTTTCTTCCTGTTCTTCATTACTCTCTTCGATATAATCCAAGGATTTGTCCTTTGGTAAAGACTTTTTTGAAGAGGTTGCTTGAAGTGGGCTTTCTATTGTTTTCTCTTCATTGGCACCACTATCAGCTTGAGAACTCGAAGAAATATTTACCTGAAAACAACAAAACATCTAAGGTAAATTAGAAAAGAGAAGAAGTTGATATTTTTCTTTTGAAAGGAGAGTGAAAGGTTTACTTGTTCAACAACCCCACTTGGGATTTGTTTCTTATAGGCCTTAACCTTAAACCTTTGGCCAACCCTCTGATGTTTTACATAAAGAAAAACAGATTTCAAAATCAGGAAAAGAAAAGAAAAGTTTCAAAGCTAAGTATAAAGGATAAAAGAAAACTGAAACTTACAGCTCCAATAGTCTTTCCTGGAGGAATCACTGAGAGGATTTTTGGCTTGGGAGTTTTCTTTTCTTTCTTTATGTTTTTTCCTCTCAAAGGAACAACTTGTTGTTCAGGAGTGTCTTCCTGTTGAAAACAAAAAGAGACATCAGATTCTTCGAAATTTATAAAATTTAGAAATTAATAACAAGAATTCGAAGTTACCTCTGAGAGAGACTTCTCTTCAGATTTTTCATATTTGCTTTTCTCTTGACCTTTTACTGCTTTCTTCTTGGAAGATTTGGAATCATCCGCTTTGTCCTTTTTACCCACTGAAGCAGATTGGCTCTTATCAGAAGGTTCGTTATTCTTTTCGACCTTGCTGGACGTAACCTTCTTCCTAGATTTAGAAGCAGTAGTCTAAAAGAAAGTAAAGGAAAAAGTTTATTAGATTTCGAAATCTAAGATTAGAATAAGATTAGATTTCGAAATGAGACTTACAGAAGGTTTTTGAGAAGAGGATGGAGCCTTCCTTTTCTTAGATTTCTTTTCTTCCTCTTTGTCACTTTCCCAGTCTTCTTCAGCATCCTTCGAGAGTTTGCACTCTTGAGCTGGAAAAGAAAAGAAACTTGTAAGTATAAGATTGGGATAAGTTAGAAAAAGAGGTAAGAAGTTTGGACTTCGAAGGTTTAGAACTCTCGAATTTGTCTTGGAAAATGGCATTTAGCCAAAGTTGAAGAAACCAAAAAGGACCACAGAGGTTTCGAACAGGGTCTTTTAATTTGAGAGTACCAATGGCTTCAGAAAGCATGTTATAGACATGAGCTAAAAGGCATCTATTTAGATCAATTCTAATACCTTTGGCTAACATCTGAGCCATAGGAAGGAAAGATTTGAGAATCTGATTGGATCTAGAACAGAAAACGAAAGCAGATAGCCAATAGAGAAGGAATGCAACATGTTCATTCTCAGAGACCTTACCAGATTTGGCATTATTCTGAATAAAATGGGAATAGGTCAATTTATCAAAATTTGGCTCAATGTGTGGTTCAGGCACTTTCAGGAAAGGAAGAATTAATTGGCCTTCAGGTCGAAGGCCAGTAATGGCAGTAACATCAAAAAGTGTTGGTGTTATCATGCCATAAGGTAAATGGAATGAGTTGGTAGATCTTTCCCAGAAAAAAGAGAGGAAAAAATTAAAGCAGGGTCAAAACTAAGGTCCAACTTACTTAGTTGAATAAGATCGAAAATACCAAGTTGCTTCCATAAAGCCCCCATAGTATTTTCGACCCTATTCAACCACATGACATAAGAATCTTTTCGAGCAGGAGGAGTTGCTTGAAAAGCATCACTTATATTTTCGAGATGATCTGTTCGAATTAGAGACCCGAAAATTTGAATTTTCTCCTTTTTCAAACTTGGAAAAAACTCATTGTATTGATCAAGAAAAGTAGGAGGAGTATATGGACCTAAGAAAGCAAGTTGTTTTTTCCTAATTGAATAGGGAATGAGTACCTGGGAATTCCAGATAGCTATTTTCTCTTCAACATTTTTAGGCTCAGGGACATAGACTCTATCATCCCTAGCAAGGAGGTCACCTTTGACAACGGTAAGGGGTACTGGAGTAGAACCTTCAGAAGCCATTAATGGAGTTCTTGAAGTTCTTGAGAAAGAAAAGAAAACAATGCAACGGTGCAAATGAGTTGAAACTCAAGTTAAAAATAAGAAAAGATGATCAAAAAGAGATAAAGATCATACCTTGAGTGAGAAGGAATGACGCTGGTTGAGAGAAAAGTTGGAGTTCTTGAGGTTGAAGATGAAAAGTGAAACTGAAGGGTTTTTACTTGATATTTATATGAGAGAGAAATAACATGATTACAAAGAAGTTTAAAATATAACCATGATTACACGTTTCTTGGAACGTGAGTTAATAGCCCAAAACGTGGGAAAGTCAGTTAGCTTTCAAAAAGTAACTGAAATATTAGTTTAATTGGAAAATGAAAGGTTTTTATCTGAAAAATGTATTTAAGTTTTCCTTTTAAATTTTGAAAAATTGTTATTTGGAATACCAAAGGTTTATTCCAAAAATATCTCTTTCTGCAAATAAAATAAATTATTACTTGAAAGAGACTATTTTTGGGGGCGCATTTGTTGGGATTTGATTTTCAATTGTTTCGAATTCCACAAGTGACAAGGGTATGATGCCATTTCGAATTTACAGAAGAGGTAAAACCGCTTCATTTCGAATTTTGATAATAAGTCTGTTAACTTAGAAAAAAATTCTTGATTGAAGTCAAGAATTTAGGAATTCGAAAAGAAGACAAGTGTAAATTCGAGAAATAATACATTGCAGGTATTTCAAAAGGCAAGTGATAATTCTTTTATTCATGATCCAAATTCGAATCACATTAGTTCGAATACATTGGAAATATATTAGAAAGGAAGCTATCCTAAGTGCCTAATACATTAGAAAGGAAACTATCCTAAGTTATAATGAGTCCTTGACTCATGTCTTCCACACCTCTTCCTCTTCTTCTTCCCCCACAGGCTTTGATAGAGCCAAGGCAAAAGAGAATATGTTTTCCCATTTGTTGAATCATCTTCGACTTGGGGAAGGAATCAAAGTCGGCATGGGAAAACAATAATAGATTCATTTATTATACAAATGAACCTATATTTGGCTATCACGTACAATCCAAAAGCAAAATTTTAAAGAAAAAGTTTGAAAAAGCCAATGGCTTTGGCCATTACGTCAATCCTATCAAAAATGAAATCATTCCGGGTTGGATTGAACGTAATAGCCAAAGGAATTAACTTCTTCATATTCTTTGAAGAATTTAGAAGAAAAGAGAAGAAGAGAGAACAAGAAAAGTTGCATCTTAGAATACAAGCTCAACATTATGAACTTGATGTTCCATTTCATTCTGAAATGAGAAATCTATCAACAACTTCTGAGCCATGTCAAGGATTGGTGAAAACAAGAAAATATTTGACTTATCCCTTGATTGATTGTTTGATTTGATTGGTATTAACTCTACCTGTTTCAACTGCTACAACTGAGAGATCTTTTTCAGCTATGAAGATTGTGATAAATAGACCCAGAAACAAGATGGAAGATGAGTTTCTAGCTGATTGTTTGATTACCTACATTGAGAGAAGGATTGCTGAGAAGTTTGATACAGATTCTATCATTGATGAATTTTATGACATGAAGGAACAATGTGCACAACTTAAATAAGAGGTATCACGTATTTATTTATTGTGATTTAATTTTTATTAAATTTTATTTCCTTTTGCCCCCTTTTCTTGAATTTCTGGATTCGTCCTTGGGTAGAAGGTCTCCCATGGAGGGAGAGTAGCCCCAAAGGGGCGGTGCTGCGACACTTGCAAGATACTTGATAGGGTTTGTGAAACTAGTCGACAATCTTTTCTTCCAACTTGAACCACTAGTCGACAATCTTTTTTTGGTAAATCACTAACTGACAATCTTGAACCACTAGCTAACAATATGATCCAAATCCAATGTTAAAATTCATAATAGCAATATCACAAACTAAATAAAGAGTCCATTTCAAACATAAGGCTTCTACATGTATTGGAGTAAGACAATCAAGTAATTGGAGTTTCTTTTCCCACCCTTTTTATCCACCTCCTTTATTTTTGAAATTTATTTAATTCCCTAACAACCCCTCTTTCTCTTCTCTTCTTCTCCCCCTCCCCTTCCCTTTCCCCCACACCATCCCCTTCTTTCTAATTTTCATTCTCACTCTCCTACCCCACCACTTTCTTTCTCATTTCTAGAATCCTCATTTCAACCTAGAGAATTCTTTTTCCAATTTTTGGTTAGGTTAGAGACGAAAGTTTTCCATCTCTAATGACTAACGAATTTAAAGGCTTTTAGAAATTAATTTCCGTCACTTGTGGCAGTTTAGAGATAGAATTCAAAGACGAAAATTTTCCATCTCTAGTAACTAAATAAATTTTATGACATGATTTTATAGTTCCAGAAATTAGTTTTCGAAATAAAATTTATGTTAAAAATGCTTTCGAAAATTAAATTCTTGAAGCATTTTTTACAATTTAGCTTCCAAAAATATCGTCAACAAATACATTTCCAAAATTTGGTTTTCGAAATATGAATTTTTTTTTATTATTAAATTTGCTTCCATAAAGTAATTTTAATAAATGGGTGGGAATAATTTTAAAAAAAACTAGAGAGGGGTAGGAATAGAAAAAAGGAGGTGGAAAAAGGAGTTCCCTAGGTAACTTCACAGTCGTAGCAACAAATCGATTTTGCTATCCTTGAGCAAAATGCTTTACAGTAAGTGAACAACCAGTTTAGTAGAATGTACAAAACTAGTCATAAGAATTTTGAAAAATAGTTTGTGAATTGTATAAAGACTTATGGACTTATTTTATAAAATAACAATTACCATATATAATGGAATTATGAACAAGTAATTAAAAACGTGTTTGGTACCCTAAATTTACCTATTTAGTAGTCTCGTTCACTTCCCATTTTCATTTTCTTTTGTTCTTTTTTGTGGTTAAATTCATTCGGTCACTCCCCTTTACAAAACACTGTATGTATTATGGGCCTACCCTACTCTTTAACAGGTCCAACAATTACTCAAACCTGGGTTGTTGCTCAACTCTTTTTTTGTCCAGAGATTATTCATTGATAAATGTCCAAAAATCTTACAAAACTTATATGATGTTAAATAAAGAATATCACAACAATGCACTACAGAACAAAACAAAAAACCAAGCACACATACTCATAAACCTAAATAATTTAGCAATACTAAAAAACAAAAACACAACATCCTATTACAAAGAAATCCTGAAGAAACCTTGGACTTTCCTTTCTTTTTCTTTTTTATTCCTTCCAAATCGATGCATGTCCAGTAACAACTTAAGTCGAAGGATCTACAACATCAACTAGAACCAATCTGAGTAGAGGTACATAAAATACAACAAATTTGAGTAAATCATTACTACAAAATGATAAGAAAGGCAGATCAATTAGAATCTATTATATAGGAGAATAATAGTGAAATAAAAAATGACGAGGAAATGACATAATCTCTAGAAGGAAGGGGGCAAAGGTTATAAAGGTGGTGGTGGAAAAGAGAGGAGGGTGAGGTGATGGTTGACTGGAGGAAGGGGGAGGAAGTGTAGAAAAACTCTCCCTACTTAGAGAGTATAACCTACCTAGAGTGGATAGGAAAATCACATGAAGTGGTAGGAAACCCTTCCATAGAGGATGAGGGCCTCTTAGGTAGGCGTATTCATTGGTTTGGTTAAATTCGATGAACCGAACCGACAAAATCTGATTGGATAAGATTATTTTAGCTCAACCGGGTTGGACCCGAACCAAACCAATCAAACCAGTCAATGATTGGTTCTGGTAATAGATTAAAGACACTGGACCCGTTACCCGAACCGAACTGAATCACCCCTAAATTAAAACAAAACTATACTAAAAACATTTGAAGAGAGGAAAGATTAAACACCAACATGAGTTTTTATTATAGATGAGAAATTAAATATTAACATGAGGTTTTACCATTGATTGTCCTTTTTTTTAAAATGATTTTTTCTATTATTTGTTAAAAAAATTCATTGTATTGAAATGATAAAATTTATGATCCAATTGAACCGAACCAAACCGAACCAACCCGTTCTTAATCGGTTTGGGTCTCTTAAAAAAATTGAAAAATCTGAACCGAATCAAACAATTTTATTTGGTTCGGATTTGTTTTTCCTGCAAAATCGAACCAAATCGACCCATGAACACCCTTACTCTTAGGGGGAGTTGTTGTCTTTCTCGCGACACTACTTTTTATTTTGTTGCCCTAGGATTTCATTACTCAACTCTCACACACTCTTTCTCCTTGTCTCTCTGATTCATGGAACATCTCTCATAGGCTAGTGTGGTCAAAGAGAGTTTGAAGAAATTGTTGAATCAATGATTGCCAAGGGCCAACTCTTGTGTGCTTCTCGATTTATCATTTCCTAGATGTCTTTTCAATATGCGTTTGACCAAGTTTTCTTAGACCACTTTAAATTTAAGCTTTTAAAATGTAAATTAAATTAAATTGGTAGTTTAAGATTCTTTTTAATTTAAAAATTACATTCAAGCTAAAATCGTAGCTTTTAAAAAAACTTTTTTTTTCAAGCGTGTTTGATAGAGTTTCTCCTTGAGAAGAGAAAGCCCGAAATAAAAAATAGGATCAAACGCTACCTAATTATTATTAAGTGAAATCATACGTGGGTCTCATGGAATAAATTAAATACCCTTTTTTGCTCGGTCCGTTTAACTTGTGTTTGGGGTTATTGGGCAGTCCACAGACTAACATTATTATTTTTTAAAAATAAAAATTATTTTTAATTTAATTTTAAAATTAAATATTGAGTGATTTAGATTTTTAGATGAATTAATTCTTTTAGATTTTTCTATTTTAAATAATTCATGTGTATTTATTATATTTTATACAATCACATATTTATTCTTCCAAATTTTTAGGTTTTTAATCTTTTTTATTTTTTATTGCGTGGTCTATGGGTTAACGGTTAGCCCATTAGCAGTCAGGCTAAGTGGACTGGACGCGAATCATGAATACCTGGGTCTATTTATTTTCAAGGACTAACAACATTCCCAACCCATTTATGGAACTTGCTTTTAACACCCTCTTTTTGTTATTCACACCCACATAATGTTTGTTATACAATTCCCATCATACCCCTGTCTATTTAAATTAAAAATAGTTCCCTCCCCACGCTCACTCACTCTTTCTTTTGTATCTCACGATCCCCCTCAGTCACGCACCCCCGTCTTCTTCTCCGCAGCAAGCATCATCGATTTGCTTCACTAAATCATCCTCAATCACTTCAGGTAAGTTTCTATACTGTATTTCTACTCCTAAAGCTTGTATTTACGTAGGTTTAGGGCGTGTTTCCCGTTCTGGAAGTGAAAACCGGGACGAGTATTATTTTTCTGGGTTTTTGCTGCTTCCTAAACTATATTTCCAAAAGTTCCCAAAATTAACAGAATCCGGAAATTTTCGGCAAATTAATTTTGGTAGAAGTACGAATTGTTTTTATTTTATTTAGCTCCCGGACGTACACTCCCGGAAGTTTTCGGCTATATTCGTTTGGATATTTCCGAAAAACATAATTCCATATAAAACATAAGAGTTTATGAAACTTTGCTTCCGAAAATAAAATGTCCGGAAATAACCGGAACTTATACGCCAGAACATTCCGGATTTATAAAATCGGAAGGAAAGTTAGAGAATTTAGCTTCCGGAAATGTATTTCCGGATTTTTTCGGACATATACTTCCGCTGATTTCGGTAAACATAGTTTCGGAAGCTAAATTTTCAAAACTTCCTCAAGAAGCTTCTAGAAGAATCAGTTTCGGACATTTTTGTACTGTTAGTTCGGGAAGCAAAATTGTTTGTAAATTTGAATTTTTTTACTATATTTACATTATTTGATTTTTTTAATAAATATATTTTTATTTTTTTTCATAGTCTTTGTTAAATTTTTTTATTTGATTTTTGTATTGATTAGTGTTTTGTTAAACATTTATTTATTTTAATGGAATTTCTCAGGTATGGCGAGAACTAGAGGAGGACATTCGGATCAAGGACGCGAATCATCTTCTCAACATGTGGACCGAGTTCGTCCTACAGCTTCAGCAAGACAAAGGAAGTTCAAGCAACAAGTTCAAGAGACCCAGGAGGATCCGACACCTGATCAAGCACAGCAGGAGGATCCAGCGCTCGATCAAGTGCACCAAGAGGATTTGGCGCCTGTGCAAGCGGACGTGCAAGCAGATGTAGTTTCACCTGTGCAGGCGGACGTTTATGGGGGTGCACCTGAGGATACCTCCATATTGAGGACATTTCATAGGCATGTGGCTACTTGACTATGGAATGACGAGGTAGTTATTTATTTTAACAATGTGGAGCTTCAATTTTATATGGTTTTTCACGAGTTGTTACTAATTATTGTTAAAATAAAATTTTGAAGGATTGGGGAACTTTGAAGGTTGTGTCACATGGCAGGAAGTTGACAACACCAGTGGACGCGTACATCAAGGGCATCGTTGATTAGTCAGGACTAGTGCCACTGATTGATTGTACGCATTCTCTAGTAGATAGGGGTCCACTATCAAGCTTTGTTGAGAGATGGCATAGAGACATGTGCTCTTTCCGTCTACCGGTTGGAGAGATGACTATCACCTTAGATGACATGTCCAACCTCTTACTCCTCCCAGTTACTGGTCGTTTGTTCTCTTTGCCTACTATGGGTAAAAAGGAAGCCAATATGATGTTGATCAACCTTTTTCGAATCTCCCACCAGTATGCATGGGCTGAGACTGAAGTCACTAGAGGAGCATATGTCAGTCCGAGGTGGTTGAGAGACCTCTATGATGTCAATGTCCAGCAGGGGAAATACATAACTGAAATCAACTCTCTCCTGCTTAGGTATGACCATCTCCTCATAATCCTATAATTACAAAATGAAAAATTAGTTTATATTATTTATAATTAATCTTTAACTATTAGGAAGAAAATACATTACTTCATCAACCATTGATATGTTACAAGGCATACTGACATCATAAAAAACTCTAGACCACCAACCTTGATTTTCATTCATCCTTGAACCAAATAATAAAAGCACTCGAGCTTCAATTGGAAAATAGCAAAAATCAGCAAAACTAAGCTTCCGAGAGTATACTTCCGAAAACTTCCAGTAAAAGGTTTCAAATGTCAGCAAATAAATGGAATAAGTTCCAGAAACTCTCGGAATTTAACTTACAGATATATATTACCGGAAGCTAATATTTTTATTGTTGCTTCCGGAAACGTTTTTCGGAGACTGTATTTCCGGTGATTTCTGGAAGTCTCCGGAAATACGTTTCCGAAAGCATTTTTAAAAAGATTACCTTCCGTAAGCTCTGTAAACAGTGAAAAGAAGCTGTATTCAAATGTAATCTATTGGAACCTTACCTAGACAAATAACAATGGAGATCACAAAATATTCTTCCAATGGAAATCACTAACCCTATACTCCGGGAGATGTTTCAACAATGGACCATTGTGGATAATGTGGGGAAGAAATGGGGACCAATAGTGGGAGAAGAAGTGGGGACCAATACTAAGAGTGTGAGAGGTTAGGGATTTTTAATTACATCTGACAGGGGTATGATGGGAACTCTAGAATTTATAAACAACATGAGGGTGCAAATAGCAAAAAGAAGGTGCTAAAAGCAACTCCCCGATGTGATCTCGCCCGTGCCTCTGTGTTTTTTTTTTCGACCAAAAAAATGCACCTGTTTTTTTTTTTCATGACTTTCAATTACTATTTATGAAAAAAATCAGAACCTTTCGATTTCATTTTGTGTGAAATTCGTTCTAACTGCTATGAAGTCAATTAATATTGATGGAAAATAAATCACCATATTAATGTTAAAGGTATAATCCATGTGAAAAAGGGAAAATTAAATTATTATTTTTTTGCTAACTTTGCCTTTTAATTTGGTGGTCATCGATTCATCTGACTGACACTTGGCTGAGTTTTTTTTTGGGGGTCATATTCAGACGCAATTCTTTAAATGAAAATCATAAAACACATATACTGGTGGGTGGTTATTGAAGCTTCCAAGGAAATAATGTCTTTTGCATATTTGCATTGCACTCTAGAGATTGATGATACCAAACATAATTGGTTTGAAGGATATCCCTCAATTTATAACTACACATGAAAAACCATCTCCCCCTCCATTTTCTTGAGCTTACATCAGTTTATTGGTAGTTACTAACTAATTTAAACTCCCACACGTTTTTGCCACAAATACTTGGCACACCGCACACGTGTAAAATTTATTATTCACTGTGAATTATGGTTGATTTACTGTGACTTCAGCAGTGAACCTCATATGCTATGCCTGTTGTTTTTTTTTTTTTTTTTTTGGTAAAATATGCTATGCCTATGCCTCAATTGAATTAAGCATTATTAAGTGTCCCTTTGGTTACATGTTGAAAAGAGTGAGAATCAATTCCTCCACTGGATTTTAAATCACTTTCATCCATCATTTCTGCATCATTCATTTCCTAATTTTATAAACGATTTTTCTAACCTGTGTAATATTGCACATAATAATAAAACAAAAGTGGAAAACTTTTATAGGGAATTACAACCAGTAACATTACCAATGAATTAAAAGTATTGTGATGGTTGTGATTCACAATAAAAACTTTTCACTTATATTTTATTATCTATGTAATGTTGCTCATGTTAGAAAAACCGTTTGTAAATTTATCAAACTCAACTTTGTCAAAACTATGAACCAAACAGAAGCCAAGTTGGAAATTTAGAAATTGTGTCCATTTAGATTTTGTTGTATTGAATTTATTTAATTGGACGTAGAAAATTGGAAGAAGTTATGGGCCAAACTAATTAAGGCTCTATAAATGAAGAGTGGGTTGGCTTGCAAGAAATAAAGCAAAATGCCTTAATGATGTCTCAGTGAGATGTATTGTACATTTAAGATTAGAGAAAAACATGAAAAAGATGATTGATTCACAGAGTTGGAACCCTCTCAGCATTCCCAGCAATGACAGTGAGCAAGTTGTTGCCAAAAGGGTCACTGAGATGTTTTGTGAAGTTCTCAACAGGACCTTCTCCTGTGACATAAGCTTGGAAGTAGAAACCAAGCATGGCAAACATAGCAAGTCTTCCATTCTTAATTTCCTTCACCTTTAGCAGTGCAGCTTGGTCTGGATCATTTGCAAGCCCCAATGGGTCAAATGGACCACCTGGATGAAGCTTGTCTTCAAAATCCTGCTCAAAATAGGTCACAATTAGTGAACCAAATGATCAAGTTTTATTACAATTTTTTGTCAAAGAGGTTCAGCTAACGAGTGCTCTAAAACACTAGTTAAGGAATTCATATATATTAAGTCTTTATTAGAAATCACAATATTGATTGTATTTATAGTATTCAATATAGTACAATTCAATGAAAACTTTCTAACTTTGGTTCCTTAACCAGCGTCTTAGGACACTCGTTAGCATTTCCCTTTCTTAATTTCATGAACACATTGGTAATGTGCATTCCTAGATGCGCCTAGTGTGTGTTTGATTTACTTTAAAACCATGTTTCAAATGTCGATTCGGGCTAACGCCACTGAGAGTAGCATTAGCCCGAATCCACGTTTGGAATGTGATTTCTGCATAAACCAAACACACTATTAAGTCAGAAATAAAACAGTAATAGGATGTTTCTTTTGGATAAACAATAACCTTGCTTGAGTAATAATCCTTATACTTATGGATATAAAAAATGGTTGAGTATACTAACATTTAACAATGGCTGCAAATAAATGTTCAAATTGAGGAATTTGCATACCAGGCCATTAATAATTCTGTAGTACTCTGCACCTCCTAAAAGAACAACCTCAGCAACTACAGCAACAATAAGATTGATGGGGATGGGTTTACCGAAGTAGTTCAACGTGCCACCATCAAGAAGCAGAGCTCCAGTCTGCATTGATTCCATAAAGAAAATTAAATTGGCTTGATGTAAACAATACAATCACAAATTTTCAATAAAGTGAATTTCAAAATATGCCAAGTAACTCTAATGAAAATACAAATACATTATTTGAACATTAACTAGGACTAGTTTAAGACATAGTTAACAGTGAACACTGAAAATTGAAATTGAGATGGGTAAAATCATAAAGAAAGATAATCAGACCCATTGAATTTGCACTAGAATGCTCATTTACACAAAATAGAACTCAATTTTTGCACCTAGAGTTTCTAAATTTGGCCTGAACTCGAGTCTACTAGAGTTGTTTTGCTCATAGAAGAGACACTAAAGGCTCTTGGTTTAGTACTAGTGGTAAGATCTATTGAATTTCATTTGTTGAGTGACATAATAAACTATGGAGTTTCTATACACTATGGAGTTTCTAAAATCTCAACCGTTGATTTTACAATTAACATTTTCCATTCCACACTTTATGCTCTAAAATGAACCATATAAAATACTAAATTCACAGTGATAGTTCTTATAGAGCTTGCAAACCTTGAACCAAACAGCCTCAGGACCACAGTTGGCTCCAAATTTGTTGAAGGCCTCAGGAATAATGAATCCAGCAGCACCAAGCATTGCCCATCTGGCATGAATCAATTCATATGCCTGATATCTGCATAACCACACAATTGATTTAACATAAGCATATGTAACATAACCACACAATTAATGTAACATAAGCATATGTGTGTACACACACATATACATATATATAGCTTGTGAGTTGTGAGAGTTAGACATACTTAGCAAAGTCCTCTGGCTTCTTGCTAAGACGAAATGGGTCATAACCATAGCTGCATGGACACATTAACAAATTAAGCAAAACAAGAACCATAGTTCCATAAATACAGTTCAATGGTTTGCATCTAAATGTGAGTTAAAACAGGTGACAAGAGGAAAAGGCCACATACTCTCCAGGGACTTCACCAGTCAAGTACTCTGGGATCTCAGATCGGTCCAAGAGACCATCTGGCAAGAAGATCCTTCTATCAGGACCTGCCACCAAATTGAGAAAGAAGCAAAACTTCAGCAACCAAATTTTCAACCTTCAATTACTCCCTAGCTTCCTTTTCATTACATCATTTTAAAAGCAAATTTTTTGTTCTTTTTTACTCTCATTCTAAAAGTACAAGATATCATTAAGTGTTTGTTTGGTTTGTAGTTAGGATCAATTCCACAAAATTGATTTTAAACCACTTCTGTTCAACATGCTTCATAAAGCATGCATTACTCATTTTCAACCATTAATCCCAGAATCTTCTACTCAACTGTAAACTAAACGAACACTAAATTATACCCTTGTTCTTGGAATTTGTTGGAGACTTACCATACCACTTGGCGAGCTCATCATTGGCAGAAGAAACAGCAGCAGGTTTCTGCTTTGGAGGAGGTGGTGGTGGTGCCTTCTTTTTGGAGAAAAGAGCCACAGTTTTGAAGGTAGCAGGGGTAGAGGGAGATGGGGCTGACCTTGTGGCACCACTCAAGTTGATGGGGTTTCCAAGCATTTCTGACATGCCAAGGGAAGCAGCTGCTGTGGAAGCAGCAAGGGAAGCCATGTTTTGGAAACCTTTCAGGTGAATGTGGTGCTGATTGATGATCACAAGAAAGAGGATGAAGGATTGAGGGGTAATAACAAGACTGAGATACTATATGCATGGTCTAGTGGATGTGGACATGCCACGTCAGATTCTTGATCATGGGGTTTGATTGGTCTGTGTTAAAGATGTGTAATCCAATGCAAGGATTTGATTGGTTAATATATGATACATGGGGGATGATGGTGCTGATGTGGGTAGCTCCTGAGCTGGTTTATTGCTTGGGTTTGGATAACATGGTTTATCTTACTTCTTGGAATTTTGTTTTCTTTCATATATTCCATTCGTTCCATTTACCTACAAAAGCAACATAGAGATTCCTATGAGGCTTTTGTTTTTGTAATTTTCTAGTTCTACCATTCAGTGGAAATAATGGCTACCACATAATTGTAGTAACACAATATTTACTGTTGCGGTAATAATATCTGTTTTCTTTTGGGACCATTTTATACACGGACTGTATTGTGAAATGAGAATATAAGGGTCATATTCATTGAGAGAGAGGTAAACCTAAACCATAATACATCTATTGTCAAGATTATTAAAAGTTACTATTTTAAAAAGTCACATCCTTTTGAATTTGACACCACCATACATCATCTTTTCCTCTCAGTCGCAGCAACCTTTGTAAGTGCTTCCAAGTTGAAATTAAAAAAATTGACACACCCGTGATTTTTTCAGATTTGGATCCTCTCCAACTACATGAACAACAACAACAACGGTCTTGTAAGAGAAAATATATGTGTGGACTCCACATGTGCACCTGGAGCCCATACATATACTCTTTTTCAAGACTCAAATTAATGGACCTCTCCTTTAAGATCTTGATCCGGTTCTTCAAGACTCAAATTCACCGGTTGATTTGCTAAAGTTAAGAACTTTCTCCAATTAACCCCAAGGGATTAGTCGAGTGAAATAAGATAGGGTTTCGCATCTGACAGGTCACAAGTTCAAATCTCCACTCATCTCCTTAGGATTAGGTAAATATAAGTACCTTTATAAGTACTCTTTGACCTGAGAGACTTTCCCTACCTTAGAATGGAGTATCATCTCCTCACCCTAAATTTTTTCCATCCAGAAAAAAAAAAAAAAAACATACTTTCTCCAATTTAAACAAGTGTCTTGATAACCAGGACACTAGTTAAGAAATAAGAAATAATTTTTTTTGGTTGAAATTCACATCATTTAATGTATTAGTAATTTCAAAAGCTGCACTTTCCAATGCACATTTCTACTTTTAATTCCTTAACCTTCAAGCATTTGATAGCATTTGCCTTCAGATAGTATAAGGTTCATCTCTATGTTTGATAGAAATTGACCAAACCCAGGATACAAAGATTTTGGCCTCACTAATGCTCTGGTTACTTCACAAGATTCTGGCATTCAGATAACTCGTACCTCAGTTAAAGAATGGGGGAACCCAATTTCAATGAAGGGCAAATAACCCCCAGCTGAGTATTAATATGTTAGTTTAGTATCACATGAACTGTTGCTCAAGTCTTAACAGGCTAGTTTGCCATGAATTTTAGTAGAAAATACTGGCAGAGAGATCTTAGTTTATACAAATGTACATAAAAAAATCAATGGACTATTCCATCATCTTCTCCACTTGTCAATTTCTTTTGATGTTGCCCTGATAAGCTTTTTAGTATTAATGACAACTTCATCCACAAGTGCAGTAATATCATCCCTGAAAATAACAGAAAATGTTCATTGTATTAAAAATGAGATGAAATTTGAAACCAGCCACAGAACAATTTCAGATATAAACAAACTTGCATGCAATAAGATCTATGTAGCTGTAGAATATCTGAAGATTATTGAGCAGAGCCCATTATATCCACACACCACAGCAGGGTCTTATCTTTTGTTTTATTTATAAAAGTGGTGGAGTGCTATCATGTATTTAACAAGATTTTTTCTCAAGAAGCATAAATGTCTAATCATGTGAAGCAACAAGTCACAAAACTAAAGAATTCATACTCCTTAAACAGTAAGATAGCAAACTTCTCATAATTCATGTTTCCAAAAGTCTTTATGGAAAATGGTGGCTCAATCTGATAATCTTATTCAAATATTCAACAAAACCTGCTTTCAAGGGTCTGGTGTTTGCTACACTCTCTCTATTATGGACTTAACAGTCTTTGATATGCTAACAGTTTTTAGCCTTCTAATTACCTAATATATATATATATATATAGAATTTTAATGGAGTGTTTTATTCTCTAATGAGATTAAATCACCAGGCCCTTGGATTTCCTCAATGCCACATCTAAACCATGAATATAGCAAAAATGGCCATTAAATCATCACTAAATAATATAATTTGTATTTTGTAGTTTCAACTTTAACAAATCTGTGAATCTAACCACATCCATTGAGCAGGTAATTGAACCAAAGTAATTATACAAATGAAGGTTTCCAGAAATGTAAAAGTAACAATTATATTAGACGGAAAAGTCTTGTCACAAAAATATTTTTCTTTTTCCTATGTGACTGACTGATTTATTTGTTTCTGTTTACATTTCTCTGTTTAAATTTGCAGAAGAACAATTAAAAAAATTAAACAGGATTTTCATCTCTTTTGGCAATAAAAGTAAAAGTATTAGCAAAGAAAATAGAAAGTTTTATTAGAAAAATTATCAGTAAAAGAATAAAATGAAATAACAGAAAAGAAGTCAACCAAATAAGCATATCTACTTTAAGAAAGTCATAAAATAAGGATAATTAGGCAATTTACTTACTCGGAAATAATGTTTCCAGAACCACGAAAAGGATTTCCAACATTTGAGTACCTCCGGTTATCATCTTGTGCAATTCCCTTCCCTATACCATAGCCAAATCCTAAACCAACACCACACCCGGCACCAAACCCAAAACCAACTTGCATGCCAGGAATTCCAGGGCCTAAACCCACTCCTGGAGTAAGAAATGTATTGTGCATAAGATTTTATGAAGCATAAAACAATGCAGGAAATATGTTGTAAGCATGACCTAGATCAGAAATATAAGCTACATCTCCCTGCTACTATAGAGCAAGGGTTGATCCCAATTATTAGTAACAGCATTAGAGAAGGTCAGCTACAAGCCTACAGCTATGCAGATTGCAGAAGAGAAATTGAGAGCAGGTTCAAACAAGAAGTTGAAAAGTCATGCTACATCTCACTGTTAAACTATTTTAGATATTAGAAATATTTTAACCAGTTTCACAAAGGAATGAACTGCCACTTGTCAAAAGTTCACAAAGATTTGTCAGATCAGAAGGCATAGGCAGTGAAAGGATTTCAACACAGTCTTTTTGTTTTTTTTTTGTTAATTCAATTAATGAAATTCCTAGTCATGGTAAATATCTGGTTTAGATTTTAGACCATAAGTTCAAACTGTTTACATCCTTATTCCCCCTCATACCAACTATTAAGCACCAAAGTTTACCTAAATCCTGCAAAATTCTCAGGGAAATTTATCAGAGATTACTGCACAAGGAGGACTTTGAGAAAGATTTTATGAACTATGGTTTACCAATGATCTGCACTGACTGCCTCAAAGCTTGACTTTCAGTCAAATTTTGGCCCAAGAGGTGTAAAATAGATTGAATAAAGAAATACTATATTAAGGCCAAATAGAAGGGAGAAAAAGTCCATAACACAGTAAAACAAACAATCATATTGTGAAACTGAGCAATTTGGGGGGGGGGGGGGGGGGGGGGGGGGGGGGGGGGGGCTCCACTTCATTCTTTTATAGCTTATAGAAATAGTCCTGCTCCTACCCATGATTTCTAAAAAGTGGTAACCCCATTTCAAGACATGATGCCAGCATCCCCAAAACCAAAAGTAGAATTATGTTGTTAGTTCTTCCTTTTTCTCTCAGTTCATCAGTCAGACTTCCCTCTCCCAAAAGTTCTTTGTCTAAGTTGTAATCACACCATTATTTAATCAACAAACAAAAGATAAAAATGCTGCATCTTAATCACCACTGGCACCTGCAAGTCAATGGATTTTGACATTTTTATTTTTTCTATCTGTAAACATGAACTTCAATGACACACAAAGGTGTATAATCTTACAGTTCTTTTTTCCTTTTCAGTGCAAAAGGGATCATTAAGTTAGTTTTCCACAAACTTTCCCCATACTAGGAAACCAGGAACTTTGTCGCATTTCCTCATCATTTTCATAATTTAAAAAATAAAAAAATAGAAAGCAACCCCAGATAAAAACTTTAACAACAAGTGAGGGCTATCTATAAGTCTATAACTACGATTCTACGAAATGATTTCAAAATGACATTTATGTTAAAGGAAGAGACAATTAGACAAATAGGATAGGGGTGATGCTCACAGTGACACTAAGAAAGAAAACAGAACTGACAGAACAGAAGCATTATCCTGAAAGCCTGCATTTAAGACCTCCATTTTTCCATGACTGTCTATGGTCTAAAAGGGACCAAAAACCCACTAGACAAAGACGAAGATGAATTTCCCATAAAAGGGTCCTCACAAAATTCTCTTACATTATATAGCATCCATTGTCAATGCTTAACAACAGTCGAGCCCCATCAAGGCATCACCATATATATACCAATCCAAGGAGAAATTTCCAATAAGACAAGAAAATTCTAAAGGAAAAAAAACTGTAAGTGTATGACACCTGAATGTTTTAACTATTTTATATTGAATATTGATTCATCTAGAAAAAGTCGGTGCCAGTTTGGTTACTAGTTGGATACAGTGCAAAACCAATTCTCCATAATTGATTTTAAATCACTCTTGTTCAACGTACGTATTTCGTAAAGTGTGTATCACTCATTTATAAATCTTGATTTTAGAATCAATTCTACTCAATTATAAACCAACCAAATGGGCACCGATCTCATGATCCAAATAGACCTACCACATAATAACTATGTCATATTCAAGCAAGGGAAGGTTAGGGCATATGGTGTTCCCCCCATTAGTTAATAATTCTACTACTTCTCTTCCTTTTGCTTTCAGAGCGATTTCATTAGTTCAGAGAAACTGTCACAGCCAAAGCATCTACCTCTTTGGCTCTACCCACAAAACAAAGACTACATAACCATAATTAAGAAGAAAAAGGGGCAGTGAAAAATTGAAACTTTTGTTGATTCAATGAATTGGGTGTGTCAAAGAATGTACCTCCAAGAAGGCCAACGCCGAAACCAAGGCCACAGCCGGCGCCAACACCGAAAGCGGGACCCACCTTGCCGATATTTTCTAACTTCACCACCGGAAGCTTCCACAATAAACCCTTCTCGTCACCGTTGCTCATCTTTCTTTTACTTTCTCGCTTGTTAGTTGCTACTCTTTTTTTCAACTTCTCTCTCTTTTTCTGAAACACGCAACAGAGACAAACAGAAATTCTAGAACATTGGATTGGTCTGATTGGGACACTGCCACAGTGCTCACCAATTACGTACTCTTACAAATAATCAAAATATTAATCTCAATTTCAATTTCAAATCAATTTTGCCAATTTTCAGTGAGCGCTTCGATTTAATTATGCTTTTGTTGTGTTTTTCTTTTAAAGAAAAAAGCATCTGTTTTAGATTTTTGGTATGTAATTAGCATTTTATTTTGTTCATTTCAAAGCAATTGTTATTTTACATGTTTTAGTTTATTTCAATTTTTTATTTTAAAGAATTAAGTAAAAAATTGTTTCTTCAATAATGAAGTAATATCATATAACATCTTCATTTAAGTTCCACGTAAAAAAAATATCTTTGGATAAAATATGTTTTTAATCCCTGTAAAATACCTGAGTTTTATTTTTTGTTCTTAAAAAAAATTTCTTTTTTAAGTCGTCCTCCCAATTTTTTTTTTCGCAAATGGTCCTTCCCCAAATGACGTGTGTCTGATTAGGGGTAGCAAAACCAGCTAGCTCGTCCTAGCCCATGATCGGTCCGCCAAAAAACAGGACTGGACAGGCTGGCCCTAAATGGAAGTTCGACGGGGTACATTGGCTTGTCAAGACACTGTGTATGTACCTAAGACAATATATAAAACAGAAGTGGATTTAAGCAATAAAAAAGTCATTGACTTTCTTTTTAATTCAATAACAACGTAAATTATATTATTAAATATTATATATTTGACATAAATATTTTATTTTAAAATAATAAAAATATATATATCATAATTTATAAATTAATTTAAATTTCATTATGATTAATTAAAAATACTTAGAATAATAAATACATGTCGGAACCGGGGTCGCGATGGGACGGAGGAACGAAAAGGTATTGAAAAATCATTTTCAATGGAGTCGCCACCAATATTTATTTTTAAGGGAAAATATCGGAAAAACCCTTAAAAAAATGTCTTTGAAACCAGATTTGGATTCGGGAGTCGGTTATGTGTAGGAAAGGTATTAGCACCCTACGACATCCGTCCTAAGACGGTTACCTCTAATTAATTGTGCAAATTTATTAACTTTTGAAAAATATTTATTTTACCCCTTAAAAAAATCTTTTTGTTTTATTTACAAATTTATTTATATTATTATTTTTTTATGGGAAAATTTAGAAAAATATTTATTTGGGCTTGATGGGGCCGGTTCCCGCTCCTACGTATCCCCAGCTGCAATGGGGAAATCAAAGTCACGTAGTTCTGAGAAAAGTTTGATTGATTTGGATTTGATTTTTTTGTTTTTGAAAGATTGATTTTTACTTGAAAAAAAAGATTGCAAAATATTTTTTGGCTCGTTTTTGTTATTTTTGAAATGATTAATTTTGGAAAAAAAAATTTGTTTGCACAGGGTTCAAATCAAACACTTGGTTTGCTTAATAAACCCTTACGATCTTAATAATGTTAAAGTCAGCATCCACTGCTCAATTAATATTATTAGTCGTTGCGAAATTTTATTTTTCGTATATTTTTTATTTTTTATAATTTGAAAAGAAATTTTAAGATTTGAAAATTGATTTTTTTTTGTTTTAATTTTGAAAAGGAATATTTTATTTTGAAAATAATTTTTTGTTTTTTTATATTTTTGAAAAGAATTTTTATTTGAAAAGAAATATTTTATTTTAAAAATAAATTTTTAACTTTGGAGAGAAATATTTTATTATAACCTATTTTTGCACGGGGTTCAAGTCAAACACTTGGTTTGCTCAATAAACCCTTATGATCTAAATAAAGTTAAAGTCAGTATCCACTGTTCAATTAGCCCATTTAGTCATTGCATAAATTAAAATAAAATACTCCGAAATTTATTAAAGCATTTGAAATATTATTTATTTACAAAGGGATATAAAATTGACAAATATGTACAAGACAATGTTAGCATTTACAACAAACAATCAAACACATAATATTCAAAAGCTTAAAACATATACTCAAAACAAAGAAACAAATTAAGAGTAAATTTAAAATTGAGTAAAATTTATTTTATTTATTTTTATTATATTTTTTATTTTATTTTATCATTTAAAAAAAAGGAAAGAAAAAGGGGAGGAAAGGATCAGGTTTCATTTGAAACCCTCACGCTCCTTCCTCTAACACACACACACACACACACACATACACACACACACACACACACACACACTATCAGTAACCTAATAGAAAAAGGGAAAGAAAGGAAAGAAGGAAGAGGGAGGCGGCGGAGAGAGGAAGAAGGGGAAGAGAGAGAGAGGGAAGAAGAGAGGGACGGCGTCCATGGGAGCTCGACGTCGGCAGTGCTGCTTGGGGAATGCTCTCACGTGGTGGTGAGGGAATGATCGGAGGAACTCCGCTGCGGCGGCACGGAGGTGGTCTGCGCCCGCGCGGCGAGGAGCAACCGCGGCTGAGGCTACGACTCGGCTGCGCTATGGCGGCGCTGCGGTGGTGATGACTGGAAGGTGGTCGGCAACGACGAGGCTGGAGCTGGACGGTGATGGTTGCTGGCTTCCGCGCGACTGGGTGGCTGACAACGGCGGTGCGGCTGCCGCTGGGTTGCAGAAACGGCGGCGCGCAGCTGGTGACCAGCCTGGGACGGTGGCTAGAGGCGCGACTGCGCAGGGAAGCAGAGTGCACGGTGGTTTGGTGTTCTGAAATTCCTTTCTCAGTCAGTTTTACGTTTCCATTTTTCTGATTCTATGTCTCTAATCTCCGTTTTTACTGTAAAATGGACATTTGGACAATTTTCCTATATTGTGTTCTTGATTGTAAATGGACTGTAAATTAGACTTTGATTCAAGCTAAACCCCTGTTTTAATTTCTCACAACAGATTAGTTCATTCATGCAAATGGTGAGGTTATGTTTAAACAATTAAATCATTCACCCATCAACATGTATGAGTAAAGTATGAACATACAGTCAATAAGTGATTGCAAACAGAAAGAAAGAAAAGAAACCTGGAATTAGCTCTCTTTAGAATTCTTGTGATGGAATGTTTCCTCTATTTCTTGTTTATTTTCTGCTCACAAAACTCTGCTATTTCTGCGTCTGCCCCTTCTCCCTCAAGTGTAGTCTCGATTTTTCTCCTTTTCTTCTCCGGAACAGTGTATGTGTTCTTCTTCCTTTTTTCTCCTTCTGTAACCGTGAATCCCCCCTCTCAATTTTCTAGGTTTGGGAGCTTTGTTTTTCTATCCATTTCACTATGTGTAACTGTCCATTCTGGATCCTTCTCCCCTAACAGTGTGTAGCTGGCTTTTTTATACCATCTTGACTCCAACCACCTCCCAAAACCACTTGCCCCATTTTCTCACTTCTAGCAACAAATTCTTCCACTAACAACTAACATGCCTTTATTTTCTCAACTCAAACCTACTCTCCAAGATATTTTATTTTATTATTTTTTTTAGCCTTTTCTTTTTTCTTCTAATTTTTGGATTTTTAAATTATTTTTTAATTTTTTTTTATTTTTTAATTTTTCTGAATATTTAGAATCATTATTTTTATTTTTCTGATTTTTATTTTTAACTAAAACAAATTTAGGTTTATTTTTTTTATTTTTGAAATTGAAATTTATTATTTTTATTTTGAGATTTATTAAATTTAACAAAAATGGAAATTAAAATAATATTAGCCCGGATAAAATTGGGTATTCACAGTTGCCCTTCTTTACATATTTCTTATTAAATAATCTAAATAACAATGTTTTTTAGATTATGGTAATAAGAAATAGGTAAAGAAGTGAATCAATTTTATCCGAAGGCTAACACAAAGTGCAAGTACCTTAACAAAGAAAAATCAACACCGTGGACTGAAATATCCAAAGCGATGATAAAGGGACAAGATTCCAAACAAGTGTTGAATTCTTGACTGAAAATGTTACTGTGTGCCGGTCCAATACCGAGCTTTGAGACTGAAATGTAAAAAGGGTGTCAGGCCGATACTGGGCTTTGAGACTGAAAGTAAAAGGGGTGTCGGGCCGATATCGGAGGAAAGTAAAATGGGTGCCAGGCCGATACTGGGCTTTGAAACATGAAAGTAAAAAGGGGTGTTAGGCCGATACTGGGCTTTGAGACAGGAAAGTAAAAGGGGTGTCGGGCCGATACTAGGCTTTGAAACAGAAAAGTAAAAAGGGTGTCGGGCCGATACCGGGCTTTGAAACAGGATGGTAAAATGGGTGCCAGGCCGATACTGGGCTTTGAAATAGGAAAGTAAAAATGGGTGTCAGGCCGATACTAGGCTTTGAGACAGGAAAGTAAAAGGGGTGCCAGGCCGATACTGGGCTTTGAGACAGAAAAGTAAAAGGGGTGCCAGGCCGATACTGGGCTTTGAAACAGAAGAGTAAAAGGGGTGCCAGACCGATACTGGGCTTAAGGATTGCAACGGGTACGCGGACCTGAAATGCAACCGGCACGGGGACTTGAGGACTGCAATGGGTACGAGGACCCTAGTGATGCAATGGGTACGAAACCCAAGCAATTTCCATCGACGGGTACAAGGACCCCAAAAGAAGTTGGCGGGAACAAAAACCCTGAGGATTCAATGGGTATGTGAACCCAGAGGATTGAAGTTGACGGGTACTTGGACCTTGAGGATTCAATGGGTATGTGAACCCAAAGAATAGGACTTGATGGGTACGTGGACCCTGAGGATGCAATGGGCATGTGAACCCAAAGAATAGAACTTGATGGGTATGTGGACCCTGATGATTCAATGGGCATGTGATCCCAAAGAATTGAAGCTGATGGGTACGTGGACCCTGAGGATGCATTAGGTATGTGAACCCAAAGGATTGAAGTTGACGGGTACTTGGACCCTGAGGATTCAATGGGCATGCGATCCCAAAGAATTGAAGTTGACGGGTACTTGGACCCTGAGGATTCGATGGGCATGCTATCCCAAAGAATAGAACTTGATGGGTACGTGGACCCTGAGGGTGCATTGGGCATGTGAACCCAAAGGATTGAAGTTGACAGGTAATTGGACCCTGAGGATTCAATGGGCATGCGATCCCAAAGAATTGAACTTGATGGGTACGTGGACCCTGAGGATTCAATGGGTATGTGGACCCAAAGAATTGAAGTTGACGGGTACGTGGACCCTAAGGATGCATTGGGCATGTGAACCCAAAGAATAGAAGTTGACAAGTAGGTGGACCCTAATGGTTCAATGGGCATGTGAACCCAAAGGATTGAAGTTGACGGGTACTTGGACACTGATGATTCAATGGGCATGTGATCCCAAAGAATTGAAGCTGATGGGTACGTCGACCCTAAGGATGCATTAGGTATGTGAACCCAAAGGATTGAAGTTGACAGGTACTTGGACCCTGAGGATTCAATGGGCATGCGATCCCAAAGAATTGAAGTTGACGGGTACTTGGACCCTGAGGATTCGATGGGCATGCTATCCCAAAGAATAGAACTTGATGGGTACGTGGACCCTGAGGATGCATTAGGCATGTGAACCCAAAGGATTGACAAGGAATTGATCTGAGATGGGTGCGGGGACCCAAAGAATGTGGGTTTAAACTTTACAATGATATGCATGATGCAAAGAATGCGAGATGTAGAGAGTAAAATTCAAGCAAGGATGATATTGTGATAGCAAATGCATGATGATGATGATGCGAGATGCACAAAGAGATTAGATGATGCGAGATGCACATAGAAGTTAGATGACGCGAGATGCATGGAGAAAGTAATGACATGATGACAATACAAGTATGTATATGGATGAATGATTGATGACAATTGATGCCATGTTATTGATGCAAAATGCATGATGAATCATCTTATCCTTGTTCATTATTTTCACTTGATTTGAACTTGAGTGATTGTTTGAATCTTCAACCCTTACAGTGGCAAGTGCCCCAGGATTCATGGATGATCAAGGACTTTTCTTCTGATTTGTTATGGGCCCTTAGTTGAATTCACGCCCTAGCCTCTGACTAGACACCTTCTGAAGTGAGCTGTGCTGCGCCTTTTCACTGGGTTAGGGATTTGTCCCAACACACCTTTTGAGAGTTCATCAAATTTTCTCATGACTTTTAGAATTATCAAAACAAATGTAATACTTTTCAAGTGTAAACACAAATCTCCTTTCAGTATATGTTCATCATAAAATGCAAATTGAATTAACCAAAAGGGTGAAAGCAAAAATGAGATTGTCATATTTACAAAAGGGGTAATATTTACAAAGTGAGAGGATTTACAAAAGGTGGTGACAAAGGTAAAGGCTCTCTTTTTCTTTTTTTTTTTTGAGTGATGTTTTCTGATGAAAAGTGTTAGTGCCTCATGTTTGAATTTCGAAAATCCATCAACCAATTGCCAAAGATGAGGGTTGCCCCAGTCTTATGCGCTTCAAAGATTGCATTTGCCCCAGTGTACTCCAAGATGACTTCAATCTTTTGGGTTTTGGCCGTTTGTTTGCCCTAGTTTTGTGTACTTCCACAACCTACTTGCCCCAGTTTTGTCACCATTGCACTCTCTTCTTGCCCTAAATTTTGCTTAGGTTGCCCTTGTGGGTTTTCAACCTAACGGGCCCTTATGTCTTCTTGATTTTTGATTTTTTTCCTTCTTTCGTGTTTTTTCTTCTCTTTTTTTTTCCATCAACCACCAATCTTTAACATCTTGATTTCAAAATTACAGCCATGGAAATGAAAGCAATCATTTCATTGATCAGAATGGACTTTACAAGGCTTGTAATGGGGTCAAGGCTAATGGCTATGAAAGAAAGGATATAGTAGGCCCAAACAAGCGTTTAAGGGTTCAAGGGATCAAGGATCAATAACTTTTTCAAGAAAGTGAGTGTTTAATTGAGACTATTGAAGTCAACGATTCTTTCACTTTTGATCATTTTTTTCTTTTATGCTTTTGCTTTTTTTTTTCTTATTTTTTTCTATTTTTCTTTTCTTTCTTTTTTTGTTTGACACTTTTGACTTAACATATTATTGACAAAAGTTGACTTCACTTTGTACCAACCCCAATGTGGGGTGATCCTTGTCCAGGATTAATTGAAAGGAAAATTTAGGCTCAAAGGGGGACAACTAGGGATATTGAGTTGTTTTTTTTTTTTTTTTGGGAAGAGAAAGATGGTCATCATCATTTCAAATTATGATTGCTCAATTTCAGACTTTAATTTTGAGACCAAAATCTTGATTCATCAACTACCCTTAGACTAAGAGATAAATCATCTCAAGGATACATAACTTTGATACACATCTTGGTCTTTATCCCTCAAAATTCAGGGGGGCTTTTTCCTTGTTGTCAAACCTAGGCAATAATTCAAAGAACTTTCCCATCATTTTCAACATCTTTATTGGCATGATTGATGGACTGTCAAAATTGCAAGATGAGACATTAACACTTTCATGAGAGGAATACATGCAGATTTACATGATTTACAATGGCACAAGGAAGAAATGAAATGAATGAGATTAAGGTTGGAAGCAAGAAGCTGAAAAATTCAACATGCATCTTTGAAAACATATGCTGAAAGAAAAATGTGCGCCCTATATACAAAAGTCATCCTAAAACCTTAGGCAAAGCAATAGGATCAATATTACAAAATTATTTTGCAAACCCTAAAAACCATAGGAAATTTGGAAAACTCTCAATTACTGAACTTTGATAGCATTAACCACGAGCTTTCTTGATTTGGCGAAGGATTGGGATTCTCTTCCTTGAAGCTCCACAACATAAGATTCCTTGTGCCAACAGGATATCCACATTTGACATATGGAGCATAATCTTTTGGATGCAGTAACCCAACTAGAGGTAATGGGTGAAGGACAATCAATGAGTTGCAGGTAAGGTGGGGTACTGACTCGATGTGAGTCATAGGTCAAACTAGACAAGTCTTTTTTGTGGTTGTTTTTGGCTTCTTTGGTTTGGGCTAGGGTTTGGCTTTTGGCTGCATGATTGATTGGGTTGAGGTGGTATGGAGATGGATGGTTGTGACTGGGTGGGAAGTTGAGGGCAATCAAGCATCATTTGAGGGTGTGATTGGGGATATGATGTGGTACCATTTGGGTGGATTGCTCATGATCAAATGTTAAGGCCTAAGCCTCCCTTTACCTGTTTTCAAAAAGGACTTCCTTGTAACGACTGCCTCCACTGAGCTATGAGTCATCTTTGCAACAATGAACTTGACTATGCTCCACATTCATATACCACTGATTTGAAATTGCCCCGGTTTGTGATTCTGGCACACCACCTCTCTTGATAATCTTGTCAAATCTTTTGCCCCCGTGCACGATTCCACAAATAGTTTGCCCCGGTTGATGATCTCAACACCTTTTTTGCTTGACCCTAACTTTTGCCTGAGCTGCTCTTGCGAGTTTTCAACTCAGCGGGTCGCTTTAACTTTTGCCTAGGTCGTCCTCTCAGATTTCAACCTAGCGAGCTTTTCTTTCTTTTTTACTTCTTTTCTTTTTCTTCTTTTTTTTGAGCATAATATTTTGTCAGAATTTATGGGATACTGGAGATCTTTGTCATCCATGTTTGTGAGGATTAGGGCTCCCTCATGGTCATGTAGATGGGCAGTGGTGTGGCTGAGAGGTAATTTGTGGCTCGGATGTTAGAGTCACCACTGATGTATTAGTCTCTTGGGGGGTTGGTGTTAAGAACAAGTGCATGGTTGGGTGGAATTGACATGGTAGGAAGATAGGAAATGATGGTATGTGGACTCTGGTGGTTGGGCTGGATTGGGCTTCAAGTTTGGAAGTTAAAATTGGTGGGCCATCTTGTGGGCTTGTGGACTGCTGTGATGTATAGCTGAGTGGAAGGTCATATGGTGGATGTTGGGTTCTTTGAGGATTGGTGACGGGTGGTTGGGTTGGGCGGATGCATTGCCAATAAAAACCATTGTCCTTTGAGGATTTAATCTGTGAAACTAGATGGGCACCCAGGTGAAGCTCAGTGAATTAGAAAAATCTTGTCATCTGCCCCTTCATCTTGTTGATGTCGCCTCTCAATTTCTCTTGATTGTGTTCAAGTTCATCCATGATTCTTGATTAGCACAAGTCTTGCAAGGGTGATGAGGAAACAATCATTTGAAAGACTTTTTTTTATAAAGGCAAAACATATTACTAGGATGAAAATGTTATCATGCAAGAGGAATGCAACTTTTTTTAACGATTATTATGGTCAATAACCATTATCATGTGAAAATATGAATGTTTTCCTTTTTATGAGATATGAGAGAACATGACAAACTAAGGATGATTATTATATACATGAAAGATGCATGGAGTGCATGACTTTATTAAAAGAGAATATGAGATAACACAATAATAATACGACTGAAGATAAGATGTATGGGATGCTAGTGGAGAACTCTTTCTTTTTTTTTTGTGTTTCTTCTTTTTTTTTTTTAAAAAAAAGAAAGATTTTCACTATCAATTTATTTCGTTTTCTAAAAAATGAAATTTGACTTTTATTTTTGGTAAAATTATGGACAAATGTAACCATGATCATATGAACATGCATGATTTTTTTTTCTTTTTTTTATTTTTAGACATGAGAAAACTAAACAATGACATAGCTAACCAATGATGATTATGATGTGTCCAAAAGACGCATGATGTGCATGACAATTTCAAAAGAGAATTGATTTTTTGTTTGTTTTTTTTTTTGGATATAACACAATAATGATATGGCTGAGGATAATTATCATATGGATGAAAGATGTACGAGATGCATGAAATTTTAATGATATATATTTTTTGCTTTTCTTCTTTTTTTTTTTGGTAAAAGAAAAATTTTTATCATCAATTTATTTTCTTTTATTTTTTTTAAAAAGAAATGTTATGTTAATGGACGAATGAATCTTACAAAATTGTGAACCATGGCATGTTTTATGAATGTATGCGCTACACATGAAAAATGTATGGGATGCATGCTAATGAAGAAATGAAGATTTTCCATTTTCATTTTTTTAAGGAGAGAGAGAGAAAAAAAGGGCTTTCATGCATGGATGTGCCATATTGTTAAATGTCACACTGAACATGACAACGGAGAATGGAAAGTTTTTTTTTTAAATGATGACATGCCTAGCTAAGGATAATCATGATATGCATGAAAAACGTGGTGGATAGGAAAATGTATCTTATTTACTTCTATTTTTAATTTAAAAAAAATCCACTCATTTCATTTTTTTTATTTTTTGAAAAAAATGTTTTATGTGAATGCAAAGTTATGTCCTACTGATAAATGTTACAGCAATAGTGCACAATGAAGAATGAAATGAGAGGAAGAAGCATGCTCCCCATGTGTCCTAAATTAGGTAAAACCCTAAGGCAAGGTATCCCTAAGATTATGACTCTAACTTTGGTGGTCACTAAGCTTATTTACAGTGCATAGTTTCCATGGACAGATCTAGACTCCAAAGGTATTATAGTCCCCAGATTGCCCTTATCAACCACGATAAGGACCTAGTTTATGAATCAAATCATAAGTAGGGATTTTACCCTCTCAATATGATTGATGCACAATACTGGTAACAATCTGAGTGGTAACTCAACAACCACCAAGTGAGCATCAAGCCCCTCAATAGCAGTCATTGAGGTACCTCCTAGGCTCGCACAGGCTCGGGTATAGAGCCCCAAAATGTGTGTGAGGTAAGTGAATGTGAGGTGTGTGCGGGGAGTATACAAACCTGTAGTCCTAACCACTACCCTATCTGCAAAACAAACCATACAAACACAAATATATACAGAGATAAAGTCTTCTACCCTAAGGTTGAAGCAGAAATATTTACAGTATGAAAGATATACAACAAATAATGTACAAGGAAAAAGAGAAGGAGAATATTTACAATGTTAAGAATATTTACAACAACATAAACAAGAAAAGCAAAATCAAACAAGACAAAAATGGGAAAAATAAATACAAAAGTTAACTATTTTGCACAATTAATTATGTTAGGCTTGACTCTCAAATGTCCCTAGTGGAGTCGCCATCTGTCGGAACCGGGGTCGCGACGAGACGGCGAAACGAAAAGGTATTGAAAAATCGTTTTCAATGGAGTCGCCACCAATATTTATTTTTGAGAGAAAATATCAGAAAAACCCTTAAAAAAATGGTCTTTGAAACCAGATTTGGATTCGGGAGTCGGTTATGTGTAGGGAAGGTATTAGCACCCTACGACATCCGTCCTAAGACGGTTACCTCTAATTAATTGTGCAAATTTGTTAACTTTTGAAAAATATTTATTTTACCCCTTAAAAAAATCTTTTTGTTTTTATTTAAAAATTTATTTATATTATTATTTTTTTATGGGAAAATTTAGAAAAATATTTATTTGGGCTTGACGGGGCCGGTTCCCACTCCTACGTATCCCCAGCTGCAATGGGGAAATCAAAGCCACGTAGTTCTGAGAAAAGTTTGATTGATTTGGATTTGATATTTTTGATTTTTGAAAGATTGATTTTTACTTGAAAAAAAAGATTGCAAAATATTTTTTGGCTCGTTTTTGTTATTTTTGAAATGATTAATTTTGGAAAAAAAAATTTTGTTTGCACGGGGTTCAAATCAAACACTTGGTTTGCTTAATAAACCCTTACGATCTGAATAATATTAAAGTCAGCATCCACTGCTCAATTAATATTATTAGTCGTTGCAAAATTTTATTTTTCGTATATTTTTTATTTTTTGTAATTTGAAAAAAATTTTAAGATTTGAAAATGATTTTTTTTTTAATTTTGAAAAGGAATATTTTATTTTGAAAATAAATTTTTGTTTTTTTATATTTTTGAAAAGAATTTTTATTTGAAAACAAATATTTTATTTTAAAAAGAAATTTTTAACTTTGGAGAGAAATATTTTATTATAACCTATTTTTGCACGGGGTTCAAGTCAAACACTTGGTTTGCTCAATAAACCCTTATGATCTAAATAAAATTAAAGTCAGTATCCACTGCTCAATTAGCCCATTTAGTCATTGCATAGATTGAAATAAAATACTCCGAAATTTATTAAAGCATTTGAAATATTATTTATTCACAAAGGGATATAAAATTGACAAATATGTACAAGACAATGTTAGCATTTACAACAAACAATCAAACACATAATATTCAAAAGCTTAAAACATATACTCAAAACAAAGAAACAAATTAAGAGTAAATTTAAAATTGAGTAAAATTATTTTATTTATTTTTATTATATTTTTTATTTTATTTTATTATTTAAAAAAAAAAGGAAAGAAAAAAGGGGAGGAAGGGTGGTTTGGTGTTCTGAATTTCCTTTCTCAGTCAGTTTTACATTTCCATTTTTCTGATTCTATGTCTCTAATCTCCGTTTTTACTGTAAAATGGACATTTGGACAATTTTCCTATATTGTGTTCTTGATTGTAAATGGACTGTAAATTAGACTTTGATTCAAGCTAAACCCCTGTTTTAATTTCTCACAACAGATTAGTTCATTCATGCAAATGGTGAGGTTATGTTTAAACAATTAAATCATTCACCCATCAACATGTATGAGTAAAGTATGAACATACAGTCAATAAGTGTTGCAAACAGAAAGAAAGAAAAGAAACCTGGAATTAGCTCTCTTTAGAATTCTTGTGATGGAATGTTTCCTCTATTTCTTGTTTATTTTCTGCTCACAAAACTCTGCTATTTCTGCGTCTGCCCCTTCTCCCTCAAGTGTAGTCTCGATTTTTCTCCTTTTCTTCTCCGGAACAGTGTATGTGTTCTTCACCCTCAAGTGTAGTCTCAAACCTATTCTCCAAGATATTTTATTTTATTATTTTTTTTAGCTTTTGTTTTCCTTCTAATTTTCGGATTTTTAAATTATTTTCTAATTTTTTTTATTATTATTTTTTAACTTTTGAATATTTAGAAACATTATTTTTATTTTTATTTTTATTTTTAACTAAAACAAATTTAGGTTTTTTATTTTTTTATTTTTTTTATTTTTGAAATTGAAACTTTATTATTTTTATTTTGAGATTTATTAAATTTAACAAAAACGGAAATTAAAATAATATTAACCCGGATAAAATTGGGTATTCACAATAAATAATATATAAAATAACAAAATATATATTATCTTAGCACTTGTGTATTTGGGTTAGAGTAACCTAGCGCTCTCTTTAATTAAAATTTTGTTTATAAAAGAAAAAACTATTGTAACATAAGTCTAAAAACATAAAATAAATTGTAGGTGACACCATGTGTTTTCATAATTTTTGTTTCATTTACTGTGACTTATTATGAATTAAATGATTAAAAATTGGGTTCAAATCATAATAAATAGAAATAAATTGAAAATTTGTTTTTAAATCATAATAAAATGTTTAAGTTTTAAATCATAATTTTTTAAATAATAAAATTTGATTTATATAATTCAAGAAAAATTAGATTTAAATATTTTTTAGCTTAAACAATTTTAAACACAAATTTTTAATTTATTTCAACTTACAACGATAAAAAATTGAAACTTATATAAATAAATCAAATGATATGTAATGGTAATATAATATGCAATACGAGATAAAAGGTAAAATGATACTGACCCTTACCAGTGAGGACTAGGCAAGTATACATTTTAATAATATTGAATGTAACGTGTTACTATGAATTAAATTATTTTTCATATTTTTTTAAACATAAGTCGTAAATGTTACTGAGAGATGAATTTTCATAACTAAATTTCTTTTAATCGTAACGTAACAATGACCCTATGTTTAACCATGTACTGATGGGTCTTCATATGAAATATAAGTCCATGAAATGCCGCATTTTGTTTGAATAAGACAGGCCCTGATTGCAAATATTAAAAATTAATTTTTTTCATCCAACAGGTTACTTTACCTGTGATAACAGGTTATTCAACTAAAAAATAGGGGTTACACCGATGATACACCCACAGTAGAATAATACCATAGGAAAAAAATGAACTGAGCTTTCTTGTTGACGACTGGAGGAGGGACGAACACAGACCGGAGAAGGAATGAATGTAGATCGGAGAAGCAGACGAAGGAGGGATGAACGCAGATCGGAGAAGCAGACTGGAGGAGGGATGACGTCGCGCGGGAGTGTGGCACCGTTGTTGCTTGTTGGAGGGACAGCGTAGCGTGCAGAAGACCAGAGAAGAACACGCTGCAGTGCAGCACCGCTGCCTGCTGGACGTTCGCAGACCGGAGGACAGCTTTGCACGGGAGGCTGGCACCGTTGTTGGCCTACTGCCTGCTGGACTTTGCGTTTGCGTTTGGGAGTGGGAGATTGGGATTCTTGTGTGCCGCACACAAAGAACCAAAGAAGGGAATGGAAGAATTGAAATTGTCTTGCGCGTTGCACACAGAGATTCGAAAAATAGAATGGAAGAATTGAAATGGAAAAGGTCTTTCCATATTGCGTTTTCTATGTCCTAATTGCTAATTTTTTTTAATTTCAATTAAAAAAAATTTTAAATTATTTTTTCACACAACTTTGTCCGCTTTAGCTTCAATTATTTTTAATAAATTATTTTTTTTATTTTTTTATCCAGCCCGACCCTAATACTCCTCCAACCCGTTTTAGAACGGGTCAGGCAGGTTAGACGGACCTATGGGTTGGGAGTTCCCAACCCAGCCCTACAAAATTAACGGGTTGGGACGGGCTGGCCCGTTGGGCCAAGCCCATTTTGTCATTCCTATGTATGGTGCTGAGTTGGCACACTCTCTGTCCTACGTGGCCATGCTACTTGTCTAGTTAAATATCCTAGGTGTATAATGGTATTTTTTTTTTTAATTTTTGTTCCCAATTCACGTGTGAGGTCTTAGGGGTTCTTCTTCCCCAAAATCCCTAAATGTCCTAATTTTCTCAATTCTAGTAGAGAGCGATTTCTCTCGTTAAGCCATAAAACCAAAAACCTATGGTCTTGAGCAAAGGTATTCCGCTTCGAAGTCGTCATCCTCGTCCTCCATATCCCGAAGGTTGTTCTATGCGTGTGGCGATGAATTGGGCCTGATGAAGTCGAAATCTGTGAGTAACCCATGGAGGATATTCTAGAGGTTCTGAACTGGGCTGTAAGTAATATTGAATACATTTGATTTTCGTTTCTGTTGTTTATGGTTTACCACTTTATCCCTGTGTTATGCTTTTACAGAAAAAAGGAGACTTGCGATTTTTTTCGTTGGGCTGATGATGATGGATGTGAGCAAGGAGCCAGAGTTGAGGATTCGCAATTATTGATGCATGAGAAAGAAAAGCTGAAAAGGAAAATAGGCAAGTTGCAGATGAAGTTAACCAATGAAAGTAGGAGGCTGAAATTAGCAGTTTGTACTGTTGTTCTGTTAATGGGGATGTCCTTTATGGTTTGTACGTTGTCTATGGTTAAATGCGATGGAGTGAGGAAACTATGTAGGTTTAGGTGAAATATTAGGGGACGAGGGAAAATGGAATCACTATTGTATTAAGGGAAGTATTATAGTTGAAGTTCTTTTCTGGAAAATTTTTTATGAAGACTTTCCCATTAGATGCATGTTATTGGTACTTATCAATGAAGGTTAATTTTGTTCCCAAAAGTCTTAAGTTTGAGTTTATGTTATTTGATGATCCTTCTTTATTGAAGAAGAAGATTTGCATACATGAAAAGTAACTGATATTAGGAGGGTTGTTCTAGAAATTTTTTTTTGTAAAGTCTTTCCCATTAGTTGTATGTTGTTGATATTTATCAATGAAGATGAAGGATATATGTGTTCCCAAAAGTGTTAAGTATGTGTTGATGTTATTTGTTTAAATTGATGAACCTAAATTATTGAAGAAGAATAATTGCAAACATGAAAACCAACTGATATTAATAGAGATGTTTAGGTACAAAATAAAGTTAGCCTGAAATCAAAATATGCCACCATGCTGACCATTGGAAGGTTCAACAAGAATCCTACCAAAGCCAATAATCAATTACAAAGGTTCCAAAAGAGGGCTACATTGTTCATACTAATTTCCCTATACTAAACCAAAATGAGGCATTACAAAATACTGCACCAAAATACATTGTTCAATGTTCATACTAATTGCCCTATACTAAACCAACTTAAAATCACAAATAAAATCCTAAAACTGGACAATTCTATTGTATTGAAAATCAGTTGCTGGACTTGTGCTCCATTCCTCCTTGACAACCTTCAGGGGTCTGTGTATGTGTAACCTCAGACTGTTGTGTTCCTCCACCATCACAAGTAGCACCAATGTCTGGACCACACATATTTTTTGCTTCATCCTATAAAATGCAAGTGATGTTGTACACATACCATTGTCTGCATGAATGTCATATATTTTTCATTGTGATTGACTCCTAAAGTTTTAGCAACCTTCATCCAGTCATATTGGCTGCCATTGGTGACCTGTTGTGCAACACTCTAGTTGACACAGGCCATGTAAGAAAGTCAATTACATGAAATTTGTACAGAGGAAAATAAGGCCGCAGTTGCTGGACTGGGTGCTTACCAAAAGCTGTTGAACTATTTTGTTTGCCTCAAACAGGTTTGGGGGAAATGGTGAACTGGATTTGGACTATAATAGCAAAATAATGAAATTGTAGTGAATATATAAGGTTAAATTAATCAGTAGGTCCCTATAGTTGTACTAAATTTTTAATTAGGTCCCCATAGTTTAAAATGATTTAAGATAATCCTTATAGTTCCAAATTCTTTTTAATTAAATCCCTAAACACTAACACCAGTGGCGGATCTTAAACAAAATGTTTGAGGGAGCCGAAATAATTTTTTGACATATAAATTAAATATATAATTAATTTTTTTATAAATTTGAGACTTTACTTTAGAAAGTGAGACACTCATTCACCTCATTTTCCCTCTTAATAACTTTTTACGTTTTCTCTAACCCCATCTCATAATAAATTCCACATACAACTTTTAAGAGTGATATTCTCCATCTCAATCTTGAATGCTAACCTTTTCTCTTTACTCGATCTCTCTTCCTATTTGAATTTTTATATATTAGTAAATGCTAATTTTTTTATGGGTAAAATATCATTTTAGTCCCTATAAAATACCCGAGTTTTGATTTTCGTCCTTGGAAAATTTTTCTTTTTTATTTGATCCTTATAAAACATTTAAGCTATTTTTTTAGTCCATGTTGTTGATTCCACTATTAATTACGAATGTGTCAAATGTCCATCACAATTAGTAATCATATGTATTGTACCCTGACACATTATACAACAGTGTTAGCCTCCTTAAACACATTCAAAGACTATTTGTGATATATATGAAGGGGGAAATGTACAAAGAATTTCAGTTCAAATTGACCATGAAATTTTACTCTCTAAATGAGTTTAAGGAAGCTAACACTTTTATATAATGTGTTAGGGTACTTCTAAAGTATTGTTGACTAATAGGTGTTCGACACATAAAACAATAACAGTCGAATCAACATCAAAGACTAAAAAAAATAGCATAAATATTTTATAAGAATTAAATAAAAAAAAAAAATTTTCCAGGGATGAAAATCAAAACTCGAGTATTTTATGGGGACTAAAATGTTATTTTACCATTTTTATTTTAAAGATATTAATTTATTATAAATTAAATTTTCATTACGTAGGTTAATATACTAGTGTTATATTATGTTTTCTCAATCCAACTGTTAAATAATGTAGTGTTAACGTATTGAACACACACACTAAGTTTTAGAAATTTCAAACATTCGTAAGTAAATAATCTTATAGTTCCTTATATTTTAAGAAGTAAATTATACATTAAAATAAATTTATTTGATGAAGTGTTAATTAGTTATTGAACGAGTTATGATTAACATATACCTTATTTATCTTACATCTTTTCCACCTCCATTTTCTTTCTACCCGTCTTTTCCTTTTCGATCACACCATTCATCCCATCTCTAAATTTTTGTTCATTCCTCCATTTTTTTAGGTGTGTCCACCTCAACACTTATACACCAATATAAAATTTAAGGGTAAAATATGTTTTTCGTCCCTGACTTTTAAAACATTTGTTTTATATCCATGTACTTTTAAAACACTTTAACCATAGTCCTTGACGTTAATTAATTCTGTTAAGTTAATGATGAATTCAATTGTTTAATAATTGGACTTAGCTTCTACATGGATTACATGAGACTCAACACTAAAGTTAGTAACTTAATAGAGCTAATTTATATTAGTAACTATGATTAATGTGTATAAAATGTATGAGGATATAAAACAAATGTTTTAAAAGTGTGGGACAACTACCAAAGTTGAAAAAAAAATAAGGCCGAAAAACATATTTTACCCAAAATTTAATACCTATATATATACCTAAAAAAATTTTTCAAAAAGTTTGGGGGAGCGCTCCCCCTGTCATAGCAAGATCCGCCTCTGACTAACATCGTTTAAGTTCCATTAAATCTGGCTTATATGGCTTTTTCTAATGTATATAGGAAGCAACAGAAGAAGTCCTTTCTGACGATCCAATATCTGACAAGCATAAAAAGAATACATGCATGTTCTTTCTCAAGGGCAGAGGGCGCCATGTTGTTTGCAGCCATTTATCCTGAAAATTTCAAAACAAAAGTAGATAGAAGAAATTAGATAAAGGAAATCGTCGATTGCAGGAAGCATAGAAGATTATCAAACGACCACTATACACAGCAACACCAAGTGCCCAACTAGTATTCTTAAGTTCACACCCTCTAAGGACACCAAGTTTAAACTCTGAAGTTGGATTTTAAGGCATCTTTATGCTATTAATCGATTTACTTCTCCATGAAACTATACCCATTAAAAGATTCCAAAATGGAACTAAGAAAAGAATTGAGAAACTATCTACAATCAGATGGAAAGGTGTTGGAACTAACCTTGGGCAACTACTTCCGTTTGCAATGGATATAATCTTGGGCAACTACTCCGTTGTTCGGTAAAAAACAAGCTCATTTCCCGTGATTTTTCTTGCTTCCCTATCCCCTTTGTGTTCCTCTGCTTTCACCATAAATGGTGGCTTCCATTTGATGCTTCCACGTGTGTCACGGCGTTATGATCCAAGTCATCTAAGTCATTGTTCGGTCACACATATAAAGTGGAAAATATTTAACGGAGTTTAACGGGATTAATGTCTAAGGACTTAATTAAAAAAATTGGAACTATAAGGATTATGTTAAATCATTTTAAACTATAGGGACCTAATTAAAAATTTAATAAAACTATAGGGATCTACTGATTAATTTAACCTATATATAATAAACATTTTGAGTAAGTTGAAGGGAATGTGAGAAGAATAATGGGCCATACCATCATAAACATGGTTGTATCATTTGCATTCTTAAGGACTTGTATTTGCTCCACACAGTTGCTTGTGTCACTACCACTAGCTTCAATAGGATGTGCATTTTTTGAACATATTTTGCAATAGCTGCATGAGTAGGAGGTGCATGTTTTTGAACAGATTCTGTAGTAGCTGCATGAGTAGGAGGTACAGTTGCTTCAACAGACTCTGCAGTAAGAGGTGCAATTGCTTGTTGTGTAGTGGTATTTGACTTATTTTTTGAGGGAGGATTGCCTCTCTTTGAGTTTCCAATAAGAACCTTTGACTTTCCCTACATAGAGGATATTAGTATTAGTCATGTAATAACCATGTGACTAGATGCCTCAACAAAACAAGTTATTTGATTCTTTTTGCTTTTGTTGAACACCTACATTGGTTGCTTGTGCATTTACTATGTTCTCCCCATTACTTGCTTGTGTATTTACTGTGTTCTGCCCATTGCTTACTTGTGCATTTTTTGTGTTCTGCACAATTAAGAAAGGAAATGATAAAAAAAAACTCAATTTAAATGAAAGTTCTCACAGATAAAAAATCAGACTTAGATTATACCTGTGTCCTAGATGGAGGATTGGATGTTGCAGGTACAAATTTTGTCTGAACTTTAGGTTTCTTTGGGCATTTCCTGGTATTATGGCCATACTGTTGTCAGCTTCCACATGCATATTTTGTGTGGGACCTGCTCAACCTTATAGGGTTGGGATCCTCACTAGGCTCTCTCCTTCTTAACTTTTTGGTTTCCCTGGACCAGACTTGTAATTGGGTGGCAGGATTGTTGGTTGACAGACTTTTGGCCACATGTCTTGGCCATTGATAGGAGAGATAGTTTGGCCATATGTTAACTCGTATTCCTCTCTCTTATAATAACTATGCACATAGGATTCTGCCATCTCTCTATTGTAACTAATTGCATTATCTGGATGTCTACATGGAATCCCTACTAATTCCCAAAAATTACAAGTGCATGATTTCTTTGTTAAGTCCACAACAAACTTTTGTGGTTGCATGCTATGTGTGACTTAAATTTTAAACCCCTAGCCAAAGTAGGAAACCAGTTTGCAGAATGCTCCATCTCCCTATTCAACCTTCTTCTTGGCTTAGGTAAAACCTGACCCTGATACTTACCCAATTTTTCCTTTAGGCATGCAAGCCTAGTCATGATGTAACATATAATTCACTCAAACATAGTAATTATTGGCTTATCCCTAACTATTAATATTGTACTATTAAAGGACTCACAAATGTTATTTATTAAGGCATCACATTTTGGGTAGTATGAAAAAACATGCTTACACCAGCTTTTGGTATGGACGGCTTGCAGCCACTCATATGCCTTCTTGTCAATCTCCTTGATTTGGTCCATCTTGTCCATAAAAGCCTCCACATATGTTGACTTAGATGCTCACATCATTAGATCCCTAAGTAAGGTTCCACAACCAAATTTCTTCTTGAAATTTGCATAAATGTGCCTTACACAGAATTTGTGCTCCACACCTTCCGACATTTCCTCAAATGTGGGAATTAAGCCCTAAAACAACAAACATAATGAATGTTAAGCAAGTACGAATAAAATAATTGTTAAACAATGCATTAAGAAAGACTTAGAATGATATTATTGTACCTTTCGCCGATCAGAAATAAAGACCCATCTATTAGTGGTCACATCTCTAATATCCTCCAATAAGAGAGTCAAAAACCACCACCAACTCTCTTTTGTCTTTGTTTCCACTACAAAAAAATGCAAGTGGAAAGTATTGGTCATTTGGGTCCCTACCCACTGCAATGAGAAGCTGCCCCCCATACTTTGTTTTTAGGTGGAACCCATCCACACCTATAAAAGGCCTATAACCGTTGACAAAGCCACTTTTGAAGGGAATCAAGCATGTGGTCAGGGTTGCAACGGAAATAAATGGATTCCCTCCCTTGTTATAATCGTTTTGAGAAAACACGAATCAAGGCATAAAAGGTATTAAAACGAAAGGTCATACCTTATTAGGATTAGGAACGAGGCAATAGCAGCCACGTCTCTAGTGGTGTCCACGCCAACAACCTAACTAGGAAACCCTCCTCAGCTCTGCTAGTAGCCTTAGAAAGTAAGAAGCGATTTCTTATGTGTGTCTGGGGTAGTGCATCTCATGCTCTATTTATAGAGTGGTGGCTAGGGTTTTACCCTCTCACTCATTTAACCCTCACACTTATGGGCCTGGCCCATTATGTAATAATTATAATTAAATTAAATTAGAATTATTATCCTTTTCCTAGTGGCTTGTTGTATGCGTGTGACCCAATAGGCTTTTAATATTTGGTTATAATATTAAAATAAAAACCATTTTATATTTAATATCATAAATAGTGAGCGGTATCTAGCAACACATCACTATCCAAATATTGAGATTATCAATAACTTTGATAAATCCTATTTTATGATAATAATTTATATGATCTGTCCCTTTGTCCAAATATCTAATTGAACACAAGGGCATGGATTGTGTCAACCTTGTATAGTTCAATTTATATTTTCTTGATCCCCAAGTAGACTGTACAGAAAATAAATATCTCATATTTATCCTCCTGAGAATGGCCATGCATTTTGCAGTCTCACTTTATCAAGAGGCCTACAGATATAACTCCTGTTACATAGGAGGGACAAATCTCATCTAGGGCACTCACATTCCTCCACATAATTTATTATATGTCCAAAAACCAACTTTATGATTACCCTGTTACAGGTAACGTTTGATGATAATTAAAACATATAATTCCTTATGTAGGAATCATAGTGATTTCAGGTCGAAAGACTTCATATAACACTTATCAATTTAAGAAACGTTCATGACACTTATGTAACAATCCATACAACGTTCTTAAGGTGGGTCTGTCCAGTACACCATTACTCTTAATGTGTACCTATGTGAGCACATGATATCTCATATCCATGATCTGTGAGATGTGATCATCAATGAACTCACATACTAGTCTAAATGCATCTTTGTCCTAAGATGATACTTGACTAGGGACTATTTAAGAATAGTTCTTCATAAGATCTCACGATCAAGTCATCTACTTGATTTCTTATGAAGTTTAAGCTTACTATTCTAAGGACAATAATTATATTCTAAAAGAATTAATAAAATGAAATGCCTTTATAAAATAATAATGTGATACAAGTGATGGATGTTCAAAAACATATAGGTCTCTAGTGCATACACTAACAATCTCCCACTTGCACTAGAGCTATTCAGACATAACTCTAATGCCTAATGATCTATTGTGCCCTTCATGCTTCTGCTGCACAAGGGGTTTTGTTAATGGGTCTGCAACATTGTCATCTGTATGCACTTTGCATATCTTCACATCTCCCCTATCAATGATTTCTCGGATGAGATGGAAACGTCTAAGTATATGTTTGGATCGTTGATGAGACCTGGGTTCCTTGGCTTGTGCTATAGCCCCATTGTTATCACAATAATGACTTATAGGATCCACAATGGTAGGAACTACTCGAAGTTCAATAATGAACTTCCTGATCCAAACGACCTCTTTCGCAACATTTGAGGCCGCAATATACTCAGCTTCTGTGGTAGAATCAGCGACTGTTTCCTGCTTTGAACTCTTCCAGCTCACAGCGCCACCATTCAAACAAAATACATAACCTGACTGTGATCTTGAATCATCTTTGTCGGTTTGGAAGCTAGCATCGATGTAACCCTTTACAACTAGCTCCCCCTCACCTCCATTTATCAAGAATGAATCCTTAGTTCTTCTTAAGTACTTAAGGATGTTCTTGACAGTTGTCCAGTAACCTTCACCGGGATCAGACTGGTATCTGCTAGTCATGCTCAAAGCATATGATATGTCTGGTCGAGTACATAACATGACATACATGATAGATCCTATAGCAGATGCATAAGGAATCTTACTCATGCGATCTCTCTCTTCTTTACTGGAAGGAGATTGAGCCTTAGATAGGCTTATACCATGTGACATAGACAAAAATCCCTTCTTAGAATCTTGCATGTTAAATCGTTTTAACACTTTGTCTATATATGTACTTTGACTTAAGCCAAGCAATCTTCGAGATCCATCTCTATAGATCCTAGTACCTAACACATAGGTTGCTTCGCCCAAATCTTTCATAGAAAAACAATTTCCTAACCAAGTCTTTACAGACTGAAGTGTAGGAATGTCATTTCCTATGAGGAGTATGTCATCTACATACAAAACCAGAAAAACCACTATGTTGTCACTAACCATTTCGTAGACACAAGGTTCATCTTCATTTTTAATGAAACCAAATTGCTTAACAACTTCATCAAAACGAAGATTCCAGCTTCTAGAAGATTGCTTTAATCCATAAATGGATCGTTGTAACTTACATACCTTTCCAGCATTTTTAGGTATAACAAAACCTTCAGGTTGTGTCATATACACATCTTCAAGAAGACTTCCATTTTCCAGATTTCATAATCATGGTAAGCTGTAATAGTAAGCAAGATCCGAACAGATTTAAGCATGAAAACTAGGGAAAAGGTTTCATCATAGTCTACACCATGAATTTGTTTGAAACCCTTAGCCACCAATCGTGCTTTAAAGATACTTACATTACCATCCATGTTAGTTTTCCTTTTGAAAACCCACTTTAACCCTATGGGTTTTATTCCCTCGGGTGGCTCAATCAAGGTCCATACCTTGTTAGTGTACATGGAATCCATTTCAGATCTCATGGCATCAAGTCATTTCTCAGATTCTAGACTCAAAAGAGCTTCTTGGTAAGTCACTTGTTCATCTTGATCCATTAGCAATACATCCCCTTCCTGAGACACAAGGAAACCATATCTCTCAGGTTGGTGACGTACCCTATCTGACCTACGCAAGTCTTGCGCTACTTGAGCAGGTGGCTCCATAACACTTTGTGGTATCTGCTCTTGTTCCATTATTGGCTCATTGCCACTCTGTGGTACTTGAATTTCTTCAATTTCTACTTTCCTCCCACTTATTTTCTTAGAGATAAATTCCTTCTCTAAGAATACAGCAGTCCTAGCGACAAACACTTTGCCTTCGCTAGGATTATAGAAATAGTAACCCTTAGTTTCTTTTGGGTATCCCATAAATAAGTATTTATCTGATTTGGGTCCTAGCTTATCTGAAACTTGGCGTTTCACATAAGCTTCACAACCCCAAATCTTCATAAAAGACATACTAGGTCGTCTCCCAGTCCATATCTCATACGGTGTCTTTATGACAGCCTTAGATGGAACACAGTTTAGTGTGAAGGTTGTAACACCCGTATTTTTCCGATTTACCCGTTTTTTCCCGTTTTTGCTGTTTTAAGCGTTTTAATGGATTTTAAATGATTAAAATTATTTTTAATTGTCAAAATTTATATTTTTGGATTCAGTATTAAATTTCCTATTTTTAGGAATTTTCTGGGAATTTTTGGGATTTTTCTGCAAAAATTGACCTTTTTGCCCTCCGGTACCCCGACCCGGGCCCGAATACTCTTGATCCGGGCCAGAAAAATTGCACAAACCTTATTTTCTCCTCTGAAAATTTCGCTGCACAGCATGGTGCATGTGTGCCACTTGTCCATGTCTTCCTTCACACCATTAAGCCTATATAAAGGAGAAAGCTCCACTTTTTGGCCATTTTTCACTTAAACCATTTCCTTCACCTAACCATTTCTCTCTTCTTCTTCTTCTTTCTCCCTTGCTGGCCGCGCACCACCACCCTCTTCCTCCCCAAAATTTCTTCATCTCCACCCAAATCACCAACCAAGCTTAAGTCCCATTCTTGGATTTAAGCTAAAGAAAAAAAAAAATATACATACTTTCTACCAAAATCCACTTGTTGGAGGCTTGAAGGAGGAGCTTGAAGGGGCTGTTAGAGGAGGAAAAATCTGCACTCATTCCCTTGAAGATCTAAGGTAAAGGGGGGGAGAACTTGAACTCTAGTAGGCCATGTAACTAGAGTCAAGGATTTGCCCTTGAATCCTTGCTTTTTCCCTTGTTTTTCTCTTGAAAAATCAAACCTTTGAGCTTGTTTTTGAGAAAATATTTTCGGTCTTGATGAGCTGGGTTATTGTGGCTGTTTGCATGTCTTTGATCCTGGTTGGATTGTTGTTGATGGTTGGGTTGTGTTGCATGCAAGCCAAGGAAGGATTTTTGTTGAAAAATCCCTCCTTTTTCCCCTTAAGCTCTCGGCCAAGAGAGGAAGAAGTGGCTGCATGTGTGCAAAAATTATTTTGATGGTTTGGATGAGATTATATGATGGATATATGTACATGCATGTGGTTGATCTTAAGTGGAAAAATTGATTTGGTGATTTATCTTGAAAATAATGATGTTTTGAGCTTGAAAATGGAAGTTATGAACTTTAATGTGCATGTGAATGATTTTGAGTGGATTAGTATGATATTTGGCATTTGGATTGTTTATTGATGAATGTGTGAAGTTTTGGTGAAGATTGGATGTTGTGAAAAATTTGAAGTTTTGGATGAACATTCAAGGTTGTTCTTGATGTTCATGAGTGTTCTTGATGAAACTCATCAAGAATGTCCTTTTGATCCTAAAAAGATCAAAAGGATGTTTAAAACATGTTTTTGGGCTAAATTGGCCCAAAAGGACTAAAGAATAAATTTGTAACAAAAAGGACTAAATTGCAAATAAGATAAGTTTTTAAATTAAGTAATTAAATTCGGATTTTTATTTTAACTAAAATAAAAATCTATTTAAAAGTCATATTTTTATTTATTATGAATAAAAATGGGCTCTCATGGGTCCAATAACCTTTAGGCTTTTGTTTAGTCCCAAAGCCTTCAAAAAGAAAGTCAAAACTCAATTTAAAAGACAACTAAAAAAAATAATTTATGGGCTTAGGTTTAGATTAGGGTTGAACTCCAACACTAATCTAAGTTGTGAAAATTAAACTTAGGATTAATTAGTAGACTTAACTAATTTAATCACCTAAGTTGATTAGCCTAAACTACTTAAGTTAATTAATAATTAATTAAGTCTAAAGATAATTAATATTAATATAAGTGTTAATTAAGTAATTAATCTCTAACGACGGTTAAAAAACTAATTAATTATAACCTTAACCAAGCATAATTAAAAACCTTAATCCAAGATTAAGGAAGAGATTAAGGGATAATTAGAAATTAATAAAGATCTTAAGTAAAGATTAAGACTTAGTTAAGAAGGATAAGATTAATTGAAATGCGATTAATAAAGACTAGTTATTATTAAAGGTTAAACCTAATCTTAATTAGTCATACAAATAAAATTAGAATTTTGTAATGCCTTTCATAAGACATATCCATAAGCCTTAGTAAATTGTAGGACTTAAACGAATATGATTATCAATGAAGCTAGCACAAGCTACCTTAAAAGATTAAAACCAACACCTTCTCCCTACATAAAACTTGAGAAGCTTGGCAAGAGAGCGTGATTTGGTTTTCCTTAAAAGAAGGACCTTGAATCTACGCGGTTGCACCACGGTAAAGTGGTGACGTGACAAGATTCAATGGGCTTGTCTGTGTGGATGTAATATTGTAAGTGTTTGCGGTGTGACATACATCATGTGCATCAATAATGATTAAGGTTCAAAAGCCTTACGACCTATATGGCAATACCACTCTAGTACAGTGTGAAACTGGATGGGACGGGTGCACTGGGTTTTGCAAAGAACACCAGCGGTCCAGTAAAGGAGACCAGCCCTGAGGATGAGTCAGGTCCCGGAATGGCATAAGTGGCGTAGGCTCGCCCCCTACTGTCGTGCAAACGGGGTACAGGCTTGACTATCCTGTCGCTCTCAAGTTTTCATAATCAGTGAGTTTGTCTGGAAGTCGGAAAATCGTCTTGGCCAGAGATTGAGCAATGCTCTTCGTACTATTTGCTAGTACAGACTATACTCCTGATATATTGTACATATATGGTCGAGCAGTTGCTGTGTGCTCTGCTTTTGGTGTTGTTTTCCCGGGCCCTCATGCATTATATACATATAGCATGGTAGTATCAGCTGCATACTTGTGATTGAGATTATGTGGATGTTTGTGAATATTTTATTAGTGCTCTAGTTACTATGTTCTACTTGTTATGAGTTCATATGATGTTCTCACCCTTTCTTCTCTGCTTCTATTCTCTGTTGTCGCGCTCTTTCGCCATCGCCAGTCGGGTTTGGGGAGCTTCAAGATGTCGGCCATGAGGGTTACGCTGAGATGGGGGCCACGAGGACAGTGGCGGGTCACCGACATTCCTAGACGCTGTATATTCACAGGGGAAGTACACGTCACGATCTCTCACCCTAGCCTTCCCCTTGTGCCAGAGGTCGTCTTCACTGTGCCTGTGATTCTGGAGTTCGAGACACCACCAGGACTTCGTCGTCATACCACTTTCCTTAACCGTCGTCATCGTCCCGTTCCATCTGCTTCTTCCCAGTCCCCTCGGATAGCCACTATGGGAGAGCCGGACTCCCCTCACTATACTCCTGGACCAGAGTCGTCATCCCCACCGGCCATGTGTTTCAGTGCATTCGGTCGTCCTACCGCCATTGAGCCTGATCTGGTCGTCATTGATGATACTTCATCCGAGGAGGAGGATCCAGAGGAGGATCCAGAGGAGGACCCTGAGGAGGACCCCGAGGACAAGGAGCTGAGGGAGGATTCTTCTGACGGTATTCCTTCAGAGGAATTCAGGATGATTACCCTCCCGGATGCCAGGAGGAGGAGTTGTAGGGTTGCCCCTGCTAAGTCAGATGACGATGAGTAGAGGAGTGTGTTTGGGGTAGTCATGAGTCTAGCAGTAGTAGCTCTGATTAGTGACCTCTTATTTTGGTTGTATTGATAGAGGTTTTATTTATTTTACTGCCAGAACTCTCATTTTGTATGGTGTGGTATCTCGGGGATCACTTGACACTGTGGTTATGTACATGTATGTTTTTCACGCTTCTTCTCTAGTCCCTACTTTATATTTGCGTGTGTGTTGTGTATGTATGCGAAATGATTGAATCGACTAGATGCTTTCCGAAAACGTATTTCAGAATTAAGGAAGGGATGCTTTCACAAATATCTAAAATGGAATTAGAATGAGATTAGTTGATGATGATTAAACTCTTTTAAAAAAAAAATATTCCCATATTTTCTAAGCATACATTTGACATAAACGAGAGTCATCAGTTACGTTCGTAATGTGATACTCATAGCGGTATAGCTAAGGGTGTCGCATTTAGTGGTATCAGAGCTGTTCTTTCCTTTTGGCCTCGGGTATGGCCTATAATACTCTTCCCTCTGTGTTTACTCTGTGAGGATTGCTTGATATTGTTTTGGGAATGGACTGGTTGTCTTCCAACCGAGTCCAGCTTGACTGTTATAATAGAACTGTTGTGTTTAATCCTTTTTCTCCCTCTACTCTTGATTCTGTAAGTACGAGATTCTTGTCTGCCAACCAAGTGAATGCTTCTTTGAGAAAAGGAGCTCAAATCTACATGATACTTTCTTCTTTGGAGGAAGAGCGGGAATCCGACATTAGCAAACTGTCTGTGGTGAGAGAATTTCCTGAAGTATTCCCTGGTGATATCCCTGGTTTGCCGCCAGAGCGAGAGGTAGAGTTTAACATAGAGTTAGTGCCTGGAACCGGACCTATTTCTATAGCTCCGTATAGGATGTCCCCTTTAGAGTTGGCTGAGTTGAAGAAACAGCTGGAAGAGTTGTTAGAAAAACAGTTTGTTAGGCCTAGCGTGTCCCCTTGGGGAGCCCCGGTGCTATTAGTGAAGAAGAAAGACGGTAGCATGAGGCTGTATGTAGATTATCGTCAGCTTAATAAGGTGACGATAAAGAATAGGTATCCTTTGCCTAGGATAGATGACTTGATGGATCAGTTAAGAGGAGCAACTGTGTTCTCGAAAATTGACCTTAAGTCAGGTTACCACCAAATACGTGTTAAGTCTGAGGATATCCCGAAGACAGCTTTCAGAACACGCTACGGGCATTATGAGTATTTAGTAATGCCGTTTGGTGTAACCAACGCACCTGCAGTTTTCATGGACTATATGAACCGAGTTTTCCATCCTTACTTGGACAAGTTCGTTGTGGTCTTCATAGAAGACATTCTCATATACTCCAAGAATGAGGAAGAGCATGCGGAACATCTTAGGATAACTTTACAGACCTTAAAGGACAGAAAGTTATATGCTAAGTTGTCTAAGTGTGAATTCTGGTTGAAGGAAGTAAACTTCCTAGGTCATGTGATCTCTAGTGGAGGAGTTAGCGTAGACCCAACTAAAGTAGAGACTGTGTTACGGTGGGTAGCGCCAAAGTCTGTAACGGAGATAAGGAGCTTTTTGGGGTTAGCCGGTTACTACCGTAAGTTCATTGAGAATTTTTCTAGAATAGCAACTCCGTTAACCCGTCTGATTAGAAAGGATCAACCCTTCGTTTGGAGCCAGAAGTGTGAGGATAGTTTTCAAGAGCTGAAGAGGAGGTTAACTTCTGCGCCAATCTTAGTCTTACCCGACCCACAAGAGAGTTTTGAAGTATATTGTGATGCTTCGAAGCAAGGATTGGGCTGTGTGTTGATGCAAAAAGGGAAAGTAGTGGCGTATGCCTCTAGGCAACTGCGAACACACGAAGTAAACTATCCTACACATGATCTAGAATTGGCAGCTATAGTTTTTGCCCTGAAGATTTGGAGGCACCATCTGTATGGCGCTAGGTTTGAAGTCTTTAGCGACCATAAGAGCCTGAAGTATCTGTTTGATCAGAAAGAGTTGAATATGAGGCAAAGGAGATGGATGGAATTTTTAAAGGATTATGATTTTAGCCTGCAATACCACCCTGGGAAAGCCAATGTGGTGGCTGATGCCTTGAGTAGGAAATCCTTGCATATGTCAACAATGATGGTTAAAGAACTAGAATTAATAGAAGGATTTAGAGACCTGAACCTGGATGTTAGATTTAGCCCTAAGAGTATAATTCTAGGAACCTTGAAGATTTCGAGTGATTTCTTGGAACAAGTCCGAATAGCTCAGGAAAAGGATCAATCTTTGCAAGTTTTGAAGGACCTAATTCCTAAGAAAGGAGAATCTGAGTTTCATAAGGGTGCTGATGGTATTGTTAGATTCAAAGGTAGGATATGTGTGCCTGATGGTAAAGAATTAAGGAATCTGATATTAGAGGAAGCTCATAAGAGTAGGCTGAGTATTCACCCTGGGGCAACAAAGATGTACCAAGACCTGAAGAAGATGTTTTGGTGGTCCGGGATGAAAAAGGAAGTAGCTGGTTATGTAGCATCTTGTTTGGTTTGCCAGAAGGCCAAGATTGAACATCAGAGACCATCAGGAGAGTTACAACCTTTGGATGTCCCTGAATGGAAATGGGATAGCATATCTATGGATTTCGTGGTAGGATTACCTAGAACTCTGGCAGGTTTTGATGCTATATGGGTGATAGTTGATAGGTTAACTAAATCTGCCCATTTCCTACCCATCAACATCAAGTTTTCCCTAGAAAGGTTGACCCAACTATACATAAAGGAAGTAATAAGATTGCATGGGGTTCCATCTAGCATTGTGTCAGATAGAGACCCTAGGTTTACATCCAGATTTTGGGTTAGTCTGCAACAAGCTCTAGGAACCAAGTTGAGGCTTAGTTCGGCCTATCACCCTCAAACCGATGGTCAGTCCGAGCGGACTATCCAATCCCTAGAAGATTTGCTGAGAGCGTGTGTGTTAGAACACCAAGGGAGTTGGGATCAGTTGTTGGCACTGATTGAGTTCACCTACAACAATAGTTTCCATTCTAGTATTGGAATGGCACCTTTTGAAGCCCTGTATGGTAGAAAGTGTAGAACGCCTTTATGCTGGTTCGAGTCTGGCGATGGCCTAGTTTTAGGGCCTGAGATGATCCAGCAAACCACGGAAAAGATCAAAATGATACAGGAAAAGATGAGAATATCACAGAGCAGGCAGAAAAGCTACTATGATCGGAGGAGGAAACCCCTAGAATTCAAAGAAGGAGATCACGTGTTTTTGAGAGTTACACCAACAACTGGGTTGGCAGGGCAATGCGATCTCGAAAGCTTACACCTAAATTCATTGGTCCCTACCAAATTTTGAAAAAAATTGGCCCTGTCGCTTACCAGATTGCTTTGCCACCTTTTCTTTCAAACCTACATAATGTGTTTCATGTGTCACAACTCCGGAAATATGTCCCTGACCCTTCACATGTCATAGAACCCGATATAATACAATTAAAAGAAAACCTAACTTATGAGGCGTTACCTGTGAGAATCGGAGACCGAAGGGTAAAGCAGCTGAGAGGGAAGGAGATTTCATTGGTAAAAGTCATCTGGAGTACGACCGACGAGGGTAACGCGACCTGGGAAGTAGAAGAGCAGATGAGAAAGTCTCACCCTCAATTATTTCAAGAAGGTACGCAAATTTCGAGGACGAAATTTCTTTTAGTGGGGGAGGATTGTAACACCCGTATTTTTCCGATTTACCCGTTTTTCCCGTTTTGCTGTTTTAAGCGTTTTAATGGATTTTAAATTATTAAAATTATTTTTAATTGTCAAAATTTATATTTTTGGATTCAGTATTAAATTTCCTATTTTTAGGAATTTTCTGGGAATTTTTGGGATTTTTCTGCAAAAATTGACCTTTTTGCCCTCCGGTACCCCGACCCGGGCCCGAATACTCTTGATCCGGGCCAGAAAAATTGCACAAACCTTATTTTCTCCTCTGAAAATTTCGCTGCACAGCATGGTGCATGTGTGCCACTTGTCCATGTCTTCCTTCACACCATTAAGCCTATATAAAGGAGAAAGCTCCACTTTTTGGCCATTTTTCACTTAAACCATTTCCTTCACCTAACCATTTCTCTCTTCTTCTTCTTCTTTCTCCCTTGCTGGCCGCGCACCACCACCCTCTTCCTCCCCAAAATTTCTTCATCTCCACCCAAATCACCAACCAAGTTTAAGTCCCATTCTTGGATTTAAGCTAAAGAAAAAAAAATATACATACTTTCTACCAAAATCCACTTGTTGGAGGCTTGAAGGAGGAGCTTGAAGGGGCTGTTAGAGGAGGAAAAATCTGCACTCATTCCCTTGAAGATCTAAGGTAAAGGGGGGGAGAACTTGAACTCTAGTAGGCCATGTAACTAGAGTCAAGGATTTGCCCTTGAATCCTTGCTTTTTCCCTTGTTTTTCTCTTGAAAAATCAAACCTTTGAGCTTGTTTTTGAGAAAATATTTTCGGTCTTGATGAGCTGGGTTATTGTGGCTGTTTGCATGTCTTTGATCCTGGTTGGATTGTTGTTGATGGTTGGGTTGTGTTGCATGCAAGCCAAGGAAGGATTTTTGTTGAAAAATCCCTCCTTTTTCCCCTTAAGCTCTCGGCCAAGAGAGGAAGAAGTGGTTGCATGTGTGCAAAAATTATTTTGATGGTTTGGATGAGATTATATGATGGATATATGTACATGCATGTGGTTGATCTTAAGTGGAAAAATTGATTTGGTGATTTATCTTGAAAATAATGATGTTTTGAGCTTGAAAATGGAAGTTATGAACTTTAATGTGCATGTGAATGATTTTGAGTGGATTAGTATGATATTTGGCATTTGGATTGTTTATTGATGAATGTGTGAAGTTTTGGTGAAGATTGGATGTTGTGAAAAATTTGAAGTTTTGGATGAACATTCAAGGTTGTTCTTGATGTTCATGAGTGTTCTTGATGAAACTCATCAAGAATGTCCTTTTGATCCTAAAAAGATCAAAAGGATGTTTAAAACATGTTTTTGGGCTAAATTGGCCCAAAAGGACTAAAGAATAAATTTGTAACAAAAAGGACTAAATTGCAAATAAGATAAGTTTTTAAATTAAGTAATTAAATTCGGATTTTTATTTTAACTAAAATAAAAATCTATTTAAAAGTCATATTTTTATTTATTATGAATAAAAATGGGCTCTCATGGGTCCAATAACCTTTAGGCTTTTGTTTAGTCCAAAGCCTTCAAAAAGAAAGTCAAAACTCAATTTAAAAGACAACTAAAAAAAATAATTTATGGGCTTAGGTTTAGATTAGGGTTGAACTCCAACACTAATCTAAGTTGTGAAAATTAAACTTAGGATTAATTAGTAGACTTAACTAATTTAATCACCTAAGTTGATTAGCCTAAACTACTTAAGTTAATTAATAATTAATTAAGTCTAAAGATAATTAATATTAATATAAGTGTTAATTAAGTAATTAATCTCTAACGACGGTTAAAAACTAATTAATTATAACCTTAACCAAGCATAATTAAAAACCTTAATCCAAGATTAAGGAAGAGATTAAGGGATAATTAGAAATTAATTAAGATCTTAAGTAAAGATTAAGACTTAGTTAAAGAAGGATAAGATTAATTGAAATGCGATTAATAAAGACTAGTTATTATTAAAGGTTAAACCTAATCTTAATTAGTCATACAAATAAAATTAGAATTTTGTAATGCCTTTCATAAGACATATCCATAAGCCTTAGTAAATTGTAGGACTTAAACGAATATGATTATCAATGAAGCTAGCACAAGCTACCTTAAAAGATTAAAACCAACACCTTCTCCCTACATAAAACTTGAGAAGCTTGGCAATAGAGCGTGATTTGGTTTTCCTTAAAAGAAGGACCTTGAATCTACGCGGTTGCACCACGGTAAAGTGGTGACGTGACAAGATTCAATGGGCTTGTCTGTGTGGATGTAATATTGTAAGTGTTTGCGGTGTGACATACATCATGTGCATCAATAATGATTAAGGTTCAAAAGCCTTACGACCTATATGGCAATACCACTCTAGTACAGTGTGAAACTGGATGGGACGGGTGCACTGGGTTTTGCAAAGAACACCAGCGGTCCAGTAAAGGAGACCAGCCCTGAGGATGAGTCAGGTCCCGGAATGGCATAAGTGGCGTAGGCTCGCCCCCTACTGTCGTGCAAACGGGGTACAGGCTTGACTATCCTGTCGCTCTCAAGTTTTCATAATCAGTGAGTTTGTCTGGAAGTCGGAAAATCGTCTTGGCCAGAGATTGAGCAATGCTCTTCGTACTATTTGCTAGTACAGACTATACTCCTGATATATTGTACATATATGGTCGAGCAGTTGCTGTGTGCTATGCTTTTGGTGTTGTTTTCCCGGGCCCTCATGCATTATATACATATAGCATGGTAGTATCAGCTGCATACTTGTGATTGAGATTATGTGGATGTTTGTGAATATTTTATTAGTGCTCTAGTTACTATGTTCTACTTGTTATGAGTTCATATGATGTTCTCACCCTTTCTTCTCTGCTTCTATTCTCTGTTGTCGCGCTCTTTCGCCATCGCCAGTCGGGTTTGGGGAGCTTCAAGATGTCGGCCATGAGGGTTACGCTGAGATGGGGGCCACGAGGACAGTGGCGGGTCACCGACATTCCTAGACGCTGTATATTCACAGGGGAAGTACACGTCACGATCTCTCACCCTAGCCTTCCCCTTGTGCCAGAGGTCGTCTTCACTGTGCCTGTGATTCTGGAGTTCGAGACACCACCAGGACTTCGTCGTCATACCACTTTCCTTAACCGTCGTCATCGTCCCGTTCCATCTGCTTCTTCCCAGTCCCCTCGGATAGCCACTATGGGAGAGCCGGACTCCCCTCACTGTACTCCTGGACCAGAGTCGTCATCCCCACCGGCCATGCGTTTCAGTGCATTCGGTCGTCCTACCGCCATTGAGCCTGATCTGGTCGTCATTGATGATACTTCATCCGAGGAGGAGGATCCAGAGGAGGATCCAGAGGAGGATCCAGAGGAGGACCCTGAGGAGGACCCCGAGGACGAGGAGCTGAGGGAGGATTCTTCTGACGGTATTCCTTCAGAGGAATTCAGGATGATTACCCTCCCGGATGCCAGGAGGAGGAGTTGTAGGGTTGCCCCTGCTAAGTCAGATGACGATGAGTAGAGGAGTGTGTTTGGGGTAGTCATGAGTCTAGCAGTAGTAGCTCTGATTAGTGACCTCTTATTTTGGTTGTATTGATAGAGGTTTTATTTATTTTACTGCCAGAACTCTCATTTTGTATGGTGTGGTATCTCGGGGATCACTTGACACTGTGGTTATGTACATGTATGTTTTTCACGCTTCTTCTCTAGTCCCTACTTTATATTTGCGTGTGTGTTGTGTATGTATGCGAAATGATTGAATCGACTAGATGCTTTCCGAAAACGTATTTCAGAATTAAGGAAGGGATGCTTTCACAAATATCTAAAATGGAATTAGAATGAGATTAGTTGATGATGATTAAACTCTTTTAAAAAAAAAATATTCCCATATTTTCTAAGCATACATTTGACATAAACGAGAGTCATCAGTTACGTTCGTAATGTGATACTCATAGCGGTATAGCTAAGGGTGTCGCAAAGGTTGCTGTCAACAAAGCATGACCCCAAAAGGAGTCGGGGAGATCAGAATGACTCATCATGGATCGAACCATATCCAATAGGATTTGATTTCTCCTTTCTGAAACACCATTCCATTGAGGTGTTCCAGGAGGAGTGAGTTGGGATACTATCCCACACTCTTTTAGATAGTCATCAAATTGTTGGCTCAAGTATTCTCCACCTCGATCTGATCGAAGTGTTTTAATAGTCTTGCCAAGTTGGTTTTGTACTTCATTCTTAAATTCCTTGAACTTTTCAAAGGATTCAGATTTGTGTTTCATTAGATACACAAATCCATATCTACTGAAATCATCAGTAAAAGTGATGAAGTATTGAAAACCTCCTCTAACCATTGTGCCCATGGGCCCACATACATCACTATGTATGAGACCAAGAAGATCATCGCCCCTTTCACCTTTTCCGGTGAATGTGGTTTTGGTCATCTTCCCCAATAAACAAGATTCACATGTCTCAATTGATTCAAAATCAAATGAGTTCAAATAGCCATCTTGGTGGAGTTTGGATATGCGTTTCTCATTTATATGGCCTAGGTGACAATGCCAAAGGTAAGTTGGGTTCAAATCATTTGTTTTGACCCTTTTAGCATTTATGTTATAGATAGGAACTTCAAAGTCGAGAACATATAATCCATTGTTTAATTTTGCACAACCATAAAACACATCATTTAAATAAATCGAACAACTATTGTTCTTTATTATAAATGAAAAACCATTCTTGTCTAAATAAGAAATAGAATATTCCTACTAATGGCTGGCACAAAATAACAATTATCTAATTCAATAACTAGGTCAGTTGGCAAAGTTAAATAATAAGTTCCTACGGCTAAAGCAGCAACTCTTGCTCCATTTTCGACTCGCAAGTCGATTTCGCCTTTAGCCAGTCATCTACTCCTTTTTAGATCCTGCACATTCATGCAAATGTGAGATCCACATCCAGTATCTAATACCCATGATGCAGAAGCAGATAAATTGACTTCTATAACATAAATACCTGAGGTGGAAGTCTCATTTCCCTTCTTTTTTATCTCCTCCAGGTACTTTGCACAGTTTCTCTTCCAATGTCCTGATTGGCCACAATGGAAACATTTTCCTTCCTTAGCTATCCCGCCAGTAGGCTTCAAAGGAGAGGTACTAGGATTGTCTTTGCCCTTGTCCTTTGATTTGAAATAGGGCTTCTTGAACTTCTTCTTGCCCTTGCCTTTTGCAGGTTGGACCATCAATATGGCCTTCCCTTTACCTTTATTAATGTTTTGCTCAACTGTTCTCAACATGCTTAGCAATTCTGGCAGTGGTTTGTCAAATTCATTCATGTTGTAGTTCATGACGAATTGACCATAGCTGTCTGGCAACGATTGCAAGACAAGATCAGTGGCCAACTCTTGGCCTAATGGAAATCCAAGCCTTTCTAGGTTTTCAATGTATCCAATCATCTTGAGTACATGAGCACCAACAAGATTTCCCTCTGCCAGTCTACATTGATAAAGTGCCTTTGAGACTTCAAATCGTTCATGCCTAGCTTGGCCTTGATAAAGTCTCTTTAAATGTACGATCATATCGTACGCCTCCATGTTCTCATGGTGTTTTTGGAGTTCAGCATTCATGGTAGCAAGCATAAGGCATCCTACATCGAGAGCATCATCTAGATGCTTCTTAAATGCATCTTTGTCAGCTTTCGAAGCAGTTGCAGCGGGTGTTTCAGGAATGGCCTCTTCCAGGACATACAACTTCTTTTCATGCCTAAAGACAATCCTTAGGTTTCTGTACCAGTCTAGAAAGTTAGTTCCAGACAGTTTGTGCTTCTCAAGGACAGATCCCAGTGGCAGGTTACTTGTTGTGTTTGTTGCCATGGTTATCTATTAACAGAAAACTATGCAAATAAGTATCATATAACAAACATATTCAACAAGGTCTTTAATCAAATATGCCTCCCACTATTTTGATTCAAAATAAGTACCCTCTATATAAAATCAGAAAATCCCATCACTAGATTTTCTAGTGGGCCAAGATCCATATTTCACCTAATTTTAAGTCAGCTTTGGCTGATCGCTTAAAAAAGGTTATTTAGGTAGGAACATGCTTTCCAATTGTATCTCATACAACTCTTGGATATATATAGTTAGGTTAATAGCTCTTATCCTAATTCATCTTATGAATTAATGCCTAACTTAGTGCCTCTAGGTTCTTCAATCCTATTGAATATACCTAGTTAAGTCAAAACCCAATGAATAACAGCCGGATATTACTTTTTATCCTATCGCGTTTTACTAAAATAGATAAAGGTACTCTGCTTTGACAGACCCACACTTCATCGCCTCTAGTCTTAACGAGTGTTATTCATTGGAAGGCAAAACAGACTTAATATTCTCTTTGAGGGTTTTGACCGTTTTAATTTTATTCGTTGTTAAACCATTTAACATACAAGCATGCATCTCATACAAATACATAATATGGTTATGGCCTCCTAAAATTCCAATACAAAATTACATCACATATAATCTTGAAGTCTCCATCCACATGTCTCCACATGCTCCTTTGACTTCATGCTCTTCCCGGTTACATTACATAACAAGAAGAAACCTCGTTTTAACATACGAGGGGATAGAGATGAGAAGAGAATTACAAGAGGAATGTTTAGAGGTAAGGCAGGACATGCAGGTCGTATTTAAATTAAAATAACTAAGGCCATAACCAACCATCATGCATTCAACATCCATTGATTGTAAAACGAGTGATATAATATGATGTATATATATTAAGCGAGGTTTAATTACGCGCATACAAAATAAAACATTACGCAGTGTCTCAAAACAAAAACTGGATTTGATAAACACTCAACCAATCATCAATAAGTGTCTCGCATCAAACGAATACTTCACGAACCGATAAACGAGTAAGTCCCTCGTATCATTTGAATACGCTCTTGTCAGCAAATTGATAAGTGGCATGTTTATCGCAGCCAATATTTGAGTCAATAAAGGGAACAAAATAAACTGATTCTGACAGTTGTGCTTTACCTGCGCTTCACCTGCGCTACAGCGTAGGTGAAGCGCAAGTATCAGAATCGAAAACGTAAACTGCGCTTCAGTCTGCGCTGCAGCGCAGGTTGCAGCCCAGATATCAGCGCTACGTTTTTTTCAGCAAAAAACAACAAAAAATCATAATCTTCATAAGATTAAAAGCCTAAAACGTGTTTATCGCAAACCAAAGCTCTGATACCAATTGAAGGGAATCAAGCATGTGGTCAGGGTGCAGCGGAAATAAATGGATTCCCTCCCTTGTTATAATCGTTTTGCGAAAACACGAATCAAGGCATAAAAGGTATTGAAACGAAAGGTCATACCTTATTAGGATTATGAACGAGGCAATAGCAGTCACGTCTCTAGTGGTGTCCATGCCAACAGCCGAACTAGGAAACCCTCCTCAGCTCTGCTAGTAGCCTTAGAAAGTAAGAAGCGATTGCTTATGTGTGTCTGGGGTAGTGCATCTCATGCTCTATTTATAGAGTGGTGGCTAGGGTTTTACCCCCTCACTCATTTAACCCTCACACTTATGGGCATGTCCCATTATGTAATAATTCTAATTAAATTAAATTAGAATTATTATCCTTTTTCCTAGTGGCTTGTTGTATGCGTGTGACCCAATAGGCTTTTAATATTTGGTTATAATATTAAAATAAAACCCTTTTATATTTAATATCATAAATAGTGAGTGGTATCTAGCAACACATCACTATCCAAATATTGAGATTATCAATAACTTTGATAAATTCTATTTTATGATAATAATTTATATGATTTGTCCCTTTGTCCAAATATCTAATTGAACACAAGAGTATGGATTGTGTCAACCTTGTATAGTTCAATTTATATTTTCTTGATCCCCAAGTAAACTGTACATAAAATAAATATCTCATATTTATCCTCCTGAGCATGGCCATGCATTTTGCAGTCTCACTTTATGAAGAGGCCTACAGATATAACTCCTGTTACATAGGAGGGACAAATCCCATCTAGGGCACTCACATTCCTCCACATAATTTATTATATGTCCAAAAACCAACTTTATGATTACCCTGTTACAGGTAACGTTTGATGATAATTAAAACATATAATTCCTTATGTAGGAATCGTAGTGATTTCAGGTCGAAGGACTTCATATAACACTTATCAATTTAAGAAACGTTCATGATACTTATGTAACAATCCATGCAACGTTCTTAAGGTGGGTCTGTCCAGTACACCATTACTCTTAATGTGTACCTATGTGAGCACATGATATCTCATATCCATGATCTGTGAGATGTGATCATCAATGAACTCACATACTAGTCTAAATGCATCTTTGTCCTAAGATGATACTTGACTAGGGACTATTTAAGAATAGTTCTTCATAAGATTTCACGATCAAGTCATCTACTTGATTTCTTATGAAGTTTAAGCTTACTATTCTAAGGACAATAATTATATTCTAAAAGAATTAATAAAATGAAATGCCTTTATAAAATAATAATGTGATACAAGTGATGGATGTTCAAAAACATATAGGTCTCTAGTGCATACACTAACAACTTTTGCATCCTTCAAGACACATGTAAAAGCTACCAAATTTGGGTAAGAGAAAGGGTTGTACAATGTTTAATTGCAATTTGCACATGTTCCTATTTCATGCATGTATCAACTCCTCACTGTATGACCACAACATGTTGCACTGCTTCTCAACATCTCCATCCACTAATTTCTTAGCCCTCCAAGCAACAGAGACATAAATCACAACTGCATTTGCAGTCCTTATATCCCCAATAATATCAAACAACCTAACATTTTGCCCAGACCTAAATCTTTTTGCCACAACTTTATCCACCCACTTGGATTTGGAATTTTTGTTGTTGAATACCCTCCCACAAGTATGGGTGCCAACTAAAGTCTTCATCCTATATGTAGCTTTCCCTCCAACCTTACTGACCAATGCCAGGTAATCACATTCTTGCTTGCATCTCACCCTCGCCCTTAACTTGTCATTTTTTTCAAACTTGATCCCCCTTCCATTCAAGACAGAATGCTCCAAAATATAGCTCCCTTGAACTCCTTAAGTGGACCAAACTCCATGCCTAGCTTGAATTTAAATTCTCTATGCATCTCTTCTTTCTTAAACCTGACATACCTTGGTCGATTCTCATATTCACTTCCAAAGCTGTCATAGTCACTCTCAAGCTCTTCATTGTGATACTCCACCTCCATGTCATGCCCATGTCCTTGTCCATGTGTTCCAGCCAATAATTGAGGGAAAGTTTGGTCACCCCCTGCACCTGTAGAGTCCCCAATGTATAAGCCCCCATCACTCCTACAAGGAACTTTGTTCTAACTTCCTTTACCTATTGGTCTCCTTGATGGTACAAATTACCTCCTTATCCCCATTGGTGAAGCATAACTAACAGGCTGAACAGATTTCTGAGTAGGCAACTCAAAATATCATCCAAGTTAACCATCATTTTTTCCTCACTGTCAGAGAAGTGTACATCACCTACACTATTATCACTAGACTCTCCATCATTGTTAACACTGTCCTTACTCCCTTCCTCCACTACTTCTACTATATTTTTCTTCTTTTTGGTCCCTAGTCCCCCTGATTTCTTCTGCCCTTTGATACTTGTTAGGGTTTAGGATTTCATCACAAGGCATGAAATCAAATAGATCTTATATGTATGGATGGTGTGTAGGTATTGGTCATAAAATGAAAACATGCCCACTTCAAATGCAATTTCAACCTATGTCACAATTAGAGGCTTGCATGTCTTTATAAATGAACGAGGATGAATCCAATTTTCTGAATAATGACTTTAATGTTCACATTGTAAGTACATTGAGTATATTGTGTTATTTGAAAATGTTATTATTCATGGTAGGCTAAAGGCGCGTTGATGAATTTCCCTTCTCTTTTTTTTTTGAGTTGCGGTGAAATGATTATGCAACAAATGCAAGCACAGAATGAGATGAATGCGAGAGCATGTGATAATATGCATGTTATGAGCAAGTTGTGTGTATGTAGTGTCTTGGACGTTAGGTGTATTATGGTTTACTTGTGATAAGACTCCATCCATTTGTTATGTGAGATCAAATAATATCAAAATAAAATAAAAAAAATCTTATATCAATCAATTGTAATCCAATTAGTTTGATTTTAAATTTAAATTCTTTTTATATCGATTCAATTTAATATTGATTGGATTGGATTTCTTGATATTTTAATTTACAAAACCATTTCATAAATTATGAAGTATATATTATAATTTGATAATGCAATTCAACTAATATTCAAATCAAAATTCCTAAATCAATGTATATTATTTGAAAATTCGAATAAAACTTAATTTCAATCTAGGATAATAATAAATATTATATCATATAAAACAAAAATTAAAACATACATACGAACCAAGATTCAATATTTACATGATAGGGTTTCTAGCAAAAGAACAATACAAATAGATATTTCAGATTATAAAATTGAAATATAATTTATTGTTCATATTTTTATTTATCAATTATAACTCAAAATATTTTTGAACTTAATTTGGAAATTTCCTATGTTTTATTCCTTTTTTAATTTATAAAATTAATTAATTATACATTTAAAATTGAGAATGGTTAAAAACTAGTAACAAAAATCTAAAAAAAAGTTTATTAAATCGATATCAATATAATATAACAGTTTAAAATGGAAATCATAAAAAATATATAATTTAAAATCATGTATAAAACTAAATTATATTACTCCCTTTTGTCTCAAATATAAGCAAATCAAAACTCCATTTTGGTGGTCTCAAATATATGTAAATCCCAACTAACTTCACCCTATTAAATTAAATGATAACATTCTCAAATTACCCTTATTTCCAATAATACATTTAGTCTATTCCCTATATAAATTTCCCATAGATTTTCACTTCCACGTACTAAAGAACGTTCGTTCGTATAGAGGGTCCCTTTTTCTCTTTTAAACTCGGTCTTCTTCTTCCCTTGTCTTTGTCAAAAAACAAAAAAAAAATAGCAAAACCACATAACTGGTTCGGTGGACACTCAACTAAGTTTGATGAATTGTTGCTACTCATTGTGGAAGACTCATTGGATAAGGATGGAGAGGCCAACCACGTTCCAGATGAATTATTTGTGGGTGAAATAAGCTCACACAATGATGATGAGGTCTAAAAAAACAGTCATCAAATGGGTATGAAAGTGGAGCATCTATAGGGAAGTCAAAGCATAATTTTGACCTTAACAAAGTCCCTATTGAAGTTATATCTATGGTGAATGTGTGTGATTACATTGAAGATAACAACTCATCTAGTGGAATGAAGAATCTCCGTAAAAAAGGCATCCAACTAGAGGAAATCACACTTTTGGATTTGAACAAAGATGTTTTTGATCTTAATAAAATTCTAAATGATGGTATAGACTTTGAACTTGAGAACAAGGAGTTGAAGAAAGGGGTTGAAGACATGGTGAAGATTTACTTGGAATATTTGTATCAGGTGAACTTGCTTCTCTGTTGTACTCCAACAATGATATTTGAATGTTTTGTGTCTTTCACTTCACTGTTACAATATGAAACCTTGGTTCAAGTATGAGGTTTCTTATCACATGTGGTTTGTTTATATTTATTATTATAAAATTATTTTAAAGTTACCTTTTCTTATCACTAAGCGTGTTACAGATCACAAGGCTAGCTAGAGAAAAGAAAAGAAATTAAAAAACAAACATATACGAATCAAATTTACGCAGTTATGCTACATCCATCAAGAGGCACACAGTACTGCTCACCGTGACTCTTATCATTCATCCATACCGTTGCGTTATAGTAAAAGAAAGACATGGTTTGACTGGTTTTTGATGTGATATTGTGATAAGAACACAATTTTTTAATAATAAAAACATAATTAAATCATTAAGTACTAAAGTCATTCTCATACTTCCTGCTCTTTGAGTAACTTCCTGCATCAATAAAGACAATGATTATCTTTTGAGGTGGTTATGCTATTAGAAATTTAGAGGCAAAAAAACTAAGGAACGAAAAATCAATTTATTTTCTTTATTTTAATATCTAAGTTAAACTTTTCTATTTAAAACTGACGTACTGTACTAGTATCAATTTACTTTCTTTACAATAAATTTTCTATTTAAAACTCACATATGTTTCTATTTTTTAAGTTTAACTTTTTTTATTTAAAACTTACATGAATCATAATTTATATAGTCAAGGCAAATTATTTTATATTGTGTTCAATTCATCAAAGGCGTTTGAAATAAATCAAGAATATAAAATTATTATCTAGCATAATATTTAATTAAAAGTAATGAGTTTCATACATTAATGAGCATTGTATAAATATTAAAAAGCTTCATGAACTAATTCTCGATCACATTTTAGTTGAGTAGGTAGTTCGCCTTGATTAAGCAATGCATCTTTCTTCATATAAAGAATTTTGTAATTATTGGATCCTTTGACCTTCATGATTTCAATCATACATGACTGAGGTGTTAAGAAAATTTTGTTCGAATATTTAGTGTAGAAGGTGTCATAAGATGTTTGCACAACTTCAATGAGTTCATCAACTGACTTAATTGCTTCCTCTTGTTGCAATGATTGAATGACATTAAAAAAACCAAGATCTAGAACATTCATATTAGGAGAATTAGGCAGTTGACAAGTCAAATGTATGTCAAACCCACCTTCAGAAGTCGCTCTATAAAATTCTTCATCATCTACAATAACATGGCACGATGCATTATCTTGTTGTATATAGATCGTATCCCGTGCATGCTCTTGTGGCCATTTTTCTTTTATGGCCGGTAAAATCTTATTTATTAAGAACATTCGACCGACTTCTTTAGAGATAGTAGTAATCAGTTTCAAGTGTCCCTGATACTCTATTAATACTTAAACTTTTTGCTGGCAGTTTATTAACTAGATGAAACACACCGATCTTTCTTGAGAATATCTCATTACCTTCATAATCCAATCTAGGACTAGCCACTGCAACTAAAACCATGACCTTACCAATGAAGTTTTTGTTTCTGCAAGTACGATATGACTCATCCTCATCTGCAAGAAGGTAATAGTTTGTGTATTTTTTTGATATGTAGAACCACTTTTCATCTATATGCACAACATTATACATGCACTTGAACTTTGGATCATGACGAATGCTACTTTCCTCAAGCATGGAGAAGCAAAATGTAAGATGAGCTTTCATATTATCGTCCTTCAAATGTGACTTTAGTACGTTTGAATGTCGGTGCAAAACCCATTCTCTTAAATATTTCAGCAGTGTTATCTTGCCAATGCCCCATGAAGATGTTAGAGATCGAAGAATACTATGCTTACTTAATGAAACATCACACATTTTTTGAAAATCTATGTCAACTCTTTTTTACCACAACTTTTTGTTTTCTTATGGCAAACATCTCCTGTTTGATTCATTTGCCTCCAAATCCGATAAATGACATCTATATAGACCGAATAAGAAGAAGCCACCAATTTAACTGTTTTGGGATTAAGTCTTCTATAACAACTTGAGCTTATCAACAATTTGGAAATAGCTTTCTGTTAATTATTGTTGTTCAAGAAAGTACGTGTTTTTTAGACGATGGTGTCTCGTGTTGAATAGAGTTTCCTAATTCTGCATGAAAAATGTCAAAGTGCATGAATGTAGAAATATTAGGGAAAGAGTAAATAAATTAGTTAAAAAAATAAAAATTATGTAAAAAAAAAGAATGTATGTCGTAAAGAAAATAAATAAAATTAAAAAAATGGATTGAGATAAATAAAATTAGAAATCAGTAATATAAATTAAAAAATAAGATTGCATTGACATGAAGAAAATATGCTGGATGAGAATCACTTCATTTATCATATAAAAATCTTGTTGATATAAGATTGATGACATGAGAAATTTATCATTTGATATAAATTATCATTTACACTTTTTCCCTCAAAAGAATTAAAGAGAATAAAAATTTTTCTATATAAAAGCTTTTTCAATCAAAAGCAACCTACTGTACTAGTAGTACGCTATCATTTACACTTTTTCCCTCAAAAGAATTAAAGAGAATAAAATTTTTTCTATATAAAAGCTTTTTCAATCAAAAGCAACATACTGTACTAGTAGTACGCTAGCAACAGAGACATCCCAAATGAATTCTTATAGATATAATAATTTGTCGTAACAAAATATTGATATAAATAAATAAAATAAATCATAAAGTAAAAGTTTAAAAGTTGCGGGTTGTAGCAGTGTACCTCCCATCAGTGCATCTTAGCCTAGTTCACCTATTTCACCTCCATTTATATCATTTTGGGTTTCTAAAAATTAGAAAAAAAAAAACTAAATTACATTAGGTGCTTATATACTTATGTTATCTTTCTTCTATGAGTTCTTGAATGATAAAGTTATGTACCAGAAAGCATGGCATGAACTTCAAACTCATTTCCAGAGAGGGCATCTTCAGATTCATCTTCAAAAATATCTTCTTCTTCATGCATTCCTGGGTGTTGTAACCGACAAGTGGACTGTAACGTCCTAATTTCTAATTCAAGATTTAGTCTGTTGGAAACTAAATCCCAAGTTTATGAAATTAACTCGTGCCATTTTGAATATCGACAACATTCACAACTTGTTAAGTAACCAACGATAACTTAAACAATTTGTGAAAGGAAAACTGTACATATATACATACCATGCCCCAGAGGCTACAATCTCCTCATCTGAGTACAAGGGTAAACTTATATACAATTATACATGACTATCAAAAACAAAAGTAAATGACTAATTCTTTATTTCAAAACAGGACTCCTGCTCCTAGCTTAAGGATCTGAGTATGACGGTACCTGCACACCTAGATTGTGTCCACAAAACGTGTGGTGAGACGATTGCCTCAGTGAATACAACTATGCAAATATAGTGTGGGGATCACAATTAAAAAGATATGTAGCAGTTATGGCATGAACATATACATCATATCATAATTCAAGTAAATGCAACTTATGATGCAACTCACTCTGTGCCCAGCAGACATGATCTTATCACTTAAACTGGAGTTAGAACTGAGCTCAGACTACGGGAAACGTCTTTCCCGGGGACGAATCTCACCCATTACTGGACCGAAGTCAAGTTTTCATACAATAACTTATTTTAACTCATGGCTGAAGCCGACTTATATTAACTCAATGCTCATAATTTCAATGAACTATCAAATAACAAGAATTATATGAACAAAATTCCAAATTCCCTAAGTTTCACAACCTAGGGTTTTACATACTCAATGTATCAATCATCCTAATTCGCTAAATGCATATAATTCTTAACAATCAACATTTGTAAACATGGAGAAGAGGAATTGGAGAATTGGGATCATACTCAAGACATGTGACCATAGAAAGTGAAAGTGGGTGAGTTGTACTCACCTCAAGATTGAAAATGAAAGGGAAGGGAAGAGATGGGAGAAGGTTGAACGAAAAATTCTTGGCTTAGATTCCTTCTCCAAGCTTCAAAGAACGCTCCTCTCTAGAATTCCTCTGTCTCTCTCTCTAAAAGAAAAGGGAGAAGAATAGAAGTGTTTTAATCTGGCGCCCAACTAAGTCTTTTAGTCCCGAAAGTGGATTCTCGCTCAAGCGAGATATTCTCGCTTGGGCGAGCGTGTTGGTTGCATGTATTTTCTTCACATTCTCTCTTAAGCAAAACTGTCTCGCTTAAGCGAAAATGATCCAGAAAGGACCCCCTCTCTAGATGATTCTCGCTTAAGCGAAAAATGTCCAGAGAGCCTCCCAAAACTCCCCTGTATCTCGCTTAAGCGAGCTGCTCTCGCTCAAGCGAGATATGCAGAAATTCAATTTCATACCTTTGCTGCATAATTCGCTCAAGCGAGATATTCTCGCTTGAGCGAGAATGCTGAAGCACTTAAACTTGGTTTTTTACTCTAAGTCTTTCTTCTTATCTCATCTTTACCCTTTACTTAATATAATTCTTAAAAATCATTATCCTATTCTCTTGTAAGGTCTAATTAGTCTTTAATTATCGGGATGTTACAATTCTACCCCCTTGAAACAATTTTGTCCCCAAAATTGGCTAAAGAAAAAGGTGAAAGAATCTTTACCTTAACTGAACAGTTCCGGAAATTGGGAGCCGATGTCGTCCTCCTTCTCCCAAGTTGGCTCCTCAAGTAACTGACCCTCCCAAAACACCTTCACCAAAGGAATCGTCTTGTTCCTCAAGGTTTTGACACTTCTGTCTATAATCTGTGCGGGCCTAGAGGGAATTGTAAGATCTTCTCTTAATTGTACCGATTCGGAGCTAATGATGTGTGAAGGGTCATGAACATATTTTCTCAGCTAGGATACATGGAATACATCATGGACTCGGGACAAATGAGGCGGTAGGGCTATCCTGTAAGTCAGAGGGCCAATCCTCTTCAGGATCTGAAACGGGCCAATGAATCTAGGATTGAGCTTTTTGGTCTTGATGACTCGTCCAATGCCGGTGACAGGAGTTACGTTCAAAAATACATGGTCCCCTTTCTCAAACTTTAAGTCTTTTCTTCTCTTGTCAACATAGCTCTTCTGCCGGCTTTGGGCAGTTGCAAGATTTTCCCTAATGACCCTAATCTTATCTGTGGTTTCTTGCACCAACTCCAGACCTAACAGGCTTCTCTCGCCCACTTCAAACCAACACAAAGGAGATATGCACTTCCTACCATACAGAGCCTCATAGGGTGCCATGCCTATACTGCTATGAAAACTATTGTTGTAGGCAAACTCTATGAGAGGTAGATACCTATCCCAACTACCCGACTCCTCTAACACACAAGCTCTAAGCATATCCTCTAGGGTCTGGATGGTCCTCTCAGACTGGCTGTCAGTATGAGGGTGGTAAGCGGTACTAAACCTGAGTTTAGTCCCGAATGCCTGATGAAGCGCACTCCAGAATCTAGAGGTGGACCTGGGGTCCCTATCTGATATGATGCTAGAGGGAATGCCATGGAGCTTAACAATCTCCTTGACATATAAGTCTGCTAACTTATTGAGGGAATAGGTATTTCTAATTAGTAGGAAATGGGCCGACTTAGTCAGTCGGTCCATAATAACCCAAATTGCATCAAACCCAGCTTGAACTCGAGGTAACCCTAACACAAAGTCCATAGCTATACTCTCCCACTTCCACTTAGGAATTTCTAAAGGCATAAGGGTTCCTGATGGTTTCTGGTGTTCTATCTTAACCTGTTGGCACACTAAACATTTAGAAACATAATCTGCTATCTCCCTCTTCATACCATCCCACCAAAACATCCTCTTCAAGTCCTGATACATCTTGGTGGTGCCAGGATGTATGGAGAACTTGCCCCGATGAGCTTCTTCTAAGATTTGCTGCCAAGACTACCCCCCTTAGGGACACTGACTCTCCCTTGGAAGAGAATTGTCCCATCCTCCGACTCAGAAAATCCTAGCTGTCCTTTTCTACCTTGAAGGTCCGGGTCCAAACCCTAGGCTTCATTAATCAGAGCTCTGAGCTCACCGGTGACCTCTAACCTGTAGAGTTTGAAACTACACTCTCCAACCTCCACACTAAGGCTTAGATTTCTAAACTCCTCTAATAGACTCATTTCATGCACCATCATTGAGGATACATGGAGGGACTTCCTACTGAGGGCGTCGGCCACTACATTGGCCTTGTCGGGGTGGTATCTCAACTCAAAATCATAATCCTTGAGAAACTCCATCCATCTCCTCTGCCTTATGTTGAGTTCCTTCTGATCAAAGAGGTATTTCAAACTCTTATGATCACTAAAGACCTCAAACCTCATACCAAACAGGTCATGCCTCCAAATCTTGAGGGAAAACACCACAGCTGCTAACTCTAAATCATGAGTAGGACAATTCTCCTCATGAGGCCTCAACTGCCTAGATGCATAAGCCACCACTCTTCTATCCTGCATCAAAACACATCCTAAACCCTTCCCTGAGGCATCACTGTATACCTCAAAGGTCATAGACAAGTCCGGTAACGCTAGTACCGGAGCGGTGGTCAACCTCTCTTTGAGCTCCAAGAAGCTCCGCTCACACTTCTCGTCCCACACAAAAGCTTGACCCTTCCGAGTCAACCTTGTGAGAGGCAAGGCTAGCTGGGAGAATCCTTTAATGAATCTCCGGTAGTAGCCGGCCAATCCTAGGAAACTCCTAATCTCCGTAATGGTCTTAGGCCTTTCCCGTTCAAGGACGGCTTCTACCTTGCTAGGATCAACAGACACACCCTCACTGGTAATCACATGTCCTACAAAATGGACCTTGTCCAATCAAAACTCACACTTCTCCGGGTTGGAAAACAACTTCTTTTCTCTCAAAATCCCCAAGACGATCCTAAGGTGTTGCTCATGCTCCACTAAACTGCGGGAGTAGATCAGAATGTCGTCGATGAAGACTACGACAAACTGATCCAGATAGGGCCGGAAAATCCGATTCATGTAGTCCATGAATATAGCGGGAGCATTGGTTACACCAAACGACATCACCAAATACTCGTAGTGCCCATACCTGGTCCTAAAGGTTGTCTTAGGTATATCCTCATTCCTAATCTTGATCTGGTGATAACCAGACCTTAAATCTATCTTATAGAAAACCGAGGCTCCTCTAAGCTGATCTAAAAGGCCATTTATCCTGGGTAAGGGATACTTGTTCTTGATGATAACCATATTCAACTGCCTATAGTCCACACACAATCTCATACTCCCGTTTTTCCTCCACTAGGAGCACTGGAGCCCCCCAAGGTGATACACTAGGCCTAATGAACCCCTTAGCTATGAGGTCTTCTAGCTGAGTCTTAAGTTCACTAAGCTCTAGTGGGGATATCCTATAAGGTACCTTAGAAATGGTCCCGGTGCCCGGTACCAGGTTTATGGTAAACTCTATCTCTCGGTCTGGAGGTAAGGTGGTTACCTCACTAGGGAAAACATCTTGAAACTCCCTAACTGTGGCTATGCTGTTCAAATCTACCCTAGACTCAAGAGTTGAGGAAAGCAACAAAATAAAACATTTACTCCCTTCACTAAGGCATTTGGATACTTAGGTGATGTTAGACAAAAGCACTGATGGTTTCTCCCTCGAAAGAGGTGGAAGAAGTGGAAAAACAATTTCCTTATTAAAACAATCAAGTATGACCTGATTTGAAGATAACTAGTTCATGCCAATAATAACATGTATGCCCCTTAATGGCAAACAAATTAAGTCAACCTCGAAGGCCCACCCTTGTATAACAATGGGGCACTAATAACATACAAGGGAAGTAGAAATTGCCTCCTTGGTGAGTGTTGTTACACTGAGAAGGTGGGGTAAGGGAACAAATGTAGATTTAACCGCTTCACACAATCATGAGAAATAAAAGAATAGGTTGCCCCCGAATCAAATAATACAATTAAGGTCTGATCTCCTAAGGTGCACATACCTCGCATCAGATTATCTGCAGAAGCTGCCACTTCCCCGCTGAGGGTGAAGACTCTTCCAGAGGTTTGGGGCTTCAGAGAGTCCTTCTTCTTTGGACACTCATTCTTCATATGACCAGGTTGCTTGCAGAAGTAGCAGACGTTCTTCCCTGTCAGGCACTCTCCCGAATGTTCCTTACCGCACTTGGGGCACGTGGGTACCCCTTGGCGTTGGGCCGGCCGAGTGGCCAAGGCTGAGGTGCCTTGCCACTTAGGCCTCAGGCCCTTGCCCTAGTTAGTCACTTCTCCTTTCTTTTACCCTTGTTGTCCGGCGATGATGTTGGTGGTGTAGCTCCCTTAAGATTCTTTTCCGCAATGTAGCACTTGTTGACCAGGGTAGGAAAATCCCTGATCTCAAGTGTTCCGACCTGATCCAACAGCTCAGGTCGCAAGCCTCCTTCAAAATGTGTGCACCTCCGCTCTTCATCAGCAACCATCTGCAGGTACCTGGAGTACTTGGCTAACTCTTCGAACTTGGCCACATATTGGCCCACTGTCAGACTCCCTTGCTTCAGTTGAAGGAACTCAGCTTCCTTCTGTCTCCGAACAGTTGCTGGAAAGTACTTCTCCAAAAACAAGGTCTAAAAAGCATCCCAATTGATTGGGGCCTCCGCCACTGCGGCCCGAACACTAGCAGTCTTCCACCAATCCTCAGCCTCTCCTCTCAGCATGTAGACCGCAAACCCAACCTTAGAGTCATCAGAACACTTCATCACATCAAAGATTCGGTTGAGGTCACGGAGCCAATTCGCCGCCACGTCCGGATCGTAGACCCCGTTGAACTGAGGAGGATCATGCTTCCGAAATTCCGCTAACCCTTGGACAAACGGATCCACCGTAGGGAGGGGTGGTGTTCCCGTTGGTCTTCGAGCCATCTTTTGAAGCACTGCCACATTGGTAGCAGCCTGCTCCCGAGCCGCCTCTGCTTGCGCCCGGTTGGAAGTCACCTGCTCTCCCATCATCTGAGTGAGTGCCTGAATAGCCACAGCTACAGGATCCGAGGGTGAATCCCGGGAAGAAGAGGTGGAAGGATTGACCCTTGGACGACCTCTCCTATCGCCTGCCATATTTCTCTACACATCATTAAGTAAACATCGAGGTGACCAGTCTCTCAATATACATAACAATGCATAAAGAATAACAACAAATTATAGGAATACTCTAATTCCACAGTCCAATTGGATTGAACTGCTCTGATACCAAAATGTAACGTCCTAATTTCTAATTCAAGATTTAGTCCGTTGGAAACAAAATCCCAAATTCATGAAATTAATTCGCGCCATTTTGAATATCGACAACATTTACAACTTGTTAAGTAACCAACGATAACTTAAACAATTTGTGAAAGGAAAACTGTACATATATACATAACATGCCCCAAAGGCTACAATCTCCTCATCTGAGTACAAGGGTAAACTTATATACAATTATGTATGACTATCAAAAATAAAACTAAATAACTAATTCTTCGTTTCAAAACAAGACTCCTGCTCCTATCTTAAGGATCCGAGTGTGGCGGTACCTGCACACCTAGATTGTGTCCATAAAACGTGTGGTGAGACGATTGCCTCAGTGAATACCACTATGCAGATGCAGTGTGGGGATCACAATTAAAAAGATATGCAGCAGTTATGGCATGAACGTATACATCATATCATAATTCAAGTAAATGCAACTTATGATGCAACTCACTGCTGTGCCCAGAAGGCATGATCTTATCACTTAAACTGGAGTTAGAACTGAGCTCAGACTACGGGAAACGTCTTTCCCAGGGACGAATCCCACCCATTACTAGACCGAAGTCAAGTTTTCATACAATAACTTATTTTAACTCACGGACGAAGCCAGCTTATATTAACTCAATGCTTATAATTTCAATGAATTATCAAATAACAAGAATCATATGGACAAAATTCCAAATTCCCTAAGTTTCACAACCTAAGGTTTTACATACTCAATGTATCAATTGTCCTAATTCGCTAAATGCATATAATTCTTAACAATTAACATTTGTAAGCATGGAGAAGAGGAATTGGAGAATTGGGATCATACTCAAGACATGTGACCATAGAAAGTGAAAGTGGGTGAATTGTACTCACCTCAAGATTGACAATTAAAGGGAAGGGAAGAGATGGGAGAAGGTTGAACGAAGAATTCTTGGCTTAGATTCCTTCTCCAAGCTTCAAAGAACGCTCCTTATCTCTAGAATTCCTCTGTCTCTCTCTCTAAAAGAAAAGGGAGAAGAATAGAAGTGTTTTAATCTGGCGCCCAACTAAGTCTTTTAGTCCCGAAAGTGGATTCTCGCTTGGGCGAGCGTGTTGGTTGCATGTATTTTCTTCACATTCTCACTTAAGCGAAAATGTCTCGCTCAATCGAAAATGATCCAGAAAGGACCCCCTCTCTGGACGATTCTCGCTTAAGCAAAAAATGTCCAGAGAGCCTCCCAAAACTCCCCTGTATCTCGCTTAAGCGAGTTGCTCTCTCTCAAGCAAGATATGCAGAAACTCAATTTCATACCTTTGCTGCATAATTCGCTCAAGCGAGATATTCTCGCTTGAGCGAGAATGCTGAAGCACTTAAACTTGGTTTTTTACTCTAAATCTTTCTTCTTATCTCATATTTACCCTTTACTTAATATAATTCTTAAAAATCATTATCCTCTTCTCTTGTAAGGTCTAATTAGTCTTTAATTATCGGGACGTTACATGGACCACCTTGGTAGCTTACCTTATTCTTATGGTGAAGGGTATTAGGTACAAGACGTTCCTCATGAAGTTACCCACTTCATTCCTGATGATGTATTTCTTATTCATTCAATTTAATTGCAATGTAGTTTCCTTTAAGAAAAACTTTATCTTATAACATTCATCCAAATAAAAGGCCTAATACAATTATATGTTTTATCGATTATCAAAATAGAAGGCACAATACAACTTTATGTTTTAACTGTCATCCAAATACAATGGACAATACAACTTTATGTTTTTACTGTCATCAAAATACAAGGCCCAATACAATTTAATCTTATGACTAATATCAACACATTGTACCAAAAGAAAAAAAAATATTTAATGACATATTCATGCATCTTCATTCCCTCAACATTCTTTTGACACAAACTTTCCATCAACAAAATCAAAATTCTCATACAACTTCAATTTTCATACCATTGTCTACGTACCACACAACCACAGATGTTACGGTGATCTTCCTCGCCTGTTCTGCAACTCTCACTATCAAACTACATTCCACATACTTGCAGGATCATGGACGTTGTGGTAAACACTAGATAACATACAAATGTCCTTTATTATCCCTTCCCTTCCTATCTCCTTGGACAACTCATAAACTTTCTACAATAGATGTCTTCCATTGCAAGCATTTACATTGACTTACTGATAGAATTTTATATAACCCTTTTAACTAAAAAAGCCTTACCACTACAAGTTTCTTTCCTTTTTTCCCTGCCACATTCATCAATCACACCTGTTCCATTTCAACGCCTTTATCCATTACCAACGTTGTACATAAAAAAAGTTTGAACTCTCTTCTACACATTTAAAACCGATTTCACTCCCACACCATAACGTACAACTCTCCCTTGGTGGCGGTCAAGGTTTGCTTTTCCCCTCATTAAATTAATAACCCACAAGAATATGTTAAACATGGTTCCTTTGTCAATTGGGGTGCACTTAATCGATAGCCATTTACTTGAATAAAGACAAGGGGTGGCACACATGATGGCAGGGAGTAGTGATTAGTCATACACGCGCGGTGGTTGTTGGTCTTAGAGGCAGCATAATGTGCTTGTCCAATGACAAGTGCACCATGCATCCACCGCTATGTGATATTGTTAACCATTTGGTTGCACTATCTATGAGGGATGACAGTCTAAATAGTGTTGTGAAGTCGCCACGTGTAAAGATTATCGTTTTTTGTCATATCACAATGACAGGCAATGAGCAATTTCCATTTTTAATGCAACTGAACAAATTTCAACTGTCCCATCCCTTTTTAAATAATCCAATGGTTCTTACAAATGTGTAGTGCACCACCTCATAGGTGGTCCACCTTAGTCTTTGCCAATACAAGTATTTTTAACTAAAGTAAAATATAAAAAAACTAAAGTAAATGAATATTTCATGAGAAGATTGCTTTAATGAATAAAAAATATTTTACTTGTGATACTATAAAATTTAATTATAAAAATACAAGCTTTTAAAACTTTTAGTTTTAAAAAAAGTTCAAAAATAATTTATTTAGAGTGTGTTTGGTGGCTTATTTTGGGCTTTTGATCTTTTCTTTAAAAGGATAAGTTGGGCCAAACAAAAAAAATTTAAAATCTCTTAAAAAAATAAGTAGCCTTTTTTTTATAAAAAAAAGGAGCTTTTGCAAAAGTTAAATTTTATAGCTTGTGCAGAGCTGTTTCTAAATATCACCACTTTTTCAATCTCGCATCACCTAATTTTAACTTTTCTTTAATTTTTATTATCGGGATTTTTTACATCCATTGATCCTCAAATCTACACATGCACCGATACATGATACCAGTGTGATTTCACCATCATGTCACCACTGAATATTTATAATATAAGAAATGAATTGTTATTCCACCACTGATATGATTGAACACTGGACTATAAAAAACGATTTTGCTTTCTACAAATTTCTAATAACATATACATTTTCTAGTGAAACCAATAATAAAAATGATCAAAACAATTATTTTTAACAAAATATTTTATGTCAGAACTTTATTATGATTTAAAATTTTATAATTACATACTCTTTACATTAAATTTAAATAAAATAATTTATTTTTAATGAAATATTCTACCAAAAACCTTTTAACTTAAAAGTAGTTTTGAAGTTAAAAAAATTAAAATCAACAAATAATTTTTAAAGCTCTTAATTTTTTATTTTAGCTTTTAAATAAGCAAAAAAAAAAAGTTGAGCCAAAAACTAATCCTTAGTAAAATATTATATAAATATCTCATTATATCTAAAGTTTATTAAGAAGATGAAGTACTAATTAAAGAAACTAAAAAATAGAAATTTCTTTTAAATAACTTACCAACTAAAGAAAAATATTGATTATTAATACAAAAATTAAAAAAAATGTGTTGCAAAAGAGAAAGATATGAAGAAAAAAACTCATATCCAAATATGTATGTTATTTCAAAAGTGTTTGAGGATAGGTTGGAACAAATTATGCTTGTTGATCACTTGATCCTACTTGATGGGGCGAAATTTTTGAAGATTCGTATCCAGCTACAGTCTCAAAGAAAACTAATAATGTATATGTTTAATTGTGAATGGGTCTAAGTCGGGCGAAGCTAGGTTATCCCTTATATAACAATGACAAAAAAAATGCACTAATAAATATATCACATAAATTAACATTTTTCTCAAACGGTGTTTATTTAAACTTTTTAATTTTAGGTTATTGCTAAGAGAACAAAACTATATCACTTTTATGAGGAATGTGTTTTCAAATAATTGAAAATATGAAATGGTTCCAGAACTAAAAGTTATATTTATAAGGGATGCTTAATTTGAAGCAATAGATAAAAAAAGGTCAAATTCAAAAACCCTAAATAAATGTGTAACATTCGAGCAACAAAAAACAAAGATATGTAAGCTTGTACAAGCCCATCTGTAAAAACATGTTGACCAAAACCAACCTTAATTTATTTTTATTTGGTTTGGTTTGTTAAGTTGGTTAAGTTTTTGAATTTTGAACCCCATGACAATTAGTTCAGATCTTGGCTTTGGAAATTTTTAACTTGGGCAACCTGAACCAAATCGAGTATACATAAGCAGAAAATGTTATTTTGTTTCCACCCTTACATGAGCCAACTTGTTCCTCATACTCCTATTTCTTACCATGCACCTAGCTTTGAATGATTTCATCCATTCATCAAATATATGTTGTTATCACAACTCATTGCCACGGTTAACTTTTAACAACTCAGTGTTGTCATTGATTTCTCCAGCCACAAGGTGATGAACGTTGAAGTATGTTAATTCTGATAAGTTTGAAAAGTAGTTAGGTTGTTAGGTTGTCAATTGTAACTAACTCTATTAGTTAGTTAGGTGTGCTTTTTGTTAGTCTAAGTGGGACTAAGTTCAACTAGTATAAATAGCTATCCCATTTGATCAATAACATTGTGTTTGACTTGTTTTTTGGATATCATTTTCTCAGTCTAATTTATCAGTGTGTGAGAAAGGTGAATTTCCTCCAACAAATTGGTATTTAAAGTAAGGTTCTATCCAGTGACCGCTTACTATCATCATGGTTTGAATAGTCATTTTCCTGCAAGTTTGCCCATTCTTGATGGGAAAAACTATGACAAATAGTGTATCCAGATGAAAGCCATTTTTTGCTTCCAAGATGTGTGGGAGATTGTGAAATATGGACTTGAGTAGCTAGGAGAGAATTCAAATTATGCACAAAAGGCAGCCTATAAAGAAGCTAAGAAGAAAGATTGTAACGCCATTTTCATTCTCCATCAATGTGTAGATGTTATGAATTTTGAGAAGATTGCTACTACCTCAATAATATAGGAAGTCTGTGAGATTCTTGATAAGGCGTATACAGAGGCTGACAAGTTAAAGAAAATGAGGCTTTAGACTCTTCGAAGGAAATATGAATACGGGGTGGGTAGCTACTTTACATGGATAAAATCTTTGATCAATTTGATGAAAAATTGTGGTGAAATATTCATTGATTAGATGATCGTTGAGAAGATCTTGAAAATTTTATCACAAAGATTTGACCACATTGTTGTAGCTATAAAAGAATTAAAGTATATATATAAAAAAATAGAAGAATTAAAGTATATTGAGGTTACAACAAAGGGAAGAATCATAATGATGAAGCTCAACTTGCTTAAGGAGAAGAATCAGATTCTGATCAAGTTCTCTTGATGGTGACCATTAAGTCCGATGATAGTAGTGAAGATAATTGGTATTTGGATACTAGTTGTTCCACTCACATCACATGTCATAAAGACTGGTTTGTGAGTTTGGATGAATCTATAAAGAGAAAAGTCAAATTTGCAAATGATAGTACCCTCAATGCAGAGGGAATGGGCAAGGTTCTGATCAAGAGAAAAGATAAAAAGTAATCTTTTATTTCTGATGTGTTATATGTGCCCAGTTTAAGGAGTAATCATCTTAGCCTTGGCCAATTATTAGAAAAAAGGCTACTCGATGATAATGGAATATAAAGGATTAAAGGTGTATGATAAAAGAGGAGACTGATTCTAAAATCTCCCTTGTCCAAGAACAAGACTTTTAAAATAGAACTCCAAGTTATGTAGCACAAATGCGTAGCTTCTGTAGTTAGTAGAGGAGAGTGGCTTTGGCATTACAGGTTTGGGCACTTGAATTTTAGGGATCTAAACCTAATAAATAAACACAACATGGTGCATGGCCTTGCTTGGGTTTAAATTCCAAATGAAATATATGAAAAGTGCTTGGAGTCCAAGCAACCCATAAATGGTTTCAAGCAACAGATTCCAACCAGGTCAAAGAATCAGCTTGAAGTGATATATTTGAATGTTTGTGGCCTCTTTCAAACGGAGTCTCTTGGAGGTAACAGGTACTTTGTGTCTTTCATTAATAATTTAACCAGGAGAATATGGATTTATCTTATTCAAAAGGAAGAGTGAAGTGTCTGACGCATTCAAAAAGTTTTAAAAAGTTGAAAGGCAAAGTGGTCAACACATAAAAATATTGAGAACAGATGAAAGGGTGAGTATGTTTCAAATGAGTTTCAGGAATTTTGTGACGTAGTAGGCATTGTCCATGAGGTAAAACCTTACACTCCTCAACATAATGACACTACTGAGAGGAAAAATAAAACAATTATGAACATGGTGAGAAGTATGCTAAAAATAAAAGTCTGTCTAATTACTTGTGGGGTAAAGCTGTAGCTACTATTGCCTATACTTAATAGGTGTTCTACTAAGAGGTTGAGAGGCATTACTCCTGAAGAACCATGGTCAGGTAGCAAGCCAGATGTGACTTATTTTTAAGTTTTTGGCACACTATGCTTTAGACATGTACCGGACCAACTTAGAAGCTGGATGACAAGGGGTTACAAATAGTGTTGGTAGGCTATCATTCTACAAATGACTAAACTAGCACTTTCGTCCTCGACTTTTATAGTGTCTTGTAATTTATCCCTGAATTTTTCAAAATAGCACTTTAGTCCCTGCAACATGCACTTTAGTCCTTAAATTTATTAAAGAAACATGCACTTTAATTCCTAACTTTATTAAAAAAATGCATTGTAGGAACTAAAGTGCATGTTTTTAATAAAATCAGGGACTAAAGTGCTATTTTGGAAAATTCAGGGACGAAACTGCAAGATGCTGTAAAAGTCGAGGACGAAAGTGCTAGTTTTCTCTTCTACAAATGGTTACATGTTATACAATCCAAGGAATAGAAAAATTATCATAAATAGGGATGTTGTGATTAATGAATTCAAGAGTTGGAATTGGGACACAAACAATGGAAAAAATTCATCGAGAATGTTAGTTGATCTTTAAAGCAATGATGCAGGTGAAGCCATCATAACAGTTGCAATTGAAGTAAGAAGAACTTAGAGGGTTAGACAAATTCCACAAAGATTACATGTCTATGAGTTGGTGTTAGACTCTGTAATAGATTCAAAGGGTGAATTAATGCATTTTGCTCTTTTTTCTGAGACTGAACTAGATAGCGTTGAATAAGTAATACAGGATCCCAAATGGATTAATGCTATGGAAGATGAGTTGAGGTCAATAAAAAGGAATCAAACACAGGAACCTGTTCACTCTCCTTCCTATAAAAGACCCATAGTAGTGAAGTGGGTTTACAAAGTCAAAGTGAAGCCAAAAGGTGATGTGGCCAAATATAAAGCTAAACCTATGGCTAAAGGATTCTTACAAAGGGTATTACAAAGTTGAGTCAAACTAACCCTCAGTAAAATATTATATAAATATCTTATTATATCTAAAGTTTATTAAAAAGATGGAGTAGTAATTAAAGAAACTAAAAAATAGAAATTTCTTTTAAATAACTAGCCAGCTAAAAAAATATTGATTATTAATACAAAAATTCAAAAAATGAGTTACAAAAGAGAAAGATATGAAGAAAAAAAACCATAATCCAAATATGTATGTTGTTTCAAAAGTGTTTGAGGATAGGTTGGAATAAATTATGCTTGTTGATCACTTGATCCTACTTGATCGGGTCAAATTTTTGAAGATTCATATCCAACTATAGTCTCAAAGAAAACTAATAATGTATATGTTTAATTGTGAATGGGTCTAAGTTGGGCGAAACTAGGTTATCCCTTATATAACAATAACAAAAAAAATGCACTAATAAATATATCACATAAATTAACATTTTTCTCAAGCGGTGTCTATTTAAACTTTATATGGGAGGCTTAGTTCTAAAATAGATAAACAAAGGCCAAATTCAAAAACCCTAAATAAATGTGCAACATTCGAGCAACAAAAAACAAAGAGATGTAAGCTTATACAAGCCTATTTGCAAAAACATGTTGACCAGAACCAACCTTAATTTATTTTTCTTTGGTTTGGTTTGGTTTGTTAAGTTGGTTAAGTTTTTGAATGTTGAACCCAATGACAATTAGTTCGGGTCTTAGGTTTGGAAATTTTAAACCTAAGCAACCTGAACCAAATCAAGTATACATGAGCAGAAAATATTATTTTGTTTCCACCTTTATATGAGCCAACTTGTTCCTCATACTCCTATTTCTTACCATGTACGTAGCTTTGAATGATTTCATCCATTCATCAAATATATGCTGTTATCAGAACTCATTGTCACTGTTAACTTTTAACAACTCAATGTTGTCATTGATTTCTCTAGCCGCAAGGTGATAACTATTGAAGTATGATAATTCTGATTAGTTTGAAAAGTAGTTAGATTGTTAGGGTGTCAATTGTAACTAACTATATTAGTTAGTTAGGTGTGCTTTTTGTTAGTCTAAGTGGGACTAACTTCAACTAGTATCCCCCATTTGATTAATAACATTGTGTGTGCGTTTTTTTTTTTTTGCTATCATTCTCTTAGTCTAATTTATCAGAGTGTGAGAAAGGTGAATTTGCTCCAACAAATTGGTATTTAGAGTAAGGTTCTATCCAGTGACCGCTTACTGTCATCATGGCCTCTTCGAATAGTCATTTTCCTACAAGTTGGCCCATTCTTGATGGGAAAACTATGATAAATGGTGTATTTAGATGAAAGTCATTTTTGGCTTCCAAGATATGTGGGAGATTGTGAAATCTGGATTTGAGGAGCTGGGAGAGAATTTAAATGATGCATGACACCTAATAAGAAGCAAAGAAGAAAGATTGTAATGCTATGTTCATTCTCCATCAATGTGTAGACACTGCGAATTTTGAGAAGATTTCTACTACCTCAACAATAAAGGAAGTCTGTGAGATTCATGATAAGGCGTACACAGAGGCTGACAAGTTAAAGAAAATGAGGCTTTAGACTCTTCGAAGGAAATATGAATTGTTGCAATGGAGAACAATGATGCAATGGGTAGTGTAACATCCCAAAATTAGGGCCTAGAAACTGTAGTGGGAGTTTTAGGTTGTGGATCCAGCCAAGATAAAGGGGGTTGGAAGTGGCATGAAACTTAGGGTTAGAATGTGAACTTAAATAAGAATCAGGTAAATAAACTAAGAGTCTCGAGTTTCAAGAGGTTTTGGAGGTATAACCAAACGTTAAGTAAGATAACTATAGGCAGAACTTAGAAGAAATCACACTGAGTTAAGAAGAATTATAATGATACAAGAATGAGGAGAAGAAGTTAGGTTAAGATGAACTAAGTGGAAAGGTACGTTATCACGAAGAGTTAGGGAGAAGTGTGTCATCCCCAAGCCTTAAACATTTGGTGTGCTAAAATGGTAATGGAATAGGTGTTGGGAACAAAGGAATTGAGGAGAAAAAATTAGAGTGGGGAGAGATTTGGATGAGAAACGCTAAGTTAAAAGGAGGTTTTGGGGAAAGGAATTAGGTTGGAATGGAAGAGAATTGAAATAGAATCAAAGAGGGGTAAAAATCAAGTTTTGGGGGGCTAATATGCTCGCTCAGTCTGCGCTCAAGCGCAGCCTGAGCGAGGATATCAGTAATCAAGGGAAAATTCAAATCTAATTTTCTAGCTCAGGCTGAGCCCGAGCGCAGAAAACAAAGAGGAAGTTAGTGAAAATTCACCTCAGGTTGAGCTCGAGCGCAGCCTGAGTGAGAGCACAATTCTGGTTGCTTTAGAAACACGTTATTAGGGCTTTTCTCCCATTTTCCTTCTGTTCTCCTTCACTTTAGAAAGAAAGATTCTTAGAGAGAGAAAGAGTGAGAAAGAAGAAGAAAGGATAGCTTGGAGGCTTCTCCACCATTCTTGAGACTCGGATTCATCACTCCCTCCTTCCACATCTCCTATTTTCTTTTCCTTGAGGTGAGTGTGGTTCACCCACTCAATTTCATGTTGAATGAATCCCTTTGTATGCTCCCTATTCTCACTTTCCTTGCTTGCATTGATGATTGTGGTTGATTAGAGATAAATCTAGGGTTGTTGATTTGGCTGTATGCCTCTATGGCTCAAACCCTAGGTTAGAGGATTTGGGGGGTTTTTGTGAAATTGTGGATTGTTGATGATTAGATTGAGGTATGCTTGATTATTCTTGTGACATTTTACCCTACAAGGTATTAGGGTTTTAGGGAAATAACTTTCACGATGATGATGCTCATGTGTACCCTCATGCTCTTGTGATTATTGATGATTACTTATACTCATAACCCTAATCATGTTAAGTAATAAGGTTTTGGGTCTTATGACCTCATGTAAATATTTTGGGTCTTAAGACCTCATGAAAATGATTTGGGTCTTAAGACCTCATGTAATGATTCTGGGTCCTTAGACCTCTTGCTAAATAATCAGATTTTGGTCCCTGGACTCATGTCCCAAGACTTTGTCTTCGGTCCTTGGACTCATGTTAAAAGAAGAAAAATCATGTTTGAATCTATCATGTTTAAAGGTAAGGTCTTATGGCCTTCAGGAACGACGGTTCCTATTAGTCTGAGCTCAGTCTAGCCTCATGTAAAGTGGAAAGAACCCTTGGGTGTTGGGTAAAACACTTCATGACTAACCTTGCATATATGATTGTTATGGTGATGACTAACATTTCATGTATGATTTGCCATTGGGAATGTTTATTTATGAACCAATCACGTTATGCTATACTTGTTGCATATTATGTGTTTGTCTCCCCACACTGGGACGTAGTCTCATCCCACGATGTGGGAATTATATTCAGTTGTGCAGGTTGTTGTCCAGAGGCTTGGCAGAAGAGTTGGGGACTTATTTGAGTGGGAGGTTATGGGCTTGTAAGTGTAAATGAAATTCTGGACTTGTAAGGATGTGTATGGGTCATGATTATTAGGGGGAGGGATATTATGATGTTTAAGAAACTACATTGTACTATTATATATTGTACTGGCTGGATTTTCTGGGTTTCAGGTTGAGATGGAATTTTTGGAAATATCCAATTTAAAGGGGAGACTCTGCCGGATTTTCGGTAGGAGTGTTATAAGCTATAATATCCCAAAATGTAATTTAGTTTCATAAATTGAGAATGAGAATTTGTCCTGATTGTAATGGTGTATGAATTTTGTGGAAGCTTAAGCAAACGTTGGATTGCCTAAGCAATTATGTGGTTTGTAGGACGATATCGGTAATGGCGCGAAATAATTTCAAGAATTTGGAAATAGTGCTCCCGACAAGCATTATTTTCGAATTAAGAAATTAGGACGTTACATGTAGCTACTTTACATGAATAAAATATTTGATCAATTTGAGGAAGAATTGTAGTGAAATATTCATTGATCAGATGATTGTTTAGAAAATCTTGAAAATTTTATCACCAAGATTTGACCACATTGTTGTAGCTATAAAAAAATTAAAGTATATTGAAGTTACAACAAAGGGAAGAATCAGATTTTGATTAAGTTCTCTTGATGGTGACCATTAAGTTTGATGATAGTAGTGAAGATAATTGGTATTTGGATACTAGTTGTTCCACTCACATGACGGGCCATAAAGACATGTTTGTGAGTTTAGATGAATCTGTAAAGAACAAAGTCAAATTCGCTAATGACAGTACCCTTAATGCAGATGGAATGGGCAAGGTTCTGATCAAGATGAAAAATTGAAAGTAATCTTTTATTTCTGATGTGTTAAATGTGCCTAGTTTAAGGAGTAATCTTAGCCTTGGCCAGTTATTAGAGAAAGGCTTCTCGATGATAATGGAAGATAAGGGACTAAAGGTTTGTGATAAAATGAGGAGACTGATTCTAAAATCTCCATTGTCAAAGAACAAGACCTTTAAAATAGAACTCCAAGTTATGGAGCACAAATGTCTAGCTTCCGAAGTTAGTAGAGGAGAGTGGCTTTGGCATTACATGTTTGGACACTTGAATTTTAGGTATCTAAACCTACTAAATAAACACAACATGGTGCATGGCCTTCCTTGGGTCCAAATTCCAAATAAAATATGTTAAAAGTGCTTGAAGTCCAAGCAACCCATAAATGGTTTCAAGCAGCAAATTCCAACCAGGTCAAAGAATCAGCTTGAAGTGATATATTTGAATGTTTGTGGCCTCTTTCAAATGGAGTCTCATGGAGGTAACAGGTACTTTTTGTCTTTCATTAATGATTTAACCAGGAGAATATGGATTTATCTTATTCAAAAGGAAGAGTGAAGTGTTTGAAGCATTCAAAAAGTTTAAAAAAGTTGAAAGGCAAAATGGTCAACATGTAAAAATATTGAGAACGGATGAAGGGGTGAGTATGTTTCAAATGAGTTTCAGGAATTTTGTGATGTAGTAGGCATTGTCCATGAGGTAACACCTTCTTACAGTCCTCAACATAATGGCACTACTAAAAGGAAAAATAGAACAATTATGAACATGGTGAGAAGTATGTTAAAAGTAAAAGTCTGTCTAATTACTTGTGGGGTAAAGCAATAGCTACTGTTGCCTATACTTAATAGGTGGTCTACTAAGAGGTTGATAGGCATTACTCCTGAAGAAGCATAATCAGGTAGCAAGCCAGATGTGACTCATTTTTAAGTTTTTGGCTCACTATGCTTTAGACATGTACCTGACCAACTTAGAAGTTGGATGAAAAGGGGTACAAATAGTGTTACTAGGCTATCATTCTACAAGTTGTTACATGTTATACAATCCAAGGAATAGAAAAATTGTCATAAGTAGGGATGTTGTAATTAATGAATTCAAGAGTTGGAATTGGGACACAGAGAATGGAAAAAATTCATCCAAAATGTTAGTTGATCTTTAAAGCAATGATGCAGGTGAAGCCATCATGACATTTGCAACTAAAGTAAGGAGAACTCATAGGGTTAGACAAATTCCACAAAGATTACATGTCTATGAGTTGGTGTTAGACTCTGCAACAGATTCAAAGGGTGAATTAATGCATTTTGCTCTTTTTTCTGAGGCTGCAGTAGATAACTTTGAAGAAGCAATGCAGGATCCCAAATGTATTAATGCTATGGAAGATTAGCTGAGGTCAATAAAAAGGAATCAAACACAGGAACCTGTTAACTTGCCTTCCTATGAAAGACCCATAGTAGTGAAGTGGGTTTACAAAGTCAAAGTGAAGCCAAAAGGTGATGTGGCCAAATATAAAGCTAAACCTATGGCTAAAGGATTCTTACAAAGGGTTGGAGCGGATTATAGTGAGGTTTTTTTTACAGCTAGTAGAAATAGTTAGATTCATAAAGCTATGACATAAGAAATACTGATGAAACTTTTTAAATTCATATTATTGAAAAACAATTACACAATTCTATAATTTTATTTATGTTCCTACTTATATTAATAAAAATTACCAATATATGTTGGCCCAAACAATTAGGAGTTCGGCTCCCCTTAAGTAAAATATTGGATTCAAGTATTGTGAATAAAAAGAGGTTAAATATGTTTTTGTCCCTCAAATATAATCGATATTTGCTTTTAGTCCCATAATTCAAAATAGAATTTGGCCCATTTCTTTGTATTTTTTAATATTTCATTTAATCTGATCTTAGTTTTTCATTGGTCCCTCAAAGAATGAAAATACACCAATTTAGTCATTATTGTATAGTTTTCATGCAGGTTTTCCGAAGAATTTTCCTACAATTTTTATCGATAAAGACTAAAAAGGAATATTTTTATTTTTTGATCAAAATTTGTAGGAAAATCCATATGAAAAAATCCGTAGGAAAACTATGTGATAAATACTAAATTGGTCTATTTCTAATTTTTAAAAAATCAAAACCACTAGTTTTAAATTATAGGAACTAAAAACAAATCTCAACTATATTTAAGAGATAAAAACATTTTTAACCCATAAAAAAATAAATAAGTTCGAACAAAAATTTAATAAAAAATTATAATTTAACAAAATATGATCATCTTTATTTATTTTAGTATACTTCTTCTAAAATTTTTATCAAATAAGTATAAATTGTATAATAATTTTATAAATATATAAGAGAGTAAATAAGTGAGTAGTATGTTATATTTATAAATAAAATTATATATGTATAGATAAATAAGTTAGATTCAAATTAAATTAAATTGACTTCAGATAAATAAGATATATGGGTTTCATGATATTTACTGATAGGTCTACAATATCAGATTTCAAGAATATAGTAGATAAGGTGAACCAGAGATTAGCCTCTTGGAAAGGAAAACTCCTCAACAAAGCTGGTAGACTTACCCTGGTGAATTCAATATTAAATTCTATACCAACTTACATAATGCAAATACATTGGTTGCCTGCTAGTGTGTGTGATGAATTGGATAGAAAAGCTAGAAATTTCCTCTGGAAGGGTGCCTCATCTTCTGGTGTAAATTTAGTTAAATGGGAGTCTGTTTGCATGCCAAGAAAGGTTGGTGGTCTGGGAGTGAGGCCTGCTAGGCTCCAGAATACATCATTGTTGGGCAAGCTTGTTTGGGAGATTTTGCAAAACAATGACTCAAAGTTATGGGTTGAAATTCTGAATGCTAAGTATGGGAATGGTTCAAAAGTTTTTGAAAAGAATAGGAAGGCTTCTTTTGTGTGGAGTTCAATTCAAAAGGCTGCAGAGGCTCTGAAAGAGGGTTTTGTAAGAAGACTGGGTGAGGGAAACTCAAATTTCCTGTTTGATTCTTGGCTTCCTACAGGGCCAATAAGTGATGAGGTTGATTTTATAAATTCTCATGATTTAGATATCATAATTAAGGATATTTATGATGGTCAGAGTTGGAACTTGAATGCTCTATGGACTAGGATCCTCCCTCAAATCAGTCAAGTGATTTCTGCTATCAAATCCCCTTTAGTCCAAGGATCCTCAGAAGTTATATCCTGGGGTGGTGCTGCTTGTGGAATCTACACAGCTAAGGAAGGTTCTAGATGGCTTTGGAATCAGATTTCTAATCAGAGCCCTATGCAGAATTGGGGTTGGATCTGGAGACTGAAATGTAGTGAATCAGTTAAATTTTTAGTGTGGCTGGCTGCTCATGACAAGCTACCTACAAGAGTCTTGCTCCAACGTAGACATATTATAAACTCTTCATTGTGCTTGTGTTGTAATTCAGATGAGGAAACTGTGCTGCACTATTTGAGAGACTGCATCCATATTAAACAATTGTGGGCTAGCATTGGAATAAAACCCCAACCTGATTCTGATTTCTGGAATCTAACAGGTGCATTTGATTGGATTTTCTGGTCCTACAATAAATTCGGTTCCTTTTTCCTTGCTGCTATTTGGGTAATTTGGTTAGCTAGGAACAGGAAAATATTTAATGGAACAACAACATCTTTGATTCAGCTGCAGTGGAATGTTCATAACCTTCACCAGGATTTCAGCTCTGTTTTTGGTGAAACTGTTTCTCATTCTGATCAAAGCAGAAGTTGGATAAAGTGGATTGCTCCTCCTCAAGGCTGGGTTGCTGTCAATGTGGATGGAAGTTTTTCTATTAATAACCATGATGCTGGTATAGGTGGTATTATTAGAGACTCTACTGGCTCCTGGCTGAAAGGATTTCTTGGGTCTATCAATGCTAATGATATCTTAGAAGCTGAGTTGTGTGCAGTTCTTTATGGGCTCAAAATTGCTTGGATAGAGGGCTATAAAAATGTCATTCTCTGGACTGACTCTTCCAGTGCTTTGAACTTATGCAGGTATGCCATCCAGGATCATCACTTGTATGTGGGTATTATTAAAGAAGTCAAGAGTCTGCTTAGTCAAAATTGGTCTGTCACTCTTAATTTCATTCATAGAGAAGGCAACCAGTGTGCCGATGCTTTAGCTAAGAAATGGGTGTCTACTCAAAACCCTTCCTTTGTAGTTTTAGATTCACCAGGGTCTTTCCATGACTTAGTTATTAATGATTCTAGAGGAGTCCTCTTTCCTAGAGGTAGAGGCTGAGGATTCCTTGTGTTGTCTGTTCTGTTTCTTTTTATTAATTCATATTTTTTACCAAAAATTAAATTGATTTTTAAAATCAAATCCACAATCTTATCTAATTTTTTGAACAATTTTTTTATTTATTCAATTGTCAACTTTTTAATATTTTTTTAAAGTTTTTATTAGATCTAGATTAAATGCATTCATGAACACCCTATTTACCCTTAGTTGTCTTTTATTAATTAAATTAAAATTAAAGTTTAAATATGTTTTTAGTCTCTTTAATTTTATTCACTCCAAAAATTTTTCTTGGGTTTTCATCCCTAAGAATTTTCCTAATTTAATTCCATGTCAGTTTGCATAGGTGACTAATGATTGATTACTAGGACATGTGGTGGTGCTGACGTTATTCGGATCCTCTCTAGTGGTGTATGTCTTTCTAACAAGTATAATTACGAAATAGCTGGGAATAACTATGAAAATTTATGTAGTTAAACACACCCCAGGTGGGCCCACATGAGATATGTTTCTATCTCTCTTCTATCCTATGATGTGGGACAAAATTAATAGAGCTTGATAGACCAAAAGTATAAACTCTGAAAAAGTTAGAAATAAAAATCTAGGAAAAAAGTATAGAGCGTGTTTGGTTTAGCGTTGAAACGTAGTAAACTCACGTTTTTAACGCTAGAAATAGTTGCGTTAAGGAATCCAAACTTGAGTTTGACCAGTTTCAACGTTAAACCAAACACACACTTAGAGGGACTATAATAAAATTTTAATGGGGTTAAAAACCTATTTAAGCAATAAAATTAAAAATAAAACGCTCCCAACCATTCTCTATTTTTCCTAGCAAAATAAACGATTGGCATCATCAACATCTCCTTGTTTCGCCTAATAGCATTTGCTTCTTTCGCAGTGAGCAATAGGATTAGAGAGAGAGAATGAGTAGCGTCACCGAGAAACTGGGCATCAAGATTGAGAGCAACCCTCCTGAGGACAAGCTCACCCAACTCGGTATTAGGCAATGGCCCACGTAATCTTCATTTCTTTACCATCTTCCTCTTCCTCTTTCCCCCTCAATTTCATCAACTTCTTTTTTCCCCTATGATTGGAACTTTTTTTCCCTCAATTTCCTAAATATTTTGGCTTATGGGGACCTTGAATTTGGATTTTTTTCTTGAAACTTTTCACTTTTGAATGAATTATGCTGCTATATATATACCTAGATCATGATGCCCATTACTTTCTGAGTTATTTTTTTGTTGATCTTGTAGAATGGGATAGCCAAAACTAGCAAGATGGTAGCTGTTATAAACAAAATTATTATCTCACTATGTCCCCTTTAAGTATATGTATTGGGTATGTGGGTGTTTAGTCTTCATGAGCATTGGGAATCGAGGGATTGTGGTTGTTTGTGCTAAGGTTTCACTTTTATGCATGCATTTAGTGATAGGAATTAGGATTTTGTCATAATGTTTCATATATTTTGGTCAGATGAACGAGAGTATGAGACTAAGAACTGTTATTTTCAACATCAAGACTAATCTGTATCTATAAATGAGTACATTCAACATTCATAAATTAAAATTTTTCTTAAGGTTCCTGGAAATTAGGTAGGCATTTGGTTGAAATGTTTTATTAATGTGTCTCCATATAATCAAAATTAAGTAACCAATGGTATAATTTGAATGCAAATATGGATTTATTCAAATGCAAATCATCATAAATAGAAAGAATTATAATAGGAAGGAGAAAGACAGAAAGAAACAAAAGAACTACTGTTGCAATAATATAATTTTGACTTGACTGAATTGTCCGAATGTATCCTACAGTCATACTCCCTCTGGTCCTATTTATAAGACAATGTTTGAAATCTTTCCATGGTCCTATTTATAAGACAAAGTGCACTAATCTATAAGCATTTATTGTTTTTTCTCATTTTTGCCCTTGTTGACCATTAAAGGTTTTAAGGTGACACAATTACCATGATAATGGAGTCCAATTTTAAATAGGGTTAAACTTGTAATCTCATAGAGTAATTTCTTGAAAATCAACGCATTAATTACTTTTCTTAATATGTGTGTTTTTGTCTGAAATGTCTTATAAATAGGACCGGAGGGAGTAATAAGCATAAAAATACAGAACAAAAATCATCATATTACTTAGTTCCTCATCACGTTGACATAACTAGCTGAGAGTCCTTGAATTCTTTTGTGGTTAACTCTGGTGCAGGATTGGAATTCATTGTGACAATTTTAATCCAGTGTTGCACTTTTGATCCAATTTCTGATTACCATCCGATTTCCTATAAAGACTTTAGATGTGCAAGCAAAGGATATGTAAGTTGTTGCTATTTGCTAGTTAGTTTGTTTTCTGCTACACTATTAGCTCTGTCTCATGGGGCCATTGTTGATGTTAATGATGGCTGTTAACATGCTCTGATTTGAAGCAAGTATCAAACATGCTGTTTTATAAATTTTTCTACTCAAAATGTTCTCCTGGGCTATTCAACTGAATCAGGCACTATATATACTAAACAATATAAAATACCATGTTCAAAGATATAATATCCATAAGTTAGTCATGTGCTTTTCATTTGTGGTTTAGTAGTTCAAAATCCATTGGGAAAGTGTATATATTCAATTCAAAAAATCTACTGCAGAGATGAGGTTCAATGAATATGGCCTAATGTGCAGCTTAAATTCATTACCATGAATTATTTTGTATAGCACAGTAAAATTGATATTACTGATCAAGACTAGTCAATAAACGCGTAAAAGGTGTAAGTGTGTGTTTGGTTTACACCAAAACCACGTTTCAAACGTGGATTCGGGCAGAAGTTATTCTCAGTAGTGTTTGCTCGGATCCACGTTTCAAACGTGGATCTGGATCTGGTGTAAACCAAACACGCCATAAATCCACTCATTTTATTTGTATGTTGCTCTTCCTTTGATAGCTTGCACCCAAATTATTCTTAACTGTAAAATTAAATGATTGGTTTTTTCCCCTTTTCTAAAGATTGCATCTCTCTGATTGGCCTACATTTTGATGTAAAAACAGATGGAGTTGCTCTCCAAGTAAATTCCCATGGACTTATGACTCCAAAGAGACTTGCTATCTCCTTGAAGGAAAAGTGAAGGTTACACCTAATGGAGCAAATGAGTCAGTTGAAATTGCTGCTGGTGATCTTGTTGTGTTTCCAAAAGGATGAGCTGCACTTGGGATGTTTCCGTTGGTGTGAACAAGCACTATAACTTTGAATAAATCTTACATGGAATACCCCTAGGCCCTAATGAAGTCAGTGAGTGATGTTTAGTGGAATAATAAGAACTTGGAAATAGTTCTTAGCTTTTCTTTCCTTCTTATCTCTCAGCACAGCACATCATAGCACTTTTGATCCATTTTCTTTATTGCTTGTCTCCATTCTATCGTGATAGGAAACAACTTAAAATTTTTAAAATTGTATTAAGAGTTGTCATCCACCTAAATTTTGATTTTGGTCCTCTTTTATTTTTTTCTGATTTTAATTCTTTATTTTTTAAAATCACATATCCTTGTTATTAACTATATTATATATTAAGTCATTTTTTTTGGTAACATATTAAGTCATGTTTGTATCTCTATTGGCTTTTCCTAAGTAAAGCTTCACGATAACTATTTTTTATTTTTTATAGAAATATCATTTTCAATAAATTTCAAAAAAAAATTCACAAATCTTTATATATATAAAAGTAAGATAGTGAAAGTGGCCTATGAAATCTAAAGTGAGGACATAAAAGTAAATTACTTTCAACAAAACTTCTAAAATTAGAAAGCATCTTTTACATTATAAATGATTAACATTATGAATCACTATAATTAATTATATTCATGTGAATATCACTATTATAAAAAAAATTTAAAACATATATAAAAAATTTTAAAAAAATATAAATAAAAAGATATAATACAAAATTTTAAACATAATAAAATAATTTAAAAAAAGATAACACTTAATTTAAAAAATAAAATATAATATGAAATTTAAAACTTGCTCAAACACAAAAATTATTTTATGATTATGTTAATAGTAATTACATTAATTATAAATATAGTTATCTTTGTTATATCAAATATCAATAATAAAACCACTGACACGTGAATCAGTTGGTAAGGGGTTGTTCCATTTTAATTAACCAGTGGTCTCAAGTTCGAGCCTTGGGTATGCAGTTGTGTTAAATATTCAGAGGGAGAGCTTTGCCACCCATAGAGGTCCTACCCGACTCGACAATGAAGCTGTGTTAAATATTCAGAGGGAGAGCTTTGCCGCCCACAGAGGTCCTACCCGGCTCGACAAGATTGCCTCCCGTGGAGGATACACATGGTCTTACATAAAAAAAAATCAATAATAAAGCCCATTTTAAACAATTTTTAAACCCTAAACCCTAAAAATACAATATGAAATTTAAAAAATAATAAAATTATTTTATAATTATTTTATTGTAGTTATGTTTATTGTATCAAATATCAATATTAAAGTACATTTTAACATTTTGAAAAAAGGTTTATAACATAAATAAAAATATAATAAATTAATTTTAAAAATGTAAAAACTTTTATTAGAACAATTATAGTAATTACTTAATTATAGTTACTATATCAAAATATTAAATATCAATATTAAAGCCAATTATAATAATTTAAATATTTATAAAACATTTATAAGAAAAATAAAAAATATAATATAAAATTTAATACATAATAAAATCATTTTAAAAATCATTTTTAATTATTCTATAAAAAACGTTAATTGAGTACTGTCGGTAAAAAAATTTGAATTATCAAACTTTGATACAACTTATATGTTTCAGTCATTAAAATAATATTATATTAATTATTTACAATATATTTTTACAATCATTAAATTTGCCATTTATTATTAATGTACACATTAATATAATTGCTACTGTACAAAAAAAAAATCAAAGTTATATAAGGAGTTACGAAACTAAATATTGATGTCGATTATCACCTTCTTTATATGTGTTACACAGTCTTCATTTCTTTTAATATTTCAATTATATCATTAAATACAATAAAAAGGCTTAGTCTAAAGGAAAATACATTTTTATATCAAAATATTAATCTCAATATTAAAAAAAATGTTTATAACATGTTATAGTAATTAATTTCCAGAAGCTATAAAGTCTTATAGTACAACTATCATTTAATAATTCTTATAGACAGTTACAAATCCTTATTTTAATAATTCAAGTGGTTATAGTATTAAAATAATTATTTTCAAAACTTGAAAAAAAGACTAATTAAACTTGGTCTTCATTCATTACTTTTTCTAGGTTTACTTTTTGTCTTCCGGAAGCATATTTACTATTCATATATAGATATAAATTTTTAGTTTTTTCCTCCTTTTTTATGATTTTTTTATCAATCTATAATTTACAAGGATGACTGGAAAAATCACTTTTATAAAAGATCTACCAACAATATTATTGTTCTCAAAAAGATTATTTAAACAATTCTTAATGATATTTTTAACTTTCAACAGACTTAAATAAAAAATTTAAATTGTGCTAATTGTTGCATCAAGTGAAATAGTAGCTTTATTAATTCTTGAGGGAAGGACGGCGTATTCCAGATTTGCTATCCCTATAAATGTTGATGAGAACTCCAGTGGAAATATAAAACAAGAAACTCATTTGGCCAAACTAATAGTAAAAACCAAACATATTATATGTGATGAGGCTCCCATGACTTATAAACATTGTTTTGAAGTTGTTGATTGGACTTACAGAGACATATTTCGATTTACTTTCCACAAATAGTGCCAACCTTTCTTTTGGAAACAAAGTTATTATTTTTTGTGGTGATATTGGGCAGATCCTACCTATGATCCCTAAGGGTGTGGTTGTGAGTTTAGAAGAGAGAGAGAGAAAATAGTTAGAGGGGGAAGGGAGGGGGAGAAGAGGAGGGGAAGACTTTGTAAAATACTCAAACTCCCAAACACAAAGGGAGGAAGGGCTTTCAATAAGCCATTCTCTTCCCTCATTTCCCTCCAAAAAATCAACTCGCAAATATACCCTAAAGGGACAATACAAGATATAGTTCGTGTTACCATCAACTCTCCATATCTTTGAATTATTAGAAGGTGTTGACATTGACAAAAAACATGAGATTATAAACTGCCGGTTCAAATTTCCATGCAAAAGAATTGAAAACATTTTCTGACTGGGTGTTAAGCATTGGTGATAGAAGGAATGGGCAAGAAGTTAATGACGAGTTCCATGCATATTGAAATTCTAGAAGATTTTTTGCTAAATGATTCAAGTGATCCTATGTTATTGGAAAACATATGAAAAAACCAAGTTTCTTTCAAGATCAACCTATTTTAAGACCGGTTTTTTCTCACGATCAGTTGTGTGTTGCACTCTCAAGAGTAACATCACGTAATGGACTTAAAATTCTTATTTATGATGAAAAGGGAAATCCAACGAACACTACATCAAATGTGGTTTTCAAAAAAGTCTTCCAAAATTTAATCTAGGTAAGTAACTTTCTCTTTTTTTTTCACATTCATGTACTTTATATTAACTTTAACTTCTCTTTTACAGGAATTACATTAACCTTCCTATTTTCAATAAATAGAGTTTATCTTCATAAGTTAGATACTTCATCCAATATATGTTTTTTATCCTTTTTCAAATTAACTCTTTTACAATGTATAATTTTTTCTCATAAACATATTTATTATAAATTATATACACATTCAAACTAAATTATATTTTTAAATAATTAAAACATTTAACTTTAAAACTTATTCATCTAACATTCCCATTACAAGTGTCCTCTGTGCATCGCACGGGCACCAGACTAGTTCTTTTTGTAAAAATATTGTTATAAAATTTTTCTACTTACTGTAGAAAATCTGTAGGAAATTTCTTGTAAATTTTAAAATCAATAACAAATTTCCTATGATTTGTAAAATTTACAGGAAATTTCGTTAGAAATATTGATATGTCATCACTTAATAATAGAATACAACTAATAATAAGGACAAAAAGTATGCGATTTTATAAAATAGAGGACTAAAAAAATAAATTATGGTATATTTTTAAAGGCTAAAAATATATTTAATCCTAAAAAAATTAATGAGTAAACTAGCACTTTGGTCCCTGACTTTATCAGCGTCTTTCGCTTTGGTCCTTGAGATTATAGAAAACCCTTCGTTAATCCCTCACTTTGACCTTCGTCTTTCACTTAGGTCCAAACCACTAACGTCTGTAAAATCCTTGCTGAGGTGTCACTCAATAGGGACTAAAGTGCAGATTTTTGACAATGTCAGGGACCAAACTGCATGGTGGTCCCTTATCTTCTTCTTCTTCTTCCCTCTTCTATGCAGAATTCCCATTCTTCTTCTTCTTCGTTCTTCTCTTCTTCTTCGCTCTTTTGCTTCTTGTACAAGCATTAAAAAGGGGATCCTGATCCTCTCTAGTTTTTTTAAAATTGGATGAGATCTCGGCCATCCAAAATTTCAAAGCACCAATTAAATAAAAACAAAACTTCGGTATAAAAATTATGGTCATTGAACTACAACTGGACACTTTCCAGTACTGGAGAGAATCCCGACCCATCAAAAGAGTGGAGATTATTTATGCACATAGATACTAAAATCTAACCTAAAATCATGTTTTTCTTTAAAAAATATCATATGCATTTTTAGAACCAGTAGATTAATTATTAAAATTTTTTGTAAAAGTTTTTAAAAAATTATCTTCCATAATTCCATTGCATCTCTTGTAATATGGACGAGATCTTGGCCATCCAAATTTCAAAGCACCGATTAAATAAAAATAAAAATTCGATATAAAAAATTATGATTATTGAATTGCAACTAAACACTCTCCAGTACGTGAGAGAATCCAGACCCATCAAAAGAGTAGAGATTATTTATGCACATAGAAAAAATCATATGCATTTTCAGTACCAATAGATTAATTATTAATTTTTTTTTTGTAAAAGTTCTAAAAAAAACACCTTCCATAATTCCATTGCATCTCTCATAATATGGACAAGATTTCGGCTATCTAAAATTTCAAAGCACTGATTAAATAAAAACAAAAATTCGGTATAAAAAATTAGGGTTAAATATGTTTTTGGTCCCTGTAAAATAGGGCAATTTTGGTTTTGGTCCCTATCTTTTAAAACCTTGGGTTTCAGTCCCTCATTTTTTAAAAACACCCCCAATTTGGTCCCTGCCATTAGTTGCCCTCTGTTAACTCTAACAGATTGCCAGCTCATCTGTGCCACGTTTGTTAGGGGTCTGACACGTGTATAATTTTATTTTTTTTCCTTAATTTTTTTTTGTTTAACCCTTTTAACCCTTTCAACCTATTTCTCTAACATTTTCACCCGAACCCTAATTTACATAGCTCCATTGTCACGCCGTCTTCCTCTGCAACGAAGGTGGACGAAGAATGAAGGGTTCGAAGGCAATGGTGGGATCTTGTAAAAAAGCATGTAGTTCTGCTTCTTCTTCCCATTCTGTGCCTCGTGGCCTCAAATGTGCGTGTGGAAAGGAGGTGGTTCTGTTAATGTCTAACACACCAGCAAATCCAGGCAGGCTATTTTTGAGATGCCGAAATTGGGCGGTAAGTGAAGGATCTACATGTTCTTCTTCATCTGTTTGATCTATTGTTGAATTGTAGTTGCTATAAGTCCTAATTTTGGTCCGGTTTGTAGGCAACGAGTACATGTAATTTTTTCAGTGGCTTGATGAAGATGATACAATGTCTGATGGAAACTTGGAAGCAACACAAATGATGCAGCGAGAGATGGATATTTTGAAGCGAAAAAATGAGAAGCTAAAGAAGAAGCTTGCAAGTGAGAGATGGAAAGGAACTGGAAGACCTTTTTTGTAATAGTGTCGTGGATGTTAGGAGTGATTGTGTCACTGTTTTTTAGTTTGAAGTGTCAATGTAACTGAGAGATGGAAAGGAAACTGGAAGACCTTTTTTGTAATAGTGTCAATGCTAAGAAGTTTGGATCACTAAGTATGGTTCACCTGAGTCATGTTAGGATTGATGGTGTCTCTGTTTTTTGTTTGAAGTGTTAATGGTAGTTTGGGAACATTTGTATTCGGAAGTCATTCCTAACTTAACAAAATTTGAATGAATATTATGGTTGGTTTTCTCTATTATGTTCATTCACAAGGTTTATGATATTTACTCTGTTTATTATGCTTAGGCTGTTGTTGTAGCTAATGTAAATATAAGAAGGCAAAAGCATGGTAAATGCTAATCAATCCACATGACATAAAACCACAAAAGGCAGAAGCATGGTAAATGCTATTCAATCCATCAGTAATTGTGTCTGACATAAAGCATATAGTGGCATACACCACTTAAACATCCACCACAAATAAGTTCCAAATGAAAAAAAACAGGGAAAATGGTCCATGGGGCCACCCATCTGGCCATACTTAATGTAAAACAAAGTTGCAAAATAAATTGTGCAGTCAATGCACTACAACCAAAAAGGAATCCAATGTCTACATCCCATTTTTTTAGTAAACCAAAAAGTAGAGCCATGTGCATTTCCCGTGCTGCTTTATGCCCCTTAGTTGTGTCCGTGAGTTGTCTCTGGTTTCACAAAGATTCACTCTTCTCCATCATCATTTGCAGCATCCGAAGGTGGCTTTTCTCCATCATTTGCAGCTGGGTCTGGTTCAGATGTGGCTTCACTTGCATTCATCATGATGTTGCTTGCTTGTTTCTGCATATTAGGTACACAGATTTGGTTAGTAATTGAATGGTGATTGAGTGTAGGAAATTAAAATGAATATTGGGACTAAATAACATACATAAACATCCCTTTGATTCATCATTATCCCAAGCAATTTTGCAACTGATTTATTCTGAGCCCAAGTGGGGATTTGTGGCAGATCTGCATCTTTTTTCTTCTGCACCTTTGTTATTTGAGGTTTTTGGTTAACCTTTTTCCCTGATATGTTTTTCCCATAAAATTTGTTAAGAATTTTTGCTCAAGAATCCTATTTATATATTAACATATAGAGTTACCTTTCTTTTTTCCAGCAGATGTCTCTGGGTTAGTGGTCTCATCAACATTTTTTGAATTCTTCCTCTGCAGGACAGTACATTAATGACTTAAAAAAAACAGCAAGTAAGATTATCTAATAGAAGCATGTAGTATGGTAATTACCTTCCTAGTAGTAACTGTGGGTTGTTTCTTTGTATTGCTAGGCCCTGCCTCTGATTGTGAGCTTTGGGTCCTGATCCTATTGGGTGACATAACTTGGCTTTGTGGTTGAGTAATTACTGACTGTTGTGTTGAGCTAGGTGGTTGTGTTGTTGCCTGTTCATTAATTGATACGCCCTTTCCCTGCATGTAATAAGTCTTATTTAGCAATAGTGTAGCATAATTACTTGAGAATTCATGGTGCAAGAAAAAATAGTTACCTTTTTGTTAGCTTTTTTAGACTTTGATTTTGGAGGCAAATCACACCCATGATACTTGCACTTCCTATTGTTATGCCCATATATTCCACACCTGCTACATCTGTTTGATGTGTAAGATCTCCTCAATCTAGTTGAGTTTCCCACTTCATCAGGTTCTCTTCTACGCAATTTCTTAGGTCTTCCAGGGGCAGCTTTATACACAGGTGGTAAGATCACTTCACCCCCAGTGTTTGGCCATAATGTCTCTCCATTGATAGGTGATATTGTTTGTCCATAACACAATCCGTAGGCCTCTCTCTTATAGTATTTGTGGACATAAATTTCAGGATCTTCACCCCTATAAGTTATGGCTGCAACTGCATGCCTACATGGAATTCCTATTAGCTCCCAAAAATTACAAGTGCAGGAGTGATTGCTAAGATTAACAATAAATCTCTCTCTATTCACTATGTGAGTAACCTCAAATTTCAACTCCCCTCCCTATGTAGCCAGCCAGTTACCACTCATTTCTACCTCTCTATCAAATCTCCTTCTTGGCTTAGGCATCATGTCACCTTGATATTTAGCTAACTTTTCTTTTAGTGTTGCAAACCTACCCATTAGATAAGTTCTAATCCATTCAAACATAGTTATGATAGGCTTGTCCCTAGCTAGCAAAATAGTTGAATTAAAAGATTCACAGATATTGTTCATGAGTACATCACACCTTGGATAGTAGCTAAAAGTATGCTTGCACCATGTTCTTGGAGGAATTGCTCTCAGCCAGTCATATGCTGCTTGGTTAACCTTCTTAATCTCTTCCATTCTTGCTACCCATGCTTGCTCATATGTGGCCTTGGCTGCACCCATCATTAAATCCCTTAACAGAGTCCCTCCACCAAATCTCTTTTTGAAGTTACAGTAAAGATGTCTAAGGCAGAATCGATGTTCAACTCCACCCATCATCTCTTCAAAAACAGGAATCAGACCCTGAAACATAGTTATCTATTAGTTGTGTAACCTACCTAGTCATTAATTTTTGTGGTAAGAAACATAAAATAATAAGTGTCACCTTCTGCTGGTCTGAAATGAAGACCCATCTGTTAGTTGAAAGATCACCAATGTCTTCAAGCAATAACTCCAAAAACCATCTCCATGTCTCTTTAGTCTCATTCTCTACCACTGCAAATGCTAGGGGGGAAGTATTGGTCATTGGGATCCCTTCCCACAGCAATCGACATAATTCCACCATATTTAGTCTTAAGATGACAACCATCAACTCCTATAAATGGTCTGCACCCAGCTAAGAAAGCCTTCCTACAACCATCAAGGCACATGTAAAAAGCACCAAATCTTGGTGGTAGATCTTATACTGGCCTTTCCAATTGTAACTTAAAAGTATTTCCTGCATTTGCCCTCCTTAACTCAGCACTATAGTCCCAAAGCATGGTGTACTGTCTGCTTGCATCACCCTCAACTATCTTCTTAGCAAACTGTCTTGCTTTGAAGGCTCTCCACTCACTGATGCCAACACTGGTAATTTCTCCTAACCTCGAAAATTATCTCATTCAGTGTCATCCTTGGTGCATCTCTAAATTTTTCAATAACAACATCAGCAACCCACTTTGATGTTGCATTCCTATTATTAAAAATCCTTCCACATGTGTGCCTATGCTTCAATGTCTTCACCCTAAAAGTATGTTGACCTCCAACTTTACTGCACATAATCATAAAGTTGCACTTCCTACTGCATTTCACCCTCACCCTAACAGAGTCATTTTTCACAAACTTTATCTGCCTACCATTTAATACTGAATGTTCCAGTATTGCCTCTTTAAATTGTTTCAAAGTACAAAACTCCATACCAATCTTGAACTTAAAATTCTTACACATTTCTTCCTTCTTATAAATTGGGTACCTAGGCTTCCCATTATCATCTGACCCATACTCATCCACCCCACTGTCAAGTACATCAAAAAAATACTCATCCTCTATATCATGCATGGCAGCAACATCTGCAGGGACAAAAACCTCTGGTTGACCCTCTCCACCTGCTACATCTTCAGGTACATTCACAGGATGATCCACATTGTGGACTTCTGGCCTCAGATTTGTCTCTGGTAACACATCATTGTCATCCACCCCAATGTTCTCCTTTATCCTCTCCATTTGTTCATTAAGTGCTGCTTCAACTTGTCCAACCTCCCCCACACCAAATCCATCATCTAATCATAGGTCCCTTTCCTCTTCACTGTCATCAAAATGGACATTTTCTACAGATTCATCACTGCTCTCATGTATGTCAGACTCATTCTCATCATTCTGCATTATTGCTTCTTCCTCAACGGTTACACCCACTGCATCTTGCACCTTATCCACTGTAGCATTAGCAGCCACATTAGGATTTGTTTGCACTTTTTCAGTAACCCTTACACTATGCTCCACATAAATTTCAACTTCACACTTCCTTAACACAACATGTGCAGACAAATCCATAGCATCATCATCATCACAGAGTGGTTTTAGTGTACTAAATTTGGCACATTTTTCTTTCCATGACATTTTAACCTTGTCCACGTATCCTAGGTCTTTCAGCAAACCAACAACTTCAAAATACGACCAAGTGTCAATGTCCAATCCATGAAAAACATGGACCTCCCCCCCCTTGTACTGAAACTTTGGGTGATTCACAAAGGAGCCCATATGAAAAAAGGCCACAGAGAAACCCATTCCTACAATAGACACCAACAACATTAGGGTTAAACCCTAAACCCAGCAAAGATACACTACACCAACAGGAACCATAATAACATTCAATCAAACATGAAATACCTGAAACAAGTGTGAATCAAATCTATTTGCATCGAAAAGGAAACTTACTCATTTTTGTAAATGCGAAGCTCCTCCAAACGTCACGCTGGACTGCGTAGCTCGAAAGTAAACACCACTTAGCCCGACTGCGTCGTCATCAACAACACACCGGCACAGAAACAGTTTGAGGAAGAAGGTTTCGCACACGGTTCGTCTTCCACAAAAGCGGCACAGTGAATTTAGGGTGCACAGTGAATCTAGGGTTTACAGTTTAACTTCATACTATTTAACCCAATATTATACTATTAAGGAGTAATAAAACTATCAGGTTTAATTAATTTATGTTTCTAATTAATCTAATCTAACTATTAACAAACGTGGCACGGATGAGCTGGCAATCTGTTAGACAGATCATCAGTTAACAGAGGGCAACTAACGGCAGGGACCAAATTGGGGGTGTTTTAAAAAATGAGGGACTGAAACCCAAGGTTTTAAAAGATAGGGACCAAAACCAAAATTGCCCTATTTTACAGGGACCAAAAACATATTTAACCCAAAAAATTATGGTCATTGAATTGCAACTGGACACTCTCCAGTACTGGAGATAATCTTGACCCATCAAAAGAGTGGAGATTATTTATGCACATAGATACTGAAATCTAACCTAAAATCATGTTTTTTTTTAAAAAATATCATATGCATTTTTAGAACCAGTAGATTAATTATTAAAATTTTTTTGTAAAAGTTTTTAAAAAATTATCTTCCATAATTCCATTGCATCTCTTGTAATATGGACGAGATCTTGGCCATCCAAAATTTCAAAGCACCGATTAAATAAAAACAAAAATTCGATATAAAAAATTATGATTATCGAATTGCAACTAAACACTCTCCAGTACGTGAGAGAATCCAGGCCCATCAAAAGAGTAGAGATTATTTATGCACATAGAAAAAATCATATGCATTTTCAGTACCAGTAGATTAATTATTAATTTTTTTTTTGTAAAAGTTCTAAAAAAACACCTTCCATAATTCCATTGCATCTCTCGTAATATGGACAAGATTTCGGCTATCTAAAATTTCAAAGCACTGATTAAATAAAAACAAAAATTCGGTATAAAAAATTATGATCATTGAATTGCAACTGGACACTCTCCAGTACTGGAGATAATCTTGACCCATCAAAAGAGTGGAGATTATTTATGTACATAGATACTAAAATCTAACCTAAAATCATGTTTTTTTTTTAAAAAAAATCATATGCATTTTTAGTACCAGTAGATTAATTATTAAAAAATTTTTGTAAAAGTTCTAAAAAGAAAAATATATTCGATAATTGCATTGCATCTCTCGTAATATGGACAAGATCTCGGCCATCTAAAATTTCAAAGCACCGATTAAATAAAAACAAAAATTCGATATAAAAAATTATGATCATTGAAGCAACTGGACACTCTCTAATACTAGAGAGAATCCCGGCCCATAAAAAAAGTAGAGATTACTTTTACACATTTATGCACATAGATACTAAAATCTAACTTAAAATCATTTTTTTTTTTAAAAATCCTATGCATTTTTAGTTGCAGTAAATTAATTATTAAAAATAATTTTGTAAAAGTTCTAAAAAAAAATATCTTCCATAATTCCAATTGCATCTCTCGTAATATCATCCCAACAGAGGCTAAAGCGCGAGTGCAGCGCAGCAAGTAAGCAGAAACAAACAAAGAATTGGTGGTATTGGTACACTCTGTTTGTGTGGTCACACAAAAACCCTAAACCCTACTTCTCGTCTTCTCTACCACCATGAATCGCTCCACGTTCTTTCACCCCGTTTTCCTCTTGTGCTGATTTCGTTTGATTCTCATGTCGCCGTTTGCTGTGAGCAACAGGGTCACACAACATTAAACATTATACTCCAATTTATACACACACAGACACATGGGGCTGCCTCTAGTTTCTTCTGCACTATGGGATCCCTCTCATAACCGTGAGTTACTTCCCTTTTATTTCAATTTCATTTTATTACCTTTTTAATAATTTTCTTCACCTTGGCAATGCTACTTGTTTTGATTTGATTTTCTTTTGATTGATTTGCAGGTGTTTCTCCCACCTTGGAGTTTATGGGGTCCCACCTATCTGCTTCTAAGTCATATTCTTTTGGTTTCAAGGTTTTATATTATTTGCTTTTATCCTATTTATTTCTAATTCTATTTAATGTTGTAGATATGGCTTTCTAACATCTTTCTAGGTTCATTGCATTTCCTGTATTGGTATTTGGTAGTTCAAGCTTAGGGGAAGCAATTACTAGCGGAAAAATAAGTATCATATCATATTAAATTAAAACTCTTGAATTTGGTCAACCAATGATTTTAATATTGGCTTATTTTCCTTATGTTTGTGGCTGAGAGAGGATCCCTTCCCACTCTTAATGTCTGTGAAAGTAGGATAATCTCAGGACTACATTTTTATTTCACTGTTCATCTGAGCTGCATGCAATGGTTTTTTACACACAAAACTTGTTTGCTATTCCTATTATTTATTAGGATGTGCCAGAAGTTTTTCCAGTTACTGAATGCAATTTGTTGTGTTTCCTCAATAGCCTTTGCATCCAGAAATCTATCTTGAGATGATAGTACTAAGTTGAGGGCAACTTGAGCTATAATGCTCCACTTATCTATGTGCTCATCTCCAAACAATGTTTAATATCATATGGGGAATAAAAAGTTGACCTCTCTTGCAGTACACTCTAATTATACATTTTTTAACTTAGTCCTCCCTTCATATTAATAATTGAATTTGTTTTTAGTTACAAGTGTGAGTTGTCATGAATCCTTCTGCATAAACCTTTGTCAAAATATGATTAATTTGTGATATAGTGATTCTAGTGACTGATTTCCTCCTAAGGCTGATTGACCTATGTATTAGTATTACCATGTAGATGCATATCATGGCTGCCACAGGTTCGTGACTTTGTACTTGACGAGATTGCACCAAGCTACATTGTTGGTGCGTTAATTGAATATTTATATCAGCAATCAGCATAATTGTTGGTTGTTGACACTTGACACCTCATACAGAGATTGAGATGTTCAATTAAACATGTCACATTTAGGGAAGAAATCAGAAGTTGACTGAACAATTCTCAAATTTTATGTAATGTTATTTTCTTGAAGTGTTTTTGGTTCTTCTAAATAGTTTATTGTAGCCTTACTCCTACTAATTAACCACAGAAATTGCTGTGGAGTTTGTTAGCCTTTGGATGATATTGAAGAAAGTTGTCTAATATAATATGGTCCTGTAGTTTATCTTTCCAAGCACCCTTGTTGGAACTTATACTTTAGTTTTTGTCTTTGTTGCAGTTTAATTGTCAACAATTTCACAAGAGTGGATCGACAAGGCCTGGAATTTTACTTTGTACCAGTCGGAAGCTCAGAGGTGATGAAACTGTATGGAGACGAAAACAACAGTTAACCCAAAATGTGGATTTCCCACCAAAATTACCTAAGAAGAAGAAAAAACCATACCCTATTCCCATTAAGGAAATCAAACATGCTGCAAGGCAGGACAGAAAACTTGCACACATGGGGGTAGAGAAACATCTTGAGCCACCGAAGAATGGATTGCTTGTTCCAGACCTAGTTCCTGTTGCCTATGAAGTATTTGATACTTGGAAGCTTTTGATTAAAGGTCTTGCCCAGCTCTTGCATGTCATTCCTGTACATGGTTGTAGGTAGATTATATCATGCTTATCCTCTAGTTTTTTGGTGAATGTCCAAGTTGTTTTGTGTCTGTTTTCTTTTATTTTAATGTGCATACAGGAGTTAAATTCTTATCAACTCAATTCTTGCAGTGAATGCTCTGAAGTTCACGTGGCTCAGGCTGGTCACCGTATTCTGGACTGTGAAGGTCCTACCAGTTCCCAGCGTCATAGTTCTCATGCATGGGTCAAAGGTTCCATAAATGATATACTTGTCCCAATTGAGTCCTATCATCTCTTTGACCCCTTTGGTAGACGCATTAAGCATGAAACACGGTTTGAATATGACCGGATTCCAGCTGTTGTTGAGCTATGCATTCAAGCTGGTGTGGATATCCCAGAGTATCCTTCACGTCGAAGGACCAATCCTGTACGGATGTTAGGGAGGAAAATACTTGACAGAGGCGGACATTTAGAGGAACCTAAACCATGGCGCAATGTTGAGTCCTCTTCACTCATGGACTTTGATACTTACAGAGCTTGTGAGCGTTTTCCACGTCCATCATTGTCAGATGTACCTAAAATTGCTCAAGAAACAATTGATGCATATGAAACTGTTAGAAAGGGGCGTCAGGAAGTTGATGAAGAAATACACTGTGAAAGCGTGTGGTTATTGCTCAGAGGTTCATGTAGGACCATGGGGCCACAATGCTAAGCTTTGTGGAGCATTTAAGCATCAGTGGAGGGATGGGAAGCATGGTTGGCAGGATGCTACTGTGGATGAAGTTTTTCCTCCAAATTATGTGTGGCATGTTAGAGACCCCAGTGGACCTCCCATGAGAACTGCACTGAAGAGATATTATGGAAAGGCTCCGGCTGTGGTAGAAGTGTGCATGCAAGCTGGTGCACGGATCCCAGATGAGTACAAGCCCATGATGAGGCTTGACATTGTAATCCCGGACAGTGAGGAAGCAAAATTGATTGCTTGATGCTGTGTTCAAGTGAAATTATACACACATAATCTTAGCGTGAGAAACGCATTCAATATCTGATTCCTTCACTAGATGCTGGCTTCTCATGTATCCAACTTTAGTCTGCATGTATATAAGTCAATAGCAGAACAAGTAGGTTATATGACTAAATTTTGGTACGTAAATTTGTCTGTGTAATGTCTTAAACTAGTGGAAGGTTATGTAGGAAGATCAATGCTGACAATGCATGTGTTAATCTTTTGTATGTTACGAATACAATAAAGTCAAATGGTGTTTTTATACATGGCTAATTGGTTACTTTGCTCTGCTAAAAACATACAGCAAGTCCTGGCTGGTTGTGTTACGCTTTCCTCTTCGCCTGCTTTCGGGTGAGAGATTTTGGAAGGGCATTGCATCTTGCAAGGAAGATCATAGCACTTCAAACCCTTCAATTGTTAGGAGGATTTATACAGTCAGTGGCACTGACTTTGAAGGGTAAAATCATTCTTCTAAAAATAAAAAATAATGACTTTTTAAAAAGTAAACAGACATTAGTCTTTATGTTTGGTTTGAGTAGAAATAAAATGAGAGAAGTTGAGTGGACAAACCTTTTTCTCTTATTTGGTTATGGACAGGGAGAAAGGAAAAATTGATGTGAGAGACCTATATAGGTGAGAGAAGTTGAGTGGACAAACCTTTTTCTCTAAATAGGTCAGTGCATTCACAAACTAATCGACTTATTTTTTTAAATATAAATATATCACTAACATATTCGTTTAGATAGAACAATAAGCATATCTCTAAATTAAATAGGTCAACAAGAAAAATTAAAAAAAAATTATTATACTATTTATTAAATAATATATTTATGTTTATTAAAAATAATATTATTTATAAATAGGCTAGTCTGTCAAGCCTAAGCTTGACCTATTTAATTAAAAAAGTTTTTTCAAAAGTCTATATCTGACATTTTTATTAAATGAGCCGAGCCAAACTAGGTCTTAAGTAGGCTGGGCCGTAGACCCTCGACGAGCGGCCTGACCTACTTCCACCCTTAAGTTTAACATTTAATTTTATCAAATACTTACAATTCAACAAGCTAATTTAATAGACTTCAAAAAAGGGCTAATTTAATAGCCTTTGGTTAAAAGTTATTATTTTAGCTTTCAATTAGAATTTAAGTTTTTACGCAATTATTTGCTTATTTTATCAAATAGACCCAAATTTTTCTCTCAAATAAGAGAAGAGAAAATGTAAATTTTGAGGAAATAATTGTATTCTTTCTAATTCTATGTATTTATTTTACACATTGGAAATAAAATGATGGAGAAGAAAATGGATAAAAAAAGAAAGTATCCAAGACAGACTAGCTAAGCCTACTTAGCTTGGATCTTGACTCCAATAGGGAATTGTATTTGGCCAAGTCACTTTTCCTCAAGCGGGATCTCCCTCATTAAATGCATTTTTCATCTTACAAATATCACAAAGAAAATATTATTAAGAGATGGTTAGACTGAATTACATGGATGATCAATAATATTACACATGAAATTAGGGTGACAACATCACATGTGACATAAAATCACCCACGTCTATAAATAGCCATGGAAGGGACCTACCATATTATCAATATTACGTTAAAATTAGGTTTAAATATGTTTCGATCTCTCAAAATATCATGAATTTTTTTATTTGATCCCCTATTTTTATTTTTTTTTAAACCAATCCTTAATAATTGATTCTTTTATCAAATGGTTCCTTTGCTTTTTTTTAACATTAAATGTTGACGTGACATGGTAAATAAAATAACCATTTGACGTGCCATTGGGGTAGTATTGAGGATTCATATCAGACTGCCTTATTTATTTCTCGATTTTGATAATTGCTCCTCTATTTAGATGAGAGAAGAAAAAACTAGTTAAAGAGAAAATTTTACTCATAGGCCCTAACCAAAATCGAATCATGCTTAGTATAAGAAGAAAAGTGACAAGAAAAGAATAGGAATATCACCCGTCCAAAGGTGCCGCTAGTCTCCATCCTTACTATTTTAAGGTTGTTCATATATGTCTATTATTTCAAAGTTGTACCTAAGGTGGGCTACAAACTATAACGGGTGAGATTAAGGTAAATGATCAAATCTTTGAATTCGTTGTGTTAGTTATGACTTAGGAATGAATTTGTTATTTCAGTTAGGTGATTAGTCGTTCCTCTCTAAGCTGCCTATATATATAGTATCTTGCTGTATAGGAAAAGTGGCGAATGTGAGTGTAAGTGAGAACGATTACGGAGAGCTGTCTGAAGTTGATTGTCTGAAATAAGAGAAGCATTTTTCTCTTGTATATTCTTTCTTCTTCTTTCTTCTTTCTTCGTGTTCTTGATTCGTTATCTTAAGCTTTCAATTGCTTGCCCTTTTTTTACCTAACAAGTGGGGCCGTCTGTGGGAAGATTGAAAGGAAAGATAATCAAGAATGGAAACGAAGTATGATAATGAGAAGTTCTCTAGAGCAAATGACTTTGGGCTGTGGAAGATCAAGATGGAGGCTATCTTGATACAGCAAGGGTGTGAAGAAGCGTTGAAGGGGGAGATGAACATGTCATCATCTTTAACGCGGGCAGAGAAAAAGAATATAGTTGACAAGGCAAGAAGTGCAATCGTTCTGTGTCTTGGTGATAAGGTACTCAGAGAGGTGGCGAAGGGGAAAATAGCTGCAGGTATGTGGACGAAGTTGGAATCTTTGTACATGACAAAGTCTTTGGCCCACAGACTTTGTCTGAAGCAACAACTTTACTCGTTCAAGATGGTGGAGTCAAGAACGATTGAAGAGCAGTTGGCAGTCTTTAACAAGATTGTTGATGACCTTGAAAACATTGGTGTGAAGCTTGAAGATGAGGTCAAGGCCGTTATCCTTCTCAATTCTTTACCTAAAACCTTTGAGCATTTCAGAGATGCGTTGTTGTACGGGAAAGATCAGATAATTACTCTGGAGGAAGTTGTGACCTCAGTTCGAACCAAGGAGTTGCAGAAACTTCAAGATTCGAAGGGTGTAGAGGAGGTTTCGTCTGGTCTAGCTACAGTGAAAGGCAAGGGAAAGAAGCCAGAGAATAAAGGAAAGAAGGCAAAGTCTGAAGGCAAGAAGCAGATCAAATGTTACAAGTGTCAAAAGATGGGTCATATCAAGAAGCATTGTCCTGAGAAATATGCCAAGGAGCCTAGGATATAAGAAACTGTAGATGTTGCAGAGGCTTCAGAAGGATATGAATCTGCAGGTGTTTTGGTAGCTTCGTTTGAAGACTCTCTGAAGAGTTGGGTCATGGATTCAGGGTGTACCTATCACATGTGCCCTGTGAAAGATTACTTTGAGACCTTAGAACTAAAGGAGTATGGGTCTGTACTTCTTGGGAACAACAAAGCTTGCAAGGTGCAGGGCATTGGAGCAATCAGACTAAGGATGTTTGATAACAGAGAGATGTTGCTGCAGGATGTGAGGTATGTTCCAGAGCTCAAAAGGAACCTTATGTCCATTAGCATGTTTGATGTTATGGGGTATTCCACCAAGGTGGAGGGTGGAATGATGAAGGTGTCCAATGGAGCATCCATGGTTGCTAAGGGGAGTAGAAGTAATGGGTTGTACATTCTGGAAGGTTCTACTGTCATTGCACATCCATCAATTGCAAGTCAGTCAATGGTAGACAAGACTAAACTGTGGCACCTACGTTTGGGCCATGTTAGTGAGAAAGGCTTTGTGGAATTGGAGAAGCAACAACTGTTGATGGGAGATAAGCTTCAGAAGCTGGATTTCTGTGACCAGTGTGTTTTGGGTAAGTCTCATAAAGTGCAGTTTGGGACAGGCAAACACACTTCCAGCAGACTTTTTGAATATGCTCATGCAGATTTGTGGGGTCCATCCAGGACTCAGACGCATGGTGGAGGGTCTTATTTTCTGAGCATTATTGATGACTTCTCAAGGAGAGTTTGGACCTACATTCTAAAGAACAAGGCTGAGACATTTCAGAAGTTCAGAGAATGGTATGTTCAGACAGCTAATCAACAGGGGACCAAGCTGAAGGTACTAAGAACAGACAATGGGTTGGAATTTGTTTCAGAAGAGTTTAACAGTTTTTGCAGGAACCAGGGAATCAAAAGGCATAAAACTGTGGCAGGGACTCCTCAACTAAATGGACTTGATGAAAGGATGAACAGGACCATTCTGGAGAGAGTCAGATGCATGCTTTTGGGAGCAGGGATGCCTAAGAATTTTTGGGGAGAAGCTGTTAATACTGCTGTATATCTGATTAACAGGTGCCCTTCGTCTGCTTTGGGGTACAAGACACCTATGGAAGTTTGGAGTGGAAAACCAGCTGATTACTCTAAGCTGAGGGTGTTTGGGGCTTTGGCATATGCACATGTCAAGCAGGATAAGCTGGAGGCATGAGCTGAGAAATGTATCTTCCTTGGATACGCTGAAGGAGTCAAGGGATATAGACTATGGAGGTTAGAACCTAAACCTTCAAAGCTTATTATCAGCAGGGATGTAACATTTGACGAGACGAGAATGGGAATGCTTGGTGGAGACTCTGAAAATGAGGGGGAGAAAACTCACATTGAGATGGAGGCATCTACGAGCAAACTCAGGGAGGATCATCTGAAGACTTCAGAAGGTGCTGCTTCAGATGGAACTTCAGCAGGTACATCGTCTGAAAACTTCAGACAGTCTGAAGACTTCAGAAGGACTGAAGACTTCAGACGGTCTGAGAGCACTATGAATGACTATCAGCTAGCTCGTGATAGAGAAAGGAGGGTTCCAAAACCTACCAAAAGGTTTGGACATGTTGACCTTATCTGTTATGCTCTTAGTATGGCTGAAGAGATACAGGGTCCAGACGAACTAAGAAACTTCAGAGAGGCACTGGAGAGTTCAAAGAGCCAGCAATGGCAACGTGCCATGGAGGAAGAACTTGATTCGCTGAAAAAGAACAACACATGGAGACTTGTAGACTTACCTGAGACACAGAAGGTAATCAGATGCAAGTGGGTCTTTAAGAAGAAAGACGAGATCCCTGGTGTTGAGAAAGTGAGGTTCAAGGCAAGGCTTATGGCTAAGGGATTTACACAGGTTGAGGGTGTGGATTATAATGAGATATTCTCACTAGTTGTAAAGCACTGTTCTATCAGGATTTTGATGTCAATTGTAAACCAGTTTGAATTGCACCTGGAGTAATTGGATGTCAAGACAGCCTTTCTGCACGGAAATCTGGATGAAACCATTTACATGGAACAACCAGAGGGGTTTGCTGAGGATCAGAGAGTGTGTCTACTTCAAAAATCATTGTATGGTCTGAAACAGAGCCCAAGACAGTGGTATAAGAAGTTTGATGATTTTCGGATGAGAATGGACTTCAGCAGGTGTAGTTATGACAGTTGTGTCTACATTTTAAGGGAAGAACAAGACATTTTGTATCTACTCTTGTATGTAGACGATATCCTGGTGGCTAGCCATAACAAGGGTATGATCAATCAACTCAAGACAAGGTTAAATTCAGAATTTGAGATGAAGGATCTTGGGGTGGCCAAACGCATACTTGGCATTGATATAGTAAGAGTTGAGTCAAAGGGTGTACTGCGTCTAACTCAGCAGGTCTATCTGAAGAAGGTTGTGGAGAGGTTTAGGATGCATCAATCTAAACCTGTGGGCACACCCTTGGGACACCACATGAAACTCTCAAGGAGTCAAGCTCCTGATTCAGAAGATGAAAGGAGGAAGATGGATGTTGTTCCCTATGCTAGTGGGGTTGGAAGCATCATGTATGGGATGGTCTGTACTAGACCAGACTTGGCTCATGCTGTGAGTGTTGTCAGCAGGTTCATGGGAGACCCTGGACAAGCACATTGGGAGTCTCTGAAGTGGATTCTCAGGTACCTGAATGGAACTCTAGATTCAGGATTACTATATTAGAAGAAACGGTACCTCTCAGAAGGTGGAGTTGCAATTGAAGGGTTCATTGATGCAGACTATGCAGGGTGTGTGGATACACGAAAATCCTTATCAGGGTATGTGTTTACTCTATTTGGAACTGCAGTAAGTTGGAAGGCAAACCTTCAATCAGTAGTAGCATTGTCTACAACAGAGGCTGAGTATATTGCGTTGTCTGAAGGAGTGAATGAAGGTCTATGGTTGAAAGGCATGCTGAATGAGTTAGGAATTGAACAGGAGTGTGTTCAGATTCATTGTGATAGTCAGAGTGCTATTCACTTGGCCAATCATCAGATGTACCATGAAAGGACCAAGCACGTTGATGTGAAGTTTCACTTTATCAGACAAGTGGTTGAAATAGGGGCAGTAAGGATTGTGAAGATTGCTAGTCGTTCCTCTCTAAGCTACCTATCATATGCGAGACTAACCCCTTAGGGTTTTCAAATGTGTGGTTCTAATTATATATATTATAGATTATAGATATAAAGATAAACGTCTTTATCTTTATATATATAAAAAAAAAGTAGTTTGAGGTTGCCCTAGGGATATATTTTGCCACTAAAACTAGGGTTATCTTTGTAAAAGTGCTTATTAATTATTTAATTTTTTTCTTTTATTTACTAAGGTAATAAATATAGTAGGTAAATGAGTTTTAAATTGTTGCAAAGAAAATGATAACCTCTCTTTATTTTTCATTATAGGATTATATTTATGTGTCTCTTTAATTATCTTGCACATTGCTTTAAAAATTGTAAGAGGTAATATTTCATTTGTTCTCTCTCTTTTATGAAATCGATTCTCATTTTCAAAATTTAATGTGATGACATAAAATTTTATTCCCCAATTCATTAATTAATTGTCTAAAATCATCGCATACATTTTTTTTATGCAAAACTCTACCATTATGACTATCCTTTAGTTCTGGAGTTGAGATTATTGTGAGTACCATCATCTTTATCTTTATCTTTATCTTTATCTTTATTTATATATATATATATATATATATATATATATATAAAAGTAAAGTATTGAAAATGACATTTGAAATCTAAAGTTAGTACATAATAGAAAATTCCTTTTAAGAAAATTTCTAAAATAAAAAATCTCTTTTACATTACAAATGATTAATATTATCAATCACCATTAATTAATTATACTAATTATATTAATCTTAATATGACTATAATGATAAAAGAGGGTTGTTCAAATTACACCAGTGTAAGTTACACAAAGTATTACACCGCTAATAACCAGGGTTGTAAATGAGTCGAGTCGAGTACTTGAAGCTTAAGCTTGACTTGTGAAAAAATGCGTGGCTCAAGCTCAGCTCATTTATTTAAACGAGTCAAACTTAAAGTTTGGTTTTGACTTGTTAAAGAAAAACAAAGTTTGAGCTTGACTTGTTTAGCTCATTTATAACTTAATTGATTTTGCTTTTATGAAAATTTTCTTTAAATCATTGTTAAAGTTTATGAATTTAGTATTTCATAAATATTTTACTATTAAATTATAATATAAAAATAAAAATATATTCTTAATATATGATATATATATATATATATATAGTTAAAAAATTCTAAAATATTATATTTTTCAAAATTCAATACTTAACTTCTTGACTAATATATGAAATATTTCAATACTTATTTTTAAGCATATAGGGTAATTATTTTATTTTATTATTTATTTTAAAAATAAATTTATAACTGTATATTTTCTTTTTTCTATTTTTTATTAATCTTACTTTACTTTAATTATTTATATTAATTAATTATTATATATATAATAAGCGAGCTATTCATGAGTTTTTAATATCAAGCTTATAAGGCTTGGACTTAGTTCATTTATATAATCGAGCTCAACTTTAAGCTTGAACTTGTTTGTTTAATTAAACAAACGAGCTTGATCGAGCATTTAACGAGTCGTGCTCAAATAATTCATGAATAACTCAGCTCATTTACAACTCTATAATAACTACAAATCAAATATGTTTTTTAGTAATCCAACCGTTGAATCATGTTTATTCATCATCATATATGTGTTAAATTTCGTAAAATTTTGACACTAATAACTTGATAATCAAATGGTTGGATTTTCATATATTTCAAATGTATATATAACGTTATTCTTGTGACATCTTAATGACATATCAAATAAATTTAGATTAATGTAAAATTTTATATGTATGATCTATATGATAGTAACTTCCAATCCAACGGTCAATTACTTAATAGAATGATCCGTTAAAAAATAATTCAACAGTGTAACACTTGGTGTAACTTACACCGGTGTAATTTAAACCTTCATTATGATAAAAAATAAAAAAAAAATACAAATAACACAAATAATTAAAAACATATCTTAAAATTGTAAGCAAATTTTAATTTTATAAAATATTGATTTATTGTTAAAAAATGATTATAATTAATATAACATCAATACAAATATAATACGAAATTTAAAACATAATAAAATAGTTTTTTTAAAAAATTAAAACTTATATTAAATAATTTTTATTTTGAAAAAATATTATTAATAATGTAAAAGATTATTTATTTATAGAGATTTTTTATTTTAACAAATATCAATATTAAAGGCCATTTTAGCAATTTCAATACTAACAAAAAGCTTTAAATTAGAACAATTTATTTTTAATATTAATCTATAGAGAGTTGATATAAAATTATTTTTTTTTTGTTTTTAGTATAACTATAAAACATAATGAAATAATTTTTTTTAAGAATATAACTTATATTAAATTATTTTTTTAAAAAAATACTATTAATAATGTAAAAGATTATTTATTTATAGAGATATTTTTATTTTAACAAATATCAATATTAAAGGCCATTTTAGCAATTTCAATATTAAAAAAATCTTTAAATTTAAAACAATTTATTTTTAATATTAATATATAGAGAGTTGATATAAAGCTACCTAATATTTTTTGTTTTTAGTATAACTATAATATTTTAACAAAATATAAGGATAAATATAACTATAATAATTTTTTTTAGTATAAACTACGGATATCCCCTATTACCAGGGGCAATCTTGTTCGGGGCTTAGTCACAGTTAAGGCTCTTCACCCCTCCCGAAGAATGTGTTTAGTGGGGATCGAACTCGGGAGCTCTTCCCACAGTTTCAGCCTGCGTTACTAACTGAGCCACAATTCTTTAGTATAACAATAATAATTTGAAACATATGTAAAAATTTCACAAAATTTTAAATTTTTAAAAAAATTATTAGTAATGTAAAAGATTATTTATTTATAGAGATATCTTTATTTTAACAAATATTACATTATATATATATATATAAATATAATTAAAGTAGTTTGGGGTTGCCTTGGGCATTTTTTCACACCTAAAATAAGGTTATTATGGTAATTTTGATTTTTCATGTTTATATTTAGGTATATTATGAATTGTGTGATGTAGGTTTGTGAAATTGTGTTTTAAATGTTACGTTTGTAACCGGTGAGTTGAGTGACCATTAATTCAGCATGGTTTTTTATAACTACAAATTAATCATTATTTATTGTATTTATACTTATAATGTATAATGTATTTTAAATGTGTAACACTTGATATTTTACTAAACTTTTCGTCTTCCTTTCTTTGCTTTATATATAAATTATTTCTTCCATTTGCATATGCCTTTCAACCTTTTGGGTGTCCATTACATCTTCTCTAAATATATACTTTATTTCTTCGCTTTTTTAATATTTTCCTTTTACTACCATTTTTTCCTTCTTCTCTATCGGTTTTACCTCCATCGTCATTCCCCAAAAAAACGCTTCCATGTGTTATGTACTGCAATTTTTGTTTTGGTGGATTAAGGTTCTAATTAAGGCATGTGATTTAAAATTTTTGTTATTTGTTTTACTTTGGTCACCTTTGTAGTTTGGGATTTTTTTTTATTATCCATTAAAGCAACATATAGGTTTTTCGTACAATTTTTCCCGTCTTTGCATAGAGCTTAAAATTTTCACTTATTTCCTTTCAATTTCACTTTGTGAAGAATTATTTTTTTCTGGGTTCATTACCCAAGATGCATGGATTTTAAGATGGACTTGAGGGAGATTATCCATATGTTGGACTTAATGACCGTTATTAGGTTTGCATTTTGTTCCTTTTTAAAATTTCAAAAGCCCATAAATTATGTCTTGCACCTTTCTTGGTTTAATTGCTTGGTGCTCCGCCTTTTCTTCAGCTGGAATATGTTGCCTCTGCTAATTCCTGGCATGCCTCTTGGGATATAGTTACTTGGAAACTCCTTCAAAAAAGTCTGCATTCCTTTTTTTTTTTTTAATAAGATTGAGAAACACCCATTGTTTTATTTTGATGTTTTCGAGTCAATAAAAATATTTTTTATGTTCAAAAATTTGATACGAAAAAAGACAATTAAAATTTTTGGATTATACAGAAGAAAGGATATATTATATTGAGATAGAAATTGTATATGAAAACTCATTATTAATATTTAAATCTAAATGACAAGACATAAACATATAATATTTTATATTAAAACATAGCAAGATTTAACATACAGGATATAATTGGAAAATAATTTTATTTATACAATTTTTTTTAGATATATATTGTATTATTTATATTGTCAAAAAATAAAAAAAATCATAAAAATTTATTTACTCATACATATTTGTTAAAATTTATAAATTTTGTCAAAAAATTTTATTATTATTATTTACTTTTAGTAATTTATCTACATTTTTTAAATGATTACAATGGCATACAATATAACCCCGTGCATCGCACGGTACTCACACTAGTAAATATATATGTTTATGTGAATATATAATTTATCAAAATTTTAAAATACTATCAATATAAGTTTTAGTATTCTTTTTACTATTATTTTAAATTTTTAAAATATTTTATATTCTTAATTAATTGGATTTATTCACATGAAAATTGCTTTCAAGTTTCGACACATTACAAAACTATTTTTTAGAGAATCAACGGGGGTTGATTCAAGTGGTACATGCTTGATTCCCCTTAAGCAAGGTCTCGGGTTCGAGTCTTGTGGATGAAAAAAATCCCCGTTGAGAGAGCTAACCCTACCATGATATGGATGTTCGCGGCTCAGACGGCCGTAGAGAACACATGTAGTTAGAAAAAAAAACTATTTTTTGGAGGATTCCAACACGTGCAATGAGAATGCTCCAAGTCCAAGGGGATATTTTTTTCTTTGATGAGATCACGCAGGATTTATTGCCATTTATTAATTTATATGACAGTGGAAACAAAAGTGAAATACAAGAAAACAAAAAACAATCGGAAACCCCTCAACTAAAAATAATCATCAAACTATTTTTTTTTTAAAAAAAAAGTTTGCAAATTCATAAATTGTAATTATGTTGCATATACCATATTAAAATCTATTAAATTTCTGATAGAGCAATTTTGTTTATCTTAGATATTTAATTTCTAAAAATTATATTAAACTTTCACTAATTTTAATTAATTGGAATGAACTAATATAAAAGAGTAAATTTTTTTAGTATTTATTTTTATTTGCAATATTCAAACCTTATACCGTTTAAAGGAAGTAAATTTCTTATCACTTGATTTTATATATCTAATAAAATAGTATAGTTTATGCTTTCGGATGACTTTCATAAAAAGAGTGTCGTATTATCATTATAAAAATAAAAAAATAAATTACATATTAAATATTAAGAATTTTAGAATGAATAAAATTTATAATTTTTATGAGCTATAACATTTTTATTTGTAAATCTATAATTAATATAAATTCTTAATTTTTATTACTCAATTTATAATATTAAAACTAAAATACAGCATTTTTTTTTTTAAAAAAAAGTCCCAGAAAAGGTAACATTGCCCTGAAAAGACTACATTTTTAATGTTAATTATTGACTCCTTAAAGTGGAATTGTTCTCTGCATTTTGTACAAACGCAGAACAGAAACGACAATTTGGGAAAGCAATGAAGCCCCTTGTGCAGCGTTTGTCACTGCTTATTTTTGTTCCTCTGCTTCTCTCCCTCTTGTTTGTGGTGCTTATGCCAAAGGAAACTGCTATGTCTAGCTATGAAGTATTTGGTGTCAAGATAGAGAAGAACCCACCTCAATCAAAACTCACTGAGCTTGGAGTCTCAACTTGGCCCAAGTAACTTCCTTTTTCCTCACCCTTTTTTTTTTCTTGATGTTATCATGCTACTTAGTTTTTCACTGCTTCCAATGACGTGTCTCCTTCAAAGTTTCAAGCTTTTCTGCATAACAAATTTTGGGTCTTGATCATGTTTGTGCTTCACACTCCTATTTCAGGAGTTGTTATGTGGGGTAGTAACATCATTTCTTTTTCTTTTCTGAGGTGTTTGTGGGGGTACTATTTACTTGTGTTATGCTGGATTCCTTGAAAAGTTAATGATTTGCCTCACTCTTGTGCTGCTTGGGACCTCAGGTGGTAAAGGGTGGGTCTGGGTTTAAGGACTCTGTTCTCCATCTGTGTTGGATGCAACTAATGTGGTTTAGCTCCTACTTCTTTGCTCCGATGATTTCTTGTTCTGTTTGGTTCAAACGAGGGGAGGGAAGGGATTCTAATGAAGGGGAGGGGAGGAGAGGGGATGATATTTTATCTTGTTTGGTTAGAAGAGGGGAGGTGAGGGGAGCGGAAGCTTTTGTTGTTTGGTTCAGAAGGGGAGGGAATAAAAAATAAAACTAATTTACCTTCATACCATTAGGCTTTTATAACATTCAATATTGTTTTATTTTAAATTCCCTTCCCACCCCTCCAAATCCCCCACCTTTGATGGGAGCCAAAATGCTATCAAGATTTTGGCCCCCTCACCTCCCCTCTCCTCCTAAAAAATTGAACCAAACATAACAACTCTCTTAAAATCCCTCCCCTCCCCTCCAAATCCCTCCAACCAAACAATTTAGAGAAAGGAAAAAGAGAAATAACTTTATAGTTTAAAACATTGCATATTACTTCCCTTGTGAAAACTTTTGTGATTTTGACACCCCTTGTTTAATACAAGAGTTAAAAAAATTATAACCATATTCTATTTATAGTGTCTAGGTCTTAAGTTGCATGTATTTAAATCATATATAGAGAGTAAGATTGATCTAAACCACGACCAACTGTTATGATAATGATATTTTAATCCATTTTGAATCATATTGAAGGTATCGGGGAAACAAAAATATAATGTGATGTGCTTGTAGTTATTTTCTTTTTTTCATATTTTTGTAGTATATCATGCTTTAGGAATACGTCCTCAAATGTGATGGGTGCTAATTTGGGTTGGTGTGGAATTCCCTTCTTAAAGCTTCCCTCTATTTGATTCTTAGTGATCTTTTCCCTTCTCTATTCAACTTAATTTTGAGGGGGGATAATGTGCTGGATGTCATCAATGCAATCATTTATTCCATCTGTGAACAAAAGATGAGATGAAATTTAAGGAATACTATATGTTTTAAATTTTAAACGTATGTTAATCATTCTTCTATTGGTATGGAGTTAGGAGCCTAACCATTTATTAACAGGTATGCAGATGGAAATCTTTAGCATTAATGGAAGGCCTTACATTTCATTTCTTATCCTTGGAACACTTTGCAGTTGGATAAATTTCATAAGGAATTTTTTTTACTTCAGCTTGACTATAATGCTTGCTTAGACAGAAACCTAGATGATTCCTTCATCTACTCAAAATTTTCTTTGTGATGGTTGTAAAACTTGAAATAGAAATACTAAAAAGTGTATGTTGATTGATAGAATTGGCAAATACAACAGTATATATATATATATATATATATATATATATATATATATATACATGCTAAGAGGGAACCAATCCCTAGAGTTTAGGGATTAGGATCAACCTAAATCAGTTTAGGATTAACCTAAATAAGGAAACTATACAATAAATCAAAGAGAATAAACAATTATATCTAACAGAATATATGAAATATCTCTACATATCTTAACACTCCCCCTCAAGCTGGAGCATACATATCATAGGCATCCAGCTTGTCACGTATATAGGTTATCCTAGGACCCTGTAAAGATTTAGTAAAAATATCTGCAAGTTGATCCTTGGAGCAAACTGAGGAAGTCTTGATGACACTGGAGAGGATCTTTTCTCTGATAAAATGACAATCAACTTCTATATGTTTTGTCCTCTCATGAAAAACTGGATTAGAGGAGAGGTATAAGGCTGACTGGTTATCACACATTAGTTCCATAAGGCCAACCTTGCAAAACTGCAACTCTTGAATTAAAGACTTTAGCCACAAAAGCTCACATGTGGTGTGAGCCATTGCACGATACTCTGCTTCTGTGCTCGATCTGGCAACAACACTTTGCTTTTTACTCTTCCATGAAACAAGATTACCTCCCAAGAACACACAATAACCCGTTGTTGACCGTCTGTCACTTGCATCACCTGCCCAATCTGCATCGGAATACCCAACAATATTTGTATGTCCTCTATCACTGTAAACAAGTACCTTCCCAGGTGATCCTTTGAGATATCTGAGGATCCGCACAACTGCATGCCAATGACTCTCACAAGGAGAGTTAAGGAACTGACTTACAACACTGACAGGAAAGGATATATCAGGTCTGGTCATGGTGAGATAATTTAACGTGCCCACTAGTCTTCGATACCTCCCTGGGTCAGAATAGGGCTCCCCTTGATTAGGTAGAAGCTTCACATTAGGATCCATTGGGGTGTCAACTGGCTTACAATATGTGAGTCCTGTCTCCTCCAGAATGTCAAGAGCATATTTTCTCTGAGAAATAGCAACACCGGACTTTGACTGAGCAACCTCAATCCCAAGGAAATAGCGCAGAGGACCTAAATCCTTAGTTTGAAAGTGCTCAAATAAGTGTTGCTTTAGAGCTTTGATGCCTTCCTGATCATCACCTGTTATTACAATATCATCCACATAAACCACAAGATAAATAAATTTATGGGTCAGTGAGCGTTTAAAGAAAACAGAGTGGTCTGCCTCGCAACGGATCATTCCAAACTCCTGTATGACTTTGCTAAACCGACCAAACCAAGCTCGAGGTGATTGTTTAAGGCCATATAAGGACTTCCGTAATTTACACACAAGGTCAAACTCCCCCTGAGCAACAAACCCGGGGGGTTGCTCTATATAGATCTCCTCCTCCAAGTCACCATGTAAGAAAGCATTTTTGATATCCAATTGAAATAGGGGCCAATGTCTCACAGCAGCCATGGCCAAGAAGAGGCGAACTGAGGCCATCTTCGCAACTGGAGAGAAAGTGTCACTGTAATCCTAACCATATACCTACGTATATCCCTTAGCCACAAGACGGGCTTTCAATCTATCCACCTGTCCATCATGGCCCACTTTAACATTAAAGACCCACCGACATCCAACAACGGATTTGCCAGACGGAGGTGGAACAAGTTCCCAAGTATGGTTAGATTCTAAAGCTGTCATCTCATCAATCATAGCTTGTCGCCATCCTGAATGGGTTAAGGCCCCCTGTAAAGTTTTGAAAATTGTGAATAACTCAGAACGATTTTTCATTAAAAAGATCCAAGTACTTCTTGAAAAATCATCAATGAAAGTAACATAATACCTATGTCCTAAAATAGAAGCAACACGACTAGGACCCCAAACATCAGAATGAACAAAATATCAAAAGGAGACACAACTCGACCATGAACACTACTAGGAAAAGAAGCTCTAACATGCTTTCCTAGTTGACATGACTCACACTCTAAGGACTCCAACTGGGAGAGATGAGGTACCATTTTCTTCAGTTTATTCAAGTTGGGATGACCAAGACGACGATGGAGTAAACCAGGAGACTCAGTAGATGCACATATGGTAGAAGCAGAGGACTGAAGGTAGTAGAGACCATGTGATTCAGATCCTGCTCCAATCGTCTGTCCTGTACTCCGGTCTTGTATCAAGAAAGAATCAGAAGTGAAGGTGATGGCACAATTTAATGATTGAGTCAACTTGCTTATAGAAATTAAATTGAAGGGACATCCGGGAACTAATAAAACTGATTTCAATGGTAGTGAGGGAAAAGGTGAAATTTGGCCAATACCAGTGGCTTGGACTTTTGACCCATCAGCAAGGGTGATATGATGTGGATTTTTAGGTGAGGATAAGTTAGGGAAAAGAGAGGCATTACCAGTTAGGTGATCAGAAGCACCAGAATCCAAAACCCAAGGTCCAAGAGGCGTAGAATGAGAGAGACAAGCTGTAGAATTACCAGTGTGAGCAACAGTGACTGAGGAAGAGGTCTGTTGGGCTGCCTTCAGTTGAAGGTACTCCTTGTAATCATCAGCAGACCAGGAGATTGGATGATTACTCTCAGATTCAATCTTGGGCTCTGAAGTCAGAGATTGAGCAACATTAGCTGTCTTGCTCGGAAAGCCGTGCAAAGAATAACACCTGTCACGTGTATGTCCATCCCTCTGACAGTAGGTGCAATGAAGGTTTCCTATACCCCCTTTTCCACGACCACGACCACGACCTCGTCCCCCACGTTCAGTGGTACTGGAGACAAAAGCAGAGGACTCAGATGTTGTTTGAGATTCTGCCTCTGGTGAAGGAACCCGAATCAAACGATCTATGAGTTCTTCCACCGTAGGAATGGTAGGATTTGTAAAAATCTGATCACGAACAGATCCGTAGTCCTTATAAAGTCCATGAAGGATAAAGACCATGAACATATTATCGAGCTTGCTTAACACTTTCTGAAGATCATCACTAACCAACATCAGCTTCAGCTCATCAATGGTGGATTGAGCATGATTCAAATAAGATGGCAAATCATGATCAACCATTTGAAGTGTTGCCAAACCACGAACAGATTCATACAATCTCTAGATATCATTGGCATAAACATTCCGAGCTTTCTTAGCATGTCTTGTACGGGCGAAAATGCACCATTAATTTAGGCTCAATGGACTGCCATAATACAGATACAAGTTGATAATCTGCTCGCTGCCATTCATCACTCACATCTTTATCAACCTCGGAAGCCTTCTTAACAAGGTGATCATAAAGACCCTAGCCTAAAAACCATATCTCAACTGCAATAGACCAATCCAAATAATTTTTACCATTCAACTTCTCAGAGGTAATAACCGGTGAACCAGAAAAAGCAAAAGAAACCAGTCCTCTTTTAGAGGACTCAGTTTTTGGATCCTCCTTAGGTGTATCAACTTTGGGAATCTCCGCCATGTAGAAAAAAAAGAAGAACAACAACCAGAACACCAAACAGCCACTAAAAGACAGTCTTGTAGCAATTAAAAAAACACCAAACAGCAACAAGAACGCCAAACAGCCACCAAAAACAGTCTGGCAGCAACAAGAACACCCAAACAACCACCAAAAACGGTTTGGCAGCAACAAGAACGACCGAACAGCCACCAAAGAGTGTGATCCACAACCTGAAAGTGGTCAAAACAGACAGAGGAAGAGCTGACGAACCCAACGGAACAAACGGCGTCGCGAACGGAGGCCGGGAGGGTGGCGCGTGGACCCCACGCGCCGGCGAGCAACTTGGAGAAAAACGGCACGTGAGAGCGCGTGGCGGAGGCGACGGAGGCGGCGCGCGGTGGGGTGGCAGATCGGCGACTTCTGAACACTTTGGCGGCATCCACGCAGGCAGCCGCTGAAAAAGAAAAGATGACCTAGGTGGGCAACTGGAGTAAAAAACGGTTCCCTGGACCAAAAGAGCTCTGATACCAACTTGAAATAGAAATACTGAAAAGTGTATGTTGATTGATAGAATTGGCAAATACAACAGTGTATATATATATATATATACATGCTAAGAGGGAACCAATCCCTAGAGTTTAGGGATTAGAATCAACCTAAATCAGTTTAGGATCAACCTAAATCAGGAAATTATACAATAAATCAAAGAGAATAAACAATTATATCTAACAGAATATATGAAATATCTCTACATATCTTAACAGTAAATTACTAGGATTAGGAGCATTTAGAAAAGCATATTTGAGTTTATCTTATGACATAAACACTTATGTAAGTCTTTGGATGAATTTATTGAAAGAGCTTATGACCTGTTCATAAGCTGTGTTTTCAGCTTATTTCAATAAGCTCCCACCAAAGAGTTGTGGCTCAGTTGGCAATGCAGGCCGAGATTGTGGGAAGAGCTACCGGGTTCGATCCCCACTAAACACATTCTTCGGGAGGGGTGAGGAACCTTAACTGTGAGTCTGTGACTAAGCCTCGAATAGGATTGTCCCTGGTAATAGGGGATACCTATGGTTTACACCAAAAAAAAAAAAAAAGCTCCCTAGAGTGCAAAGGCCAAGTATCTCTTCTCCCTTTTGGTTCTCACCCACTCCCTTTAAGTATTTATGACATAGTTCTCATGTGATCAGCACTTATTAAATAAGCACTTAATTAAACTGTTTTCCCAAACGCACCCATGAAGATGTATCTTTGATAGGAACAGTATCCTGAGCTGGACGGCTGGGTATGATAGATGAAAAAGCTAAAAGGGCCTTCATACCATTTTATTTTTATCTCAAGGTAAATAGAGTTCACTGGTTTCACATATAAAAGAGACGTCTGAAAGCTGAATATGATAGATGAAAATATGAAGCCAAGTGCCCAAGCCTTTAGAATTCAAGGTCTGTTTATGCTGTTAACCTTGGTGTCAAAATTTTATCAGTTGGAATCTGTTTTCTTTGTTAGTTATTTTGATTCATATATGCAGTGGCTCTATGCTACATTAAAATGCCTTAGAATGATTGTTTCATCTATTCACCAGTTTAAGGGGGGAATGTGAAGAAATGACTTGCTCATTTGTAATCATGTCAAACTTGCATTGTTTATGCAGGTTTATGTCTTTTCTTCTTGGTTTTGCTTTCTTTTCTGTGCTTTGATTCTATGTTATCTTTTTATGTTTCATACTATCTTAAGTTACTTTGACTCATGAGTCTAGGCATTCAACAGGTGGGAAGGGGGTCCAACCAAAATTCCATGGTCTTTCAATGCTGAAGAGACTATGTATCTGCTGAAGGGAAAAGTGAAGGTTACTGTTGAAGGATCTGTTGGATCTTTTGAAATTGGAGCTGGTGATTTAGTTGTCTTTCCAAAAGGAATGAACATTACTTGGGAAGTAATTGAAGCTGTGAAGAAGCACTACAACTTGAAAAAGTAATAATGTTCCTGTAATAATCCTTTTAACTGCTGTGGCCTAATTATCAATCACTATGAACTTGATCAAGTAATCATCAATCACTATGGCTACAGTTGCTAGTTGCCACTGGAATGCACATAAGCCTTATTGTACCTTTGACGGTAATCCTGTTGGAAGTAATCTCTAATGATAATGTTTAACTAAACAATGACTTGCTCATTGGGTGGGTAGAATATAATATATTAGTACAAGTCCAAATGAGTTTATGGATTTTAAGAATAATATTGTTCATGTATGCAAAAAGCATGTGAATATTTGTTTGAATTACTATAAGCTAAATTTGTGATAATACATTGAAAAAGATATTTTCCTTGGCTAAATATATAATCCATATAAAGTATATTTGAATATATTATTGAAAAAATTGTGACTTTTGAGGTCATCTTTGTTTTCATACTTTTTTTTTTTCTTTAGTTTCACTTGGTTTACTCATGAGTTTTGTTTTCTTCTAAGTGTAGCTCCTAAATATATAATCCATATAAAGTATATTTGAATATATTATTGAAAAAATTGTAACTTTTGATGTCATCTTTGTTTTCATACTCTTTTTTTTCTTTAGGTTTACTTGGTTTGCTCATGAGTTTTGTTTTCTTCCAAGTGTAGCTCCGAAATATATAATCCATATAAAGTATATTTGAATATATTATTGAAAAAATTGTGACTTTTGATGTCATCTTTGTTTTCATACTCTTTTTTTTCTTTAGTTTCACTTGGTTTGCTCTATGAGTTTTGTTTTTTTCAAAGTGTAGCTCCTAAATATATAATCCATATAAAGTATATTTGAATATATTATTGAAAAAATTGTGATTTTTTATGTCATCTTTGTTTTCATACTCTTTTTTTTTTCCTCTTTAGTTTCACTTGATTTGCTCATGAGTTTTATTTTCTTCCAAGTGTAGCTCTTAAATATATAATCCATATAAAGTATATTCGACTATATTATTGAAAAAATTGTGACTTTTGATGTCATTTTTGTTTTCATACTCTTTTTTTTTTTTTGGTTTCACTTGGTTTGCTCATAGTTTTGTTTTCTTCCAAGTGTAGCTCCTTAATATATAATCCATAAAGTATATTCGAATATATTATTGAAAAATTGTGACTTTTGATGTCATCTTTGTTTTCATACTCTGTTTTTTTTTTTCTTTAGTTTCACTGGTTTGCTCATGAATTTTGTTTTCTTCCAAGTGTAGCTCCTAAATATATAATCCATAAAAAGTATATTCGAATATATTATTGAAAAAATTGTGACTTTTGATGTCATCTTTGTTTTCATACTCTTTTTATATTTTTTTTCTTTAGTTTCACTTTGTTTGCTCATGAGTTTTGTTTTCTTCCAAGTGTAGCTCCTAAATATATAATCCATATAAAATATATTCGAATATATTATTGAAAAAATTGTGACTTTTGATGTCATCTTTGTTTTCATACTTTTTGTTCTTTAGTTTCACTTGGTTTGTTCATGAGTTTTATTTTCTTCCAAGTGTAGCTCCTAAATATATAATCCATATAAATTATATTCGAATATATTATTGAAAAAATTGTGACTTTTGATGTCATCTTTGTTTACATACTCTTTTTTTTCCTCTTTAGTTTCACTTGGTTTGCTCATGAGTTTTGTTTTCTTTTAAGTGTAGCTCTTAAATATATAATCCATATAAAGTATATTCGACTATATTATTGAAAAAATTGTGACTTTTGATGTCATCTTTGTTTTCATACTCTTTTTTTCTTTAGTTTCACTTGGTTTGCTCATAGTTTTGTTTTCTTCCAAGTGTAGCTCCTAAATATATAATCCATATAAAGTATATTTGAATATATTATTGAAAAAATTGTGACTTTTGATGTCATCTTTGTTTTCATACTTTGTTTTTTCTTTAGTTTCACTGGTTTGCTCATGAGTTTTGTTTTCTTTCAAGTGTAGCTCTTAAATATATACTCCATATAAAGTATATCCGAATATATTATTGAAAAAATTGTGACTTTTAATGTCATCTTTGTTTTCATACTCTTTTTTTTTCTTTAGTTTCACTTGGTTTGCTCATGAGTTTTGTTTTCTTCCAAGTGTAGCTCCTAAATATATAATTCATATAAAGTATATTCGATTATATTATTGAAAAAATTTTGACTTTTGATGTCATCTTTGTTTTCATACTTTTTTTTTCTTTAATTTCACTTGGTTTGTTCATGAGTTTTGTTTTCTTTCAAGTATAGATCCTTAAGCTTTGAATCAAGATTGGTTCTTCATTTAAGGATGATGTGTCTTTTGGGTGGTTGGATGCCTTTTTTCTTAACCTAAGCTTTGAGATTAGCTCTTCATCTAATGGTATTGTATCTTATTGTATCTCATTGCTTTGATGTATTTATCCTTGATTTGGTTAGATTGCTTTTATTAAATTATGGTATTCAACAATCTATATAAAAAAATGGTTTTAGTTTTAACTTAAATTTTCTATAGTCTTCTTCTTTCTTCTATCCTATCTATTCTATTTTATTTTTTTCTTTTATAAAACCTATCATTCTCTACAACATAGTAACACATTTTATTTTCTTTATTACTCAAATAAGTAAAACAAAAAATCTCTTTTTTCATGGATTTCAACGGTTTTTTTTTCAACAATTAATGTTAGCCAAATAATATAAAAATTTATTTACTTATATGAAAGGGAGATTTTGAGATATCACATGTCAAATTAATTGTTAAGGTTCCCAAGTATTGGACAATTAAAATGGTCTATGGAAATAGGTAATCAGGCAACTAAGGTGGGCAAAGAGGTAACCAAAATGGGCAGGGAATAAATTTTGGGCTATTAAAATGCGTAATGAGAATGTGTAGGGAATTGGACAAAGAAAATGGGCAACCAGAATAGGAAAACACTAAATATTGGGCAATCAAAATGAGCAATGAGAATGACAATCAGACATCTAAAGTGGGAAAAGAGACAAACAAAATGGGCAATGAGAATGAACATGAAATAAATTTTGGCAATTAAAATGGGTGTTCAAGTGTATAACTCAAACTCGGATTCTTTGGGATCTATGTAACTCGGACTTAGATTCTTTGGGATCTGGACTCGGGGACGAGCTCTGGTGAACATGTAAGGTCAACTCACGGTGAAGGGAGGGGTGCACCCGCAAACACACTTTGACGCCCAAGTCAGCTCGGATCCGGGAATATATCAGTAAGTGTGTAATGATTGTGTACCTGTCTACTAACGTCAATCGTATTTATAGGGGAATATTTGGGGATTTGGGCCTTGGATTGTTACCCATTGGTTTTGTTCAGGTGGTGCACGCCATAGGATTACCTACGGTGGTCCTCAATTAGGGTTAGCTTAAGTTATTGGGTCGACTTCATGTTTTGGGTCGGCTTCGCCTATTCTACTCCTATAGGACCAAATTGGGCTAATCCACTTAGGCCCAATATCTAGTCCGTAATCTATTTACTTATGTTCTGGACCGACTTGGTAATGACCAGCCGACTTCAAAGACTACAGTTCTGATAACGTGAACAACATCCGATATAGGTATTAATGCACCGCTTGCCGACCTCGCAGATCGAGGATCTACGCATAATGATATTACCCTAATAATAAAAAAACAAATAAACTCGTGTGGTTTATGGCTATCGAGTTTGACTTAGCTTCATACAAGTAGCAGGGTTTTGCGGGTTGGACTGCAAAGCCTGAGAATTATTCGTGTTTTTAAAATATAGGTCTGATTGCTACAATTTTTTGGCCATTTAATGGGTTTCGCCATCTATTTTACAAGTTTTGTGGGCTCTTGTGAGTTTTTGCAGGTAGCAAGTTTTATCGATCTAAGCTAAAACCCTCAGAGTTATTCAGACATCTAAAATAAGGGTTTTAAATGTCTAAATAACTCCGTGGGATTTTAATGTGTTGGATTAATTGAAAATAACATTATAATATTTTAATGTATTTGATTCATTTAAAATAATATTTTAATTTCATACGAAAGGAAAAGAAATAAAAAAAAAGGCGTGAAAAAATCATCACTCATTTTTTTAAGTGTATGAAATCAATGACACCCTCAGAGTTATCAATTCAGGTTACTCGACCCGAATCGATGCGAGTAAATGACTTTTACTGACCAGACTAAAAGCTCGAGAGTTCTTCGATTTTTTTAAATAAATACTTGAGGCCTACATTTTTTTTGGCTTTTGGAGGGGAGGGAGTTTGCAGTGTTTTGCGAGAAACGAACTTTATTAGGCCAGGTTAAAATAAATCCTGGAGTTATTCAAGCTTATCAAATAATTACATGTTCGATCCCTATATTATTTTACGGGCTTTTACGGACTGGTCTGACTGGCCCAACCCATTTATCACATACTTCTTCTGTAGTTTGGGCTTTAGCCCTCCTTCAAATAAAAAAAAATTGATATATTTATTTTATTTGTATGTATAATTTAAATATTTATTATTTTAAATATTTAAATTTGTATTTCATTATATTTAATATTTATGTATCATCAAATGAAAAAATTTACATACAAATATTTTCATCTCTTTATATAAGATAATATATTCACAACTCATTTTATGTAAATCATATAAAAGATTAAAAACAACAAATACCAACTCAAGTTGAATAAAAAATTTTCAAGTTAAAAAATTATATAAAAAATATTACTTATAAGAAAATAGAATTATATAAAGTGTTGTGAATATACATTGACAATGTAGAAAAATTGTATATCATTATGTAATGATTGATATGTTATCTCATCATTTAATAGATTTAACAACGCATTATTAATGACAATGTAAAACTACTGATAATGTATATAATTAAAATAAATTATTAATTATATATACTAATAATTTACATAATTTATTTACCAATTACATAACCTGTAGGGTACACTGCTAGTTTGCATTGAAAGCAACCATGCAACACACTACACAAACAGGTAAACAAAAGACCTAATATGGCTTACGCACTTGCACAAGTTTATTAGTACCAATTTAGTATTATTATCCAAAGAGAAACCTTAACTTAGATGGAGCTTTTAACCTTTCAAAAACAGGCTGCATGGGTAGTATTTTGAGTCCAAGGTTTCCCAGCTTAAAGGTGGATTACAGATGAACCTAAGATCCATATGTGCAAGTCGGGAGAAATATAGAAATGAAATAATAAGGCCATAACTTTATTTGGATAATACTTATCCCGAAAATTAAAGTTGAACAGATAAATTTACCAATATGAAAGCCATAATATAGTTTAATGTCATGTGTCTTATCTGAGCTATAACTTCCAAGATAGCAAATGTAGTGTTATCGAAAGAATTTATTTAGAGTGTGTTTGATAAAATTAACTGAAAAACTAGCTGAAAATTGAAAAGTTAACTAATTTGATTGAAGGTGTTTGATAAAATTAGCTGAAAATGATAAAATGACATATAATGACATCATTAATTATTAAATAATGATGAGTGGAGGTGGTTCAGGAATAAACTTGAAATGAATTTTCAGATAGTAGCGGAAAATGAGAGTTTTTTTAAAAAAAACTACCTCAAGTAGCAGGTAGCTTTTCAATAAAAGCTAGTAACTACCCAAAAAAACTACCTTACCAAACACAACTGAAATGCTTTCAGCTAACTGAAATGGCTTACCAAACATACTCTTTTAATGCCAATTTAGAGAAACAAGTTATAATTTACAGTAAATTGTTACTGATCAGAAGCATATTATCTCAATCATTAAGTTTTTAATGATGCTTGGCCAAGTCCAACATAATGACCCTGTCACCATAATCTTTCAACTTCCACTTCATAGATGCAAATTGTCTTCGAAGTCATTTTTGTTTTCGACTTCTCAATTCTTGTCGTTTGACATAATCATCACTATAGTTGTAACTAACAAAAAGCTTGTGTCTTGGGGCAGAAGTAGGATTTAAACCTTTGTCCATTTGTTGCACTTCAAGTGGAGATAGTATCTTGGTGTACAACAATACCACACAATTTTCACAAACTCCCTGCAACAGAATCAAGCATAAATGTGTTCTTACAAAAATATAAATGGAAGAAGATAAGTAAAGGCAAAAATGTTCAAGGTACTTAGTATGGAAGTAAATATCTACATCATGTTAATGGAATTTTCTTATAAATCTTCAGAATGCATGTCTACTCATAGGCAGCTCTGCTCTTTGACCATGGATGACCATGCAAGAAATGAGGGAAAGAAATAACTTAATCTATACTACTGTGCAAGAATTTATTCAGAGACTCTTCAAAGCCAGCAAGGAAAATCCAATTTAATTGGCAAAAATGATGAATTACAGATTGAGTTCAATCTACTTAGAATGATGTAGAAGTTACTAAATAGGAGAAACAAAAACATACCAGAAATAATTATTGAGATCCATAAAATAAAAAATTCCAAAATCTCAAGCTTTCCATGTTAATAATATGGAAACAAAATATTCACTTATTCCTGTAGTACTGAAGACAAAGATCAATGATGGATCCAACAAATTATATGTTTCTAGTAAAAACACTCATTAATCATTAATGAATGACAACTATTATGCTACAAGTTAAATATGACTAAAAAACACTGGTAAGGGAAACTTACTGCCAAGTAGAAGAATATCATTCTCCCAATGCTGACATCAACCGAAATAGTGCAAATGCCATCTGATTAATGCACAAGATTACCAAGCCTGCGAGATTTGTCATGAGGTTCCAAAGCCTGTGAAGCTAAAGCTGTTCACTTTTGTAAATCAATGAGGGCATGTCACATCAACAAAATAATTGATATGACAAAAAAAAAAAGAATTGATGTGATAAATCTTAGGTGACCTTTGGAAATTATATATCATACCAGGAAACATTAAAGATGTCTGGTAACATTTGTCATAAAAGATGCACAGCCCAAGCATATACTTGAGAATCATGAATACATAACAGATTTAACTGGTGCCAGAAAAATGAAGGAAGAGAATAGAAAAATAAAATACAAAAACAAATGAAGGTAATGGCCAAAAGTTGTTATTTACAAAATAGGACCCATATGAGCAACAGCAGCAAGCCAAAAGTCCAACCACTGGCAGCATGATATGGCTCTCAGCCTTCCTCTTTGACACTGCCAATAGTATAGCAGAATTACTGAGGTGATTAAAATTTAGTCAATACATTCTATAAAAATATCTCTACCTTAAAATAAAGTATAACTCATGTGAAAATATATAATGAAACAGATTACATTATATAAAAAGACAACTTTGTACAAAATGATTGATATACTTACTTCAACATCTCTTGTGAACACAATGTACACGAGTTATCTGTCTCTATAGGCATACTTTACTAACTTAATGGTGGAGTCTCAGAATTGGAAGAGTCATCCTATTCTTTTTCATCCACATCAGACTCATTGCTTGAGAGTGATCAATTAAAGCTAACATCACCTCTTGAAGAGGTGGAAGGTTCATGTCCAATCTTCTCTTTTTTATAAGGATTGGTGAATTGAATATCCTCAATGCTACTGTTCTCTTTGAGTACATGGATTCCAACATCTATGCTAATTTGGTTGTTGAATAAATTGCCTATCACAACAACCTCCACTTGGTTCCACTCATTTTCTAAAAGTACTTCATCCAGATTATGGCATAATTCTTTTGTTAGCATATGAAGAAGGATATGACCTGGCCACTTCTTCATTTCAAAAATCCTCTCACCATTGATGAACACAGCTACATTATGAGAAAACTCCCATGTCAATGGATAAGGATAAACAACACAAAGAACAATGTCAGGGAACTTGTCATGAAACCAGAAAGAAGTTGAATGTCCCTTGTTCTGGTGCTCAAACCACTCTGGAATCCTTGTTCCTGGCAAAAAGAAACCTTGTGTTTCCAGCCTCATGCAATTCCTGTTAGTCTTAAATAACTCATAAGTTTGTTTATCAACATTAAGTAGAATATCGATTATTAAATCAAATCAAATACATTATCAACAAAACAAATCAAAACCTAACCTGATTTAGCAGCATGTTTCTACATGAGGAAGTCAAGGATTCACAGTCTATTGCAGATAAATATTTCAAGCTGGGCGGAATCCCTCTAATTTCATGAAGTTTCTTGCAATCATCCAAGACAAGTATCCATAAAAAGCGGCATTCTTTAAGACATTCAGGAACAATTGTGAAATTATTCCCCCTTAGGTCTAATTCTTTCACATTAACAAACCATGTGAGACCTATTTCCAAAAATTCAGTTGATAGGCTGCAGTATGAGAGAGAAAGACATTCTACGTTTGAAGACAACAATGAATTCACTTTTTCTCCAACTTTGTCTGGTTTTGGCGATAACAACATACCCTCTGCATCAACAGTATTCTTAGCCAGCTTTGGCATCATGGTAATGCTACTAGGTAACTGAACAGTTCGACAGCTCCTTAGAAATAACTTTTGAAGGTGACTATGATTTTGAAATGAAAATGGCAATTCTTTTAAGTGAGGTATAACACAGCTAAGCTCTGCTATGTTTTCCATCTTCCCTAATATATCTGGAAAACTCTCAAGACTTGTGCAATATGAAAGGCCCAGATATTGAAGAGAGGCCAATTTAAGGGGTGGAAAACTCTTAAGCTTGCTACAACCTTCAGCACTCAAGATTTTAAGTTTATCCAAGAGGCCAATTGAATTATGAATTGTAATTACATTCTCACAAAATTGAAATGAAAATTCTTCTAAATTTGGAAGGCCAGATACATCAGGTACTTGTGTTAAATATTTACAGCGGTCAAAATTTAAAACTCTCATATTTATGTACTTCTGCAAAACAAAAAAAAACATAAAGAATGAGAGAATGATAGAAACAAGAACAAAATCTTAATATGAATTTATTAACATACAAGATGTGGGATATGAATTCATTACACTTGCCTTCTTCATAAAGCCAGGCCACTCAAATGATGTAAAGCAACTAAAGGGCAACTTGAATATAGACAGGTTCCTTGATTGAAAATCAGATGGCAAATGCTCTGAAGGATATGTCCACCACTCCAGTACTTTTAAACTGTTTGGAAGATGTTGGGGAACTTTGAAAAATGACCATTTGTTTTGAAGTTTTTCATCTTCTTAAAGGCCTTCCCATTCGGCCATTCCAATCTACTAAGCCTTCTTCAAAAGACGAGAAATCCAGGTATATGATTTCAGTTCTACTTGTTCCCTTTCAACACACACAAGCACAAATCAACCATAAAAATATATGATTTCAATTTCAATACATGTATATATGTTAGAATTTCAAGACACATTCAAAGAAATTTACATATAACAAAGGGAAATAAATAACTGTGATGTGAGTAGGTAATAGTCAAAAGAGATAAATCCAGGTAAACATTGAAAAATCAAACTATTCTTACTCACCTTATTTTCTTCTAAAACTTGAACTATATCTTTAGAGAGCCACAACCTACTACGTTTCTCAGGGTTTTTTGGTGATTCCTTTCAGACTATTTCCTTACCCATATCCTCTATCAAATCATGTAATGTCATTGTACCTTTGCAACTAATCTTTATGAGAGATTTTTCAAATAACACTCCAATGTGATGTTTCACAAAGTCACCATAATGAGCATGAAGTATGTTTTCAACCTCTGTCATTACATATCCATTGAAGCAACAAGCAATGCTAAGAAAAACACTTTGCTCATCTTCGTCCAAATCATCAAAACTTATTTTAAGTATCTTTTGGATCTCTTTATTAGGAATCCTTTCATACAGATCCAATGTTAATTTCCATTCTTCTATAGTTTTTCCATACAAGTTGGAACCTATTACTTCCAATGTCAATGGAGGGCCAGAAGCATTATTTAAGATGCCCTTGTAACTTGGATCAACTTTGTCATTTTTAAAAGCGTTCCACCTTAACAATTCAAGAGCTTCTTCCTCATTTAACTGAAATACCTCATACATTCTTTTAATTCCATGACTTGCTAGCAAATGCTGATCTCGAGTGGTAATGATGATTCTGCTGCCAAGACCAAACCAATCTGATCCTCCAACCATAACTTGCAACTGATTCAGTTTGTCAACATCATCAAGAATCAAAAGAACCTTCCGATGCAACCTTTGCTTTATTATTGGAATTCCTTCATTGACATCTTCTAATTTAATGTTCAATCCAACTGTTTTTGCAAGGAGCTTCTCTTGGAGATGTTTTAAGCCATGTTTAGTTGAATTTTCTCTCACATTATGAAGAAAACATAAACCTTCAAATTGGTCAGCAATCAAATTATAAAGTGCTCTTGCTAGTGTTGTTTTGCCCATTCCACCAATTCCATAAATCCCTACCATGTGGACTCCATCACCAGATCCAACATCCATAAGTGACTTTACTTTAAGCACTTGAGACTCTAGTCCAACAGGGTAATCCGCAACATGTAAAGGATTGCGATTAATCTTGTTGGAGACCTCTTCAACTATCTTCCAAATAAACTCATGTTCATATTCATTCCTGCCCAATCAGATAAGTTTGAGAAAATTCGTAGTAAATGCATCATATCCATGTATTAATAAGATAATTATATTATTACAATTCAAATTGTTTGACATACAATGAACTTCTAACGTGTTCAAGATTTTCTATCCTCTTTAACATAGAATGATTACATAATTGCATTTAAAATAAACTCACGTTTCCAACTCTTGTTTTGTTCGGCGTTGAAATTGGTCAAACTCAAATTTAGATTCCCGAACATAACTTTTTCTAGCATTGTAAATATGACTTTACCACGTTTCAACGCTAAACCAAACTGGCCATAAGTCCATGACAGTGGATCCACGTTTCAAACGTGAATCCAGGCAGAAGCTACTCTCGGTAGCGTTTGCCCGAATCCACATTTGAAATGTGATTTTGGGGTAAACCAAAACACACACTAAGATCTAAATTTGATTTTGACCAATTTGAACGCTAATCCAAACGCACACTAAAAAAATAAAGAAATGAAGGTACTCGAGTTTGAAATGCATGCCAGACAAGTTAGCTACTTGGTCAAGAGCCATCTTCCATTTTTGCAACCTCTCCATGTTATCCTTGAACTTTTCCTTGTTATTTCTAAACCTCTCCACATGATTGGCAAGTGCTTCACCATAACTCCATGTATGATGTCGCACATGAGAAGGATCCACATCATAAAATATGGGTAAAACCAATCGACCTTTTGCCTTGATGAGGTCAATGATGTTGACAAGTTCATCCAATGAAGAAGCATAGTTGTTAGAGAACAGAGTGATGGCAATCCTGGACTCTTCAATGGCCTTAACAAGTAATGATGTGATTGCATCTCCTCTTTGAAGCTTTTCATCATCAATGAAGGTGTGGATTCCCTTGTCACATAGAGCTTTGTAGAGATTGCCAGTAAAACCCAATCGAGTGTCTATGCCTTTGAAGTTGAGGAACACATGGTAGGTGAATCCGTAGCTGAAAGAAGAGGAGGAGGATAGTGTCTGAACCATGAAAAAGAAAGCTTAGTATCAGTATGGAATGCGAAAAAGATTATGAGAGTGGAAATTAAAAACTTGGTAACGCGGAGGGACCCAAGATTTCCATTAAGATTACTGTGTTTCTTTTTTGTTTGTTTATTTCATGCACAGCCGAAAGGTATATAAAGCACTAAAAGCAGTTAACGTGCTAGAGAAGTTGGTTCATCGGTCAATTTCCCTTTACTTTTGTATTTAGTTGCATAAGAAAGGAAGAGATAAGTGTTTGCCACTTTTCATTGTGGTGCAACACATGAAAGGTTGTCTCCACTAAAGGCTTAAAAAATATAGAATAATGATTCACTAAAATGTGATTTTGTTCCTAAAATATTAGAGTAGGTGAATTTAGTTCCTACAAGAAAAATTAATAAACTAATTTATGAAACATACTTACGTCAATCAAATTAATTCTTCGGTTAGTTATAGGCTAATTAAAATAATATTTTAAGAACTAATGTAATAGTTATGATAATCTTTTAAATGGACTAATTTGACATTTTATGTTTTGTGATTAGAGTCTAATGATAAATTGGTTCTAAAAAGATCATCGTGTGAAATTTTGATATAAATATTAATGTGTTTGCATGTAAAATTTATGTAAGTATTTATTTTAGTAATTTAAAACTTAATATTTCTTGCGTATAATTTTCATCCTTTTATATATATATATATATATATATATGTGATTTAGATATTAATAATGGATTTAATGGGTATGTATTGTTAATGTAAAAATAATACTAATTCATACTGTCGTTGAATGATGTGTAATCACATAATTTATTAAATTTTAATAACATATAGTGTGTCATATTCATTAAATAATATATTAAAACAATATCATTGGATATTAAAACAACATATTAAATGGGCAAATTTGACATTTTATGTTTTCTATGATTAGAGTCTAATGATAAATTGGTCGTAAAAAGATGATCATGTGAAATTTTGATTCCCATGTAAATATTAATGTGTTTACATGTAAAATTTATTTAAGTATTTACTTTTGTAATTTATAACTTAATATTTTTTGTGTATAATTTTCATCCTTATATGATATGATATGATACACACACATCCGTGTTATTTAAATATTAATAATGAATTTAATGAGTATGCATTGTCAATGTAAAAATAATTATTTATATTATTGTCCAATAATGTGTTATTATATATTTTATTAAATTTTAATAATATATAGTGTGTCATATTCATTAAATAATATGGTAATACATCACTAGGTATGATAATGTAAAATTTTCATTAATAATTAATTTTCATATATAGTTTCTATCTTCACGTGATATTAATAATACATTTTTATATAAAGTTTTTACTTTTATAAACATTTACCCTTATATTTATATATAAATATGATTTTATGCAAACTTTTATCCCTTTATGATATGGATTTAATTTATATACATTAACACATATATTAAACTCTTATGATAGATACCTTGGATTGCCAACTGTTGTGGGCAGATCTAAGAAGGTAATTTTCTCTCTTGTCCAAGAAGGTATCTGGAAGAAGGTAATGGGATGGAAGGAGAAAGTCCTATCTAGAGCTGGGAAGGAAATTCTGATCAAATCAATAGCACAAACAATTCCAACATATGTGATGAGCTGCTTTAAATTACCTGTATCTGTCTGTGCAAATATGGAATCCTTGATGGCAAGATTCTGGTGGGGACAAAAAGGAATGGAGAAGAAAATGCATTGGATCAGATGGAAGCATTTGTGTAAACCAAAAAATCAAGGGGTCTAGGATTCAGAGATTTGGAGAAATTCAATGATGTTTTGCTGGCAAAACAGTATTGGAGACTTATAATAATGCAGATTCCCTGCTGGGCTGAGTCCTAAAAGCAAAGTACTTCCCCAGATCAACAATTTTTGAAGCAACAGTAGGCTACCAACCAAGCTACACTTGGCGAAGTATTATGTCTGCTAAAAACCTGATTACCAGTGGATTAAAATGGATAGTGGGAGATGGGGTTGGGATTTCAATTTGGAATGATCCATGGTCACCAGGGAACCATAATGGAAGAGTCCTATCTGAGGTAAAACTACTGTCTAATGATGCAATAGTCAAGGAGTTGATTCTGGTTGAGCAAAAAGCATGGAATTGTGAGTTAGTTGATTCTATTTCCCACCCTTTAGAAGCTGCAGTAGTGAAAAGCATCTCCATTCCTTTTTATCCAGCTACTGATAAGGTGATTTGGAGACACTCTAAAGAAGGCAGATTCTCAATAAGATTTGCCTACAATTTTCTAATTATAGAGAACCACTCACCTAAGTCAAGTTGATCTTTGATCTCCCAAAACTGGACTGCTTTGTGGAAGTTGAAAATCCCATCAAAAGTCAAGCATTTTCTATATAGAATTCTCCTTAATATTATTCCCTGCAGAACAAATATCCAAAAAAGGGGAATTCATGTGGACTCTACATGCCCTTTTTGTGAAGATAATTTGCCAGAAACTACACAGCATCTTTTCCTTCATTGTGCCTTTGCAAGATCACTTTGGCATAGTTCCAGTATCAGTTTGCCTGCTGTGAATACATGTTCTACCATTGCTGATTGGTGGCTTCATATTGAATCTGGTCCTCATAGATCCAACTGTGAGATAATAGCTATGTATCTATGGTCCCTTTGGAAGGAAAGAAATAATAGAATTTTCTCTAATAAAGCTAATTCGGTTTCAGAGACTATGCACATTGCAGAAACTGTCCTTACTGATTGGATTCATTATCAGGAACATTCAGTGCCTGAGCAGCCAAGGACTCGAACTTCACATGTGTGGACAGCACCACAAGAAGGACAACTCAAATTGAATGTTGATTCAGGTTGGTCAGGGGACAATGGCACAGGATTTGGACTTGTAATTAGATATTCACAAGGCCAAGTTTTAGTATCATCAACTCACTTCATTTTGTCCAGGACAGATCCCCTCACAGCAGAGGCTATTGGTTTGCGATGGGCACTGCAGTTGGTGGTGGAATGGAACCTGGAGAATTTTACAGTCAGCACAGACAGCCAGCAACTAATCCAAGCTTTGCATAAGCCTTCCCTTTACCCTTTAATCCAAAACATCATCAAATATTGTTTAGTGTTCAAGAATCATACTAGGTGTTTAATTGCTTTTGATTTATAAGGTAGCTCATATTTTAGCTGCTTCAGCTTACATTTATCCTAATAATGTTTGGTAGACTGAAACCCCATCATGCATCTTCCAAGCCGTGGTTTCAGATATTTCTCATATATAATATTCCCACTTTTAACTTAAATAAAAAACTCTTATGATATATATTTCCTTTTATGATTTTGATATTAATATTCTTTCAAATAAAGTTTTCATTTTAAGTAATATAAATAATTACCAATGTACTTTATATATTAATGATTTTTCACATTAGGTCTTTATCTTGTTTTGATTTATATATTTATTCTTATGGTTTAAAGATTGATACACTTTCTTGTAAACTTTTTATCCTTTTATAATATATTCATTCATGAGATTTTATTATTAATATTACTCTTGATCAGATAAGACATAGTAGCTCAAATTAGTTTGCTTTTAAAATTAGATATTGAACTATTTTACTTCCAATTTCTTATATAAAAGATTTTTTTTTAAGATTCTTACAGGTTACCACTTAAAAAAACATAGTAAAAATTATGTAATCAACATAAATTTATATTAAAAAATTTAAGTAAAGTTTATTATTTACCTAATAATTTAGATATTAATGGACTTTCAGGTAAAATATTCATCCCTACGTGACATACTTTTATTCTATAATTTAAATATTTATAAGTTTTTATATAGATATTATAAATGCTTTCATGTAAAAAGATCATCCTTATATGGTATATTTTTACATAATAATTTATATTTTAGTTTTTGTGTGGATATTAATATGATTTTATTTAAATATATTTTTACTCTGTAATTTAATATTAATAATTTGTTTTTGTAAAATATTAATCCTCATGTGGCAAAATATTAACAAGGGAAAATAAGGCATGGTGTAGCACATTAAAATTTTCTTCATTTCAATTTACATTTTGGTTAACAAAATATCAAACTACTTTAATCAATAATTTACAGGGGGTGTATTGGTTTAGGATTTTAAAACTTTTTCTAGGTAAAAAAGTCCGTTGGTATTCAATCAGTATTTTCTGTCACTTAAAAACAATCCACTAGTATTCAATCTAGATTTTCAACACTTTAAAAAGAGTCTGTTAAAATCCATTGGCATTTGTTTGAGATTTCCTAGAACTTAAAAACAATCCATAGGTATTAGAAAATATAAGGATTTTAAGGGATTCTTTTATTACATGGATTTTGAGTGACTTTTTAGTAGTATCTATAAATACCAAATCCATCAAACAATCTCACCCAAATTGAAAGGATTTCTGAACGTGATTTTTCAAGTGCTTCATTCTCCAACAAGCACAGAGTCACAGGATTTCTTGGTGGATTGTGGATTTCCTAATCGATGCCAATTTTTAACTTCATTTCGAGGTGGAAGATATCATCTACAAGATTTTGCAGGTCAGGGTAATGACCCTCAAAGTGAAAAAGAATTGTTCAATCTTCGTCATGCGTCTTTAAGGAATGTGATCGAGAGAATATTTGGTATTTTTAAATCGAGGTTTACAATTTTTAAGTCAGTGCCTCCATTTTCATTCAAGACACAAGTAGAACTTGTATTAGCGTGTGCAGCACTACATAACTTTCTTCGTAAAGAATGTCATTCTGATGAATTTCCAATTGAATCGGTGGAGGAGTCTTCATCTTCAACATTACCGGTTAATGAAGACCATAATATTGAGCCTATTATTCAAACCCAAGAGCAACAACGAGAAGACGGTAATGCTTGGAAGACTAGTATAGCTATGAATATGTGGATGAACGCTATTTAGGAGGACATAATATTATGGTGAATTAACTAATAACTGTATTATTTTTACTTTTATTTATCCCGACTTTTTTTTAATTATTTTTGTGTCTTTGACCCTTTTTTAAATTTGAATGTATGCAAAAGAATCTTGAATTCTTATCATATGTAAGAACTTCACGAAATCTTGCAGAGTCTATAAATTCATATAGAGTCTACAAAGTCCCACAGAGTCTATGATACAAATCCATTAAAATCCTGACTTAAAAATTCTTGAAATTCTTGCAGAATCCTTAAAGTCATGAAAATCATATAAAGTCTTTTAAAAATCTGCAAACTTTTTTCAGCTAAAAAAGTCTTTTAAAATCCTAAACCAATACACCCCCTTACATTCTGATACATGGTGAACTGCACTTGAAACAATAGTAAAATTAATTTAATAATTAGTTAATCAATACACGAACTAAACTTAAAAAATATAAATGATTTTGGTTTAACAATTATAATATTTGATGTTTGACTATTTATAGAACCCTTTGCTTTTTGCACCAGCATTTTTGCTATTTCCACCTCCACCATTTTTTCTCCCCCCTTCTTCTCCCTTTCCCGTCGCCCCCCTCCCTGCCCCAACACCCCACCCCCTTCCCTTCCCCACTCCTCCACCCATTATCACTTTCCCGTCTCCACCCCATTCCCTTCTCCCTTTCCCTTTTCCCCCTCGCCCACCATCCCTAGGTGTGGGAACAAGTCAGATCGCTCGTCAGGGGCCTACTATCCGGCCTATATCAGGCCCAGACCAGGCCAATTTATTAAATATAATAGGCCAAGACTTTTTTAAAAGCTTATATAGCAAAACAGGCTCGGCTTCAGGCTATCGAAAAAGCCTTTTGAGCCTATCAGGCCGGTCTATTTAACTAAATATAAATAAAATACTAATATTTTTTATATTGCTATTATTATCATAAAGATTTGTTATTACTTTTCCTTATAATTATATACTTATTAGCTTGTATAAACATTTAAGTATGTTAAAAACTTAAACCTATAAGTCTATTCATATATATGCTTATGATATATTTAAGTACCTTATTATAAAAAGAGCTTTTAAACAGGCTTTCAGGCCTTGTCAGACTTTAAATAGGCCAGACTCAGACCATAAAATAAAGCCTATGTCAGGTAACAGGCCAGGCTCGGGCCATGGATTTAAGGTGCAGGCCAGGCTCGGGCCTTGGAAAGCCTAGCTCGACTCGGCCTATTCCCATCCTTACCCACACCCCAACCCCTTTCCCACCCTCCCCCACCGTCCCACCCATCCCCCTTCCCCTCCCCCCACCCCCACCCAAGCAATCCAGAAAACAAACTACCGATAGGACTGTTCGCAAGTCTTTTTTAAAAAAAAAAATTGACTTACGAACACAGTTGTCCGGGAACCAATTCTGGACAACTGTGTCTGTAAGTCATTTTTTTTAAAAAAAATAGCTTACGGACACCGTTGTCCGGGAATAGGACACAGTTGTTCGTGAACAAATTCGGACACTTGCGTCCGTAAGCCAATTTTTTATGAATTGTCCGGGAATTATTCCGAACACTTGTGTTCATAAGCCAATTTTTTTTAAAAAAAATGCTTACAGACACCGTTATCCGGGATTAGTTCCCGAATAACATTGTCTGTAAATCAGTTAATTAAAAGGCAGTTTGGGGTTTTGTAATTTTTTAAAAATAAAGGGGGTGGGAATAGCAAAATTCCCAGTGGGAAAAGCAAAGGCCATTTAAAGACTTGTCATTAAAGCCTCGTGCACAAACGGCCAACATTCCATTTTGACAAACCTCAATCCATACACATGGATTTGTATCAAGAATTAAACTCTTCATGTGAACCATTACCTTAACTTTTAGCCTTGTCCATATTAGAAAAAGAAAAAGAAAAAAGTGGGAGGAGGAAGAACCCCACTAGTGGAAAATTAAACAGCGCCTTTAGAAATTGATCTTTAATCTTAGAATATATTTGGTTTAACGTTGGAATATTGAGATATTGTTTAGTCATTTTATAACACTAAATAAATTTGAGTTTAGTCATTTTTTAACACTAAACCAACATAACTCAGCGTGTGTTTGATTTATCCATGTTTGAAATGTGGGATTTCTGGCAAACCCAATTGGAGACAGCAGTACAAGAGAAAAAAAATGTCATCAGTCAGACTTCCTCAAAAACAATTGAAATTCTGTATTAAGTGTGCTGCCTAAATTAGCATTGCTACACTACACCTTTCTGCTTTTCTTTTTCTTTTTCTTATTTCTTTCCTATCCAGTGAACTTGGATCAGTAGCTATGCTGTTGTACAAGGAATAATTACAGCAATTTTTCTAATGTTATTTTTACAAATAACAATGACAATGATAAATTATACATTGAATAAGGTAAATATAATATTACATGCTCATGGCTCTTGATGAAAGATCTGAATCCCCCTCTTGTATATCTGATTCAGCTACATCAACATTCATCTGCAAAAGATTAAACAAATTTGGTCAAAACTACCTACTACACCCTCATATAGCCCATAACTTTTGTAAATCAAGGAAATAGAAATTCCAGCAACACATTCTTTCTTTTTTTTTTTTTTTTGTTTAACCACAGGTATCCTCCACGGGAGGCAATCCTGTTCGAGCAGGGAACAACCACATCATGGTGGGGCTAGCTGTCCCAGCGGGGATTTTTTCCATCCACAAGACTCGAACCCGAGACCTTACTTAAGGGGAATCAAGCATGTACCACTTGAACCAACCCCCGTTGGTAGCAACACATTCTTTCTGAAACACTCTTTACTCTAATAATTTCAATCTCACTAAAAAGCTTAGGCTCGCCATCTTTATAGTGAGATCTACACAAAATTATCTAAAATCCTAGTAATAGAGAAAGCATAAGAAATTTGATACTCATAATAATCAATCCCCAAGGATAAACCCAACGCGTTAGCCAACACACAAATCAAATGTAAGAATTTACCACTGAATCCTTCATCTTAGCTAGATAGCGCTCCAAAGCACCATCTCCGCGAAGAATCTTCCCTCCACATCCGGGGGCATTTAGTGATCCTATTGACTCTTTATCAACAACAACTGCATCAACCCTGTCAGATCCAGTCTTAATATCTGGAATCTGGTGCACATGAGTATTGTATATATTAGTATTGTTGAAGAATAGGGTTTTGGATAAGAAGGAAGAGAGGAAAAGAATAATATTAAATATACAATGATATTGCTAATTGATTGATACAAAGGACTAGACACTGACCCTTATTTATTCTGACCAATATAGACTCCTAATTAGGAAACAATTCATAATAGTTATCTAGAAATATGGAAACTAATCCTAGGATATATTATAGGATAAAACCTAATCTTAACAGATATTATAAGTTATTAAATATATTATTCTAATATTCTAACAAGTATAAAACCATAGAGATTGATGACTGTTTGTGTGATACTTGAAGATAGCCAGATCAATACCTCAAACATGGCTTCGGTTAAAATGCTTTCTAGTAGGGCTCTTAAACCCCTAGCACCAGTATTTTTTGCCATTGCTTTCTTTGCGATCATTCTCAGAGCTTTTTCCGTGTAGTGTAGCTTTACCTGAAAGTGTAGGGGTAAAGCTTCAGACTAATAGACCTCTCTTTGCCTACTCTACCAGCTACTTGCTTGCACTCATAATTGAATAAATGAATGAACAAATGAACACACACACACACAGTTAGGACAATTTGGACAATTTGCACAAAAAATCCATAACAAGTTGACCAGTTTTGATGACATAGAAAAGACCAACACAAAACCATAACAAACTTGATCGGACTAACATGTAATGGCTTCAAGGAAGCCCACAATAACAACAAAAGCCTTTGCCCATTGGGTGGAGAAGAACAACAAATCAAATGATGAAAAATATAAGGGGAGATTAAGGGAAACTTGTCAAGTCATAGGAAAAATAGGAAGAGAGAGACTGCAAGTAATTAATTAAACAAAAATTGAAAAAATAAGATATATTTAGTCAGGAATGTGGATTGAGTGCAATCACAAAATGACGCATTTACCACAGTCATCAAATGGTAGCCGTCCGATGAAGAACGGATGACTCAAATGCCGAGATGAGTTTTAAATCTGATTTACTCACCTCGGCATCTGAGCCGTCCGATCTTCATCGGACGAAGATCGGACGGCTACCATTTGATGAATGCGTGATTTCGTGAATGCAGGGAATCCGGGTCCTTTAGTCAGTGAGTCACTATTAGAATAGGTCCTGCCATAGACAATCATTAAATCTATCATTTTAACCAATTTGAAGTTTGAATGATTTGCATCTCCATATGCCTAAATTTTGTTTGTTTTGAGATGATGTAGATCAGGTGATCAGTTGGGTACTTGGGGTCAGGTTTTCACACCACACAAACACAGAGAGAGAGAGAGAGTTTCTTACATTATTCATGCTAAATAATTTCTTGTACTGTTTACCAAGAGCATTTTTGGGTTCTGTGAGGACCTGTAAACCCAACAATTTGTCAATGTCATATATATAAAAAATGAAATAAGTAATAACCACAACTCTTTGTCAAGAAGAGATAAAATTAAGTATTCCACATGACATCAACCCTAATCAGCATATACAACATGTTGCAAGCAGCACATGGGAAAAATTTAAGACGATGTTCCCAAAGCCCTGTCCCACTCAAGTTGCTAAAAAAGAATTGTCAGATAACAGATTATAGTCACAAACTCCTTTTGTACATATGAAGTAATCTGTACTACATAGAAAAGAAGCACTCTCTTTGGGAATCTTTTCTACTTTCCCAAAATGCTCAATTCAGTTTTTTACTAATTGCCATAACTGAAAAAAGAGAACCAAATTGCCTATATAAATTAAACACACCCATCATTTACAATTACCCTACTTTTGACAAACTTCTTGTATTTTTTTATAATTATTAATTAAAACCACTTTACATTATTTTTAAGATTTAAATATATATAAAAAACTAATATTTATTGACTAATCTCTTTACACTTTATTCTAGCCATAAGAATCCCATTTCAAACTTCAATTTTTTTTTCCTGTTGCTTTCTATAAACAAAATGCGAACCATATGCTTACACATGCCAAATGGTCATATTTTCTTTCTTTGTCAATATTATTGTTAACTTTGCTATAAAAGACAACAAGGCTTATTATTATGAAACTCAAAATGCAGTTGTCAAATTATCATTTCCCTCTTTAAAATATATAAATAAAAAGTATATAATAAAAGCTTCATTCAGTAAGAAAACAATAGAGATTTAACGCCTTTAGGAGGTAAAAAGACCATAAGGAATTAAGGATTCTTGTCTTTATAGGTAGGAAACATCACAAGTGACAGAACAGAATAGTCATAAGAGACAGCAGGCAAGCAGAATCAGTGCTTGTAGCACTAAATTGTTCAGGAGAAATCAGGAAAAGCTATGATAAGATCAATAGCAATATAAACAATGAAGGAATACCAGCATAAGTTGTTCTTCAGTTAAAGCTGACAAGCTAACTAAAATGGGGAATCGACCAATAAACTCTGGTATGAGGCCATACGCAATAAGATCAGCACTTTCCACCTGAAAATTATTAATGCAACATTTTAGACTCTTTTGGAAAGTTTTTGGCTGTAGCAATTCATTATCTCACTTCTGTGTTTTTTCCTGGTGTTGGAGCATTCAGGAAAGCACACAGCACCACGGTCGCTTAAGTGCATTATTTATTAGCTTCAATTGCTTTAAGTAGCTATCTATCTATTTTGACTTACAATTATAAAAATGGAGAATAAAATTTTAGATAATAAGAGTCAACTTCTCACCGATTCAAGTAAAGATGACGTTACTGCAGAATCTATTATTGCACCAGTTCTCATATTAGCACGAACTGGTGCCCCAAAACCAATAGAAGAATCTTGTCGTCTGGTTTATTTCATGAACAATGGAAGTTAATGAATGCTCCAGCAGAAACCAGGACATGTGTGAAGCATCTGTGATCTGTGAACAAATATTTTTGCAAGACCAGGCAAAAGGGGTTTACCTCTCTGAAATGGTTTTTTCAAGATCAATAAATGCTCCACCACAAATGAAAAGAATATTCCTTGTGTCCATCTGCATATCATAGAAAATGAATGGAAGATTATTGGAAAAATTAACAACTAAGTGTTACTAATGCATACTGTACAAGCCACTATGTAACCGAAGCTCACCCACATTGACAGACTATTGAGAAATACTTGGTAGGGAGATACAACAGTTCTGAAATAAACTATCTATGTTACATTTTCTCCTTTCAAATTTCCTCCAACTATATAGAGCTTTTAATGCACATGTGTATATTAGTGTTCCTCAACCAATTAGGTGACTGCACCATCATTATTTTTACTTTCTTTGTGAAAAAGAAAAAGATTTGTTAATCATAATGATAGAAATGTCTTTCTAGACAAAGATTCCAGGATTCTGGACAGCAGCAAACAAGAACATGGTGAGAAAATTTATCTAATAACATCCTAGTCCTAGTAATACATGAATAAGATGAAAAGGAATGACAAGAGATGCTATTCTTTCCAAAACAACATACCTGAATGTTATCCCCCCGTGGATGCTTCCTGGCTCCTTTCTCCGGAACATTTACTATCTAGACAATAAGAAATCATTCCAAGTTTAGGATACTAACCAATTGTTGCTTATCTTTTCAAAAAAACATTTAGCACAAATAATCAATGATTTTTTAAAAATAAGAAAATGTTCCAAGAAAAAGAAAAGTAATATTACAAAAATTTTATTGAATCTGGATTATGAAATAAATTATATTTTTATTGCAAGCTTAAAGTATAAATCTATTAAAAGTTAATATTAAAAACAGTGGCTAAAAAAGGCTTCACAAAATATGCTTAAAAATTTAGAATCATAGAACCAACTAAAATTAAGGGTTAAATAAGTTTTTATTCCAAGAAAATATGTTTTCTAAAATCAATCCCTCTTGAAATATTTTTCATCTTTAGTCCTTGAAAAATATAAAAAACATGACTAAAAGCACTCTAGAAAATGACTAAAAATGCATTTTTTTTTGTTAAATGTAGGAACTAAAAATAAAAAAAATTAAAAAGGGATTAAATCCAAAATCACAATATTTTCAGTTTCAAGAACTAAAAACATATTTAACCCTAAAATTAATCATAACAGACAAGGGAGCTAATTTGTCTCAACTGAAAATAATTCAAATTTATGTATTCTTTTTCTCCCTATTATCATTATTGTTGTTATTTTTTGTTTTCACCATGGAATGTCTAAGCAAAACGGATATTATGATAATACAAGGTTTGTTTAATACTGCAGCAGATGCTTTGGTGGCTATCCAAATAAGGGAAATGCCAGCAATACGCTCATTATTATCGGTTAAAATTCATCCATTCCCTATTTGGTGGGGCCCACTCCTTAATTGATGGGACTCACATGAATTTCAACCAATAACGAGGAGTGTGTTGGAAAAAGTGTGTTAAGAGAGTGTATTGCTAGCATTTCTCTTCAAATAAAATATGCATTTTCCCACTCAAGAACTCTACAAGGGACTAATTGGTCACATTGTCCTTGGAAATCTATCTAGAATATTAAGATTATTCTCTTTGCCCTCACAGCAGTTCAAAACGCAACCTTTGCAGACAACTAATTAGAAACACACAAAAGGAGCTACATTACTATTGGTGTTACTTTGGACTTACGGAATAGTGAGCACATCATTTCCCTCTGCAGAATATATATAGGAACCGAAGTAACAAGTTTGCTCTTACTACACCCTAAGACCAACACCATTGTGCCAACTAAAATCTTCCAAACTTTCTCATGTTTGAACTACTCAGTCATCTATGGTTATTGTATGAATTCAATTTCTCTATCATTAATGCATCAATGCTATTTACTCTCAGTCAATCATCAATTAATGAATTAAACACCCCCACACATATAATGGAATAGAAGCTCAAGATGCAATTGCTATGAGAACCTATGCGAACAAATTGCCCATTTTAAATTGTAGATTTTAACTGCAGTACAAATGAGATGCCTCTTAAGGTCATGATATAAGGGCTGCTAATGGGGAAAAAAAATAGAGTAAACAATAAGTTCCCTTAGCACAATTCATTAAAAAGCAGATAAACCAATTAGCAACAACTGCAGTCTAGAATTCTTTACTTACAGTTCCTTCCAGCATTTTTAATAATGCCTGCTGAACACCCTCACCAGAAACATCCCGACTGACATTTAAGCTCTCAGCCTGTAAAACATACCATAACATTTAAAATCTATAGTGAATGAAAAATTACGAACTTATCCAATTAAATAAGCAAAAAACCTTCTTAGTTATCTTGTCAACTTCATCGATGTAAATTATTCCTTGTTGAGCTGCAGCAACATTGAAATCTGCTGCCTATATGGCAAAAATAACCAGTATGTCAATGAAAAGGAAGGTACAATTACAATTACAAACAAGAAGATGAAGAAACAATCTATGCAAAGAAGATCAGATGAGGATACTTAAATTCTAGCTTGCTTCCCTCACATGCATCCATGTGACTCAAGGGGCCTTTTTATTTGTTTAAATAATTTTTTAACTGTTTTCTTTAATTGTATTCTGTGTTTACATGAAAGTAGGGTTAGGGTAGTTCTAATTCTAATAAATGTTATAACTCCATTAAAGCAGCATATGTTGAGAGGCATTACTTATTTATTTAAATTCAAACATTTATACATTTATTTCTTAAATTAATATTTTTTAAGGAAGGAAATGAGTAATTCTATGTCTGCACCCTCCATACCTTCATGATAACAAGATTTGTTTTCAAGTACAGGCAAAACTTATTCATGTTAATGTCTCATAATTGTGACTTAAATTGAAGAACGGGTTGCTCATCCATCAAAAATACCAACAAGGGAAGAAATTCACCATAACAAGCACCTCATTATTAGATAAGCAACCTAGATCATGTATGAGGACATGAAACCTAAAATGGGAAAAAAAAATCAAATGAGAAGCCATTTAGCATTTTTGTAACTTGACAACACAAGTAAATAGATATTGATGATTATATGAGCAGAAAGAAATTAACAAATTAATGGAGGGACAAGCTAAAATTATCCTGTCTCAAGCTAATATATGGTTTTAAGGAATCTGGACTGACCTTTACCATTTTCAATCAAGTTTCTAAAGCATGAAAGTTTCTTTAAACCAAACAAGCTCTATTCTAAGAACTTGCATTCATCATCAACTGTCTAATATAAGTGAGCCTCACAAACAAAACAAAAACTAAGATAAAAATGCTAGGATACTGAAAACTCATAAACAAGCTCATTCCTAGAAGAGAAAGAATTGATAATACATTCAAACATCATAATTCTGCAGAACACTACACATACCGCAAGTAGTTTATACAGTATCGATTCGACATCTTCTCCAACATAACCGGCCTGAAAATTAGAACAGTTCCTCTTACATCAATAACAACAAAATTTTCTCCTAAGACAAATGAGTTAGCTATGAAACCAAATAGAAATAGTTATACTATCGAATGCCCAGTTTAATTGAAAGTAAAAATTGATTGCACTTAGCACATCATACCAAATATGTTATTATAACACAAATGAGTAAAAGTTTCAGATCTTTAGCACAGGAAAATGCATAATCCAGTACCATTTAACTTGTTTATGCTGAACTCTAAGTTTGCCAAATTCTAACATTATCTCATCAATGAATGCATACTTGCCTGTGTTAAGGTTGTTGCATCAGCAATAACAAATGGAACATTCACAAATCGAGCTAGTGATTTTGCAAGTAATGTCTTCCCTGTATGATGAAAGTTAGATTAGCATAGCATGCATGTTGTAACTTCAGATAACTGATGCGAGTAGCGAGCAATGTGGATGAAACTAATTCTCATTTTACCAGAAAAAGGAAAAAAATGAGTTCTAATGAATGTCCTACCTGACCCCGTTGGACCCATCAAGAGAACGTTACTCTTTTCTAGCTCCACGTTATCGTCATCATCTTTTACTTCTGAAATTCCTGAATCTGCACCTGACCTAGTGTTGAAATCCGCCAATTAAACCATAGCAAATAGAAGATGTAGAAAAAAAAAACTATGAGTTTGACATTTTGTAAATTCCCCATACATTTATCATCACATATGGATGGGTTCATACACAAATAAATCTATATTAGAAAATGGGGGGAAATTAGGAAATCAGAAGCATCAGTTGAAATTCCACTAAGGAATGAAAATTAAGAAAATAAAAGGGACATTAAAAGTACTAACCCTTTCTGTAAAGTGGCATGGTATATTCTTTTATAATGGTTATAAACAGCTACAGAAAGCACCTTCAACAAAAAACATAAACCATTAATGAGATATAGTCAAAGGCCATAAGTTAGAACAATGCATTTGAAGTGACTTATAATATAACACCAAGTCTTTTGTTTTGGGGTGTAAAAGGAGTGAAAGAAAATGAGAAGAATCAAAACTATGAAAATGAATCTAGATATGACACATACATTTATAGAAAAATAATTTTCTCTCTCCCTATTTTGCTAAATGAACCACAACAGGACCATTGACATTTAATTGCACATCAACAAGCAAAATAACGCATAACAAACAAAAATCTATATTAAGCATACAATGTGTTTGGTTTTTATCAAAACCATCAAGTCAACGTTACTGAGAGTAACATTGGTTTGGATTTGCATTTGTAACATGGTTTCCACACACACATAGGCATCAATCTTTAAATAAAATTCAGGAAAACAGGATACCTTCTTGGCTCTGTCTTGGCCAATAACAAACTTGTCAAGACCCTTGCAGATCTCCTTAGGAGAGGGCAAATCCTTTCCCAAATTAGACCCTCCCCAGGTTGTCTTCTCTCCATTGCCCCCACCTCCGCCGCCTGAACCGCCTTCCCGCAGCCCTGAAGCCCGGATAACATTAAACCCTGGTGCAAAAGGAGGGCCTGGAGGAGTATGCACAGCCAGACCATTCCCATTACCACCACCTGGTGGTGGAGGCCATGTCTCAGGTGGCTCCCCATTATTACCACCATTGTAAGATCTCAAAGTGTCCCTCAATGACACTTCAAGCCAATTACTAGCACTACCCTTGAGCCCAATATCCTCTCCTCCATGACTATTCTTACTACTACCACCACTCTCTTTGCCACCACCACCTTTTCCATGTGTGATCCTCTTAGTAGATTGTGACTTCCCACTCCCATTATTGTTATTAGTGACCCTACCAATCTCCACAAAAGTACCTTGCAAAGGTGCAGTGTTGTAAGGTCTAAAGTAATAAGCAGTTTTGCAACTTGGGCATAGATTCACAGCTTGGTAACCACCTTCACCTCCACCAACAGGACCCAAATTGTTGTTGGAACCACCGCAATCAGAATCACTCATGGGAAAGTGGCGATTGGAGAATAGAATGTTCATGTCCTTGGTGCAACGTGGGCAATTAGTCTCAGCCCGAATCTTTCGGGTCGGGTTGGGGTTGCTGTCATCGGACCCGCCACGGTCCCACTTGTACCGTTCCTGAACGCCGACCAGCGACTCCCGCCGGCGATGTGCTCCGGCAACGATTATGTGGTTCAGGTGGGTCGAGATTGGATGAACCCGGTTGAACCGGAACCCGGTTCGATGGTTACCCGCCGGAACGGCCAAATGGGTCCCCGAAAGTGACGTCATTTCCTTCACCTTCTTGCATCTCGAGAAGATTCGAGACATGGATGGAGAATTTTAATCGGAAAGGGGAATGGTAACTTTGGGATTAAAATGGATTGGTTGATTGAGATTTAATTTTCTACGGTAATGTTTGTTGGAATTTGAATGACCCAAATGAGAATTGAGCGAGGAATGGTGAAAAAGAGAAGAACTTTGGATCTGTAAGCGTGATTTAGAGAGTGGGGTATGCGTTAATATATGAGGTAGAAAGTAAAGGGGAAAAGAAAGAGAGAAAATGAAGGGGGAGTTTGGATTGGAGGGGAGAGGATTGAGCAATAAGATAGAGTTTGGGAGTGTTTATCGGTGAAGAAAGGAAGCTGCCAAACACCAACACATACATATGACGCCCACAATTGTCTCTTTCTCTCTCATGCCACCATTCTCTCTCTCTCTCTCTGATATAGTGTGTGTGTAGTTGGTGATGATGGTTATGCGTCAAAATGTGATGCAGTTAACCAGTTACTGCTATGTGTGGTTTGGTACTTTTTGTATTTCTATTTTTGAGAATTTTTTACCATATATCCATTTTCTTAACTCGCTATATTCTCTTCTTCTGCACTTTTCTTGCATTTGCAGCCATCGACTACTTTTTCTTTTTTATTAATAATTAATAATAATGATAATATTAAAAACTGTAGGGGCCAGCAAAGCACCAATGGCATATGCCATGGTCAAATGTAGTAAAGAGATTTGTCAATGTTCTCCCTCGTGGACGTCAGTTTTCGGTGGCCATGGGAGGCGGAAAAATGCTGATGAGTGATTCTTACATTATAAAAGGATGTTTATTATATTAAGAAGATAAAAGTATTTAATGTTTTTAAATAATTATGGATGTTTAATTAGAATATATAAAATACCCTATAGTTAATATACTTACGATACTTGTTAGGTAGATTCTGGAAAATAATTTGGGTACAAGTACCTTGACGATGTGGAAGAACTAAAGCATGACATGTGTATTAATTTTTGAAAGGTGCCCCTGTTTTTTTAAATATATTGTTTGACCCCTGTCTTTTTAAAATTATCCTTTGACCCCCACTTAAACACGGTTAAGTTTCCAATATTTAAAATTTTCAAAATTATCTCTCAGTTTGCTAATTCCTAATAGAAGCCTTTCATGATCTAATTTTTTTCCAATAATCAGCCATTCGTGATAGCAGGTTTCAAAGCTTTCATTCGGAAGAAAAGCTTTGCAAGGAAAAATAAGTGAGTTTATTATCTAAACCTAAAAAAATACTGTTAAAATTGTAAATTATTACCTTTTTCAAACATATTTCTTCCATGGATGGGTTCTGTTACGGTCTTAACCTAAGACCCAATTGCCAAAATGGCCCACATACAATATAATTATCATATTTATAATTATATGACATTTAATGACGATATCTATAATTATGACATATAGTTATAATATCTCTGAATTACTTAATTGTATTTGCTATACTTACTAATTTTATATTTATGCCCACTTACCCTATTTATACAGGACTGACCCCTATAAATAGAGGACACTCACAGATCATAAGGTACGCAATCTTACTCAGCCAATCCCTTGACTGTTTTACTTGTCTGACTTGGGCGTCGGAGTCCCTTTGCAGGTACACCCCCTGGGTTCAACTCGGATTCAAGCCTCTGCGACCCGGATCCAGATCCGACTTCTCTCCTGCTGACTCAGACCCAAGTCCGAGTTCTACTCCAGAACATTTGGCGCTGGAAGGAGGGCCTCCCCCTCTCCAGCATGACGGTCACCACATGTCGTCAGCAAACACGGCTCCGTCCTCAGCCAACACCCGAAGGATGGGTGGAGGATCTCGGAGCCAGAGACGGTTAGCTGAACAAGAAGGGACTTCACAACCTCAGATGGAAGTCGAACAACGCGAAAGAGATCATCGGCCTGATCCCCGAGACGAAATTATTCTGAGCCTCGAGACCCAGGTCAGAGAACTTCAGGAGCAACGCCAACACCAGTCCCACGAATCACACCCAAGGGCAGTTGGCGACCCGTCCGTAGTTCACCTTGAGGAGCGCCTCAGACACTTGGAGCGCAGCATAAACCCTCAACATCAACCTCAACCCATTATCCAGTCTCGGCCGGCATCAGACCGAGATCATCAGGAGGTCCAACAGCTAAGAACCACGGTCCAGCCAACCCCTTTCAGGCATCCATTCTCCGAAAGGCTAGTACGGGTCGAGGTACCCGAGCAGTACAGAAGAGCACTTCCCATCGAATCCTTCAATGGCACAACAGACCCGGTCAAACATCTGGACGCCTTCACCAATGAGATGCTCTTCATTGGTGCCCCCGAGGCTGTCTCTGCCGCTCGTTCCCTAGGACACAGAAGGGAGAAGCCCTAGCCTGGTTCAAAACCCTCCCCCTGGGTTCCATAGATTCCTGGGATGATATGCAGCACACCTTCCTGGGACGGTTTACAATTTCCACTGAAATTCCCAGGGATCAGTTCACGCTGGCCAAGGTTAAGCAGAATAAAGACGAACCACTTAGAACTTTTCTATCTCGGTTTTACAAAGAGTGTGCCCTCATCCCGGACCTAGCCGAGAACGTGCAGCTTGTATGCGCCGTATCGACCCTCTCACCAGGTTCACCCCTCGCAGTCTCCTTATCACAAGAGCCGATCCGGTCCATGGAGCAGTTTAGACAACGTTCGCACAAGTACGTGGGACGAGAAGCTCATTTAGCCGTAGCCGCCAAACATGATACTCACTAAAGACAGGACCGAGACTCCTATCATGACCGACATAAAGGGAAGGATAAAGGACATCATCGGCAAGACCAACGCCGGCCCCCAAAGGTCGATACAATAATTATGCACCCCTGAACACTAACCCAGGAAAAATCCTGAAGGAAGTAACGCACACTGAGTTGGCTGACATACCCAAACCCCTAGAACTCAAAGCATCAGCTTAGAAAGACAAGTCCAAGTACTGCTCTTTCCATGAAGGTTATGGGCATAATACTGATGAATGTATACAACTGCCAGATCTCATTAAGCAACTCATCCGAGATGGCCAACTTGGACATTACGTAAAAAAGAACCGGTCACAGGGAGGATACCGAAAGTATGAGGAATGGAAGAGGTCCCCCAGCCCAGATGGAGGGAATGACAAGAAACGGAAGCGTTCTACATCCCCCAAGGAATATGACAACAAGGATGACAAAGCCGGTCCCAGCAATCCCACTACCCAAACCACACCGAAGGGTAAGAATCAACATGATTTCAGGAGGATTTGCTGGTGGAGGATCATCAAACAATGCAAGAAAGAGGCACCTCCGGGAAGTCTACAATGTAGACCAAACCGACATGAAGATAGTAACAAAGAAACTCCCAAACCCGGTCATCACCTTCTCAGATGAAGACTTTTTTGATGATGTGGTGGACCATGATGATCCTTTTATTATCCGATCTCTGTTAGGAGACGGTGATGTCGGACGCATCTTTGTAGACCAGGGCAGCTCAGCCGACATCCTCTTCTACAGGACCTATACCCAACTACTGCTACCCCCAGAATCACTCTTACCCTACTCGGGAGATCTGGTGGGCTTCTCTGGAGAAAGGATTCAACCCAAGGGATACCTTCAGACTACACTCAGGATCGGTTCTGAAACCGAGAGCAAGGCCGTCTCTGCCAAGTTCCTAATAGTATATTGTCCCAGTCTATACAACGCCATACTCAGACAACCGTCTTTGAATGCCCTAGGAGCAATCATCTCCATCAAACACTTGGTCATGAAGTTCCCTGGCCGAGATGGCAAAGTGATCACGGTTCAAGGAGACCGGAAAGAAGGAAGAAAGTGTTACAATGCTGCTTTGACCACCCTACCCACATCTCAACATGAAAAGACACCATCCAGAGGCCAAGTTCACATGATTGATCTCGACCCCAGAGCCGAATCTGATCCCAAGGGAAGAGACAGGATTGAACCGGCTGCGAAGACAAAACCATATCAGATTGGGACCTCTGCTGAACAGACGACTAAAATCGGCTGCGACATGGACCCCACCATGGAAGAGAAACTGAAGAAGTTTCTTTCCAAAAACTCTGATCTGTTCGCCTGGACTGCAGCCGACATGCCTGACATTGACCCCAATTTCTGCTATCACAAACTGTCCATTGACCCCAATGCTAAGTCGGTCGCCCAGAAGAAGAGGAAAATCGGCCTTGAAAGACAGCAGGCAGCAAATCAGTAAGTAGAAGAACTCCTCAAAGCCAAGTTCATCAGAGAATGCAAATATGTCACCTGGTTATCCAACGTCGTCATCGTTAAAAAATCAAATGGCAAATGGAGAATGTGCGTGGATTATACAGATCTGAATAAAGTCTGCCCCAAAGATCCTTTCCCACTTCCCAACATCGACCAGCTGGTCGACAATTCATCGGGATATCGTTTGATATCTTTTATGGATGCTTACTCAGGCTGCAACCAAATCCCTATGGACCGAGACGACGAGGAGAAGACAACTTTCATCACCGACAATGGGATTTACTGCTACACCATGATGCCCTTCGGTTTGAAGAATGTCGGCGCCACATACCAGAGAATGATGACCAAAGTCTTTTGAGATATAATGGGAAAGACTGTTGAAGTCTACATAGACGACATCATAGCTAAAACTACGGAAGAAAACGACCATGTAGCCGAATTAGAGTCAGTCTTTGACCGCCTCAGAAAGCACAACATGAGACTCAACCCCCTCAAATGCTCTTTCGGCGTGCCATCAGGACACTTTCTGGGATTCCTCCTAACCAGCAAAGGAGTGGAAGCAAATCCGGACAAGTGTAAGGCCGTATTGGATATGAAGAGTCCGACTTGCATCAGAGAAATACAGCAGCTTAACAGGAGGATCGCCGCTCTCAGCCGATTCATCCCCAAAGCGGCCTCAACATCTCTTCCTTTTTTCCAACTCCTTCGTAAGGGAAAACCTTTCACCTGGTCCAGTGAATGCGAAGCCGCCTTTCAGCAGCTCAAGCAGACATTAGCAAACCCCCCAATCTTAGTCAAACCGGCTCTAGAGGAACACCTATACCTCTATATTTTCATAACCAACCAGGCCGTAAGTTCGGTTTTGATTAAAGAAGAGGGGCGCAACCAATTTCCCATCTACTTCATCAGCAAAGCACTCCAAGGGGCTGAGTTGAAATACCGGAAGTTGGAAAAAGCTGTTTTGGCCATCTTGACTACTGCCCGCAGACTGCGACACTACTTCCAGGGACACAAAGTCACAGTGCGAACTGACTTACCTCTCAGACTCGTCCTTCACAAACCAGATCTCTTAGGGCGCATGATGGCTTGGGCTTTGGAGTTGTCCGAGTTTGATATCCACTTCGAAGGTCGCACTGCTCTTAAAAGTCAAATTCTGGCTGACTTTGTTGCTGAAATGACCCCCCTGATGATACCCTCAGTTCTGAATGAACCATTTTCGTGGATGGCTCATCTAACAAAAAAGGTGTTGGAGCCGGGATAGTCTTGGAAGGACCAAATGGAGTCTGCATTGAAAAATCCCTGAAGTTTGAATTCCACACTTCAAACAACCAGGCAGAATATGAAGCATGCATTGCCGGACTATTGATGGCAAAGGAAGTAGGGGCCCAAAAAGTCCTAGTATGCAGTGACTCCCTGCTGATGGTATCTCAGATCAAAGGGGAATATCAAGCAAAAGAGACATTGCTACAGAGGTACTTAGAAAAGGTGAAGTTATCAAGCGACGAGTTTGAAGAAATTATCTTCCAACACATCCCAAGAGCCGATATTCTATCCAGACTGGCAAGTACCAAGAAGTTGGGGAATAACAAGTCAGTCCTCCAAGAAGTCGTCTCAACCCCAAGGATCTCAGAATCGTCCAACTTGAAGATTGAAGAATCCGACTCATGGATGACCCCCATTAAAACTTACATCTTGATGGGTACACTCCCTAAAGATGAGAAAGAAGCCAAGAAATTGAGACGGCTAGCATCTCGTTTCACGGTCGTCCAAGAAAAGCTGTACAAAAAGGGATTCTCAACCCCTCTGCTCAAATGTGTCGATGCAAATGAAGCCAAGTATATTTTGGCCGAGTTACATGAAGGCAGCTGTGGAAACCACCAAGGGGGAAGAACACTTGCGAGAAAAGCTCTCAGAGCCGGGTATTACTGGCCGACTCTGGTTCGAGACTCCATGGACTACGTCAAGAAGTGTGACGTGTGCCAGAAGAATGACCCCATCCACCACCTACCTTCATCTGAATTGACTACCATGTCGGTCCCTTGGCCTTTCCAACAATGGGGAATTGACATACTCGGTCCCTTTCCACCTGCTCCAGGACAAGTCAAGTTTCTAGTGGTAGCAGTTGACTATTTCACCAAGTGGATCGAGGCAGAACCCCTTGCTACAATCACTTCAACCAAGGTCCAAAAATTCTTTTACAAGAACATCGTCTCCAGGTTCGGGATCCCTCAATCCGTAATCACAGACAACGGAACCCAATTCACTGACAAGAAGTTCAGAGAGCTCTTATCAGGATTGAAGATCAAGCACCATTTTACTTCGGTGGAACATCCTCAAACCAATGGTCAAGCCGAGTCTGCGAACAAGGTGATCCTTAAAGCCCTTAAACGCAGACTAGACAACGCCAAAGGTAACTGGGTGGAGCAGCTCGACCACGTACTCTGGGCATATCGGACCACTCCGCAATCATCTACCAACGAAACTCCTTTCCGGCTTACCTATGGGACTGAAGCACTTATCCCGGTCGAAATTAGAGAACCGACCTGGCGGGTAGAAAATTTTGACCAAGACACCAACAATAAAGCAATCCTTGAAGAACTAGACTTCTTAGATGAAACCCGGGCGGTAGCACACATCCGAGATTCGACTCTGAAAGAATGCCTCACAAAACGGCGCAATGCCAAAGTGATGGCCAGAAGCTTCCAACCCGGAGATCTTATCTTGCGCAGAGTCGACATTGGCAATAAGAATGCAACCCAAGGAAAGCTCGCAGCAAACTGGGAAGGTCCCTATAGGATCACCGAAGCAACCGGGAATGGAGCATACAGGATAGAGACACTTGAGGGAAAAGTCGTACCAAGATTTTGGAACTCGGATAAACTCAAGACATATTATTCATGAATAATATTTACACTTAGGAGGTTTTAGGAGGCTTTTGAAGTTTTTTTAGTAGTTCTTTTTGTAGGAAACCGGATGTGAAGAGCATCCCGGTCCTGAATTTTTCTGTAGTTCAATAAATTGATGTGAAGAACATCTTAAAACCTACAAAGTTCTTCAACTCGAATACCGTCAACACCCAAAGCGTTAAAAGTGTATAAATGTTAAAAACACGAGTTCGAGAATATAAGCGTTAAAAGCGTATAAATGTTAAAAGCGCAAGTTCGAGAATATAAGCGTTAAAAGCGTACCAACGTTAAAAGCGCAAACTCGAATTTATAAGCATCAAAAGCATACTAACGTTAAAATGAAATTAAACGGACCTTGTCCTTACAGAATCTGAAATTCAAGAAATTACAAGAAAACTCATTCTTCGTACGGGCCGACTTCCTCACCAGAGGCAGCATCAACATACACCTTTTTCTCCATATCAACCCAGCAAATCTTCCCCTGAAAAACTTCATAAGTAGTTGAGGTTCCCTCCACCTTCAACCCGGGATTCAACACCTCCAGCTGAGCAACTGCATTTGCAAAAGAAGCGGCCGAAATTTGCTCAAATAACTTCACCAGACAAGCCTTTTCTTGATTAAACTTGCCTGGATTTTTTGCACGTTACTCTTCACTATCTCAACCACCTCCGCCTCTGTCATCCCGGACGACGGTGGAGTTACCCGCAACTTCTCCAAATCGGACTTCAACTGGGCAATCTCAGCTTCAAGGGTCTTGTTCTTGTTTTTCGCAGACTTGTAAAAACCCTTATACTTGACCCTCTCCTTCTTCTCATTATCAAAGGCCTCTTGAACGGATTTCATATCCCCCAAGGCCTTATCCCTATCGGCGGTACGCACCTCCAAAGCCTCATTAATCCGGTCATAAGCCGGCATGACATCCAAACGCAAATATCTCAGAAAAGAGGCATGTTGCAGACTTTGGCGCTCCACATCATAAAGATGCTCGGCCATCGGGACATTCTCATGAACCGCTTTCATGAACGGGTTGTAGAGAATGTGATCCATCTCGGGCGTGTCCAACTCACAGTCGGATTCATAGAGGTTGATCCCGGATTCCCCAAAAGAATCCTCAACCCTTGGCCTTTTCTTTGGCTTGGCAACCTTCTTCTTCTTTTGGGGACGATCCTCCTCATTGCCAATACCATGGGCCGCCTCGTCTAAAATACGACCGGCATCGTCATTCCTGATCGGTTGTGTTCTCGATCCACCAACACCAGCGTTAAGGGTGAAGTCACTATCAACGTTTGGCTCCCCCTGTTGGTTAACGTTGGCATTCTGCAAGGCCCTCAACTGTTTCAACGCTGCGTTCGCCATCGAAGCTACAGAAAAGAAACAAAGTCGGTTTGAAAAGTTACAAGATAAAACAAGACGAAAAGAAAATTAAACAAAACCTCACCAATTCTTGAACCGACATTACGAGTCGGACCATCTAGTATTTTCTTACTCGAAAACATCCCACACTCCTAAATCGAGTCCAACAATAACTTCCTCATAGTCGCATCTTGTGGGGAGAGAGCCGACTCAACCACCTCATAGTCGGACGACTTCTTATCGTAATGCCTTTCATTCCAATAAATAGGAAACCTTGGAATATTGGACGACTGTTCCTCCCAAAACGGCTTAACACCGTTAGCCGCTTGTACCTGAAAAAACTCATGCTTAAAGGTAATGCTCCCCCTCTTGGCCGACTCAGCAAAGGGCGTTATCAATTTGCGATCCTTATGCCCTCTCAATGATATCCAACTCTTTAAAGTTTCATCCTTCTTCCCTTTAGGATGCTTCCTTAGTACTTGAAAAAAATGAAAGAAAAGTTTCACAGAGGGAGTAAAGTCGAACTCGGCCATAATCAGTTGGAAACATCTGATGAATGCCCACGAATTAGGGTGCAGTTGTGAAGGTGCGCAGGTCAAATACATCATAACCTTCTCTTCAAAGGGGGTGAAAGGCAACCTCAATTTTACTTTGGAATGAAGAAAATCATAAGTATATAAAAATGGGGTATTGGTTTCTGAAAGATGACAAACCCGGCTCCCCCCGGACGGGATTACGACGTGATAATTGTCCTTCATCTCGGACGTCCCAAACACTTCTAAGTCGAAAAGACGCTCTTGAGAATGCTCCGGACATCCGGGTCTATACAAGGAACACGTACCAAGGACCTCCGGGTCCACCCATCTATACCTATCTGCCCACACAGGCATAAAGTAATCTACATCGCGAGCCTCAGCCATCTCAACACCTGCAGAGGCTGTATAACAACTATCCTTATCAGAACTGAGACGATCGACACTTGACTCGGACCAATCAAAAATACTATCATACGAATCCGACTCGGACTTCACCAAAGATTTATTCATCTCGTCCTGATCATTCAGATAGGAAATCATGTTCCTTCGTTTCAACACCTCGACTACATCGGACCCAAAACCCTCATCATTATCCCCACAAGATGACCGACTCCGAGATACCCATGACTCAGGTTTCCCAGAAAAAACTTCCAAAGACCCACTATCACTCATTTGCACAAAATGAGAAAGAAAAGGAAAAGAAATACTTGTTAGTCGGATCCTGAGTACGAGTTGACGTATGAAAGCCGGTTCTAGATTCGTATTGGTTTCACAAACAGAAGAAGAAAGCAAATCCAAAATGAAGTAACGAAATGGCGAAACTTCGCCACTTATTTATAGGACCGAAAAGGCCCATAACCCCCTGCGGCCCATGAAGTCGAACCGTCGCGACCCTGTCAGGAAACGACACGTCACCTGGGAGGCGAAACGTCACAAACACTTCAGAGAAACTGAAACGTTGCAGCGTTTCAACGGTCAAGAGACCCAGCTTGACCCCTATCATCTATCCCGGATCTCAGCTTTCAGGGATGAAAGTCTCCAAAAACACGTCTCGAACTGCATTATTCGATACACTCATCTCTTAAAACCGGCCTCGACCAAAGATTAGAAGATTGTTGAGGCCACCCAGAGTCATGCATGTCGTCTCGGACATAACCAGAGAATTCATAAGCTCAAAGCCAACTCTATCAAGTTGACAAGAGCTGGGGGGCTTCTGTTACGGTCTAAACCTAAGGCCCAATTGCCAAAATGACCCACATACAATATAATTATCATATCTATAATTATATGACATTTAATGACGATATCTATAATTATGACATATAGTTATAATATCTCCGAATTACTTAATTGTATCTGCTATACTTACTCCTTTTATATTTATGCCCACTTACCCTATTTATACAGGACTGACCCCTATAAATAGAGGACACTCACAGATCATAAGGTATGCAATCTTACTCAGTCAATCCCTTGACTGTTTTACTTGTCTGACTTGGGCGTCGGAGTCCCTTTGCAGGTACACCCCCTAGGTTCAACTCGGATTCAAGCCTCTGCGACCCGGATCCAGATCCGACTTCTCTCCTGCTGACTCAGACCCAAGTCCGAGTTCTACTCCAGAACAGGTTCCAATCACCACTTTCTTCCTTTCTTTTCTTAACTCGTAGCATGGATTGCATATTGCTCTCAGTATCCCTAAAATGCCCATGCTCATTTTATAGCTATAAAATACGTATGCTCATTTTATTGAATGCTTGAAATGTGCATGCACATTTCTTAGTGTTCAATTCACTGCATGACCCAATGCGCAGACGCATTTTGCCCTTGTTGATTTTAGAAAATTACTTCCCTATTTTTTTCTGTTATTTGAAGACTCATCCTCTTTTCCAGAAACTAGCACAGTACCCGTGCATTCGCACGAGTGACGTTGAGTTGTGAGTGAAGTCGTTTTTAAATATAAAAATGAGGTCCTAAAACCATAGGTTATATGGGTTATATAAAAATGAGAATATAAACCATAGTATCAAACCATAGGTTATATGGGTTATATAAAAATGAGGTCCTAAAATCATAGGTTATTTGGGTTATATAAAATGAGGTTATCAACAAATCCTTCACCTAATCACATGTGATCATCATACTACCCCTGATTGGTATGAACCCTAACATATCCTGATCACATGTGACTATAATACCCCTGATTGGTATGAACCCTAACATCCTGATCACATGTGACTATAATACCCCCGATTGGTTTTAACCCTAATCTCATGATCACATGTGATCATCATACTACCCCTGATTGGTATGAACCCTAACATCCTGATCACATGTGACTATAACACCCCTTATTGGTATAAACCCTAACATTCTAAAAGTTTCAAAAGTACATTTTTAAAAATTCAAACGGAACGAATTTTTCTACAAAGAGATTCACTTATGATTAATATTCTCCACTCTCATTTATCAAATAGTATTAAATTAAATGATTACATCTTTTATTCCTAACACACTATCATATGGAGCGGTCTTGCCTATTTCCACCCATACCATTCGTGTACCCGTGCCATGCACGGGACATTTTTGTCGTCTTAGACATACAATAATAATTTGATAAAATAAAAGACATACAATAAATTTCTATCCAAATTATATATGCCCGCATTTGACAGTACAATTGAATAAAACTTAAATTTTATGGGTTATAGGAATTGCTCAATTCATCAATCACTTAAAAACTTTGCAAACTAGTTTTACCCGTAACCAAATCAAATTTTAATTTCCTATCAAGTTAAAATTTTCAAAACAATATAGTTGTTGCAACACATACACATATAAGTCACCAATTAAACATTTTTAATTTTTCATTTATCACTGTCAACAATGAAATTAAAAAAAAAAACTCAGAAACCGAATGAAGATGATCATAACCAATCACAATTTTTTTTTCAAATATTTAGTTGGGAATTTAACATTTGCAAAGCATGAAAAGTAACAAAAGTTGTTATTGATCCTAGGTCACAAAGACTTTTAAACAAAAATGGAAACTCATAGAAGAACACTAATTAAATAATTATTATAATTACTATTAATGTAATTATAAAATAATTTTTAATATTATTTTAAATTTCATAGTATATTTTTATTTATGTTATAAATCTTTCTTTTTTTAATATTGAAATTGTTAAAATGGACTTTAAATAATATTGAGTTTTTATATAAAAAAATAACTATAATTAAATAATTTCTATAATTACTATCAACATAATTATAAAATAATTTTTAAAATAATTTTTTAAGTGTTTGAAAATGTTTTAAATTTCTTATTTTTTATTTTTTTAAACTAACAAATATGTTTTAAATTATCATTATTTATATTTATTATTATAATAGTTTATTATTTTTATAGTGATATTTACTTTAATATAATTATTATAGTTAATTAATGGTGATGCATAACATTAATCATTTAAAATGTAAAAGAAACTTTCTATTTTTAGTAGTTTTACTTATAGGAATTTACTATTGTGTCCCCACTTTAGATTTCAAAAACCATTTTTTAAAGATATAAAGATAAAGATAAAGATGTTACATACTGTTGGATTTTTTAATACATCAACTACAACACGATTTATTTTTTAATACTTGGCTTGTCACATTTGCAGATGACGAACTACCTCTACAGTGAAACAGATGAAAATAGAGAGAAGCTGAATAGAAATCAAATAAAGAAAAAACAAAGAATTAACTGCAGTTTTAAGTTCCAATGTCCAGAAAATTCAAAATCACACCAGTTAACAAAAATTTTGTAAAATTACGAATAGGCAACACAGGATAATAAACGCAAATAATTAAAACGTAGTGGAATACACGTGGCGCATAGATATTGAAACACGTATTCAAGGTATAAGTACTTAATATTTTATCACGGTACCGGAGCAATCACCTACTTGTTATTGAAATTGTGAATGTAATATTGTTCCACAGATTTGGTTATTCACTTTGTCAGTGGATGATAGTCTTTAATGAGATTTATAATGTCATTTTAATTGATGGCATGATTTTAGATTAGGCATTTTTTTCCGTTATCATTCATATATATATAGGGCTGGGCATCAGATGGATTTGGTCGGATTCAGGCCCAAAAAGCTCAATCCGACCAAAACTGATTGAAACAATTTTGTGGCCCATTTCTGACCAAAAAGTGCATCGGGCTTGTCGGGTTTCGGGTTTGCCGGATATCGGATTTGATGGGCGGGTTTAACCGGTTTGGGTTAACATTAGGCCAGACCTAATTTTTTTTGTTCTCGTTCCATTTTTTAGCGATTTTTTTCAAAGTGATTACACAAAATGGGCCTATATTTCTTAATTAAGCCAATTAGCCATCAATTTTGAGTTAGAATCTTTTTAGCAATTTTTTTTCTCAAATTTTAAAACCAAACTACAATTAAGCTTGCTATGTTTTTCCGTTGTTCAATTGGGAAGAAATTGAAGGAACATCACAATAATTACAAAAAAAACAAAATATGAAAACAAAGACCAAAAGAATAAAAAAAATGGAGACCATTATTAACAAGAGAAACAATGGAGAAGAAATTAAAGGCACATCTCCGAGAAAAATAATTACAAAACAACAATCCAAAAACAAAAATACCAAAAGAACAAAAAAAAATAACAAAACAGAGGCGACATCTTTAGTCTTCACTTCATTAGTCGCAGCCATGCAGAGGCGGTTGTCATGTCTCAGTCGCACCTTCCCCCATTGCACACCACCTGAAAAAGAAAAGGAGTAAGATAAAACGGTAGCAAATAGCATGAACATGGGAGAAATATGAAGAACAGAAGAATCAGAAGTCCAGATCTAGAACACTCTCCGTTTCAATCTTTGTTTTTTTGTGCCTTCGCTAGTAAAATGTTCTTCACTTACATTTCAAACATTTTCATTGGAGAAGGCATGAAAAAAAAAAGATTGGTCGCTGCCACCGTGCCACGTCGCTGCTAGCCCGCCGCGTCCCTCTGTCTTCTTCTGTCCCGAACCACCGCGGTAGTGACCGTTGCAAGACCCAATGGTGGCTGCGAGGCGACCGCCAAATGCCACGTGCGAAGGTGGAGGTGCGGTGGCTGAGAGAGGGACAGTGCGGCGGCGAGAGCTTAAGTGAGAATGAGGGAGGAGGCGGCCATGGGAGGAGGGAGGCGCCGAGGCAGTGGTAGCCATGCCCATAGGAAAGAGAGAAAAAGAAAGAGAAAGTGAAAGAGAAGATAGAGAGGCAAGTGAGAAACTGAGTGACTGAGTGAAGTCTCTGGAATTTGAAACTTGAATTGAATGGGAAATTAAGAGAGAGGGTACCGGTCCAGTCATGATGTGTACCAACAATATTGTGCCATGCGGATTCCACTATCCATAACTGTACTAACATTAACTATTTTTATAAATTGTGAAATTGGCCTTCTTCTTTTCTTATTTATTCTTTTGCTTTACCTCTCATCTCCCCCTCTTTGCTTTCTATAAACATTTTTCTCTTTCTGACCTAATTGATTTTCAAACTATTAAACAAATTACCTATAAAAAAACTATTAAAAAAATTTGGTTTCTAAAATACCTCAAGTGTCTAATCGATTTTCATATTTTTAGGAATTGGACATGTGGTGCGAGCTTTAAGCGGTGAGGGGTGTGGCTTCGAAAGCGTGCGACGGGACGAGGGTTGTGGTGGTTTGGTACAGGGAGGAAGGAGTGGGGGAGGAAAGAGGGGAATGACACGAGGTGAATTTGGTTGCGACGGTTATAGCAAGGGAACAACGATGTGTCTTGTTGCGGTGACAAGAGAGGCGCACAAAGTAACAAGCTTGGTTGAGTGTGGTGGCCACTATGAGATTCCGACAGTGGTGGGGCTGGATCACGCTCGACGGGAGCCCAAGAAACGCTCAATGGTGCTGTTACGAAACAGAGAATTCTTCTTTCACTCCCTCTTATTATTTTTTCCTCTCTTTCACTAAAGTTTTATTCTCTTTTTCTTAATTTTTTCAGATTTCATGTTGAGCGATGGTGGCTGGATTGTCAACTCGTAGAAGCTCAGTTGAAAAGCTTGGCTTATCACATTTCTCAAGTGGCACCAGAAATCTTTGTTTTACTGGAAAGGAATTGGGATGTTTCAGTTTATCACGTGTTCTGAGAGACGAAAACCTTAGTAGATTCCTTATCTTGGATTGGACTTGCTAGCGTAGTTGATGTGGATTTTTGGAATACTCCCCTTGATAGGATTCTCAATTTCCTTTGAAAAGACTCATTTAAATGTGTAGCTTGCTTACTTGCTCTTCGTACTTTGTTTAGGCCTTTTCTTTCTCGTTTTTTTTTTTTTTTCATTTGTTGTATTTTACCTAAAAATATTGGTGGTAATGGATTTAGTGGAAGAGGAGATGGAGGATATGAACCAGCAGCTACATAGTGGGGGACGGGTTTTGCCTTTAATTTTTTGGATATTGTCCACTGGGGATTTTAGAATTAAGTACATAGTTGAAAAAAATATAAATTTATGGATTAAAGTGTAATATTAGTTTTCACTTATTATGTGTAAAAAAAAACGACCCTTGTCTCAATAGTATTTGAACACATCATGACTGGACCGGTGATAAGTGTAAAATTAGCGTTATTTTCATATAGTTTTTATTAGACTTATCAAGGTTAAAATAGTAATTTATGCCCCAAAATATACCTTTTTATTAATATTTATAATAATTGTATTTATTTGATACAAATTTGAATATGTTGCTATTTTAAATAGAAATTTGCTATTTTATGCAGAATTATAGCAGATTTGGGACAAGAGTGGAAAAAGCATCACAATGGAGGATATTGCAGATTCAGAAATTAAATAAATAAAAGAAAATCAGAGAATCTTGCAAAGAATCTTTTCAATTCAAATCCAAGGCAGATAAATACAATAATAATTCGGATAAAATGGATAAAGGAAAACCAGATGAGATCAGAAAGGAATCAAGATGTTAGATCCACCAATCAAGGAAAGCTGCAGCGAGTCACACGCTCCACATGCGCTTAGCGCGCGTGGAGCGCATGAGCAGATTGGCCAGGCTTCATGTGTGTTAAGCGCACATGAAGCGCGTGTCCTGATTAATGAAGCCGCACGCAGGTGACGTCAATTAATGAAAGGGAAGCTCCTGATTGGTCAAGCTTCACAACAGTGACGTCAATTAATGAAAAGGCAGCCTCTGATTGGATTAAACACTCACCAGTGACATCACAACCTGATCCCTTGAAGGTTTTCCAACTCTATAAATAGAGCCCTTTAAAAAGGTCATAGACACGGTCCTCGGGACCAAAACACTGATACATAGAGAGAGTAGTATAGGATTGAGAAAGGTGACAAATTTCTCAGTAGTTTGTAATGGCTACCATGAGTAGCTAAGCTCTCTAGTAGGATTTGATGTAGTAGATTCGATCCCCTTGTGTATAAGAATTCTCTTTTCTATTTTATTTATGATTCTATGCTTGTAATTTATCGGTATCTTTATGTTGTGTGTAATGCATCAACTCTGCGCGTGCGCCGGGATGGTAGGCTAGTGCTCTGGATACAAAAAGTGGAACTCCGGCTAGTATCAGAGGTAGGTGAGCATGGAGCTGTTCATGAAGCTTATTCTCGGATTCCTAAAGGTACTCGGTTTAATTATATAGTAGCATAAGGATTGTATTCTAACGATCGGAGGTTCAGTGAGTGACACACCCCTCCGTAGGTGCCTTATGTGAAAGTATGGTTAAATCGATAGCGCTGATTGCAAAATACGGGGAATGTTCGGGGTCGCCAAATGCCACTTTGAATGCCTGTAGAGAATAGCTTTTGGCGTTTAATTATGATATTATAGGGGAATTTGCGGGTACGATAATTACCAGGCATGCCTTATAATTATTGTAATTAAACAATGCTAAGGTAATTACAAGTACGATCATAAATAAGGGAAAAGGAGTTCGAATACACAAGGGGGAGATGAAACGAAATCAAATCCTAGTCCTAAATATTATTTTCTCGTGTTATTTGTGTTTATTTTAGTATTTTATTATTCAGTGTTAAAACCAACCTTTTTGAAACGTTTTATTGAAAATACAATTACTTTAACTTTACAAGTTAAAACCACTCCCTGTGGATACGATATCTTACTTACTTTAAAACTACTGGACTACTGGTAAACTTGCCGGGAAACCCATCAACCGGTACCCAAAATTTAAAACGGGATCGTAAAATTTACCTTTTTTATAAAATAAGCTATAAATGGCTAACCGAGCATAACTCGCAAAAAAAATGTGTAAAAAATAAGCAAAAAAATTGAAAAATAATTAACCCAACATGTCATTTTGCATGAGTGATAGGTTGAGTGAGAATGGTTAAAGTGGGCTAGTGGGTTGAATTATCCAACCAACCCACCCACCAACTCGACGAGTCAAATCCACTTTGTCACCCCTAGTTTTCTCCGCATCTTGATTGGCACAAACCATTCCTATATACATTTATATGAAATGTTTTCATACTTAATAACAATGTTATATGTGAATATGTTTAATTGATTACTTTTAGTTTTTATTTATTCAAAACAATTATGAAAAAATATGTGAAAATTCTCCTTAATGAACTTGTGTTTTTTTTCCCTATTTTAGGTCAATTGTCGAGGCCTTGCAAGTTTAATAACAAAACCCGATTCAAACTCATAACTTTATCCAATCTAAATAATGCTCAACATAAATAACATCCTTCACTTACATAACTTGTTTAAACAAATATTAAATCCATAACCATATTAAGAGGATCTAGGAATCACTATTCTATAACTACCCTATGATGTCGAGCTTATGATTTTTTGTAACTCGACCACTGCCTATGACATTTTAGTTGGTCCCATGCTTATGAATGTAGGCATTATGCTTGTTAACTAACATGTGTGTCAAAGTAAGGGTACACATATGCTGGGTAGACTCGACCACCCTAATCGACTCAAGGGAAAATGATGAGGTGTGTTGTCTTTTTGGTTAAATTCGATTTCCAAAAAGTTGACCCCGACTAACTTGGATTGGACATTGGATTTATGCATTTCCAACCCGACCCAGCTATATATGAAATATGTTTATTTTAATCTTTTATGCAAATCTGATTGCACAACTCGACCTAACCCATTCATAATTTGTTCGGGTTTCAGTAAAAAATAAGAAAAAAATTGACCCCACCCAACCTGAACTACTTTTAATCTGTCATTATTCAAATAAAAACCATGTCAAAGTGTTCTTATAAATAGTATTTGGATTCCACGTTACCCTCTTGCTTGCTCCATCGTGATTCGGGTAAATATGATATAGGTGAGTTTGGTCGCAACGATTATGGAAAGGGAACAACGATGTGTCTTGTTGCGGTGACAAGAGAGGCGCACAAAGTAACAAGCTTGGTTGAGTGTTGTGGCCACTATGAGATTCCGATAGTGGTAGGGCTGGATCACGCTCTACGGGAGCCCAAGAAACGCTCAATGGTGCTGTTACGAAACAGAGAATTCTTCTTTCACTCTCTCTTATTCTTTTTTCCTCTCTTTGCACTGAAGTTTTACTCTCTTTTTCTTAATTTTTTCAAATTTCATGTTGAGGGATGGTGGCTGGATTGTCAACTCGTAAAAGCTCAATTGAAAAGCTTGGCTTATCACATTTCTCAAGTGGCACCAGAAATCTTTGTTTTACTGGAAAGGAATTGAGATGTTTTCAGTTTATCATGTGTTCTGAGAGACAAACACCTTAACAAATTCCTTATCTTGGATTAGACTTGCTAGAGTAGTTGATGTGGATTTTTGGCATACTCCCCTTGATAGGATTCTCAATTTCCTTTGGGAAAACTCATTTAGATGTGTAGCTTGCTGACTTGCTATGCTTACTTTGTTTAGGCCTTTTCTTTCTCATTTTTTTTTTGTTTTTTCATTTGTTGTATTTTACCTAAAAATATTTGTGGTAATGGATTTAGTGGACGAGGAGATGAAGGATATGAACCAGCACCTACATAGTGGGGGAGGGGTCTTGCCTTTAATTTTTTGGATATTGTCCACCAGAGATTTTAGAATTAATTACATAGTTGAAAAAAAATAAATTTATGGATTAAAGTGTAATATTAGTTTTCACTTATTATGTGTAAAAAAAATGACACTTGTCTCAATAGTATTTAAACACATCATGACTGGACCGGTATCCATAAATTTAAAACGAGACAGTATAATTTACCTTTTTTTTTATAAAATAAGCTATAAATGGCTAATCGAGCATAAATCACAAAAAAAAAAGATAAAAAATAAGCAAAAAAAAAATATTTGAAAAATAATTAACCCAACATGTCATTTCGCATGAGTGATAGGTTGAGCGAGAATGGTTAAAGTGGGCTAGTGGGTTGAATTATCCAACCAACCCACCCACCAACCCGACGAGTCAAATCCACTTTGTCACCCCTAATTTTCTCCGCATCTTGATTGGCACAAACCATTCACATATATATTTATATGAAATGTTTTCATACTTAATAACAATGTTATAGGTGAATATTTTAATCGATTACTTTTAGTTTTTATTTATTCAAAACAATTATGAAAAAATATGTGAAAATTCTCCTTAATGAACTTGTGTTTTTTTCCCCCTATTTTAGGTCAATTGTCGAGGCCTTGTAAGTTTAATAACAAAACTCGATTCAAACACATAACTTTATCCAATCCAAATAATGTTTAACATAAATAACATCCTTCACTTACATGACCTGTTCAAACAAATATTAAATCCATAACCATAATAAGAGGATCTAGGAATCACTATTCTATAACTACCATATGATGTCGAGCTTATGATTTTTTGTAACTCGACCATTGCCTATGGCATTTTAGTTGGTCCCATGCTTATGAATGTAGGCATTATGCTTGTTAACTAACATGTGTGTCAAAGTAAGGGTACACATATGCTGGGTAGACTCAACCACCCTAATTGACTCAAGGGTAAATGATGAGGTGTGTTGTCTTTTTGGTTAAATTCGATTTCCAAAAAGTTGAACCCGACTAACTTGGATTGGACACTGGATTTATGCATTTCCAACCCGACCCAACTATATATAAAATATGTTTATTTTAATCTTTTATGCAGACCTGACTGCACAACTTGACCTAACCCATTCATAATTTGTTCGGGTTCCAGTAAAAAATAATAAAAAATCGACCACACAACCTGAACTACTTTTAATCTGTCATGGTTCAAATAAAAACCATGTCAAAGTGTTCTTATAAATAGTATTTGGATTCCACGTTACCCTCTTGCTTGCTCCACCGTAATTCGGGTAAATATGATATATAAGACATCTACATTTCAAAATAGATCATTTCTTTATAAAAACTCTTTAATTAGAGATTCACTTTCATGTGTGACGAGAATCCAAGGGGGGTGGTTCGTTTTACGGATCTATCTAGGTTGGAATGCTTATAAGTAAGAAAATTGGGGAAATTGTTAAACAAGAAAAATGCGTGAATGGAGAAGGCAGAAGATGGAATGGAAAAATGATAGACGTCACACTTCCAAGGATGGAAGATAAGCCTAAGAGTTATACACACAAAGGGATGAAGGACCTTTGATAAAACTCAATTCTTGAATTAACAAGAAAATTAGAGAAACACTCTCCAATATAAAATAAAATTCTGATTCAAACTTGTCTTGTAAATTCTGCAGGCATGATGCGTCCCTTTTAAAGGTGCCTACAATCCTTGCATGGCTTTTCACATTCAGCCATTTAATTCTCCTAATAATTCTATTAAAATTTAGAAACATAACAACCAACAAGGATTAAAGTTACATAATTCAGCCATCAATTGGCCGCCCCTTAGGAGAAACATAACGGCTCCAATATTGAATTGTGGCTGCTTCATTCAATGTATAACCGCTACATTGCAATGCTTGTCTCCCCCCTTCAATTTCTAACAACTCTCTTCTTGATGGTTGTAATTTCTTTGTCCCCTTGCATTGATTCAGCCGCAACAATTTTTGTAACTGCCCAGACAAAATAAGTCAGCCAAATAACTCCAAGTTAGCCGCCCACATGTAGCTTCTTGTATAGCCTTCTTATGCCTGGTTGGATTCACATCATACCCTTCTTCTTCGAGAAGATTCGTCCCGAATCTTAAAGCTTTATTTATTTGCTTAATTTAATTTACTAACTACTGCAGAAACTCAAAAGCTTCCTCCTGGATCAAATACAACTTGAATAAATTTAGAATTGTTCCTTTCCAATGGTTGCAATCCGTGGAGCACCTCTCTTGTCAACACTCCCTCACCTTCCTGCAAGCAATAATGATTACCAATACACAAAGTATGCAAAATTTCTTTGTCAAGCACATATGATTCAGACCCAAAATGTTTATGAAAATGTGCAGCTTGGATACTATTCGTAAAAACAAATAACTCCATGTGTTGGTTTTCATCATCCTCAAGAGGTTGTGTTTCAACATCGAGCTGGATGTACAATGGAGCACTTGGAACAATATCAACAAGCTTCCTCTTCAAACATAGGGGTTGGTGTATTGCATTCACATGCCTATCCTCTTGTTCCTGTAATTAACATCACAAACAGTAGAACAATCGTTAACAAATAAAATTTCCTCGCTCTTTTTTTGTAGTTCTTTTTCTATTTCTTCTCTCTGTTTTTCTTCTATTTCTTTTTCTTCTTTTTCTCTCATTTTTTCTTCACTCTCTCTTGCTTCTTTTTCTCTCCTTTCTTTTTCTATTTTTATTTTCAATGTCAGCTGATCATCATGTACAGCGTCAGATGATAGACATATCAACTTAATCTTTCGTCCACCATGCATAAAAGAAATAGAAGGCCTCTCAGGATTTATACTTTTTTTATTCAACCATGGCCTCCCTAATAGCATATGGCATGTCTTCATGGGTGCAATATCACAAAGAACTTCGTCTTCATATTTCCCAATAGAGAATTTAATCGTTGCTTGTCCATTTGCGGTAGGCAGGTGTAACTTCTCAACCACCCTGCTGCTCACAACATTTCTAAAGTTGAATTGATCTACTGCAACCAAAAACAAATGACCTTCGAAGGAACACCTGGTATAGTAAATTTCCATCGCCATTCCAAACCCAGAGCCGAAGCTTTGATACCAAATGACGAGAATCCAAGGGGGGGTGGTTCGTTTTACGGATCTATCTAGCTTGGAATGCTTATAAGTAAGAAAATTGGGGAAATTGTTAAACAAGAAAAATGCGTGAATGGAGAAGGCAGAAGATGGAATGGAAAAATGATAGACGTCACACTTCCAAGGATGGAAGATAAGCCTAAGAGTTATACACACAAAGGGATGAAGGACCTTTGATAAAACTCAATTCTTGAATTAACAAGAAAATTAGAGAAACACTCTCCAATATAAAATAAAATTTTGATTCAAACTTGTCTTGTAAATTCTGCAGGCATGATGCGTCCCTTTTAAAGGTGCCTACAATCCTTGCATGGCTTTTCACATTCAGCCATTTAATTCTCCTAATAATTCTATTAAAATTTAGAAACATAACAACCAACAAGGATTAAAGTTACATAATTCAGCCATCAATTGGCCGCCCCTTAGGAGAAACATAACGGCTCCAATATTGAATTGTGGCTGCTTCATTCAATGTATAACCGCTACATTGCAATGCTTGTCTCCCCCCTTCAATTTGTAACAACTCTCTTCTTGATGGTTGTAATTTCTTTGTCCCCTTGCATTAATTCAGCCGCAACAATTTTTGTAACTGCCCAGACAAAATAAGTCAGCCAAATAACTCCAAGTTAGCCACCCACATGTAGCTTCTTGTATAGCCTTCTTATGCCTGGTTGGATTCACATCAATGTGACATCAAAATAACGGAAAGACTAACAAGATTAAGGAACCAAATATAAAAAACTTTCATTGAAAATTAAATGTTATAAATACGCTATAATTTTTTAATAGAAATTATCCATATATTGTGCACTTAAAACACTCTAGAATCTTAACCAAGATGCAATTGATCTATAAAATTTTAAATTAAAAGACCAACTTACTACTAATCTATTTTAACAATTTAACCCTATATTTATATATAAAAATTTTCACATCATAATATAATCCCTTCCAAAAGAAAAACATAACATTTTTTTAGACAAAAATAGTAATAAAATTTAAACCTATAATTATATATATCATTATATTACATATAAAACATAAATTATGTAACTCTCTTATCACTAATAGACCGTTTTATTAAAATTCTAAAGAATCAATTTCATAAAATTAATTTTAAATTACTTCTATTTAATATACTTCATAAAATGTGATTTTCAACGATTGAATTTATTCAACTCAATTGTAAATCAGACCATCGCTAAACCAATCATATCAATTCCAAAAACACAGTATAATCCAAGGGTAAGGAGCGCGTCCAAGCTAATATAAGAGATTTTTTTTTAACCCTAAAAAAACTTTTCAGTAAAAACGAGCGCGCGCATATTCTTACGCATATATATAGTCAAGTCACAGGTCCCAGATTCCTAGTGAAAAAAAAAAGAAAAAAAAGAAAAGAAACTTGTGAAGAGAAGAGAGGTGCGTTTAGTGTTGAGCTCGAAGGTGGAGAGGAATCAATAAACCATCGGTAACGAAGACAAAGGAGAAGGTGAAGGAGAAAAGAGCCAAATAACGACCCAAATTCCGTAACACTTTCAAATATCTCCAACGATCTTCATTTCTCTCACTGTAACCGTAAGTCACCATTTCTCATCTTCACCAAAACAAAATAGAAAAATAGAAAAATATTCCATTATTATATTTGGGCTTGCTTAACCCCCTTCAGTTCAATCTCTTATTATTCTCACTTTTCAATCCAAATTCGTCGACTTAACAGATTCTAGGGTTGCCCATTTTTTTGTTTTTTCTTTTGATTTTTGATATTGATGGTTAGGGTTTCGTTCGTTTTTCTCAGAGTCTCACCGGCGCCGCCAGTATCACCGCCGGCGATTACAACTGACTGCCGGAACTTGCTGTGATTACCAGAAGCTTTGCGGTTGAAGAATCGAGTTTCTGAGTTCTGGGTAATTTCGGATTCTGCTTTTAACTCCTTGCATCAGAAGAGTGATTTTGATTTTCCATTTTCAGTTATGAGCTTGTGTGACTTGTGATGGATTAACATGTAGAGAAATGAGTTCATTTTTTGTATAATTTTTTTTGGAGTTTTGTTTCCTTATTGTTTTCATTTAGTCACAAACTTAGAATTGCTATTGTTATTCCTTTACATGTTTTGGTTCCATTTCCATGTGCCAAATGTAAGAACATAATGTGATTTTTTAAAAGATTGAACCGTCGGGACCTATAGTTTATGGTTTGATTGGTTTCATTGGCTAAATTGATGGTTAAGGAGTAACCAGACTAGAGATATGGCCAGTTTGCAGTCTGAAGAGTTGAACTGGGTGGTTTGTTTAGGGTTTCAAAACATTGATATAATGGAATGGAATTAAATGCCATTCTATTCCTGTACCGAACACCGAAATACAAAAAAATTAATTAGTTTCCATTCATTCCATTCCGATTCCAACAAAACTTGGTTCTTTGCAACTAAAACTTGTGTTGGTCCCACTATTTTAAACCGTGTTGCTCTCGAATATTCCATAATTACTGACCAATTAACTGGTGATACATTTGTAAGTTTGAGCATACTATAGCATCACCAAATAATATTGCTCATTGTATTTTTTTTACATTTAAATTTGATTGAATTCAATTTTCTACACAAGTTGTCAGTTTCTTAACCTTGGTAGTTGAAATTGCGATCTTGGTCGTAAGATTGTATGATTTTTCACTGCCTCAATTATCCCAATTATATGCCGGAACTTGTTTTTGTGGGATTGGGTAGGATTGCCTATCTTGTAAAAATGGTAAGATGATGTGATCTTTTGAGTTTTGAGTTATGTTTGTATTTGTTTTTCCAAAAAACCTGATAACCCATTTGATATGCAAAGCCCTAATCTCCTCTTTTGTGTTTGAAACCTTTCGCATTGTGTGTGGAGCCCTATTCTCTTCCAAACGCACTCGTGCTCTTCAAAACCGTCACTGCTGCTTGTTCTTGTGTTTTTTTTGGGTGTTTTTTTGGTTGTTGCTTCTGCTTGTTCAAAACCCTGTTGGGTGCTTGTTCTCCATCTTGTTTCAACTGGGTTTTGGGGTGCTTCTTCCTGTTGTGTGTGAGGAGGTGCTCTGTTTTTTGATTGGCTTTTGGTGCAGTTTTGGTCTTGATTTTCACTCATCATTTATTGTCATGTCTTTGTTACTACTTAGCTCTAAGTTGTTAATTTGTGACTTATGAGTTGTATATGAGTATATGACATTATGACCTTATGGATTTTCAATTTAAGTTTATGCAAGTGTCTGTAGTGACATATAGGTTATTTTTCTATTGATGCTATTTTATATGCATACATATGAATTTTTAGGATCTCTTGTTGTGATCCCATGATTTATGTTTTTCACCCTCCTAAGTATAATCTTGATTTTGATTACCTTTGTTCTGAACTAAAATTTGCTTTTGCTCTATAGGGTTTGATTGCCATGGACGATTTGCTTTATGAAGCAGTATGGGAACTCAAACTTTATAGAAATGTTTAAGGCACCAAAATTTTTAGATGGAGAACTGTTGATGTTATATTACAAATACTGAGAAAGTCGACAAGAACATCGAGAAGGCAGTTGATAGAAATGGAGTGCAATAAGGATGAGGCTACCAGGGCTAAAGAAATTGCTGAGAGGAAGTTTATTGCAAAGGATACTTTGAGTGCAAAGAAGTTTGCTTTGAAAGCCCAAAATTTATTTCCTGACCTTGAGGGTATTCCTCAAATGATATCAACCCTTGATGTGTATATTTCTGCTGAGAATAAAATAAATGGAGAAGCAGATTGGTATGGTATACTTGGTGTGGACCCCCTCGCTGATGATGATACAGTGAGGAAACAATACAGGAAGCTAGCTCTCATGCTTCACCCTGACAAGAACAAGTCCATTGGAGCTGATGGGGCCTTTAAACTTATTTCAGAGGCATGGAGTTTACTATCAGATAAGGCTAAAAGGGCAGCTTATGATGAGAAGAGAAATGGAAAAGCACGGAAAGGTTCAACTCTATTTGGAGGTTCAGCGAAAACAGGGGCTAATGGCAGTTACAATTTTACTAAGACTGCCCCTTCAAGTGCAAGGACTCAGAAGAATACTACTGCTAAGGAAAACACTTCATCTTCTGCACATAAGTCAAAACCTACATTTTGGACTGCTTGCCATAATTGCAAAATGCAGTATGAGTATCTCAGAGTTTATCTTAACCTTAAACTTTTGTGTCCCAACTGCCATCAGGCATTTTTTGCTGTAGAAACTGATCCACCTCCTGCAAGTGGTATTCGACCTGCAACTTCGTGGACCTTTTCACAGAATCAGCAAAAGTTCAGTCGCCAAGTACCTAATAAAAGCAAATCTAATGCTGGAAAGAACAATATGGCAGCTCCAAATGTTAAAGCAGGGTCTTATAGTAAAACTGAATCCTATAACAAAACCAATTTCCAGTGGGCTCCATTCTCAAAAACTTCTGGTGTTTCTAATGTGGCTCAAGCTGCAAGTGTGGTTCAGCAGGCATATGATAAGGTGAAGCGAGATCGTGAGGAGGCACAAGCAGCTACCAAAAGGGAAGAAGCCTTAAAAAGGAAGCAGCATGTCTCTAAAAAAGGTTACCTTAATCCTACCAAGAGAAGAAAGGGGGGCATGGAGGATGCAAGTATGGGTAACCGTGGCAAGGAACCTGTTAATCGAATGGGTGTGGGTAATGGAGCAGGAGAGAAAGCTAAAAAGGGTAATTTTGAATATAATAGCATAAATGGAATTAATAAGATCTGTAGTGAAAGAGGTGTCTCCCCAATTGAACTTCAGAATCTTCTTATGGAGAAAGCTAGAAAAGAAATTAGTAAGAAACTCTGCAAAATTCAGTTGAATACCGTTGATAAATCAGTGGTTAGAGAGAGTGGAAATGGCTTCCTGAAAGCAAATGAGAAAGAACAAAAATCCTTAAGAAACTCTGAAACATGTGCTCAGAATAACATTGGAAAGTCAGAAGATAGCAAGAGCGGATTGCCAGCCATCAAGTCTTTTGGAGGTACTTCCATTGATAGAATTAGCTCAAAAATTTTGAACACAATGCCTGTAGATGTTCCAGATCCTGATTTCCATGATTTTTACAAGGATCGAACTGAAAGATCATTTTGTGAGAATCAAGTGTGGGCTGCATATGATGATGATGGGATGCCTCGATATTATGCAATGATCCACAAGGTGATCTCTCTGAATCCATTCAAGATGCAGATCAGTTGGCTCAACCCAAATACCAACAGTGAACTGGGCTCCCTAAATTGGGTTGCTGTAGGCTTTTCAAAAACTTGTGGGGATTTCAGAATAGGCAGACATGAAGTCTGTAACTCGATCAATTATTTTTCTCACAAGGTTAGGTGGAGAGAAAGTAATGCTGGAGCCATTTGTATATATCCCAGAAAAGGGGATGTTTGGGCCATCTATAGGAATTGGTCTCCTGACTGGAATGAGCTAACAGCAGATGAGGTTATAAATGAGTTTGATGTGGTTGAGGTACTTGAAGATTTTATTGAAGAACGTGGTGTAACTGTTATTCCTCTGGTCAAGGTGGCTGCATTCAAGACAATATTTCACCACCACTTAGATCCGAGAGAAATCAGGATCATTCCAAGCGAAGAGATGCTCCGGTTCTCTCATCGGGTACCTTCATACTCGCTTACTGGTAGAGAAGCTCCAAATGCTCCAAAGGGTTGCAGGGTGCTGGACCCTGCTGCTATTCCATTTGAACTTCTTCAGGTATTAGAAGTTGTGGAGGAAGACATGGTGGATGGTGGGGATAGTGTTATAACAGAAAAAAGTGATAAAATGAAAGAAGCTAAATGTGAGGAAATAAGTGATATGGGAAAACTTGGGGAAGAAAAGGAGGGAAGGAATAAAGATAACCAGGAAATAGAAACTTTGAAAGAGGACAGAGGGAAGAAGATATGTGAAGGCTTGTAGCTGCAAAGGTGTGTAGAATGATAAGGGAAATCAGCTTCAGAACTATCTGGCTCGTGTAAGAAATGGAAAATTGTAGACAGCCAGAATTAATTTGACATTGTGATTAACTCTCTTCGATGGATGAGAAGTTCCTATCACTCTGCCTTATCCAACAATCACCATTGGATATGGGTGAATTTTGTCAAAATTTTCCTAGCTGTGTGTAGTGTAACTGTTGAAAAATTGTGGGAAGATTTCATTCATGTACCAACATTGCAATTACTGTCTTCAACGGTTGGAGTTGATTGGTTCAGTCCCAGGTCATACCAAACAAAGCTAACAAAGCTAAGTATGGGAATAATGATGGGGCTGTACCTTCTGCAAATTGTTATTCAACATAGACCTTTTGCATAAGGGTCTTGCTCTGGCTCCAAGCCCTTTCCTTTTTTATGATTTAGGTTCTTACTCAATTTTGTTTTGTAAATCTGATTTAGTGGCATGTTCATCAATCGTTGCCCATATATTTGTAAGATATTTAGCTACCTTAGCGATTAATAACAGTGCCTTACAAATTGATCTCAGTTTCTTAAATGATGTTTATTTGACTCGTATAGTTATTTCTAGTGATTATGAAGCTATCTTTGCTCTTCCATTCCTATCCGTTCCTACTAGGAATTGGATCCTCTCCCGGGCGCTCAAGCGGGGGGAGAGTGTGCAGTTAATTTTATTTTAACCGTAGAGCTGTGCGTACCAGTCAGTTCTCTAAGAGAATTGTTGATTAAGGAGACCCATGGAGGCGGTTTGATGGGACACTTTGGAGTGCAGAAGACACTGTACATCCTGACCGAGCACTTTTTCTGGATGAGCATGAAGAAGAACGTCCAAGCTGAGTGTGGAAGGTGCATAACATGCAAGCAAACTAAGTCAAAATTAAATCAGCGTGGATTTTATACACCTTTGACTGTTCCTGAGCAGCCTTGGACAGATATTTCGATGGACTTTATGATCGATTTGCCAAAAACTCAAAGTGGTAAGGATAGTATTTTTGTCGTTGTTGATCGGTTTAGTAAAATGACACACACTTTATTGTGTGTTCAAAGACAAACAATGCAACACAAATTGCTGATCCATTCTTTATGGAAGCTGTCCGATGCATGGTTTACCAAGGACAATTGTGAGTGATGGGGACATTAAATTCCGAAGTCATTTTTGGATGGAATAAATTGGGAACAAAGCTTCTATTTTCTACTGTTGCACATCCTCAAACAGATGGACAAATTAAAGCAGTAAATAGAATGCTTTCAACCTTATTACGTTCTATCATTGGCAAGAATCTAAAGTAATGGGAAAAACGTTTGCCATATGTTGAGTTTGCATATAACCAGACGGTACGCTATACTACTTCTTTTTCACCATTTCTTTTTCACCATTTGAGGTTGTATATGGTTCTAATCCACTAACTCCTTTGGGTATTTTGCCATTACCAATTTCTGAATTTTTCAGCTTCGATGGTAAAAGGAAAGCGGAGTTATGTCAGGGAGTTACATGCAAAGGTCCGAGCTAATATTGAGAGGAAAAATGAGCAGTATGCAAAGCAAGGCAATAAAGTGAGGAGGAAGGTAGTATTTGAACCAGGCGACTAGGTCTGGATTCACATGAGGAAAGAGAGGTTTCCAGCTCAAAGGAAGAACAAGTTTCAACCAAGAGGAGATGGTCCATTCCAAGTTCTAGAGAGGATCAATGACAATGCCCACAAGATAGATCTTCCAAGTGAATATGGTAATGTTAGTGCAACATTTAATGTAACTGACTTATCCTTATTTGATGTAGGTGATAAATGAGATTCGAGGACGAATCTTTTCAAAGAAGGAGGGAATGACACGATCCGGTCTGACCTCAACCAGAATGCCCTTAGATGCATTGCAAGGGATTGAAGGTCCAATGATCGGGGCCAGATCTAAGCGGATGAAGAGAGCTTTGCAACTCTTGATCACTGAAGTCCAAAGCAAAGCAGACCACCGAGCAGAAAAAGATCCAATGAAGTGATTTAACTTAATTTGGATTGAAGTATAAGAGTGCTATCCGATCTGACAATCGGATATGTCTGTTATCCAAATCTTAGAAGAGCCTATTTCGGGAAAGTGTATCTAATCAGATCGTAACTAATTTATTTAGTGTCAAATCTGTTAGGAATCAATATCAGATGTATTAAGATTATATTTAAATATTTTAGGATTATATTTTATCATATCTTATTTAGGATTAAATCTTTTAGGATTATATTTAATCTTTTAGGATTATATTTTATCTTATCTAAGATTAAATCTATTTAATTTAGGACTGTATCTTTTAGATAGTTTATTTTAGGGAATTCCTTTGCTATATAATGGCTTGAGAATCAGTTTATAAACACATAGTTGAATTCAATAAAATCTGAGTTATCTCATTGTGAGAGCTTATCCTTTGTTCTTTGATTAAAGAACTATTTGATAACTTAAGTTCTACCAATAGGTCTTGGTTAGGGTCTAGTTACTTATATCTTGATAACTTTGTGCTTCCGGCAGGTCACTGATTGTTTCAAGTTGCTATATTTGATAACTTTGGTGCTTCCGGAAGGTCACAGATTATATCAAGTTCCTATATTTGATAACTTTAGTGCTTCCAATAGGTTTCAACAAGTTCCTTGCCGTTAATTGATCATCAAGACATTCCTATTTATACACTCGCGGTTGATATCATTTAATAATGTGTTTTAAAGAGTAAACTGTCATATCCGTCCCTGACTTTGTAAGGGCCTTTCACTTTAGTCCTTGAGATTTTTAAAACCCTCCCGTGGTCCCTCACTTTAAACTTCGTCAATCACTTAAGTCCCAAACACTAACTTCTGTTAAATGTGAGATGAGGTGGCAGTGATCATTGCTCAGGTGTCACTTCTGGGGACCAAACTGAATGATTTTATACATGTATATACTTTGGTTAAGTGAGTTTATAACAGTCATCTCCTTCCCTTCTTCTCCATCAATCTCCCCTGTTTTCTTTCTCTCCATTAAAGTCGTTTCACCTCTTCAACCAAGTGCAGCGTCTTCACTGTACGAGGTCGTGTTCTTCTTCTTCTCCATCGTTTTGCTAATTAAGGGGCAGCCATGAACACCCATGAACAAAGGTATACTAGTGGGTCTTCGAAATCTTCCCATACTCTGCGTAGGGTGAATATGGGGTGGAAATGCTTCTGCAATCTAGCTGCAGTGATAAAGGTTTCAAAAACGGAAAAAAATCCAGGGAGACTATTTTATGGTTGTCCAAAACTGAGGGTAAGTGTTTGTGGCTTATTGTATTTAAATTCTTTGTTCTAGGGTTTAATGTTTGTGGGTGTTCTGCTCTGTTCTTGTAGGTTCCAAAAAGATGTGATTTTTTCAAATGGGTTGAGAACCAACATTTTAATCCAGAAGAAAGCACAAGTGAAGGCTCATCAAACAGGGGTATTGCTGCAAGTGATCATGATGAGGAGTGGAGACTGAACATTGCAAGGAAAGTGAAGAAATTAGAGGTGGAAATTAGGAGACTAAGGTGGTTGATTTTGGTGTTGTTTATGGTATTGAGGTTTATACTAGGTGTTTTAATTTGTGCAAAAAGTAGGAAGTGGGTGCAATATGTAATGTTTAATTTGGCTATCATTTAGGATTGGTGATGTGAAATTTTATTTGGCTATCATGTAATGAATGGTGATATATATATATATATTGAAGTTGCAGTATCTTTTTCTGAATAACATCCATATTGTGTATAAACATTACATATCAAACAATAAGGCTAAATAGAATATAACAAATTGCACCATACTTAACCAGTAAGAAGCAAACCATAATTAGCTTAAACATATCAAATTGTCTTACATAACAAACTGGTCTTAAACCAGTAACATCCAGACAATAAACAAACTGATCCATTATCAAAATAAGTTAAAAGTAGCAACATAAACTAGTTACATCCAAAATATCCCAATATGGTTCAACATCAAAATAACAACAAAAAAAAAGTAACATCCTGACAATCTATACTATTGAAATGCTGCACTCCTTGTGAATCTGGACTCATGGGGCTGATGGGTTGAAGCCAGGTGTTGGCATAAATAAGTTGGACTTTGAGATTTCATTAGTGGCCTCAAGTGGGACACTTGGTGGTGGGCTGTTGTGGCTTGATCCAGCCACTGCAATTTTGCCTTTCCCTCTAATTGGCAACTTGTTTCTTGTCTCATTGTTGTGGGGCTTGGTTGGACTCTCATAGAGTGGTGGTGGTTGAGACTGAGATACATCAATTTCTTCAGACTGTGGCATTTGTGACTCAACAACTTCTTCATTTGGCCCAATGTGGTTTAAAGGCCCAACACCAACAGCAACAAGATTAGCTCCCCCAGTACCAACAGCATGAACCTCAGTTGGCCCACTTTGTGTTGAAGGCCTACTCCCATCAGCCATATTTTTCTGTTGGGCCTGTAACTCCTCCAACCTCTGTTTTTTTGCCAATGGACACCTTTTTTTGTTATGCTTTTTACCTCCACAAAAAGAGCAAGTGAAATCAGGAAGCTTTCTCTTCAGCTTAGTAACCTTCCCAGTTCTATTACTAGCCTCACCATCCTTTCTTCTTTGTTTCTTTGATCTACCAGGGGCCCTTTTCACAGGTGGTGGTAAAGGTGGAATTTGGTCTGTTTTTTGCCAATATTCTTCCCCCTGCAGTGGATTGATATGATGTGCATAGGTTGCATGAATGGATGCCATTGTGAGCCATCCATGGCAATAGTCCTCTGGCCTACGGTTCAAGGTGGATATAGCAGCCACTGCATGCATACAAGGCATTCCTGCATATAAAAGACAATTTATTAGGATAATTATCCATGACATAAAACTAAAACAAGTTTGATTGCCTGTAAAAGATTACCTGTTAATTGCCAAAATCTGCAAGAACAAGTTTGATTGCCTAAATCAACAACAACTTTGGTGTGCCAACACTGCACCTCAAACTTGTGCTCAGCTTCATCACCTAAACAACAAGACAAAATTGATGAGCATGTTTTAGGTTATAAAATTGTAACTTCAGGAATTGAAGTATTACCTGCCCACAGTGGAGTCTATTTGTTGCTTTCAACCTTCTCCTTCTCCAACCTGCTTTGCTGCACAGGTGTCAAAAGTCCATTATGCTTCTCAAGCTTCAATTTGTTGGTTGTTATAGTTGTCATTATGTAGCACCTGACCTCCTCTAACATGGTTATTATGGGCTTGGTTCTTGTATTCACAATCTTAGAGTTGAAAACTTCACAATTGTTATTACATATGTTGTCCACCTTTGGCCAGTCAGAGAAATAGGCCTTTGTCCAAGCTTCTTTAGGCCATTTATCCAAATACTGCCAAGCCTTCTCATTTATCCAAAGTGAGATGGAAGATTCTCACCTTTAAAAACATCAATGTCCACATTACAAGGGTACGAGCATAGTTCTCAGACATTACAAGACAAAGCATACATATGATGCTTGGTGCAAAAGAAACCCCAAAACCCACGCAAAGCCAAAACAAACGAACCCCTTTAACCAACAGAGAAACCTCAAAATACTCACTAAAAAACCATATACGAAAGACTATGGGTGGATTTTAGGGGAACATTACCATTGATTCCATTGGGGAAACAACTTCAAGTAACTTCGCCTTCCTCAACGGCACAAGAAAATGCAGAGAAACACAAGGGAAGAGGACAATACACACTTTGCCCTAGCACAGCCGCGGAAAAATGTTTCAGTTTTGAGAATAGGGAAAACTGTAATGAACTCTTCAATTCCACCTATACAACCTTTGACTCCACCGTATAAGGTTTACTGTTACCTCATCTCACATTTAACAGAAGTTAGTGTTTGGGACTTAAGTGATTGACGGAGTTTAAAGTGAGAGACCACGAGAGGGTTTTAAAAATCTCAGGAACTAAAATGAAAGGCCCTTACAAAGTCAGGGACGGATTTAACAATTTACTCGTGTTTTAAAGCTAAAATATAATAGCCCATCAATGAGAGAAACAAATTTCAACCTTGCAGGTTCCACTTTCTTCAAGCACCTCACCCCATCATCTGCAATGAGAAGTGAACTCCTTTGAAAAATCATGCCAAGGCCAAGCAGAGCCAAATCAAAAGCAAATGAAGCCGAATCTAAACGAACACGTATTAACGATACTGGGCAAGAGCAATCACCTCAACCACCTTAAGCAACTCCAAGCATACCTCATCACTCTCGGTCACTCCCAGACCCACTTCTACGCCTTCAAGCTTGTTCGCTTTTGCGCCCTCACCCTTTCCAACCTTCCCTATGCTCGCCTCATCTTCGACCACCTCCATTCCCCTAACATCTACCTCTTCACCGCCATCATCACTGCTTACGCTTCTCGCCCCAATAACCACTCTTCCACCTTCTCCCTCTTCCGCCACATGCTCTCCACCCCCACAAACCCGCGCCCCAACCACTTCATCTACCCCCACGTCCTCAAATCCTGTCTTGAACCGTATTCCACCGGTTTGGTCCATGCCCAGATCACAAAAACCGGTTTTGAGCAATACCCGATTGTGCAAACCGCCCTTGTTGATTCCTACTCCAAGGTTTTGGGCGGTTTGGAGAATGCCAAGAAGGTGTTTGATGAAATGCGTGAGAGAAATGTTGTGTCTTTTACTAGTATGATTTCTGGGTATGCGAGAGCTGGGGATGTTGATAGTGCTATTAATTTGTTTGATGAAATGCCTGAACGAGATGTTCCTTCTTGGAACGCTCTAATTTCTGGTTGCACTCAGAATGGGTTTTTCTCTGAGGGGATTAGGTTGTTTAGAGAAATAGTTATTCTTGCTGCGGAGGAAGGGTACCGATGTAACAAGCCGAACCAGGTTACCTTGGTTTGTGCACTTTCAGCATGTGGCAATACTAGTATGCTTCAGCTTGGGAAGTGGATACATGGTTATGTTTACAAGCATGGTTTTGTTCTTGATTCATTTATCTTGAATGCGCTAGTGGATATGTATGGGAAATGTGGGAATCTTCAACTGGCAAGGAAGGTTTTTGAGATGAATCCGGATAAGGGGTTGACTTCATGGAATTCGATGATTAACTGTTTTGCTCTCCATGGGCAAAGTAAGGGTGCAATTGCGGTTTTTGAGGAGATGGTGGAGTGTGGTGGTGATATGAGACCTGATGAGGTCACTTTTATTGGTTTGTTGAATGCTTGTACTCATGGTGGATTGGTTGAACAGGGTTGTTGGTATTTTGATTTGATGATTAGGGAATATGGGATAGAGCCTAGGATTGAGCATTATGGTTGTTTGATAGACCTTCTTGGACGAGCAGGTAGATTTGATGAGGCAATGGAAGTTGTCAAGGGTATGAGCATGGAACCAGATGAGGTTGTTTGGGGTTCTTTACTTAATGGATGTAAGGTTTATGGCCGTACAGATTTAGCAGAATTTGCAGCTAAGAAACTAGTTGAAATAGATCCACATAATGGTGGTTATAAAATAATGTTGGCTAATATATATGGAGAATTAGGAAAGTGGAATGAAGTCAGGAATGTGTGGAGGGTATTGAAGCAACAAAAGTCTTATAAAGTTCCAGGGTGCAGCTGGATTGAGGTTGATGACCAGGTTCATCAGTTCTATTCTCTTGATCAATCTAATCCAAAAACAGAAGAGTTGTACAGTGTCTTGGAAAGTTTCGTTGGTTTTAGAAATGAAGTCATGGTTGAACTGTAAGCCTCATTACTTGCAAAATTCACTCTGCTAGATTTGGAAGAGTTAAACATAGAGGAAGAGGCAGTGTACTGAAGAAAATAGAAACACAAAACTGGTCCTGAAAACCAATGCTGAGCTTGCTACTGATTCGTGATACAGATAGATGCAGTGACATGGCCAAGAATTTTTATGGGGGCGCTTAGTTTTATAAAGGAAATATTCTCTCTTCAATGCAGTTTTGAAGATTTTTCAAGAATGAAGTGGCGAATTCTACTTTAGTTGGGTTTTTGCTCCCTGTGATTAAGTTAATGCAAAGCAAGATATACTTAATTGTTGTTTGAAGGATTTCACAGATTCATTCATTTTGGTTTGACCACTTGTTCAATTAATTCTTTAGTTCTTGGAGGATAGAAAAACAATTGGGATTGCTAATTATTCGATATTTTGTAGATTAGTCACTTACTGGATCATGTAACATATAATCCCTCATTCTTCTCTTCAAATGGAACCCATATTACTGGTAATACTTTTTTTTTTCAAACGCTGCTTCATAATTATACTATTCTGAACTCATTTATTATTAACCTCATTAATCTAGAGGTTTAATATTGACAAGACTGCAAAATAAGATGAAAAGATCATCAAACAAGATCAGTACTGGGGTAACTCATTACATGTAAACAACCAAAGGCCACATAACTAAAAACCCTTTCTTACTGATCATTTACATACTCACACATCAGTAATTCAATTCTCCTGCTTGGCCTCATTACCCTTGACATTGAGCTTGGCTGGCTGCTCATCTTCCCCTGTAATGCTCACCACCTTTGGACCTGTTATCTTATCAGGTGACAACTTGTTCAATGTCACAGTAAGCACTCCATTCTCCAACTTAGCCTTCACAGAATCCAAATACACATTATCTGGCAACCTGAACCTCCTCCAGAATTTCCCATAGGATCTCTCCACTCTGTGCCAATGATCCCCTTCCTTCTCCTCTTCCTTCTTCCTTTCTCCACTAACTCTCAGCATCCTGTCCCTTTCCACTTCTATCTTGATCTCATCTTTCTTCAACCCTGGCACATCAAGCATTATAACATGTCCCTCTGGTGTTTCCTTCCAATCCACTTTTGCTGGTGAGAGGGCCATGGATGGCTCATATTTGTCAACCCCAAATGGCATTTGCTCAATGACACGGAATGGATCAGCCCACAGATGTCCTGGATGATCAAATGGTAGCAGAGAACCATTTGCTTTGGATGGAAAACCAGCTAGAACAAGCAATGTCAACAACACTAGCACCAAGTTCAATGGTTGTTGCCTCATTTTGTATTTTTGGGAGTGTATAAAACAAGCACTTTAGTTTTGGAACTAAGAAAAATATTGGAAAGTAGATCACAATGGACTTGTATTGTTGTACTTTTGGATATATGATGTTTGTCTTTAAGCAGATTGAAGACAGGGGTAGAAGTTTGTTGATATATATAGAGCCTCTTAAAGGCGGTGGAGAAGAGTTGACGTTGTTCTTGAAAATTCGATGTCATATGCACACACATGGAAGCGTTGTAGTGAAGTGTAGAGATATGAAGAAAGTTCTAAACTAGGATTATGAGTTGGCATATGGAGGAGCCAAACCGGGTTCTCAATGTAAAAGAGGATGCAAGAATTTTCCAAAATGTTCCAGAGACTTCATGGAGTAATAAACAATCTTCTTCATAACTCCATAGTTTTGTTGAGAGTATTTATTGACAAATATTTGACTGATGATATCACAACAATGTATTAAGGAATTTTATAAAATAAGATTTATATAAATTTTAGAAAAATGAATGATATGAGAAGCAAGATTTGTAAATAAAATGAGAGACGTGAGATAAGTTTCAATTGTAAATATTAATATTTAAGCAAATTTAATAAATTGATTTAAAATATTTTAACGTACTAATTTATATTTATTTTACTAAATATACAAGAAAATAAAATTGCACAATTAAATTTTGGATAGAAGGCTTACAATAGATACAAGAAATAGAATTATAGAATAATTTCAACTAGTTTGTTACAAGAAAATAAACACTCTTACAAAATCATTCACTTTGATTAAAAAAAAGTAAACACTTATAAAAATAAAACACTCTTATAATAGCACACGCTCACTTCATTTCTTTTTCAATTGTACTGACAAGAGGAAGGAAGTGTTTTATTTATAGTAAACAAATCATCTTATCTTATAATATTATAACTAGATATATACCAACGTGTTAAGTGGGCGCTATAATATTATAAATTTACTTTTTAACAAAAAGGAAAAAGTATGAGATGATAAAATTAAGAATAATTTTTAATTTCATAAAATTTAGAGGTGATTTAAAGGGTGGTTTGATTTTTTTCTACGGATTGTACATAGAGTAATAAATTGTCTTTATAACTTATATTGACATAATGGTGGATAATGACAAAATAATAATTAAGAATGTCCGTTTTATAATATTAAAAGAATGCTAAAATTGTAAGTGGATATAATATATATTATAATAGATAATATATTGTCAAAATGTAAATGTGCCACCTTATATTATTGTTAATGTGGCATAATTAGAAGTAGGTGGTAATTTTAGAGCTAATGTGGCAACTTCATACTCCATATAATAGATAAATAAATTCTAAATCACATGAAAATGTCAAATTCCATGAGCATTATCACCCTTTTGTCCTTTAGCCTTGAAATTTACACGATTTTTTTTACTAATTTAATGTTTAACTTTGATAACGTTTATAAATCATTGTTATTTTTTATTGTTTCTCACCTAGCACGCAACTTTGTGTAACGTCCTAATTCCGAAACTAAGGAATAACTCTCATTGGAAGCATATTCTCGATTTACAGAATTATTTTTCACGACATTACCGATATCATTATACATCCACAATACAATTCACTTAAGTATCCCAATGTTACATAAGCCTCAATATCAAATACATTGTCATAAACACAATCTGATGCCACCAAGTGGCTCAAATAAACATAATCAGTCAATTAGGTTAATTAAGTACATATACATCAAAAGGTGTACGTTTTGAAGCAAAAGAAATGAGATAAGTGGAGGGATCCACTCTTGGATTTCCAAGTCCTCCGGTGAGGGATTTGGCTGAGAACCTTGCACATCTAGATAAATCCACAAACGTGTGGTGAGACTAAAGTCCCAATGAGTGCAATCATGCAAGTAGTGTGGGTATAACATACAAATGCAATGCGACAAGTAACACATAATCATTCACATCACATACTTCATAACTTATGCAATTAATGAATCAAACAACATTTATGCTTATCCAAACATTTAGGATCTTTTCACTTATCCTCTCGGCCGACTTGAGCTCAATATCATGCAAGAAGTGTCCCTCTTGCGGTCATAAAGACCTATAGCCATTTAGAATCTCACGTTTTATCATCAAACATTTATAATATTACCTCTTAGTATATCCTTTTCCTTATTCCTCTTTGGTCCAAGGACCCATAAAACTCCTCTTACAAGTGTACATGAATTATGTGAGATTCATCAATGAACATACTACATCCACTCATGAGAGTGGAAACATGGTTGTTCACACATTATAATCCCTAAGTACCAAAACCCTGTCTAAAGCATATTCAAGACAATACAAAACACAAACAACATATATACATTAGGGCAAGCACACAACTCTCACAATCAAGCCAACACAAGCAAAATAAGAAGAGGAATAGAGAATATAGGTCATTTGAGGTTTTCACACAAGATGAGAGTGAGTGAGTGGATTACACTCACCTAGAGTAGTAGGGGATGGTCTTAGGGAGGTGTGAGTGACAACTTCTTCCTACTCCCTTGATGAGTCCTTCCAAGCTCCCTTCTCTTCCTATCTTCTCTTCTCTTCTCTCCCAGCTAGGGCATAAAGGGGTGGAAAAATGGTGTTTTAGAATTTGCTTGAGCGAGTCATTTTCGCTTGAGCGAATCCCCTGTTTTCGCTTGAGAGAAAACTAGGTAGATCCAATCCCCTGCTCTTTGCCTTAATTTAACTTGAGTAAAAATCCTTTACTCAAGCAAAATTATCAGAAAGTTTTCTACCCAGTTTTTAGTGATATTTTTGCTCAAGCGAGGATATTTTCGCTTGAGCGAAAATCTAACAGAATTGAATTCACATAATTAAATTCCCACTCGCTCAAGCGAGCCATTTCTCGCTCGAGCGAAAAAAGGGACAATATTATGCCTTTTTTAACAGTTTTTAACCTTTTCAACCTAATTCCTTTTATGAAAACCTCTTATAATTATAATTTCACTCATGAAAGTGAGTTTAAAATTTGGGATGGTACATTTTGCACTTAGCACTAGCACTTACTTTATATTCACATATAACATTTCTTTCTTTTGCACTTAGACTTTGCCTTTTTATTTGTCACTTTTGATACATTGACGTGTTGATTTGCATGTTTTTATCAATCAAACATTATTCCATAACAATAATCTCCATTGTATTGTAAATAATTGCTAGGACTTAATGAGACTTCGTTTTCAATTTTTAACAATCATCTTCATTGTCTTGTAAATAATTCCATAACATTATTCCATAACAACCAAAATCCCATGAACAATATTTGCACCTTCAAATCCAAAAGAAATTGCAAAAGAAAGTGGGAGAGAATGACACAAAGAGAAGCGCGAGAGAAACTGAGAGTCTCTGATGGCATCCAAGTCAAACTTTTAACGTTATACGTTAGCAGTTTTTAACAGAATTTTAGCGTTTGAACTAAAATAAAAAACAGAGCATAAATTTGGGGATTAATGCAGACATTTTTGAAAGTCAAGGACCAAACTGATTGACGTCCCTAAAGTCAGGGACTAAGTTTCTTGTTTACTCATTTTATTTTTATATAAAAAGACATACACTTTGGTACATTACATTTGCCATCCATTCCATGAGTTTCTTAGGTTTTATTTGGGGTGGTTGCATGTTTTTAATTTTTTATTTTCAAAAAATTCAATCAAGTTTTTACAACTTAAAACTTAAAACTAAAAATCACTTTCTGTGATTTTCAAAACGGATATTTTGTAAACAACAAAAAAATGTTTTTAGTTTTCAATTTAAGTTATAAAAGCTTGAGTAAGATTTTGAAAACCAAAAACTATAGCAACTTCAAACGACTCCTTACTTTTTCAATTTTAGTTTTATTTCGAGACCCAACAATAAGGATTTAATGAAGATTAAATTTGTATATTTTTAATTTTTTATGGACAAAAACTTCTAATTTTAGATTTATGTACTAAATTCAAATCTTAACTATATATATGGAACTAAAACATATTTAATTTTAATATTAATAGTTATTATTAACTTCTCAAAAAGCCATTGGCTTCTCAAGACACCGTTTTTCCTAATTATTTTTACACATATACTATCATATTAAAAAATATATATCCAATAATAATTGCATTTATATTTGTTTTAAAAAAAAACATTATCCTAACTTTAGTTACTTATTTATTAACATTTTTCAATATTTTATTAGTATTTTCAATAAATAAGAATGATTTTAGAGGGTTTAACAATAAATTTTATAACAAAAAATAAAATTAAATATAACTGTTTAATATCTAAGAGTTAGAGAAAAAATGCAGCTAGAGTCCCTATTTATTTTATTGTGAAATAAAGATAAAACCAAATTGTTTGTGATAAGTGTAGGTAGTTGGAATAAACATTGATTTTAAAATCAAAATCGATTGAAATAAAGGTCCAGTCAAATAAATCTCGATTAATATAAAGGTCCAATAAAAAAATCGGTATTGAAACTAAAAAATTCTGTTTCCCTTCTTCCATTCTCTATTTAATAGAACAATTAAATTAAAAATTCGAACAATCCAAAGTTTATTTAATCTCTGTTTCACATTTTCTATTTCTTTCCTATATTGAAATTTGATAATAAAATGCCTTTTTTTTTTTAATGATCAAACTATCTTATATTGTTACGTAAGAGTGATTCATCGCGGTAGAAGTGTACCGTGACCCTAAACGAGCTTTTCATTGAATTGTCACAAATGTTTTATTTAATTAACATTTTCTTTGAGAACTAAACTCACAAATATATTATTGTAGGATTCTGGTGAGAGTGAAAGACTAAGAAAACTATCTTCTACAGTTGAATTCTTGAAGATCATATTTAAATTGGGAACCCGATCGAGATTTTATTTTAGGAGCGATCAATCATATGCAGATAGTATAAACTAACCGGTGACCACTAGAGTGGAGCACTGTAATGGATAAAGTGTCTTTATTAAAGCAAAATAAAAAAAAAGTTAGTGAAAATTCTACGACAATGAATTCTGAGGGCTTCAATTGATCGAAAAAGTCAACCTACTTCGTGCCGTTTGATTATCAGTTAGACATAATACATAATCAATATAATTAATTTTAAATTACTTCAATTCAACGTTACTAAAATATGCATTGCTCATTTATAAATAATTTTAAAATTAGTTCTATAGACATTTCATCACCATAAATTCATAATTATATTATTTCGAGTACATCCTGTTATAACTCATTACATGAAAATTAAACAACCAAACCAACCAAGTGTCTTAATTAACAGAACTGTTTTATTCACAAAACAAAACTAAAATTCCATTCATTTAGATTGACACTAATAGTCTTTAGGAATATGATCCATTATATATCATCAATTATCAACAATTCAAAGCTCTTGTTTAGCTGGTTGCTCATCATCCCCTGCAATACTCACTACCCTTGGATTTGTGACCCTATCAGGTGACAATTTGTTCAATGTCACAGTAAGCACTCCATTCTCCAACTTAGCCTTCACAGAATCCAAGTCCACATTATCTGGCAACCTAAACCTCCTCCAGAATTTGCCATAAGATCTTTCCACTCTGTGCCAGTGATCCCCATCCTTCTCCTCTTCCTTCTTCCTTTGTCCACTAACTCTCAGCACCCTGTCCTTCTCCACTTCTATCTTGATCTCATCTTTCTTCAACCCTGGCACATCCAGCATTATAACATGTCCCTCTGGTGTCTCCTTCCAATCCACCTTTGCTGGTGACAGAGCCATATATGGGATTTGCTCTAACACACGGAATGGATCAGGGAAGCGATCAGCCCAGAGATTTCCTGGATAATCAATAAATGGTAGCAGAGAACCATTTGCTTTGGATGGAAAACCAGCTAGAACAAGCAAAGTCAGTAGCACTAGTACCAAGTTCAATGCTTGTTGCCTCATTTTGTATTATTTTAGAGAAGAATTGGAAAATAGGTAGCAATGGACTTGTATTGTACTTTGGAGTTTAGGTAAGTTAAATTGGTCTTAAATCAGTTGAAGATTGAAATTTTTGTTGTATTGTATATATAATGCCTCATAAAGGAGGTGTTGAAGGGTTGGTGTGGTTCTGGAAAATTCTATGGTATATATTCAGTATTCACATTTCTCAAATGGAGGAGTTGTAGAGAAGTGTAGAAAGATGAAGAAAGTTCCAAATTAGGATTATGAGTTGGCGGTTAGGAAAACCGGGTTGATCTCAATGTAAAAGAGGATGCAAGAATTTTCCAACATGTTCTAGAGACTTCATATTGAGTAATGATCAATCTTCTTTATAGTAAGTGCATAAGTTCAATATTCTGTTTTCCCTGCCATGAAATAATGCATGTTGGTCGGATCGGACCAGCACAAATCTTAATTTTAGTGTTGAAATAAGAGAAATTTAGTAGAAAATACTTGTTTTCTTGAACATTCTCAGGAGACAAGACTTTCATCAAGAATGGAAGAACCAAAGTGATTGTTTGGATTAGTTGTGATACAGTGTAAAATATGATTTTATAAAGTTAATTTTAAAATTAATTTTTTCCAATTTACAATTGGGTAGTTCTCATGTTACCACGTTATTTCCCCTCTATCTTTGTAGTTTCTTTTATTTTGGTAGATGATATTTTTTATAACGAATGTTTCGTACCAAACAAGTGTAATTCTGAAATTGTGGAGTAGGAATAGTAGTGAAGGATTAAAATCACCTCTCCCATTTTTTCTGTACCACTTTCTTGTCCCACCAATAAAAATGTGACAACTCAATTAATAAGTCCATGTGAGATTCCCACTTAGCTAACACCGTGAACATCAAAAAGTGTCTCCTCGCAAAAGAATGCTTAATACAAGGGAAAATATCTCAAATTCACTCTTTTCGTGGGGTTTCTCAACCTTCTTGATCTCATCAACAACCTTTTAACAAGAAGCATCCTTGAAATTGATCAAAGGAGGTTTGGTTGCAAGCTTTGCACGGAATATGAATCTATGTATGCTACCAGCATATACTATTTCTTTGGATCAAATCTTCCCCATATGTTCACATGCCTGCAATTGTAAGAGGATAAACACCATTTGGGTAACTGAGATAGTGGAACAGAAAGGTGCAAAAAAGTAGGAGATAAGCATTAAGATTCACGAATAGGGTGGTAACATATTGAAAAAATAAACAGAGTGATACTTAACAGTGACAGTGTTGAAAACAGAAGAATATAATGTTGACTTAGACCTTTTTAATTGAGTTGTCACAATTTTATTGGTTGGACAGGAAAGCGGTACAGGAAAATGGGACAGGTTATTTCAATCTAGTAGGGAAGGGATGTGTATGAGATCCGCTACAACAATCGTGTCTTTTAGTAATTTTAACATGAGTAAATAGTTGTTTTGGTCCTTGGAAAATTATGGGTCGGTCAATTTAATCTATGCAAAAAAGAAATCAACAAATTATTTGAATGAAATGAAATTATTTTGTATAAATGTTCTAGAGTTTAATTACTATGTACACTGACATCTAATTATGTGTTGTCACATCATTTAATGAGTATGATACCTCATGTATCATTAAACTCATTAAACGATGTGGTAGCATATCATTGGATGCCGATGTAAAACTTTTTTACACTGACAGTGTATAGTTATTAAATTCATTGTTCTATCTATTTAATTTCTACAAAGGAGCAAATGAATAAGTATGATGGTGAGGCAAAAAAAGAACTTAAAAGTAAATCTCAAAATTGAACAAAAGGAACATACTCCATTGTTTACTAAAATTTGGTGATCAGATTTCATACATATTGTTCTTACAAAGCCTAAATCCTATTCTGTGCTAAACCAAAGTGAGTCTCCGGTGCGGCAGAGTAACGACAAGGCCAAGTGAAGAAGTGTGTTGTTGGAATCTGCCTATAGGGATCCTTTATATAGGTGCTGAGAGTTTATCTTTACATTTATGGTGTGATCTCGCTGGTTATGATTGCTACTCGTCAGTCCCCCAATTCCCACTGTTTGTTTCAAATACGTTCCTTGTTTAGCCTAGTTTGTCCCCTTCATGTCATTATGTTGATTGATACGGCTTGCTCTGATTGAGGCCCTGGTCTTATTTATGGGTTCAATGCATCTGGACACTTGCGGCTAGACTGATGTGTCTGGGACGGGCCATATAATATCTCGGTCCAGTACTGTACATAACCCTCCCATGCCATAAGCTTATAAAGCAAAGTAGCCTTTTTAGCAATAGATGAATCACCTTGGTATGATGGAGTTTGGCAACTGAGCTAAACCTCGACCCCAGTATAGTACTAAGTCTCCCAAGCTATGAGCGTATAAAGTGAAGTAGCTTTATAACAATAGATGAATCGCCTTGGTCTGATGGAGTTTGGGAACCGAGGTAAACCTCAAATCCAGTACAATACATAAGTCTCACAAGCTATGAGCTTATAAAGTGAAGTAGCTTTATATATAGCAATGAATGGATTGTCTTGGTCTGATGGAGTTTTGGAACAGAGGTAAACCTTGACCCTAGTATAGTACATAAGCCTCCTAAGCTATGAGCTTATAAAGCGAAGTAACTTTATAGTAATGAATGGAAACTCCTCGGTCCACTTGACTACCTTGTGCCAGAAAAATATTAGAATTAAGGGTTTCACTTGGTTGGTTGGGTTTAAATGTGCTCGGGCTTCCTTAATTACACTTGATGCGTGTGTTTTTGGCGCTGACAATTAAAACCTGCTATTTGAATGTGTACAATTTAAGTTTCCCACTCTAAGACATGCCATATATTGTTCTTTTGCTGTTTGAAGCTCTAAAAACAACTTGCCATCTCTTAGTTTTCTCACCCTGTGTTGTCCCTCTTTTGTATCTAGGTAATTTATTCTACATTTTGATTGTCATTTTCTTTCCATTATATTTTTCTTCAGCAATGGTTGATTCCTCTAATTCCTCTGAGATTCTATAAGTAGAGTTTTTTGGGATTAGGGGTTCTGGGAATATTCCTTTCTCCCATGCGAATCCTTTTAGTGTGATTTCCCCTTCCAATAGTATGGATTCCAATCTTCTTTTAGACAATAGGGAGTTTATTCATGACCCTTGATAAATGCAAACTATATGATATATTCTTTTATTTTACTGCACTTATCAAGGGTAAAATAGTAATTTATGCCCCAAAATAATCCCTTTTTAGTAATAATTGTAATAATTGTGATTATTTGATTTGAATTTGAATTTGATGCTATTTTAATAGAAAATCTGTTAATATTGCAGATTTATGGGAATATTTGAATGAGGAAAGAATATAGCATTATATGAGGAAAGGATCTGCAGATTTGAAGTTTAAATCAGAGCAAATAAAGATAAGATCAGCTGCCATTTAAACAAGGATTCTGCGGATAACTTCCCAATTTAAATTCAAATAGCAGAATAATCACAGAATCAGATCAAAAAGAGGGAAACAAGGAAAGCCAAGCAAACAAGGATAAGATCAGGAAGAGATCAAACTGTTAAAAGAGGAAATAAAGCAATCAGTTACGCGCTCCACGCTTCACTTGCGCTTAGCGCAAGTATCAAAATTTGTTTCTGTTTCCTGTGCTGCAAATGCGCTGAGCGCAGATGAAGCGCAACTGTGCGAATTAGTTTTAGATCTATTTTTAGATCTATTTTCAAATCAGATTTCTTCCAGATTTAAGATAGCTTTCCTTAGTCTATAAATAGGACCCTTTGTAAAGAAGTAATGGAGGCTTTTACACAGTCTCAGGAGGTTAGCAAAGGAGCATTTAGGAAGGAGATTAGAGAGACGACAAAGGCAGAGCTAGGATTGGAGCAAGGTGACAGCTTCTCCATTGGGTTGTAATGGCTACCATGCGTAGCTAAACGTCTCAATAGGATTGAATGTAGTTGATTCAATCCCCAAATTGTATGTGAATTCTCGTATTTATTTATGAATCCCTATTCTATAATATTGGTATTTTTATCTTTGCTTAATGCATAGCTTCCGCCTGTGTGCCAGAGTTATAGGTTAATTTATGATTCAGGTGACAAATGTTTCTATAAAATTAACAGTGAATTTGGGGGAACCGATACTTAGGAAACTCAAAGTCTGATTGGTAAAAGTACTCATAGTAGTTACTATAGGGTTATAGGAGAAAGTGACCACTGAAGAAGAACTAGGCAATCTCTTCATAGCTGACACTATAGGTCTATAGGGCGAATTGACAGTATTAAACAAACGGAAAGATAGAGCAATCAAGCCGGGGTAATTTGTTCGCTTGGGAGAACCCGCATGAATTATCTTCGAGTGGTTTACTACATGGTAACTCGGGGTAAAGCAATATAGTTTGGCTAGGATATTATAGAAATATATTCATAAATAATATAGGGATTCACATGCATAAAGGGGTGCGATGATACGAAGTTCAATCCTAATCCAAGTAAAGTATTTTATCCTCTGTCAATCGTCTCTTTCTTTAATGCAAATTTACTTTCCTCACCACAAACTCTCAAATACTGTTTTCTACTTGATAATCTGATCACGAGTAAATATGAAGCGAACCGTTCCCTGTGGATACGATTAAACTCATACTTACTATTATACTGCTGAAATTTTGGTACGCTTGCCAGAATCTCATCAACCCTATGGTCGTAGGCCCTTAGGAAAATGTCCCTGTGGATATTACTAAGGATGCTAACTTAGGCTTTCAGGGTGTGAGATGGGGTTTGGTTCTAGAGTTGTTCGTGGGAGAAGAGGAAAGGCAAGAAACTTAGTAAATATTATGGTGCAGGTGAGTTGAGTGTGTTATTTAATAAAATTGATGATGAGGTAAAAGTAAAATTAGTAACATCAGTCATGGAGGTGTCCCCCATCTGTGACTCCACCTCCCTCAAGCGGTCCCTTGTAATTTGTCGTTGAGATAAAGTAAAATTAGTAGTTATATATTCAAATGCAATTATATGAAATTAATACAGAAATATAATACAGAAGAGTGTTGTTATACATACCATATCCAACGCCACCTCATGGTGGGCCCTGCGGCCTTGGTGTGTAATGCCCCCGCGTTGAGAAGCCTGGTTGCTCTTGGTACGAGCAACTTCCTCTTGAATTCGTCAGAGTCCTAGTAGGCCAAAAGACCCTCCCATGCCTCCTCACCACACCACGTGGGCTTCTTTCCCAGCCTTCCGGGCCTTGTTCATCATATCTCGACGGCGACGAGCAACCCTCTACTCGTACACCTTCTTGATTCGGGCCTCATGAGAAGGGTCCCAAGTAACTCGGCTCTGTAAAATAAAATAGGGTAAGTTATGACAAATTGACATAACTAGGAAAAAATTAAAGTGTTTATAATTACCGTGAACTCTTCCCACCACCTGTCCCTTTACATCATTTGGGGTGACCTCCCACAGGTAGTAGAGGACCCCGGAACTAAGAACGTATCGAATTATCAATGGCTGCTATAGGTGGGTTATAGGAAACCAACTGCAAAATAAAATATTCAATATTAACAGTTAAAACAATTAAAGATTCAATATTAATATCAATTCTAAAGAAGAAAAAAATAAACAAACTCACCCCTTGCTAAATGGACAGATAATAACCCGACCTTGAGCGTCTACCTCATGAGGTCGGCTTGAGCTGGCACCCTGGAACCGAACTGGCTCCCCATCAGACTCATGGTCAGCGTCCTCATCCATCTGATCCTGAACGTCCTTAGCGTCCAGCTCAGGCACAACGTCCTCAACTGCTGGAGGCATCTGACTTAATCCCGATGTCGGGATGAACCTCATTCCATCGAATTCTGGAGCAGAAGGTGGAGGGGAGGAAGAAAGAAGACTGGATGGCTGCCACCGGAGCTGCTGAAGTAGATGGATGCTCTGGCAGCTGATCAGTAGTGAGAGAGATTGCCCTCCCCCCGCATCGCGCGAGTTGCCTGTGCACGTAGGCTCGCCCGGAGGGATGAACCTCCCTCTACTCGGTGGATCTTCTCTCCACCTCTACCAAACATCCTAGGCGATTAATGTTTTCCTATAAACTATAGACATTAGATAAATTAAATAAGTATAGAAAGGTAAAATTACGAATTACGAATTATTACATTAAATATTACTATGTACAAATGAGTAATTATATAAATGACGATTTCATAGAAGTACTTCTAATTATATAAATACTATTTACAAATTACTAAATTACTCTTTATAAATACTATTTTATTTACTAATTACTTCTAATTACTATTTACTAATTACTAATTACTTATTACTATTACTAACTAGTAATTCCTATAAAACTAATAAACTAATAAAACTAATAATTACTAATAAACTAATAAAACTAATAAACAACATACCTACTAAAGCAATGTTTAAAAATAATAACCTAATACCTATATCACATTAATAAACTAATAAAACAAATAAACTATTAATTACCAATAAATTAATTAAAACTATAAAACTTACTAGTTGCGACGCCGGAGAAGAAATGAAGAGAGAAGGAGTTGTAAAGTCACCTACAGGCAATTATTTTGAATTCTGATCGGTTCAAAACGAACCTATGAAGGAGGGGAGGAAAAGAGAGGAAGAAGGAGGAGGAGGAGGAGGAGGATGAAAATGGAGGAAGAGGGTGAGGGGGAAGGGTTTACGCGTATCAGCATTTAACGTAGCGAATGCCTACCGTCGCTACGTTTAAAATTTCATAGCGCGTGCCAAATTTAATTTTATTTTTAATGTAGCGCTGGTTAACGTTGCTAAGGCCGTCATTACGCTTAATTTAATATTTTATGGAAAAAAAATAATTGTTTTTAAGTGTAGCGACGATGACGGCTTGGCCGTCACTAAGTATTAATTGCACATACAAATTATGAATATTAAAGTTCGAACAAAGGGAGCAAAGGAGAAATAGTTTTATTAATGTTCGAAAGAGTTACAAGAGAGATAAATTAAATAGACAGTTCCCTTATTCGAGCCTGACGTACTTCTCTGCTGAAATTGTCTCCATAGGGTTCTAGTTCCTCGAGCCAGATTTACCTTCGAAGAATGAGCATAGGTGTATTATGATCTTCGAGGTGGGAGTAACTCGAAGCCTTGGATCTTCCAAATACCCCTGGGAGCATAACCTCCTCATCTTCTTATCCTTCCTTTTCTTCATTCTCATCTTCCTCCTCCCCCTCTCCCCTTCCTCTTTCAAGAGTCAGAAGGAGTGGCAATAGACATTGAACATACCGCTGCCTTAGACTTGAGGCTGGCACCAAGGAGGTGGAAGTAATACACGGCCACATAAAGTAATAGCCTTGTGAGTTGGCTACGCTGTTCGACCTGAGGTCATGGTTGGTTTTGAAGTGACCACTAATGTTGGACACCTTGTCGACCTGGAATCTAAAGATAATGGAAGAATCAGGTCGTACAGGGCAGCCAATATCAGGGATCTCTCCATGGTTAGAAGGAAAATGACAAGCTAGAAATGGAGATTCATCCTTTTATAGGACTGAAAGTCATTAAGGTATTAAAAGTGCCACTCAAACAAGCCAATGTGTGGAAAGTCTTGATCACTATGACCAAGGTGGACGGTGGTCAGAGGCATTTAAGTTGGACGACAGGTGCTCTGTGCTTCGAAAGTTAGAAGAAAATGGCAAGAGGATCGAACCCCTTTTTGAAAGGAAAGGGTCGAAAGAGATTAAGATGAGGTCGAAGCAGGTCAAGGTTCGAAGAGCAAGTTTCTTGTCAAGGCTCGAAGAGGATCATTGCTCCCTACCAGTTCGAAGGATCAGAGATATTTTCCACGTCATCAGGGGTAGTTATCAGAAGTGCACCATTGAAGCTTAACAAGTACGTGGGTTCGTGGGAGTTACATGGAGACGTGCATAGCAGTTTTGTTGTCCAAGAGCAGTTACTTGGGACGCCTATAAATAGTGAAAAGAGAGAAGAGACAAGGGTCCGCAAACTGAACACTCAACAACATCCTGAAAGCCATAGCATCTCGATCACAGGCACCCAGTTCGCGAAAGAGGAAGTAGGGATCATACAGACCACCTTTTATTTTTACGCACTTCTTTTATGTGTTCTTATGTTGCATTAGTTCTTTTATCTATGATTTCTGTAATGTACTCAATTTCAATACAAGTTAAGGCCCATCTTTGGGGCCTTATGTTACCTTTGACATCTTTTCTTGCTTTATTCTTAGAGTTAACACTTAGAGAACCCACAACTTTGAGGACACGTATCTCATCCTAGATCGCTCTGAGATATATTTGTTTGGACAAAATATTAGAACAAACACACTGAATAGTGCATTTAATGCTACAACGACGACCGTCGCTAAATAGCAAATTTCTTGTAGTGTTTCTACAATCTCCTCCTCAAGAATTTTCAACCTATGTTCTTTTATGGAAGGAAATGTGATATTTCCATCAAGATTTCGATGTCTCGAGACACCATATTTGACAATTGAGTTCGGCGCATGAAGTTTGATAAGCGCATATCTTGCAATAATATATAACTTGTCTCATTTAATCAATATGGATGTTGAGTTTATTTATTAAGCAATTGAGTTCAGTAGCAACTTAACGGAATTGATTAACGTTAGGGACTATGATTAATGTATTTTAAAAGTATAGGGATAAAAAACAAAGGTTTTAAAAGTCAGGGACGAAAACTAAAGTTGACCAGAAACACAGGTGTGACACCCTTCTACCCCAAACTCTTATACATTAAATAATCGAAGTGTAGAAAAGGTAACGTACCACAATGGGGTAAAAGGTTCACATAACTCTCTTATTAAAAACCTCTTCTACCCCAAACTCTTATACATTAAATAAATTGAAGTGTAGAAAAGGTAACGTCCCACAATGGGTAAAAGGTTCACATAACTCTCTTATTAAAAACCTCAGTAGTTCAAAAACAACTTAATTAAAATAAAACGAAATTCAAATGTATTCAAATACTCATGCAACGAATCTCCAAAAATATAAAGTAACTAAACATCCTACTTGCTGTGCAAGGCATCCAAAACAGTTTACAAAACCTTCCTAACTAGAAACATAAAGAAACAACCCTAATATTATGCCCTGATGTCACATGTATCAGAACACACTCCCTTTACTCAAAACTCGACACCAGTCGTGTCATCATCAATACCTATAAAAATATCCACAGTATAACTGTGAGGAAAAGAATACTACTCATACATACACATAGGAGGCTACCCTATCCTCACCCACATATAAATAGCATCATCTTTCACCACACCGCATACCCCAAACATCACATAATTCATCAGATAATAATCATCTATAAATCAGCATATAACCATTCATTTATATCATCACATAATTCTCATACCATCATTCACCAAAGGAATCACATACTCTATTTCACATATAAGGCTCCATCATCATTAATACTTACAACATCATTATTTACTCAGTTTCATCATCAAATATATCTCATATATACATCCATCATGTATGCACCAAAACTCATCATCATCATATTATAACTCAATTCATCATTAAGTATAACTCATCATCACATGCACCAAAACTCATCACCTCACCTACCCAAAGATCATGACTTGGAACTCCGCACAATGGGTGCACCTCGTCAATCACTCTAGTTAGTACCAAGATAGTCTACCGGTGTCACCACACACCATGCGATAGGTTGTACCCCCTCTATGGGCCCGCACAACGACATTCGACCCTAGGTTGCAACCCCCTCTATGGGCCAGTACAAATCATCCCTAGGTTGCAACCCCCTCTATGGGCTCGTGCATCGAACGCCCCATCATGGTCCCTATGTTGTACCCCTCTATGGGCCCTCACAACGCAATTCACCTCCCGAATTGAACCTCCTCTATGGGGCCCGCACAATTCAGGTCCTCATCACATATGCTCAAGGCATCTCTCCTAAGTTGCACCCCCTCTATGGGCCCGCACAACTTAGGTAACCTCATCATCCAAAGGTGATATACACCATCATCATCATCATCATGCATTATTATGCTCATCATTAAGCACCATCATCATAAGTGATATACATTATCATCATTAACATCATCATCAATAAGTGATATACACTACCATCATTAACATCATCATCAATAAGTGATATACACTATCATCATTAACATCATCCCTGTAATCGATTACCTGCAAGCAATCTCTCTGGTAATCGATTACCACAATCCTGTAATCGATTACCAGCGAACAAACAACACTTTTGGGTTGCCCAGAAACACTGTCGATTACCCGCGACGCAGATCGCAATTCGCACGATTTCTAATGCTTCTACATCACTCTAATCAATCTTTAATCACTCCTCTTTACTAAAACATCAATCATAGTCGATTATATTCATCAAAATTCATCAAAAGCATCAATCCTTAACAGTTACATGGTTTTCTCATCAAAACCCCAAATCATCAACCCTTTATTAACCCCCCTTTCGCTATTCTCATTATTCTCAATCAATCCACTCAATATTCATCAAGAATTATAAAACTACTCAACAATCATAGGTTTTTCATCATCTATATTCAATACATCATTTATCAATACAAATTCATACTCTTAGATTACTACCCAAGCACCCCTACATGCATATACAAGCAGCACCCTCTCCCCCACCGTACCTTAAGCGAAGATCGATTAGCCGCAAGGAAGTCCCTTTCTTGGTTCTTGGTGCTCACTCTGCAGCAATCCCCTCTTGAGACTCGGTTTCTCCCCTCCTTAGCGTTTCGCTCTCTGAAGATTATACGAATAAGGATTATGGTGAACAGATAACCCCTCATTACTAGAATGCCTAATTGGGCTTGGGCCCACTCTCAACCCCTTATCTTCTTTTTAAATGAAGTAACTTTATGGATAAAACTAATAATAATATTAATCTTATTATTTATTCATCTATTTAATTAATTATTTCCTCTACTTATTTATTTAATTTAATTAATATTTTACTTAATAAAATTTAGGATGTTACAACAGGGACGAAAAACATATTTTAACCTTTAGTTAGTTAACAAAACAACCACCTAATTGATTAAATAATTATTTTATTAATTAATTAAATTTTTTTTGAGTAATTAGAGAATTAATTAATTATTTTTGAGTAACATAAAAAATGTAAATCGGTTCTAAAAATGAAACACACTTATAGTTAACATCCAGATAAAATTGGGTGTTAACAATAGAAAGAGAGATAAAAAAAGGAAATGATGAAAAAAGAGAGTGAAAGATAAGATAATTTATTTGATAAAAAAGAAAGAAAAAGATAAGAAAATTCGGTGTAAAGAGAATTGCAGAAAAAGTGAGTGTGGAAAAATAATTTTTTTATGTCAGCCTATACTTTTACATTATCTAATCATCCATCAGATTATTTATTCATACAACACATTTATACAATAACTCATATAACACACTTTTTATTTCTATTTCTTTCTATTATATCACTAATCACGTCTCACATTTCTCTCTCTTTCATCTCTTCCTCTCTCTTAATTGTATGACAATTAATGTTGTACATAACTGATGTACAAATTCAATTTCTCATCATCCATGGAGGGTATGCGTACTATTATACATGTCTACTATCTAGGAAGGAACATGCAAGAAATGGAAAAAACCAAGGTGACTAACTTCGGGAATGATCCTCTTACATAAAAACTTAAAAATAAAATTTTGTATTTAAGTTTTATAATTATTTAAAAAATTTCATAATTTTTCACTTAATTAATTTCTAAAATCAAAAAATAAATAAAAAAATTCACATTAGGTAACCCCAAATTCATATAGAAATTATTTCCTTGCTGATGAATTTTTACTTAATTTTATGGCTTAAATATGTTTATAAATATGAGTCATTTTGATTTCACTTCATATTTTTATCTCACACTCATTTAATAATTTTTTCTTTAAATTATAACCAAAAAAAAAACGTGTCTATTTTGAGACATGCATCAATTGCTAGATTGACATGCAATAACTCTGGGTAGTTGAAACAATTCAATATTGTTACTATATATAGAACTAGCTAGAGCTAGATAACCAACCAAAACCAATCCATATTGAGTAAGTAAACCATGAGGCCAACACTACTTATCAGTACTCTTTCCTTCCTTCTCCTCTTTGCTTTCATCACCAACCTTTCATTAGCTTTCCCAAACAAAGTTGAACCAGTGTTGGACATAACTGGTGAACCCATTCGTCCAGGTAGCAAATACTACGTCATTTCATCTGGTAGAAATAGAAATGGAGGATTAAGACCAGGCAAAACTGGTGACCAAACATGCCAAGTTACTGTGATGCAAGATCATTCTCCAATGGTCCTTGGTGTGCCAGTGATATTTACCTTAAAAGGGACAAGCAGCACTGGTGATATCATCTCTACAAATGACCCATTGGAGATTGAGTTCACAAAGAAGGCTGATTGTGCTGAATCATCCAAATGGATGGTGTTTTATGATGAGGATATTGAATACTCAGTTGTGGGTATTGGTGGCCTTAAAAACCATCCAGGACCAGATGTGATGATTGACAGTGGTGAGTTTAAGATTCGGAAATACAAAAAGGGATACAAGCTTGTGTTCTGTGAATTTGAAGGAGACCCTTACAGTTGCAGTGAATTTGGGAAGTATCCTTCTGGTAAGGGTGGAAGTCGTTTGATTTTGGGTGGGGGGCAGCCCTTATATGTTGGGTTCAGACCTCTTAATAATAATTTCAAGGATGGAATTATGTCTGTGGTTTGAAATTTGAATTAATCAGACGTAATTAAATAGTAGCATTGGAATAAATAATGTTGTAATCTCCTCGCAGAGTTGCAAAATAAAATTTCAATGCAAATATTAAATAAATGAAAATAATGGCTGTCCCTTTCTTCTTGCACCTACTTAATTGTTGGTGTTCATATATTCCATTGCAGCTCTCTTTCATTCTCTTTTTTTTTTTGTTAATTTTTGCTTAATTTATATTCAAATTTGGATTTTGGAAGTAAGGTTGCTTATTCAAATTCAAATTGAGATTACAAAGGAATTTAATTAATCCATCTATTTTAAAACTCTAATTGTTTAAGGTAATTATGTAGACAGATTAGATTAAGAAAATTTTGATTGTGTCTAAATTTATATAATTTTTATTGAAACTGATATTTTGAAAATCACAAAAAAGTTTTTAGTTTTTTTTTATTTATTTTGAGTTGTAATTTATTTATTTGTTTCATTACATACAAATATTGACTTGTATAGGATAAGGGAGAGAAAGTGTTTTAATCCTGACTCATGTAGAGGATACTCGTGGTTCATAAAAAATAATCACTTTACTGAAGTGGGAATGAAAAAGCTAAAAAAACACAAGTGAGAAAACGTGACACGTATACTAGAGAAATAATTTTAAGATAGTGAGAAAATAAAATAGATAAAAGAGATAGCAAATTAAAACATTAATGAATAAAGTAGAGAAATAAATTACATATTGAAAAAACACTTTAAATTTAATATAAATCAACACAATTATTATATTTTATAATGTGTGTTTTTATGTAATGAAATAAATAAACATCATGAATTGATAATGAGAGAAAATGTTTTAATATAATAATAATAATAATAATAATTAAAATTTGGTAATAAAAGGCAAAAAAAAAAAACATAGCATAACTACCTCATGTGGAGGATATACCCGTGGTTCCTAAGAAATCAATCTACTGAAGTGAGAATAAAATGACTAAAAAAACGCAAGTGAGGAAACGTGACATGTCTACTAGGGGAATAATTTTAAGATAGAGGATAAGTAGATAATAAATAAAATAAATAAGAAAAATAATAAGTGGAAACATTAATGAATAAAATAAAGAGATAGATGATATATTAGAAAACACTTTAAATTTAATGTAAATCAAGATATTTATTATATTTATTAATCTATATTTTTATGTAATGAAATAAATAAATAAATAAATGGATAAGAAAAAAAGTGTATTAATATAATAAAAAAAATAAAAAAATGATAAAAAAAAAGAAAATAGAAAATAGAAAAACAATGAAACTATAAACCGTTGAAAAAATGTTCCTTATACTTAGGAGTGGAAGTAGGCCGAGCCGAGTTAGGCTTTGCAAGGCCTAAGCCTGACCTGCATTATATTTTTGTGGCTCAAGTCTGGCCTGTTACCTGGCATAGGCCATTTTTTAAGGCTTGACCTGACGTGTTTCAAAGCCTGGTTTAGCCTATTAGTCTGTTTAAAAGTCCATTTCATATTATAACCTTTAAACAGGTCAATAAATCTATCTCTAAATAGGTCTGTGCGCTTACAAACTAATATTTACTTTTTTATAATGTAAATATGTCACTAACATATACCTTTAGATAGGAAAATAAGCCAATATCTAAATAGGCCAACGGAAGAATTTAAAAAATTATATATTTTTATATTTATTATATATAAAATATTAATATGTTTATTAAAAATAATATTATTTATAATAGGCTAGCCTGTCAAGTCAAATTGACTTTTTAAAAAGCCTGAGCCTGAGCTATTTAATTAAAGAGGATTTTTCAAAAGTATAGACCTAGTCTTTTTATTAAATGAGCCGAACCAAACTAGGCTATAAGTAGACTGAGCGGTAAACCCCTGTCAAGCGGCCAACCTATTTCCACCCCTACTTATACTCATTGTAGTATGTACTATAAGTTCAGGCTTTGCACCTCAGACCTACCCAAGTCAAAAATGAAAAGGAACGTATTCACAAATGCTATATCCACCGTTTACTTAACCCAATTAAGGGTTCGTTTGGTTTATAATTGAGTAGAATTGATTCTAGAAATTAATTGTTGAAAAATGAGTATGCACGTTTTACGAAGCACGTTGGATGGAAGTGATTTAAAATCAATTCTGCAAAATTGATTTTGTATGATGCAAAATTTAAACCAAACAGGCACTAAGTATCAGTTTATTTGTGCTTAATTTTTTTTAAAAAAATTATTTAAAAAATTGATTTTTATTTTAGAGATTTTTATATATAAGAAATATTTTTTCGTTTGAGTTACAATCATAAAAAGTACTTTATTGACAAAATAAATGCCTCCACATTAAAAAAAAATCCCTCTCTTTAATTATAGTTGTTTTTTTTTCTAGAAACAGTTCTAAGTTATTTTTAAAAAAAAACAAAAAATTAATTATTTTTGCTCCTTAAAAAATTTGAATAAAAATCTTAAAAAATTTTATAAGTAATTTTTTTTTTTTAAAAATTGATTCTTTTAAAAAATAATTAAAAGAAAACTTTAAATTTGATAAGCACAACTAAGTAACCCTGGCCAATTCATCAAATCCTTGTAGTAATTATTATTAACTTTTTAGCATTATAAATGACGTTTATTATATATATATATATATATATGAGATGGGAATTAACTTACTCTAAGATTAATTCTCACAAAATTACTTCACTTAATAACTTTTTATATATATATATATATATGGGCTCCTCGCGACCCACGAGAAGCATAACCTTATTTTTATAACGACACATCTAGATGTTGGCCATGTCCCATCAAATCTACTTTAGCATGTGATTGTGCAGAGCATGGACGTCGATCTAATCTTATTTCTTATTTTGTGAACTAACTACGAGTTATTAATATTTCATAATTTATTTTTTATATAAAAAAATATTTATTATATATTTAATTAAAATATTAAATTTAAATAAAGACATATATGAAAAATAATGTAGGATAATTATCAATAAACTAAACTTTTATAAATGAAATGAATTTTTTTATTTTTAAAATAAAAAGATTAAATAATTACTTTTTTATATTGTATTTCATTTTATGTTTTATCACAAAATAAATTATTTTTTATATATGATATTAATTTTTTTTCATATTCCATAAAATTTTTCTCTTTTCATACTACAACTAATTCATTCTTTTCATTTTTAATCTATTCTATTTGTTAAAAAATACTTTAAAAGAGTAATAATCAAATTTGATTTGGTCACATATTAAAATAAAATAAAATAAAATAAATTTTAACTAGTTATGTGAATATGTTACCAAATAATTAATACATAATCTTTGGTTAAAAATAGACAATAAATTATTCATTACTCAAATAATTCCTATCAGTGAAAAGTTAAAAACTTAAAATTTTTCAAGAAAATATTTTCATAAAAATTGCTACTTAATTATAATAACATTATTTATATTAACTCTTATTTTATAAAACATATTAAAATATTTAGATTAGTAAGAAGATTATATTATAATAATTATAATAAACAATAATAGTACATACAAAAATATTCTTTATTAATAATGATTATTTTTAGAAAAATGTAAATAAATTACATTAATTTCATATATTAATTTATATTTTGTATGATAGTTACGATAAGTAATTACATAAAAAGCTAAATAAAAACTAAATATTCAAAACAAAGTAAGTTATCATAATTTAAATCTTTATCTTTATATATATAAAAGTAAGGTAGTGAAATGATCCTTTGATATCTAAAAGGAGGATAAAATGGTAAATTCTTTTCAATAAAACTTCTAAAAATAGTAAGTCACTTTTTATATATTTAATTGTTAGCATTATTAATATCATTAATTATGTTAATGGAAAAAACACTATTACTAACTTATAAAAATAATCATAATATTAATAAAAATATATCCTCTAATATACCTCAAAACCTATAACTTTTACTAATCTTTGTTTTACTTAATTAAATAATTTAATTTATTTGAGAAATTACAAATACTAATATCTGAAAAATGATTAAAAGTGGCTCAAATTAATTGAGATAAAATGCATAAATCAATAAGTAGGGTCAATGATAAAAATAAATAATACCAATTATTAAATTAAGCACTTTTTAACAAATGAAAATGAAAAATGTTAGTCACATGTGAATCTCTTTTATGTAAAATGCTTTTAATTAAATATGGGAAGTGACGTCGGGATAGAAAAGAGGATATTAGAGGGAATAAGATTTAAGAAAAATTGAAATAATAGTTTTATGATAGAAGAGTTGATGGAGGGGGTGATTGAAAATGAGAGGAGAAGTTAAAAGATAGGTTCTATGCTTATTAACGTTCATAAGAATTTACCTCAAAAACCTATAACTTTTACTAATCTTTGTTTTACTTAATTAAATAATTTAATATTTTTGAGAAATTACAAATATTAATACCTGAAAAATAATTAAAAGTGGCTTAAATTAATTGCAATAAAATGCATAAATAAAAAGAGGGGCAATCATAAACACAAATAATACAAAATTATTAAATCCAACACATTTTAACAAATGAAAATGAAGAATATTGTTAGTCACATATGAATCTCTTTGATGTAAAATGCTTTTAATTAAATATGGAAAGTGGCGTCGGGATAAAAAATAAGATATTAGAGGGAATAAGACTTAAGAAAAATTAAAACAAGAGTTTCATAATATAAGACTTGATGGAGGGATGATTGGAAATGGGAGGAGAAGTTAAAAGATAGATTCTATGCTTATTAATGTTCATAAGAATTTACCTCAAAAGCCTATAACTTTTACTAATATTTGTTTTACTTAATAAAATAATTTAATTTATTTGAGAAATTACAAATATTAATAGCTGGAAAATAATTAAAAGTCGCTTAAATTAATTGCGATAAAATGCATAAATCAAAAAGTGGAGGCAATAATAAAAATAAATAATACGAAATTTAAGCCTTCTAAAAATATTATATTATTGGATATTTAGTTATTTAATTAATTGTTTCCATTTTTATTTTGGAAATATAATATCTTTTTTTATATTTTAATTCATATTAACAGTCCATGTGTTACAGATGAACAATTTGATAGGCTTGATGATGTTTATACTTTTAAAATTCTCAGTACAATAAGTTATTCAAAATTTCCAAACCATAACATTAAAGTTAAAGCAGTATTTCTATCATATTATTGATAATTATAAATTTATCTTTTAGATTGTGCAAAATAGCGCATGACTTATAATCACTCATATAAACACGAATGTTTTCAAAAGAAGAGATATATTAAAAACAATGTTAGAGAAAAAGTTTTAATTTCAAGGTTTACATTAATTTCATCAAATTAAAAGTATTGTTTTTAAATTTCAATGCAAACAATTTGTAATTGTCATTTTATTTACAATTATAATAAATAAAAGAATTATATATATAATTTTCCTTATATTTAATTTTTATTTTGTATTTTATTTAACTCTGTATTCAACAATCATTTATTTTTTTATATTTAAATATATAATTTATTCATTAATATTATTTTATTAATTCATATATCATCTCCCGTGCAACGCACGAGTATTATACTAGTTTTAATAATACTTAAGTTTATACTGCTATAAATAGGCTAATATGATTAACCAAAACTTCTAATCCTAATCAATACAAATTGGCAACCAAGGAAGCTAAAAGCAAAGAGAGAGTGAACCAATGAAAATAAAAAAGGTAAAAGTGCATCTTGTTGCATGGTAAAAGTATAGATAGATAGATTAAATTAATTTTGAAGATATGTTTTAATTTAGTTTTTTATATTTGATAATAATGATTTAATTTTTAAATTTGAAGAGAAAAATAGAGATGAATGTTAAACAAATACATGGGGATAATTTATTGCTAAAGTAACTTTTTATTATGTAAACCAAATTATTAAATATTTAAAAATATAAAATTTTGAAATTATTTTATTTGTTGTATTTTTTTAATTTATTTACAAAAATATTTATTTAATATATAAGATATTTGTTGGTTTATCTGTAAAATATATAAGATCATTTCACACCTCATTTTTTTTTTCTAAGTTTCTCTTTTTTGCAATCACATCAATTATCATATCTTTCATCTTCTCTCATCATTTTTAATCTTTCTCTTCCCTACATTCTCACTCCCAAAAGATGAATTGTCAAAGTTTTAATATTTATCATAATGTAAATTGTAATATTACGTAATTTTATTTTATACTATTACAAATAGACTAATATGAATACATCTAGGTCCAACCAATACAAATTGGCCCACCAATGAAGCTAAAAACAAAGAGAGTGCACTAATGAATAAAAAAAATTAATAATAAAAAGGTAAAAGTGCATTTTGTTGCATTGTAGAAGTATAAATAGATAGATTAAATTAATTTTGAAGATGTGTTTTAATTTAATTTTTTATATCTGATAATAATAATTTAATTTTAAAATTTGAAGAGAAAAATAAAAATGAGTGTTAAACAAATACATGGGGATAATTTATTGCTAAAATAACTTTTTATTAGGTAAACCGAATTATTAAATATTTTAAATTATAGATTTTTGAAATTATTTATTTGTTGTATTTTTAAATTTATTTTAAACTTATAAAAATGTTTATTTAATATATAAGGTATTTATTAGTTTAACTCTAAAATATATAAGATCCTTTCACTCCTTATATTTTATCTTTGTCTCTCTTTTTTTCAATCAAATCAATCTTTCATTTTCTTTCTTCAATTTTTTTTCTATCTTTATCTTCCTTACACTTCTCACACCCCGAAAATGGATTGTCAAAGTTTTAATAATCTTAAAAAATAATGACCTTTTTTTATACTTCTTTATTTTATATTTCCTAGCTTTCACACTTTTTTTCTATCTCTCTAATTTTCTGTATGAACCAGAGTCACAACGGAACGACGAAACGAAAGGTATTGAAAAATCATTTCAATGGAGTCGCCACCAATATTTATTTTTGAGGGAATTTATTTTTTAGGGAAAATATCGAAAAAAAAACCTTTAAAAAAAATGGTCTTTGAAACCAAATTTGGATTCGGGAGTCGATTATGTGTATGGAAGGTATTAACACCCTACGACATCCGTCCTAAGACGGTTACCTCTAATTAATTGTGTAAATTTATTAACTTTTGAAAATATTTATTTTACCCCTTAAAAACCTTTTTATTTTTATTTACAAATTTTATTTACAATTTTATTTACATTTTTTATTTTTTAGATTATGGGAAAATTTAGAAAAAAGATTTATTTGGGTTTGAAGGGGTCGGTTCCCGCTCCTATGTATCCCCAGCTGCAATAGGGAAATCAAAGTCATGTAGTTATGAATGATTGATTTGTTGGTTGATTGAAAGTTTGGATTTTGATAATACTTTTTGAAAAGATTTTTTTTTTTTGAAAGAGTTGATTTTGAAGAATGTATTCACTCTTGAAGAGTTTCTGTTAGCAAATAGTTATATAATGAACCCTCCTGATTCAAATAATATTAAATAAATAGAATTTCTATTTATTTAATATCACTTGATCATTGAGTGATTTTATTAGCAAATTTTATTTTTAATCAAGTAAAAAGTTTCTTTTTCTTATTTGTGAGAGATAACGTTATTGCTAGAAATGCTAGTTTTAGCGTTATTTTTTTGAAAAATATTTTTTATTATTTATAAGTGTGAAGACTATTTTGTTAACAAATGATTATACTCCATAGTCCCATTAATGGTAAAAATACTACTCGTTAACGTTTTATTTTTTAGGAAAATTATTTTTCTTGATTTTGGAAATAATTTACAGTTTGCAATGACTATCTTGCTAGCAAATAGCTATACTCCATAGTCTTATATAATTTGAATAATATTCACGATAGAAATGCTATTCGTTAATATCACCAAATTATTGCATAATTATTTTTCAGCATTTTAGAATTACAAACCAATATATTTACAAAAAAAAAAATTGCATCAAGCAAATAACATGAAATTTAACTACATGATATATAGAAATTTAAAATACACACCTAAGTAATATATACACATTGAATAGGTAAAGAAATTGAAACAAATTAAAGTATTGAAATAAAAATAGAAGATAAAATAAACTTATTTTTTTAAAAAAAAAGAGAAAAAAAAGAAAGAAAAAGGATAAAAAACCTTCACGCCCTTAGGGGCTGTTCGGGGTGAGAGGTGGTGCGCGCGGAGGCGCGGTCGGAGGGGAAGGGCGAGGATCGCGCAGCGAGGACGAGGCTGCTGGAGCGTTCTGCGCGACTACGGGCTGCACAGTGGACAGTGGCGGCTGGAAGAAGGCAGCGGTGCTAGTGAGCTGTACGAGGATGACCAAGAAGCAGGGGAGAAGTACACAGTGGTGGAAACCTGGTGATTGTGGGATGACAGACAAAATACGGAAATGTGGGATACAGTACGTCCCACAATTATACCATATACTTTTTTTTTCCAATCCTCATCCCTTTTTTTTTTAACTTTTTATTTTAAACCGCCTCTCTTTTTTTTAAGTTTTTTTAAACTCTTTTTTTTAAATAGTTTTATATTTTTATTTTATTATTCTATTTATTTTTATTTATTTATCTCATCAAATAAAGATATAGATCAAGAAATACAATAAATGATCACATAAAATTTGTGTTAATCATTCATGTTAACATGGGGTTAATTATGTGTCCCGAAACGGTGAACATATTAAAAAATGAAGTTAATGGTGTTTCCATTTTTTGGTTAATAGAAAAAGGATTTTTGGTTAATTGATTTTGTGAGGTGAACTGCAATCCCTGTTAACACGAGGTTAATTATATGACTAGAAACAATGAACATAATTAAAAATGAGGTTAATGGTGTATCCATTTGTGGTTAACAAAATAAGATTTTTGGTTAATTGATTTTGTGAGGTTAATTGCAACTCTTGTTAACACGAGGTTAATTATGTGTCCAGAAACGGTGAACATATTTAAAAATGAGGTTAATGGTGTATCCATTTGTGGTTAACAGAGTGGGATTTTTGGTTAATTAAATTTGTGAGGTTAATTGCAACTCTTGTTAACACGAGGTTAATTATATGTCCAGAAACGGTGAACATATTTAAAAATGAGGTTAATAGTGTATCCATTTGTGGTTAACAGAATAAGATTTTTGGTTAATTGATTTTGTAAGGTTAATTGCAACTCCCGTTAACACGAGGTTAATTATGTGTCCAGAAACGGTGAACATATTTAAAAATGAGGTTAACGATGTATCCATTTGTGGTTAACAGAGTGAGATTTTTGGTTAATTGAATTTGTGAGGTTAATTACAACTCCTGTTAACACGGGATTAATTATGTGTCCAGAAACGGTGAACATATTTAAAAATGAGGTTAATGGTGTATCCATTTGTGGTTAACAGAATATGATTTTTAGTTAATTGATTTTGTTAGGTTAATTGCAACTCCCATTAACATGAGGATAATTTTGTGTCCAAAAATGATGAACATATTTAAAAATGAGGTTAATGGTGTATCTATTTGTGGTTAACAGAGTGAGATTTTTGGTTAATTGAATTTGTGAGGTTAATTGCAACTCTTGTTAACACGGGGTTAATTCTCTGTTCAGAAACGATGAACATATTTTTAAATGAGGTTAATGATGTATACATTGGCGGTTAACAGAGTGAGATATTTGGTTAATTGATTTTGTGTGGTTAACTGTGTGCACAGAAACGATGAATGAAGTAGTACATTTGGTTAATAACATCAAAATAAAACAATGATGATAAAAAACTTATGTTAACCTTTCAAAAATCACACATTTATTGTATTTCTTAATCTATATTATTATTTATTAAAATAAATAAATAATAAATATATTAATAAATTTTAAAAAATAAAAAACTATTTAAAAAAATGAAAAAGAAAAAAATATAAAAAGAAAAAAGGGGGAGGGGTGCTGAAAGAAAAAACCTGTGGGAGGGGCTACTCAAAAAAAGGGGAGGGGTGCTAAAAGAAAAAACATTGTGTGGTAAAAAAATTGTAGGACTGTTTATGTACGTGTATCATTGTTGGAGAAAATAATGGGACTTAGAGATGAAATGCAATTGTGAATGCTTTTATTTCCCTATTTTTATCATGAATTTACTGCCATTGTTAAACTGAGACGGTTATGTGAGACTATTGTTATCTTATTTCTTATTTGCGTTGTGTGTTTGTATTCAATGTAACAATTCAAGCAAGACACAAACCAAAACATTTTCGAATACCGTCAAACATAATAAATATAGGCAATTAACAGTGTTAAAGTTTGAAACAGAACAAGTACATCTCTTTGCTTTGGTTTTCTGTACCTATTTCTGGTGTGGTCTTCTTAGTTCCTGATATTTTTCTTATTCTCCCTCTTTCACTTTCCCCTTCTCTTTCTTTCTCTGAAAATATTTTCTTCTCTTTCTTTTCTCGAATCCTAACCCGTCTTCTGTGTTCTGCAAATTTCCTATTCCTGCTCCTTCACTGATTTTTTTTTTCTCTTTTTACACCTTTGCTTCCCCTCCCTCTTTTTGTATGGATCTTTTTTCCTCACCAACACAATTTAACTTCTCACACACTTTATCTTCCAACACTCTTTTTCTTGACCATTTGCGTTTTCTTCATTCAACCTATCATTTTTTTTTTGCTTTGTATTCCATTAATGGATTTATTATCATTAGGTTGCATTGAAGTTTCATTTGTATTGTTTTTCTATTTAGAGATTCAATTTCAAGGTTTGCTCACTAATATATTTGATAAAATGTGAGTCATTTTTCATATATTTTTTCAATTTACATACTCATGCTACTTTTCTTATTGCAGATTTAGGTGGTTTTGCTAAAGCTACTTAATGGGAAGAAGCAAGTGGATATATCTCATTTGCATCAATTGGTACGTGTGCAATATACATTAATCTGATTTTGCTTCAACATATGCATTAACATATCAGGTGTGAAATATATTTGGTATATTTGTCTTTAATTTTTCTTTAGGTGCATAATAATATGGTTGTATTCTTAAGTTTAGTATGATTAGCGTTAGTATCGCTCCTCTTTCATTTTTTGCTTTTAAATTTGGATTTTACCCATAAAAAAGTTACTACATATTTATCTCTAGCTTGCTTATCTATTCTTATTTGTTTATTGCATCTTTAGCTACTTAAAGCCATGGTTCTTATTCATAGCCTTGATTTTTCATATTTTTTATATTTATGATCATGCTCCATAGGTTTAATTGTAGTGTTGAGGTTATTCTCACGATGATGGTAAGCATTCAGCTCCTTTTAAGTTTAAAATTGTCTTATTATTTTACCTTTTTTACCTTTTCCCCCTAATAATAACAGTTGCCCTTGCATTATGATACTTTTTATTTTTAAGGAATTGTTATATGGTAATAGGAGCTTCTTTTGTTTTTGAATTTTGACTTCTATGAAAGCATAATAAGGCATGCTTATGGATGTTTCTGTTTATTGCCAATGCATATGAATGTTTCTTAAATGAATTTTGGATCTTATATTTCCTGTTATCTTATAGTCTCTGTCCTAACCAAAAGCTTTGCTTCCTGATTTGATGTGTTAAATGATGCAGTTAGCTCATGCTTCATTTCCATTCTCATATATTTACTTGTGCTTTTAGATTTTCTATATGTTTTACTGTTTGTGAGGTTTATTGAGTTGATTAGATTCTGTTCTAGAATAGGTTTGGACTTGGGACGGATTTATTTCAGCTATGGAGTTTTTTTTATGGATCTTGTGTTTTCTGGGAGGTAACGGTTTCATGTAGCAAACTCATACCAATCTTTCCTGCTTTAATTCATTACAATTTACAAGTTTATGGCTATCAAATAATTATGTGAAAATTGCATGGTTAAGGTGAGGATATCAAATAATTCTGTGTTGGGATATCATGTTTTGTGTGATAAATCTACCCTCATAAAGGGTTCAATTTTTATGCTCAAGCTCTATGGAGTTCCCTATTTGGTTATCTCACTATAACATCCTCTTTTTATGATAATCAATTAACATGTGTCTGTTAGATATTCACTCATTTGAACATGTGCAGATCTTCATCATGTGGCTGGACTTTGTCACATACTTGCATCACCATGGTTTTAAGCAGAAACTTCCTTGGTATCGTGACAAGGTAACATAACAATGCTGATTCTTTTCTTCAATTCTTATTAGTTAAATGGAACTAGATCTCAATAAATTTTTTATAAGGAGAATATATCTTATTATATTCTTTTTTCCTTAACATATCGAGTTTTTCCAAATTTCAACTCTATGTAGCCAATTTGTCACCCATTCATTCATACCTTCCACCGTGAACTTGCATTTTATTTCCCCTTCTTTGTGTTCAGATTTCATAATACATTTCTCCTACTACTTTTTGCAATTAATGGTAACAGGTGGAATGGATCCCTTTATAATACACTTTGTCTCTTGATTTCCTATTACTTCCTGCACCTTAATTAACCATTTTCTTCTCCACTTTTGGATCACCTTTAACCTTTTCATGTATGATACATAATAAATCTAGCCATACACCTGTGTGACCTTCTTCTATATCCAGTTGCACATCATACCGGACTTTCAATAAACAAAGGCTTAGGAACTTCATTTCGTACGCCAGAGTAAACTCTAAGTTCCTAATTTTCGGCTCATTCTGAAAATTGATACCTTACACCGGCTGCATATCATACTTGACTTTCAATAAAAACAAAGGCTTAGGATCTTCATTTCATACACAAGAGTAAACGCTAAGTTCCAAATTTTTGCCTCATTCTAAAAATTATTTAGATACTCTGCACCATGTGGATCAATCCTTAGATTGGGTTATTTATTCATATTGATATGTTCTTTGCACCATAATATACAATTCTCTGCCACTATATATATCCTTTTGTTACTAGTAAACTCTTCACAACTAACCCAATGAATTGTCCGTGTTGGTAGGTTCAGTATATAGTGTTCATTCTATTTTTTAGCAGGAGCTTCATGTTATTATTTATTTTTGCTTTTACGAGACTTGCCAGATTCTTTTGGAAAATCGTAAGATACTTTAAGATGCAGTGCACAACCATTTTGCAGACCTAGAATGTCTCACAAAAAAACATATATGCTTACTTCTATGAAGTGTTGGAGAAGCTCAAACATTGTTATTCCATTAATTATTGCATGCTATGATGTAAACTCTACGTGTTTTAGTGTTAGAGTGTATGAATCAGATTCATAATAGATTACTTGTATGAATCAGATTCACAATAGATTACTCACCCTGTTTTTAGAAACATACTCCATTCTCCCTGCATTTTATGTTCAACATTTTGACATATTAACATGACAGACTTTGTAGCTAGCTATCATAGTTTCCATGTCATTTGCAATAGTTCAATAAAACATTGATGTTTGTTTCCATCTAATTTCACCCTCCTATATTCCCATCTAGAACTCAAGCCACTAAAACTGGCTTAGACCATATAATCTATAATATAGCTATTATTTCTATAGAATAAACCTTGTATCAGATCTTATCTGTCTGATTTTTTATATGGTCTTTGTCTTTTGTATCACTTGTGCATTAGTTTGTGTCAGGTATGCACGGGCTACACACTAGTTTTTATTCACAATTTAGCAACATTTTTCAAATTGCTAAATCTTAATTATGTTGTAGTGTGTGATGAGATAAATAAAAAAAGTATATTATATGTGTTGTTGTATGTTTTTATTATATAATATATAAGTAATGTGATACGAAAGAAAAAGATATAAAAAAATTATAACAGGAAAAGCAAAAGTATCAATGTAATGATTCTAGTCATTCCACTTAAATTAGTTATATCTAAATTTAAAAATGTATATTTTCAAACATGTTACATTAAATGTACTAAAAAAGAATATATTCGAACATATTATCTAAAATCATTGTACTTATTCAAACAAGTTATATAAGACTCAATATATCAATTACTAGAAGGATAAAAGGATATGTAAAGCTAGATATAAATGAATTTTCGAAACCATATCTATTATCTATATAAAAGTTGAGTTGCGGATTATAGTGTTGCCACTTGTATACTATTTTTGCTACATCGGCATTTTATCTTAGTTGGCACATTCTCAATTTTCTAACCTTTCAACTTCTTAATCTTCTAATTCTCACACTCAAATGGTTCATTCATTTACGTTCCTTTTGTCATCATTAAAATACTCTTTGTATTTTGAAACTATTACTTCCATATGAATTCACTCATCTTTTCCTTTGTATAATTAAAATCCTTTTAACATTTTAAAATATTATTAATTCACCAAAAAAGCACAATATTTTCTATCAAATATAGTTTTTATTAAATTTTATATCAAAACATCTATTATCTATATAAAAGCCGAGTCACGGATTATTGTGTTGCCACTTGTATACTATTTTTGCCATATCAACATTTTATCTTAGTTGGCACATTCTCAATTTCCTAACCTTTCAACTTCTTAATCTTCTAATTCTCACACTCAAATGGTTCATTCATTACATTCCTTTTGTCATCATTAAAATACTCTTTGTATTTTGAAACTGTTACTTCCACATGAATTCACTCATCTTTTCCTTTGTATCATTAAAATCCTTTTAACATTTTAAAATATTATTAATTCATCAAAAAAGCACAATATTTTCTATCAAATATAGTTTTTATTAAATTTTATATCAAAACATAAAAATTATATTTATACTTTATATATTTAATATTTCAAATTATTTCCACATGTACACTATTTTTATCGTGTTAAGATTCTTTCTTAATTGACACCATCTCTGTGACACCCTTCTACCCCATACTCTTATATATTTAAGAAATTGCAATTTAGAAAATGTAAAGTCCCACATTAGGTAAAAAGGTTCACAATCACTCTTAATAAATCTCATAGTTCGAAAATGACTTTATTAAAGAATTTAAACTTTCAAATATAATTCCAATATAAAGCAGCGGAAATCTCCATAGGAATAAAAACAATTAATAATCTCCTGCCATACAAGGCATCCAGAAGTTCATAAAAATACTCCTAATCTAGGAACATGGTAAAACCCCCAAGCACACCCTGATGTCACATCTACCAGAGCATACCCTTTTATTCATAATCGACACCAGTTGTGTCCTCATCAACACCTGTTAAATATATCCACAGAATACGGTGAGGAAAAGGAATACTACCTATACATACACATAGAGAATACCCATCCTCACCCACAACATCATTACGTCATGCCATCAATACATTAAATTACCAATGAATAACATTCATCTAAAACTCAACATATATTCAATCATCTATATCAACATATACATGTCATACCATCATTCCTATTCACAACACATAAACATATCCTTTATACATTCATCAAGCTCATCATCATCATAATCTCATTCATATATCATCATATAGTTCTCATACCATCATTCACCCAAATAATCATATATTCTATTCTCACACATAATATTCATCATCATCAATATTCATAACATCATTTAATAACACCATTTCATCATGAAATATCACACATCAATACTCCTCTCATCATCTACCCAAAGATCATGACTTGGAACTCCACACAATGGGTGCACCTCGTCAATCACTCTAGTTAGTACCAAGATAGTCTACCGGTGTTACCACACACTATCCGATAGGTTGTACCCCCTCTATGGGCCCGCACAACTCAATTCACCTCCCGAATTGTACCCCCTCTATGGGCCCGCACAATTCAGGTCTCATCACATATGCTCAAGGCATCTCTCCTAAGTTGTACCCCCTCTATGGGCCCGCACAACTTAGATAACATCATCATCAAAAGGTGATATACACCATCATCATATCATCATTATCATGCATTAACATGCTCATCATCAAACATCATCATTATAAAGTGATATACACTTATCATCATCATCATACGTCAATATGCTCATCATTAAACATCATCATAATAAGGTGATATACACCGACATCATTATCACCATCACACGCATCATCAATTATTATCATAATACATCATCACACTCATCATCAAATATCATCATAATATATCATCACACTCATCATTAATAAAGTGATACACATTATCATCATTTACATCATCATCATAAGTGATACACACTATCATCATTTACATCATCATCATAAGTGATACACTATCATCATTTACATCATCATCATAATCATCATAAACAACATCAAACATCGTCAATCATCATCATTATACTCGTCATAAAGCACCATCAAACAACATCAATCACTAAGGATCTCAAAATCCACTCTAGTAATCGATTACCAACCTCTAGTAATTGATTACCCGCAAACAAGGTCTCTAGCAATCGATTACAACACCCCTGTAATCGATTACCCGCAAGCGAACTCTCTGGTAATCGATTTCAGCACCCATGTAATCGATTACCCACAGACAAACTCTCTGGTAATCGATTACAGCACCCCTGTAATTGATTACCCGCAAGCAAACAGTGCTTCTGGGTTGCCCAGAACACTCTGGTAATCGATTACCACTCCTGGTAATCGATTACCCGCGACGCAGATCGCAGATTTCACGATTTCTCACCCCTCTAAACCCATCCAATCATTCCCTAATCAGTCTTTTCGTCTAAACATCATTCATACTCATTCATAACATCAAATACTCAATAAATCATCAATCTATTACAGATTATACCATCAATTCATCAAAACCCCAATTTCTCAATCCCTAATCACCCCTTTTTCAATTATCTTCAATATCATCTTTACTCTCATTCAATAATTCGTCAATACACAAACAATAAATCATCAATCACCAGATTATATCATCATTCTCAGTTATTCATTCATAAATTCGAATTATACATCTTAGATTACTATCCAAGTACCCCCTACATGCATATACAAGCAATACCCTCTCCCCCACCGTATCTTAAGCGAAGCTTGATCACAGCAAGGAAGTCCTTTCTTGGATTCTTGGCGTTCACTCCACAGCAGCTCTCTCTTGAGACTCTGTTTCTCCCCTCCTTAGCGTTTTGCTTATTGACGAATGATACGAATAAGGATTAGGATGCTCTGTTAACCCCTCCTTACTGAAATAACTAATTGGGCTTGGGCCCACTCTCACCCCCTTATTCTATTTTCAATTAAAATTACCTTTACGAAACAAAACTAATAATAATAACACTCCTATTATTTATTTCCCATTAAATTAATTATTTTCTTAATTAATCTATTTAATTTAATTAATATTTATCCTAATAAAATTTAGGATGTTACAATCTCAATATCTCAACCTTTTTATCATTTAAATTCTTTTTATATTTTAACATATTATTAATTAACCAAATTTGACAAATATATTTTTTCCCACTTACATTATCTCAAACTCAATATAATTTTTATTCAACTTAAAATCAAAGCTTAATTTCTATTATATTTATACTTGTTATATTTAATATTTTACGTTTATACTTAAATTCTTTCAACTTCTAAACTTCTAATCTTCTAATTCTCTCACTCAAATGGATCATCGATTCATACTCATTTGATTATCATTAAAATACATTTAATATTTTAAAATCGTTAATCCAATATGTATTCTAGGGGTGAGCATGGGACGGGTTTTGTCCGTCCCATACCTGACCCTAACTTTTTATCAGACCAATTTTTCTGGCCCAACTCGTCCATAAACCCGAAGAAACCCGACAATGTACAAGACTAATTGAAACCCGAACCCGTCCACAAGTCGAAGAAACCCGTCCATAAACTCTAAATCCTAATATTTTACTTTCTTATGAACTTTCAAATATTGTTAAGAGAAAAATATCACTATATTATTATATAACTTTATGTATGGAATGTGTTTTCAAAGTAGATAGAGTCTCTATCATAGAGAAAAGTTAAATTAAAAAATCTCTAGAAAGTTAAAATGATGTTAAACCTTTAAGTAATATAAATGTTATATATTATTTACATATATGGGACGAGTTGGGTAACCCGAGCCCGTCCTCAACCCGATACCGGGTTATTGAATGAGACCCGATTAAACCCTAATCTTTCATGTGGGACAGGGTCTAACCCGACCCGAATAGCTTGGGTTAAGACGGGTCTGTGGGACGGGCTGAGTTTTGCTCACCCCTAATGTATTCACTCTTCTTTCCTTTTTTATCATTAAAATTCTTTTAATATTTTAACATATTATTGATTAACCAAAATTGACAAATATCTTTTTTCTCACTTACATTATCTCAAACCCATATTTTCTATAAAATATAATTTTTATTCAATTTAAAATCAAACCTTAAATTCTATTACATTTACAATTGATATATTTAATATTTAAATTTGAGTTAAAAAATTTTACAAAATTATTCCTTCCTTTCCGCACAGCGCGGGTCTAACATCTAGTTTTTGCTTATTGTTGGTGCCATACGTACGGATTACGTTGGATAAATAATTTTTGTCTAAGCTAGTGTGAAAATAGGCTAACATAGATCGGGTTTTCATAGTTTTGGATTCTTTTCAATCTAAGGTTCGAGTTTATCGTATTTATTTTATATAGACTTTTTTTTAATGTTTGCTCTAGCGTTTTTTAATGCCTTTTAATTTAAAAATTTATTACTTTATAATAAGACTTTTATAAGCACAAATATTTTATGTAGGATAATTTACTCAAATGTTTAAATGAATTAATAAGTGAATGATTTTAATACATGTAAATATAATATAATATAATATAATATAATATAATATAATATAATAATAGCAATAATAAATATGTTTTTGTATTATTTATATTTTTGGCCAATCAGATAGATTTTAAAAAAAATTGAATCTTCTAAAGTAAAATTAAATAGACTTTTAAAAATGTTTTGACTTTGATATGATGTAGGTTAAATTATAAGCTCTGACAAGCTGTGTACACCGTGACTTATTTTCACTCCTAGTCTAAACTTTATATATTACATGTTAGGTTTTGAACGTGGAGATAAAATAAGAATATAAAAAGCATGTAAAATATAAAAAATAAAATACAATTACTTGATATATAAATAGACAAAAATTATAATTTTAACTGGAAATTTTCATAGGCATAACTGTGGATTTAATCCTAGGTGCAAGTTGTTCAAAATAGAACTCTAGTCATGAATATTCCAATGATGGTGCTTCTTGTAGTCCGGTGGCTGGAACGTCGGCTAGCAAGTGGTGCACCTGCAAAGACACTCAACAAAGGGAGTAGAATGAATTCAAGCAACGCCTTAGAATGGCAAAGATATGTTACCTTTGTACGTACTTAAAGCTCCAATTTATAGTCATGTTGGGTGTGAGTGGGCTTTGGTCCCAATACGTATGGTGGATGTAATCTAGATCCGGAAAAATGGGCTAGCCCGACCAGTCCCAAGTTGTAATAATGTAGGGCTCTTACACTTTATTTTAATAGCCTGAATAACCTTTGGGCTTTTTAGCCCCGTTTGGTAAAGCCTGCAACCTGAAAAAAAGGTCGGCTAGTCCGCAAAACCCGTAAAATAACCGAGCTACTCACAAAAATGTAAAGCTTGGACACTTATTTTAGAAGTCTGAATAACTCCCAGGCTTTTTAGCTCAGTTCGATAAAGTCCACTACCCCGCATTGGGCCGGGTCGGGTAGCCCAAATTGTCAGCTCTAATGTAGTCCTTTAACAATTGTCTAGCATATAACTTAGTGGGATACGTGACGTCCTCTAAATGGGGAGAGGATTTTATTCTCTAAGTGACACATAAGAAAGTAATTGACAGTACACTAGACATAGGGTTGGCTGACCAGGAAGGCAAATAGGCTAGCCACGTAAGAGGCCTGATAGGCCAGTTGCGTAGGAGGCTGGTAGGACAGTCGGGCAAGAGTGCTAGTAGGCCAGCCGGGATAAGAGAGCTTGTAGACCATCCAGGATGGAGGTCACTAGGCCACTCGAACTAAATCCGAGTTAACTTCCGGAATTACACAGGTAAAGTCCACCTGAAGTTGTAGTCCATTTCCACTAATCGACAACTATTTGGTTATATAATTGAAAAAATATATATTTATATTAAACATATATTCTTTTAACATCATTATAAATAAATAAATGAACTCTAATTTTTTTTTCAATTTCTTGCTAAGAATGTATATTTATGATATTACTCTCTTGTTTCTTTCTTATTTTTCTCTTTCTCATATTCTGTTGCTAGTTAATAATTTTTTTATTGAAAATGTAATAATTATATGGAAAAGAAAGATAAAGAAAGAAAAAAAAAGAAGTGAAAGATGCAATAAAAAATTAATAAAAAAGAATGACAAAAAAAGAAAAATGAAAGCACAATAAAATTTTGACACCAATTTTTAGTATGTGATAAGTGTAGGAAAGAGAATAGAGAGAAAAACAAAAAAATATGAAAAATATAATAATTAATTTGATGAAAAATGATGAAGAAAAGAAAAAAAAATAAGTATAAAAAATTATGTAAAGCATACGAGAGAGAAAAATCACTCATAATGAAATATATATTTTTAGTACAAGACCACATGTATTCTTTACGGGAAACAATCTTTACGAGCCGGGTAGGACCTTTATGAGTGACAAAGCCCTCCCCTCGAGTATTTAACACACCATACATACCGAGAGCTCAAACTAAAATAACTCCTTATCAACTGATCCACATACAGTGGTAAAATGATAATTAATATATATATATATATATATATATATTGAGAGAAATGTATATGAGTCCGTTGCATTTCCCTCTTCTTTAATCCTCTCTCACATGTTTACTTTGGTTATGAAAGCATCTTTAAAAAAAGTGATATAATTTTTTTTTCTTATCCAATCAATTGTTATATCTTTATCTCTTATTTATATATATATATATATATATATATATTTATATTGAGAGAAATGTATATGAGTCCGTTGCATTTCCCTCTTCTTTAATCCTCTCTCACATGTTTACTTTGGTTATGAAAGCATCTTTAAAAAAAGTGATATAATTTTTTTTTCTTATCCAATCAATTGTTATATCTTTATCTCTTTTTTATTCCCTCTATTTTCCCTAGATTTTCACACCCCATTTTTATTTTTTTTATCTCTTTTTTCCGTGAATAAATTTTTTTAATATCCTTTAAGAAAAGGAAAGAAAAGAAAAGATAGAAGGGAAAGAGAAAGAGAAAGAGGCGAACACTAACAAGCATATGCAAGGATGGAACACCTAGACGAATTGAATAACCATTATTCCACTCTACTTATTCAGTGTGCTTTGCATTGAGATTTTGTTAGCAAGTACTGGCAGGAGATAACATTGCATCACAACATAAACCAGGATTACAATATTATTCAGATTTCATTCATTCAATCAAACTACAGTCCTAATTCCAGAATAAGAAGCATCTACAAACACAACCTCAAATGGTTCATGCTCAGTCAGATTCAATCGACTTCCACCTTCACCATTATCATACCTCCCAATATCCAAACAAGTTGGAGAGCCAGTGACACAAAAAGCAAGCTTGTAACCAAATCTGTATTTCTGAATGTTAAATGTTCCTCTCAGTGTTTGCTTACCTGGATGGTCTTCAGGGCCACCAATACCCACACATGCTTTTTGGATATCATTATCAACAAACACCAACCACTTTGAAGATTCAGCACAATTAGGCTTCTTTATGAACTCAATCTCAAGTGGGGTACCTGTGAATATGATACCAGGGCTTATTCCAGGTATGCTGAATTTCACTGGCAAACCATTCACCACTTCTAAGTAGTCTTGTAACACTGTAACAGGGCACTTGGAGTCCCCTGTTTTGGCTAGTCTTACTCCTCCACCAGCTGGGCCTCTTATAGCTGGCAAAATATAGTACTTGCCACCTGGGAAAATGGGGTTGCCATTTATGTCTAGTACTTGTTCCACATCATCTGAGAATGCTAATGGAAGTTTGGTGATGAAAGCAAAAAGGAGGAAACAGAGGATTTGGGGTGTAGGCTTCATGGTTTACTCAATAATTATAGCTAAGGATGTTGTTTTCTGTGTGGTTTAGTGGTTACCTATGTCTCTCTATATATAGTCATTATAGAAATGTTTCAAGAGTTACTTGCATTTTGATCTAGCAAGTTTAAAAATAATTAATCAGGCACGTGTACAACTATTGGATAAGCATGGACATGCATATGGAATTTAATATAGCAAAATGATTTATAGACATTGGGAAAGAGATGAGAGATGAATGGTACAAATTTGACTCATCAGATAGTGTCATTTTAGGAGATAAAATAGTGGGAAAGAGAAGAGAGATCAATGATACAAATTTGATTCATAAGATAGTCATTTTAGGGCATAAAATAAAAAGTTATAGTTAGTGATTGAAAAATTAAAGCTTGAGATTATAATTAAATATAAATATATATAATAAATTATGATGTTATTTAAATTTCAACGGTTGATTTTTTAATCAATGACTATTACTCAATATTACAGTCATTTTCATTTAAATACCTGCAAAAATATTTATATATTCACTTTTCTAATAACAAATACGTTCTTTGATTGGGGTGAGATCTACTTGATTTAAATATGTAACATTAGAGTTTTAGGGCTATTCAGAATTGGAAGAATAGGCATGGATCTACTCAATGTCATTTTTTAGGTCCTTGTCTATTGTTCCAACTCTTAACAATCCTAAAACTCCACTATTACATATTTGAGTCAGGTAGATCTCACCTCAATCAAAGATGACTTGCTATCAGAAAAGTAAAAATGTTTTTAGGAGGATTAAAATGAAAACGAATGTATTTTGAAGAGAGTAGAAACATATTTAAACTTATATAATATAATATAATATAATATATAAAGAGAGAGTTGAGATCTAGAAATCATAATTGTTTAATATGATTTTTTGGTAATGATTGTTTAATATATGTTTTACTAATAGATATCAAATAAATTATTGTTTTAATTTGTAAAAAATTATAAAAATTTAATATGGGATAATTATTTTTTGTATGGATTAGAATTGATTTGGAAATAGATCCTCCTTGATCTTGCAGTACCCTTGTTGACTTTTGGATACTAGGTCCCCGCCTAATTTCTCTTTGTCTATTCATCTCATGTTGAATTTGATTGCTATATATCTGCAACACATTTCATTAAATGAACCCCCTATTTTAATTTTGTGTACTCCGCAACATATGGAAACATAATAAATACTAAATAGAGATCACACCTATTGTTTCGTAGATCCGGTACCTGTCCTTTTAAGTAATTTACTCTTTACCAATTAAGGTTTTTTTTTTTTTTGAATAAATTGTAAGAAATTAGAAATGCAAATATATGCCGCAAAATGAACTGCTGCAGCCTGCATAAGTGCATTCTATGTTCGTCCAAATATATCATTCCACCAATATGCAATTAGCTCACGCTTTTTATGCTTGTCCAAAAAAGGACTTTGTTCGTGCCAAATTTCCCCGTGGCGTCTTCCGGTTGAATACGCTGAATCCTCTCGTAATCTACGGCCGAGTGCGGCGTACCCACAGCGGGGCAGGGTGTACCTGTAGGGACTCCGACGCTCAAGTCAGTGAGAGATTCAATAAGGCGTGTGAAATATAGAATGAAAGTGTGTACCTGAATAGGATGCAAGACCATGTATTTATAGGAGTCAATTGGCGGGAAAGTTAGTTACTCAGTCATAACCGCCTCATTAAGATGTTATATAACGTGGCGCTGGGAATATGTCGGCTATAATGGGCCGAGGTGCAATTTACCTGCAGAACAGATGCCCCCCAAGTCGGGTGCTTTGATATAAGTATCCGACTTGAAATAGTCACAGGCCATTCAACCGGCTTGATACGTACAGTAGTCAATCGGAGTTCCTTAATCGGAGTTGTGAACTTCATTGAAGTCGACAACGTTAGTTAAGTGTAAATGCCATGTGCCATGTATAGTTGGTCCAGATAATTTCCGTCTTGGTGAAGACGGTTGATGTCAACGTAAGCATGGGATTTAGCCCACATTTGCTTGCATAATGAATTTATATTTGTAAGTTTAAGAACAATATCGGCACCAATAAGCCGGAAGAGATGCCCCCAAGCTAGTATTAAGTCGGTGCATGCTGTTAACCGTTGAAGTTGATCTTGATTTGGGCGCACACATTGACGTACCTTTCAAGGAATTGAGTCCGAAATGGTGATAAGCAAGCTATGATCTCAAGGAATTGGGCCCGAGATGATAATTCGAAGTGTCAAGGAACGTTCTGACATGGATACTTGGGGCCTCGCAGACCTAAGTTGAAGATGAGGAGCATAATCCAAAGTAAATCGAGAGACAAATACAATAATAATCAAAGGACTGGGCCGAGATGCAATTTACCTGCAGAACAAACTTCAAAATTTTATTTATATTACACAGACTCATTTATAATTTAATATTATAGATAATTTTTAATTTCTTTTAAATATAGACACCCAGAAATTAATTTAACTTTTTTATTCTATATCTTAACCAATTAATTACGTTTGTTTTTAACAATCTCATGAGCTGCTCGTCACAAGGAGGGGAGCACAACTTTAGTTTTTCAATTACTGACATAAATTATAAAATTATAAGGGTCGCAATTTGGTACCCTCCCGTTAGAGAGAGTTTTGGTACCTTCTTGTCATTTTTTTTATTGAATAGGCCTAAATTACGTAGGAACAAGTTGTGTACTCTGTCCTAAATTATTTCGAAGACATAAAATAGATTTTAAATGAGACACATGTGTATTGTAAATGAGAATGTGAAAAAATGGGGGAATACAATAAAAAATACATGATAATAGTTATAGAGGGTCAAAAAGTCTTTTCAAAAATTAAAAATATAAATTCTAATAGTTAAATATTGTCTTATAAGTATAAAAATACTAAGATCATTTAAAAAAATTGAGAGAAATTAATTAAATGATCAAAGAAGGTACCAAAACTCTCTCTCACGAGAGGATACCCTAGAATTTCCCAAATTGTAAAAGTGAAATTGGAAATAATTAAAATTATTAAAGTTCTTTTGTGGATACATGACACAATGTTTTCTTTCCCCCTTTTTTGTGACAAATACCTAGGCGAGGAAAAAATAATTGTGCATGAGCTCCACGCTGAGCACAATATATCATTTTTAAATAAAAACTCGTCGACGAGTGCACCGCGGTGAGGAATAACTTATTCCTCCACGTTGAGCACAACCTTATTTTAATATATGTAGTCAGGGTTAGCATTTTTAATAAAAAAAATATGTTTTTCGTTACTGTAGTTTCGGTTAATTTGGATTTTCGTCTCTATATTTTAAATTTTTGGTTTTTTGTCTCTGTACTTTTTAAACCCCTAAACATTAGTCTCAGCCGTTAGTTTTGACCGTTAAACCTGTAACGTGGCATGCTAGGCAATTAACACGTGGCATGCTAGGGACACGTGGCATGCTAGGTAAGTGACACATGTTTAACGGACCAAAGTAACGACAAAGACTAATGTTTAGGGGTTTAGAAAGTACAAGAAAGAAAAACAAAAGATTTAAAATATATGGACGAAAATCCAAGTTGACCGAAACTACAGGAACGAAAAACATATTTTTCCCTTTTTAATATGTAAACGATTTGAGTTTTTTTTTTTTTTACGAACGATTTGGGTTGTCTTTGTCATGATAAAAAACGTACATAATTAATTACACTATATTATGTATGTGCATGTATAGAAGGGAGGAAGTGAGGTTAAGTGGCCGGTTATAATATTATAAATTTTTTCATTTAATCATTTCACCTTTTTGTAAAGTTATTCTATTTAATTACTTTTTGTAATTAAATATTGATTTTAATTAACTTAATTATTGAATTGAAAATTATTATTAAGTAGATCAAATCTACAAAATTTTGCAAGGTTTATAAATAATTTAATACTTAATCAAATAACATCAATTCAACATATAATATATGTTTCCAAAATATAAGTAAATGTTTACAGTAAAATTATATATCTATGAATGTCCAATTTATCTAAAATTTGATATGCATGATCATCTTGTTATTGTTACATTATTCAATGGTTAGATTTTTGAAATTCTTATTCTATGAGATTTTATTAAGTGGAGTAACTTAATCCCCACTTATAATTTATAATATTAATTAAGTGAATTATTTTAATTATTATTTTATTTTTATAATTTATTTTAATTATTTCTCTACATATTTTAATTTTTAACCAAATGTTCTTTTTATAAAAATTTAAAATTCATAAAAAACCTAAAATTATAATTACCTAATAATGTACTTTTGTCTAGAAAATAAAATTTATGTATATGTATTTTATATCATTTTACATTAATTATTCACTTAAATCAAATACTTATAATTCAATAAATTAACTTATCAACTTTCAATCAATTTATCACTTAATTTTAATATAGCCTATGTCTCATTCTAACTAAGCTTCTATATTTAATTTTATCTAATACCATATAATATATAAACTTACATAAAAATATAAAATACATACACATTAAATATATATATATTTTAAAAAAAAAAAAGGCAAAAGTTGAGTGGCCCCCTTTGTCCCCTGTATTCTTAGTTAGTTTGGTTCTCAGTTAGAAAACAAATACTATAGAATTGATTTTAAATCACGTTTATCAAACACATTTAGTAATGCATGCGTACATCATTCATTTTCAACAATTAAATTTAGAATCAATTCTACTCAATTGTAAACCAAATGAACACTTAGTACCCGTTTGGTTCCCGATTGAGAGCCATCAGAATCAATTATGTGAAATTGATTTAAAATTATATATTTCCGTCCAATGTGCTTCGTAAAAGCATGTATCACTCATTCTGACGGTTCCCGGTTATGAACCGTTAGAATCAATTATGTGGAATTGATTTTAAATCATTTCACCAAACATGCTTCGTAAAGCGTGCGTAACTCATTTTCAACAATTGATTCTAGAATCAATTCTCTTTACTATAAACCAAATGAACACTTAGTACACGTACGTTTGGTTCCCGGTTGAGAACCGCTAGAATCAATTATGTCGAATTGATTTTAAATCATTTCCATTCAATGTACTTCGTAAATCATGCATCAGTCATTTCATGTTATTGATTCTATAAATCTATCAAAAAGAGTCATTTATAGGGAAAGATGATGAGCACCATTGTGAAGGTAAGGTATGTATATGAATAGTCATTTGTGAGTATCTCCAACTGTTTCTCTCTGTTTTTTTTTTTACTTTTTAACACCTTAAGTGGGTCTCATCATTACATATCATTTACTTTTACTTTTTACAATTTAAACAACTCTCATCTCCAATTTGTAACTCTATAAATTTCGCTAAATGGACCCCACAAGTGAATTTTCCTTTCACATGCGGACAAGTTTTTTTGTTTTTTCTTTACTGCACGGTTCCCAAAGTCAGAGTTGCTTACACAAGATGCTACTAGTGGTTAAGCACCTCACTCCAATCTCACTCCAATGGTGGTGCCCCATTTTTTAGAGTTGCTTAACAAGAAAAGCAACATAAGTACTCCACATCTCCATCCCAGTACACCCACCCAAAAGTTTCTTAAACCAATATTTTATAATTTTTTACACTTTCTCATACTATTATATTATTTTTATTATTTTAAGAAACTCATTCACTTTTTATCTCCATCCCAACAACTCTGAAGAATTTCTTAATAGACCCCACGACCTAGCTACCTATAAACCAATCCCAAACCATACAATAATTATTTTTTTTTAATCTTAAGCACGAATGCTTGTATAAGCACCGACACTTAAATAAGATCTCATTCTAGTTTGTTTCCAACGCTTCTCAGTGCTAAGCATCGATGCTTAAACCTTAAGAACTCTAGCAAGCACCAACCGATGCACATGATCTAAAAGCATCTCTAATGGTGTTCCTCTCTTTTTTTATTTTTTTTATCATCCTTAAGTGGGTCCCACCATTAGATATCATCTCTTTCTACTTTTCACAATTTAAACAACTCTTATGTCCAATGATGTAACTCTATAAATTTCACTAAATGGACCCAATAATTTTATATATAATTTAACATTATTTTTTTAAAGTAAAATTGTCTTAATTATAAATGAATACAAATATTGAAAAGAGATATATTTATTGATAATACAACACTTTTAATTTGACAATTTTTTATAAAATAAAATTTTAAAAATTAGTCTGTGAAATAAATATCTTTAAATTAATTTTTTTCAATCAAAATGCTACATAATTAATACAACATAAATTTAATACTCTTAATTTAATGAAAGTATAGAATTATTTAACATTACATAATTAATACAACATTCAATTCTGGCCATTGTCTCATCCCATACGTTCCCAAATATGCTCCACAAGGTCTCCTTGAAGGTGATGGTGAATTTGCCTATCATGAAGATGTTAGAACCACAAGAAACACTAGAAGGGGGGTTGAATAGTGTTTTATAATTCTTTACAGATTTTATGAAAACCTTTTGAAACAAGCAAAGAGTTTATCAAATGATTTGAGCAACCTTCCGAAACTGGAGTTTTCAGTAACTTGCTGATACGATTCAACAGGTTGAGTAAAATGATTTTGAAATGGTACTATGTGATAAACAAGGTTGTTTTGCTGCGTAGATTTATAATATCACTTTTCAGAACCCTCCTTGGTTAATTAAAACAGAAAGTAAAGAGATAAGGGTTGAGAAAACTTAGCCAAGCAATTTATCTTGATTCACCCACTAACACAGTGAGCTACGTCCAGTCCTAGGGCAAACACACCACTGAATTTTCCACTAATCAGATCTGATACAAGTATTATTTGACCCCAGCCTCTTCAAGCTAAACACCAAGTATTCTTTGAACACAGCCTCTCCAGGCTAAACATCACGTATTCTTTGGACACAGCCTCTTCAAGCTAAAAGCAACAAGTATTCTTTGTTTCTCCAAGCCTCTTCAGGCTCTTAGACACTTTATAGTGTTTACAATGGAAATAAGTTTAAGTCTCTGAGAAACTTAAACAGAAGAGTTCTTGTACAAAGATTTAACTGAGTGTAACTCAGGATACAAAATGAAATATTCTAAGTACAAGGAAATTCAGAGTGATGCATCAGAGTGTTGGCTTGATAGAATTTCTTATTGAGCTTGGTTGACACCTTCAAAGTCTTTTGAGAAGCTATTTATAGAGTCTTGAAATGAAGCCATTTGAAGAGTGCTCATACACCATTGAGAGATAGCATTAAATGCTATTTGATACGTTGTGAAACATTCTTCTTTAAAGCTTCTGACTTTTGAGACTTGCAGGTGTTGCAGTCTGTAACACTGCTCTGACACGTACAACAGGTTCCTTTTTAAGTTAAGATGACTTTGACAGCAAAAAGGATCTCTGAAAATATTCCTTAAATGAATCAAACTTGCTTCAGACGTTAATGATGTATTAAAGTCTGGAGCAGGCAGCTTCCAGACTTTAGTCAAATGCTATAAAGTAGGTCTTCAGCAGTTCTTCTATAATAAATGGTTTTCGTAACACTTCAGAAGGTAGAGATGAGTTCAATAGGTCTTGGGTTTTCAGAAGGTTCCTCACATCAGCAGGTTCAACTTGAGGTTTCCTCTTTACAGTACTTGCTGAAACAATAAAGCAAAATACCTTCAAGTGATAATGTTCTCATAATAATCCTTTAAAACAATTAATCCCCTTTTAAATCAAATTTGTTGTCTATTAAAATTTAGGATTTGTGAGTTCTTAAAACATTATTAATTTCTTTAATAACATTTTGAGACTCAACATTCTCCCCCTTTTTAATGATGACAAATTTGTTTTAAAAAGAAACTTAGCAAATATCTGAAGGGAAATTAAAGAGTAAAGGCTTAGAATATACTCCCCCTGTTTCAGATACTTGTTCCGAAAACTTTGCTCCTCTTAATCAATGATTTCTTCCAGAAACAATTGCTTTAGATATCAGAAACTTTAATTTCAGATACTGATACTTCTTTTCTATTTAAAAAGCTTTCTTTTTATTTTTTTCTTTTTAATACTCCCCCTTTTGTCATTATTCAAAAGGGTGGGTAGAGAAGAATAGACTTAATAAATGCATTCAATAAGTACGATGTAGGTAACAAATCAATGTTCAAGTAAGAATAGTCATTTACTGCAACACACAATCATATGTAATCGATTTAAATGCGACATAAAAACAATAAAAGTACGTAGACAAATCATGCTTCACGTAAGGAGAGAAAATATCATCATATTAAGCATTCAGAAGGTTTAAAAACAAAAAAGTTGTGAACACATAGACTTTCTGAATTTTGGCAAATTAAAAATTGTTGGTCCTCTTAAGCTTGAGCTTGGGATCTACACTCTGAGAGCGAAGAGGAACAACATTCAAATGCCTCATCATGTTTTGCAGTCTGTTGTTCTTCCTTCTTAACCTTCTGATGTCCTCCTCTTTCATAGCAAGCACCTCAACAAGACCAGCTTCCTTGTAAATGATATATACATGCTTCCATTGAAAGATGATCTCCACAAAACTAATAGGGAATCCAAAGTCAACAAGATTAGCCACCAGACAAGTATAAACAGTAGGAGAATATGGTACAGTAGGCCAGTCCTTTTCACAGTACTCCTTCAGCAGATGATCACAACTAGGAAAGTTCCCAGGGAACCAAGTTCTAAATTCTTGGGTAGAAAGGGAGCTCATGGTCATTCAATCAACAAAATCATATCTGGTACCTGAGCAAGAACCTTCCTTTTTATTTTTCAAACCAGTAAGAATTCCAGATCCTGTCTCTATAAGTGTGGTCAAAACCCGCATAAGCTTCAAGGTCTTCAGGGAGTCTCCTCCATTCTTATTTGTTGAGAGGTTCAGGATGTTCCAGGTAGGCAGTATAGAACTTTGGTTGCTTTCCCTTATCTTCAGTACCTTCTGCAAAAGATAGCCTTGGCACAATCCTGTCTGGTTTCCAATAAACCTTATTGGATGGTTTCATGGTGATAGGTTTGGGTGGCTTGAAACCTCTGCAACCAGCCTCCTCAGCAATATACTTGGAATAAATTTCAGCTTCCATGTTCAGCTTTCTGATAAGAAACCAGTCTTCAACAGGTATAGCCACTGCCTCTGGTGAATTCACATCAATTTTCTCCCAGCAATGGCTTGGAGGTTGTACACCTTGTCTAATCTTCTCAAGTTGATCAAACCCTCCCCCTAAGGCTTTGACCATCCTCCTTAGCCTTGCATCTTCATTAGAATCAATATGCAGACTTACTTTCTTGGGAGGCTGCAAAGGCAAATGGTTCTTGAAAAATAGCAGCTCCTAATAGAGATTTGGGAACTTTGGAACTCTATGTCTTTGATTGTATGAAGTATCAAAGAATTTGCGAGGGACTTTAGCAGCCTTTAACCGATCTTTAAAACTTTAACAAGTAGCCATAGGATCTAAGGTCTGCTTCCTTGAGAGGTCTCTGGTTTTGGGTCTCCACATTTTCCCCTTTTAAGTCAGATCCCCTTCAAAAAGAAATACACCCTTCTCTTTCCACACATATCTTCCTTTTGAATGCCAATTAATGGATTCAGAGAGGATGGGTCCTTCATACAAGACCATGGCTAGAGGATTTTCAGTTTCCTCATCATTTTCACCAAATTCAGTTCTTGAAGAATCAACAGGCATGGGGCTCATCTCAACAACAACTGGCTCAGTTTCCATAAGATCATCAGTAGGTTCTACAATCTCTTCCCTTTCAATGGCAGTAGAAACCTTGTCAACACTTGACATTTCATTAGCAAAAACCATAGTAGGTTCATCCAGGTTGTTGTCAGCAGGTGTATCTTCCTTTTTCATGTCTTTGCGCAGAAAGCCTTATGACTTTGACAGATACTATGTTGAACATCCTCAAAAAGACGTTTTAGAAAAACAGATGGTACACGTCTTCAGAGGTATAGGTAGCAACTCAGTTCCCTTAGGGTTTGCAGGATGCTCAGTACCAAACAACATTTTGTTGTATTTAGCTACTCCTCCATGATGACTTTCCAGTCTGGGCAGAATGAAGCTCCTTCAGCCTTAACTCCTGTAGCTTCAGCAATAATAGAAGTTTTCACAGTGAAATCTATTCCCATCATTATGCTTCCTAGCCAGGTTTTGTTCTCATGTTCCACCACCCTGAGGTTCTTCCAGTATTCAAGGACACTTTCTTCATGCCATCCACAGTCAATGGCATTAAAGAAAGGAAGCCAGCCAGCGCACTTGAAATGATGGGTGAGGTCAAATCCATTCTCAGCTAAGCTCTTGAAGTTCACACATCTGGATGGGACAATCTTCCCACCAGCTTTGGAAGCAACACTCACATTCTTCTTGGTGGCCGTTTCTGATTAGAATGAGTGATTAAGGTTTCTAAAAGCTTTAGAATTTGAGAGGTTTTGAGAGCAATGATACAACACTAGGAAGCAAGAGAGAGGGTAATCGTACTATCTTCTCTCAACACCTATAAATAGCCTTCAGAATAGCATTAATATGGCAGTTACTGGCTGCACAGACTTGGGGAGACATGCAAATGTGCAGCTTCAGAGAGTAGGTGAAAGACCAATCATCTCAAAGTGCCACGTCATTAAGTGCCAATTTCAGAAAGTATGTGTTTGAGCAGGTTCATAAATTTCAGCAAGTATACACACATCATAGTTCATTCATTTCAGAAAGTTATATGCATATAAATTTTCACACATTTTCAAATGATTTAAGATAGTCACAGGTATTAAAGCTATAGTATTAAACAATGTTACTAGTAGGGATACTTATGGATTTGAGTTGATAACATGTATTTGCTAAGACTCATCATTGTTTTCAGCAACTTGTGTTGAAAGCTCTTGGGACATGGACTTTCTTTTTATCTTGAGTTCCTTTCATCCATTCTTCTGCAGTGATTTTAGGAGTCTTCTTTGCTTTGTTTAAGACATCTGCAAGAGAAATAATGAGAGACTTTAGTACCCATATTTTCTTGGGTCCACCAAGGTCAGTTACAAGTACAGGTTCCTCATTCTGTTTGCATTCAGATTTAAATAATCCGTGTTTATCACAATGAGGACACCCATCAACCTTTTTCTTATCCTTTTTAGGCTGATCAGAACTTGATGATTTAGGTGATAGTTTTTTAGAGAAACCTAAGCCTCTTTTATCATTCAACCTTTTCTGAGTTTTCAATAATCTGTTAAGATTATTTGTTCCTTCAGTAAAGTTGGCTAGGTCTTTAGTAAGTTCCAAAATCTGTCCTTCAAGTTTCTGTTTTTCTTCAAGTAGATTTTTGAATTTACTATTCTCTTGTATCAGAAGCTCTTCTTTAAGTATAAGATCTTCCTTTTCAAAATCCTTATTTTTAGTGCATGCAACTAGAGGTGTCAAAATAGGCCGGCCCGACCGGGCCGGCCCGCCCGAACCCGCAATATGGGAGGGTTTGGGCACTTAAATTAGAGGCCCGAATTTTTGTCGGGCTTTTTAGCCCGGAAATGAAAAAGCCCGATCTTAAGCGGGTTCGGGCCGGGCTACCCGATCGGGCTAACGGGCGGCCCGTTTTTTTTTAAAAAAAATTGCCTTGCTTTTGAGTCATGCTTAAGTTCGCTGGCATGACCCATTTTTTATTTTTCTTCCATCTAAAAATATTTGAAGTTCTGAAAAATTGAAATTTCTACTGTGAAGTCAATGGATATGGTGAGCAATTATGATTTTCTTTTGATAGATAACTAATTAATTAAAGCAATTATGATCGAGTATATTATTATATTAGTGCATATATATACTTCCTCAAATCCAAGTTTGTCAAATATGTATTTTATAATCCTATTTTGAAGAACAATTTTTGGAACAGGTGCAGTATAGATTTATTTAATTTAATTTAATTTAATTACATATCAATTGAGTACTATTATAAAATGGAAAAATCTTTGAACAATTTAGAATCAATTTTGAAGAACAATTTTTGGAACAGGTGCAGTATAGGTTAATTTAATTTAATTTAATTACATATCAATTGAGTAGTATTATAAAATGGAAAAATCTTGGAACAATTTCGATTCATCGAATGCAAATTCATTTTGCTTTTCCCCTTTTAAATGATTTTTATAACTAAATTGTAATTTTTTTTAGTTTTGTAAAAGTATAATTGTTTACAATTTTTAATGAGCAACATTTTTAAATAAGTTAATTTTTTTTTAACCGGGCCGGCCCGCACAAGCCCGCTACCCACATAGGGCCGGGCTAGGGCACTAAGTTCACAGGACCGAATTTTAGCCGGGTATTTTAGCCCTGCCCGCACAAGCCCGCTACCCGATGCGGGCCGGGCCGGGTAGCCCATTTTGACACCTCTACATGCAACAGCCTATGCACTTGAAAGCTTCTTATACTTTCTGAAGAGTTCCTTGGTACCATAAACTAAGTCATCATATTCATCAAGAAGAGTTAGGGATGTTACCTTAGAATCTTCTGATTGATTTGCCATTAGACACTGATTTTCTTCATCTGATGAATCTCCTTCACTTTTAGAGGATTGCTCTTCTGTAGACTTGTAATCTTCATCTCCTCTAAGAGCACATGTGGCTAGCCAATCCCATATTTCCTTGGTAGAGTAAAATCCCTTTACCATATCATACTTAACTCTGTTCAAAGAACAAATTAAGTAGAGCTTGGCTTGAGCATTGAGTTGAACTTTAATCTTTTGCTCATGGGACCACTCAACTTTGGAAATGGGTATTCCATCTCTCATGGGAACATAATCAACATCAGTAACTATATCCCAGAGATCTAGATTATAGCTTTCAATGAATAGCTTCATATGTTATTTCCAGAAAGATTAGTCTTTTCTATTGAAGATTGGTTGCCTGGTTACAGATGCTCCTTTAGAGATGTAGGCACCATAGCTTGTTGAGGTTTCCATTTGGATCCTCTTCCCTCAGCACTTGTTAGATGCTCAACCTGAGGTTGAGCTCTGATACCAATTGTTAGAACCACAGGAAACACTAGAAGAGGGGTTTAATAGTGTTTTATAATTCTTTACAGATTTTATGAAAACCTTTTGAAACAAGCAAAGAGTTTATCAAATGATTTGAGCAACCTTCTGAAACTGGAGTTTTCAGTAACTTGCTGATACGATTCAGCAGGTTGAGTAAAATGATTTTGAAATAGTATTATGTGATAAACAAGGTTGTTTTGCTGCGTAGATTTATAATATCACTTTTCAGAACCCTCCTTGGTTAGTTAAAACATAAAGTAAAGAGATAAGGGTTGAGAAAACTTAGCCAATCAATTTATCCTGGTTCACCCACTAACACAGTGAGCTACGTCCAATCCTATGGCAAACACACCACTGGATTTTCCACTAATCAGATCTGATACAAGTATTATTTGACCCCAGCCTCTTCAGGCTAAACACCAAGTATTCATTGAACACAGCCTCTCCAGACTAAACAGCAAGTATTCTTTGGACACAGCCTCTTCACGCTAAAAGCAGCAAGTATTCTTTGTTTCTCCAAGGCTCTTCAGGCTCTCAGACACTTTATAGTGTTTACAATGGAAATAAATTTAAGTCACTTAGAAACTTAAACACAAGAGTTCTTGTACAAAGATTTAACTGATAACTCAGGATACAGAATGAAATATTCTAAGTACAAGGAAATTCAGAGTGATGCAGCAGAGTGTTGGCTTGATAGAATTTCTTATTGAGCTTGGTCGATGCCTTCAAAGTCTTTTGAGAAGCTATTTATAGAGTATTAAAATGAAGTCATTTTAAGAGTTCTCATACACCGTTGAGAGATAGAATTAAATGTTATTTCAGACGTTGTGAAACAATCTTCTTTAAAGCTTCTGACTTTTGAGACTTGCAGGTGTTGCAGTCTGTAACACTGCTCTGACACGTACAATAGGTTCCTTTTTTAAGGTAAGATGATTTTGACAACAAAAAGGATCTCTGAAAATATTCCTTAAATGAATCAAACTTGCTTCAGACGTTAATGATGCATTAAAGTCTTGAGCAGACAGCTTCCAGACTTTAGTCAAATGCTATAAACTAGGTCGTCAATAGTTCTTCTATAATAAATGATTTTCTTAACACTTCAGAAGGTGGAGATGAGTTCAGCAGGTCTTGTCTTTTCAGAAGGTTCAACTTGAGGTTTCCTCTTTACAGTACTTGCTGAAACAATAAAGCAAAATACCTTCAAGTGATACTGTTCTCATAATAATCCTTTAAAACAATTAATCCCTTTTTAAATCAAATTTGTTGTCCATTGAAACATAGGATTTGTGAGTTCTTAAAACATTATTAATTTCTTTAATAACTTTTGAGACTGAACAGAAAATGTGCCCTCCTTTGTAGATATGTTGCAAGATTCGGGTGTGAACCATTATGTACGTTAGTTGTTGAGACATCATTGTTAGGATGATCATAAGAATAATTAAAATTACCATCATATGTGTGTCGTTCATATTCAACAATCATGTTATTCAATATGATGCATGCATATATTACACTTTTAATTATATCCATGTGCTAAGCAGACGCTGACCCACATATAATCGCGAATTAAGATTGTAACACTCCAAATGCTCGCTCCACGTCCTTTCTTGTTGCTTCTTGATGTTGGAAAAGTAATATTCTTTTATCTCCCTATGACATTGGAATTCTCTTGACGAACTAATTCATTCTGGATAAATACCATGTGTTAGATAGTATCCCGTGTCATATTGAATTCCAATTACAATATATATTGCACCTTAGGAGAGTGTCCTTCCAAAATGTCATTAAACACATTAGATTGGTTTAACACGTTGATGTCATTGTTTGAACCTGAAACCCCAAAACATAAGGACTAGTTTAACTAATGACTACTTTGACTATCATAATGACTAGTTTGACTAACATAACGACTAGTTTAACTAATGACTACTTTGACTAAAATAATTACATTACATAATTACATGCTTCTCTCTAATTATGTTACACAATTTCTCATGATCTCCCAGTTACCTCTCCGTCATCCCAGATGTATCCTTAAATAGGATATAAATCTCCTTTACACTTAACTCATTCTCCTTCAACTTGTTTGACTTCTTTAGCACGTGCCAACTTGCCAAACACTGAAACTCTTGACTTGTGTGCCTCTTTCACTACAACGAGACCGACATCAACACGGGTTGAAGATGTTTCATCTGCCTTTTGAACAACTCGGTTCTAGGTGTTAGAGAAGTTTTGAATTATGCAATTCAACCTCTGCCATTGTGATTTTAGTTCTATTGGTTCCCTCCATCGCAAATGGCCACGGTGTTCATTGTAATTGTCCCTAATCCTTAACAAAAAACTATCTGCCTTTTGGTCAACTCCCATAATTGCATCCTTGGAAATGTTTAACCAAGCTTGTATGAGAAGTGTATCCACCTCCACTGTGAACCCTGCTCTTGATTTTCTTAGAGTACATTGTCCTTCTCCTTCATTGAGTGTGATATTTTCCAAATCTACTTGGGTGGATTTTAAATTTTATGAAATTTTGTAGGCTTGATATACTTAATGAAAATTTCAATATGATAGTTGAATTGATGAAATTCAATGCTTATAAAAAGTTATTAAGCAGAATAACTTTTCCAAGAGTTATTCCTTAAGTAAGTTGATCCTCACCCATACACACACACACACACACGTTATGACCGTTGGAGAGTGACCATTTGTAATTATTCGGCATAGATAATTGTGTAAGCGGGTCATGTTAGGTACATGCACTAGAGACATATATGTTTTTGAACATCCATCACTTGTATCATGTTATTTTATAAAAAGGCAATTCATTCTTTTAGAATATAATAAGTGTCCTTAGAATAGTAAGCTCAAATTTCATAAGAAATCAAGTATATGACTTGATCGTGAGATCGTACGAAGAACTATTCTTAAATAGTCCCTAGTCAAGTATCGGCTTAGGACAAAGATGCATTTAGACTAGTATGTGAGTTCATTGATGATCACATCTCACGAATCATGGATATGAGATATCATGCACTCACATAGGTACACATTAAGAGTAATGGTGTACTGGACAGACCCACCTTAAGAACGTTGCATGGATTGTTACATAAGTGTCATGGGCGTTTCTTAAATTGATAAATGTTATATGAAGTCCTTTGACCTAAAATCACTACGATTCCTACATAAGGAATCATGTGTTTTAAATATCATCCAACGTTGCCTGTAACAAGGTGATCATAAAGTTGGTATTTGGACATATAATAAATTATGTGGAGGAATGTGAGTGCCCTAGATGGGATTTGTCCCTCCTATGGACTGGGAAGTGACCTAGTATGTCTTTCATGTAGATTTGGGGTTGTGAAGCTTCTGTGAAACTCCAAGTTTTAGATAAGCTAGGACCCAAGTCAGATAAGTTCTTAGTTGTGGGATACCCAAAGGAAACTAAGGGTTACTACTTCTATAATCCTAGCAAAGACAAAGTGTTTGTCTCTAGGACTGTTGTATTCTTAAAGAAGAAATCTGTCTCTAAGAAAATGAGTGGGAGGAAAGTAGAACTTGAAGAAATTCAAGTACCACAGAGTAACAATGAGCCAATAATGGAACAAGAGCAGATACCACAAGTGTTGTGGAGCCACCTGCTCAAGTAGCACAAGATTTGCGTAGGTCAGATAGGGTACGTCACCAACCCGAGAGATACGGTTTCCTTGTGTCTCAAGAAGGGGATGTATTGCTAATGGATCAAGATGACCCAGTGACTTACCAAGAAACTCTTTTGAGTCCAGAATCTGAGAAATGGCTCGATGCCATGAGATCTGAAATGGATTCCATGTACACTAACAAGGTATGGACCTTGGTTAAACCACCTGAAGGGATAAAACCCATAGGGTGCAAGTGGGTTTTCAAAAGGAAAACTGACACGGATGGTAATGTAAGTACCTTTGAAGCATGGTTGATGGCTAAAGGGTTTCGCGCAATCTCATGATATAGACTATGATGAAACCTTTTCCCCAGTTACCATGCTTAAATCTGTTCGGATCTTGCTTGTTGTTGCAGCTTACCATGATTATGAAATTAGGAAAATGAGTATCAAGACAACCTTCCTAAATGGAAGTCTTCTTGAGGATGTGTATATGACATAACTTGAAGGTTTTGTTATACCTGAAAATGCTGGAAAGGTATGTAAGTTGCAACGATCCATTTATGGATTAAAGCAAGCTTCTAGAAGCTGGAATCTTCGTTTTGATGAAGCTGTTAAGCAGTTTGGTTTCATTAAAAATGAAGATGAACCTTGTGTCTACAAAATGGTTAGTGACAGCATAATGGTTTTTCTGGTTTTGTATATAGATGACATACTCATCATAGGAAATTATTTTTCTATGAAAGATTTGGGTGAAGCAACCTATGTGTTAGGTATCAGGATCTATAAAGATAGATCTCAAAGATTACTTGGCCTAAGTCAAAGTACATACATAGGCAAAGTGTTAAAAAGGTTTAACATGCAAGATTCTAAGAAGGAAATTTTGCCTATGTCACATGGTATAAAGCCTATCTAAGGTTGAATCTCCTTCTAGTAAAGAAGAGAGAGATCACATGAGTAATATTCCTTATGCATCTGCTATAGGGTCTATCATGTATGCCATGTTATGTACTCGACCAGACATATCATATGCTCTAAGCATGACTAGCAGATACCAATATGATCCTAGTGAATGTCACTGGACAGCAGTCAAGAATATCCTTAAGTACTTGAGAAGAACTAAGGATTCATTCTTGATATATATGGAGGTGAGGAAAAGATACTTGTAAAGGGTTACACTTATGCTAGCTCCCAAACCGACAAAGATGATTCAAGATCGAAATCAAGTTATGTGTTTTGTTTGAATGGTGGCGCTGTGAGCTGAAAAGTTCCAAGTAGGAAACAGTCGCTGATTCTACCACAAAACCCCTTGTGCAGCAGAAGCATGAAGGGAACACTAGATCATTAGGCATAAGAGTTATGTCTGAATGTCTCTAGTGCAAGTGGGAGATTGTTAGGTATATGCACTAGAGACATATATGTTTTTGAACATCCTTCACTTGTATCATGTTATTTTATAAAAAGGCAATTCATTCTTTTAGAATATAATAAATGTCCTTATAATAGTAAGCTCAAATTTCATAAGAAATCAAGTAGATGACTTGATTGTGAGATCTTATGAAGAACTATTCTTAAATAGTCCCTAGTCAAGTATCATCTTAGGACAAAGATGCATTTAGACTAGTATGTGAGTTCATTGATGAGCACATCTCACGGATCATGGATATGAGATATCATTCACTCACATAGGTACACATTAAGAGTAATGGTGTACTGGACATACCCACCTTAAGAACGTTGCATGGATTGTTACATAAGTGTCATGAACGTTCCTTAAATTGATAAATGTTATATGAAGTCCTTTGACCAGAAATCACTACGATTCCTATATAAGGAATTATGTGTTTTAAATATCATCAAACGTTGTCTGTAACAAGATGATCATAAAGTTGGTATTTGGACATATAATAAATTATGTGGAGGAATGTGAGTGCCCTATATGGGATTTGTCCCTCCTATGTAACAGGAGTTATATCTGTAGGCCTCTTGATAAAGTGAGACTGCAAAATGCATGGCCATGCTCAGGAGGATAAACATGAGATGTTTATTTTCTGTACAGTCTACTTGGGGATCATGAAAACATAAATTGAACTATACAAGGTTGACATAATCCATGCCCTTGTGTTCAATTAGATATTTGGACAAAGGGACAGATCATATAAATTATCATAAAATAGGATTCGTCAAAGTTGTTGATAATCTCAATATTTGGATAGTGATGTATTGCTAGATACCGCTCACTATTTATGATATTAAATTTAAAAGGGTTTTATTTTAATATTATAACCAAATATTAAAAGCCTATTGGGTCACACGTATACAACAAGCCGCTAGGAAAGGATAATAATTCTAATTTGATTAGAATTATAAACTAATGAGCCAGGCCCATATGTGTTAGGGATAAGTGAGTGAAGTGTAAAACCCTAGCCACCACTCTATAAATAGAGTATAAGATGCACTACGCTATATACACATGAGCAGTCGCTCTTACTCTCAAAAACACTCCTAGCAGAGTTGAGGAGGATTTCCTAGTCCGACTGTTGGCGTGGACACCACTAGAGACGTGGCGGCTATTGCCTCGTTCATAATCCTTAAAAGGTACGACCTTTTGTTTTATAGCTTTTATGCCTTAATTCGTGTTTAAGAAGGGGGATTAGAGGATGGGGTTCATGCATCAAGACCTACATTCACAAAAGTGGAAGTGTGTGAGTTGTACTTACCTATACTTGAAGCCCAAAGGAAGAAGAGTGGGTAAGGACGGATCTCGTGATGATTCCTTGCTCCAATTTCCCCTTTCAAGCTTCAATCCAAGCTTTCTCTCTCTAAAAACCCAGAGTCCCTCTCTCTAGACTAAGGAAGAAAAAGAAGGAGAAGTGAAATTATGATTCTGAAGGAGGAATCTGGTGCCTTAAGTGGATTCTTGCTCAAGCGAGCTCTTCTCGCTTGAGCGAGCGTGTCGGTTGCATGGCATTCCTTCACATTCTCTCTCAAGCGAGACTATCTCGCTTAAGAGAGAATGATCCAAAAAACACCCCCTCTCTGGACGATTCTCGCTCAAGCGAAAACTGTCTCGCTTGAGCAAAAATTGTCCAGAGGGCCTTCCAAGAACCCCTGATTCTAGCTTAAGCGAGTTACGCTCGCTCAAACGAGTTATGCAGAAACTCAACTCCAACACTTTACTGCATAATTCGCTCAAGCGAGATATTCTTGCTTGAGCGAGACTACTGAAACTTGGTTTTTAGCCTAAGTCTTATCTCCTAATTCCTAAACTTCCTTTTCTCAATTATTAACATACAATTCCCTATCTTAATCTTATGGATTTATAAAGGTCCTGATTTACGGGATGTTACAATAAAAGTATTAAAAGAATCAAGTCTCTGCAAAGCCCTTTGGTTAGCTGAACCAGTTGCAAGACGAAACAAAGGCTTTCTGGCACAGTTTCATTTCCTGACACATAATCGATTGTCGAATTTAGCTTGATTTCAAAGATTATATTTTGGTTTTCCATTTTTTCTCAGAAACTAGTAAAATTTGTGGCATTTCCTTATATATATTCTTGTAATTTTTTATCACAACACACTGTCTCTCAAAATTCTCTCCTAATTTTTACTCACATAGAATTTCAAATTTCTCTCCTCTTTTTTACTAATATAGTCTCTGAAAGTTCTCTTTTATACACTTTTTCTTTACTCACTTAATCTTAAATTCTTAACTCCCTATTTTATTTGTTTTCACCCCATGGATACTAAGCAATTCAATATCAAATTCTTTTTAATTTTTATGTAAAATTATCAATCTATCACTAATCCAAATAAAACATATTCATACACCAAACAATGTTAATTTTTTAAAAGACCTTATAGTTTGGGAATGAATGCTACTGTGATTGTAGCAAGGGGTGGGAATAGATGTAACGTCATAATTTCTTAATTCGAGAATAATGTCCGTTGGAGACACTATTCTCAAATTTCTGAAATTATTTTGCGCCATTACCGATATCTTTACATACATATTCGTCAAACGCTTAAGTAATTCCAATGTTTACCTAAGCTGAATACATTACACATTCTACATACATTTCATAATCCATCTGCCACTCAGTGGCTCAACATAACAATCACTACTAAATACATAATTTCTAATTTAATACAACATCACATAATTCAATTGTATCTAAATTTCCCATAGAACTATCTGACAATTGTGAGGTGAAAGGATCCACCTTAGGGACTTCAATCTCCATCCAATGTCAATCCATCCAGCTTGCATAACTAAAACGTGTTCCCACAACGTGGGGTGAGACTAGTGTCTCAGTGAGCAAAACATGCAACAAGCAGTGTGGGGAGGCAGACATATGACATGCAACATATCATTCAACAAATCATACATGGTTTAGTTTTATCACTTTTCATCATATCATACATAAACTCTTTCAATTACCACAATATAACTACACTCAACTATACATGATGTCAAATATCGAAACTCAAGTAAATATGATATGCATGATCTGCATTACCCGGCATACGGGGTCTTATCACTATCTCTGGGGCTAGACCTGAGCTCAGACTACAAGGAACGTCATCCTTGGGGACGTATCCCGCCATTACTATGGGGACCGAAGTCCAAGTTTTACTCTGGGGACCAAAGTCCAATCTTGTTTAATTAAGGTGATCTGGGGCCGAAGCCAAAACTCTGGGGCTGAAGCCATTTTTCTAGGGTCGAAGCCAAATCTCATTTTTATCTGGGAGCCGAGGCTCAAAAATCATTTTCCAATTATCTAGGCCAAAGGTCTTAATGCAATACACACACACATAACATATAGTACATGAATCTTGCTAGATCTAAACATTCTCTTTCTTACTCTCTAGGGACAATGCCCAAGTGTCTTATTAATTCTCAACAGGCACAACAGAACTCATAAATATACAATGTAAATATAATAAACAGCTAGAATAACGATTAGTGCTCAACAATAGCAAAATTTCATTATCAAGCTGATAAGTGAAAATCATATGATAAATAAGAGCACTTTTTAGTTCACTTATCAAGGATAAAATGGTATTTTTGCCCCACTTTAATCTCTTTTTATTAAATATTAGATAAATTGCATTTATTAATCTTAGATTTGAATTTGATGCTATTTTAATAGAAATATTGCTGATTTTTGGAGAATATTGCAAGGATTTGATTTGAGGGAAAGATAGCATTAAATACGGGAGATATCTGCAAGATTTGAAGTTTAATTGAAGACAATTAATGAAGATTGGAAGATTATTTGTGAGCAATAATGAAGATTTGAAGATTATTTGAGAGCAATTAATGAAGATATCACTGCCAATTAAACAAGGATTCTGCAGACAACCTTCCCAATTAAATCCAAGATGCTCAATAAAAGCAAGGTTTCATCAAGAAAAGGGAAACAAGGAAAGACAAATCAACCAAAAACAGTCTCGGGGAGAGATCAAGTTAAAAAGAGAAAGATTGAAGCTGAAGGACGCGTTGCGCGCTTCAACTTGCGCTGCAGTGCAGGGTGAAGCGCAGCCTGATAAATGAAAATTAGTTGATAAATTAGAGCACTTTTTAGTTCACTTATCAAGGATAAAATGGTATTTTTGCCCCAGTTTAATCCCTTTTTTTTATAGCAGATAAATTGTATTTATTAATCTTGGATTTGAATTTGATGCTATTTTGATAGAAATATTGCTGATTTTTGCAGGATATTGCAAAGATTTGATTTGAAGGAAAGATAGCATTAAATGAAGGAGATATCTGCAAGATTTGAGTTTGATTGAAGACATTTAATAAAGATTTGAAGAAGATTTGAGGCAATCAATGAGGAGATCACTGCCAATCAAACAAGGATTCTGCAGACAACCTTCCCAATTAAATCCAAGATGCTCAATAAATGCAAGATTTCATCAAGAAAAGGGAAACAAGGAAAGACAAATCAACCAAAACCAGTCTCGGGGAGATATCAAGTTAAAAAGAGAAAGTTTGAAGCTGCAGGACGCATTTTGCGCTTCAACCTGCGCTGTAGCGCAGGGTGAAGCGCAACTCTCTGGATCCTGCGCTGCATCTTGCGCTGTAGCGCAGGGTGAAGCGCAGATCACGCTGATTCTTGCCCTGTTGCCGTTTTTAGATAGATTTCTCCCCAATTTTCTTTGTCTTTCCTTAACCTATAAATAGGAACCTCTTGCACCAGATCAGGTGTGCATGATTATTGTAATTCAGTTATATTCCAGTGATAATGCACCAGTTCTAATTTTAGAGTAGGAGAGGAGGAGCGCTTCACAATGATTGAAGATGGTGACAGCATCTTCGGTGTTTTGTATGGCTACTTTGTGTAGTTAACTCTCCATTAGGATTGAATGTAATCGATCACATTTCCAAGTGTATGTTGAACTCTATCTATTTATTTATGCAGTTCCCTAACTATAATATTGGCAATCTTGTTCTGTGCTTAATTCCTAACTTCCGCGCTTGCGCCGGAGTTATAGGCTAGTTTGTAATTAACGTTACGACTAGGATTGAGTTTGGGGGAGCCTAGACATAGGAAACTCAACCTCTGAGTGAATGAGAATACTCGGTTAACCAGTGACCGAAACATGGGTGTTGCTAATGATTGATGGGAGTGTGAGTATCCTAATGAAAGGCATCTAAAGGATAGGCATGGTCTAATGGATCGATATCAAAGAATTAGTTGATTGTCAATCCAGGATTCGAAACGTGGATGTATTCTAAGGAGTGATGGGTAGTGACAGTACTCTAGCGAAGGTGTGTCCAGAGGATTAGGCCTCGTTTATCAATTAATTCTTTTACAAATGGAATAAAGAAAGCATAATAAGCCGAGGGTAAGTCTGTCGCTTGGGAGAACCCGCATGAATTATCTTTGTGTGTGAGTGGCGCCTGGTAACTCGGGGTCTTAGCAATATAGTTTGTCTACAGTGTTATAGTTCAAAGCCTATAAATAATAGGTAGTCTCGACATACATGAGGGGTGTGATGAGATGAAGTTCAATCCTAATCCAAGTAAAGTGTCTCTAACTCTTCCTTTCTGTTTCTATTGATTATTCATTTGCAATTTTTATTTTCCTCACAAAATACTCTCATAAATCCGTTTGTTTCCCTTGATAAATAGATCACAACTATACGCGAATTGATTGTTCCTTATGGATACGATAACTCTTCTTACTATTATACTACTGGATTTTTTGGTTCGCTTGCCAGAAACCCATCACAGCCCTCTGGTTCCTGCGCTGCAACCTGCGTTGTAGCGCAGGGTGAAGCGCAGATCACGCTGATTCTTGCCCTGTTGCCGTTTTTAGATAGATTTCTCCCCAATTTTCTTTGTCTTTCCTTATCCTATAAATAGGATCCTCTTGCACCAGATCAGGTGTGCACGATTATTGTAATTAAGTTATATTCCAGTGATAATGCACCAGTTCTAATTTTAAAGTAGGAGAGGAGGAGCGCTTCACAAGGATTGAAGATGGTGACAGCATCTTCGGTGGTTTGTATGGCTACCTTGTGTAGTTAACTCTCCATTAGGATTGAATGTAATCGATTCCATTCCCAAGTGTATGTTGAACTCCATCTATTTATTTATGCAGTTCCCTAGCTATAATATTGGTAATCTTGTTCTGTGCTTAATTCCTAACTTTCGCGCTTGCGCCGGAGTTATAGGCTTGTTTATAATTAACGTTACGACTAGGATTGAGTTTGGGGGAGCCTAGACATAGGAAACTCAACCTCTGAGTGAATGAGAATACTCGGTTAACCAGTGACTGAAACATGGGTGTTGCTAATGATTGATGGGTAGTGTGAGTATCCTAATGAAGGGCATCTAAAGGATAGGCATGGTCTAATGGACCGATAGTAAATGATTAGTTGATTGTCAATCCAAGAAGCGAAACGTGGATGTATTCTAATGAGTGATGGGTAGTGACAGTACTCTAGCGAAGATGCGTCCAAAGGAGTAGGCCTCGTTTATCAATTAGTTCTTTTACAAATGGAATAAAGAAAGCAAAATAAGTCGAGGGTAAATCTGTCGCTTGGGAGAACCCGCATGGATTACCTTTGAGTCTGAGTGGCGCCTGGTAACTCGGGGTCTTAGAAATATAGTTTGTCTACAGTGTTATAGTTCAAAGCCTATAAATAATAGGTAGTCTCGACATACATGAGGGGTGTGATGAGATGAAGTTCAATCCTAATCCACGTAAAGTGTCTCTAACTCTTCCTTTCTATTTTTATTACTTATTAATTTGAAATTTATAATTTCCACGCATAATATTCTCACAAATCTATTATTTGTCTTTTGATAAATAGACCGCGAATATACGCGAGTTGACCATTCCCTGTGGATACGATAACTCTTCTTACTATTATACTACTGGATTTTTGGTTCACTTGCTAGAAACCCATCACAAGCCCTAAATGAAAATCTCTAGCATAATAACCACCAATACATTGAATACAACCAACATACTCAATATTCAACACAAGCAATAAATAGTGTCTAAACTTAGCAAAATTCCCAATTCCAAACCCTAGATAGGGGTATCTAGCTCAATCTCCTTCAAACATACAATACAACTAAAATCAATCAGTGAATAGTTCTAAACAATCACATACAACCTCAAGAAAGGGAAAGGAATGAGTGGGTACATGGAGGCTCAATCATACAAGATGGAGTGATTGTGTGTGAGCTTTACTCACCTCTAATGGAGCTCAACTGGAGGAGAGGGAGAAGGGGAAGGTGAATCCAAGACTTGGAATGGTGGGGAAACCTTCAATCTTGTTGTGCTCCTTCTCCTTCTCACTTTCTCTCTCTAAGATTCTCTCCTTCTCTCTCTAAAACCCTAAGAGAAGTAGAAAAATTAAGAAAGAAGAAGGCTCAACGCATTTTTAACAATTAAAAACGCGCTCGGGCGCTCAAGCGCGCAACTCCCTAAGTTGCGCCCAAACTTTCTGTTTCGCGCGCGCTAAAGCGCGCATCAGCGTGCTTGAGCGGTCAAACTTGATGTTTGGAGGTGCAAATGAGCTCAGAATACTATTGTATAACATATTAAACTGAAGCCCCGGATCTTAGCTTTCTAACTCAGGTGGAATTACCTAAATTAGACACTCATAACTCTAGATATTATCGAATTAATGCACCAAGGTCATTAGGCTTAAAACCCAAAATTACGCAATAACCTTGGTTGAAGCCCAACGGGGCGTACTTTACATGAATCATGTTATAAATCATCCACCCACTCCAATAAGGCTAACGTTAAGGGTTCTAAGTGTCCATGAGACTATGCTCCTCTATTCCCTTATTCATTTCCATAAAATCACCTTCTACCCTGGTTCCTTGAGTCTACACCTCTCTTATTCCTTCCGGCCAATTCGTTTAAGCTTAGTCCCTTCCGTCTCGATCTACATCCCTAGTTCCAATGTCTCTACTTCCTTCCTTACTTCTTCACCATGCTAACTTATCCACCATCGGATGGTTCTCCTCCTAAGTTAACTCCACAATTGTGTTTGGCTTAATACCTGGTTCCACTTCTAATTACCTGAAAACTCATAGTTCTTAACACATTCACTGCTTCTTATCAAAATTCCAACTCAAGCCCCCTGGCCTTCTTACTACCTCTAACTTCCCTTTCCCTGGCTGGATTCACAGCCTAAGGCTTCCACCATATTTTCTAGATTTTAATTTCTGGGATGTTACAATAGGCCAACCTACCTGTTAGAGGCCTGCGGCCTAGCCTGTTTATGGCCTGACCTGGCCTGATTCGATTATTAAAAAGGTTAGGCTAGGGCTTTTTAGAAGGCCTGTTTAGTTAAAGAGGTCAGACTTTAGGCCAAAGAAAAAGCTTGCTAGGCCTAACAGGCTGGCCTATTTAATATAATAATATATAAAATTAACTATATAAATAACTATATATATAATTAAAAAAATTAGAATATTATAAAAAATAAAATATATTATATTAATTATATAAAAAAAAAACTGTTCATAGGTTTGCTGGTTGCATAGGCTTATAGGCATGTTGGTCTATTTGTAGGCCTTGTTATGAAAATAAGCTTTTAAACAAGCTTACAGGCCAGCCAAACTTTTATACAGGCCAGACCAAGCCTTAAAAAAAGGAATGTAACAGGTAATAGGCCCAGATTCAGGCTTAAGAATTAGGAGTCAGGCCAGGCTCAGGCCTGCCAAAGCCTGGCATGGCCTGGCTTGTTTCCACCCCTAGTTATAGCTAGCCATGAACTAGATGTTTGCACGAACAAAAGATTGTTGGGCATGTAATGAGATAGTTGGTCATGTATTAGGGACGACTTAACGCGCGATAGAGAGATTGACTGTTGGTTGCACAAAAGGTGGGTTCTGGGCTTGTGGCAAACCGAATGACTTAAAGGTGGGTTGCAGGTCACATTACAAAGAGAATGGCTCTGCACACAGTGGTCGTGCAATAGAGAGAACAATTGCATGTACAATGGTTGCACGTCAAAAAGATCGATAGGGAACACAATGGGGAATGGATGACAACTGGTCGCGAGTAAAGGAGGAAAGAGGTCAAAGTAGGCGAGAAAGGCAATAGGTTACAATGGGTGAGGGAGAAAGAGGTCACAATAGGTGAGGGAGAGAGCTCCCTATAGAGTGATGAGGAAGAGAACTCATGGGTGAGAAAGAGAAAATTAAAGGGTTTGTAGGATGAAGAGAGAACAAAGATAGTGTACATGCTTACATATAACCATTCTATTTTTTTTAAAGCCTCGTTAAGGTGCATCTGCGAAGGAAGTGCCCTTATTGATATTCTTCCTTTCGAGAAGCGCCTTGACTGGGCTCTAATTTTTTTTTCAAAAAATAAGCCAGGTTAGGGCGCTTCATCTTTAATTAAAAAAAAAACATATGGAGGGTGCTACTAGGAAAGAAACCCCCTTACTACTGAACAATGGCAAAGGTGTCTCCAGCCTGGAACGACCCTCAACTGTCTAACAAAAAAATTAATATTAGCCTATAAAGACATAGCCACACAAAAAGCACCCTCAAATTTGCACCCTTATATCCATAATTTAGTATAGTGTTATTCAAACTAGCGATTTTTCAAACTAGGCATTGGTCAAACTATCCTTTATTCAAACTACACTAGAAGAAATCAGCGATTTAGATGCGAACGGATAGCGTCGGCTAGGGCGACACCAAGTTGAATTTTATTTTTTTTACATTCTTTTAAGTAGTGTCGACCAGGCAGACACTAACTTTATTAAATAGCGACGAACTAGCCAACACTAATGGTAAAATAATTTTTTAAAATTTTTTTTATTAAGGCAAAAAATATTTTATTGTCGGCCTTCGTAAAGTTAGTGTCGGTCTGGCGACGCTAATTTCTTGTTATTTTTTCACTATGTATATAATACTTTGCACTACATATTTCAAGAAACAAACTTAGCGTAACGACAATGCTTCTTTTTGGTGTCATGTAGGTTGCGGTTTCGATCCTCACAATTGATAAATCTGGGAATAAATGATTTTTTTTGAAAAAATTATTAGCGAGGGTCAGGCCGACACTATGTTCTGACGGCCATGGAACTAGCGACCGTAAAATGTCGTCGCTTTTGCATTAACGATGAGGCTTTTAACGACGGCTAGTGGGCCGTCACTAATTATGAAATAGCGACAGTTTTTCCCCTGTAGCGATGACTTTTGGCTGTCGCTAGAAACCGATTTTCTTGTAATGCTAGTTGTTGGTCCAACTAGCCGTTATTTAGACTAATTGTTGGTCAAATTAGCCGTTAAAACTAGCCGTTATTCAAACTAGCCGTTATGTTGTCCCTCTATATATATTCCAAACATCTAAAATGATTTTCACACCTCTCAATAGTGCAATCTTATCCTATCTTCTTATCAAATTCTCTCAAAATTTCAACTTCCAGCTATCCTTCAAATGGATTACAATGATTCAGACTTTGAAGAAATGCTTGAGTGGGAACTCATCGAAGATTCTATAAATGATGACTTGGAAGAACATTGGATGAGGTTGATAATGGAGAAGCAAATGCAAGAAGAAGCTGGAAATTCTAGTATGCGTAGATGTAAAAGAACTTACATAGGAGGAGGTCATGAAAAAGAACATAACCAATTGTTCAATGACTACGCCTCTAACAATGTTGAGCTAGTTGAAGTGCAAGAGACACACAAGTCAAAAGTTACCATTATGGAAGAATATGCACGTGTCAAGCATGAAGAAAACAAGTTGATGGCAAAAGTGTTGAAGATGAAGGAGAAAGAGTTAAAAATGAAGGAGAGGAAGTTCGAGTTGGAGATCCTCTCCAAGATACATCTAAGATGACAAAGGTACAACAACGAAATCATATGATGTTGTGCAACTTAATTAGAGAAAAACGTGGAATTATGTAATGGAATGACGTTAATCAAAGTAGTCATTATTCATCAGTATATTGAATTTGTCGTTGTTCAAATTAGTTGTTATGTTGTCTCTCCCTATAGCTCTCAATTGTGCTATCTTATCTTTATCTTTTTATCAAATTCTATCAAAACTTTAACTATTCAATTATATATCCTTCAACGGCGCTCATCAAATTCTATAAAAATTAACTATTCAATTGTCCTTCAAACGGAACCCTGTGATTCAATTTATGTAATGGAATGACGACTATTATAAAGAACAATCCATGCATGGGTTTAGTAATAATGTCTTTTCAAAATTCTATTTATATCTTCAAGTAGAGACTATTCCATTACTATATATATATATAATATAATGAAGTTTTTTTTTTTTTTGACTGTTAAAATATAACTATAGATTAGAAAGGACTGTGGCAAATGTCCATAGCCACAGTAGGGACAATGCAGTTTGGACTTCCTCAATCTAGTAACATTTTGGATTTTTACAAGCATATTTTGCTAAAAAATGAGCACACATATTACCCTTTCTACGAGTATGTTGAACTAGAAATGAAGGAAACAATTACTAATAACTTTAACATCCTACAACACCAAACCTTGGTATGAGTTGCCCAAACAATTAGAATTAAATAGATCAGTAGCCTCCTTGCAGTCTGACTCTATAATAACATGTTGGAAACACATATCCAGAGCAAAACTTGCTGCCATTCGGATTCCTATAGCTTCTGCCAAGCCGGAATCAGGAAAGGAAGAGAATTTATTAGCTGCAGCAGCCATTATTTCACCATCAACTCCCCAAATATCTTCTGCAGCGAAGGCAACATCAACGTTAACCTTGTAAAGTCCAGCAGGTGGAGGAAACCATCTAGGAATAGGTTGGCCGCTTGAATCCTTATTTGTACTAACAGCAACATCAGTCTGAACTGGGTTGGATACAGAGGTAATTGCTCTGTTGAAGAGAAGATCCAAATACACTTGTTGCTTTTCAAAAATTAATTTATTTCTTGCCTGCCAAAACCCATAGCAAAGAGCTATAAATAGACAGGAAGCCTCTACAGGGGAAGCTGATAAAAATTCGTGAATCCATTCACCAACAGGGACATCGGTTGGAGTATTGCATCTGTATCCCAAAGGAGAACACAGCCAAGCTTCTCTAATCCATACACAGTCATGGAACAGGTGGGTTGAAGTTTCTATTTCATCATATCACCAAGGGCACACAGGCTCACAATTAATTCCACGCCTAATTAATTTGGATCTCACAGGCAGAGAATTCATCAAAAGTCTCCACATGACGTGAAGATACTTCGGTTGGCATGGGAGCTTCCAAAACTTTTTCCAATGAAAATTAGGAGCTGAATTTCCCGAGCTCGAACCTACCCTCTCAGCTTGTAGCCTTTGAACAGCAAAATGGTAACGGACCTCACAGAATACTCACCATTTTTATTTGATCCCCAACAAAACTTGTCCTTCTGGGTAGAAATTGGCAGAGGAATATTGGAAATTTCATTGGCTTCAAAAGGTAAGAAAGTTGAATGAATCAAGTCCATCTTCCATTGGTAAGTTTTGTGGTTAATTAAATCGCTCACCGATAATAATTCTGTATTTGGTGGCTTTAAAGTCCAGACCTTGAATCCAGCTTGCATAGGCAACCAACCATCATCCCAAATCTTAACAGTTGAACCATCACCAATTCTCCAAAATCCTCCCTTTTTAAGAATCCAAGAGGCAGTGTGAATACTCTTCCATGTGAAACTTGGGGAGTATCCAACTTTAGCATGTAAGAATTCAGATCTTGGGTAGTATCTTGCTTTTAGACATTTAGAGACAATGGACTCTGAATTTGTTGTAAGTCTTCATCCTTGCTTGGCTAACGAAGCTAAATTAAAAGCATGAAAATCTCTGAATCCCATCCCACCATTTTTTTTTATGCACACAATTGATCCCATTTGATCCAATGTGTCTTCCGCTCACCACCTTTACTACCCCACCAAAAATTGCTAATCATACTTTCAATCTTATCACATGCAGCTTTGGGCAATAGGAAACAACCCATAATATAACATGGAATAGCTTGAGCAACCGCTTTCACGAGTACTTCTCTACCAGCTCTAGATAAATGTTTCTCCTTCCAGCCTTTAAGTTTCTTCCAAACTCTATCTTGAACAAACTGGAAAACCTGTTTTTTCGACCTACCAACAAATGTAGGGAGTCCCAGGTATTTGGAATGACTATCCACTGCCTTAATCTGCATCCAGCCTTGGATCAAAGTTCTTCTCTCTTCAGGAATGTTTCGGCTAAAGGATAGTTCAGATTTATCAAGATTGATCATTTGACCAGAAACCTGCTGGTTAAGAATCTTTTTGACCTGTGCAATCTCAGAATTCGTACTTCTTGCAAAAACAATACTGTCATCAGCAAAAAAACAAATGGGAAATAGGTGGAGCACCTCTTGTAATTTTGATCCCATGAATAATCCTATCCTCTTGAGCTTTGAGAAACAAGCCTGAAAAGACTTCAGCACATATAATAAATTTAATTTCAAATTTAAGAGACCGTTATCTTAATATATTTTCTGCTTTTAATATATCTATCTGACTATCTATCATTAATAATAATTTTCTAATTTAATGCATGAGAGATCCACGAGAATCGCAACACCCACTTTTCACAGCAAACAAAGGTCGTAACTTTAAACATAAACGAGTCATTAATATGTTACCGTTGGTATGTTGAACATGTTACCGTTGGATATGGCAGCACTGGGTGACTATTTTAATATGCCGTTTCTTTATGGGGATTTGGGAAGCATGATATTGGTATAGTTACACAGACAAAGAATTCGAATATAGCATGCTTTCCAGTTAGACAAATTAAAAACCATTCGAACTTACTTAGGAAAATTTTCACCACCAACAAATATTAATTCCACATATTGCACCGGTTTCATTCCTACAATTTTCCTTTTCTTCAAAATTTGAAACTAAACTAGTAACTGTTATGTTCATAGTTCTGAAAACCGGACCGAACGGTCCAACCGGTAAACTGGTGAACTGATCCTGTGTCCGATTCAAATAAATCAGTGGACCAGTGTTGCAAAAAATTGGTCAAAAAACCGGTAAAACCGGTCAAAACCGGTTGAACTGGTCTTTCATAAAAATTCTATTTTTAATTTTTAATTTTTTATTTAATTTGAAATAATTTTAAGATAAATAAAAACATATTTTTGAGAATTACACATAGATATTTATTATTTTATCAATTTTTTTTTGTTTTATAAACCTTATAATAAGATTATTTAAACAAGTTTATAACTTCATATTTCTTAATTTCTTATAATTTTGTGTTATTTTATTAATTAAAATATTATATAATATTTAAAATATATATTTAATTAATACCGGTTCGACCACGTTTCAACCACGGTTGAACCATGGAACCGTGAACAAATCCTTCACCGGTTCGATTTTTAAAACATTGGTTATGTTATGTATTTTGCATAAATAATTTTGGAAAATATAAAAAAATTTCAAATTTAAAATATATAGTTTGAATATTTCAAAAAAACATTTAAATAATATATAATTATCTCATGTTATTTAGAAATTAATATAAATATCTACCCCATATTTATATATTTACATTATGGTATATAGGTTTACTCATATATATGATTTCTATATTGATATGCTTTCATGTAAAATTTTCGTCCTCATATATATATATATATATATATATATATATATATATATATATATAGAGAGAGAGAGAGAGAGAGAGAGAGAGAGTTAAAACAATCATACTCATTAGGGCGAAGGTATGTTGGGACAAAGGGGGACATGCCCCCGTATTTTTTTAAAATTTTTATAATATGTATATTGATATTATTATTTTTATTTCTATTTATCAATTTCATTTAAAGAATTTTTTTTATTTGTAGTTATCTTTTATTTTTAGAAATTCAAGAGTATTAATTATAATATTTTCACTTTTAGTGTTAATACGAGAGATAATAATTAAGTGGGGAAAATTAATGATTAAAATAGAGAGTTAACATGATTTATCAGGAAAAAACACAATAAGTTTAATGTAAATCAACATATTATTGCATTTTTTAATCCGTATGTTTTCATATAATGAGACAGATAAATAGAACGAAATAGTCTTGGACAGATTTATATAGTGAAAGCCCATATAGGAGATAAGACTACAAACACTACATTTTTACAATAAAAGACATGTTTACATAAGTTATAGCATATAAATTATATTTTTGTTTTCTAGATAAAATATAATGCTAGGTAATTAAAGTTTATATTTTTTTATAAATATAAAATTAAGGTCTTATTAATTTTTAAATGTTAAAATATTTTATTAAAAAGTAAAATAAATATTTAAATAATTAAATTAAATAATATAAAGTAAATAATAAAAAGAGAATAATAATTAAAATAATTCATAAAATTTTAAATTACTTGCATTATATATATATGATTGTTTATCTTAATTCCTATTTTTATTTTTAATTTATATATAATAACAAAATTGCATTTGGGATGAACTAATTAATTAAGAAAAACTATAATATTGGCCCCTCTTGCCCTTAGTTCCTAGCTTCGACCTGTTAATTCATCACATGTTTATTTTTTAATGAAATAAATTCAATTATCGAATATATAATTGTAAATTTCCAACACCATTTTGTGATATTCTTTTTACTTTATTTGTATATTTGGCTTAGAAGAGAATAGAAATTTCATTTGTTAGTATAAAACATGCATTTCATCATATAATAAAAGTTATATAATTAACAATGTAAATTCTTACAACTAAAACTTCTATTCTCGTGTAATTTATATATTTAACCATGAATATCTCATTTTTTCTTAATTATTCCTTTTTATAAATTCATACAGCTAAAAATATAAAAAAGCATATATAAAAATTTTACAATTGAAACAAATTTATACTAAGAATTATTAAAGTGTGAGTATTTTCATAAAAAAATTAGCTATTATTAAAGTGTAATTTTATTTGTTGGAATGGTCGCCTGATATGTGATGTTTTGTTCATTAAGTGATGTTTTGTTCATTAAGGGGCGGAAGGTTATGGCTGGTTTTGTGCATGCTATTTGATACTGACTGTTAGGGGTGTAATCGGGTCGGGTCGGGTTGAGAGGGTTTCAGGATTCGAACCAATTAGATATCTCCGGGTTGGGTTGGCTCGGTTCTTTTAATTTATATTAGCCAACCTGAACCAAACCAACCCGACTATTGATGGGTTGGATCGGGTCGAGTAATCAGGTTATGAATAAAATAATATTTTATTTAAATTTTCTTAAAAAAATGTTTACAAATTAGGAAAAATTGAAAAAAAAACATAATATCTCTCAGACTTTCTTTTTCCTTTTCCAGAAGGATCTCTGCATCCAGTTTCAGACTTCTGCCTCCCTTGCATGTTTCTCCTACCCTCCCTCACTCAACTTGGCAAGATCAACGTTCAACCATCACCTCCCTCAGAACCTCCATTGTTGAACGACTACCGCCCATACTTCATGCTCGTCGCCGCCACTGTTTCCCTCAGCCGTAAGATCAGCCATCACCGCCCATGTTTCGTTTTCTCTGGCTCTGCTTCTGTTTCGTTGTCGCAAGATCTGAACGAGATAGCCATCACCAGCTGAAGGTTGCATGCGATAGATCCTCGAAGATGCAATGCTTTGCACACCAAACATATCTAGATCGACCCTCGAGGAAGATGATGGCGTCAGTCAATAAGGAGATGACTGAACAAAAAGGAGACGGGCGGGCTGTTGGCGCAAGGGTGAGAAGGGGGCTAAAGGTTGAGGCTGCAAGGATGCGAAGGGGGCTGGCGGCGCAAGGATGAGAAGGGGCTGAGGTTGAAAGGGATGGGCGGCTACAATTTTCTACTGAGGGGGCTAAAGGTTGAGGCTGCAATTTAGGGCATCAAAAACATTAGATGCGGGTTGGGTCGGGTTCATTGGTTTTAATATTAGAGAACCCAATACCCGACCCGATTATGATCGGGTTCACAAAGAAAAAACCAAACTAACCCGTGAATCCAAACCAAACCACCCAAAAGCAATTGGATCGGGTCGGGTCGACCCAAACCCACATACACCCTACTGACTGTTACAATTTTTTACTGTGGTTTGGTGGCTTCCAAGCTCTGTGTTGGCTCTGGTTGTTTTCTTTAGTGGCTGATATTACTATAGAGGCTTTGGTTCTACCTTTGGATCTTTTCTTCATGTTTTTGTTTAGATGATGCTGCTTCGGGAATTAGAGCAAAATTATTTCATTTATCGGACCTTTTGTTTGGTTCTATGATGCTTCTCTTTGGTTGAGTATGAGTAATTTGTATTAAAATTCTTCAATTCTGTTATTAGTGTCTATTTTCTGATATGGTTTGTTTAGTGTGTTTAGAGTTAGTTGAGTGTATTTTAGTTCTATAAATACATGTTGTATGTAGTTCATTAAGTATTTTTTCAATATACAATGAGTTTTTTTTAATACTATCTCTGGTTACTTTTGGGATGATTCATGGGAGAACCCATGTTATTCATCCTCAACCTCCTTCAACTATCCTTCTCCTTCTCTATCTTATTTTCGTAAGATGGTATTAGAGCTCCATCCATGGAGGTCACACTGTTTCAAGAAGAAGGGCAAGTCTTCACTCAAGAAGCCATCATTGTTTGCTGCTCTGAAGAAGCCATCTTGTTTGTTGTGAAGCTTGCATAGGCATCTTCATCTTCCTCTTCCAAGAAACCACTAAAACACCTCAATATGGACATAATCTTCCTCATCTTCCATGATAGAATGCCATGTTTGTTCACCCGTATTTCTGTGCATGTTGTTTCTTCTTCTGATTCTTTCTTGACTCCCAAAGACTTCATTGCTTTCACCATTATGCAGTCCAGAAAGAATGATGTTGCCAGAGATATAATTGATAAATACAAATCATACACATTAATCTGTAGTGTATGCACTAGAGACCTATATGTTTTATTTTGAACATCCATCACTTGTATCATATTATTATTTTATAAAGGCAATTCATTTATTAATTCTTTTAGAATATAATTATTGTCCTTAGAATAGTAAGCTTAAACTTCATAAGAAATCAAGTAGATGACTTGATCGTGAGATCTTATGAAGAACTATTTTTAAAATAGTCCCTAGTCAAGTATCATCTTAGGACAAAGATGCATTTAGACTAGTATGTGAGTTCATTGATGATCACATCTCACGGATCATGGATATGAGATATCATGCACTCACATAGGTACACATTAAGAGTAATGGTGTACTGGACAGACCCACCTTAAGAACGTTGCATGGATTGTTACATAAGTGTCATGAACGTTTCTTAAATTGATAAATGTTATATGAAGTCCTTTGACCAGAAATCACTATGATTCCTACATAAGGAATTATGTGTTTTAAATATCATCAAACGTTGCCTGTAACAAGGTGATCATAAAGTTGGTATTTGGACATATAATAAATTATGTGGAAGAATGTGATTGTCCTAGATGGGATTTGTCCCTCCTATGTAACAGGAGTTATATCTGTAGGCCTCTTGATAAAGTGAGACTGCAAAATGCATGGCCATGCTCAGGATGATAAACATGATATGTTTATTTTCTGTACGGTTTACCTGGGGATCAAGAAAACATAAATTGAACTATACAAGGTTGACACATTCCATGCCCTTGTGTTCAATTAGATATTTGGACAAAGGGACAGATCATATAAATTATTATCATAAAATATGATTCGTCAAAGTTGTTGATAATCTCAATATTTGGGTAGTAGTGATGTATTGCTAGATACCGATCACTATTTACGATATTAAATATAAAAGGGTTTTATTTTAATAGCATAACCAAATATTAAAAGCCTATTGGGTCACATGCATACAACAAGCCGCTAGGAAAAGATAATAATTCTAATTTGCAAATTAGAATTATAACCTAATGGGTCGGGTCCATATGTGTTAGGGATGAGTGAATGAGGGGGTAAAACCCTAGCCACCACTCTATAAATAGAGCATGAGATGCATTACCCTTCACACACAAGTAGTCGCTCTTACTCTCTAAACACTATTAGCAGAGCTTATGAGGGTTTCCTAGTTCGGCTGTTGGCGTGGACACCTCTAGAGACGTGGCTGCTATTGCCTCATGTACAATCCTCATAAGGTATGTCATTATGTTTCATGCCTTTTTGCCTTGATTCGTGTTCTTCGCATTAACAATTATAACAAGGGAGGGAATCCATTTATTTCGCTGCACCCTGACCACATGCTTGATTCCCTTCACGTACCTATCCCAACTACTCTGCTCCTCTAACACACAAGCCCTAAGCATATCCTCCAAGGTCTGGATGGTCCTCTCAGACTGACCGTTAGTCTGAGGATGATATGTGGTACTAAACCTAAGTTTAGTCTCGAAGGACTGGTGAAGTGCACTCCAAAACCTCGAGGTGAACCTAGGATCTCTATCTGAAATGATGCTAGAGGGGATGCCATGGAGCTTAACAATATCCTTGACATACAGTTCCGCTATCTTGAATCTCTGATATTTGCCAGCCAATCCTAGGAAACTCCTAATCTCCGTTATTGTCTTAGGCATTTCCCATTCAAGGACGACTTCTATCTTACTAGGATCAACTGACACACCCTCTCTGAAAATTACATGCCCTAGGAAATGGATCGTGCCCATCCAAAACTTGCACTTCTCTAGGTTGGCAAAAGGCCTTTTCTCTCTCAAAATCCCTATGAAAACCCTAAGATGCCGCTTATGATCCTCTAAAGTATGGGAGTAGATCAAGATTTCATTGATGAACACAACAACAAACTGATCAAGATAGGGTTGGGAGATCCTGTTCATGTAGTCCATGAACACAACCGGAGCATTGGTTAAGCCAAACGGCATCACCAAGTACTTGTAGTTCCCGTATCTAGTCCTAAAGGCAGTCTTGGGTATATCCTCACCCCTAATCTTGATTTGGTGGTAGTCAGATCTCAACTCTATCTTAGAGAAGACCGAAGCTCCCCTAAGTTGGTCTAGGAGGTCATCTATCCTGGGTAAGGGATACTTGTTCTTAATGGTTACCTTATTAAGCTGCCTATAGTCTACACACAACCTTCATACTCCCATTCTTCTTTTTCTCTAAGAGTACCGACGCTCCCTAGGGTAACACACTAGACCTAATGATGGCAACTGCCAATGGAGCTCTTGAAGGGAATCAAGCATGTGGTCATTGTGCAGCGGAATAAATGGATTCCCTCCCTTGTTATGATCGTTAATGCGAAAACACGAATCAAGACATAAAAGGCATAAAACAAAAATTGTACCTTTTAAGGATTGCTAACGAGGCAATAACAGCCACGTCTCTAGTGGTGTCCACGCCAACAGCCGAACTAGGAAACCCTCCTCAACTCTGCTAGTAGTGTTTAGAGAGTAAGAATGACTACTCGTGTGTCTAGGGTAATGCATCTCGTGCTCTATTTATAGAGTGGTGGCTAGGGTTTTACCCTTCACTCACTTATCCCTAACACATATGGGCCTGACCCATTAGGTTATAATTCTAATTAAATTAGAATTATTATCCTTTCCTAGCGGCTTGTTGTATGCGTGTGACCCAATAGGCTTTTAATATTTGGTTATGATATTAAAATAAAACCTTTTTATATTTAATATCATAAATAGTGATCAGTATCTAGCAATACATCACTATCCAAATATTGAGATTATAAACAACTTTGATGAATCTTATTTTATGATAATTTATATGATCTGTCCCTTTGTCCAAATATCTAATTGAACACAAGGGCATGGATTGTGTCAACCTTGTATAGTTCAATTTATGTTTTCTTGATCCCCAAGTAGACTGTTCAGAAAATAAACATCTCATGTTTATCCTCCTGAGCATACCCATGCATTTTGCAATCTCACTTTATCAAGAGGTCTACAGATATAACTCCTGTTACATAGGAGGGACAAATCTCATCTAGGTCACTCATATTCCTCCACATAATTTATTATATGTCCAAAATCAACTTTATGATTACCCTGTTACAGGCAACGTTTGATGATATTAAAACATATTATTCCTTATGTAGGAATCGTAGTGATTTCAGGTCAAAGGAATTCATATAACATTTATCAATTTAAGAAACGTTCATGACACTTATGTAACAATCCATGCAACGTTCTTAAGGTGGGTCTGTCCAGTACACCATTACTCTTAATGTGTACCTATGTGAGCACATGATATCTCATATCCATGATCCGTGAGATGTGATCATCAATGAACTCACATACTAGTCTAGATGCATCTTTGTCCTAAGATGATATTTGACTAGGGACTATTTTAAGAATAGTTCTTCATAAGATCTCACGATCAAGTCATCTACTTGATTTCTTATGAAGTTTGAGCTTACTATTCTCAGTATATTAATTGTATTCTTAAAAGAATGAATTGCCTTTATAAAATAATATGATACATGTGATGGATGTTTCAAAAACATATAAGTCTCTAGTGCATATACTAAAAGCTCTAAACTGGCAAAAGAGATTCTAAGCTGCACTCCAACTTGGGCCTGTTCTGGGCGCTTGGAAGTGAACCAAGCCATGGTCAACTCTAACTTTGGTCAACCTCATGATAAACCTTGACCACCCTTGACCAAGTCAACAAGAAGACTTCATTAAGAAGGATTAAATAAATAATTAGGATTACTTGTTGCTTAATTAGGATTTTAATTGTATTTAGTTTAATTGTAATTTTCCTAATTCTACTTCGGCTAGTGGGCGCTAATTTAGATGGCTTTATTGGCTAAGTGGGTAGGAGGTCATGGGTTCAATACCCAATTAGGATAGTTTTCACTCATCTTGTATTTTCCTTCCCACCACCTAGCCACCTCCTTTTCCTATAAATAGGAGACCACCCCCTTGTATTTTAACTTTGAATTTGAGTAAAGGCATTATGCCAAAATTCATCCTCAACTTTGTGAGTAGAGAAGGCTTGGTGGTTCTTGCTTAAACCAACCAGAGACTTATCTGATTCTCCTGAATTAGTGGCGTCTAGCACCTGAACTTATCTGTTGTGGGGGTTGCCTGCATCAGTGGCGTTCATCAATCTCTTTTCTCTCCACTTTTTCTTTCATTTCCTTGCGTGAATATAGATGCTGCCCAGCCGTGTATTTGCTTGAATTTTCACTTCTAACTAGTTGTTTTTGCTTAATTCTAGATATGTAGCCTTCATGCTATCAATTGGTCATCAGAGCTTTGTTGGATTGAGCAAATTTGGGGCTTTTTTGGAGGTGTTTTGGCCACTGCACTTGATGCCTTTTGGTGCAGAATTTTCATCAAAAACTTGCGTAAATTCATCTCCCATTTCAACTATAATTTGGACTCTAAACTGTTCTCAGGCCCGAGGTGTCTTTCTGCTGCTTACAGCTTGTTTGATTTGTTTGCAATTGCTTGAATTAGAAGGGCTTTTGGTGCACTGAATACCACCCCAGAGGTGTTTGATATATGGCCTCTTCTAATTGCTCATAACTTGTTCTTGAGTGATTCTTCCAAAATAACTTCTTGTTTGTGGTGGATTGTGGTAAGTGGGAGCATTGTTGCTTCCATTTTATAAAGATCGTTCACCTACATTTCTTCCCCAATCCACCTGTTGGGATTCAAATTTCTAGTATTTCGAGCTTCCCAAAATCTGTAAGCTCTTCACACTTTTCGAATTTCCAGAAAGCTTACAAGTTCCAGAATTTGAGTTTCCAGAAAGCTTACAAGTTCTAGAATTCGAGTTTGAGAAGTGAATCTCATAACTTAGAAATTTGTTAAAGTTAACATTAAAAGGGAACTTTAGAAACTCGAAAAAAGAGACAAAGGAACTTCGAGAAATCGAAGTCAAAAGAGACTCTGAAAAAACCAAAGTTAGGAGTTCTGGAAAATCAGAATCAAAAGATATTATGGAAAATCGAAGTCATAAAGATTCTGGAAAATCGAAATCAGGAAGTATTCAATGAGCCCAAATATCAACAGAAAAAGACTAAGTGTCAAAGATGAAGGAATTTTCGAGTACATGAAGTCAGAATTCCAGAAAGAAGATTTCGAGAAATCGAAGAGCAAGATTTCAAGTGCATGAAGTCAGAATTCCAGATGGAAGATTTCGAGAAATCAGAAGATAAGATTTCGAGAAATACAAGCAGAATTTCGAGAAATCAGAAGATAAGATTTCGAGAAATATAAGTAGATTTTCGAAATGAACAGAGAGCAGAAATTTGAAAAGACAAAGTGTGTGAAGACTTAGAAGATTTCTGAATCTGAAAGTGACTTTTCGAGGAAACAGAAGAAAACAATTATTGGAAGTTACAGAAGTTTGCTGATCAAGGACAGATGGCAACATCCCAGAGGAAGAAATTTGAAAAAGTTCAAAGAAGAAAGGTAGTTTTTTGGTTAGCAGAAAACGTGGCAAGCATGCACGCTGCCAACACATAGGGCTAGATGATGTGTCAAATGTACATTAGTTAGCCGTTAGGATTAGGAATCTATAAATAGGTGAACTCTTGATGTAATAAGGGTTGGCAATTCATTACACTCATACCCTTAAACACCTTCACGTCTGATCACACTGCGACTAATAGGTTTACAAGGATTGACTGTATGTGATGAACCCATCCACTTTTATCTTTATGCAACTTTTTCTTTCAATTCTTTTATTTTCTGCACTTTACATTCTGCATTTTATCTTTCGAGCAATTTACTTTCTTTACTCTGAAATTTGCGTTCATACTTTTGTGAATCTAAAAGAAGTCAAGTAAAAACTTAGAACTTTGATAAAATTCTGAATCAAGTAGTTCTAACTCTTTGTGGAAGATAAATTTTTTTTTATAGAATTCTGAATCAAACTTTTTGAAACTTATCATTTCTGGATATTTGAAACATAACAATTGAGTTGGTGAAATTCTGTACCAATCAATCATTTTTTTTTAGAAAATTGAACTTTTTGAAAACCTTTTACAAATCTGAAGCACCATAAATCTACTTTTTCAAAAGAGTCCCGTAAGAGGATCTGATTCTAATCCCCAGATTGTTCTTAGAATCAAAGTGATAAATTCAATTTTCGAATTTGTATTTTATCACCACAAACACCACCTTTGCTAATTGTTCATCCCCATATATTGTTCATCATATTCATCTCTTTACTTTCTGCTTTTAATTTTTCAGTCATTTACATTCCGCCATTTAAATTTCGCTTCTCCCATCCTCTTAATTTCTGCTACCCCCTACATTCTGCCATTTACTTTCTGTCCTCTCCATCTTTTTAATTTGAGTTTTCCCCTTTACTTTCTTGTCATTTTATTTTGCCCAATTTTCTTCCATTTTCTTGCCATTTATGCGCTTCTTCTGGCCTTATTTTGTTCAATTTTTTACTCCTGTTTTGTTTGTCTTCTTGGCATTCTTACTGCAATCTCAATTGAATGTTATTTCTACCTTAGGAATTCCATGTTTTATTACGCAAAACGCTCACCAATAGACTTGTTTTTGGTTCATAAAGTTGGAAGAAGTTCAACAAATCCCAATTGTTGAATTTCCTTCAAAAATTAAATCCAATCTTAAAATTGAACCCATCACGTTAGAAACGGAATTTTGTGATTCTGTAATCAATAAGAAACTGCTAAGCAATTTTTTAATCAAGTTGCTATACCGTTTTGAAAAACAATTTTTAGAAAACAGACAATCCATTCAGTTTTTTGGTACCGTTTTGGTCCAATTTTTAGGAAAAAATCTTGCAATAATTATCTTAGGTAGATTTCTATTTCTTGTAATTTTGTACAAATTTCTGTAATTTCCTGTTGGGGCAATTGACAAAGAAAAAGAAAAGAAGCAAAAAGAATTAAAAAAATACATAGCCAAAAATACAAAAAGAGGTGCAAAAAGTAAAAAGGGTGCAAAAGTCAACAAAAAGAGAAAAAGTCAAAAGACACCCAAAAAATCAAAATTAAAAAAAAAATAGAGAAAAACAAAAAGAAAAACAGTAAAAAGATAGACCAACAATATAGTTGTCAATTTACTGTAATTTTCCCTTTCATTTCATTGTATACAGTTCTTTGAGTTGTAAAACTAATGTTTTCCTTAAAACAACTGTTTTAGCAACTTCTTCAAAATTTAAACCAAAAACAATTCTCTTTGCAATTTCTTGTGTGTTTGTTTTGTCTTGTTTTCCTTCCATTCTTGTGTATAAGCCTTTCTAGAATGCTAGCTTTTCTTGCTTGTCTTTCTATTCAAGTTTTGTCTTAGGCAACTTCTAGTTTCCCCTTAGATAATTTTTTGTGCTCGTGCGCTTCAATTTGGGTAGAGTTAAGATTAAGTCTCATTGTTAGTCTTTGCAAGATCAAATCAACCTTACCTGAGTAGAAGAGGCAATAGTGCTTCAATATAGAAAAATCCAAAAAGAGTAACAAACACGAGTGGATACATTTCATTGAGTGTAAACACTTAGTTAGTGGAGAGGACCATAAAATATTTCACTTAAAATCGAATTAGAAGGATGGAAGGAAGGAGGCAAGGGGAAAGGGTAACAATGATGCTTAGGAAACTTTAGAAACACCCTTGGGGGAAGAAGAGAGTCAAAGAGAGAACCTATTCTACACTAGGTACCACATTGAAGATAAGGTATGCCTAGTGAACATTGATGGTGGTAGTAGTAGCAACCTAGCTAGCCTTAGGTTAGTTAACAAGCTAAACTTACCCAATACCCCACATCCAAAACCTTATACACTTCAATGGGTGAGTGATGAGGAAAAATTTAAGGTGGATAGGCAAGTAAGCTTAAGGTTCAACATTGGGAAATATAAAGATAAAATGACCTTTGATGTTATACCCTTAGAAGCCTCACACATCCTATTAGGTAGACCTTGGCAATATGAGAGAAGGGTAAAGTATGATGGGTTCGCAAACCTCTTAATTATGCCTACGCGGACTGACATCATTAATGATACTTCCCAGCACCTAGAGTGAGCAACTTATCTACTGACACAAGCAAGCAGGCGTAGGTTAGGCTAGATCACAGGCTAGCTTTGGCTAGACTATATGCTATAAATACTCCCTCCTTTGGAGAGTCAAGTACACTCATTTGTCCCCTACTCACACTCTGTCTCAAATATATTTTAACTTGGGCATTGGAGTGTATAAACAAGTCACCCCCTTCTTCACCAACGGAGTTGATGGCCGATGCAACCACCACCATAGCCCAACATTTTTCATCTCGGATCCCTATATCTCAGACAACCTTGGAGCATCTCAGATTACATCTCAAACCACCCTGAAATACCCAGGCATGATCACCATAAGGTACGATTAACCGGAGAACTCCTTTATGCAGGTGAGCCCGTTTGTTTTTGGTGTTTGAAATTACAAAATCATGGTTTTCGCGGAATTGATTTTAAACCACTCCTGTCCAACGTGCTTCGTAAAATGTGTATCACTTATCTCAACCATAGATTTCTAAAATCAATTTTACTCAACTGTGAACAAAATAGACACTAAAATATTGCCTATAAATCTATACCTATATATAAAGGGAATACCCTTTTTTTGGTTTCCACTTTTTTTAGACAATAATACCCTTAATTATTTTTTGAAAAACACACCAATAAAGAAAGAGTGAGGGTAAGCAAGGAAAAAACCACTAAAAAACAGAATGCAGTAAATCATCCAAATTTAAAGAAGGATTTGAATTTAAATGATTAATTTATACTTTTCAAATTATTTTAAAAATTCACCACTTAAATGATAAGGATAATATTTTAAATTTAAATTAAGAAATGGGGATTAAAATTAGAATAGGAAAAAATAGAATCGATCAGGATTTGAATTTGAATTATAAAAAAATAGTGTTAAAAAAGTTATCATTAAAAAAATAGAATTCAGTATATCATCCAAATTTAAAGAAGGATTTGAATTTAAATTATTAATCTATACTTTTCAAAATTACTTTAAAAATTCAGGACTTAAATGATAAGGATAATATTTTAAATTTAAATTAAGAAATGAAGATTAAAATTAGAATAGGAAAAATATAATCAATCAGGATTTGAATTTGAATTGTAAAAATAAGGATTAGTGTTAAAAAGTTATTATTAAAAAAATCAGAATTTAGTATATCATCCAAATTTAAAAATGAATTTGAATTTAAAATATTTAAAAATATAAATAAATAAATTTTATATTTTTCCCTCAAAAAATTGCGGATAGACAGACCTTCTTTCCTCTAGTTTATAATAAAAGGAACAATAGGACAAAAAAAAAAGTCAACAGCTAATTGTTAATTAACATTGCGAAACACCCGCAAGAAGAGCTGTTATCATTATTATATATTTCACCTGCAAGAATATATTTTATTATTCTTTAATTGATTTTTTATGAAGATTATTATGACTAATTATCATTTGGGTAAAATCTATGCAAATTTTTTTTTGGATTTTCATCCTTTCAAAATTTATTTTTTTTAGAAATGGTACCTGACGACGTTAAAAGAATCGTTAAGTGATGATGTGGCTATCAGAAAATCCCAATTAGCATTTTTATGTGTCACTTTCTCATTCCTACGTGGAAAATAAACATCTGAATTGGATTTAACAATTGTATGAATGCTGATTTGGATTTATTTACATTCCCATTTCATGCCAAAGCTCACTGACATGCAACCACACTCTTCAAACCCCAATTTATCTAAAGAAATCCAGGTTGCTTCCTATACAATTCCTAAACAAGAAAAGACACAACCAGAGCTGTAATAATGTTAGATAACAATACTGAACAACACATCTGCTTGAAGTTAAGGCCAACCAAAATCATAAGCCACACCCCGTAAAACTAGGTGGCCTTTCCAAGGATATCGAACAATGGTTTGAGCCATTCAACAACCAACTCTTCACCAGTGGCTAAGATGGTGAGTTTCCCGTCCCTGGTGCTGATGTCGCCGCCAGAGATAGGGGCGTCGACAGTTATGGAGTTAGAGTGGAGGGAGTAAACGACGCCGTAAGGGTAGAGGAGGATGGAGCAGATGTCTGAGTGGTGGCCGAGCATGGTGAAAACAACGTCGCAGGATTGGGCGAGGTGGGAAGGGGAAAGGGTGGAGCCTTGGGATAGGAGGGAGAGGGAGTTGGGGTGAGATGGGTTGCGGGCGTAGAAGGAGAGGGTGTAGCCAGTGGAAAGGAGGCGATAGGCCATGGCGCCACCCATTTTACCCCATTACATGGAAAATAATATCTGACTTGGATTTATTTTCCAGGTAGGAATGAGAAATTGACATGTATGAATGCTGACTGGGTTTTTCTGTTAGCTATATCATCACTTAACAGTCCATTTTAATGTCAGGGACTATTTTTAAAAACCCAAAAAAAAAAAATTGTAAGGACTAAAAACAAAAATAGAGTATTTTACCAGGACCAAAAACATATTTTACCCTTATCATTTTTATATTACGTAAAATTTTATGTTTTTATTACAGTAGCAAGTGAGATTAGGCTATTTATAAGATCATAATAACTAATAAAGAGAAACTTAAATCCTGTAAAATAGAATACCATACATTTTTTGGTTTAATCACAGGAGGCAATCCTGTTCGAGCCGGGAACATCCACATCATGGTGGGGCTAGCTCTCCCAGCGGGTATTTTTTCCATCCACAAGACTCGAACCCGAGACCTTGCTTAAAGGGAATCAAACATGTACCACTTGAACCAACACCTGTTGGAAGTAAAGTATAAAATACATTTTAATTAATAATTAATAAAAAAATAAACTTTAATAATTATACAGTTTATATATTAAATATGTATATACTTTATCATAATCTCAATTGTTAATTTTTGTATTCATAATTATAATTCTATAATTTTTTTCTTTTTTTAAATACAACTTAAAAGATCGATAAATCCAACAAATACTCTAAGAGTTGTGATTTTTTTACTCACCTTTTTTCACTTCTCTTTCTATTTCATTTTTTTTTATCCCAACACAAATTAAATTATCATTTTTTTTTTCATATTCTCTCTTCATTTATTTATTTTTTTTCTTTTTAGCTATCTCTTGAACTCTAAAAGTAATGGAGTGTAGAGGTGGAAGAGAGATTTAGAAAAAAAAAAAAGAAAAATAGAAAGAGAGAGTGACCAGTATAAGAAGTAATGCGATATCAAAGAAAAATACAAATAAAATAATTGGAGAAAGAGTGATAAGAGAAATTAAGGGTATACATCACCAATATTTTAGAATACATGGAAAGTAGATGTATTACACCACTTATTAATTATTCAAAATGAGGGTGGAGCTAGATTTAATTCAAATTAATTATGGAGCTTAGCGTCAACAAAGACAACTATAAATTGATCATCATTAGTGAGGATCAAACGCCTTTCATTCTCACCATAATACCTCCCAATATCAGAACAAACATCACTGGTGGAACAGAACACAAGCTTGTAGGCCCAATCAGAATATCTCTTAATGTGAAATTTACCATCTATGATCTTCTTGCCTGGATGGTCTCCAACACCACCAATACCGACCCATTGTTGAGGGAATATCTCATCTCTATTAGCAACCACCACCCACTTGGAGGATTCAGCACACTTTGGCTTCTCTTCAAATACAATATTCAGTCCCGTAACGTTTGTAAATATCATTCCAGGGCCAATGCTAATTCCAGGTACCTTGAAATGCACCGTCATGCCTCTCAAAATATCAATTCAATCTTGTACTATGGTAACCGGGCATGTTGAGTCCTCAATTTGGCCTAACGTTCCTCCACCACCTTCTTCGCCACGAAAAGCTGACACAATATAGAATCTGCCACCTGGAAAAACTGGGTTTCCATCTATGTCCATCACTTGTTCAATTTCTAACATTAAGGCTAATGGAAGGTCAGTGGTAAAGGCAAACAGGAGGAAAGAGAGGGTGAGTAGTAATGTAGGCTTCATGGTTGTGTGCTATTTAATTAGCTATATGTTTTGGTACATGGCTCAAACCACTATTTATAGAGTATAAATTTTGATATGGGAATTAATATGATTATGAATAAAAAAGTGTACGGTTATATATATATATATATATATATATAATAGAAACACTTGGGGGCTTTTTTTTTCCGTCTAAATGGGGTTAATAGTGTAATCTAACATGTAAATTAATGCAATGTCTTTAGTGGAGAGAGAGGGAGTGTGTCAATTAGAATTCGATTTTATGGTATCTATTTACTCATCCACTTATTTTCTTTCCTCACCATTAATAATATAATTAAGTCTTTTAATAAATGGAGTGCCTTTATTGGAGAGACTAGAGAGAGTGTAGCAATTAAAATTAAAATTAAAATTTATATTATTAAAATAAAATTTATTAATATTTGAATAATATATATATAAAGTAATAAACACTTAGGGACATTTTTTTCCTGTCTAAATGGGGTTAGTAGTGTAAGTTAACCTGTTAATTAATGCACTGTCTTTAGTGGAGAGAGAGAGTGTGCCTATCAAAATTCGATTTTATGGTATCTATTTACTCATCCATTTATTCTCTTTACTCACCATTAATAATATAATTAAGTATTTTAATAAATGTAGTGTCTTTATTGGAGAGACTAGAGAGAGTATGTAGCAATTAAAATTAAAATTAAAATTTATATTATTAAAACAAAACTTATTAATAATTAAATAATATATATGTATATATATAAAGTAGTAAACATTTAGGGGCATTTTTTCCCGCCTAAATGGGGTTAGTAGTATAATTTAACCTGCTAATTAATGCAATGTCTTTAGTGGAGAGAGTGTGTGCCAATCAGAATTCGGTTTTATGGTATCTATTTACTCATCCACCTATTCTCTTCCCTCACCATTAATAATATAATTAAGTCTTTTAATAAATGTAATGCCTTTATTGGAGAGACTAGAGAGAGTGTAGGAATTAAAATTAAAATTAAAATTTATATTAAAATAAAACTTATTAATAATTGAATAATAGAGTAAAAATAAATCATATGTGAATCAATATTTACATAAAAAATTATTAATATTTTAATTATTTATAAATGATATTAGAATAAAATATGAATATTAAATTTATGTTGATTATAAATATTTTACTTATGTTTTGTGTTTTCAAACGTAAAAATCTTAGAAAAAACAATAAATAAAAATGAATCACTTTTTTAAATTGAATTGTATTTTATTGATAGAAATTTCTTTTTAATTTTTTCATATAATGTTTTTATGCATCAAAGAGGAATAAATGTTTACATAATGTTTATTCATATCTGTTAATTTTTGTTGTGAGAATCTAAATGCTAATTTACTAATATTAATATTTTTGTTAGTTTTAGTTATAAAAGTTTTTTTAAAAAATTAATGATAATGAGTCATTTTTTAAATTAAATTACAATTTTATTGATATAAATTTTATTATAAAATTTTCCATACATCACAGGGGAATAAATATTTACATAAAGTTTATTAATATATAAATATTAATTTAGTAAATAGTTTAAAAAATGTAAATATAATTAGTTAACAAATGTGGCTATTGTGTTCAATTTTTATATAGTAATTATATGACTTTTTTTCTTTGGATTTTACTCTTTTAGTAAAAAAAAAAATTGGGCAAATATAATTTGCCCGACAATGAAAGATTTACATAAAATGTATTAAAATTTACATTTAAATTATAGGGATAAATATTTATATTTCTGGGAATAAATAATTTGCATGAAAACGTATTCATATTTGAATCATAAAAGTAAAAAAAAATTAAGACATAATAATGATTATGTTGATTTTATTCAATTATATTTTATTTTAAAAATCATATTACATAAAGTTTTTTATATTATTCAAATTTTCTTATAATGTTTTTTATGCAACAAGGGTAATTAATATTTACATAAATTTTATTAATATATAAATGTTAATGTAGTAAGTAGACACAAAAGATAAATATAATTTTAAGCAAACGTGTCTGTTGCTTAGTTTAGTAAATAGTAGTTATATGACTTTTTTTTTTGGCCGTTAGCCCCTTTTAGTAAAATAATTAAACATAGATATAATTTGTATGACAATTAAAAATTTACATAAATTATATTTATATTCAAATTAATATTATATGGGTAAATATTTATATAATGTAGGAAAAAAATTGCATGAAAAAACATTCATATTTAGATCATCAAAGTAACAATCCACACAAGATCGATCGTTCTAGTTGAAAATAATGGTTTATAATTTATTGTATCTGATAGAATTACATTGTTAAATTTTTAAATTAGATTAATTATTTCCTATTGCTGTTTTCTATAATATATTGTTTCATTTTGAAATGACAATAAATAAAATTAGGGGGCAGTCATTTTAATTATTGGTAAAAAATACATGAAATGTCTTAATAATAATTAATTTATGAAGTAAAACTTAATGAAGTATTTCAACAAAACATATTAATAATTGAATCATGGGGTAAAAATAAATCGTGTGTAATTTAAAATTTACATAAAAAATTCCAATATTTAAATTGGCAATGAATGATATTAAAATAAAATATGAATTAATTTTTTTATTATAAATATTTTTCTTTATGTTTTTTGTTTTCAGATGTAAAAATCTTAGGAAAAATAATAAATAAAAATGAATCACTTTTAAATTTTTTTTTTTACGTCAAAGAGAGTAATATCATTAATAAGTGGAAGGAATATCCAGAGACACATCATCCAGGATACATGATGGAGTTTCCTCAAGCCATATCTGCTCAGGATTCCAACATGCAAATTTAGCTAAATTATGAGCTACGATATTACAACTCCTAACAGAATGAGAAAAACCTAAAAAAATAAAACTATTCTTAAAACTGACACAATCCTTAATTGTAACTTCAAAAAGTGAAGAACCTATAGAAGAACGATTAATTGCTTGAATTAAAGGGAGGCAATCAGATTCTGCTATGAGTTTTTAAAAACCCATTTCAAGGGCAAATTGAAGACCCGATTTTAATCCAACAGCTTCAGCTGTGCTAGCATCTGGGCCACCCCAAATTTGATTGGTGGGGTTGTCGCAATGTTGTTGGTTCTCTGTTAACACTTTGGGGTCTCTGTCTTTGGAGATAGAAGTACAGAAAGCTCTTCTCCACCCAGCAACCATTCTCACTCTCAATATCAATCTCTCTTTCTCTTTTTTGTTTCTATACTCTGTAAAAGGGTGTGTTTTATTCTCTTTTAAGTTTATGTGAAAGTTGGGTGACGGTTGGTCGGTGGATGGTATTGTTGTTGCAGAGGACAAAGGCTTTTGTGCATTGAAGTTTATTAGAAAGGCGGAAGAAGAAATGGATTAGATTCGGAGACCCTTTTCATGTTTCTTTTTTCCTCCTTTCCATTTCCATTCCATATCACATGGGAGTCTCAGTCATTGATTTTGGGTGACACGTAATCACTTAACACACCATTTAACAGCAAGGACTAAAATGATAACGGTAAACTTTTTCGGGGAATAATTTGCTTAAAAAAAATATCAGGGACTAAAACCATAAGGAGCTATATTTTCAGGGACTAATAACATATTTAAGCCTTTAAATTATAGAGATAAATATTTATATCAGTGGGAATAAATAATTTACATGAAAACACATTCATATTTAGATCATAAAAATAAAAAAATGAAGACATAATAATAATTATGTTGATTTTATTTAATTATTTATATATTTAATATGAAATATATTTTATTATAAAATTTGAAATTTGAAATTTGAAATTTTAAACATGAATGTTATTCTCCCCATTCCCATGTCATTTTGCCTCTTCGTTTTCTTCACAATACTGAGACATGCATCTTTTCAACACTGTTGTAATTATGACACTCTCTTCTGCTTTCTTCATTTTGGTACGCGAATCTCCTCTCTCTTTGTCTTTCTCATTCTGCATTTCGTATTCCATATCGCCTCTTCACATTTTTCTGTTCCTTCAACTCGATAACAGCTAAAATAACTGACTGACTTCTCTGTGATACTATTTTCTCTCTTCTTTTCGTTTGTCGATGATCTGACTTCTCCACCGATGAAGGTAAGTATTTGGATTTTTTATGATTTTTTTTATAGTCTTCACTTGACTGCAATAATTTCTTCTTCTTTTTTTGGTTTAGGGTTTTGTTACTGGGGATAGTCGTTGGCTACTGAAGAGACGACTAAAACGGTGGTAAATGTATTCAGTACAATTTTATTTGATGCAAGTTAGAATATTTTTTGAAATTCCCTAATTTCCTCTCCTCTTTTTGCGATGCATGTTGTATTCTGCATATGAGTGTAGTTGTCGTTAACTGAAGAAAGGAATGAAAGAGAGTTGAAAGTTTTGTTTACAATTTATTCTGCAAAAGCCCAAATTAATGTGAATTTTTGGCTTCTGTTCTGTTTTTTCTATTTGTTTTAATTTGGTCCATTTTTATTTGAACATGAATGTTCTCTTCTGCATATTTGTGCAGTCGCTTCATAGATCTCCATCGTAATAGTGCTTTCCTCGGTAAGTTTTTTCTTTTCATTTTTCTCTGCTTATTATATCTATGTGTATCAATGTTTACAATACACTTAGTTTCATGTTCTACATTCTGGGTTACAATCTCTTCTATATGTAATTATTTGGTTATAATCTTGTTTCTGATCGAGTTATATCCCATCATTCGGTATGATGCTTTCCTCATGAATTTTTTGTTCTATTGTTATTTTGATCTACTCATTTTTTTTTCTCTTTTAGATGATGTATTTTTATGGATTAAGTTGTTAATACTCGACCTTTGATTTTTAAATTGTCCTTCTGCATATGATTGTTTTCTAAAATATGTGGCTCTCACTGTTGACCATTTTTCATTCTCTTTATTTTTAGTTTGTAATTTGCACCTCTAACTATTACTCAAATGCTATGATTAATTGCTTAATTGAGTTCCTTTACAATTGTTCTCTTTGTGTCACTCTTTAAATAAAGTTTATATCTTTAAAAAATCTCAACATAGGCTCTTTGATCCATATACAGGTTCAAATGGTATTCAAATTCCAAAAGCTTTAGAAATGGGTTCACAATGAACAAAATCCTACTGGTAAGGTAGTCTTAATCAAATGGTTACTTTACATATTTCTCCCTTCAGTCCTTTATTTTCTTCATGCTTTTCATTAGTTTTCCTTTCAATAAAGAACACAATTTTAACTTCTGAGATCATCGGCTACCGGTAGACAACATTGGCAACCCACTTAAAGTCACCCAAATAGGTTCATTTTAAATGCCAAATCAAAGTATTTCAACAGGTTTAATCCAACTTAATCAATTTAAGCTCATGAAGCTGATATAAGAATCTTAAAGACGATAGCTGAAACTAATCAAACGGGTCATAATAGTAGTTGAGTTAAAATAAAATTCATTTGATAATCATTTTCATTTTATAATTGTGCAGGCTTGCCTGCAAGTACCTCTTGCAATGTCATTACTGTTGACCTGATTTATTGTAGCTTGCTTTCATGAGGTATTTTGGTTTTGCTTCACATCTATTTGTGCCTCTCTTGCATTGTCATTGAATTATATTTTAGTAATCTACAACAAATTTTACTTTAGGCAACATTTCTTTTGTCCATATTTAAAAAATTGTTGCTGAAACATGAAATAGGCAACAATTTTACACCTGTAGAGCTCATTTATATTTGGTAACAATTTTTAAGTTGTAGTCATTTTAGGCAACACTTTTCTTGATAACGGTTAAAAAACCGTTGGCAAAACATTAAATAGGCAACAATTATTTAATTTTGTAGATCTTTCTTTGTCAAAAGTTTTAAAACCATTGTCAAAACATAGAATAGGCAACAGTTTTTAAATTGTGGTGATTTTTTCTAATCAACGATAATTAAATTGTTGCCAAAACATAAAATAGACAACAATTTTTAAATTTTAATTTGCGGATTTTTTAGTCAACAATTGTAAAACTGTTGCCAAAACATAGAATAGGCAATGTTTTTTAAATTGCGGAGTTTTTTTAGTCAATGATTACAAATGTTGCCAAAATATGCAATAGACAACGGTTTTTTAACAGGCAATAAGAGAAAATCGTTGTTTAAACTATTAAACAATATTGAGTTAATATTTAAACTAAGAGATTTTATAAGTTTATTTTAAAATTTGTGGTCCATATGATGAATATATTAAAATTGACAATGTATATTGTAACATCCCAAAAATTAGGGCCTAGAAACTATAGTAAGATCTTTAGGCTGTGGTTCCGGCCAAGTAACTGAGAGTTGGAAGTGGTATGAGATGTTGGAGATCTGAATGTGAATTTAGATAGGAATTTGGTAAATGATCTAAGAGGATTACAACGAATTAAGAATAAGGAAAGGATATTAGAGGAAGAAGAACTAAGTTGGAAAGCTATGATATTAGATGAGAGTTAGGGAATCGATTCAGAATTACGAGTTTTAAAGGAATCGAGGTAGAAGATGATTTTATGGAAAGGAACAAGGGAATAGAGGAGCAGAGTCTAATGGACACTTAGAACCCTTAGTGTTAGCCTTCTTGGAGTCAATTAATGAGTTATAACATGACTCATGTAAAGCTTGCCCTGTTAGGTTTCAACCAAGGCTATTGCTTAATTTTGGGTTTTAAGCGTAATGACCTTGGTGCATTAATTTGATAATATCTAGAGTTAAGGGTGCCCAATTAAGGTGATTCCACTTGCATTAGAAAGCTAAGATCCGGGGCTTCAGTTTGATATGCTATATGATAGTATTCCGAGCTTATTTGCACCCCTAAATAGCAAGTTTATGCGCTCAAGAGTGAAGAAGAGCAAAATTTGGAGTTCTGACAGCAACTCTGGGCGCTCAAGCGCCCAGGTGCGCGACAGACAGAAAATATGGGCGCTCAAGTGCCTTGGGGAGCGTTTGAGCGCGCGAACGCGTCCACGTTCATTACAAACATGTTTCAGGCCCTTTCTTTTTCATTTTTCTTCCCCTTTAGGGTTTTAGAGAGAGAGAGAAGGAAGTTTCTAGAGAGAGGGGGCTGGGAGAAAAAGGAGAGCTTGTTTGGAAGGCTTCTCCACCACCTCTTGAGCTTGGATCTTCATCTTCTTTCTTTCCATTCTTCCATTTCTCCTCCTCCTTAGTTCTCCATTTGAGGTGAGTGGTGGTTCTCACTCACTTTTCTTGATTGTATTCCATTGTGTGTCCCCTATTCTTTCTCCCCTTACTATTATTGATGGTTATGTTTGAATTTATGCAAACCTAGAGTGGATTGTTAGATTGATTGAATATATGATTTTTGGCTCAAACCCTAGGTTAGAGGATTTGGGGATTTTTGTGAAATTGTTGATTGTGATGTTGTAACCTTGAAATGTTGTTCATTCGTGCATACACTCTTGTTCATGGAACTATTATCATTTTTCATGTCCCCATTTATGCATGTTTTGAAAGGAAAGAGTTGGGTCTTATGACCTCATGTTTTTTTAGAAGAAAATTGGGTCTTAGGACCAAATGTGTTACTATAAAAGGATTTTTGGGTCTTTTAGACATCATGTTGAACTTAATTATTTTTAATCCTTGGACATCATGTTTAAAAGATTGATTTTGGGTCCTTGGATTTCATGTTTGAAATGATCATGTAAAACACTCATATTTTGGTCCCTGGACTCATGTTCCCAATACTTTGTCTTCGGTCCTTGGACTCATGTTAAATAATCAAGATTTTGGTCCACAGACTCATGCTTCAAGACTCTGTCTTCAGTCCATGGACTCATGTTAAAAGAAATAAATCCTTGTTTGAATCTATCACAGTTAATGGGTAAGGTCTTCTGTCCTTCAGGGACGACGGTCCCTGTTAGTCTGAGCTCAGTCTAGCCTCACAAATAAGTGGAAAGACCCCTTGGGTGTTGGGTAAAACACTTCATGACTAACCCTGCATTTATGATTTTCATTGGATGGCTAACATTACATGTCTTGAATTACCATTATGAATGTTTTTCTGAATTTATCAAGTGATGCTATATTGTTGTATATCTTGTGCCTTGCCTCCCCACACCGCACACACTGTCACCTCACTCACTGGGACGTAGTCTCATTCCACGCTGTGGGAATTACTTTCAGTTGTGCAGGTTGTTGTACAACCTTTTGGCGGAAGAGTAGAGGACTCAATTGAAGTAAAGTGTTAAGGATTGTATTTCTGAATTAGAAGTTTATTGATGTATTAATGTAGAGACTTTGGTTTGTCCATGGAGGCCTTATTGTAGATTTATACTATATGGTGATATTATAAACTGTACCGGTACTTTTCTGAGTTTTAGGTTAAGTTGTAAAATTGGGAAATGTCTAATTTTCAGAGGAAACTCTGTCGGATTTCCGGTAGGAGTTTTATGAGCCATAACACTCCAAAGTGTAGGTTCGTTCCCTAGGTTCTTAATTAAGAATCAATATTGAAAATTATGATGTATGAATTTTGTGGAAGCCTAAGCAAACGTTAGATTGCTTAAGCGCTGCGTGATTTGTATGTCGATACACGAAATGCGCGAAATAATTTCATAAATCCGGAATAATGTTTCCAATGAACATTCTTCTTGAATTGAGAAATTAGGACGTTATATTTTGGTATCAAAATAGTTCAATCCAATTGGACTGTGGTTAGGTTAGTTGCCCGTGACTTACCATGATCCTACAAGTATTCCGTACTCAATATAGGGACTGATCACCCCTCTACTCGGTGCGTTGTACATGGGATTATGGTTAGTGACGTGAATAGGACGCCTTGTTAAGGAAGTTGGGACACTTCTCTAACAAGGTTAGAGCCACCCACTTGTCAAATAGAGGGAGAATGACATAGGTTCTTTTCCAAGAGTAAGACCTTCACCTTAGAAATCTTGTGGAACGTCATCCTTAACCCCTAGTGGACGTGAGGCACACTTAGAAGGAAAGGTAAAGTGTAAGTTTTGAGAGAGAGCGCATAATTAGTTTTGAAATGTGAAAACAAGAGGTAGGTCTAGAGGGGACAAGAGGAGTAGGCTCCCTAGTAAGGGAAGAGAGTGTTGGTTGCTTGTGTTTACACCTTGAGGGTGTGATTTGTTTGATTAATCATGATGCTTATTTCTGCTTGAATAATTGATTGATATGCCTGTTTGTTTGCGTTGTTGGAATGTCTTGTATGTGGAGGTGATGGTAAATTTCTAGGATTGGGTTTTTCCATGACGGGTAGAGGTTAGAAAAGAAGTGTGAGACTCATGGGAGGTTAGAGAAACCTAATGCCATTAGTGAGGGGGAGCAACCCTAGTTCTTTGGTTAAGTTGGTTACCATGCGGTAGGTGTACACTTAAGGATAATTCGAGGAATTGAATTAAGGCCTTTAATCCCATATTCTTATCTCCTTTCCTTATTTCCCTATTAGTGTATGCTGATGTTGATGGTCAATGTTTTTCAATTCTAATCTCATTATTAGTTCACCTAAGTCATTATGTAAATCTGGTTAGATATTTAGTTAGGTGGTCAATTATTTCAGTCTGATGGTGATAAAATTACCTAAGCCCTTGTGTTCGGTGATGTGGTTTTAGTATGCAAGAAACAAGTTCAATCATTGGTTCCCTAAAATATTATACTAACACTTTTAGAGTCCTTACTTGGCTCTTAGATCCGTATACCGGTAAATTTGATTCTATTTCATAAGGGAGGAGCCTAATCCTTTGTAAACTTAACAAATCAATTTGAGTGTTCTTATATGTTAGAACCACAGGAAACACTAGAAGGGGGTTGAATAGTGTTTTTATAATTATTTGCAGATTTTTGAAAACCTTTGAACAAGCAAACTAATTTTGAAAGTATTTGAGCAACCTTCCGAAACTGGAGGTTCACCAACTTGCAGATGCAACTCAGAAGGTTGAATAAAAACAATTTTAAAGTATTTTCTCATGAAGAAAAGATTGTTTACTGCGTGGATTTATAAAAACAACTTTTCTTAAACCCTCCTTGGTTAGTTAAACCAGAATATAAAGAGTTAAGGGTAGAGAGAACTTAGCCACAAAAATTTATCCTGGTTCACTCACTAACTCAGTGAGCTACGTCCAGTCCCAGGGCAAACACACCACTGGATTTTCACTAATCCCGCAAGATTACAAGTATTGTTTGAACCCAGCCCCTTCAGGCTAAACCAAGTATTCCTTGGACACAGCCACTTCAGGCTAAACCAAGTATTCTTTGGACACAACCTCTCCAGGCTAAAACTAAGTATTCTTTGTTCCTCCAAGCCTCTCCAGGCTCTCAGACACTTTATAGTGTTTACAAATGTGATAAGTTTAAGTTTATGAGAAACTTAAACTCAGGTTCTCTTGTACAAAGGAATGACTGAGAAAACTCACGATACAAGGTATAAAAACTAAGTACAAGGAAATGAAACACAACAGAGTGTTTGACTTGATGAATTTTCTGATAAGATTTCGCCAACTCTCATTCTGGGCTTAACCAGGGCTTCGCCAAGCCTTTTGTCAATCTTCAAGAAGCTATATATAGAGTCCAGGAATGAGTTCGTTGAAGAGAGCTTTATTCACCGTTGTGAGATAGCATTAAATGCTTTTGAGACGTTGTGAAACATTCTTCTGATAGCTTCTGACTTTTGAGATGTGTAGGTGTTGCAGTCTGCAACACTGCTCTGACACGATCAACAGGTTTCGTTTAAGGTAATATGACTTTGACAACACAAACAAACTTTGAAATCATTCCTTAAGTGGATCAAACTTGCTTCAGACGTAAAGGATGTGCTATGACTTTAGCAGGCAGCTTCCAGGCTTCAGTCAACAGCTAAAACAAGGTCTTCAGCAGTTTTTTTTAAGATTTTGTAACTCTTTTAGAAGGTTGAGATGAGTTCAGCATATCTTAGCTCTTCGGAAGGTTTCCTCACATCAGTAGGTTCAACTTGAGGTTTCTTCTTCATAGAATTTGCTAAAACAGTAAAGTGAAATACCTTCAAGTGGTACTGTTCTTATAATAAATAATCCTTTTTAAATCAAATTTGTTGTACATTAAAACTTTAGGATATGTGAGTCTTGAATCTGATTTGAATGCTTAAATTGAATTTGAGACTCAACATCTTCTACTCAAGGTAAGGTTGGATTGATCTTGCAAAGACCAACAGTGAGACTTAATCTTAACCCTTCCCAAATAGAAGCGCAGAGCAAAAGGAAAATGTACTGAAAGGACTAGGAATTGCCTAAGACAAAACAAAGAGTTGATATAGACAAACAAGAAAAGTAAGCACTCAAGAAAGATTATACACAAGAATGGAGTGCAAACAAGACAAGACAAAAGAAATTGCAAATAGAATTATTTTTGGTAAGTTTTCAAAAACGAGTTGCCAAACAGTCGTTTTGGAGAAAACAACAATTACAACTAAAAAATACGGTATATAGAGAAATGAAGTGAAAAATTACAGTAAAATGTCAATTGTATTGTTGGGCTTTCTTTTTGTTATTTTTCTCTTTGTTTTTCTCTATTTTTTTTGAATTTTTGATTTTTTGGGTGTCTTTTTGACTTTTTCTTTTTTTGTTGACTTTGCACCCTTTTTGCTATTTGCACCTCTTTTTGTATTTTTGGCCATATAATTTTTCTTGAATTCTTTTTGCTTCTTTTATTTTTCTTTTCTTTTTGCCGCAACAGAAAATTACAGAAATTTGTACAAATTACAAAAATTAGAAATCTACCTAAAATATTTTTTTCAAGATTTTTGAACTACATCTGGTCCAAAATGGTACTAGTAAACAAAACAGACGGGCTGAATTCTAAAAACTGTAAAATAAAACGGTATGGCAACCTGATTTCAAAAAATTCCAAAAAAAATGCCTAGCACATCCTTGTTGATCATACAAACACAATACGGTGTCAGAAACGCGTTTGGTTCAATTTTAAGATGGGAATTAAATTTTGAAGGAAAATCAACAATTGGAATTTATTGATTTTCTTCCAACTTTGTGAACCAAAAAGTAGCCTAACAGTGAGCGTTTTGAACAATCAAACAGGGAAAGTCCAAGGTAGAGATAACAGTCAATTCAGATTTGCAATCAGAATGCCAAACAGACAAACAGAACATGAGTAGAAAATTGAACAAAATAGTGCCCAAAAATGCGCAAAAATGGCAAAAATAAAGAAAAAAATTGCGCAAAATGAAAGTAAAGGGAGAAACTAAAATTAAAAGGATGGGGAGGACAGAAATGTAAATGGTTGAATGTAAATGGCAAAAAGTAGAGGGGATAGCAGAAATTAAAAGGATGGGGAGAGTAGAAATGTAAATGGCAGAAATGTAGATGGGATGGCAGAAATTAAAAGGATGAGGAGGACTGAAAGTAAATGACAGAATGTAAAAGGGGATGGTAGAAATTAAAAGGATGGGGAGAACAGAAATTAAATGGCAGAAAGTAAAGGGGATGATAGAAATTAAAAGGATGAGGAGAAGCTAAAATTAAATGGCGGAAAATTAAAAGCGGAAAGTAAAGAGATGAATATGTGGGATGAACAAATAATGGTGGAATGGGAGAAAATGTAGGTGAACGATCTTTGGAAAAATGAAGACAACAATGTCTCCTCTTACCACACTTCACCAACAAACAAGCAGTTATAACAGTTAATTTGCAAGATTCACTCAAGAACAAGTTGTTAGCGCAAAACCCTCTGAGATTTGGTTTTAATGACAACAAACCTTTTGATCAAACTTAATGCTTTATGTTCTTGAAGTTACTGATGTTTTGTATGTAATGTAACGTCCTAATTTCTAAACTCAGAAATAGTGCCCGTTGAAAACATTATTCCTGAATCTCTGAAATTATTTCGCTTCGATTTCGATATCGTCAAACAATCGCTTAGGCTATCCAACGATTTGCTTAAGCTGGTACTAATTACATACATGAATATCTCAAATACAATTAATATCTATGACTAAGCCTCCATGGCTAAACAGAACTCAAATACAATGAAAATTAGTTAACTATCATTATTGAAAGAATCTACTTCTACTAAGCATGTCTTCCTATTGAGAGTAGAGTTTCTCTCCACAGTTTATTTCCATTCCTTCAAATTAATATGGAATTTCCCTGCACAAACTAGAGTATATCCCCGAAATGTGGGGTGAGACTACGGTCTCGGCGAGTACAACTATGCAAATGCAGTGTGGAGTTTGATGAATATAAACGTATACAAATGATGTTTCGATGAAAAAGATTGATTAGAGATTGAATAGAGAGGTTTAGAATTGGTAGAGATCGCGAGAACTACGATCTGCGTCGCGGGTAATCGATTACCAGGGTTGGTAATCGATTACCAGAGTGTTCTGGGCAACCAGAAGGGTTGTTGGCTCGCGGGTAATCGATTACAGAGATGCTGTAATCGATTACCAGAGAGTTGGTGTGTTGGTAATCGATTACAGAAGTTTGGTAATCAATTACCAGAGTGTTTGGTTGCAGGTAATCGATTACAAGGTGGTTGTAATCGATTATTAGAGACCTTGTTTGCAGGTAATCGATTACTAGAGGTTGGTAATCAATTACCAGAGTGGATTTTGATATCCTAAGTACTTAATGATGATTGATGTTGTTTGATAATGCTTTATTATGATATTGGTGTTGATGATTAATGATGTTGATGATAATATGGTGTGCATAATGATCGGTGAATATGCAATGTGATTGATGATGACTGGTGTGCATATTGATTGGTGAATATGCCATATGATTGATGATATTTTGGTGTGCATAATATGCAATGTGATTAATGATGATTGGTGAATATGTATGATGATACATAATGATGATGAATGATGCTAATTTTAATGATTGATGATGATGATGTTGGTGTTGTACCTGAGTATAACTCGGGGAGGTGAATAGTGTACCTGAGTATAACTCGGGGAGGTGATAATGGTGATGATGATTTAATTAACCTTATGCTGTAAATGATGCTTGAGTATATATGATGTTGTACCTGAGATACACAAGCCCAGTGAAGGGTGGGGTGTAACTTAGGGAGGTGATTATACTTGAGATACACAAGCCCAATGAGGGGTGGGGTGTAGCTCAGGGAGGTGATTGTACTTGAGATACACAAGCCCAGTGAGGGGTGAAGTGTAGCTCAGGGAGGTGAATGTTGTACCTGAGTCTAACTTGGGGAGGTGATTATGGTACCTGAGTGTAACTCAGGGAGGTGAGTATTGATTATGTTGGTGATTATGGTACCTGAGTGTAACTCAGGGAGGTGAGTATTGATTGTGTTGGTGATTATGGTACTTGAGTGTAACTCAGGGATGTGAGTATTGATTATGTTATTGATTATGGTACCTGAGTATAACTGAGGGAGGTGAGTAATGACTATGATAATGTTGATGATTGTACTTGAGTATAACTCAGGGAGGTGAACACTGATTATGATGAAATTGAATATGGTACCTGAGGTGTACAAGCCTAGAGTGGGTGAAGTACAACTCAGGGAGGTGCATGATGGTGATGATGATATGATGATTAGGATGAATATGATGAAAATGATGATATGGTGATTATGATGAAAATGATGATATTGATGATTGTGATGAGTGTGATGATATTGATGATAATGATGAGTATGATGATATGATGACAATGATAATAATGATGATTTTGATGATAATGAGGATTATGATGATTGTGGTGATATTGATGATGCTGTTGGTGTATATGATGATGATGATTATGTTTTACATTTGATAATAGAATAAGTTATATGATGATGTTGTTTACATGAGGGTGAGGATAGGGTAGTCTCCTATGTGTATGTATGAGTAGTATTCTTTTCCTCACCGTTTCTATCTGTGGTTATTATTTACAAGTGATGACGATGGCACCTCAGGTGCCGAGTATTGGGTTGATGGGTGTTGTTCTGATACATGTGACATCAGGGCTTAGTATTAGGAGTTTTATTTTATATTTTTATTTTGAAGAGATTTGTGTAAACGGTTTTAACTGCCTTATAAGGCTAAGAATGATGTTTTACTGTTAACTTTTGAGGTAGTAATATTTTATTTACTTTGAAAACCTTTTGACTCCAACTTCTATTTTGAATAAGTTGACTTTGAAAGAATTGAGGTTTTAATTGAGTTGAAATGTGAACCTTTTTACCCAATGTGATTCGTTATTTCCTAAGTCTTCCGCTTCGTTGATCATATAAGAGTTTGGGGTAGAAAGGTGTCATAGGAAGTCTCATTATGATGAGACGTGTGAGAGACACAGGTGAGACTTAGCAGAGATGTTGCTGCACATCCAGAAAAATCCAAGTCTCAAGTGAATCTCAACCTACCTACCTATGCTATCTTAGCTAATATCATGTAGTAGGCTTAGCTCTTGTTTTGTAATGTTTCATATACACTCTTTGAGTGATTTAGAGAGCTACCATCTAGCGCTGAGCTCACGGTTTATCCATACTTTGTATGTAGTCTAAGCTAGATCAATCACATCCCATCTTATATCACCAAGTCTCAACTAAGTCAAGAGGTGCCTGAGCTTAGTGTGAGCGATTGTAAAGCCTGGAGAGGCACTGTAACAAGAATACTAACTGAGTTTCCTGGAGAGGCAGTCGAAGACAAAGAGTACTGCATGTGTTGCCTGGAGAGGCAGTCGAAGACAAAGAATATCGCATGAGTTGCCTGAAGAGGCAGTTGAGAACAAAGAATACTTGAGACTCAGCCAAGGTAGGAGTGCCTATGCTTCGTGTGAAGGACGTCCTGAAGAGGCTATAAGAATACTTGTAATTGACGGGTTTGTCAATAGTGGAAATCTCACGAGTTGTGAGGACTGAACGTAGCCCAAGGTTGTGGGTGAACCAGTATAAATCTTTGTGTGCATCTCTTCTCCCTTATCTATTTATTTACACAGCACATCTCTAATACATGAGACTTATCTGTTTGAAACAAATTACATTTGATTAAATCTCTGCACAACTATGATCTGTCACTGCATCTTATGTCACATCTTAAGTCGATCTCATCTCAGATCCCATCTCAACTTGAGATCAATCAGTAGTCTCACTCATTCTCTTTTAAGGTCTTAACATTTGTTGAGATAATTATATCTCAAATTTGTTTGCTAAAATAAATCATATCTATTCAGAGATAATCAAGTTTCATTAATTAACGAATCATCTTTACTTGATTACAAATTATTGTTGAGACTACATCTCATCTAACCTATTTGAGACTCCAAGTGTCAGACTTGAGATCACGTCTCAGCTTGAATTTAAGTGCATATTTTCAGGTGCAATATTTTTAAGTCTCTATTCAACCCCCCTTCTAGATACATTCAGCCAACTTCACAAGTATGAGCAATTAGAGAGGCAATTTATCAAACACCTAGGGGGTGGTATTTAGCGCACCAAAAGCCCCACTAATTCACACAATTGTAAGCAATTCAAGCAAGCTGACAGCAGCAGAAAGGCACCTCGGGCCCGGGAAACATTCCAAGTCCAATTACAAGTGAAACAAAGAGATGAATTACACTATTTTTGGGCGAAAATTCTGCACCAAATGTGCAGCAAGAACAACGCCCAAACAGCCCCAAAATAGCTCTAAAATTGCTCAATTCAACAAAGCTCTGATGACCAATTGATAGCAGGATGGGTACGAATCTAGAGTTGAGCAAAAACAACCGATTAGAATCAACAAATAGCACTTAAATTGCGAAAAGTAGTGGCTGGACAGCAGCTACTTTGCGCAAGAAAATGAAGGAAAATAAGGGAAAGTGAAAGAAAAAGTGGAAGAGAAATAGATGGATTGGACGCCACTGAAGCAGGCAACCCCCACAACAGATAAGTCCCAGTGCTAGACGCCACTGATTCAAGAGAATCAGATAAGTCTCAGGTTGGTTTGAGCAAAACCATGAAGCCTTCTCAACTCACACATGAGGAGGAATTTGGGCATAATGCCTTTACTAATTTCATCAAAGTTGTAATACGGGGGGGGGGGGGGGTTGGTCTCCTATTTATAGGAAAATGAGGTGGCTAGGTGGGAAGGGAAAATACAAGATGAGTGAAAACTATCCTAAATGGGGTCTTAAACCCATGACCCTTGGCTATGTAGCTAAGCTATCACTTAAGCCAATAAACCCAAGAAAATAGCGCCCCACTCATGAAAGAAAAGGAAAAATTACAATCATGTCCTAATTACAAATTTAATTCTAAAATTAATCCTACTTTTATTAATCCTAATTAGATGGAGTCTTGCATGTTGACTTGGTCCAAGGTCAAAAGTCAATGGGTTGACCAATCAGAGGTTGACCCATGCTTGGTTCAGCTCCCTGCATCCCAAACTGGTCCAAACTAGCTTCATGCTCTAAAGATCCCAACTGTCAGCTCAGTAGTCTATTGACAGATGCTATCAAATGGTGTGCCCATTCCCAGGACAGAATGGACTGGTGATCAGAAGGCTTGTGTGCAACTTAATGCCAAGGCAAAACTCTATCTGGTGTACTCTTTGAGCAAATCAGAATATGAGAAGGTGCATGGCTGCTCTTCTGCCAAAGAAATCTGGGATACATTGGCTACAACTCATGAGGGAACTGAAAATGTAAAGCAATCCAAAATCAGCATGTTCGTACATCAGTATGAGATGTTCAAAATGCATGAATATGAATCTATTGATCAGATGTTTGGAAGATTTCAAACCATCACTAATGGACTCAAATTTCTGGGAAAGACCTATGATTCAGGTGATAATAATCGCAAAATCCTAAGAAGTCTACCAAAGATTTGGAGGCCAAAAGTGACTGCCATTCAAGAGGCAAAAGACCTCAACACCTTAAGAATGAAGGAACTTCTGGGATCCCTCAAGGTCCATGAGTTGGAACTTGGATAAGATGTTCCCAAAAAGAAGTCACTTGCCCTGAATGCCAAGTCCAAACTGTCTAGGTCTAGTGCATAGAAGGCCTTGAAAGTTGAGGAGTCCTCAGAAGGTTCTGAAGACTCAGAAAGTTGTTCTGATGATGAAGACGACCTTGCTCTTCTGAGCAGGAAGATAAAGAGAATGCTTCAGAAGAAAGCTAAGTTCAGAAGGCAATCCTCATCAGACAGCAAGATAGGTAAGTCAGGTAAAGAAACATTTTCTTTTGACAAATAATCTGCTATGAGTGCAGACAGCCTGGCCACATGAAAGCTGACTGCCCAAAGCTGAAGAAGCTCTCTTCCAAGAAAAAGAAATTTCCAAGGAAGAAGAAGAGCTTTATGGCCACATGGGAAGATCTAGATGACTCAACTTCTGCAGAGGATGATGAAGCTGCTGAAGAAGCCAATATCTGTCTAATGGCTAGCCTTCCTTCTTCAGATAGCTCAGAATCAAAGGTAATACCTCAAACCCTCAAAGATATGTATGATGATCTGGTGGAAAGTTCTAAGGAACTTTTTCAAGAGTATAAAGATTTATCAAGAGCTTACACTGAAATTGCTAACAAAAATGAAGCTCTTGAAACTGAGAATCTATTACTCAAGGAAAAACTTCTTAGTTCTGAATTTTGTGATTCGGCAAGTTTAAAAATTGAAAATGAGATTCTTAAGAAACAAGTTGCTGAACTTACAAAAGACCTTGCAGCTTTTGTCAATGGAACTAAGAACCTTAATAGGCTATTGGGTGTTCAAATAAATTCCAAAGACAAAAGTGGTCTTGGTTACTCAAAAACTTCCTCCTTACCTGAAGTTGAAATTAAAGGTGTTGAAAAGGCTAAAAAAGGTAAGGGATGCCTTCATTGTGGTAAGCCTGGACACAATGTGTCACAGTGTAGACATAAAAGGAAAGGCAAACCTGCTCCTAACAAGAAATGACCCAAAAAGATGTGGGTACCTAAATCCTTAATTATTCCCATTGCAGATGTGTTTAACGGGACAAAGGAGACGCCACAAATGGTACCTGGACAGTGGCTGCTCGCGAAACATGACAGGAGAAAGGTCTTTGTTCCAAGACCTCAGACCAAAGGATGGGGGAGTGGTCACCTTTGGAGGAGACCAGAAAGGCAGAATCACAGGTATTGGTTCAGTAGGTATATCTCCTCTATCTGTAATTCGTAATGTCCTTTTTGTTGAAGGTCTCCAACACAACCTGCTGAGCATAAGCCAATTATGTGACAATGGTTTTGTTGTATCCTTCACAAAGGATGGTTGCATAGTCAGAGACTTCTCTGATCAAATCATTTTTATTGCCAAGAGACAAGACAATGTGTATAAGATTGATCTTGAGCATCTTGCTTATCAAAATGTGACTTGTCTTATCTCTGTTAAAGATGAAAAACATATTTGGCATCAGAAACTTGGGCATGCCAGCTTGAGATTAATCTCAAAGCTTACAAAACACAATCTTGTAAAAGGATTACCCAAGCTTTCTTTCAAATCTGACATTTTATGAGAAAATTGTCTAAAAGAGAAACAAACCAGAAATTCTTTTAAAAGTATAAATGTTGTTTCCACTTCAAGATCTTTAGAACTTCTTCACATTGATTTGTTTGGTCCTACAAGAACAAAAAGTCTTGCTGGTAAAAAGTATGGTTTTGGTTATTGTTGATGACTATTCTAGATTCACATGGGTTATATTCCTCAGAAGCAAGGATAAGACCTTTGAGAACTTCTCCAAATTCTGTAAAAGGGTGCAAAATGAGAAAGGATTTTGTATATCTGCCATTAGAAGTGATCATGGAGGTGAGTTTGAGAACTCAAGCTTCAGTATGTTCTGTGATAAGAATTAGATCTCTCACAATTTCTCAGTGGCTAGAACACCTCAACAAAATGGGGTGGTTGAGAGAAAGAACAAAAGCTTGCAGGAGATGGGTAGAACCATGCTCATTTCAAGCAATCTTCCAAGGTCATTCTGGGCAGAGGCTGTTCACACAGCTTGTTATATCTAGAACAGAATTTTGGTAAGACATATTCTCAAAAAGACTCCATATGAATTGTGGAGAGGAAGAAAGCCAAATATTTCTTACTTTCATGTCTTTGGTTGTGAGTGTTTCATACTTAACACCAAAGATGATCTTGGAAAATTTGATGCTAAATCTGACAAAGGATTCTTCATTGGTTATTCAGAAACCTCTAAGACATATAGAGTTTACAACTCTAGAACCCTAACTGTTGAAGAAGCCATTCATGTTAGATTTAATGATGCTAAAGAGACTGATAGGGAACTATTAGATCTAGAAGAGGATTTTGTAGGTATGGAGCTGAACCCTACTTCAGAGACTTCAGAGGTAAAAAATGAACAACCTGCTGAAAGACTCTCAGAAGGACCCTCTGAAATTCCTACTGAAAAGTCTCCTGATCAACCTGCTGAAATTGATCCTCATCAGGGAGTTGATGTTGAGTCTCAAAATGAGCAAGTATTCCCTCATAGGTATGAGTGGAGATACATAACTCATCATCCTCGAGAGCAAATCATTGGTGATACTTCAGAAGGAGTAAGAACAAGATCAAGACTTAGAGAAGTCAATAATCTTGCCTTCCTTTCTGAAATTGAGCCAAAGAATATTGAGGAAGCTCTGCATGATGAAGGGTGGATCCTAGCCATGTAAGAAGAGCTTAATCAATTTGCCAAGAGTGATGTCTATACTCTTGTTCCTAAACCCCATGGGAAAACTATAATAGAAACCAAATGGGTGTTTAGAAACAAACTCTCTGAAGATGGTCAAGTAGTCAGAAACAAAGTCAGACTAGTTGCACAAGGGTATAACCAACAAGAAGGTATTGATTTCACTGAAACTTTTGCTCCAGTAGCTAGGCTAGAAGCCATTAGAATTTTATTAGCCTATGCAACAAATAATGGTATCAAACTATATCAAATGGATGTCAAGAGTGCATTCCTAAATGGTTTCATTGAGGAAGAGGTGTTTGTTAGACAACCCCATGGTTTTGAAAATTTAACTTTTCCAGACCATGTTTTCAAACTGAAAAAGGTTCTGTATGGTCTAAAACAAGCTCCCAGAGCTTGGTATGAAAGACTAAGCAATTTTTTTATCAAAAATGGTTTTGAAAGAGTAAAAGTTAATACAACTCTTTTCAGAAAAATGTCTAACAAAAATGGTTTTGATACATACTAATTATACTTTTATATTTTTGGGTTCCAATGACCTGTTGTTGTGCATTGTAATAATTTAATTTGTTTACGGCATATTGTGGTCCTCCTTGGTATGCCTTTTGCAACTCTATTACTAATTACAAGTTTATTTCTATTAATTACTTTTCAGTATGCAGTATAATTATAAATTAAACTTACATGGTTTTTTGGAATGTTTGTGCTTGTATATGCTTCCAATATCCCTTTTTTCACCCCTGCCTCGTTTAGCATAGTTGTGCAATCTTTGTCCTCTCAGCTTGTCATGTGTACCAGAAGCAAAAGCCTTTTGGAATATTCATAGTTATGAAAATCTGTATAATAATTTTCTTTTCTTTGTTGTTTTCATTTCCTTTTGCTTCCAACATCCATTCATGTCTCACTTTTAATTGGCTGGGTTATTCACTGCATTTTGGAACCATTTTTTCATTATGTTATTGAAAAAATCTTTAAATCTTGTAAAAAAATTATAGTGGATTAGGCCTGTCAAATCACAGTCTTATAAATTAATTGTTGACATAGTCTCTTACACTGATAACTAATGTAATCAAAGTATAAATTCAATTGTTCTGTGATACTTTACATTAGTTACCTTAAGCTCTGTGTAGTTTCCTTTAGTGCGTTTTCATTAGAGATAGTTCGATACATGCTATGTGTCTTTACAAGAACACATTCTTCTAAGTTCTAAGCTTTTTAGAGTAAGATGCTCACTAAATCAAGTTTCCAAAGCTAATCAACTATAAAAATTTTGCTGGTTTAGATGATGACAGTGTAATCAAAAGGTAGCCCAGTGAATTTGGTGGGAGAAAAGGCCTGGTTTTCAGCATCACAAGAAAGCTGGTGCTATGAATGCTTTGGTATAGAGTTTTAGAACAGCTTATGTTACTTGAATCATCATGTGTGATTCATGTTAATTCACCTTTATAAATCAAAACTATTTGACTCTACTAATAATTGCTTTGATTTCCAGGTCCGAGTCTCTGCTGTTCTCACAAATGCTCCTTTCATGCTGAACTTGGATTGTGATCACTATGTCAATAACAGCAAGGCAGCCCGAGAAGCCATGTGCTTTTTGATGGATCCTCAAACTGGGAAGAAGGTCTGCTATGTCCAGTTTCCTCAGAGAGTTGATGGTATTGATACGCATGATCATTATGCCAACAGGAACACAGTTTTCTTTGATGTAAGTCACTGCAAAAAAAAAAAAAAAAACTTAGTAACAATACTTTCTTCTAACATTCTAAGAAGAACATTTGATTACTTCCTTTTTACCACTGCCTTTTTGCAGATTAACATAAAGGGTCTAGATGGTATTCAGGGTCCTGTATATGTGGGGACAAGATGTGTTTTTAGGAGGCAAGATTTGTATGGTTATAATCCTCCTAAGGGTCCAAACGTCCAAAAATGGTAAGCTGTGATTGCTGCCCTTGTGTTGGAAGCCGCAGGAAGAATAAGCATGCAAAGAGTGATGCATATGGAGAGGCTGCAAGCCTAAAAGGTTCTCATTTTATGTTTTTTTATCATTATTCTTAATCTCTCTCTTGGCACTAACTTGTATCCAAATTGATTTCCTTTTACCTACTGTAATTTACCTTTTGTCAATTGACTCAATAGGGATGGATGATGACAAAGAGCTGCTAATGTCCCAAATGAATTTTGAGAAGAAATTTGGGCAGTCATCTGTTTTTGTGACTTCTACCTTGATGGAAGAGGGTGGTGTACCTCCTTGCTCAAGTCCAGAAGCCCTGCTTAAAGAAGCCATTCATGTAATTAGCTGTGGATATGAAGATAAAACTGAATGGGGACTTGAGGTATATATAACAACAACAACAACTGCCTTATGAGACCTCGATATCTTATTTGTTCTAATTAAGACAATTTCCTCATCCATGCTTTTGCTTTTCAAATGTGTTAAAATATGCTTTTGCCTCAATCTTTTGGTTTTATTCAACAATCCCATTATGAGGTTTTGGTTCTTTTGCTTACATTAATATACTTCTGTGTGTTTCATATATATATATATATATGACAAAAATTACATATGGCAAATGTGTTGTATAACAAGTTGAGAGAGGGAATTCACCTAGTAAGCTTAGGCGAAATAAAGTGACTGTTGCATAAGAAACTATAAGTTTAGTATTATAAAAAATATGTTTTGTATGTGACCATATTTGATAATTAATTTAGTTTTGGCATATATAATCTATATGTAGTTCAATGGTTTGGCATGGCAAGCAGCTCACTTCTTTATAAGGAGGTGAGTAAAATCAAACTTTTCTTGTTATTAGGAACTTCCAACCATATGTTTTCTGGAATAGAAAAGCTTGTAGATCTTTCTAGGAAATGCTGATACTACTCTGAAGGAGACATCAATTGACAACTTAAGGCTTCATTTTGTTGTGAGCAGAGAGCAAGCAAACGAGTAAGGAGAAAAGATTTACGTCCAAACCAAAATGGCTCAATATGCAGAAGAGCTATGGGAATTACTGAAGAAAGATAACACTTACTGAAAAGGGGAATTGATGACATAATGGTGCATTGGCTTCTAGAAAGTCGGTAAGAAACAATGAAACCTTTTTATATTCAGGACATTTCTTAACATGACACATAATGATCTTTACAATTGTCAATTACTATGCAAGATACATTTTTTGTCTTTATATATATATATATATATATATATATATATATGCTGGCTGACTTTTTATTTGAATAAGCATGATACTCTTTTGTCTTTTAATGGTTGTTAGCTATTGATTATTATATTTTGTGGTGGAATTAATATTATATTATTTTTATAATATGAAATTGGCCATTATCAAATGGAAACTAAAATTTACTTCTCGATAAATTTATTGATGATAAGTGTCTTTTGTTTCGGGATGGAAAACTTGGTGCGCTATTTGGTACTTTGACACAATTCTCAAAGCTCAAATATTTGCATATGTAAGGTAATTAACTTGCCAATCATGTCGTCCTCGTCATCGTCATTATCATCATTATTATCATTATTAATTTCTAATTCATTAATTTTCTGTTGAACTCTACATTTATTAGCATAATGACCTATATTTTCACACTTCCAGCAAGTATTATTTTTCTCATAAGTCTTTTTGTTATTTACTTGTTTCTTAGCTTTTGAAAATCTTTTTGATTTTTATAATAACTTTGTTTACTAGGTTTTTTATAATTTTGTATACTGTACTTCTTTTTATAAGAAATTTGAGTATATTTTTTACCTTTTCTTTTTAAATGAACACTAGGAGCCTTAATAACTTCTACCCCATATTGTTGACAAAAAGTCCCTAACTCTCTTTTATTTGTCATGTTTTCTTTTCTCATTTTATTTTGTAATTTAAAATCAGTACAAACTTGTATTCCTGTTTCTATTATAATATTATGAATTTGACCATGGGTTAACATATTATACATAACAGGTTTGCCATAATGTTTTTCTAAATTTAATTTTACTTCTTTTGAAAATGATTTAGGAAGACCTGCTATAAATCTTTCTTTCCAGAATCCAGCAAATCCATCTTCTCTTAATGTAATTTTTGATAAAAATGTATCTTTATACCATCTAAAATCTGACATTGTTGAACAATATAAATTAGCTAATTGACTAGCAGCTTTTTCTTTAAATATGTTTGGATCTCCCACTAAGTTTTGAATTATTGAATATATTAGAGTAGCAACTACATCTTCTTCATGAGTTTCTAATTTTACACTGTTTAGTATTGTATTTCTATCTTCATCATTACATAAATTATCCCACTATCCTTTTAATTGACCTGTACATCCTTGAACTATTGCTATAGCTGCACTTTTATCTGAGCATCCTTTAGTTTTATAGACAGTTGTTGTCATAGACATTTGGCATGTTAAATCTAATATTGATTGTTCACTTAAACCATCTAAGTTCCATTCACATATATCTCCCCTAGAAAAAGAGTTTTGAACAAACTCTCCTCGTTCTTCAAATTGAACATCAGTTGGAGAAGGTCTTGGATAATAATTTCTTAATTTGGGATAACTTCTTAAGTATAAAGAAACTGTAATTTAAACTTGAACCAGAGTCCTCTTCTTCCCTTTCGGGAGAAAAGGCCCTGATACCAGTAATGCGGAAGCAGTAGTAAGTAGTAAGCAGTAAAACTTACTTTACAAAGATTCAACTTGAAGATTGAAGAAGCACTTTAGAAGTTGAATAGACAAATTGAAAACAAAGGTGCCCTTTAAAATACACTCCTCGAAGAATTGGTGTAAGTTACACCCTGAGATTTAACCCACTGTAAGCGGTATACTCGGTGGTCAAAATTATAATTATTAATAATTTAAATTTGTTAAAATTGTAAATTGGTTCTTTGTATTTTGTTTCCTATCATTGACAATGAACACCATCACCTCGTGGTTTCTGGCTTCAAAGTTTTTAACTGCACATTTGCTACCTTCAATGATAATGGAGCGTCTTTTACTAGTTAAAGTTTGGAGTTTTTGTTAATGTATTTGCTTAAAAAGTAAAAGCCTGTATCTTTTGGCAAGACATTAACTCAATGGATGCCAACAATGGTGGGGTTCTCGGTTCTGGGGTACTGTGTGGAAACTATTAATTTTTGGAAAAAATCAAGATGGGTAATTTGCCACCAGATCTAGGTAGGGAGTAATTTTGGGTCAACCGTAAGACTTCTACCATGGGTTTTTACCCAGAGAACATGAGGGTTGTTGACGTGGCGGTGGTGGCAGAGCTGAGGAAGCTCGTCGCGTTGAGGGAGTGGTTCTGGCGGAGCAGCGGTGGGAGGGGAAGTGGTAGAATAAGATGTGGTGGTGGTGTGGCGTCACTTAGGGAGGTGGTGGCACCGTACGAGGCGGTGGTGGATGAGCTGAAGAATGAGGTGAAGGTGATGAATGCGCAAAGCCGCGATGTTAGAAGAGGGTAATAGAATGATAGTATTGCTGTGCAAAAATGACAAAAAAAAGAAAAGAAAAGAAAGGATACTGATTATCTTTTATCAAATCATGACCTTTCATTAAAATATTATTAAATTGAACGGATGTTAATGAGATGCGTAAGTTACACCCCTTGTAGAAGGGGTGTATTTTAAACGCCATCGAAAACAAAAGTCTTTGAAAAGCATTGTATAAACATATAAGGAAATTATCGAGACTGATTTCGCTCTGCCCTCAAGGATATGAGAACCCCTCATTGTATAGGCAAAGCAGGCTCATGACAATTACATTATTGTCCTTGAAAGTTACAATAATTAAAATGCAAAACTGGAAAGCCCGAAAAGAAAAGTACAATAATTAAAAGTTTACAAATAATGCTTGTAACTGTTCATCTTTTGTCTTTCCTGCCGACACTCCTTTTCTTCTACCGACATTTTTCATTGGCTACTTTAATCAAACATATCTCCGTTGCGAAGATATGGATTTGATTGAGAAGTGATTTCTCCAGATTCCTTTTGAGCATTAACATCTTGAATTGATCTGACTTTCTTTAACCTTTCTTCGAATTCTTTTTGAGATGTTGCAGAGGCTAATTCTGCCATAATTTTTTGCTTTTCAGACAAAAATAAGGCCTCTTTTTCTGCTTCTTTAACATCTGGTAATTTTGATTCTCGATGAGACTTTAACCACTCATTGATCTTCTGCTTGTTTAATAATTCTATATTGAACTTCTTCCACCATTTTATCTTTATTTGTCTTGATAGCATCCTTAAATCAATTTGTTCATATCTAATGGAAAAAATGTAATCCCAACTCAGGATCTAGGCGATTCCCTGAGTGGCTACAAATGAAATAAATCTGTACCTGGTACAAATGTTGAATTTTCTTTAAAGTATTGATATATTTCATCAGCCTGAGAGGGTAGAAATGATGGTACAGGTCCAAAATCAGTGAACCAATTCATGAACCATTTGGGAAATTTTAATGAAATCCCTTTCTTAAACCAAATAAACCAAGAATGGCTATCTGGACTTAAGAAAAGAACATTCCTCTAGCATCCATATAATCATAATAATTATAATATTGAGGATTAAATGATCTTGAAAAAGATTTGGATTCATAAAGAGGCTGAGCCCAATCTTTTTGAGATAGTACTTGTAATATTTCTATTTTGGAGAACTGGATCGATCCTTTATTGTCTTTGGTATGGGTAATTTCTATGGAATCAGTGTCTACTAGTATGAATTCATAAAAGGTTCGAGTTTTTTAAGGATGATTAGGGAGGTAATGAAAATTTGGTGGAAATGAGGTGGCTGCTAATTGTTTAGGAGAACAGTTGGTCCAAGCTTTCTCTAATGGTAATATTTCCAAATGTTCATCCTTTTCTAAATTAGCGTCGTCTTCAACTGGTTGAGGAATAAAGTCTTTTGGACCAATTAAGGTATTTTGGTAGGCTAATGGAGTATATTTGTTGGAGAGATTGACTAATGGGCTATTATAGATTTGAGGAGGTAAAGGGGCTTTTACTACAGAAGACATAGTAGGCCGTAATGAATCTCTCCTTAGTCTAGGAGTCATTGTTGGAGTAATTGGTGTTGGAGTAGGTAATGAAGGAAGATTAGATAGAGGAGTAGAACTAGTACCTTTATTAATTATTGATGGAGAAGCTTTAGCTGATCCCAGTGGGGGACCATATTGATCTTTGTTAAGAGGCTTACTCATTTTGTTTCCCGTAGAAATTCTCTTGTTAAAAAATCGGGTAAAGAATTATTTTTTCCTTTAATATGTTTGATATCAAAATCAAAACAAGATAATAAAGATTGCCATCTAGCAAAAATATGTTTTGAAACTAAATTTTTAACATCTTTTTGCAAAACACTTGGTGTTGTTTTACAATCAGTTCTTAATAAAAAACATTTGCTAAATAAATCATCTTGAAATTTTTGAACACATAAAACAATTGAAAGAATTTCTTGTTTAATGGTCGAATATTTTTGCTGCGAAGAATTCCATACTCCTGAATGAAATCTAACTATTTGTTCTTTACCTAAGTGTTGACTTTTTTGTTTTAATACTCCACCATATCCTATCTCTGATGCATCGGTTTCTACTATTAAAAATGCATTTGGATTTGATATTCCTAAACATAGGAGTTTTTTAACTATTGACTTTATTGTTATTATAGTTTGCGTTAGACTTTCATCCCAATTTGGAGGATTTTTCTTTAATCTCTTGTATAAAGGGGCACAAATAATTCTTATATTAGGGATAAAATCTGCTACATAATTAACACATCCTAAAAATCTTTGTAATTGATTTTTATCTCTATTTCATTTGGAAATTTTTCAGCAAACTCTAATGACCTCTAGATAGGAGTTATAGTTTCTTGAAATATTTCAAAACCTAAAAATCTTACTTTTGTTTGGAATATTTTAATGTTTTTGGCCGATAATACTAATCCATTTTCTTTTATGATTTGTATAAATTTGTTTAGATGTTCTATATGTTGATTTATATTTTTTGAGAAAATTAATACATCATCTAAATAAACTATTGAAAAGTTCATATGAGGATAAAATATATCATTCATTATGTTTTGGAATTCACTTGGAGCATTTTTAAGACCTTGAGGCATTACATTCCACTCATAATGTCCAAAAGGAACTACAAAAGCAGTTTTATATTTGTCTTCTTCTTTAACGGATAATTGATAATAACCAGATTTCATATCAAATTTTGAAAATATTTTTACATCTTTTAATCTTTTAATAAGATCATTTTTATTAGGTAAAGGATATCTTATCCATTTTAATACTTTATTAAGAGGTTTATAATTAATTACTAATCTTGGCGCTGCTCTCTCTTGTTCAGACGCATTCATTACATAGAATCCTGAACAACTCCAAGGAGATTTTGATTTTCTAATTAATCCTTTATCTAGATATTCTTGTATCTTTTCTACAATATTCTAAATAAGTTGCATTCATTTGAATGAGTCTTGCTTTTGTTGGAATATCTTTTTCATTAAATCCTTCTATATAAAATAAAGCTACTTCATATTTCTTTCTATGCCAAAAAGCTATTGGATTTGTTTCACAAATTTCTTTTTCTATTTTTTCTTGAAAATTTTTTATAACTTTTTGAATATTATCACTATTGATTTGTTCTTTTATTCTCTTGTATTGAATTTCTTTATTTAATAAATTTATTTGTTTAGTTTTTCTTTTTATTAGATTTATTTCACTAATAGATGATTCTTTCAATAAATTTAATTCTCTAGATTTTGGTGGTTTAATAAATTCAAAACATATTGGTTTTCCTAAAGTTATTGTTTTTATTCCCTTTTCAGTTACTGAGAACGGATATATTAATGTTAAGAATGGAGTTCCTAGTATTAAAGGATAATTTATATTTTTTACTAATACGAAGGAAGTATTGTAGCAAATTTTATCTTTACATATCTTATCATTAGAAAGTTTGTATTGAATTTGCATACTAGTGCCATTAACACTTGTAACTCCTTCTTTAGTCTTTTCATAATATTTAGTTGGTATTAATCCTTCTTGTATACAATTTACATTAGCACCTGAGTCTATTAGTGTTGTCATTTTAAATATTTCTTTTTTTTATAATTATTGTTATATCACAATGCCATTTATGAGTGGTTATTATAGATAACAGGTTTAAATAATTATCACTTGATTCTTCTTCTTTAGTAAAAATAGAATCTTTTTTAGCTTCTTGTTGCAATATACTTTTTCCTTCTAACTCTAGTAATCTATATTCTAAAGAGATATCATTTTGTTTTAATTCTTGAATTTCTTGTTTTAAATTTTTTATTTCTTCTTGCATATCTTTTATAGTTATTTGACTATTAGTATTATTCCTAAATTTATCATATATCTCTTTCATATTTACAGGTTTTACCTCTCTTGATCTTTCTTCTTTAGTTATTAAGTTATTTAGTTGATGTAGAAATTCATTTTTTAATGGGGAATCTTCTAATTTATCTATTATCGATATTAATGTTGAAGTTTGATCTTTTGTTAATACATTAATAGTTTTACAGCTACTACAAGTACATAATTCTAGTCCTAAGTAATTATCATTGTTATCTGAATTTTACAAGTACATAATTCTGGTCCTAAACAATTATCATTGTTATCTGAATTTTCTTCTGTTTCTGAAGAAGATTTAGAGGTAACTTCTAATTAATATATTGATTTTTCATCATTAGATTCTTCTTCTATTTCTGAAGAACCTTCTGATTCTGAATTAAGTAAAATATTCATAAGACCTTGTTTTAACTTTTCATCTATTTCTAATTCATTAATTTTTTGTTCAACTCTGCATTTATTTGCATAATAACCTATCTTTCCACTTTTCCAACAAGTATTATTTTTCTTATAAGTCTTTTTGTTATTTGCTTGCCTCTTAGTTTTTGAAAAATCTTTTCGATTTTTGTAATAATCTTGTTTGTTAGGCTTTTTATAACTTTGTTTATAATACTTCTTTTTATGAGAAACTTGATTATAATTTTTATTTTTTCTTTTTAAATGAGCACTAGGAGCTTTAATAACTTCTATACCATATTGCTGACAAAAAGTTCCAAATTCTCTTTTGTTTGTCATATTTTCTTTTCTCATTTTATTTTGTAATTTAAAATCAGTACAAACTTGTATTCCTGTTTCTATTATAATGTTATGAATTTGACCATATGTTAATATATTATACATAACAGGTTTACCAAAATGTTTTTCTAAATTTAATTTTACCTTTTCTGAAAATAATTTAGGAAGTCCGGCTATAAATCTTTCTTTCCAGAATCCAGCAAATCCATCTTCTCTTAATGTAATTTTTGATAAAAATGTATCTTTATACCATCTATAATCTAACATTGTTGGACAATATAAATTAGCTAACTGACTAGCAGCTCTTTCTTTAAATACATTTGGGTCTCCTACAAAGTTTTGAATTATTGAATATATTAAAGTAGCCACTACATCTTCATTAGTTTCTAATTTTACACTATTTAATATTGCATTCCTATCTTCTTCATTACATAAATTATCCCACCAACATTTTAATTGTCCTGTAAATCCATGAATTATTGCTAAAGCTGCACTCTTATCTGAGCATCCTTTAGTTTTATAAGCAGTTGCTGTCATAGACATTTGGCATGTTAAATCTAATATTGATTGTTCACTTAAACCATCTAAATTCCACTCACATATATCTCCCCCAGAAAAAGAGTTTTGAACAATCTCTCCTCGTTCTTCAAATTGAACATAAGGCCTTGGATAATAATTTCTTAATTTGGGATAACTTCTTAGTTTATTATCAGATAATTCTGATTCTTTATTTATTGTGAATTTTTCTAAATTTAAGTTCTCTAATTTTTTTCTTATCTCTTCTACTTTAATGTCAGTTTTACTTTCAAATTTTATAGCCTCTAATTCCTTTTGAGGAACATTAATTAATTTATAAATAGGTTTAACAAGAGACTTTACTATTGAACTAGTACTAGGAACTTCTTTATTTTGTATAGTTTCTATTCTGGTTAAATGTTTTGATACTATTTCTAACATAAGATTTGAATAATTTAATTGAGAGTGTATTTTCTTAATATCTCTTTTTTCTACAGGTTTTTCTTCATTACTAATATCTTTATAAGGACTTGCTTCAATTTCTAAATCTTTTGTTACTTGCAAATTTATTGCCTGATTTGGAGGGTATTCTGATTCTATTACTTGATTATTTATAGTTTTCCAAGTATTAGTTACTTTATTCAAAGGATACAAATACTTTGATTCTTCTTTAAGGGTTTCTCCACTATAATTTTTAAACCAGTCAAAGAAATAAATATTTATTTTATTTCCTTCCATATAATTATAATATTTTTTTCTAAATAATATTACTTGGTCTTTATTATAGGTTGAGAAGTACCAATCTCTTAATTCCTTATTATAATCAGCATTAAAATCTTGCCTGATCCAATCTTTATCTATTTCAAAAGGTAATTCTCTAGTTAAAGTATTTAATATCTGTGATGCAGTGGGTGAATATTGAGGTGACTCAGATTTAGACGTTTTTTGATATAAAGGTTTTGATATTTTTGGTATAGAGTTATCTAATCCTCTTATATCTATATTAATAGTAGATCCATCTATGGAATGCCTAGATGAGGTTTGTTTTAATATTTGGGGTTTTTGAATTTTTAAAGAGGATGATCTATTCATTCTAAGTCTAATATTAGATCCTTCATGAATTATTTCTCTTATTTGTGTGTTATAAATATTTGGTTCGGAAACTACATCTTCTAATATCCATTCTTCTGAAATTTTATTCATTATTTCTTTATGAATTAATTTCTTGGGAATTTGTACCGAAGACTTTAAGTTTGCTTCTACTAATATCGTTTTGTCTTTTGGAGAGGATCTTAAAGCTTTATAATTATAATCTATTTTTGTTATCTTATAATAAATCCTATAAATTATTTGTATGGGTCCGGGTGCTTCATCTATTATTTCTTCAGGAATTTTAACATATAATTTAATAACATTACTTGTTTTTTCATTTCTTATATTCATAGAAAAATTAGGATAACAATTAAAGAAAGTTGGGCCATCATGTAAATTACTTTCTAATATAGCTATTACCGAATCATCAAATTTCTTAAGTCTTATATATCGTAATATCATTAAAATAGGACTATTAATTCCTAATCTATAATTAGGTTTTGCTGCTACTTGAATTAATCCTAGATGAATAAAATTATATCCTTGTTTTATATGTTCATTTAATACGGATTGTTCTAGAATATTTATAATTTTATTATTTCTTGTTCCTAGGTAACTATATTCTAATACATGAATTTTATCTTGAGAAGGAGACCACATACTATGTTGTTTATAAACTTCACATTTTTTAACTGCGGGTATTGACCAATTACGTAATGAGTTTTCTATTTCTGCTATTTGTAACTCTTTATCTTTGTTGTTATTTTCTTCAGAAGAAGATCCTTCTTGAGGGGTTCTAATTACTATTTCTTTATTCTTATTTCTTATCCTTAAATTACTCAATGTTCTTAATAATCTAGCCATTTTATCTTCTCATAGTGTCTTATGTGATATGTGACGGGACCACACCTCAATTTATCTAGCTGACCAATGGTCTTACTACCCCAAGGTTTTATTGACGGGACCACTAGATTTAGATGCTGACCAACGCCTAAACACCTCTCAGTGCTACACTCAACTCTCTTTGAAGATAAAATTACTTGATTATAAAAACAATAAAGGATTTAAGTTAATAAATAAGTATAAAGAAACAGTAATTTAAACCTGAACCAGAGTCGTCTTCTTCCCTTTCGGTGGTATGAAAGAATGAAGATTACTTACTTAAAATCAGTAGAAAATTTGATCTTCAATATTGAGGAATATGCAAAGCATAAATTCGAAGATTTGAAACAGAGTAGACAAGAGACTAAAGAAAACATTGCACAAGGGAATTGCAGGGATTATTTTTCGCTCCGTCTCCAATGTTTGGAAAAACCTTCGTTATATAGGCAAAGCGGATCTACCACAATTACATAATTGTCCTTGACTATTACAATAATAGAAAGGCAAAAGAGGAAAGCCCGAAAGTTATCAGTACAATAATTTAAATATAACTGTTCATAATCTGTTTTGTTCTGCCGACACTCTTACTTTTGGCTCTTTGACAAATAAAGAGCAAAAAGGAATTTTAATTATTAGAATAATGTGAAAAACAAACTATTTTTTTGACACGTAACTGGGCAGAGATGCAAATCCACATTGCGCCACACACATGACGCTTACTACTGAGAAAGCGCCTCCCATTCCATTTTTTTGCATATGGCGCAGGGCCATGTTGCGCCTCTCCCTGCAACAAGCATCCGGGTGTCTTGCTTCTAATCTTAAGATACAATGTAAACAAGTTTAACATATATGCATGACTTCAAAATGTTGCTGATGAATCATGATACATATTATATATTAACTATATATTAAAGTGCATGAATATATTAAGGTGCAATAATAAATATAATTATATTAACTATATTTATATTATATATAAATATGTTATATATTATTAATTATATTAACTATAGTATTATTATTTATGTTATTTAAATAATATTTATATTATTTAAATTTTATACCAACGGAGGTTGGTTTAAGTGATACATGATTGATTCTCTTTAAGTAATGTTTCGGGTTCGAGTTTTATGGATAAAAAAATCTTTCTTGTTAGAGTTAGCCCTACCATGATGTGGATGTTTTCGGCTCGAACAGGATTGCCTCTCGTGGAGGATATCTGTCGTTTACACAAAAAATATTATTTAAATTTTATACTTTCTATTTTATAAATACTCCCTCCGTTTCTTTTTTATTTGTCGTTTTCGGGTCTCAAATTTATTTCTAAACAAATGTCGTTTTCATATACCAAGGCAATAAGTGTTGTTTCTAAATAAGTGTCATTTTCAAAAGTGAATTCATTTAATTGAAAAAAAAGAGATATCAAATGCATTAATGAGAGAAATAGAAAGGGCATATTTGGAAAAAAAGTGGGCTAAAAAGACATAGTTATTGCATTCCTTGATTAATCTTTTTGTAAAAATCTTAAACGACATATAAAAAGAAATTGAGCGAGTATTTATAAAATATATAAAGTATAATATTTAAATAATATTTTTTGTGTAAACAACAAGTATCCTCCACGGGAAGCAATCTAGTTCGAGCCGGGAACATCCACATCATGCTGGGACTAACTCTAACAGCGAGGATTTTTCCATCTACAAGACTCGAATCTGAAACCTTCCTTGAAAGGAAATCAATCATGTAAGAGTTAAACCAACCTTTGTTGATATAAAATTTAAGTAATATAAATATTGTTTAAATAACATAAATAATAATACTATAATTAATATAATTAATAATATATAATATAAATATAGTTAATACAATTATATTTATTAATATACTCATGCACTTTAATATATAATAAGTATCATGATTCATTAGCAGCATTTTGAAATTCACCAAAAGAAATTAGCAACATTTTGATATCATGCATATATCTTAGCTTTTTTTACACTGTACCTTAAAATTAGAAGTATGTCTTTGATACGATTGTTGGATGGAGAGGCGCAACATCGCCCTGCGCCATATGCTAGCTCAAATGGGTGCCGCTATCTCACCAAGCGTCTTGTGTGTGGCGCAATATGGGTTAGCGCTTTTGCCCAATGCATGTCTGACGTGTCAAAAATCATCCCATATTAATAAGTAGTTTATTTTTCACATTATTCTGATAAGTAAAATTATTTTTTGCTCTTTTTGGGTCTAAAAGCCCTTCTGGCGACACTCTTCATTGGCTACTTTAATCAACCATTTCTCCGTTGTGGAGATATGGATTTGATTGAGACGTACTCTCGTTTGATTCTTCACGGGCGTTTGAATCTTGTATAGATCTGACTAATTTTAATCTTTCTATAAACTCTTCTTGGGATTTTAACATTCATTGATTTTTTGTTTATTCAGTAACTCCATATTGAATTTTTTCCACCATTTTATTTTGACTTGCCTTGCTAACATTTTTAAATCAATCTGATGATATTTCATGGCATAAACATAATCCCAACTTAAAATCCAAGCAATACCCTGAGTGGCAATGAAAGAGATAAATCTATATCTTGGTACAAATGTTGAATGTTCTTTAAAATATTGATAAACTTCATTTGCATGAGGAAGAAGATAGGACGGTATTGGTCCAAAGTCTATGAACCAATCCATAAACCATTTTGGAAACTTTAATGAAATTCCTCTTCAAACCAAATAAAGCACGAGTGGCTATCTGGACTTAGAAAGAGAACATTTTTTAAGCATCCATATAATCGTAATAATTATATTGTTGAGGATTAAATGATCTTGAGAAAGACTTACAATTATAAAGGGGCTAATTCCAATCTGTCGGAGATAGAATTTGTAATATCTTTATTTTTGAAAATTGGATTGATCCTTTATCATCTTTGGTATGTGTAATTTCTATTGAGTCGGTGTCAACAAGAATGAATTCATAAAAGGTTCGGGTTTTAGAAGGGTGATTTGGAAGGTAATGGAAGTTTGGAGGAAATAGGGAGGATGCTAACTGTTTAGGGGAATAATTAGTCCAGGCCTTTTCTAGGGGCAATATTTCTAAGGCATCATCTTTTTCTATGTAATTATCTTCTTCAATTAGGGTATTATGTTAGGTTATGGGAGTAAATCTATTGGAAAGACTTACCAAAGGGTTGTTAAACACTTGAGGAGGTAATGGGGTTTTTACTGTGGAAGACATAGTGGGACGTATTGAATCTCTTCTAACTTTAGGAGTCATAGTGGGAGTAATAGGAGCAGGTATGGGCGAAGGTGATGAAGGTGCTGAGTCTTTACCTTTATTGAGTGATGAAGGCAACATCTTATTAATCATTGATGAGGTAGCTTTAGTTGATCCCAGTGGGGACCATATTGATCTTTATCATTTGGCTTACTCATTTTCATCCCTATAAAAAATTCTCTCTTTAAAAGATCTGGTAAAGAATTATTTTCTCTTTTAATATGTTCGATGTCAAAATCAAAACATGATAGTAAAGATTGCCATCGAGCAAAAATATGTTTTGAAATCAAATTTTTAACATCTTTTTACAAAACGCTTGGTGCTGCTTTACAATCAGTTCTCAATAAAAAAAAAATTTGCTAAATAAATCATCTTGAAATTTTTTAACACATAAAACAATTGAAAGAATTTCTTGTTTAATGGTTGAATATTTTTGTTGTGAAGAATTCCACACTCCTGAATGATAACTAACTATTTGTTCTTTGTCTGAGGGTTGACCCTTTTGCTTTAATACTCCACCATATCCTATTTCTGATGCATCGGTTTCTACTATTAAAGATGCATTTGGATATGGTATTCCTAGGCATGGGAGTTTTTTAACTATTGACTTTATTTTTATTATAGTTTGTGTTAGATTTTTGTCCCAATTAGGGGGGGTTTCTCTTTAACATCTTATATAAAGGGGCACAAATAATTCTTATATTAGGAATGAAATCTGCAACATAATTAACACATCCTAAAAATCTTTGCAATTGAGTTTTATCCTTTATTTCATTTGGAAATTTTTCTGCAAATTCTAGTGATCTTTGAATGGGAGTTATAGTTTCTTGAAATATTTCGAAACCTAAAAAACTTATTTTCGTTTGGAATATTTTAATCTTTTTGGTAGATACTACTAATCCATTTTCTTTTATAATTTGTATAAATTTATTTAAATGTTCTATATGTTGGTTTATATTTTTTGAAAAAATTAATACATCATCTAAATAAACTATTGAAAATTTCATATAAGGATAAAATATATCATTCATTATATTTTGGAATTCACTTGGGGAATTTTTAAGACCTTGAGGCATTATGTCCCACTCATAGTGTCCAAAAGGAACTACAAAGGCAGTTTTATATTTGTCCTCTTCTTTAATAGATACTAATTGGATGACCCGTGCGTCGCACGAAGCAATACAACATGATGAACGTTTAAAATATAAAGTATACAATTTTAAACTCAGAAGAAATGATATAATAACATGTGCAATTGACCTATGATGAACTTGTCAATATTGTTTACATACTAAGTAAATATTGTAATTTGTAAAAGTATTCTCTTTGACAAACCTCAAAGAAATGAAAATGAAAATTCAAATTTATTGTAAAATAAATAAGATAGGAGAAATAATGATATGAATATAAAGAAAGTTAATATTTTTAAATAAAGGTATACATAATGGTATATAGTAAATTATACCGAAAATTGAGGTTGTTATTTAACTTAAAATTATTGTAAAATTAATTATTACCATTAACATAAGCATGATTTTTAAGAAAAAATTAACATTATTGTAAAGGATATTTGTAATGAAAGTAAGATTGTTACCTATTATAAATTGTGGAAGACTTCTTTATAAACAACATTTGATGTAGTTGTTGACACCTTTCCTTCATCATCACATATGAGGATTTTTAGACCACTTCGAGAGGTGACTCTTGAGATTGCCACATACAATTGTCTATGAGAAAAAACTGGTTGCCGGAAATAAACCCCACATGTTTCAAAGATTGTCCTTGAGTCATTGCAAAGGACACTGCGATAGGAAATTGTCTTCGTTGAAACTTGAAAGGTATTCTTTTATCTGAACGTGTTAAAGAAAGCCTTAGAAGAAACACCTTTTGGCCAATATTGCTTCATGAAATAACTTTGGCTTCTAATACATAAGTACCCATCTGAGTTATAATGAGCCTGGTAGCATTACATAATTCGGAAGACTGATCAATGTTTCTTAGGAACATAATAGGAATTCCTTCTTTCAGTTTTAAGACATGATTTGGCAATCCAGAAGAATTGATAGTGTTTAGAAATTCTGGAGTATGCACCTGATCTATAATATCAAATTGTCCTTCCACGGGAGAAGGAGTGTCAAAACTCAAATATGATCTAATATCTCCCGGAAGCAATGATAAGATATAATTATTCACATCAACAATCTCATTGGTAGGTGCTAGAATAGCCCTATGTTGGAAGTAAGTCAAATCATTTAAATTTTGCAAAAGGTTTGGATAGGTATTGTCAACTATGGATTGAAGAGGTTCACCTGAATTTGGAATTAGAATATCTGTGGGAATTTCAATGTTAATATCCTCTTCATCTCCGTTACCAATAGTTCCATCTCCAATGGCCAATACCCATTCTGCAAATTTTTTCAAATCATCAGCATCAAGATTAGAGGTTGCACTTTGAAGCCTCATGTTTTTTGTTGGAATTAGAATATTTGTGGGAATTTCAATGTTAATATCCTCTTCATCTCCGTTACCAATAGTTCCATCTCCAATGGCCAATACCCATTCTGCATTTTTTTTCAAATCATCAGCATCAAGATTAAAGGTTGCACTTTGAAGCCTCATGTTTTTTGTTAAACTGAGGACTTCATAAAATGTCCAGAGATATGAAGAGTTTATGGTTGCATGTATGATATCCTTCCTAGAGCCCTTAGGAATGACAGGAAGAATTTGTTTGAAATCGCCCCCTAAAACAACCACATTTCCTCCAAAGGGATGATTAATGCTATTTCTATTATAAAATCGAAGAATGTCTCTAAAAGTCTTATCAACGGCTTCAAAACAATGCTTATGAGTCATAGGTGCTTCGTCCCATATTATTAGCTTTGCATTTTTAATAAGCTCAGCCAATGGAGAACCTTGTTTGATATTGCAGGTTGAATCTTCATCAATATTTATTGGTATGGCAAATCTTGAGTGGGTTGTTCTACCACCTGGAATCAACAAAGTTGCTATGCCACTTAATGCAACAGTTAGGACAATTTTGTTGAGTCTAAGAATTAGTCTGAGCATTCAAACTTAACTTAAGACTCAGTATCCTTAGGTTTTAATGATTAAAAAATAAGATCATATTAAATCAGGTGCTACTAAGAAAGGTATTGTTTTGTAGATTGTGTCTCAGGTTGAAGTATTCATCTGAAGTGTAGAAGAACAAATGCAGAATCAGAAGAAGAAGAACAAATTCGAATCAGAAGATGAAGCGAAGCACTAAATCTGAAGAGAAGTAAAAACTTGATCATCTGAAGCATCTTTTCATCATCTGAAGACTTGAAGACGAACTGAAGATCTGAAGACAATTTGAAGACTTGAAGAAGCACTGAAGATCTGAAGACAATCTGAAGACTTGAAGACAAACTGAAGACTTAATCCTATATGAAGTATATTCATCATCTGAAGACCTAAAGACGATCTGAAAACGTGAAGACAAACTGAAGACTTATCTATCATCTGAATAAACTATTCATCATCTGAAGAGTAACTATCATCTGAAGATTTGAAGCTAATCAAAAAGCATTATGTATATCTAAAGGTTGTACCAAGGAATGAATTACCGAAGACGCTGTTAAGTGTGAAGAACACTCTACCCAATGAACTACACTTATTTCAACACAAAGGTTAGACATGCTTTTCTACCTCGATCAAAAGTCTTGCACAAATAAGGAAACTCTGCAACGCCTGCCGCACCTGCATCAAAAAAGTCTTGTGTGCGCAGACCTGCTACACCTACTGCTGATCAGAACGTATCAGAAGACTGAACAAGAAAGTGACAAGAGAGCTATTTGAACTAAGTCTATTAAATTCAACATCATTATCTATCTGAATCACAGAAGAATAAGAAGAGACAAAGAAGAACAAAGCTGCTATCATCTGAAGAATAGAAGAAGCAACTTTTGCTAAAAGAGAGGAACTTGCTAAAAACGTTATTAGTGTGAAGAACTAAGAAATGCTTGAAACAATCATCTGAGATAAGCATATGTTGAAGCTGATGACATCAAGCTGAAACAATGCAACCATCTGAAAGCTCACTGATCGTCTGAAAGTATGCGAAGATCAAAGAATTCAACCTTCTAAACACATACTCTCTGAACAAAACAATAAGACACTTCATACTATCTGAAGATATGAAGACTCTCAACTCTGACTACGTGGACTAATCTCAAACTACGAGAAGTCTCAACAAAGGCAAAGACCATGGGTTCAACAGCTAGAATATTGCTCAAACATATCTGTTAAGGAACTCTGTCCAAAAGAGAAAAAGGAGAAAATGTCAAAAGCTAAGCAGAAAGGAAGCTAGCACAATTTGGGCTAAAGGACAAATCCAACGGATATCTCCTCACATTCACATAAAGGAAAGGGTGACAGAAAAGAAAAAAAAACAGAGAGAAAGAAAAGGAAAATCTACCTGCTAAAGGAAAATCTCTCAAGGTAAAGGAGCTCATCTAAATGTGTCAGAGCTAAGCTATCTGCACACCTATTCTGCTTAAGAAGAAGCAACCGTTTAAGAAGTTATTTCACAACGGCTATTTGAGCCAAATCACTTCTTCTCAACGGTAACCAAGCAATCTTCAAACGACTATATTTTATCAGAACATATAAATAGCCTCAAGAAAGAGTTTGAAGATGTCGGGAAGTCGACCAAAATTTCTCAGCGACACATCCACAAGATATCGACCAAAAAGGGTTGTATTGAAGCTCAAGGCTGAAAATATACCCAAGAAAGAATCGGCTATATAACAAATCCAATATCCTATCAAGCCATCTTTCAAAAGAAATTATCCATCATACAGAGATGAATTTAAGCCTATTGTAAATCAAACACTTGTATCTCTGTTGTTTCCTTGCACTTAGAATTCATTTCATGTATCCTGAGTTAGACTTAGTAATCCCTCTGTACAAGAAGAATCTGAGTTTATGTTTCTTAGAAACTTAAACTTAGTTTATGTTGTAAACATTTTATGTGTCTGAGAGCTTGAAGAGGCTTGATGGAAGAAAGAATACTTGTTGTTGAGCCTGGAGAGGCTTGTCTGTAAAATAATACTGCATATGTTGCCTGGAGAGGCAGTTGAAAACAAAAGAATATTTGTTGTTAAGCCTGAAGAGGCTTGGTGGAAGAAAGAATACTTGTTGTTGAGCCTGGAGAGGCTTGTATGTAAAATAATACTGCATATGTTGCCTGGAAAGGCAATTGAAAACAAAAGAATACTTGTTGTTAAGCCTGAAGAGGCTATGGTAAAAGAATACTTGTATCTGAGTTCAGATAGTGGAAAATCCAGTGGTGGTTTGCCCTAGGACTGGATGTAGCTCACTGGGTTGGTGAGTGAACCAGGATAAATTCATGGCTAAGTTTTCTTTGTCTTAAACTCTTTTATTTTCAGCTTTGTATTTACGTAGGGAATTGGAAAGTATTTTCATATTAAGCTTTATTTCAACAATTTCAATAAAACAGTTTTTTTAAAGATAAACAAACTTCAAACAATCTCATATCATTTGAAGTATCTCAGAAAATACTTTTTGAAGAACCTATGAAATAACTCTCTGAAGTGAGTCTGGACAAGAACTCAGTTCAGAAGTTAGAAACAGACTTTAGACGATCATTAATCATCTGAAGTAGCTCAGAAACAGTTCTGAAAAGATTTTCTGAAATAAGCTTCAGAAGGTACTTTGAGATGTTTTCATATAACTCAGTTTTAAATAAGAAACTAAGTTAATTGGATGTTTATTCAAAACCTTTGAAGTATTGTTAGAAAGCTTATCGACTTTATCTTACTTACTAAGTCCTTGGAACATCTCACCTTCTTATCTTCCGCATATCTCTGAGTTTAAGTTTTTCATAATAATTTGTCTTAATACATTTGTCATAACTTTCAAGATTTCCAAAATTAGTTAAAAGTTTTAAAACACTATTCAACTCCCCTTCTAGTGTTTCCTGTGGTTCTAACAAATTTCTCCTTTTGATCTTATTGCAGCTGATAAAGTTCTCCAGATAAAAGTTTTTCCGGTGCCTCCATATCCATAAAGGAAAAACAATCCTGGACGATTTTCACTTATTCTCACCGTGATCTTATCATATATAATTCTATGTTCAGAAGTCATGGTAGACAACAATTGTTGGTGCTTAGATGCTAATTCCTCTCTATTATAATTGAGCTCATCATAAATCAACCTATTTTGTGATTCTGAGATCAAAGTCATATCAACATCAGGCATTGTTGGAAAATCTTTTAGACTCCTATTGTTGCTTTGAAACAACGTTTCAATTTCTGCAAGAGTCAAGTTCTTCAAATTTTCTTCGCTCAATACCAAATCTATTTAAATAAAATGGAATATGGATTCCATAACAGTAGGAAGAAAATTAAAATATGCATAGAAAAGTATAGTAAATTTGAATGACATGAAAAGGGAAGTACTTTGTCTTTGTAGCAACATCCTTTGTCTATGTTGAATGTCATCACATAAATATTGCCAAGTATTATTCCAAACATGTTCTGGTCTTGAAAGTTGATATGACAACAAAATAGTGGCAAAAAGCTTTCTGAGAAATGTAGCAGTACCCCAATTGCTGGGTTCTACAATAGCATCAATATATCTTTATCATCATCCAATAGACCTAAAGCATAACATGCATCTTTAAAGGTTGGATACATGACATTATTCACAGTTCTAATTTCTTAAAATGATGAGGGACCCTTGACAATATTCAATAGAATTCTCAAGTAATAAAGTTCACCACTTCCTGGAGGTACAAAATGCAATCTTCCAATTGCAAAACCTTGTTTTCTGGGAGACCATTCACGATTCTTTTGTTTCCATACAAACTTTTTTGGAAACTCTGAATATATGAGATTTTTTGCATCGGGATATTTTGTATTTGCATTAAACCAAGATAGAATTTGGACTTGTACACAGTTGGCTTGGTTAAAACATAATCTATGGGATCGTCATCATCAAAGTAAACAAATTGCTCATCGGGCAAATGAAAAGAAAGTCTTTCAACTGAAGGTTGTTGGAAGTGAATATCAAAAGAAAATATCCTCCAAGCAGCCTCACATGATGATAAATATCTGTTACAGGAAAAAAATTGTAAGATTTTGAGTATGATAAATAATTTAATAGATGGGTTGGAATAGAAATTTGCTAATATTACCTGCAGTCATAATACAATTTGATTTCATCAACACTATGAGAATTACTTCCATCTCTTGAGCTTTCATAAAATGATGTTGTGACACGATCATGACCTTTGTTAACATATTTAAAGAGGTACTTGATAGATCTTGATTGATTACACCACTCTACATTGATGTGAGCATTGTATTTGAGAAGAAGATATTTGTTATAAGGGACAACAAATCTGTTATCAAGTTCAATATCTTCTTTTTTTACAACTCTTCAATTGTCTCTCCTTTTATAAAGAGGATATCCATCTAGATCCAACTTTGTTTTGTCAACAAATGATTTTGGGAAATGTCTGACACGTCTTCCATGTTGCATACATGGTGAATTTTTGTTGTGAATGCCACATGGACCATGAATTATTAGTGATTGAACAATTTGGAACAATTCTGGATCACTATTTTGATCAGGAATTTCAGCAGAAATAATTTCATCAATGTCATTGGGATGAGGATATTTAAAATTTGGATTCAAAAAAATGAGTACATGTGCATGAGGTAGTCCCCGCTTTTGAAATTCAATTGTATATATCACTGCAAAGAGTATAAATAAAGAAATTGGAATTAATGTTAAATTAAGGAGGTTATATTTAAGTTGGATTATGGAGATATAATTGATAAGATAGAAATATAAATTATACTTGCTTTAACCTTGCCAAAAACATTCCCTTCCTTTATCTCCTTGATGAATTGATCAAGTTTGATTTTGAAAAGTCGGGATATCAAATCAGGTCTATCTTCAGATTTCAAATTACAGGTATTCAAAACTCGAACTATTTCTGGCCATTTTTTATTACATGTAAACGTAATGAATAGATCAGGATAACCTGTCCATCTGCAAATTCCCATAGCATCTTGATAGTTTTGAAACATATATCGTGCTCCTCCAGTAAAAGAAGATGGAAGCAAAATTCGTTTGCCTGCATTTCAGGATTAGTTTCTCCTCTTAAGATTGCATTTGCAAGGCCCTTATACATCTCAACCCTTAATTCTTTTTGGTGGCACCTAATGTATGATAATCTAGAAGACTCAATCATACTATATGCATCTACCAAAAATTGTTGAAATAGGCATTTAGAGTATAACAAAATTGCTTTCTCATGACGCCTATGTTGGATTCTATAGGCAAAGAATTCCCTTATGGATACTTTATACCTCTTATTTGATGAAGAACCTGATACTTGATTCAAAGGAATATCATCACGATAACCATCCTCTCCCTTTGGAAACAACAACGGGTATTGTGGGGGAAGGTAAGTTGAGCTAACTGTCGATACTCTCTTCAAGAATCCACCTTGTGTCTCTACAATGACATCTCTATCAGTATAGTGATGATCAAAATCACCCACAATTAATGCAGCCACTTTAGAAGCAGTAGGCAAGTTATATCTTCTTCCATCATTTCCTCTCTTACCAATTATGCATAACTTCAAATTAGAAGTATTTTCTATGTTCAATCTGTCTCTGACCATTCTATAAGTTTGAACATATGGATTATAGTGATCAAGCATTTCTTTGATTTCAGTGACGATTGAAGCAAAAAGTGGATTGATGTCTTTGGCAATTCTGAAAATAAAAATGTCATAATATAAAATAAGAGGCAATATAATGGGAAAAAGTGTTAAATTAATTATTATTGTAAGAGATGGTGATGAGAAACTAACCCAACCACATACATCCTATTAGTCACTTCATTGTCAGTATCATATATATATAGTTGAGAAAATTTTGGTTGTGATCCTGGTTGGGGAAGGAGACTACCAATTCTGTGGTTATTTTCTCCATTCATGACAAACATTGGAGGAGCACTTCCTCTATTTACTGTCATGTCTACTTTGCCACCCATTGAAGTGAATAAAAACATCATATTAAATGATCTGATATGTTCCAAGAAGAACTTACTTTTACCATCCCTTTTGAAATAAAGATCTATTAAAGGTTGTGGAGGATGCAAAAGATTCGGAAGACTTATCTTACCTTGCATACAATATAATGAATACTTTGGATTCGTTAGAGTCCTTCTTTTTTGAGTTCTTTCAGCATACCACATCAATGCTCCACAATGAGGACACTCCCATGATAGGTCACCAATATCATAATAACCTGAGAAGTTGCATTTGCCTTTGTTTAGAAGTATGAGTATTTTTATATAAGAAATAGGTGAATATATAATGAAATACATTTATACATTAATAATATAATTTGAAAAACAATTGTGTATATGCCTTCTCCTTGAAAAATTTGTGGATTAGTTTGACTATCTTCAACAAGTGTGATATGTCAAAATGATCAAAAGTTACACCTATAATATGGATTTTTTTCTCAAAGAGAGTGGAAGACAAACATTTAGATTATAATTGTAGGTTTTAAAATGGTTAAGATACTTTCATGAGAATCATCATTGGCATGTAAATGAGGTTGTCCAGTGTAGTAAGTGATATCACATACTTCAAATTGAGTATGATGATAGTTCCTACAAATAATTAATATTAGATATGACGACAACATTTAAAATAATAAAATATGTCCATTGAAATAAAGTTCAACTTTTTAAAAATAATTAAAGGTAAAATGAAGGTAATGTGATAATTATATACAAATTTTATGGGGACAAAAATGATTTGTTAGACAAATTATTAAGTTTACAATATTGTAATTATAAAAATGAAAGCAGAAGGAAAATAACCTTGTTCAAGTGTCCAAACTAATTTAAAGAGAATTTTTTATTAAAACAAAACCATTTTAAAAAGAGTAAAAACAATTTCAAAAGAATCATAAGATTGAAGTTACAAAATATATTTAATATTAGTTAGAATACATACCAAACAATTAATTGTTCTTATAATTTAATATTAAGTTTACAATTTTGAAATTGCATGTGTATGTACCTTCTCCTTCCACATTAATAGCATCGGAATCAGTTTCTGGAGCAAGTGAATCATAAAGTCTGGAGAAAAAGTACAAAAAACTTTACGATCAATGGTAATGAATTTGAAATAGAAAGGAATATTACTATGGGATTGTAATTGGATGATTAAAAGTGATAAAGATACATTCATGAGGAACATCATTAGCATTATAATTTCATACAATAGATGAATATTATATTTAATGGGTATAGGTAAATAAAAAAATTGTTTAGAAGAAATATGAAAATATTTACTAACCATTATTGTCATTTGTGTTATGGATGATTTGTCTTACAATGCGGGTATTGGATGATTCACCATGTTTCCGCTTGAAAGTCAAGTTGTCCGCCATTTGAATTTGACAATTTTATTTGAACGACACTTATAACCTTTAATCTTCACAATATCTTTATCTTGTTGTATTTCTTGAGTAAAAAAATGAATCAAACAATGGTGTTTAGAAGTTTATAAATTGAGATGGTAAAATATAAAAGAGAATTTAAAATATAGACGACATAGTGAAACAAACAACATCAAAGAGTAGAGAATATAGAAGAGATAGGTAAATTCATACCTGTTATGTAGATATGTTATGAGGATGTACACCAATAAGTAGAGCACATTTGAAATGCATACTCAATTGCTGATGGAGACGTAATACATATAGGCATAATGGTTTTACCTAATTTATCGGGCAATAAAGTGATAGAAAATGAGTCATATTACACTAATGACATGATTTTAGTGGATAATAATAACATTTTAAAGTTGTACCCAATTCATAATGAGAATTAAATTTTTTAAATGTGGCCATTATTAAGTATTGATTTTTTATATATAGTACGTTTATTTGTAATATTTGTTTGAAGTAGAAAATGTTGATAAAATCATGAGGCAAATAATGTGGGTAAAATCAGGAGGCAATTAACGGGGAGGGAATTAGAAAAAGTCATACATGTTTTAATTATAAAATAATGTGGGTTAAATTTTTGTTTACGAATTTAATGAGGGATATTGTATTACAAATTGTAAATAACAAATTATTTGAATTTAGATGATGTAATGTGGCAAAAATATTATTGAAGGGTTGTTTTAAAAATATTTTGAATACAATTGACCTTAGATGGTGTAAAATATACGTTACACAATGTAAAATATATTTTAGTTATGTATGTTAGTTGTCAATATAATAAAAAGAAGTAAATTTTGTGTTAATTTTTTTTACTGCAATTGTGATGTTATTTTGGTGTGTTATCTGTTTCATTGGTTCTGTCACTATGTGAATACTACTTTGCATTTGCTAATACAGTTTCAAAGCAGATTTGATATAATCATGGTTCAAGAACCATGCATTCTGTCAAGTGTCCTTTAGTTAGTCATTTTTTAGTTGGTTTTGACATTACGTTTGTGACGCCCCCGAGCCGCTTGCAAGACTGATGAAGGTCCCCACAAACCAACACGAGTCTTTCCAGTATGTTATGTCCTCATGCACACTTTTCGGGAAACTTCCCAGAAGGTAACCCATCCCAGAATTGCTCCAAGTCAAGCACGCTTAACTATGGAGTTCTTATGTTATGGGCTTCCGAAAAGAAGATGCATCTTGTTGGTATAGTTCTCCCCAACAATTTCCTTTAAGCTATTTTCAACTATACAGTCCCATACCTGCACAACCTCTAGATCCCTCTCATTCGGGTGTGGGTTCGGTTCATCCATGTGTGCTTAGAAGCCTGCCAGGAGTCGCTCCTTGTCCGTGCCTCTTTGCACCGGCGATCACTCCCCGCCCTCATCAGCCTCCGGCTCTCACAACATTTTCCATTGGTTTGATTTTCGCTCTTATTGTTCATTATTTAGCATAAGTTTTTTTGGATGGTTTTGTAATTGTTAATGATTTATTTTTCTTCTTGCTATTGTATTGGTGACCAGTTGAATTTTTCTTTTAGTTTGGGGCCTAGCCTACGCTACGAGTAGCTAGGGCCTGGCCTACGCTAAAATCAGTCAAAGCTAAGTTAGTTAAGGTCTGGCCTACGCTAATCAATTTTTTTTAATAAACCTTGTTTTATTAAATCATTAATCTATAAAATTCACTATGCCAAAAAAGGCCATTGAGGGCGCTCCCGTGCACCATAAAAGGGCGCTTCCGTGCACATTAATAAAAACTGCTCTCGTTTGGTCGTTAAAAGGAGGGCGTGCCCAGAAACACTCTGACGGAAGTCAATAGAGGGCGCTTAAAAAAACACGGAAGCGCCCTCAGCATAGTGTCTGTTTGGGAGGGCGCTTCCTTGGAGCGCCCTGGTTTTACACAACAAGGACGCTTCCTTGGAGCGCCCTCCTTATGCACATGACGTGCTTAGGGAGGGCGCTCCGAGGAAGCACCCTTGTTGTGAAAAACCAGAGCGCTCCAAGGAAGCGCCCTCCTATTATTTTTATTTTTTATTTAAATTTTTTCATTTTAAATAAATCTGGGAACACAGTAATCGATTACCAGAGAGTTTTCTCATGATACATGAAATCTGGAAACCATGTAATCGATTACAATAGTTTATGTAATCGATTACAAGAGTTTGGCAGAGTTTCCTCTGTTTATACAAGTTTTCTCAATTTATCAAACACCTGTAAAACTCCATACCAGCAGCCAGAATTCATCCTTGAAACTAATGTAAAAAAAACAGCAGCAAAAAAATAAAAAACAACAACAAAAAATAAAAAATAGCAGCACGCAATAACTTGAGTTTAGCATGATACCAACACCTGCAACAACGCACCTTGCACAAACATAGAAAAAAATCAGAGTAAGAAAGATGATAAAAAAAGCAGAAAGATGATAAAAAAAATCATAGGAAGGGGAAGATGGAGAGATGTGGGAGAAAGAAGGAGACAGATGGACCGAGAGAGAAGAAGATGAATAGGGAAAAATCCAATCTTAAGAAAAACAGAGAAAAAAATTATAGAGAAAGAGGATGGATGAGATGAGAGAATAGGGAACGTGAAAAAGAGAGAGAAGGGGATGGGGGCGGCTAGGGTTGAGAGTGAGAGTGAGTCATAACTCACAAAACACAAAATGGAATTAACAGAGCACACAGATTGATGATGTGGCGCGATCTGGAGCGTGTAAAATACGTGTAAAGTGAGAGTGAGAGTGAGAGTGTGGGAGCTTTAGACGCGCGCGGGAGGGGAAAATTTAAACAGAATTGGATCTTTAATTAGCAAAGAGGGCGCTCACAAGGAGCGCCCTATTAAAAAAAACACGGAAGCGCCCTCAGGAGCGCCCTCAATTCCAGAATTTTTTTTAAAAAAATTATGGTGGCAAAGAGGGCGCTCACAGGGAGCGCCCTATTAAAAAACACGGAAGCGCCCTCAGGAGCGCCCTCAATTCCAGAATTAAAAAAAAAAAAGAAAAAATTATTGTGGCAAAGAGGGCGCTCATAGAGAGTGCCCTATTAAAAACACGGAAGCGCCCTCAATTCCAGAATTTAAAAAAAAATTATGGTAGCAAAGAGGGCGCTCACAGGGAGCGCCCTCAATTCCATAATTTTTTTTATAAAAAAAGAAAAAATTATGGTGGCAAAGAGGGCGCTCACAGGGAGCGCCCTATTAAAAAACACGGAAGCGCCCTCATGAGCGCCCTGATTCCAGAATTTTTTTAAAAAATAATTATGGTGGCAAAGAGGGCGTTCACAGGGAGCGTCCTAACTTTTACCTGTAAGGGCGCTCTCGCCCAAATTTTAAGCGCCCTCATTTTAAAACGATCATTTTAGGCGCTAACTAACACGGGAGCGCCCTTAAGCTGGTGTTCTTATATCATAAATTTGGCGTAGTGATTTGTCACATAAAACCTGCCAATGAATTTAAACACAACAACATACAAGGTCTCATCAAAGGAACAAATCTTTAACATAACAAAATAAATAATATATTAACTAAAGTAACAATAATAAAGTAACAGTTATACATAATCACCATCCATAATAAAAAAACAAATATATCAACGAACAACATGATGGACATAATCCCCATCCATAATAAAGAAACAAACTAGTTTGACATTGAAAAGATGTGACATGAAAGCTAGAACAATCAAGTATGCAAGCAATGTATCCCATTTATTCCACTTAACTAGAACTTGAATAATGGATCCACATCACAGCCATTGGAAACAACTTGGTTTCTTTCATTATCTTTCTCCACTAGTACAACTAGAAAATAGTTTATAACTTTTTTCTAGAAACAAATAGGAAAAGAAAATTTCCTTGACTTTGGACACTGAAATATGAAAAGAAAATTTCCTCTAAGGGTGTGTTTGTGAATTTGAAGGAAAGGGAAAAGAATGAAAAGTAAAGAATTTGGAGGGGAAGGGAGGAGGGGAGAGTGCTTTATAATCTAACTACACTCACAAACATAAGGGAGGAAAGTGTTTCCCATAAACCTTTCCCTTCCCTCCATTTCCCTTCATTCTTCAACTCGCAAACATACCCTAAATAAAAAATATGTGTTTCTGTATCATAATTTTTTTAAAAAATAATTGTTTTTTAAATAAATTTATAACCTAATTTATATTTTATAAGAAAAAATACTTTTAAAAGATCAGAGTAAAAAGGTATAATAAGTAAATTTTTTAAGACAAAATTGTAAATAGTATTCAATGTCTTAATTAAATGAAACTCATTTTTCTATTGGTTAAACAATATAAAGCTACCAAAACCCTTCCTTTTAGTATGAGTACGATAGAAACTCTCTTGTTAAATTCAGTATAGAGGTTGAGGAATGGGAGAGATAAAAAAAAAAAGAGTAAAATGAGGAAGTGAGACATGTGATATAAAAGAGAGGGATAAAAAAATTGGAAAAAGAGTAACTAGAGAAGTTAAGCATATATATCACCATTTTAGATAAGAAATAATAAATTCACACAACAAAATCATACAACTGATAAAAACACTTTTTTTTCTATATTTCTTTATTAATCACTTATCACATCTCACACGTTTCTCCTTTTTTTTTCTCTCTTTATTTTTTCAAAGTTGTATGTTGTGGATCATTTCTGTTTAGAATACACGGAAAGAAGAAATTTACACCACTTATTATTCAACATCACAGGATGGGCTACATTTTATTCAAATTAATTATACGGAGCTTTCATCAATAGCATCAGCATCAACGAAGACAACTGGAAAGGAATCATCATTAATGAGGATCAAGCGCCTTTCAAACCTCCCAATATTAGAACAAACATGACCATTGGTGGAACAGAACACAAGCTTGTAAGCCCAATCTTCATATATCTGAATGTAAAATTTACCATCTATGATCTTCTTGCCTGGATGGTCTCCAACACCACCAATACCAACCCATTGTTGAGGGAATATCTTACCTATTTCAGCAACCACCACCCACTTGGAGGATTCAGCACACTCTGGCTTCTCTTCAAACTCAATATTCAGTGCCGTAACGTTTGTAAATATTATTCCAGGACCAGGGCTAAATCCAGGTACATCGAAATGCAATGGGAGCCCTCTCCAAATATCAATTGGTTCTTGTACTACGGTAACAGGGCATGTTGATTCCCCAATTTGGCCTAGAGTTACTCCACCACCTCCTGCGCCACGAATAGCTGACACAATATAGATTTTGCTACCTGAAAAAATTGGGTTTCCTTTTATGTCCTTCACTTGTACATCAATTTCTCCTTGTGAGAAGGCTAATGGAAGGTAAGTGGTAAAGGCCGAGAAGAGAAAAGAAAGGGTTAGTAGTAATGTTGGCTTCATGGTTGTGTGCTATTTAATTAATCAGCTATATGTTTTGGTACATGGCTCAAGCAGCTATTTATAGAGATGTTCTAAGAGTATAAATTTTGATATGGAAATTATTGTGATTGTGAATAGAAAATTGTAAGGTTGGGTGAATATTATTATAAAAAGGAATTATTAAGATGCAGATAAGCATGTACGGCACCAACGGGTTGGTTCAAGTGGTATATGTTTGTTTCCTCTTAAGCAAGGTCTCGGATTCGAGTCTTGTGGATAGAAAAAATATCCGTTGAAGAATTAGCCCCACCAAGATGTGGATGTTCCCACATGTGGTTTTAAAAAAAAATAAGCATGTACGGCTGAAAATACTAGACATTGTTATTTGTTAATTCCAACGGGTAGTCGTACATGTGGGAGGGAGCTAGCTAGCCGCCCTCAAGTTGGTTAATTTTTTTCAAATGTGCTGCCGTGTAGTTTTTGTTTCATGGAAAATGGTGGAAGTTAGGTTTGTGAACTCGATCCATTGAATGTCAAGTGAATCATATCTTATATAGATACGTAGGTAGGTGTACATGTATTGGATAAGGTAGCAGGACTTGGTCGCTAGCTAGCTATTTGCTGCCATTGCCAAAAGCTCAGGCAGGACCAATGTTATCCTTTCTCATTTTATTTTTACCTAGCTATTATTTGTTAGGGTTAGGGAGTGTGATGAATTAAAAAATTAGAGAAGATAGAAGAAGTGGTAAATAATTATATATAACGGGGTGATACGTGATATATAATAAAAAGAAGGGATAAATTAAAATAACTTTTTCATCTCTATAAATTTGAATTTTGATTTTCATCTCTAGAATTTTTTTTATTTTATTCTTGTAAAATATTTTAAGAAAAAAATAATCCTTAGTGTTGGTTCTACTGTTAACTGTGGATATGTCGAAGGACCATAATAGTTACCAATACTTGAAAAATACCCTAACACAATTATACAAGAGTATTAGTCTCCTTAAATTCATTTAAAGAGTCACTTGTTCAAACAAATTCTTTATACATTTCCCACTTCATATATATCACAAGTATAATCTCTGAATTATGACTTTGATGAGGAGGCTAACACTATTGATGTGTCAGTATATATTTGACATAGAATTGTTGAATGTTATGGACGTTCAACACATCCACAATTAATAATAGAATCAACGACACATACTAAAAAATAGCTAAAATATTTTACAAGGAGAAAAGAAAAAATTTATGGATGAAAAATCAAAATTCAAGTATTTTATAGGGACGAAAAAGTTATTTTACCCTTAAAAAAATAAAAATGAAAAAATATATGAGAAATAAGGTGTAAAGATATAAGAATTGTTAACTATATTTTCTAGGGGAGATAAATTATTTATACAACAAAATAATACAACATATTTTTTTTCTACCTTTCTCCATCATATCACTTATCACATCTCACACTTCTCTTTCTTTTATTTTTATCTCTTTTATAGTTGTATAAGATTGTTGTACATTGATGTTGTATGATTTTAATTTCTCTTTCCAAGGCAATGGCAATTTCTCCTTAAATTATTCTTGTTTTTAAAATTTTTTTTCTTAAATAAATATCTATTTCTATTTACTTATATGAAGGGAAAGTCATGTCAATTCTCGGCAAAGGTTTTTCCCACTCAAAGTTATTTCCTTAATTTTTTCTTTTTTTTCTATTTCTATTTTAATCTTTCATTCTACAAAGTTAAACATATTTTTCTTGCAACGTATTAACACACTCATTTTATCTTTTTAGCTCAAAATGATTTTTTTTTGTTTTTTTGTTTTCTTTGTTACTTAAAAAGGTAATAAAAACTTTATTCAAAAAAGTTGTACGTGAGAAATTTTTTACGGATTTGAATGATGTTTTTTTTTCACAAGTAATCTCTGAATGAGTTTGATGAAGAGGCTAACACTATTGTATGATGTGTCGGTATATTGCTCAAAGAATTGCTGCTGAATGTGATGGACGTTCAACACATCCACAATAATCAACATCAGAGACTAAATATAGCTAAAATATTTTATAAGGATAAAAAAAAATTATGGATGAAAAATCAAAATTCAGGTATTTTTATAGGGATAAAATGTTATTTTACCTTTAAAAAAATAAAAATGGAAAAAAAATATGAGAAATAGGGTGTAAAGATTTAGGAATTGTTAATTATTTTCTAGAGGAGATAAATTATTTGTACAACAAAATAATACAACATATTTTTTCTTTCTATCTTTCTCCATCATATCACATTTCTCTGTCTTCTATTTCTATCTCTTTCATAGTTATACAAGATTATTATACATTGTTATTATATGATTTTAATTTTTCTTTCTAAGGCAATCGCAGCTTCTCCTTAATTAATTAAATTATTCTTGTTTTTGATTTTTTTTTCTTAAATAAATATCCATTAATTTACTTATATGAAGGGAAGGTCTTGAGGTGTCATGTGTCACTTCATGGCAATAGTTTTTCCCACTCAAAGTTTCTTTCCTTAATTTTTTCTTCTTTTTCTATTCTATTTCTATTTTATTTTTTCTTTCTACAAAATTAAACATATTCTTCTCAACAACTATTAACACACTCATTTTATTTTTCTAGCCCAAAATGAACTTACTTTTGTTTCTTTGTTACTTAAAAAGATAAAAAAAAAAACTTTATTTATTAAAAAAAGTTGTACCTGGGAAATTTTTACAGATTTGAATGATTATTTTTTTTACAAATCATTAATTTATATGTTTATATACAAGGGACAGTCTAATATGCATCCATAAAATAATGGGTGCAATCTTGCACCGGTTTCTTTTTTATTTGTGGTAGGGAGGCATTAACCAACTAACTCTTATTTTAAGATTAATAGTTTATGTAAAAAAGAAATCTTTTAATTTGTAATGAGTTTTTATCCCATCTAACCAAATGTTTGACCTTCGAGGATGTGCTCAACCTATACTTGTAAAAAACAAATAAAAAACTTATTGTAAAGAGAAAAATGTTCTCTATATACCAAAATTAACAACAAATAAGCTAGAGTGGTATGAATAAAAAAATTCGGAGAAGCAGGTAAATTCATTTTTCATTCTCTACGTTATAACCAACCTCATTAACAACTCAATTGCTCCTCTCAGGTCAAAGTGTTCTTAAGGGATATGCAATTAGCAAAATAATGGATATATTAGTTTCTCGTATTGTTTACTAATTGATGACATTTAATCTTTATCATTCATTAAACAATTATATCTGACAGTTTTGATTTATTTTATTAAATTGGTGGGAGGTTGCACCATTTTTTCATGAGTGAATATTAGACAAAACCTATATACAAAGCTTAGATCAATTAAATAACAAAAAACTAGTAACTAACTATCAACAAACTAATAAATTTTAATAATTTTACAATCTATTAAATATGTATTGATTCTGTCACCATTTCAATTGTTAATTTTTTAATTCATAATAATAATTCTATAATTTATTCTTGGAAATACAACTCTCACTCAAAAGAGTTAAATCCATCATATATATGCTATAAGAGTTTTGATTTTCACACACTATTTTTTTATACTTCCTTCAATACCTCATCATTTTTTCTTTTTCATTCATTCTTTTTCATTACATTAATTATCATATTTTTTATTTCCTCTCTTTTTATTTCTTTTTTGTCTATCTCTCTCTTTCCTATACTCTCACACCTTATAACATTAGGGTGTGAAAGTATCATTTTAGATAATATAAAGATGTCTATAAAAATGGGATATATAGAGGTAGAGAAAGGTGGCTCACCCGGATGGATTAGGTTAAAAGTGACTTGTGCTAGGTTGACTCACATTTTTTATGAGCCAAAATAATACAAACTCGGTTCGACTCACCACGGGTTGGTAGGTTAAGTGGATTAACTCACTTTATTTAAAAAAATAAAAAGTAATAAAAAAGCAAGTAAAAAATATAAAATGAGTCAACCCACCTCAACCAGATTCAAACCCATTTTCGCATCGCAGGTCAAGTGGGTTTTGGCTCACTTTGACCCGCGAGAAAATATGAGTCTAATTTTTACTAACTTAATCCACTAGTGAACCGGATTGAGTCGGGTTGACTGATCCAGCTCAACCTGTGTTGACACCTCTAAAGAAAAGGAAGAAATAGAAAAAAAAACAGTAAATGAGAAAGTGAGACTTGTGATATAAAAGAGAGAGATTAAAAAAATGGAGAAAGAGTAAAAAAGAAGTTAATCGTATATATCACCATTTTAGAATACATAGAAAGAAGAAATTTACAGCACTTATTATTCAACATGAGAGTGGAGCTAGATTTAACTCAAATTAACTATATGGAGCTTTCATCAACAGCATCAGCATCAACGAAGACTACTGGAAATAAATCATCATTAGTGAGGATCAAGCGCCTATTCTTACCAAAAAACCTCGCAATATCAGAACAAACATGACCAGTGGTGGAACAGAACACAAACTTGTAGGCCGAAGCAGAATATCTCTGAATATAAAATTTACCATCTATGATGTTCTTGCCTGGATGGTCTCCAACACCACCAATACCAACCCATTGTTGAGTGAATATCTTACCTCTCTCTGAAACCACCACCCAGTTGGAGGATTCAGCACACTCTGGCTTCTCTTCAAACACAATATTCAATCCCGTAACATTTGTATATATCATTCTAGGGCCAGAGCTAATTCCAGGTACCTTGAAATGCACTGGCAGGCCTCTGAAAACATCAATTTCTTCTTGTACTACGGTAACTGGGCATGTTGAGCCCCCAATTTGGCCTAGCTTTACTCCTCCACCTCCTACGCCACTAATAGCTTACACAATATAGAATCTGCTACCAGGAAAAATTGGGTTTCCATTTATGTCTACCACTTGTTCAATTTCTTCTTGTGAGAAGGCTAATGGAAGGTAAGTGGTAAAGGCATAGAAGAGCAAAGAAAGGGTGAGTAGTAATGCAGGCTTCATGGTTTGTGTTAAGGATCGATGTTGCTATATTTATTTAGCTATGTGTTTTGGTGCCTGGCTCAAACAATTATTTATAGAGTATAAATTTTGATATGGAAATTAATGTGATTATGAATAGAAAATTGTAAGGTTGTGTCAATATATAAAAAGGAAATTAAGATGCAGAGCATGTACGGCTCAAAATACTAAACATTGTTATTTGTTAATTCCAGCTTGTAGCCGCCCACAAGTTGGTTAATTTTTTTTTTCAAATGTGCTGCCGTTTAGTTTTTGTTTCATGGAAAATTGTTTCAAGTGAAATCTTATCTTATGTAGACACGTATGTGTGTATTTGATATCACCCATGAATTTTTATAATCAAAGTTTCCTAGCAGCCATCATGGTTCCGAAGAGTAAAATATAGCTTCCTTTTCTGTCAGACAAAAACTATCTAATCATATGCTTTTGTACTTCCATTTGACAATCATTTCTTTAGGCCATTTATTCCATAATGTTCAATAGCACACCAAGAACAACACATAAAAAGAGCAGATTTTTTTTCTTATCAGCCCAAACTAAAAATGAGTTGAAAATTTATAAATGAAGAAATTAAAACTACAGAGATACCTGACCAGCAGAGGCAGAAGATAGTAAAGGAACCAATCCACGAATCAGAGACACCCACTTCCAACTTTTCATTTAGGAGAGCATTAACAGACCTAAAATTCCGATGCACAATCAGTGGCCGAAAGTTCTCATGTAGATATCTTATCCAGGGGAAAAAAACTTCATCATTATTGTTAAGGATATCAATAAAACAACCATTGTCCTAGTCTACTGCTAATTGCCTTAAGATATGAAAAGTATATTGTTTCAGCAACTACTCAAACAATTTAAAATTTCCTAGGTAATGTTATAAACTAATAATGATACATAACATGGAGTAATTTATCAGTTCAAAAGCAAGACCTCAAAAATTAAAACTATCAATAGTACTAAAACCCCCCTGCAATTAATCATTATCAATTACTTCTCCTCTTTTGACAAAAGAAGAAATTTTGGGTACAGCATCATATTTTATCATTTAAAGTGCACTATATAGTTCAGTGGAGCCAAATCTGATATATAGCTTCATGAAAATAGAAAAAGAAAGCAACCTCATACATTAATGGAATGCAATTGACTGCCTGACTTTTGCCTTTTAAGTTCAACAAATGAAAGCCATTCCCTACTGAACATTGTAAAACCCATAAAGATAAATGGAAGGGAAAAAAATAAAGTACAAAATATAGGTGAATTTAGGAAAGGCTGTTGTAATGAAATAATTGATGTCCACTTTTAAACTATAATTACAGCAAATAATAGGCATGTCAAAGAAATGGGATCATATCACATATACAGTGAAATGAATATTTCATTTGAATACCCCATATGTGTTTGATACTTCTCTTTTTCACAAGCACATTCTATCTGATTTTTACGAGTTTACTCCAGAAATTCTATATCGATTCTCCTCACAACCCGACGTAACTATCTTTTATAGATTCAGAATTTCAGATTTGTTTTAATTAGGGACTCTACATCGGTTTGTATCACAACCGAGGTAGATATTATGAAAATTACTTTTTGTTCCATAACTTTCTATATGGGTTAGTAATCAAACCGACATAAATATAAATTGAAATTTTTTTTTTAATATTTAACTTTCTATGAAGGGGATTTTTCATAAGCAATATAAAACAAATTCTAAATAGGTTAAAAACATAACCGATGTAAAATATCTAATTAATTTCAAAATTGTCATCGCTCTTATTTTATATCGTTTACTTTTTATATAATTAACGTAAATGACTGTTATAAAACCTCTATTTTGCACTAATGAGAAAAAGATAGGTAAAAAACAGGGAAGATAGAAAATTAAAATTGGGTAATATAAAGGGTGATACATGTTGTAATAAAAGGAAAAAATTAAAATAAAGAGTGAAAGAAAATGAAAAAAATAAAAAGTGAAAGAAAATGAAAGAAAAAAGATATGAGAGATATTGGGTAAAGATAGAAGAATTGTTAAATATTCTAGGGTAATCACACAAATTCTCCTTAAATTATTCTTGTTTTTGTTGTTTCGATTTTTTTCGTAAATAAATATTTTATCATAAACAATATTTTGTGTTTTGATTTTGGATTGTGTTATGATAAAAGGTCAAGGGTGTTTTGTTAGTTTGTAATTAAAGATAGCAACATGAGATGTAGTAAGATTTCTTTGATCAAATGGTTGACTAGGAGGTATTGGATTCTATCTATATATATAGAATCATGATACATGTACCTTGCAGCGTGCAATTGTATGTCACTGTGTGCAATTGTACCGCACTGCGATCCTTTTCTCCCTTTCTTAAACTCCCATTTGTGTTAAAATAGTTTTTATTTGCTTTTTAATTTATTAACCAAATATACTATTGTTGAGTTTCAGAACTAATTTGAGAATTTAAATTTAGCCTAAGACTCAGTACTCATAAGTTTTAATGAATAACAAATAAGATAATATTAAATCAGGTGCTACTGAGAAATGTATTGTTTTGTTGATTGTGTTTTAGGTTGGAATATTCGTCTGAAGAATCAGAATCATAAGAAGAAGAACAAATCAGAAGAAGAATGAAGGAAAATCAGAAGATGAAGCAATAAAAAATCAGAAGAGAAGAAAAGACTCAATCATCTGAAGCATATTCATCTGAAGCCCAGAAGACATCAAAGGAATAAGAGATCCACAATAAAAATGAAGCAACTAAAAGCATAGAAAGCTACGGAAAAGAATAGAAAAGATTCAACTATCTGAAGACATGAAAGACTTAGACCGTCTCAAGACTCATCATCATCTGAAGCATATCCTCCATCTGAAGAAGTAATGTGAAGACTCGAAGACAAATTGAAGACTTGACTCCGTATGAAGCATACCTATCATCTGAAGAATGGAAGTTGATCAGAAGCACTCTGTATGACTGAAGGACTGAAGGCGTTAGAACCAAGAAATGTTCTCATGAAGATATTGTCAAAGCATGAAGAACACTGTATCCAATGGACTACTTCATTTTGGCACAAAAGTTAGGCATACTTTTCTGCCTCGATCAAAATACTTGCACAAATAAGGAAATCCTGCAACGACTGCTGCATCTGCAATCAAAAGAGTACTGTATACACAGACATACTGCACTTGCTACTGTCCAAAAGCAAATCAGAAGTCTGGACAAAGAAAATATCAAGAAAGATGTTTGAACTAATATTATTTAATTCAACATCTATCCAAATATCAGAAGAACTAGAAGAGACAAAGATGAATAAAGCTAGGATCGTCTGAAGTAAAGGAAGAAGCATTCTGCTGAAGAAATGAAACTCTCTGAATGCATGAAACAAATTTCAACATAGAAGAAGTCACAAGAGAAGCTGAGACCATATGATTCAACGACTATAATATCATATGTCTTTATTCAAAGAGAAAATAGCAACAACAGCTATTATCCTTAGGACAAGACACCTCAATCAAAGAAGAAAGAGGAAACTGTGTCAGGAGCAAATGAAAAGGAGTATATACAAATAAGCAAAAGGAAAAATCCAACGGATACCTCCTCATACATACTCTAAAGGAAAACAGAGGAAAGCAGAAGGAAAGCAGAGGAAAGCAGAAGAAAGCTAAAGAAAGCATAAGAAAATCAAGAGAAAGAAGAAGCATAAAAATATCAAGAAAATCTCTCAAATGAGCTCATCAATAGAAGTGTCAGAACAAGATCGTCTGAACACTTATTTTGCTTAAGAAGAAGCAACCGTTTGAGAAGCTATTACACAACGGATATATGAGCCACATCATCAACATCTCAACGGTATTATCAACCATCTTCAACGGCTATATTTCATCAGAACATATAAATAGCCTCAAGAAAGATTTTGAAGATGTTGGTGGTAAAAAGGTTGATAACCTGATGCTGGAAAGCATGTAGACCAACCATCTGGGGACTTTGAAGTCCATCAGAGTAATGGCTGAAGATCAATTTCATATTTCACTCAGCCAAATTAGTTGAGGGAGATGTACCTCACAAAGAAGACGAAATTGTACTTAATTCATACACTTGTATCTCTGTCTTATCCTTGTACTTAGATTGTAATGTCTGTATCCTGAGTTAGACTCAGTAATCACTATATACAAGAAGCATCTAAGTTTATGGTTCTAACGAACATTAAACTTAGATTGAGTTGTAAACACTTTATGTGTCTGAGAGCCTGGAGAGGCTTGGAGGAATAAAGAATACTCTGTGAGAGCCTGGAGAGGCTTGGAGGAATAAAGAATACTCTGTGAGAGCCTGGAGAGGCTTGGTGGAAGAAAGAATACTCTGTGATAGCCTGGAGAGGCTTGGTGTACTCAGTTTGAGCCTGGAGAGGCCTTGTGTACTCGGTGAGCCTGGAGAGGCTTGTTTGTAAAATAATACTACATGAGTTGCCTGGAGAGGCAATTGAAAACAAAGGAATACTTGTGTTTACGCCTGAAGAGGCTGTGGCAAAAGAATACTTGTATCTGAGTTCAGATAGTGGAAAATCCAGTGGTGGTTTGCCCTGGGACTGGATGTAGCTCACTGGGTTGGTGGGTGAACAAGGATAAATTTTGTGGCTAAGTTTTCTTTCCCTTAAACTCCTTAATTTACAACTTTATATTTCTGATGGGGATTGAACAGTATTTTTCATAATAAACTTAACACAACAATTTCAATAAACTAAGTTTTCCAAGATAATAACTCATTCAGTTAATCTTATATCGTTTGGAGTATTACAAAGAATACACTTTGAAGAACGTCTGAAATAACTCTTTGAAGTGGATCTAAAACAACTTCAGTTCAGAAGTTAGAAGTACACTTCAGACGATGATCAATCATCTGAGGTTACTCAGAAACTGTTCTGAACAGATTCTTTGTAATATCTTTCAGAAGGTATCTTGAGATGCATCTGAATATCTAAATCAATTTAATCAAAAGTCCAAACAAGTTTTTGATCTAGTCACCTTTTCTTAGTCTCTATGCTTGTCCTTCTTATATTCCGCAATTTAAGTATTAATTCTGATAATGAGCTTTTCTCATTAATTTGTTTTAATGAATTAATAACTTATGTTAAAGATTTCCAAAATGGTAAAAATATTCAAAACACTATTCAACCCCCCCTTCTAGTGTTTCCTGTGGAACTAACAATTGGTATCAGAAGCTCACCTTCAGGTTGAGCATCTAACAAATGCAGAAGGAGTAGATCCTCAGAAGATGGAAATCTCACCAAGCTGAAGCAACTCTGAAGAATGATAATGAGTAAAGGAAATTATTTTCGTAAAACTCATTATTCATGCAATTAAGGCATCTTTCAGAAGGACGTGACTGGAAAAGGAAAGTACATTTATCTCAAGATCACATTCGAGTAACATCTTTCCTATCTTAAGTTTAATTTAAATGTAATTGTTAATTTTTGTGTGTCTTACATTATAATTATTGAAATTGCTAATGCATGTGTGTCTATATTTGTGTGAAAATAAATTATTGCATGCTAACTGTATCATATGCACGAATATATTTGTATAATAGTTGAAGAGTCATGTATGTTAATCATTTTGTCATTAAATGTGATACGGTGCAACGTAAATCATTGAATCATCAACTGGCTTCTCATAATCGGCACGATGCACTACTCTCCACACTGGTTCAGTTCACGTAACTGTCTCTCATCAATGCTTGAAGCACGCCTGGTTCCCTATTTAAAAGGATTGGAAGATCAACATGGAAACTACCCTTCATTCAATCCTTCCTCTAAAAAGTAAAGAGTTTCTCAAGTATCTCTCTTATCGAAAGTTCAATAAGTTATATCACTCCATGGCAAACATATCAGTACCTTCAAGTAACTCTGCTCCTTCAGTATTTGATGAGAAAATCACCCCCTGTAAGATGGTAAATCTCTCAGACTTTGATGAAGTAGATTACAAAATATCTGAATACTTCAATGCCGTTGGATGGAGACCATACTTCAATAACATCTCCTCCTCTTGGCATGAGGAAAGTGTGATGGAGTTCTGGGACAATATCAAGATCATATCTGAACCCAACAAAACTGGAATTGAAACGAAGGTGATGGGAAGATCCCTGTACGTGGACACCAAACTAATTGCTAAAGTGATTGGTGTGCCTGATAGTGGGGAACAATACTTCCAAAGGTGGGAATCCCTACATGGTGGAAGACACCCATAGCCCTCCTTGTTGTACTAAACTGTTGTATTCTTCCCAGAGGAAGAAACAATTTGGTAATAAGTATGATGGAGAGGTTTGTGATGGGACTGTTGCTGTCAAAGAAGAAAATCAATCTCTCATGGGTGCTGTTGTTTCAGATGTGTTTCAGAGATGAGATGGGGAATGAGGACCTCTACCCTCACAACACCCTAATCATGAAAATTCTCATGCACGAGGGATTTCCAGTGGAAAGCCTCATTGACCAACCTTCTCCTGACTTCTTCACTCCGGCTGCATATGTTGAGTTAGATCGGACTCTAGTTGAAAGAGAAGAAGCCCCTGAGAATCAAGTGGTTATTCCTCCTCTTTTTGCTGCACGCAATGAAGAAGAAACTGAAGATACCCACTTGAAGTCTCGTAAAAGGAAAAGGATGATGTTGGGTGCATACCATCTGAAGAAGGTGAATGGCAGGGTTTCCCAGCTTGCAAGAAGACTGAGAGCTGCTGAGAAGGAGCTTAAAAAGCTCAGAGCTAAAAAAGAAAAGGCTGATGAGGACCACCTTGATGATCAATGATTTAATTGTGTCTTGTCATTAAGTGTTTTTGGCTTGTTGTTTAAAATTTTATTTGATATTAATAAAATTAGTTTCTTGTTCTGCTATGAGTACCTTTGTTAAAGCTCCTAAGTATCCTATCTGTGTAATTGTGTTTTTTATTTGTGCATAATTAGTTAAATCTTTAACTTAATCATCAACAATTGGTTTCTCTATCTAAATAGAAATAATTAATAAGATGGTAAATTTAAAGTAATGTCTCTAAAAATATCTCTCTAACAATTAAAATTAACAATTAACAAATATTTTAAAATAATCAGATGCTACTGAAAGGTATTTCTTGTTGTGATTGATGCAGGAATTAATTTTCGATAAACTTCTGAAGAAAACATCATCAAATGGAGTAGTTAATATAATATTATTTTATTTTCTGAACCTGTTCAGAAGGTTCCAAATGAACCTACTGAAATTGTGGGTAGGAAATATTAAAGTGATTAATATTCAACACTCTTAGACTACCTCTAAACTTGAGAGACAAATATGAGAAGATATCATCCTCATTTGTTGAACCTGTTCAGAAAGTTCCAAATGAACTTAATGAAATAATGGGTCAGGAATGTTAAGATGATTGATATTCTAATCATAGGAGTCTATCTCAATCCTTGAGGCATAGGTCAAGATGATTGTTCAAAGAATCTCTTGGAACACAAAGATCAAAAAGCATACTGGAACATGCTGACAACAAGCAACTTCAGAAGAAGAAAAAGTCTTTGAAGAAAAGAAAAGTGTCAAAAATGCATTCCTCCATCCAGAGAATAATGAGCAGATCTAATGGTAACATCACTTCACCCTGTAACTTAGATATCTGTGAAAAATTAATCTCTAGTAAAACTTTAATTTCCTTAAAACTTTAATTCACTTAATAAACAAAAAATAAAAAAATTAAAAGACTTAAATCTTCTCAGATAATAACCTTAAAACTCTGTTGTGTATTTTCATGTATTTTCAAGAAAGTTTCTAGTAAAAACTATATATATGTACCTATGTATTTAATTTTTGTTTTCTTCTTTGTAATCTCTCTTATTTATTTCTGTACATATCATCTTTGTTTTGTTCTTTGTAATGTTTCCTTCAGAAGTTGTTTATATATCTATTGGAATCATTTTCTTTCGTCTGAACTCTCTTAAAACTGCTCATCTTTTTAAAGGACTGATTTTAAAAAAAAAATTTAAATTATTTCTATCAACTTTAACAGTTGGTATTCTTTCAAGTTAATTTATAATAGTATCAAGATAAAAGCTTTAACAAGTGGTATTAACGGTTCACAACATAACCTTGAATAATTGGAATCAAGGTAAATCTCACAAATAACACCTTTTTAATTAATGACAAAAGGGGGAGAAATGTATATCTAACAAAATACTAAGGAGGAGAAACATAAACATAAAGAGAAACATAAAAGGGGAAGAAATAACCAACAAAATACATCAGGATAATACATAAAGGGTATAATATACATCAAGTCAGTCTGAAGTCTAAACAACGACAAGATAACAAGAAGAATCTAACAAGTAAAATCTCTGAAGAAGAATCATCTCTGAAAAGAAATAAAAATAGAACAAAAGAAATTGGTATCATAAAATATAATTCTCAGGGGGAGTATTATAGATAGGGGGAGCTATCTAAAATGTTTAATCTTTCTTCATTTCATTATGGTATATTTATATATTTTGTTAAGAGTATATATCTTATTTGTCATCATTAAAAAGGGGGAGAATGTTGAGTCTCAGAACTAATTTGAGAATTCAAATTTAGCCTAAGACTCAGTACTCATAAGTTTTAATGAATAACAAATAAGATAATATTAAATCAGGTGCTGCTGAGAAAGGTATTGTTTTGTTGATTGTGTTTTAGGTTGGAATATTCGTCTGAAGAATCAGAATCAGAAGAAGAACGAAGGAAAATCAGAAGATGAAGCAATACAGAATCTGAAGAGAAGAAAAGACTCAATCATCTGAAGCATATTCATCTAAAGCCCAGAAGACAGCAAAGGAAAAAGAGATCCACAATAAAAATGAAGCAACTAAAAGCAAAGGAAGCTACGAAAAAGAGTAGAAAAGATTCAACTATCTGAAGACATGAAAGACTTAGACCATCTCAAGACTCATCATCATCTGAAGCATATCCTCCATCTGAAGAAGTGATTATCATCTGAAGACTCTAAGACAAAAGTGATGACCTGACCTCGTCTGAAGAAGTAATGTGAAGACTCGAAGACAAACTGAAGACTTGACTCCGTATGAAGCATACCTATCATCTGAAGAATGGAAGTTGATCAGAAGCACTCTGTATGACTGAAGGACTGAAGGCGTTAGAACCAAGAAATGTTCTCATGAAGATATTGTCAAAGCATGAAGAACATTGTATCCAATGGACTACTTCATTTCGGCACAAAACTTAGGCATACTTTTCTACCTCGATCAAAAGACTTGCACAAATAAGGAAATCCTGCAACGACTGCTGCATCTGCAATCAAAAGGGTACTGTATACACAGACATACTGCACCAGCTACTGTCCAAAAGGAAATCAGAAGTCTGGACAAAGAAAATATCGAGAAAGATGTTTGAACTAATATTATTTAATTCAACATCTATCCAAATATCAGAAGAACTAGAAGAGACAAAGATGAATAAAGCTAGGATCGTCTGAAGTAAAGGAAGAAGCATTTTGCTGAAGTAAAAAAAAAGAAGAAGATTTCTACTAAAAGGAAGAAGCATCTTGCTTTAATCATCTGAAAAAGAGAAGAATCATATTGCCGGAAGAAAGGAGCGAGTTGAAAGCATTTCAATCTGAAGAATTAAAAGAAGCTTGAAGCTATCATCTGAAGGAAGTTATAAATGGCTTAACAGTCTGAAGAAATGAAACTCTCTGAATGCATGGAACAGATTTCAACATAGAAGAAGTCACAAGAGAAGCTGAGACCATATGATTCAACGGCTATAATATCATATGTCTTTATTCAAAGAGAAAATAGCAACAACAGTTATTGTCCTTAGGACAAGACACCTCACTCAAAGAAGAAAGAGGAAATTGTGTCAGGAGCAAATGAAAAGGAGTATATACAAATAAGCAAAAGGACAAATCCAACGGATACCTCCTCATACATACTCTAAAGGAAAACAGAGGAAAGCAGAAGGAAAACAGAGGAAAGCAGAAGAAAGCTGAAGAAAGCAGAAGAAAATCAAGAGATAGAAGAAGCATAAAAATATCAAGGAAATCTCTCAAAGGAGCTCATCAATAGAAGTGTCAGAACAAGATCGTCTAAACACTTATTTTTCTTAAGAAGAAGTAACCGTTTGAGAAGCTATTACACAACGGCTATATGATCCACATCATCAACATCTCAACGGTATTATCAACCATCTTCAACGGCTATATTTCATCAGAACATATAAATAGCCTCAAGAGAGATTTTGAAGATGTTGGTGGTAAAAAGGTTGATAACCTGATGCTGGAAAGCATGTAGACCAACCATCTGGGGACTTTGAAGTCCATCAGAGTAATGGCTGAAGATCAATTTCATATTTCACTAAGCCAAATTAGTTGAGGGAGATGTACCTCACAAAGAAGACGAAATTGTACTTAATTCATACACTTGTATCTCTGTCTTATCCTTGTACTTAGATTGTAATGTCTGTATCCTGAGTTAGACTCAGTAATCACTATATACAAGAAGCATTTGAGTTTATGGTTCTAACGAACATTAAACTTAGATTGAGTTGTAAACACTTTATGTGTCTGAGAGCCTGGAGAGGCTTGGAGGAATAAAGAATACTCTGTGAGAGCCTGGAGAGGCTTGGAGGAATAAAGAATACTCTGTGAGATTTTGGAGAGGCTTGGTGGAAGAAAGAATACTCTGTGATAGCCTGGAGAGGCTTGGTGTACTCAATTTGAGCCTGGAGAGGCCTTGTGTACTCGGTGAGCCTGGAGAGACTTGTTTGTAAAATAATACTGCATGAGTTGCCTGGAGAGGCAGTTGAAAACAAAGGAATACTTGTGTTTACGCCTGAAGAGGTTGTGGCAAAGGAATACTTGTATCTGAGTTCAGATAATGGAAAATGCAGTGGTGGTTTGCCCTGGGACTGGATGTAGCTCACTGGGTTGGTGGGTGAACCAGGATAAATTTTGTGGCTAAGTTTTCTATCCCTTAAACTCCTTAATTTACAGCTTTATATTTCTGATGGGGATTGAACAGTATTTTTCATAATAAACTTAACACAACAATTTCAATAAACTAAGTTTTCCAAGATAATAACTCATTCAGTTAATCTTATATCGTTTGGAGTATTACAAAGAATATACTTTGAAGAACGTCTGAAATAACTCTTTGAAGTGGATCTGAAACAGTTTCAGTTCAGAAGTTAGAAGTACACTTCAGACGATGATCAATCATCTGAGGTTACTCAGAAACTGTTCTGAAAAGATTCTTTGTAATATCTTTCAGAAGGTATCTTGAGATGCATCTGAATATCTAAATCAATTTAATCAAAAGTCCAAACAAGTTTTTGATCTAGTCACCTTTTCTTAGTCTCTATGCTTGTCCTTCTTATATTCCGCAATTTAAGTATTAATTCTGATAATAAATTTTTCTTATTAATTTGTTTTAATGAATTAATAACTTATGTTAAAGATTTTCAAAATGGTAAAAATATTCAAAAACAATATTCAACCCCCCTTTCTAGTGTTTCCTGTGGAATTAACAACTATTGCATTCACCATTTTTGTGCACACAATTAATTAATCTCACAAATTCAATTAATCAAATATCTCACTCTGTTAACCACTAATGTATACACCATTAACCTCATTTACAAATATGTTCACCGTTTTTGTCACATAATTAACCTCGTGTTAACAGGAGTTGCAATTAACCAAAAATCCTATTCTGTTAACCACAAACAGAAACACAATTAACCTCATTTTTTAATATGTTCACCGTCTCTGAACAAGTAATTAAACACGTGTTAACATAAATTATTAACACAAAATTTATGTGATTGTTTATTATATTTCTTGATCTACATTTTCATTTAATGAGATAAATAACTAAAATTAATTATAATAATAAAATAAAAAACAAGTGAAAATTATTTTAAAAAAAGTGGGGGCTAAAAAAAAGGGGAAGGAGCAAACAGTGCGGTACATTTGCGTGCTGCACTGTTTATGGGACGCGAACATTTATCCATATGTAAAAGTCTTTCATCAACACATTAATTCGTTATATAGGTAAGTCTAAAATATAAGGGATGATTAAGGGTTTGTTTGGCCCAGTTTTTTTTAGGCTTAAAAGCCACTTTAAAGCTGAAGTGAAAAATAAGAGCTTTTAAAGTTAAAGTTAAAGTCGTTTGGTAATTATAAAATTTATTTAACTTAAAATTTGCTTTTAAATTAAAAGTTGTTTGGTAAAATAATTTTATAGAAAACTTTTGTTTTTATTTAACATAGAGGACTCTTCCTAGTAATAGGGGATATATGTTAACCCAAAAAAATAAAAAATAAAAACTTTTAAATATTCTTAATTAATGGAAAATTTAAAACATAAAACATAACTTCTTGACTATTCATTAGCTATTTAACTTCATATTTAATATGTATAAAAAAATTGATGTATCAAAATAGAGCAAATGATAAAATTATATTTTAAATTAAATCAAGCTTATTTTTTTTTATGGAAAATCAAATCAAGCTTAGTATGTAGATGTGTTTTTCATCCTGACTAGGCTATCATATTTTAATCAAACACCACTAAATTTCAAGTCTTGGAATTTTAATATGTTAGCTACATCTTGTAGAAAAATCGTGATTCCCATGCTCTGATTTTGGAAGTTACTTGGGTCATTATTTGGGATCACATGAATATATGAGTCTTCAAAACATTAATTTGGAAGGATATTGGGCACCCCACAATGTAGTAAGGCGGTCCACAAATAACCAGCACTGCTAGAAAAGGTCACAGGGGAAAATATAATGATAGCAGGAGCATTGTGCATTTGCCTTCTCCGATTTGGTGGTTGCGGCGTCTATCTCTGTCTTTTCCGATCTGTATTTCTTCTTCACCATATCGATCCGGTTCTTGCACTGAATGTCTGTCTTTGGTGCCTTCGTGAAGTCCCCCTTCTACTCACAATCTCCTTCCAGTGCTTTTCCTTTATATTACCCCTAGTCAGTTTCAATTATCTCTCATCCCAATCGTTGATGTTGACAGCATGACGGCGGCAACGCATGTGCACTGAGAGGAAGAAGCCAGACTCCATTCACCAGAACGAGGCATTGGGATTTGGATGAAGAAGCCTAAAAGTGACTTAGATAGAAAAACGTTGGGTAAAATAACATTTTAATCCCTATAAAATACTCGAGTTTTGATTTTCATCCCTGGAAAAATTTTCTTTTTTATTTGATCCTTATAAAATTTTTAAGCTATTTTTTTAGTCCATGTTGTTGATTCCACTATTAATTACGAGTGTGTCGAACGTCCATCACAATTAGTAATCATGTGTATTGTACCCTGACACATTATACAATAGTGAAAGTCTCCTTAAACACATTCAAAGACTATTTGTGATATATATGAAGGAGGAAATGTACAAATAATTTCAGATCAAATTGACCATGAAATTTGACTCTCTAAATGAGTTTAAGGAAGTTAACACTCTTATATAATGTGTTAGAGTACTTCTGAAGTATTGTTGACTATTATTTGCATTTCACACATCCACAATTAACAGTAGAATGAACATTAGGGACTAAAAAATAGCATAAATATTTTATAAGGATGAAATAAAAAAGAAAAATTTTCCAGGGACGAAAATAAAAACTCAGGTATTTTATAGGAACTAAAATGTTATTTTACCCAAAAACGTTTAATGAAATTATAAAGGGTGAGTCTAAGGTGCACAAGTTAAAAACTTGTGCATGAATTTTTAGGCTTTTATGCATGAATTTTTTGGTAATGGTAAGTTTGTTAGGGGGTAAAATAGTTCATTTATTGTCCTAGTGCCAAAGACAGAAAATCCTCAAAGGGTTGAAGAGTATAGACTCATTTCCTTAATTGGTTGTATGTACAAGATTATGGCTAATTAAGGTTTTAGCTAACAGGCGGAAAATAATTGATGTTGTCATTTCAGAGTGTCAGTCGGCTTTTGTTCAAGGAAGACTTATTTTTTATGGGATGGTGATTGCCAATGAAATTGTTGAAGAGATGAAACGACGGTCAAAATCCTATTTGCTTTTTAAAGTTGATTTTGAGAAGGCCTATGATTCAGTTAATTGGGCATTCTTACAATAATATGTGATGGGGAGGATGGGATTTCCTTCAAAGTGGATACACTAGATACATGAATGATTGAGCTCTGCAAAAATCTCAATTCTTTTAAATGGCAGTCCTTCTGGTGAGTTTAGTGTGGGTAGAGGGTTGCGGCAAGGGGATCTATTAGCCACTTTTTTGTTTCTAATTGCTGCTGAAGGCTTAAATGCTATGATGTGCAAAGCGGTTGAAAGCCAATTATTCACTGGCTTTTCAACTTGTTCTAAGTCTGTGTTGGTGTCTCACTTACAGTTTTTTGGGGGAAGCTTCAATGCGTAATGCTTGGGCCATCAAATCAATTCTTCAACTTTTTGAGTTGGTAGCGGGCCTCAAAGTAAACTTTTTTAAAAGCAAGTTGTTTGGTGTTAATGTTCACCTTGAATTATTACATCTTATGGCTCAGTTCCTTAACTGTAAAGTGGGTGCCTTGCCTTTCTGTTATTTGGGAATTCCAATTGGAGCAAATCCACGACTTAAGAAGATTTGGGAACCGATGATCAATAAGGTGCAGAAGAGGTTGTCTAAATGGAATTAAAAAACTTTGTCTTTTGGTGGTCGTTGTGTCCTCTTGAAGTCCGTCCTCCACTCAATCCCGATCTACTTTCTTTCCTTCTTCAAGGCTCCAAAAGATATAATTTCTAAACTTGAAGCTTTATTTCAAAACTTCCTTTGGGGGGATGAGTGTCACAGTAAGATTGCTTGGGTATCTTGGGAGGTTGTTTGCAGGGAAAGAAAACACGGGGGACAGGGTTTTAGAGATTTGAGAGCATTTAATTTTGCTCTTTTAGGTAAGTGTAGATGGAGGTTGTTGGTGGAGAAAGATAGGTTGTGGAATAGGGTGGTGTCCTCTATATATAGGGATATGGGGGGAAGGTATACATCTAATGGTGTTAAGGGGTCTAATTGGTGTGGTTGGATTTGTGGAGTCTTGAGAGTGATACTACGTTTACTCATGAGTGGTTTTCTAATAATTGTGTTTGGGTTGTGGGGGATGGTCAATCAACGTCTTTTTGGAGGGATATTTGGTGTGGGTCGAGTGCTTTGTGTGACCGTTATAATATGTTGTTTTCTGTTGCGATTAATAAGGAAGTGTTGGTTGTTGATATGTTTGTATGGAGGAATGAGGGAGTTGTTTGGAGTTGGCAGTGGGGGAGGAGTCTTTTCCAATGGGAGGTTGAGCAACTAATTGTCTTGCAAGCTGAATTAAATTCAGTTTTGTTTCAGATTAATCATTTTGACAGGTGGAGTTGGAAGGCTAATTCCGAAGAGGTGTATTCTGTGAAGTCCGCCTACAAAACTATTATCAATGATAGTATTTTTGCAACCCTCTTCATAGTTTTCTCTGGTTCAAACTTGTTCCCTCAAAAGTCTCAGGTTTTTCTTGGAAGGTCTTGTTAGAAAGAATTCCAACAAAACATAATTTAATTAAAAGGAAGGCTATTTTACCGTCAGAAGGAAGCTGTGTTTGGTGTCGGGAGTCTGTGGAAACTACTTCTCACTTACTTTTTGAATGCCCTTTTGCATACTCTATTTGGATGTGGTGTATGGATTGGCCTGGCTTCTCTGTTGCTTTGCATAATTCTGGTCATGAAAATTTTGCTCAGTTTATAGGCCTTCCATGTTGTTCTGCTAATAATCGTTTCAAGTGGTCTATTTTATGGATGGTAACAATTTGGTCTCTATGGTTGGCTAGGAATGCAATGGTCTTTTCTGCACAATTGACAAGTCCTACTGAGTTGCTTGATCTCATTAAAATTAGATCTTGGAACTGGTTACGTTGTAAGGATTCGTCTTTTGTTTATCCATTCTCAGCATGGGTGTCTTTTCCGGTTTCCTGCTTATTTGATAGCTATAATTCTGGTGCTGCTATTATATAGTTTTGGTTCTTTCGTGCTTTAAGGGGTATTGTCTTTTAGGTTTAGACATTATTATCTTCTTTCTTTTTTCACGTTTGGTGTTATTGGTTTCTAAACTTAGGTGGTTGATGGTTTTGGTCCTGTGGTAGGCCATTCCATTTTTTTTCTTGTTTTGTAATCGTTAATGTTGTAATGGGTTAGAGTGCTTCTTGTACTCTCTTAATTTATTTTCTTTATGCTTAACAAAAAAAAAACTCATTGGACGACTGTGTAAAATAATTTTACACTGACAGTGTATAGTTATTAAATTCTTATAAGAAATATAAGATTAAATTATCAATAATATTAAATAAATGTCTTGAAATCAGTTAATTGTAATTAATAATGTCATAATTTTAAATTTTATTTTAGAAATATCCTTAATATTTAATAATTGAAATAGTGATAAAATTATTTCTAATTAAAGTTATTATTAAATAGTAACTCATACTCCAATAATTCGTCACTGAAGATAGCTTAGTTAGTACACACACTATCAAGGAAATATGTGAGTAATAACAATAAATTAAGGGTATAAATCATAATTAACACAATTCAAAATAATACTATATTTTTTAAATTTAAGACCAAATAAGAATACATTTTTATCTCTTATAAATAGGACTGAAGTTAGTATTATTTTATAGACAAATCTTTGTGAACAATTTTTTTTACTTTTAACGTTATTAAAATCCAAAATTAATAGTTACAGGTGTGGATTTGTAATGTTAAGAGAGAAAATAAACACTGCCTTCTAGCCTTAGGAAATAAGAATATCTCTTCATCCTTGTATGTTTATTTCAACCATATCCTCCATTAACATATACGCATGGTTCTAGCGCCACATTTCACAAAACATTGAAATCAAAATTCTGTTAAGTATTCACATTATGTTCAACTTGATTCTCATGCATTTCTTTCTTCAATTTCAAAACCATATCAGTAGAATTTGAATAAACACACAATTCTCATCAATATATTGTAAACACCACTGCTAGAGACAAGACTTACACCTCCACAATTATAAATTGATCCCCCAATCAAACCAAGCAGCAATGCAATCATCACTATAGCTAAAACAATTCTCCACACAGTTTCTCTACCAACCACCAACAACTTTCCGTCCCCCTTCTAGCTATGATTGCCAACGTTCACCCATGAAGCCAACACAACGTTTCTTTGAGTCTAAAGTGAATTTTATTAGGAGATCCTTTTAAATGAATAAAAATAATTTAAAATCAATAATAATATAACATATAAAAAAAGAAAAAAATTAAAAAAAAAAATAAAGTAAGTAATAAGAATAATGTTTAGAATCAATTATTAATAATTATTTATGAGAAAAGAGAGTCATGATAAAATAGGGCCTCTTTTTTAAAAAAAAATATTTTTTTATTCTTAATAATTTAATATTATTTATTAAATAATTATTTTTTATTTTTTAACATATTAATAGTAAATAAATTTTTGAGACTTAAAATAAAAGTATTTTTTGGGGCCTAGTGAGATGCCTTACTAGCTTGGGATTGGACCGGCTTGTAAAGCACCCATCCGGTACTTCATATTAAACGAACCCTATAAAGAGAGAGGTTTAACAAAATTGAGAAAGAGTAACGGGAGAAGCTAAGCATATATATCACCATTTTGATGGAAAGAAGAAATATTACACCACTTATTATTCAACATCAGGGTGGCGATTTTATTCAAACTAGCTATATGGAGCTTTCATCAATAGCATCAGCATCAACGAAGAAAACTATAAAGGGTCTATCATTAGTAAGGATCAAACGCCTTTCATTTTCACGAATAAACCTCCCAATATTAGAACAAACACCACTGGTGGAACAGAACACAAGCTTGTAAGCCAAATCATCATATTTCTGAATGTTAAACCTTCCACTTATGATGTTCTTGCCTGGATGGTCTCCAGCACCACCAATACCAATCCATTGTTGAGGGAATATCTCATCTCTATCAGCAACCACCACCCACTTGGAAGATTCAGCACACTCTGGCTTCTCTTCAAATACAATATCCAGATCCGTAATGTTTGTAAATATGATGCCAGGGCTTATTCCAGGTATCTTGAATTTCACTGGCAGGCCTCTCATAACATCAAATCTTTCTTGTACTACGGAAACAGGGCATGTTGAGTCCCCAGTTTGGCCTAGCGTTACTCCACCACCTCCTGGGCCACGAATAGCTGACACAATATAGAATCTGCCACCTGGAAAAATTGGGTTTCCATTTACGTCCACCACTTGTTCAATTTCTGACAAGGCTAATGGAAGGTCGATGGTGAAGGCAAAGAGGAAGAAAGAGAGGGTGAGTAGCATTGCAGGCTTCATGGTTGTGTGCGCTATTTAATTAGCTATATGTTTTGGTACATGGCTCAAACAACTAGGAGTATTTATAGAGTTCTAAGAGTGCAAATTTTGATATGGAAATTAATGTGATTGTGAAAAGAAAAGTGTAAAGGTTGGGTGAATATTATTATAAAAAGGAAATTAATTAAGATGCAGATTAGCATGTACGGCTGAAAATACTAAACATTGTTATTTGTTAATTCCAACTGGTAGTCGTACATATGGGAGTGAGCTAGCTAGCCGCCCACAAGTTGGTTAATTTTTTTTCAAATGTGTTGCCGTGTAGTTTTTGTTTCATGGAAAAGTTAGGTTTAAGAACTCCAATTAATGTCAAGTGAAATCATATCTCTTATATAGATACATAGGTGTGTATTAGATAAGGTAGCATGACTTGGTCGATTGCTATTAGCTGCCACTGCCAAAAGCTAAGGCAGCACAAATATATCCTTTCTCTTTTATTGTTATATAAGATGTGTGTTTTTATTGTACGAATAAAGGAAATTTTAGGATAGATGACTTCCTATATTTGGATTTACGATCAATTTTACACTTTATTATTATAAAAAATATAACTAAATTAATAAAATATATTATTAAATTTTTTTATTATTTAAGTTTATCATAAATCCATAATACAGGGATTTATCCTAAAATTTCCCATAATTATCTCTTTTATTTTAAGCTATTTATTAGGGTTAAGATGTGTGAGAAAAGAGATGGAAAATTAAAAAAATAAGAAAACAAGAAATATAAGAGTAATGCGTGATATAATAAAAAAACAAAAAATAGTGAAAGAAAATGGGAAAAAGATGAGAGTTACATAGGGCTATCGCAGCTTCTCTGTATTCTATTTGCACCTATGTGTATACTACTACTCAAATATTCCTTGTCTTTTAGTTTCAATTCTCTGAGATTTCAATCAATTTCAATCCCAAAATTTTGTTTTGCTCTTTTTTTTTTTACTTAATTCGGTTTCAATTTTCTTCATCCAACTAGTTGATTTTAACACTTAGTGTCAATTTTTGTTTGTTCGGTTTCATAGAAGTTAATTATGCTATTCGTACAGACTACAGAGAATTAATGGAATGCAACATTAACACTAGTTAGATAGTACATTGTCAACTGAGAGTAGTATGATAATAGAAGGAATGACTAGAGGAGAAGAAGGCCAGGATTGAGAGATTTAGAAGCAAGAGAAACCAGAGGAACTTCGGCAAGAAAATTAAGGTTTAGTTCTTTTTTTAAAAGATGCTCTATTATAATTAAAAGTTGTACAATGCTTTTCAGGTACTGGTTCATTAAGAAAAATAAAGATGCATTATTTTAGTTCTTTTTCTTTTTGGACAGTCCTGCTATTCAAGAGAACAAGATTGCCATTTACATATGAGCTTGAAGATGCATCTTAGTTCGGAACCTGATGTGGTTGTAGAGGAGGTTGATCAACAACATACAGAGTTTCTTATTCTGGCTAATGATGGAATATGGAAGGTAAGGTGTTAATAACTTTTTAAACATTTTCTTTCTCTTCTAGTTCATTACATACGTTTTAATAGACTTGTGAGGCACTGCTCATAGCTATTCATCAAATGATCTCAGAGGCTAAATTAAATAACTTTTCCATTTTCTGCATTAGTTCAATACCCTTAAGTTAACTGGCATTTTTTTCTCCTATTATGTTACAGGTGATGTCAAACCAAGAAGCAGTGGATTCTATTAGACAAATAAAGGATGCTCAGGCAGCAGCAAAACATTTGATTGAAGAGGCTATTTCCAAGAAAAGTAAGGATGACATATCCTGCATAGTTGTGAAGTTCCAATGACATGTTTATGGACATGCCATGCAATATTTTCCTAAGTGATGGTGGTCCTGCATAGTGTGTATCTCATATGAATTTCTTGTTCTTTTCTAAGCTAAATGCTTCTAGAAATTCATAAGAAATAACTAATTACATGTATAAATGATCCAATTCAAACTTTTACTTTTTTTTTTTTGCAAAATTTTTTAACAGTTTGTGTCTAAATAAGTAGTTATCGCCCGCCACAATACAAGTCTCTATCTGTATTGGTAATTCCTGTTTAATTCAAATGGGAGTGGCAATCCAATTGAGCATCAGTGATAATGAACCATAATAAAGGCTATTTAATATATTGAGTTTTAGTCTATCTGAATATAGCCAATTTTAGGTAGGTAAGTACGTCTTTCGTACACTAAACTTTTGCCTCCTAATTCAACTAATAATAAGTACAATTAAACCAGCTGGGGCCCATAGTTGGTCAAAGTAATCAGTTTGTACAATTAAAATTCAAAAGAACGACCAAATTAAAATGACATACATACATGATCAATAGTGCATGCTTCTTAGACACTCTCCTGATCTCTTTCTCTCCTCGATCATATATAAATGTTGAGCTGCTAGTGCTAGTTAATTAGTTAGTTATTAGCTTTAATATATATATATATATATCTTCTCAATTAATTAGTTAAGCATGAGGGAGTTCCTGAGGGAAGAGCAGATTAGTGGATTTCTGGAAGCCTTCTGTCTTTTTGACAAAGATGGAGATGGTGTGTTATGTTGTTTTTATATAGTAGTGTTTGTGTGTAGTCAGTGTTGTTTCTGTATCACAAAAAATATTTTTAAACTACTTCGCGTTGCTTGTGGAACTCCAAATTATGTGGCTCCTGAGGTACCTACTATCTCCTTGTGAATCACATGAAAGACTGGATTTGTCCTCAAACTGAAGTAAAATGTTATGTGGTGTGCCATTTGTATCAGGTGCTTAATGATAAGGTTATGTTGGTTCTGCATCTGATATCTGGTCCTATGGAGTTATTCTCTTTGTACTCATGGCTGGGTTCTTGCCTTTTGATGAACCAAATCAGTTGGCACTGTAAAGGAAAGTAAGTAATTTCAGAATATAATCCATGAGAATAAAAAGGTTGCTTATTTATATCATTATGGTATGATTATAGGGTGAAAATATGAACGTATATTTTAGATTGGCAGAGCTGACTTTATATGTCCATCTTGGTTTTCACCTGAGGCAAAGAAACTGCTGAAGTCTATTCTTGATCCAAACCCTCTAACAGTGAGTTCTGAACCGAAAGCTTTCTTACCTTTACATGTATCTTTTATTTGGTTAAAGATTATCTTACTCTTAGCATATACTATTCTCTTTTAAAACTGGGTTTCATTTTACAGAGATAAAAATTCATGAGCTCTTACAAAATAAATGGTTCAAAAAAGGATACAAACCCTCCTGCAATATTTAAGTCAATGACATGATTTATAGGCACTTTTTAGACCCTTTTTGCATTTGGGTGGGGATTCATGAACTGAATGTCTTCAACTATAAGCACATTTTATGAGATAAGGCTTGATTTATGATAATAAGATAACTTTTGGCCTTAAAGTTGCAGGGCTTTAAATGGACGTGTAAATATGAAACCACATTTTTGGATTCTTGCGTATGTGCAATTCATAAACTATTCAATTAGATGAAGCCTATTTATTAATTAATTAGCAGTTAGTGTTAGAACTTAGAACTTCACACAGAAGTATAGGGTAGCAGCTGGTATAAAACCCAAATGCAATTGTGAAAGAGGACTCATGCTTTCTTTGCATTTCCCAGTAAGGTCCTACCTTAAAGCACCCTGTTCAGCTTTGAACTTGTGAGTTATAATTTCATATATTGTTAGATTAGCTTATGTTCAATAGTTAAAGAAAAACCACAGTACTCACAGTAAGTAAACAAATTAGAATAAATAAGAGAAATTAAAAAGAGAGAGAATGAAGGACTGAATGGTATTTTTATTTATTTTATTTTTTTCAAAATCTGAATTTTTTAATAATTCATCATCACCCCCCTCATATCCTTGTATGATAATTCATCATTTTCTTTAACTTCAAATATGCAGGTAGCTATCACCTAGGACTAGTAGTCAAGTTTGGCCTTGCCATTTTATTTGTGGAAATATCAAAATGCTTTCGGATTATAGCCCACCAAACACGATGATAATTAATTAACTTAAGTATATCATAATTAAGTTATTTCCTCCGTTCGTTGCAAAATATTATTTAAAAGTTAATATGTAAAGATTTAAAATATGTAATTAGTATTTTTAATTATAGCAAAATTATTATTTAATTTCCCAACATGTCATTTATCTATTCAAAATATTATCTTTTAATAATTTTCTTTCTTATTAATTAAGTGAAAATAATATTATAATTGATAAAATTATAATTAATATTATACTAAATTTCTAAAATAACATATAAATATATATAAAATTCTTAAGTAACACTTAAAAAATGGAGAGCTTATAATTTTACCCAGTGGGGGAGATTAAGAACATTGTCCAATTTACTTGGGATTAGAAGAGATGTTCCCGGCTTTCAATTTTAACTGCCATGGCATTCATCCTAGCTATTTGGCAGATCTTGGGGGATCTTTGGAAACTATTTTATGTTTTCAACCATTTTACATCTATATTTCTTTCTCCCTATTCCTCTGTTTTGTAAATTCCATGACTTTCTAAATCTGTGTTCTATGAATAATATGATTGCTGAAATTAGGTAATTACATCGAGACAAATTAAAGAGCATTTATTCCAGTGATTTTGATTGATTGCATTTTGTTTGGGAATGAAGGAATGTACATATAATTTTCTGGATGGATGTGATGCATTTTGCACTTTTCCTAATTCGTTCAGTTTAAAATAATAATTCTAATTATTTATGAAAAAGTAGATGTGGGAATTGAAGCCAAGAATGTGTATATTTAGTTTTGTAGGGAAGAAAATCCTACATTTTAAACTAGGAAAGTTTCAAAATTAGCTGTGAAATAGCTACAGAGTTTTGTCCTAGCTAATTAATGATTTGTATATTTTAGATATTACCTATGGAATAGCTACGAAAATTGTGTAGCCAATCCGCAAAACATGTCAATAACTTTTGCTGACAGTAAACTCATTGTAGGCTAAAGTTTGTAAATCCGTAGGTAAAACCTGTAGGGACAGTCAAATACCCGTTGTTATTCGACGCTCATAATTGACAGCCAATCTGTCCGTAGGTCAATGTCAAATGGTCCTCTTCCTACGGATTTTTATCATGTAGTGACGTATTTTGTTCGTCACTAAAAGTGAAATTTCTTGTAATTACTTACCTGATCATGTATATCAAATATCAGATAATTTGGACATTCGTAGGCATGCATGTTATCTAATAGTGGATTTTTACTTATATTTTAAAAATATATTATACGTTAAAATAAATTAATTTGGTGAAGTATTAATTAGTTTTCGATTTTTATGAAGTTTTATAAGTTTGATCTACTTTATAAAATCTTTCAATTCAACGGTTGGATTGGTCAAATTCTCATTTCCCAAAAAATTATTAAGAGGTATAACTCTTAAAGTTTGACAAAAAATTACACCGGTATAGGTTGCACCAAGTATTATACCGTTAAATAATTTTTTAATAAATCATTGTATTAAATAATGCATCTTTGGATTAAAAGTTATTATCATAAAGATAATATATATATATATATATATATATATATATATTGCATTGATCAAATTGTTGACAAGGATGTATTGGATTCGATCTATATATATTGTACAGAAGTCTTTCATCAACACGTCAATATGTCATAAGCTATTCTTATTGGGGTGTGTTTAAGGTGGACCACGGATGGTCAGTTCCACCATGCACCAAGAATCCAAGATAAATGATAGTTGTTGGATTTTATGAATTGAGTAGTTGATATAGAGGATAGAAAGTAGGAATCTATTAATATTAGGGTGTTTTTGGTTCGGTTTAATTTGAATCAATTTTAAGGTAAAGATTATTTGATCAAATCGTTACAATTTTATCATTTTATCGATTTTAATTTTTCTAATTTGATCTAGTTAATTTAGATTAGATTGAATTGATTTTTAATTTTTTAAATAGACAATATTAAATAAAAATGATTCTAAAATAATAATGAAAACACATTAAAGATTAAATATCAGACATAAAAACTAACATGGTTTATACTCCATATATAGGTCCTTAATATATAAATACATAACATGTTGCAACATGAAATCTAATTAATAGGAATTTAAGCCAACCAAAAAAATAAGGCGGTCTCGAATATGTATATAACATATTAATTACAAGAGAAATTCAAATACTAGAAATTTAAATCAACACAAATAATAAGACAATCTTAAATATTTTGAAACAAATTAATATAATAGGAAATCATCAAATAACATGTTGAGAGAGAATAAATGATACTACCTTCAGTCCTATTTATAAGAAACATGGGACTAAATTATCAAATCAAAGAAATGTCTTGAAACCAGAATTGTAATTAATAATGCCATAATTTTAAATTTTATTCCAGAAATATTCTTAATATTAAATAATTAAATAGTGACAAAATTACTCTTAATTAAAGTCTCATTATAGTAGTAACTCATGCTCCAATAGTTAGCTATTGAAAACTGTATAGTACACAAGTACCTCCACTATCATGGGAAATAGGTGAGTAATGGACAATAAATTAAAAGAATAAAAGGAGCTTCATGATGATTAATACAATTCGAAGTAGTACTATGTTTCTTATATTTAGGACCAATCAAAAATATCTTTTTGTTATTATAAATAGGACCAGAGGTAATATTTCTAAGTAACAATTAAATTACTTATTTATTTGTATGGTGTTTTATTCTGTGATTTTATTGATGATATTTTATTTTATTTTTGTTCTTTTACAATTTTTATTAAAACTTATATATTTATTAATATCAATATAAAATTATATAAAAGTGAGAACATGAGACATGAAAATCAATTTAAAACTACTTTAAAATTGATATATTTATAGATATATTAACATGACATTAGATAATAAAATCATAAAATGTATACTATTATAAGAGATTTCATAAATTTATACATATAAAGTATAAAAATTTGATTATTTTATAAATAAAAAAATATATATGTATATAAATTTACTTTGGATTGGATTGGATTGATTTTCAACATAAGATCCAAAAATCAATCCAATCCAATAATTAAAAAATTTTCAGTTTTTGCTGTTTTTATTTTTCTATTTTCAGTTTTCAGCTTTTTGGTTTGGTTTTTACTATTTTGCATTGGATTGGATGTGAACACCGCTTGTGATCTCTATTGGTATCAAACTTTTCATGTTTTACATTGTTCACCCATATTGTTGGTAAATTAAAAATGGTCATTTTTTATTTAGAAACTAGAAAGCGATGTAAACAATCTGTATCGAGCCATTAGCATCTCAGTAAATCTCAAAGCTACAAGAGTCTCCTTTAAGTCCAAACCTCCAGATTTCACCCTGTCCCATCCTTGATTAGACACCATCACCGTTGTTTCAAACAAAGTAGCCTCCCATGTATTCGGGAAAGTTTACCTGAACCAAAACTAAAACTGAACCAAATGTATGGATAAGTTTAAAAAATTAGTCCACTTTTCTCATGACCAAACTGGTTTATATTTAACCGAACCGGTTTTGAACCGGTTTATGGATTCCAAACCGGTTTCGAACCGGTTCATGGATTTCAAACCGGTTTTGAACCGGTTCATGGATCTAAACCGATTTTATCTGGATCTTGCATTAAAAACCGGTTTTAATTGCAAAAACCGGTTTCTGAACCATTTTTTAAGACGTTTTTTTGTCCAGTTTTTTTTTAAAAAAATGGTTTTTGAACCTATTTTTAAACAGTTTTAAGTGCAAAAACTAGATTTTTAAACTGCTGTAAGAATTGAGTTATATATTATTGTACCTCTAATTAGTGTAGATTTCAATATCCATATAGCTAAACTAAAACGCAAATAAGTTTTCATGTAAATTTAAACCAGTATTACTAAATTCTGAGAAATTGGCTCTTAGTAAAAAGGCCATTCTAACTCCCAATTAAAAAAAGGACAACAACATCAGTTTTAGGACATTCTGTCAATTTTTAATTGCCCAAAAGCACATATTTCCAGCCATGTAATATACTGCATCAACGACCTAGGTGCTTCAGAGCTCTTTATTATCTTCATCAACAACCTCTGCCATACACTACATGATCATGAATATAACCATTTTCAGTTATCTCCACTCCACACATATCATTTTAAGAATACATAATAAATAAATACCTCAAATAAAATAGCTAAAATAGTGGATTGCACATCAAGAAATGAGCTTACAAATTGAGATTAATATTTCAGAGTGATAAGCCGAGGAAGGAAAAATTCATAACATGCAGACACTTTTCAACACTTTTATAAATATGCAACTCTTTTCAACTCTGTTATTAGCTAGCCACCTTATTGGACTTCCATCCCATGATTTCATATGCATTTTGCATGGTCACCCTCACAACTTGCTGGACCTGTCTGCTGATTCACTAACATATTTGATTCCCTTCCACAACTCTCAAGCATATTTTTCAGTGTCTTAAATGATCTCAATTTTTTGACCAAAAAAAATGACTCTTCAATTTGCTTATAGATATTGTGCTTGTCCAAGAATTATTAGTAGATTTATAGGAAACTGACCTAATATAATCTAATCACTCACAAGTCAAAAGGAACAATCATTAACAAGACTATCATTAACCACATTTCAGGTCCACAGCCAACAGCAACAGCTATGCATAGGAAGTGCCAAACTATCATTAACCACATTTCAGCATAATTAAAGCTATCATTTCAGCACAATTAAAACAGAAAGTGTAAACTATACCGTTCATTTCAAGCCAGCAATCTTCAATCATCATCAAGTGCTATTGAAGTTGACTGAACATCTTGTGGAGGATTCATTTCTACAAACAAAGAAAAAACATTAGTTAATATGTCATAATATGGAGGAATCATTTCTGCAAAACAAAGAAAAACATCTTACCTTGTTCAAGATTCTCAAGGGTCTCAAAATCCTCATTTGCAAGCAATGCTGAGGGTGTTCCTTTGAGCCAATCTTGTGTACAAATAAGTGCCTCCACTGTTTGCGGTGTCAATGAACTCCGGTATGGATCAAGCACTCTTCCACCGGTACTAAAGGTGGATTCAGAAGCCACAGTAGAGACTGGTATAGCCAATAAATCTCTTGCAATTTTTGCAAGGATTGGAAACCGACTCGAGTTTACTCTCCACCAATTTAGAACATCCAACTCTCCTCGATTCTCTAAGCCTTCCTCTAGGTATCTACCTAATTTAGTTTTATCACATCCGTCTGTATCGTAAAATTGATTCAACTCAAAAGGATCATCAACCCCTTCTTCATTCAATCGAGCCTCTTGTGAGTCAGCTTCAAAGTCCAGTATCCCACCATTGTATTCCTCAACAAGTGATGTCAAACACGCTTCTACATTATTTCTCAAATTAGATGCGTCATCACTATCAAAATTTAGATTGATCAGCCAATTTATGAACTTCATTTTGTATCTAGGGTCTAATACAAGAGCAATCAACAATAACATATTCAACTTATCAGGATTCCCCCAATACTTCTCATATTTTGTCTTCATTTTTTGTCCCATTGAGCTTATACTCCCATCCCTATTATTAATCATCTGCCTGATTTTTTTCCCAATGCCAAGGACTACAACCATATACATATTACTGGTCACATAGTTGGAACCAGAAATACGTAGGGTAGATTCATAAAACAACTTCAAAAACGGCAGAAGTGCACGAACTTGGTCCCAATCTTTAGCTGTAGGAGCTAATTCATTACCAAACTTGGTGTTTACCAAGCTAAGCTCTTCAAATGTTCTTTTGTGTTTAAAGGCGGCATCCAACATAAGGTATGTTGAATTCCACCGTGTTTCAACATCTAAGCAAACCCATCCCCGGTATTCAATATGCTCTTGTTCAAAACATGCCTTGAATTTAGCCAATCTTGATGGAGAGGATCTAACATATTTAACTGCAGCCCGGATTTTTTCAATAGATTTATCAATCTCTTTAAGGCCTTCTTTCACTATCAAATTCAAAACATGCGCACAACAACGCATGTGAATATAATCTCCATTTAGAACCAAGCTATTCCAAGTAATCAACCTTCTCTTGAGATGTTGGATCCCAACGTCATTGGATGAGGCATTATCTACCGTCAAGCTAAGCACACGAGTTAACCCCCAACCATTCAAGCAATGCTCCACTTTCTTAGCCATAGTCTTCCCCGAATGGTTAGTGACTTGGCAAAAATTCAACACCTTCTTTTGCAGCTTCCAATCATTGTCTACGAAATGCCCAGTCAAGCACATATAGCTTAAATTTTGAGAAGACGTCCACGTGTCATATGTGAGACAAACTCTTTCACAGTGTTGGGAAAAGAACTTCTTCAGCTTTGTCTTTTCTATATTCCACAACTTCAAAATGTCATGTGCCAACGTAGTTCGTGACACGACATCAAGCTTTGGTTGCACAACACTCAAGAAGCGTCTGAAAGATGGATGCTCTACTTGTCGGAATGGAATCTCCATATCTATAAACATCTTCACCATTTCATCCCGACAAACTTGTTGATCAAATTTAGATACTACCGGGGAAGACGCGACTTCTGTCGCGGAGGAAGCAACAGATTTTTGCCTCTTGCTCATATCCCTGTCTGGGTTATTCTTACATCTACTTGTATGATTTCGCATTGCACTCGTTCCATTCTCAAATTTGATCAAACCACCACAATAATTACATTTAGCTTTCTTCTCCAAGCCAGGCTCTATGGTGAAATGGTTCCAAGCTTCAGACCGATTTCGACGCCCTACAGAACGAGGTGGCAACATAGTACCAGTGTTAGAGACAGCGGGCGGTGTAGAGACAATATGCTCCGCTGTCTCAGAGGCCAAAAATTCACCTTGGTTAGCCATAGGTGTTGCTGCTTCACATTCAGATAAGGCCATGAATTAGAAATAGTTTTATAATTTTAAAATTGACTAATTATAAAGATTCAAACTAATTATTGCAGCACTAATTATAAAAATTCAAACTAATTAGAAAATAAGATGCTTTACTATGGGTATGAGAATGGGCTGATATACTCAGTTTGGATCAATATACTCAGGCCGGCCTGCAGTAACTTGTCAAGCCCACCAAACCAAGAAGAAGCTTTAAGAACAGAACTAATATTTGGAGAATCAAGCATAGCAAAGTTATCCACATTTATAGAGAAAATATTATATTATATAATATATTAATTACTAAATTGAACATGCAACAAATTGAAGAAGCTTCAAGACATATCAAGAGACATCGTATAGGAAATGACAAAGCTGTATAAATAAATCATAATAGTACTATCTACTAAGCTAGGCACTCTTATTGTGAAATGGTATTGCGAAATAAATCATAATAGTACTAATTTGAACATGCACCAAATGGTATTGCGAAATGGTATTGTGAAAAAACCGACCCATCCATCAAAATCTATGAACGAACAGAACAAGAACAAAGAACAAGTGTTTGAACTTACCTAGAACGAACAGAACAAGAAATCCCATGAACAGAACTTACCAATAAATCTATGAATGAGAAACCCCATGAAATCTATGAACGAGAAACCCCATGAACGAATAGAACAAGTGTTTGAACTTACCTATCGATGCGTGAACAGAACGAGAGTCGAGATTCGAGAGGTTCGAGTTTTCGAGCTAGACGATGCGATCTCTACGAGTCTACCTTCACCGAATCGATGCGATTGCAGGCTACAAGAGATGAGAGTTGAAGGAGATGAGAGATTGAGACTTCAGAGTCGAGAAATCTCAGATCAATGATTCAGCTGGAGGTTGAAGGATTTGGGGATTTAGGGTTTGGAGGTTGAAGGAGATGAGAGTTTTTGAGACTTGAGAGAGATGAGAGTCGAGACGTGAATGAGTGATTTCAGTGAGTGAGTTTGGTTTTTTTTGGTTATTTGATCTGAATAAAAACCGGATCAGTTTAAAATTGTTTTTAAAAAATCGGTTTAAAAGTGTTCAGGTTTGGTTCAATGGTTTGGATAATTTGGTTTGCTTCAATTGGATTTATAGTGCAGTTCAGTTCATATGGATTTTTTGCACAGCCCTATGTGGTACAACAATTATACCATACTGTTTTTCTAAGGGGAAGAACACATGGGAGAGAGAGAAAACAGTGGGAATGGGCACAATTTTGCTATGTTGTAAAAACAGTGGCACACTGTTTTATGTACCTGTATCATTATTCTTTGTTTTCCAAGCTCACTGCCATCAAACTAACTCTTCCACCATCACCCTTAAGTTTACACATCCTCTCACCTAATCCATTATTAGGAGTGATCACGGATCGGGTCGGGTCAGCCAAATTTTTGGACCCGAAACTACCACAAACGGGTTGGGTCATATCTATCACACTCTGGAGGATTCAACACACTCTGGCTTCTCTTCAAATACAGTATCCATATTCGTAATGTTTGTAAATATGATGCCAGGGCTTATTCCAGGTATCTTTAATTTCACTAGCAGGCCTTTCATAACATCAAATCTTTCTTGTACTACGGTAACAGGGCATGTTGAGTCCCCAGTTTGGCCTAGCGTCGTTACTCCACCACCTCCTGCGCCACGAATAGCTGACACAATATAGAATCTGCCACCTGGAAATATTGGGTTTCCATCTATGTCCTTCACTTGTTCAATATTTTCTTGTGAGAAGGCTAATGGAAGGTCGATGGTGAAGGCAAATAGGAGGAAAGAGAGGGTCAGTAGGAATATAAGCTTCATGGTTGTGTTCTAATTAGCTATATTTTTTTGTACATGGCTCAAACAATTATTTATAGAGTATAAATTTTGATATGGAAATGAAATTATTGTGATTGTGAATAGAAAATGGACTGTACAAGATGTTGGGCCGAGAAGCGATCCCGATATCTCGTCCCATAACTCACATTCCTTTGACCCCTTCCCCAAGCAAGCATACCGAGGAGGACTTAGTGGGGAAAGAGGGGGAGAAAAGACAGGACAAAAGGTAATGGGCGGTTAGGACAAGAGCCTATAAGAAGCCCTGGGGAACCAGGGAGAAGGCAGGTTCACAATTTGGGTAGGAAAGCCGAGTTAACTGCTCTAAAGGTTAGCCCGGATTATTCTTCCCGAGAACATTTGGCGCCCACCGTGGGGCGGCGGTAAAACTCTTCTCGCCGACCACTCATCTTTCCTTTCAACACATCATGGTCACACGACGGAATACCGGCAGAGCTAACGGACACGCCGGAAACGGAGATGATGCCTCAGAGACCACCCCGGAAACAGATAATTCGGTACTGCAGAGGATTCTGAGGAGGATGGACCAGTTGCAGGAACAGAACCAAACCCTTCAAGAGCAAAACCAGACGTTGCAAACGCAGGTCACTACTCTGGCAAAGGGACGGGCCGAGGAAGACATACCAGAAGGAGATACAAGAGAACTCCACCCGTTCTCGATGGAGATCGCGGAAACCCCTTACCCCCTGACTTCAGGGAGCCTCCTTTGAAAGACTACGACGGGACAACCGACCCCCAAGCACATGTAACAGCTTTTAAAACACAGATGTTGAAGCGAGGCTTAGGAGATGCGATACAATGCAAATTGTTTTCGGTAACGTTATCAGGAGCCGCCCTGATTTGGTTCTCACACTTGCTTCCTCTTTCCATATCCGGCATATCAGATCTACTGAGGAAATTCTTGGCCCAATTCTCAGCCCGAAGGTCGAGGATGATGACTTCGGGTAAGCTCTTCAATGTTCGGCAGCGAGCAGATGAGTCCTTTCAAGACTACCTCGAACGCTTTAACGATGCCTCACTGTTGGTCATAAACCCAAATCCCGAGCTCTTGGTATCAGCATTTGAGGAGGGGCTACAACTAGGACCGTTCAATGAATCTTTAGCACAGAGACCAGCACAATCAATGCAGGAGATTAGAAACAGGGCAGATTGCTATATCAAGGGTGAAGAGAGCAACGCGGAGAAGAGAGAAAGGTCGAATAATGAAGGACTGATTACTCAGAAAGCAGGCAAGGAACAAGGTCACACCTTTCAACAACATACACGGGCAAAGAAAGGTTACGACAGTCGAGGTAGGAATTTCCAAACCAGGATAAGCTGGGACGACCGTTGACGACCAGATCCCGTTAGTAATTACGGGGTTGATACATTGACACCCCTCAACACAACCAGAGCTCGGATATTGAAAGAGGTCTACCAGTCTGACCTCATCAGGTTACCACCGCAAGCAGAGGGACCAAAAGGACCAGATATGAGTAAATGGTGTGATTACCATCGAGCAAAAGGGCACGACACAGAAGATTGCTGGACACTGATGAACAGAATTGAGAAGCTCATCAAGGAAGGCTATCTAGGGAGATACATTGAGAAGAGAAAAGGTCGAGGAGACAAGGACCAGAGAAGGGATGAAGAAGGCTCGGGGTCGAAGAGGTGCAGAGATGATCGACATAAGGAAACCAGGGGTAAAGAAGAAGTCAGAGGAGTAGTAACCACTATTACTGGTGGTTTTACCGGAGGTGGAGAGACCAACTCGTCCAGAAGGAGGTACGCCAGGCAGGTGATGACCATACAGACCGACCTATTCGAACAAGGGAACAACCATCCTGTGATAGCATTCACGAATAAAGACTTCCGGGGAATTCAACCACACCAAGACGATCCAATGGTGATCGACGTGTTAATGGCAAAATACCGAGTTCAGAGAGTCCTGATCGACCAGGGAAGTTCAGGTGATGTTCTTTACTGGAGTGCTTTCGAAAAATTACAACTTCCCAAAGAATGTTTATTGCCTTTTGCAGGATCGTTGATGGGATTTGCAGGTGACTCAGTGGAGGTCAGAGGTTATCTAGAATTGAAGACAACCTTTGGCGGAGGAGGAAATGAAAAGTCAATTCCCATCAAATACCTGGTGATCAATGCACCTTCCTCTTACAACGTCATCATCGGCAGATCGGCCTTAAACACCTTGGATGTAGTAGTCTCAACAGTCCATATCACCATGAAGTACCCACTACAAAATGGTGAGGTAGGGGTCGTGAAAGCAGATCAGGAAGTAGCGAGGAGATGCTACTGAGACAGTTTGAAAGTAAGAAGGAGGAATTGGCCGGTAGAGAAAACAAAAGAGGGGGACTCAGCAGAGAATCACAAGGTCTTTTTTGCGGAACTCGGCCCCCGAGAAGACTTCTTTGAAAGAAGACCTCAGCCGACTGAAGAGCTGGAAAAAGTCCAAATAGGTGAACAAGTGGAGCAGAAGACAAAGATCAACTCTAAACTAGAAGGGAAACTCAAGGAAGAGTTGGTGAAACTTCTAAAAGGGAGTGTTGACCTTTTTGCCTGGAAAGCCTCCGATATGCCAGGTATCGACCCCGACCTTCTCTGTCACAAATTAGCGATAGATCCAAAGGCTAAACCGGTGGCGCATCGACCAAGAAAGCTTGGTGAGGAAAGACGCAGGGTTGTAGCGACTGAGACTCAGAAATTGAAAGAGGCATGTTTCATTCGAGAAGTCACCTACCCGACGTGGCTAGCCAATGTAGTCTTGGTTAAAAAGGCGAATGGGAAATGGCGCATGTGCACAGATTACACCGACCTCAACAGGGCTTGCCCGAAGGATCCTTACCCACTGCCCAACATAGACCGGCTTGTGGATGGGACAACCGGCCACAAAATCTTGACTTTGATGGATGTCTATTCGGGTTACAATCTGATCAGGATGCATCCCTTGGACGAGGAGCGAACCGCTTTCATGACCGGACAATCAAATTATTGTTACAAGGTGATGCCCTTCGGACTAAAGATTGCAGGTGCAACGTACCAGAGGTTGATGGACAAGGTATTCTCTAAACAGATCGGCAGGAACTTGGAAGTATACATAGACGACATGATTGTCAAGTCGACGTCAGAGTCCGAGCATCTGGATGACCTAAGGGAGGTACTTGTCGAGGTCTGCAAATACCAGATGAGGTTGAACCCACAAAAATGTGCTTTTGGAGTGCAGTCAGGAAAGTTTTTGGGTTTCATGCTTACTGAAAGGGGAATAGAAGCCAACCCGGATAAGTGCGAAGCTATTGTGAACATGAGGAGCCCGACAACAGTAAAGGAGGTACAACAACTTACTGGTCGGATGACAGCTCTATCTCGTTTCCTTTCCAAATCTGGAGAATGTGCCCTGCTCTTCTTTAAATGCCTAAGGAAGAACGAGAAGTTCATTTGTTCAGAAGAATGTGAAGAAGCCTTTCAAGAGTTAAAGAAGTTCTTATCCCGGCCCCCCATCTTGATCACACCAATTCCAGGTTTACCTCTATTACTCTACATTTCAGTTAATAATGATGTCGTCAGCACGGCTTTGGTGCAGGAATTGGATGGAGAGCAAAAACCCGTCTACTTTGTAAATAGAGTATTACAAGGTCCCGAGAAGAGGTATGAAAAGATCGAAAAGCTAGCCTTGGCGGTAGTCACTTCGACCAGAAGGTTACGCCAATATTTCCAAAGCTTTAGCATCATAATCAAAACAGATCAGCCCATCAAGCAGGTATTGCAGAAGTTAGATCTAGCAGGTCGGATGGTCAATGGAATTATCAGAATTCGATATAACTTTTCAACCCAGGGGACATATCAAAGCACAAGTACTTTCGGATTTCTTAGCTGAACTACCCAGGAGGAGAATGATGTGAACTCAAAAAGGCAGACATGGGTTCTATCCGTGGATGGAGCATCCAACTTGAAGGGCAGTGGAGCAGGAATTGTACTAGAAGGACCAGTGGAGTATTGATAAAGCAGTCCCTAAGGTTTGAATTCAGGGCGAGCAACAATCAAGCAGAGTATGAAGCCTTGGTAGCAGGCTTAACTTTAGCAAAGGAAATAAACATCTCGGACATCCAGGTGAAAAGTGACTCACAGTTAGTGGTTGGTCAAGTCAACGGCGAGTTCCAGGCAAAGGATGCACAGCTAGGTAAGTACCTTTCCCAAGTTAAAAAGTTAATACATAATTTTTTGTCCGTTGAGTTGCAGTACGTGCCAAGGGATCAAAACTCCCGAGCTGATCTGTTATCCAAGTTGGCAAGCACCAAGAAACCTGGAAACAATCATTCAGTCATTCAAGAGACGTTATAGAAGCCCACCGTGGAAACCCAAGAGGAATTCTTGTGCATTGATCAGGTAGAAGAATCTTGGACTGACCCCATCCTTCGCTACTTGACCGATGGTTCTCTCCCTGAGAACTCGGAAGCAGCCAGAAAGATTCAAAAGGAGTCAGCTAAGTACGCAGTCATCGGAAATCTGCTATTCCGAAGAGGCTTCTCAACCCCACTGCTTAGGTGTTTGAGTACCGAGAAGAGCAGGAAAGTCATGACCGAAGTCCATGAGGGAGTATGTGGAGGCCACATAGGAGGGGGATCTTTAGCACTGAAGGTACTTAGAGTCGGGTACTATTGGCCGAAAATCAGGCAAGACTGCATTCAATTTGTGAAGAAATGTGATAAGTGCCAACGCCATGCAGATCTTCATAGAGCCCCTCCTGTCGAATTAGGGTTCATTTATGCACCTTGGCCCTTTGCAGTATGGGGAGCTGACATCATCGGCCCTTTCCCTCAGGCTCCAGGTCAGGTCAAGTTTCTACTAGTAGCTATTGACTATTTCACAAAATGGATCGAGGCAGAGCCCCTAGTCGCCATAACAGCAGAGAAGGTTAAAAGATTTTATTGGGAAAGGCTGATATGTCGATTTGGAGTTCCAAATCGGATTATTTCTGACAATGGCACCCAATTTGTTAGTCGGGTAGTTCAAACCTTTTGCAGGGAACTCGAAATACAGTTGGTTTTCTCATCTGTTGAACACTCCCAAACCAATGGTTAAGCAGAGGCAGCAAACAAGGTCATCCTGAATGGATTGAAGAAAAGATTAGATGAAGCAAAAGGAAGATGGGCCGAGCACTTACCCCAAGTCCTATGGTCATATCATACAACTCCTCACACCTCTACACATGAAACCCCGTACCGATTAGTGTACGAGACTGAAGCAATGATTCCAATAGAAATCGAGGATCCAACCTTGAGAAGCATGACATACGCAGAAGAGGAAAATAAAGTCGGCAGAAGAGCATAACTGGATCTGGTAGATGAAATAATGGAAATGGCCCATATCAGAGAAATAGCTACCAAAGAAAGAGTGGCCAGAAAATACAATTCAAAGGTTGTTCCGAGAAGTTTTCAAGAAGACGACTTGGTAATGAGGAGAGCTTTAAAGGATGGAACTGCAGGAAAGTTAGCTCCCAACAGGGAGGGGCCTTTCCGGGTCAAAACAGCAAAAGGCAAAGGAGCATATAAATTGGAGACGTTGGAGGGAAAGGAAGTACCCAGGACTTGGAATGCGGGTAACTTACGTTTCTACTACAGTTAAACTAGGAAGAGTTTCTTTTTCCTTTTGTGTTCTTTGACAGTATTTTCCATTTTGAAGTACTTAGTTGAATAGGCTGTGAGTTAGTTTTTACGTAATAGAAAGTTTGCTTTTCAGTAGTAAGTATAAAGTTTGCTTTTCTATGTAAGGTAGTTTGCTTTCCTATGTAATGACTAGTGAGAGGAAGACTTCTTTGCTCTCAAGTCAGATAGTTTCATTTGTAATAGTTAAAATCAATTATCAGAATAAAAGTAGATGAGCACTCTTTTCTCTCCTACCCTGGGAGAGTTTTTAATAAGGCTCTAGTTGTTATATCCCGGTGTGATAAAACATTGCATTTGAAGACTCCTTAACCAAGCCATCAAAACTCATTTTAGAAAACTTCACTAAGTTACTGACTTCTAAAAAGCATCAGTAACAAGTCAACTTCTAAAAAGCATCGACTTTAAAAGTTATACCAAGTTACTGACTTCTAAAAAGCATCAGTAACAAGTCGAATTCTAAAAAGCATCGACTTTTAAAGTTATACCAAGTTACTGACTTCTAAAAAGCATCAGTAACAAGTCGACTTCTAAAAAGCATCGACTTTTAAAGTTATACCAAGTTACTGACTTCTAAAAAGCATCAATAACAAGTCGACTTCTAAAAAGCATCGACTTTTATAGTTATACCAAGTTATTGACTTCTAAAAAAGCATCAGTAAATGGTCGATTTCAGAGGGCATCTACCTAATTACACTAAATTCGACTTCTGAAAGCATCTATCCAAAAGTTTACTGAGTTACTGACTTCTAAAAAGCATCAGTAACAAGCCAATTTTTGATAAGTCGACCTCTAAAAGCGTTCAGCCTTAAAAAATACAAAGTTATTCAACTTCGAAATATTGTTATAACAGAGAATATGAACAGTTGAAAAACAAAGAAATGAGAAATAGTAGAAGATTAAAGACCAGAGGCATGAAATAAAGTCGGAATGAAGTTGTAATAAAAGTTTGGGTTACATAAGTCGGAACAAGACTAAAGCGGATTACAAAAAACAAACTAAGATGTTGAAACCTAAGCAAAAATAGCAAAAAACACATATGACTTCATTACTACTCTTCATCATCTTCAGATTCTTCTACCAGCTTCCCGTCCATAATTTTCTTGAAAACCCCTACCCCTTCCACATTAACCCCCGGGTTCAATAACTTCACTTGATCAATTGCCTTATGAAAACCTTGCGCATGCAAAATAGCAACCTCCTTCTACAGGGCATCAAGACTATCTGTGAGTTGCTTGTTCTGTTCAGAAGCATCGAAGAGGTCTTGGGATAATTTAACCTTTTCGACCACAACATCATCAAAGTCCTTTTTCAGCTTGACTTGCTCAGCAACAACATCAGAATACTTAGTCTCAAACTCCGAGCATCTGGTCTTAGTAGCCATCTTCTCAAATTCAGTTATGGCCAATTTGGTCTTCGCCTCTAAGAGCGACTTCTCCAAGGAAGCAATAGTCTGAGTTACAGACTCGGCGGCTTGCAATTTAACAGTTAACTCCTGAATCTTCAGGGCTCGATCTTTCATCTCCTTGTCAACAGAGTTCAAGGCACTGTCAAAGCAATAACCAAAGAACAAGGTCTGCATCCCCATGGTCATCAAATGCTTGCCTACGTTGCGCATACCTACTTTGTTGACTCGAGCAATGTCTTCCTTCTTGTTAAATTCGTAGCCTACCACTTGTTCAACAGGGAAGCGGTGGTCGAAGATGGAGGTGATGTCACTACCTTCGACACCCTTAAAGTTGTTGAATAAGCACCACCATTTATCCACCGGGATGGAAGTTATGGAACCCTGAGGTTCAGATGAAGTGTGCCCAGAAGTCTGGGTTTGTGTGTTTCCGCAGGCTTGAGGTTTAGGTGGTGGACGACTTCCCTGAGGATGGTTCGCCGACGATGGCATAGAATGATCGGAAGTCAGTCCTCACCCTCAGTCGTCTTAGCAGGGGGAACGTCAAGATTGGTGCCCATGGCATTACCAACAGTCTTCGTTTGTTGTTGTTGGTTACCCCTTGAAGTATCCAACTTCTGCTTTTTCCTCCTCTCGTTGGCAGGAACAGTAGTTTGAATCTCAGAGTTTGGAGCACTTGGATCAACCCCGACCTTCTTCAACCAGCGCCTCAAGGCCTTTTCATTTGTGATAACCTGGGGAACCGATGTTTTGGGAGGCATCTTATCTGCAAACAGGAAAAAAGAAGTCAGCTACTACACTATAGGCAAAATAACAGGAAATTTGAAAAAAAGAATTTAAAAACTGGAATACCCAGAGATTGGCGCAGCCGGGATGGAAGATCTTCATTTTCCAACAGAAAGCCACAATCAATAGGGGCTTGGTTTCGAAGGAAGGCTACGTCTATTTTCTCATCAAAAGATAGCTGGTCGAATTTGACTATTGGAACCTTTCTCGGTTCTAGAGACCAGAATAGAGGAAAGTGGGGGTTCCCGTCCTCTCCCACCAAAAGATTAGACATTAACCCGACACCCCGGATTTTGAAGAATTTTTGTTTCCATTTTTTATAAGATGAAGTATAGACACTCAGGATGCCTTTATGTGGGATACTGTTGAACGAAACATAACCGATTCCGTCCCCAGTAGGCAGCTTAACTTGAAAAAAACTAAAAAACTTATCCATTGACAAGGTCATGTTGTAAAAATGGCAAACAATTTGGTAGCCCCTAACAAAAGCCCAACTATTGGGATGAAGTTAGGAAGGAGGTATATTGAGAGCTCGGAGTAGTTCTTTTTCGAAGTTAGAGAAGGGCAATAAAAGGTGTAGCTTACAGAAGATGATGTCATACATATAGGTAAAGGGGACCGAAGATCCCTGATCCGGGTTACTCAGGAAAATAAGTTCCTCCTTTGACACGGGTCGATGACTATTAACAGTTCTACGGTAAGGTTAGCAACCGGGGTCGATTTGCGAAATCGCTCTATAGCAGAAAGAGAGGTATACTCCGAATTGTTGTTATAGGTCTCGGTTAGAAAGGTCTTATAAATCTTAGGTGGGGGAATATTCCTTCCCCCATCTGACAAACCCTCAGAATCACTCTCTGTTTCTTCTGAGTCGGGTATATTAACTATGGGAACTTGGTTAGTATTAAGAGGAGGGTTATCTCCTAGCAGAGAAGAAAATGAACTAGAAGAGGTATTTCCGGATTCCGATCTTGGGTCAGAAGAAAGATCTTGAGTGGGTGATGAAGATGACATTTTGAACTTACGGTGATTAAAAGTAGGAAACAATAAAAAGAAGCAAGTGGTACCTGGCAGAGGAAGAAGAGATTGTTTAAGAGCTCGGCAGCAAGGACGTAGAGAATCTCTGAGAATGAACAAGCAGAAACTCAACAGAAATTGGCAAGGAGAAGAGCTTTCAGCGTGATGAGAGAACCCTTGAAAGGGATATATATAGGCAAGTGAGCAACTTTCTATCTCCCGAACGAAGAGTTGTAATGTTTCAAACATCATCATTAAACAGATGCAATGATGGGACGTGAACTGACGAGAGCCGTCGTTCGGGAAGCGGATAGTCGCATTGATTGGTAAGCAACCAACGCGCGCGGGGAACCCAACACTTCATGCGTCCTAACGTTTCGTGTTTCGGACTTCGCAAAGACATACATAGCATTTATTTCAGACAAGACATCAGGGGAACTGAAAGGTCTTCTCAGCACGTTCATAAAATCCCATTTATAATAAGTAGCAACGTTGAGCATATCTCATTAAAGAAATCCTAATATGGAATCTTATGTCAACTAATCCCAGTAAATACGTTCGGGCCTTACGCAATTCTTGAATCTCAGAATGTTTGGGCTCGTAGAATTTGGGTCGGATGATAAAATTTTCTTCAACTTACCACCTCCGGGAGATTAAGCCCTGCGCAGCCTCCTTTCGCAACGCGCTTGGGCTTGTGGGGCTGTGGACTGTACAAGATGTTGGGCCGAGAAGCGATCCCGATATCTCGGCCCATAACCCACATTCCTTTGACCCCTTCCCCAAGCAAGCATACCGAGGAGGACTTAGTGGGGAAATAGGGGGAGAAAAGACAGGACAAAAGGTAATGGGCGGTTAGGACAAGAGCCTATAAGAAGCCCTGGGGAACCAGGGAGAAGGCAGGTTCACAATTTGGGTAGGAAAGCCGAGTTAACTGCTCTAAAGGTTAGCCCAGATTATTCTTGTCGAGAACAGAAAAGTGTAAGGTTGGGTGAATATTATTGTAAAAAGGAAATTAATTAAGATGCAGAGCATGTACGGCTAAAGATACTAAACTTTGTTATCTGTTAATTCCAATATGGCATGGTAGTCGTACATAAGGGAGGGAGCTAGCCGCCCACAAGTTGGTTAATCTTTTTCAAATGTGCTGCCGTACGTGTAGTTTTTGTTTCATGGAAAATTGTTGAAGTTAGGTTTGTGAACTCACTCCATTGAATGTCAAGTGAAATCATATCTTATATAGACACGTAGGTGTGTGTATTAGATAAGGTAGCAGGACTTGGTCGCTATTAATTTGCTGCCAAAAGCTAAAGCAGGACCAATGTTATCCTTTCTCATTTTATTTTTATATCGTTTTGAGATTCACAAAACCAGACCAATGATCCGATTGAGCTCTTGGTATCACCCATTAATTTTTATAATCAAAGTTTCCTAGCAGCCATCATGGTTGGGCTGCATATAGTGACTAGAACGATAAATTAACTCCTTTCACACTTGATGAAATTCCATAGCTTCATCTTTATTGACCCCGAAGAGTAAAATCTAGCTTCTTTTTTTGTCCGTCAAAAACTAAAAATCATATGCTTTTGTACTTCCATATGACAATCAGTGGTCAAAAGTTCTCATGCAGATACCTTATCCAGGGAAAAAAAACTTAATCGTTGTCCTAGTCTATTGCTTCTTCTCAAGCACATTCTATCTGATTTTCATGAGGTTACTCCAGATATTCTACAAGTTAATCTTCATTGGACTGGGCAACATAATCACATTTACACCCTTCTCTTTAAAAGAAAAATTAAAAGGTCAAGGAAAGGAAAAGGGATTTTGATCAACGGCATTAATGTAACTCCTACTCAAATAATTAAGCACTCCTCAAATGAACAGACTCCATGGTTACAGTATATACTTAGTGTTTATCCCTTAATTTAGTTAAACAAATATATCGCTCTAGCAATATGTTGGGACGAGATACAAGTCCTCTTACTGGTTTTTTTATGTGTTGTTCTTAAGAGGTAGGTTCAAACAGAAAATTAATGTAGAAGTAAGAAAGGTAGAGGTAGAAGATGATGATTAAATGTTCGAATTTGCACATAGTGATGTTCATTACAACTACAAAACAGAAACATAAATTGCAATGAAGTAAAGAGTACAGGAATGTAAGCGGTGGTTTGCAGTCCCTACTTGCTTGTTGCAACTGGTCGCTTTGGTCTCCGGATGGACGTTTGTGGCTTCTGAGTGCTTGAGTATTTACTTTGCGGACCTATGCCCTTTGTCCTGATCCTATTTATAGGTTACTCTTGAAACTACTCTGAGGTAATTGCTTGTAACTTTTTGTGGGTCATTTTCTCAAATGCTCCCACGTTCCACAATCTCCAAATGAAAGTTGAAAACCACCAGTAACTGCCTTCTGACGTGGATAAGTGACATAGCATTCTCCCCTTTCGAGCTTGGTTCCTGCTTGACTACTTTGGGCTTTGAGGCTTCAAACTGATACTGGGCGTTTGAACCAGCCCTTTAAAAGAACTAGACTTTGAGTTGTCATCCCTGAGATTGAACCAATTTTGAGCTAGAGGCGTTCGAAGCACTACCCTAGACAAGATTGTCCTCCTCGAAGATTTTACAATTTAGGCCCAACAGATGCCCCCTAAAAATGCGTTGTTTAGAGAGAAACCTAGCATTTTTAACCAAATGATGGGAAGTCCCTTGGCCTTCTGGTAACTGTCCACGTCCACGTTACCCATTATCTAATCCCTTCATCTTAATTATGTCTTTAGCTGTTAAAGGTTGTGTTAGTGTTAGTTAACGTGCTAATTGATAAATCTACAATATTAGTGGATTTATAGGTTAGTTTTAGGTAATTGTAGTCATTTAGGTTATTAAAGTAGGTGAAAAATCAATTAAAAATGTTTAGGAATATATATTTGTGTTATTTAGGTTGTAGTAATTAAATTTGAGTAAATATGCTTTAATTGGTTATTAATTTTGTGTTTCTGTAGGTATTTGATTAAGTGAAGCAAAAGGATGAGAGGAGATTGCCTTTGGATAAGCTTGTGGGGACAAGAAAGTAAATTCGCGATCACGCGCGCTGACAATATATAAATATGCTCTTCTATCTTTTTAAAAGGAGACTTTTAGGATTCTTTCTCATAGATTAGGTTTGGAAAACATAGAGTTTTCTCTTTTGGAGATTAGGGTTTCAAATCTCTTTAGAATGAGTTCTTTAGAATTTGTCTCTTTTTCCTCTCTTTGCTTTTCAATTGTGATGGATTTCTAAATCCTTTAGGTTAGGGATTAGGGATTGACATTAAGTTGAACTCTCGCCCTCTGCTCTCCCATCCACTCGGACTTGGAAATGGGATTACCTCCACGCATGGGAACATAGTCACCATCTGTGACAACTTCCCAGAGATCTATGTTGTTGGATTCAATGAACAGATTCATCTGGTCCTTCCAGTGGTGATGGTCTTCACCGTTGAAGGCCGGTGGCCTAGTCACAGAAGCTCCTTTTGTGATGTAGTGGTTGTCGCTTGTTGAAGTCTCCATTAAGATAGGATTTACTCCTTCACTTGTTAGGTACTCAACCTAGATGTTGAGCTATGATACCAATTGTAGAAATACAAGTAAACACAAGAATGGGGTTGAATTGTGTTTATTAAATCTTTTGCGGATATTTGAAGATTTTTGCAACAAGCTTGTTTATAAAAGTTCAGATAGGTTTTCAAAAGGGTTGTCTGAAGTGATTTCTCTTATCCGAAGAAATTCAGACAAGAGGTTTTCTAACCGGATTAAGTTTTTATTAAACTTACAAAAGCTTTTATAAACTTAGTTCAAACCCCCTTAGGTTAGTGCAGATAAATATATATAGAGATAAGGGATGGGAGAACTTAGCCAAGATATTTATCCTGGTTCACTCACAACCACCATGAGCTACATCCAGTCCTAGTGCCAAACACAACAACTGGATTTCCACTAATCTCAAGAGATTACAAGTATTGTTTTACAGTCAAATCTCTTCAAGCTCAAGTACAAGTATTGTTTGCACACCTAGCCTCTTTAGGCTCTTCTCAAGTATTTTTTGGTCACCTAGCCTCTTTAGGATCTAAACAACTAAGTGTTTACAAAGAAAGAATTAAACTTGAACTTCAGCAAAGTTCTTGTTCAATGAAATGTACAAATAATTGTGTAAGACACGGGATATGAAAGTGTTTGTACAATGAAAATCAGTGTTTAATTTCTATAAATTAAGAAATTGGCAGCGTTTTGCTTCACAAATATTCACAAATGCTTCTTGATAAGTTCTCGTTCTTGCTTCTCTTTGCTTCATGAAGGTGGACGAGTATTTATAGGCTTCTAGGTCTTGCTCTGTGAAAACGTCCGTTGAGAGTCTGTTGGGAGATAGCATTAAATGCGTTTCATCCCGTTGTGAGACATCTCTGACGAAGGTACGAGGTTGGCAGTGCTTTATCTGACTTCTACAGACCTGCTACGCCAAACTTACTCTTTTGTGCAAGAGATTCAAAAGCATCCCGAAAAGCTTCTTTTTGCCTTGCCTTTTTGGTGTTCTGAACTTGAGTGTGAGAAGGAATAAGACTTTGACTATGCCACGTCAAAAATGCTTTGGCTTGAGATCACTGATCTTCAGATGCCCTAAGCTTCTTCAGGCGGCTTCCCTCTTCAGACGGCAAGATGTTTCAGACAGCTTCTTTGTCTAAAACATAAAGAACTTGTTAAGTATAACCGTGAAATGTTTCTAAGTTTACTTAAATTTGTTATCATCAAAATTCAAATGTGGGGTGTCTTAGACTTTCTAAAGTCTTGAGACTTAATAGGTTGGAATTATCATAACACCCTCCTTTCAATAAGGTCATTTTTGTCTATTTAAATAAAATTCCATTTTTCTTTTTCCTATTTCTCTCATTTTTTTCAAGCCAAATAACCTTAAAATCTATCTCATTTCTCATCACTTTTTCTCTACTATTTCTCTCCCCCCATTTGTCTCTTCTCTATTTCTTTCTTTGAACCAAACAGGTTTGAAGGAAATTATTTTAAATGAAAACGTATTTTTTAAAAAAAAACTTAGATCCTTTTATTTTAATTATTATAATTTTTTTTCTATTTGTCTCGAATCATTGCTTTAAATTTAAATTCAAACTCTTATTATTATCATTTAAGTGATTGTTGTAGATCATGTTCAAGGAAATAGAATAAATAATCTTGCTTAATCTAATTTTGATTTTTAATTTTTTTTAAATTTTAAATTGAGATTGATCTAATTTTATTATTCTTTACATAAATTTTTTTCCTAACATTCATCAATTTCAATTAGTGATAGATTAACACTAAAAATGTGAATCAATTGGTAAGGGGTTGATCTAGCTTAACTAGTGGTTTTGAGTTCGAACCCGGTACATAGTTATGTTAAATACTCGGAGGGAGAGCTTTGTCACCAAGGGAGGGCCGGCAGGGGCCACGACCGCCCCCCCAAATTTTTCAATCTTTTTACCAATTATATAGATCTCATATAAAATATTTTATTAACTATTAATCCGGCCCCCCAAAATATTTTGTAAATTTTATAGTATTGCTTCTTTATAATTCTTTCACTACTTGTAATGAGTCCTCATTTCATTTTTTATATATTCTTTATATTAATTATTTTTCCTTATTTAGAAATCATAAAGTCTTATTCAAAATTAAAGAAGATTGTGTTTTATTTGAATGTGATTTTTAGATCTGTATGATAAAAAATAAAAATATTACAAGAATTAAAAGGAATTTTCTTTTATTTGATTTGAATTTTACTTTTAGGGTTAGATAATAAAATTAAAAAAAGATGTTTTAATATTTTAGTTTTTTAAAAAGTCATGCAACTTCCAAATTTACCCTCATTGTAAGTTTTTTTTTATATCCTTTTTGTAAGTCAAATTCTATTGTATTCCCCACATTAACTAACCTAAAAATTATAAATGTTCAATAATTATAAGGTGTAAAAATAAAAAAATACAATAAAATGCATCTAAAAACTTGTAAAAAGTCTAAGAAAAATGACTAAAAAGAATCATAAAAAGAATCTTATAAAAAAGACTCAATATAGTATTTTATTTCGGCCCCCCAATGAAAATATCCTCGCTACGCCCCTGTTTGTCACCCATAGAGATTTTATCTGCCTCGAATAGGATTACCTCTTGAAAATACATGTATATGGTCTTGAAAAAAAAATAGTGATAGATTAGATAGAATACTTTTTTTTGTCAATAATAAGAATTAGGAATCTTAATGTCTTGCGGAAAGTTTTGGGTCGAAATCGACACTCATGTATACCGTGATAAGGAAACATATATATGAACATATGAAGAGGAATATCTTGCAATAAATTAAATAATTTGGTTAATGATCCGGACCCAACCGAGACTCGGCTAGCCTGCATAAGGCCGAGGTGGCGTATCCCCAACCAACAGTGGGACACCTTGAACAAGGTCAAAACCGATACAACACCCCCGAAGGGACTGACGGCTATATCAGCCGAAACACTCAGACGCGACTCTAACCCGAGACCCCAACCCATTAGCAAGAGAGCTTCGGACGTAACCTCGGCCATCCCGGTTACCCACAGACGCTAGCCCCAGGCCTTGCGCCACCTACCCTATCCCATCGCATTTAATGCGATGGGAGGCGCTTCTGATAAAGGGGCTGCCACTGACACACGCCGCGGGATTTACGGTCGGAACAGAGGGATTACAGCGCGGGCGCAACTGCACCGCCTGCACCTGCCTCCATCTGACATGACAAGGGGCCTCTATATAGGAGTGCCCTCCCTCACAACTAAAGGTAACATATATCATCACCAAAACTCTCTCACTTTGTCCCTAGACTAACTTGAGCGTCGGAGTGCCTTCACAGGTACCCCCACCGCGAGAGAAAGCTGTTCCGGCGCCCTCCAGCAACCACCAAACACCTCGGTCCACCTTGCATGATCTCGGCCACGATCATTTGGCGCCGTCTGTGGGAAAAAAGGTAAAGGAAATCCCATCACCTCTATCCCTCTGTTGAGAACGCAAGGACTTGTATGACCAGAAGAAGATTACGAATGAAGGAAGCAACCTTTTCGCAACAGAAGACACCTGCCGGAATCGCTCTTCCCACCGGAGAAATGGAGGAAAATACAAACCCGCAACAGGTACTCAGGACAACCCCCCGGGGGCGTCTCCGTCTGGCCGTACGGCAATGCCCTCTTCACAGGAATATCACCTATCCCTTCCGGCCAGCCTCCCCAAGAGGAGGAAACCCGCGTCCAGTTCCCGACGACGGAGAGACACCACCACCAGCAGCAGTGAGGAACAGGAGTCCCTATCATCACCCATCAGAGCCAAGAAGAAGAAGAGAAGCAAAACAGTCAAGGAGTTGGAACACAGAATCCAACACCTCGAATCTCTAATCTCGGCCTCACCTCGGAGGAGGTCGAGGAGAAGAGAAAGAAGCCGAAAGAGCACATCATCCAGAAGATCCTTCCATACCCGAGATCTCCCGTCCAAGGAACAAATTTTCCAGTCCGAGGAAGATACTAACCCCGAGGAATCCTCCTGTTCCTCAAGTTTTCAGACCGAACAGTTGATTCGAACCCGGGGGAGGAGCCGCCCTCGTACCCCTTCCACCAAGGACGAAGCTCAACAGACCCCAGTCAAACCCTTGGCTGAGGAAACTCCTAAGGCCGAGGTCGCAGCCACAGAGGCCACCCCTCAAAAGAATCAAGATACCCCAGCTGCTGGAAACCAAACAATCTTGACTACACCAGCAACCGTAGTCACCGCTACCCCAGTTACGACTCCGATCGTGACCTCGACCACACCCATCCCCTCAGGGCTCGCCCCACTCAATGTACTGCACAGGCCATTCACGCACCCCTTCACACCCCGGCTCGCCCAGGTCGTGATCCCTGACCGATTCCTCAGACCCTTCAGCACCATCAGTCTGTACACGGGAGAGACAGACCCAACCCGTCATCTCGACCGTTTTTTCAACGAAATGCTGTTCGTCGGAGCCCAAGAAGACATCATGTGCCGAAGCTTCTCCAGAACTTTATACGAGGAAGCCCTCACCTGGTTCCGGACGCTACCCCAGAATTCGGTCGACAAATGGGATGACCTCGCCGCTGCCTTCGCGAAACGTTTTAGCATGGCCAACCAGGTTCCCCGAGACTCCCACACCCCTGGCCAAAATTAAGCAAGGAGATTCTGAAACTCTTCGAGATTTCCTGGCTCGCTTCTACAAAGAAGTAGCCCTGACGCTGAACGTGGCAGACGAGGTCCAACTGCACTGCGCCGTGGAAGCGCTTCGGACAGGGACACCTTTGGACATCTCGCTAAGGAGGATCAAAGTGCAGAACATGACGGCATTCCGAGAACGAGCAGCACAGTTCATCAACGAAGAAATACACCTCGAGGGGACTAGCAAGACATTAACTGCAAAAGAAACACCAAACCAAGAGAAAGAAGAGAAAAGCAGTAAAAAACGGAGAGAAGAAAGGAAGAAGTTTAGGGGACGCTATGAGGGAAATTACACCCCTCTCAACAACACCCTCTCCAGAATCTGGCAGGAAGTGCATAATGCTGAGTTGGCACATGTAAAGAGGCCACCTCCCATTAAATCCCCCCAAGGGGACAAAAACCGATATTGCGCATTTCACAAGGGCCATGGGCACGATACAGACGATTGCTATCAACTAAAGGATGCCATTGAACAGCTAATCCGAGAAGGAAACCTCGGACGTTATGTAAAACACGAGAAGTCGGACTGGGGAAGCAGGAGTCGAGATCATCACCGGAGTGACCGTCATTCACCCGCGCGACACGAAAGGAGAAAACCGCGATCCCGGTCACCCAGGCACAAGGACATGTCGGAGAAAAAGTCCAGAGACCCCTCACCAAGAAAAGAAAGAGAACAACCCCGGATCACCATCAACATGATCGCATGAGGGTTTGGCGGGGGCGGACTTTCCTCTAACTCCAGAAAGAGAGCCTTAAAAGACGTTCTCAGTGTGAAGGATGAACAAGGAAGGCCACGCCGACATCGCAGTCCCCCGACAACCCCGGCTATCACCTTTGACCACAGAGACTTCGCCAACACCCTTCCAGGCCATGACGACCCAATGGTCATAACCGCAGTCATCGCTAACGCCGAGGTCAAACGAGTGCTAGTAGACCAAGGCAGCTCAACAAATATAATCTATGAGAATTGCTTTGATTTAATGGGAATCAGCCGAGGTGACCTCATCCCCTATGACAGTGACCTGGTCAGCTTTTCCAGGGACAAGATCCAACCACTCGGATACATGGACACACTTGTCACATTAACAGGAAGAGAAGGAAGCAAAACGGTCAAAACCAAGTTCCTAGTGGTTCCATGCAAGAGCTCGTACAATGCTATCATGGGAAGGCCAAGTCTTAATGCGATTGGAGCCGTGGTCTCTACACTTCATCTAGTAATGAAGTTTCCTACCAGGGAAGGAAAGGTGGCGACCGTGAAAAGAGACCAACAGGTAGCCAGAAGCTGCTACAACTTGAGCCTAAAGAAGAATATCACCCCCAACGTACTAGCCCCGGCTCCCAGAACAAGACACAACGTCTCGTTAGTTGATCTCGACCCCAGGATCGATGCAGACGAAGAGGGACGAGGTCAAGAAAGTATCACCCCGGGCGGAGAAACTTTCCCTCTGAAATTGGGCCGAGAAGACGAACAAACAACTAAAGTAGGGACACATCTCCCCCCGGACCTCCTCCAGCGGATGCAGGATCTCCTCCTCAGGAACTCGGACCTATTCGCATGGACGGCCGCCAACATGCCAGGGATAGACCCCGAATTCTGTTGTCACAAACTATCGATTGATCCTCGGCTGAAACCAGTAGCCCAGAAGAAAAGAAAGATGGGGCCAGAGAGACAGCAGGCGATCAAAGAGCAAACAGTCGAGCTCTTGAAAGTCGGCTTCATCAGGGAGATCCGATATGCGACATGGTTGGCCAACGTAGTCTTGGTCAAGAAATCGAGCGGCAAATGGAGGATGTGCGTAGACTACACTGATCTGAACAAAGCATGCCCCAAAGACCCCTTTCCTTTGCCAAATATCAACAGGTTAGTGGACAACTCTTCTGGTTATCAATTCCTCTCCTTCATGGATGCTTATTCTGGTTATAACCAAATACCCATGTTTAGCGAGGACGAGGAGAAAACCGCCTTCATTACCGATCAAGGCACATTCTGCTACACTATGATGCCATTCGGCCTCAAGAACGCCGAAGCAACTTACCAGCGAATGATGACCAAAGTCTTTGAAGGATTGATAGGAGACGTGGTGGAAGTTTACGTTGATGACATCATCGTAAAGACCCCAGAAGGAGGCGACCCCGTGGCTGACTTAGAGAGAGTATTCGGCAGGCTCAGGAAATACAACATGAGGTTAAACCCTCTAAAATGCACCTTTGGTGTACCAGCTGGCCACTTCCTCGGCTACATGTTGAGCAGCAGAGGTATAGAAGCCAACCCTGAAAAATGCAAAGTAATCTTGGAGATGAAGAGCCCTACGTCGGTCAAGGAAGTACAGCAGCTGACGGGGAGAATAGCGGGCCTAACCCGTTTTCTCGCCCGATCGGCCCACAAATCCCTACCACTCTACCAACTGCTGAGGAAAGGACGAACCTTCGAATGGAACGAAGAATGCAAAAAGGCATTCCAAGACTTCAAAAGGGCTTTGACCAATCCACCAATACTGGTGAAACTGGACCCCGGCGAAAGGCTATTCTTATACCTATCAGTAGGAGATGAAGCAGTTAGCTCGGTCCTGATAAGAGAAAGAGATGGTAACCAAGGTCCGATATATTTCACAAGCAAGTCCCTGCAGGGCCCAAAACAGAGATATCAAAGGTTGGAGAAGGCAGCTTTTGCAATTGTTACATCGGCCAGGCGGCTGAGACCATATTTCCAGGCACAGCCAATCACGGTTCGAACAGATCTTCCCATCCGATTGGTCCTCCACAAGCCGGATCTCGTCGGTCGCATGATCACATGGGCAGTAAAACTATCAGAACATGACATCTCGTATGAACCCCGAACTGCAGTTAAAGCACAAGTCTTGGCCGACTTCATCCTTGAAATGACAGATGTCCAGCCGTTGAAGTCGGTCAACGCTTGGACAATCTACGTGGACGGGTCCTCCAACACCAAAGGAGCAGGAGCAGGAGTAGTGCTTGAGGATAGTTCGGGGCTGACCATTGAACAATCGCTGAAGTTTGAGTTCAAAACTTCGAACAACCAGGCGGAATACGAAGCATGTCTAGCAGGATTATCCCTGACAATCGAACTCGGCGTCGAGGTAGTCACACTATGCAGCGACTCCGAGCTAATGATTTCCCAAATCAATGGTGAATACCAGGCTAGGGAACCAATACTACAACAGTACCTAAGCAAAGTCAAAGAGATCGCAGGGAAGTTAGGAAAAGTAGAATTCCACCATGTACCAAGGGAACAAAACACCAAGGCCGACGTACTCTCTCGCCTGGCAAGCACCAAGAAACAAGGCAACAACAAGTCGGTCATCCAGGAAACACTTAGCTCACCAAGTATTGATCAACAAGTAAGGATCATGGAGCTCGGCCAGGAACCATGTTGGATGACCCCCATCCAGAAATACCTCCGAGATGGGACCCTTCCACCGGAGAAAAAAGAAGCTAAGAAGATAGTGCGCACGTCGACTTGGTACACCCTGGTTGGAGAATAGTTGTACAGGAAAGGTTTCTCCTGCCCAATGCTCAAATGCCTACCCGCAACCGGGGTTCCCTATGTCTTGGCCGAAATTCACGAAGGAAGCTGCGGTCAACATCTCGGTGGTCACGCACTAGCTAAAAAGGCGTTGAGAGCCGGCTACTACTGGCCGACAATGGAGAAAGATGTTGCATCCTACGTCAAGAAGTGTGACCCATGTCAAAGACACGCAGATCTCCACTGCGCACCCTCCGAGGAGATGTCAACCACCTCTACACCTTGGCCCTTCTTCAGATGGGGAATGGACATCCTAGGACCTTTTCCCCCGGCCCCCAGGAAAGTTAAGTTCTTGTTTGTGGCATTTGACCATTTCACCAAGTGGAACGAGGCCGAGGCCCTGGCCACCATTACCTCGGCTAAAATACAGAGGTTTTACTACAGAAGCGTGATCAGCCGGTATGGCATCCCCAAGGTCATCATCACCGACAACGGCACAAAATTCACCGACAAAGGCTTCAAGAATTTGTGCGATGGGTTACAAATCACACAACATTTCACATCGGTGGAGCACCCTCAAACCAATGGGCAAGCCAAAGCTGCAAACCGAGTTATCCTACGAGGCCTTCATAGAAGGTTGGAAGAAGCAAAAGGGAAATGGGCAGAACAGCTCGATCACGTCCTATGGGCATACAGAACAACACCACACTCCTCGACAGTAGAAACCCCCTTCCGACTGACCTATGGAATAGAAGTCGTCATCCCGGTTGAAATTGGAGAACCGAGTTGGCGAGCCGACACCTTCAACGAGGAAAGAAACGAAGACCTAATTCGCGAAGAGCTGGATTTCTTGGAAGAACGACGAGCAATTGCTCACATCAGGGAAGAAGCGGCGAAACGAAGGGCGGCAGCAAGGCACAACAAGAAAGTAGTGAGTAGGAAACTGGAAGTGGGGGACCTCGTCCTCCGACGAGCTGACATAGGAAGACGGAACGCACAACAAGGGAAACTAGCACCAAACTGGGAAGGACCCTACCGAGTCATCTCCTCAATAGGAAAAGGAGCATATCGGCAAGAAACGCTCAACGGGGACGAGATCCCCAGGCACTGGAATATGCACAACCTCAGGAAATATTTTAGTTAAAGTTTTGGCATGACCAAACCAATGTATCTTTTGCGCAACGATGAAGTAAACAAATTCCAGTGTCTCAGGAAATTCTAAGTAAAAAATGTCGGTCACGAACTGAGACCCTAACTTATGAGCTACAAATACCAGCGCAAAACTAGACACATATGTCGACCCACATACGATAAACGTCGGCACACAGACGTCATCCTATAAGCTATTTAAAAACAGCACAAAGGCAACGCATTCAAATTCGGTCATATCATCGTCCAAATCGATCGTAAAAAGAAAACGACATCGAAAAACTTAGCGAAAAATATATAGTGCTACGCACAAGCAGGAGACCAACGACTAAAAACAGTTGAAGGATCAAACATGAAGGCATCCGACATCAAATTACAGCAAATTGTTTTATAAATGAAAAGACTAACAAAGTCTCGAAAACAAACCAACTAAGCCACACAGGGCCAACTAAACATTAACATAAAAAGAAACATCACTGATCAGTCCGAGTAGGAGCTTCTGAAGCAACAGGCATGGCTTCTGCGGGCACCTCGACCTTTCCACCCTGGCCATCGTCTTTTACCACGGCCCCATCTACAACCTCATAAGTATATGATAGGTTGCGAAGATCAAGGCTGTAGGCCGGGTTACGAGCCTTCACTTGCTCAATAGCAAGATCAAACGTCTTCTCCAACAATCCCAAAGTCTCCCCTAGCAGTTTCCTCCTAGCCGATGTCGCGTCCTCAAGCTTCCCCTTCAGCTCATTGACCTCGGCCTCATGGTCAGACTTCAGCTCCTGGATCACGGCCTCATGATCAGCCTTCAACTTTTCCAGCTCGGTCTTATGACTGGCCTTCAACGTTGGCACCTCGGACTTTGCATCCTCTAATTTTTTCTTGAGTTCCTTCGCCGCGGTCTCTGCGTCCTGCCGGGCCTTACCTGCTTCTCCGAGCTGCGCCACCAGCTTGTCCCTTTCCTCGGACGCAGTCTTGGAGGCCTTCAGAGCTTTATTATAACAGTCGTTGACTCGCTCGGCAGCAGGAAGGATTTCCTTATCCAAATACTTCAAGAAGGCCACTTGCTGTAACACTAACACCTCGGCATCTCGAATCACGCTCGACAACCCGGACCGACCTTTCTTGAAAAATTCCCTCACAGCGGGGGAGAGGAAATACGTGTCCAATGGTTCAACATTAGGATCAAAATTCTTGGAGAAAGGGTTCGGAATAAAGAATCCCGAACCCCTAGCCGAAGACCCCCAAACAATGGCCCTACCCCTATCCTCAACCACTCTGCTAGATTCCTTCTCTCCGACATCCTTCCCTTCATCACCTTTTCCTTCATCATTTTTCCCTTACCCTTCCGAGATTTTTTGGCACTAGGCTCTTCCTTCTCGGCTGACGGAACCTCGTCCGCCGCCTTCGGGTCAGACGCCTTGGATAAATCCACCACGGGAACTCAGGCCGAGGTCAGACTCTGACTATTTACATTCGAAGAGGATGACCCACCCCGGCCAGGGTTCCCCTTCCTCTTCTTGTCTTGGCCAACGGCTAGTAAGCCGGCCTCAGCAGCCTGCCTCAGCAAGTCTTGGATTTTCATTTTCTCTTCCTCTACAAAAAGAAATCAAAAAGGAAAAACATCAGAACCAAGATATATAGACACATAACTCATATAGCTACTTCAAAGGCTATTTTGCCACATACCAAGAACCTCGGGCAACCTCTCCTCCGAGGTATCTATCAATACACGAGAAGAGAAACGATTGTAATTGCGTTGTTTCACAGCCTCTTCTAAAATGGCCAAGTCATTCTTCTCGGCTTGAGACATATGTTTTGATTCGTAGCAATACGACTTCGGCGCACGGTCATAGTGCCGGCTACACCAGTAGAAGGTGAAAGTCGGCTCCACTTCGGCCCAAGACAATCACCAAAACGGCAGCACCCCGGCTCGGGACACTATCTTAAAATAATCATGTTTGAACGAAACCCTGGACGTCTTTGCATATTCGACATACAAGGTTAGCAGGGGCCTCCGTTGACGACCCCCAAGACTAACCCAAGTCTTCCCAGGGGAGTTTCTCGGCAACACGGCGAAGAAATAAAAGAAGAGCTTGATCGTCGGAGTCACTGATAGCAGCCGACATAAAATTTGAAGCGACTTCACGAAGGCCCAAGCGTTCGGATGAAGCTGTGTCGGCGCCACCTGCAGATGCGACAACACTATCTTCTCGAAGGCCAAAAATGGAACCCGAACCTTCAGACGAGAGACCAAGAAGGCATACATATACATGAAACCCGCCGAAGTCTCGGAAGTCTCGCAGACGCGACCACCAGATTCAGGAGCCACCACAGTGTACAATTCCTCGTGTCCCGGCTCAAAGACTTGCAAATTTCCCTGGATGACGAGCTCGGACCCAGGGGTATATCGCGAAGGAGTGCTCAACACCTCGGCATCTACCCAGAAATAACGACCAGGGTTGGCGACGCCCCGACTTGTGACCTCAGGGCCACTAGAACTCGCAGCATCCATTGGCCCCCAAAAGTAAGGATCTGCATCAGAAGTAGGTGAGTTAGAACCTTCGACATCCTCATCCACCGAGTCGAAATCGGAGAACGATGAGGACGCGCAAGGCTCCCTCACCGAGGCCGAAATTTGGGAAGACAAAGGTCTGCCAGTCCCCTCTCGGACCAAGGCCTCCGCACCACGGTACCGACGCACCATGACAGGAATAGTCAAGGGACGAGATAATCTCGGAACGCCCCCGCCCCTCGACGTCGGCCAAGATGGGGGAGGAGCAGCAAAAACCTCCACAGAATCACTGCTACTCCCACCATCCTCCCCTTCCTCACTACGCACCATTCTTATCAAAGCAAAATTTAAAAAAGAGGCAAAGGGGAGGAATGACAAATGTACCTGTGACGTTAGGCAGGAACTACGATGACGCACGACGGAGCAAAAACCCAAACTGCAGCGAAGATAACAACAGCGACGAACAGACCACCAAAGAAGGGGACAAATGAACCACCAACAGGAAGCTTGAGATGAGACGGAGGTGATAATCGGAGCAGAATCGCCACCAGGAGTAAGAACAACAATCGGAGGCACAGCTTGCAACAGCGGAGAAAGGGAAGAAAAGAGAGAAAAAATGGTGCAACTCTCTGCAGGAAAGGAAAACGAAGAATGGAGGGAACGGTTGCACCCCCCACGTTCACTTAGTGGAAAAGACAGGGGCAAAAACAACTTTTCCCCTCAAATTCGAAAAGGCAAGCCCAACGAACAAGGGCACCAATGACTTTTTGCAGGAGGACACGAAAGGAAAACCATTAAAATCAAGGGCAGAAACGAAGTTTCACAGAGACCAAGCAGGGGCAAAAATGGAAGCGAATAAATGCTTGTAACCCCCACGATCTCAGTAATGATGACCATTAAAAAACACGCATCCCAAAGACTGCAGGCGAACCACGGAACACCACGTGTCCCAGCAGCAGAGTGGAACGGTCCGAAAAAGTTGAAACGACAAGACGGACACAGACGAAAAGACAACACATAGAGGCAACGACGACATCGGTCCAAGCTTAAAAATCAGCATCACACAATGAGATTATGTCGGCCCGGTCTGTTTGATCTAAGCCAATAGCCAAATGGAAGACCGATATACCCACAAGCACAAACCAACGCGTAACCAGCTCGACGGTCGAACCACAAGTTCACCATCGCGCTAGGGGGCAACTGATCCGGACCCAACCAAGACTCGTCTAGCCTGCATAAGGCCGAGGTGGAGTAGTTCCCAAACAACAGTGGGATATCCCGAACGACACCAAGACCGATATAAAAACCACCCCGACGGTCGAACCACAAGTTCACCATCGCGCTGGGGGGCAACTGATCCGGACCCAACCGAGACTCGGCTAGCCTGCATAAGGCCGAGGTGGCATATCCCCAACCAACAGTGGAACACCTCGAACAAGGTCAAAACCGATACAACACCCCCGAAGGGACTGATGGCTATATCGGCCGAAACACTCAGACGCGACTCTAACCCGAGACCCTAGCCCATTAGCAAGAGAGCATCGGACGTAACCTCGGCCATCCCGATTACCCACAGACGCTAGCCCCAGGCCTAGCGCCACCTACCCTATCCCATCGCATTTAATGCGATGGGAGGCGCTTCTGATAAAGGGGCTGCCATTGACACACGTCGCGGGATTTACGGCCGGAACAGAGGGATTACGGCGCGGGCGCGCCTGCACCTGCCTCCATCTGACATGACAAGGGGCCTCTATATAAGAGTGCCCTCCCTCACAACTAAAGGTAACATATATCATCACCAAAACTCTCTCACTTTGTCCCTAAGCTAACTTGAGCGTCGGAGTGCCTTCGCAGCTACCCCCTCCGCGCGCCACGAGAGAAAGTCGTTCCGGCGCCCTCCACTAACCACCAAACACCTCGGTCCACCTTGCATGATCTCGGCCACGATCAGTTAAGAATTGAAATTCCTTGTTTTTCCGACTCTAGACAGGAAAAAACTAATATTGGTTGGAGAAATAGTTGTAAGAGAAATTGAGTGTATAAATATTACTTTATCCCGTCCTTTTTTCTATAAGGTATACTAATTAACGAATTACACGTATCAATAAAAATGATTAAAATTAATTAATTTTATTAAAATTTTAAAAAATAGTTTAATTTTCTACTTTTACATTTGTTTAATATCATTAACAAACACTACTAAAAATATTAAAAGTAATGAGGGTAAACAAGTAAAATGGTAATAAATGTTTGTTTGAAAATGTGAAGTGTTTCATAAAAAGAACATAGAAAGTTATAAGTGCCCTATATATAGAAAGGAACATTTAAGAATATACGAAATTACTCCACTTAATTATTATTTATTCAACACGGGTACCAGCGAGCAGCGTGGAGATTTTATTCAAACTAGCTATATGGAGCTTTCATCAATAGCATCAGCATCAACAAAGACAACTCTAAAGGGACTATCATTTGTAAGGATCAAACGCCTTTCATTTCCACCAAAAAACCTCCCAATATCAGAACAAACACCAGTGGTGGAACAGAACACAAGCTTGTAGGCCCGATCACCATATCTCTGAATGTTAAACCTTCCACTTATGATGTTCTTGCCTGGATGGTCTCCAGCACCACCAATACCGACCCATTCTTGAGGGAATATCTCATCTCTTTCAGCAACCACCACCCACTTGGAGGATTCAGCACACTCTGGCTTCTCTTCAAATACAATATCCAGATTCGTAATGTTTGTAAATATGATGCCAGGGCTTATTCCAGGTATCGTGAATTTCACTGGCATGCCTCTCCAAATATCAATTGGTTCTTGTACTACGGTAACAGGGCATGTTGATTCCCAAGTTTGGCCTAGCGTTACTCCACCACCTCCTGCGCCACGAATAGCTGACACAATATAGAATCTGCCACTTGGAAAAATTGGGTTTCCATTTACGTCCACCACTTGTTCAATTTCTGACAAGGCTAATGGAAGGTCGATGGTGAAGGCAAAGAGGAGAAATGACAGGGTGAGTAGTATTGCAGGTTTCATGGTTGTGTGCTATTTTTAATTAGCTATATGTTTTGGTACATGGCTCAAACAATTATTTATAGAGTTCTAAGAGTGTAAATTTTGATATGGAAATTAATGTGATTGTGAATGAAATAGTGTAAGGTTGGGTGAATATTATTATAAAAAGGAAATTAAGATGCAGGGCATGTACGGCTCACACACGTTGGTTAATTTTTTCAAATGTGCTGCCGTGTAGTTTTTGTTTCATGGAAAAGTTAGGTTTAAGAACTCCAATGTCAACTGAAATCATATCTTATATAGATACGTAGGTGTGTATTGGATAAGGTAGCAGGACTTGGTGCTATTTGCTGCCAAAAGCAAAGGCAAGATAAATGCTATCATTTCTCATTGAGTCATTGTTTGTTATAAGTTATTGATTTTTTTTTATAATTAGAAATTTAGGATAAGGGAATGACACCCCAGTCTAATGTATAGAAGATTTCTGGGCTTAATTAAAGAACACTTGTAGAGGTACTTACATTTACATCATCCCAATGGGACAGGTGAGAGATTTGAACCTGTGACCTGACAAATATGAAACTCTGTCTTACTCTACTTTGTCTTACTCTACTCGACCAACCCCTTGCACTAAATAATAGGAAATTTTAAGATGGACCTCCTATATTTTGAATCTACAGTAAATTTCACATTTTATTACTATAAAAATAAATTTAAATTAATAAAATATAATATTAAAAATTTTAATATTAATTTTTTATTATTTATAATAAAAATATATCATAGGCTCAAAATATGACACTTCATCCTAAAATTTCCCATAATATCTCTTTTATTTTTGGTTATTTATCAGGGTTAAGATTTAAGAGGTGTGAGAAGAGACATAGTAAATAAAAAAAATAAGAAAACGAGAAATATAAGGGTAATGACTGCTGATATAATTAAAAAAACAAAAATAGTGAAAGAAAATGAAAAAAAAAAGAGAGAGAGAGATAGGGACATAGGGTGTAAGATATAAGAATTGTTAACTAATTTTTAGGGCTATCGCAGCTTCTCCTTAAATTATTTTTGTTTTGTTATTTCGATTTTTTTCGTAAATAAATATTTTATTATAACAATATTTTGGATTCTGTGCTAAGAAATGTCAATATAGGCTGTTTTGTTGGTTTGTAGTTAATTAAATCTAGCTACGTGAGATGGAGTGCTTTGATCAAATTTTTATATATTGCTTTGATCAAATTATTATTGATAAGGATGTATCGCGTTCGATCTATAATATTATATAGAAGTCTTCAACACGTCAATATGTCATAAGTTATTCTTATATAGGGTGTGTCACGGATGGTCAGTTCTACAATGCACCAAGATAAATGATACTTGTTGGTTTTTTTTTATGAATTGAGTAGTTGATATAAAGGATAGAACCTATTATTAGGTTGTTTTTTGTTCGGTTTAATTTGACTTAATTATGGTAAAAGATCATTTGATCAATCGTTACCATTTTATTTTTTCATCACTATCGATTTTGATTTTTTTCTAAATCTGATATAATTTAAATTGCACTACAAGAAATTCACAAATTAGCGACAGCCAAAAGTCGTCACTAAGAGAGAAAATTTGTCGCTACCAGCTAATTAGTGACAGCTTAGCGATGACCATAATGACGTCGTTAATTTACTCGTCGTTAATACAATACAAAGCGACAAGCGAGAATAGTCGTCGCTAAAGTCCGTCACAACGTCAAATGATCAAAGGGTCGTCACTAAGCTGTCACTACATAGTGATGGCCATGATCGTCGCTATTTATTTAATTATTTTTTTAAATTAAATTTACGTTTTTATATTTAATTATATTTTAATTTATGGATAATGCCTCCAAATTTTCAAAGCAAAGACCACCGCTGCCATCTCCAGATCATGTGTGGGATAATTCTGCTCATGCCTCTTGAGTTGCCTAGATGCATAGGCAATGACCTTGCCGTGTTGCATAAGCACACAACCAAGGCCTACTCTAGAAGCATCACAATAAACTGCATAACCTCCACCACCTGTGGGTATAGCCAGAATTGGTGCTGAAGTCAAACAATCCTTTAATTTCTGAAAGCTCTCCTCACAATCATCAGTCCATTGAAACTCTACTTTCTTTTGAGTTAGCCTAGTCAAAGGTGATGCGAGTTTAGAAAAATCCTTAACAAAACGGCGGGTAATAGCCGGCTAAGCCAAGGAAACTTCTAATCTCTTTCATTGTAGTAGGTCTAGGCCAATTCTGCACTGCTTCTACCTTTCTTGGATCAACACTTATCCCATCCTTGGACACAATATGTCCTAGGAAAGCCACACTATCCAACCAAAATTCACATTTAGTGAATTTAGCATACAACTGTCTCTCCCTTAAGGTTTGCAAAACCAACCTTAGATGTTGTTCATGCTCACCTGTACTCTTGGAATAAACAAGTATGTCATCAATGAACACAATTACAAAATGATCCAAGAACGGTTTAAAGACTCTATTCATCAGATCCATAAAAGCTGTCGGGGCATTAGTGAGTCCAAAAGACATGACTAAGAATTCATAGTGTCCATAGCGTGTGCGAAAAGCTGTCTTTGGAATATCTTCCTTCCTAATCTTCAACTGATGATACCCAGATCTCAAATCAATCTTAGAAAAACATTGAGCTCCCTGAAGTTGGTCAAACAATTCATCAATGCGAGGCAAAGGGTATTTGTTCTTTATTGTCACCTTATTCAATTGTCTGTAATCCACACATAATCGCATAGATCCATCCTTCTTCTTTACAAACAATACCGGTGCTCCCCAGGGAGAAGAACTGGGACGGATAAAGCCCTTATCAAGAAGATCCTGCAATTGCTCCCTTAACTCCTTAAGTTCTGCTGGAGCCATCCGATAAGGAGGTATAGAGATTGGCTGAGTGTCAGGAATCAAGTCTACTGAGAACTCTATTTCCCTATCAGGTGGCAAGCCAGGAAGTTCTTCAGGGAAAACATCAGGGAACTCACACACTCTCGGAACTTCTTCCAATTTCACCTTAACTGTCTGTGTATCCCTCACCAAAGCCAAATACCCCTGACAACCCTTCCTCAATAGCTTGCTAGCTGCCAAAGCTGAAATCAAATTATGTGGTGCCCAACCTTGCTCTCCCTGGAATGAGAAAGCAGATTCCCCAGGCATTTCAAATTTCACCACCTTGTTATGACAATCCAAGGTACCATAGTGAGAAGCCAACCAATCCATGCCTAAGATCACATCAAAATCTACCATATCAAGAGCTATTAGGTTTGCAAACAACTCCTTGCCTTCAATAGATACCACACATGAATGATACACACAATCAACTAACAAAATTTCTCCAACTGGAGTAGTCACAGCTAAGGTCTCATCCAAAGAAGAAGGACTTCTGTCAAGTTGAGTAGCAAATGACAAGGATACAAAAGAATGTGTAGCTCCAGGGTCAAACAACACATGTGCATCTCTAGAGCAAATACAAAGTATACCTGTAACCACTGCATTGGATGCCTGGGCATCCTGACGAGTCATGGCAAAAACCCGAGCCTGACCTCTCCCTGCCTGTGCCTGACCTCTACCACCAGACCCTCTACCACTCTATTGAGCCACTCCAGAACCTCTACCAGAAGAGCCCCCAAACTGCCTAACAGGAGCAGAAGGAGCCTGAGAAGATGCTATAGCTGCCGATGCTGATGCATGACTAGATGATGGCTGCGTCATAGCCACTGGACAATCCGTCCTAATATGACCTGCCTGGCCGCACTGATAACACACCCTATTATCTCCAAAACAAACCCCAGTATGATGTCTCCCACAAGTAGGACAAGGAGTAGAAGTCACTCCAAAATGCCGTTGTGGAAAAGTGGTCCGTGAAAATCTCCCCTGATCTGATCTACGACTCTGCGCTGTGCCAAAAGACTGCCAACTAGAACCACCCCTCTGTGATACCGCTCTCTGCTGCACCTGATAATCGGGCACCGATCCCACACCAACACTGGGATGACTGCTCTGCAATCCCTCAACCCGCTGTTTCTTGCGAGAATCTCGGCCACTGTTCCATTTCTCCTTTTTTCGCTGCTCAAGCTGTAATGCTAGACTCAAAACCTCAGCAAAAGTAGAACAGTTAGACCCAACCACGGATCTAAAGATGTACTCCCTCAACCCTCTGATAAACCTCTTCACACGCATCTCCTCTGTGATAGGATAAGGGGCATGCCTAGAAAGCTGAGTAAAACGGGCACTGTACTCTGAAACTGACATACCATCAGTCTACTCTAGTCGCTCAAACTCATGAGACAACCCATCCCTGACACTCTCCGGAAGAAAACGAGCCATTAATAACCGAGAGAACTCACCCCAAGCCAACGGAGGTGATCCAACTGATCTCCCACGTGTCACTGTATCAAACCAGTCGTATGCCACACCCTCTAGCTGAAAAGATGCCAGCTCAACGGCCCGGATATCTGAGCAGCCTAACACCCTCCATAGTCTCTCTAGACCATCAATAAACCTCTGTGGGTCCTCATTTGCATTAGAACCAGAAAATGTAGGGGGTTTGAGCTTCATGAACTCTGCCAAAGTAACCTCAATACCTCCCGTCGTAGCACCTGGCTGCTGATCTACCTGTCTAACCCCCTGCTGGCCATCAAGATTTTGTTGTTGATTTTCTTATTGTTGCTCAACAACAACTCCAACAAGTTGTTGCACAACCTGTTGTAACCCTTGTAAACCAGTTGTAATCTCTACCATCCCTGGATTACCTCGCCTCGCTCTGGGCACCTCAACATTGGCTACCCCTGCAGCCGATCCATGCCTACCGCATTAACGTCCCGTCTACCTCGACTACGGCCACGACCTCGACCTCTTTGAAGAGGGTCGCGGGGTTGGGAAGCAGACTCACCAGAAGCTTCCCTTCTAGCAGGAATCCTAGTCCTTGGTGGCATCCTCACCTAAGAAAAGATCATGTATCAAATAATGGACAAGAGTGTAGGAAACTTAATAAGGAAGCTGAGCAACATTTACACAACAAGACTCTTGATCATCATAAGGTATATAATAGCTTCCTACAAGTACATTGTGCCCGGGTCCACAATTACTTGTATGAATCTATTATCACCTTATGTCTGCAGCTATTAGGACCTACAACCAAAGCTCTGATACCAACTTTGTCACGACCCAAATCCAAGGCCGTGACCGGTGCACAGGCTAATATCCTTAGCCTGGCAAGCCTAAAACAATAGTATAATATTTGACAAATGATTTTTCAATATAAACATACTTTCAGGATTTTACAGAAATTTTGACAGAGTCTCCCCTATATTTTGGACATCCCAAAATTTACAGAAAATCCTGCTATCAACAATTACCATCAACCAGAGTTTCCAACAACATAGTGTTTATCCAATCAACATCAAATATATACATCCCAACATAAACAAAGAACTAAACTCCCTATAGCTGCAGAATATACATAATTCCAAAATAACATCAAGTGGCCACCAACACAAATGAGGCCTACCCAAAATGAAATATCAAGAGAGCTGAAACAAATGAATCTCTGCCAGCAGCCTGCTACTCAGCTGCCTGGGAATCTAGATGAAAAATAGAAAGGGGTAAGTCACAAAGACTTAGTGAGGGCCTAACAACCACCATGGACTAGAAGGGAAACATACCAACGCACGAGTTGTTCGATAGAAACAATTGACAATATAAAATTTATTCCTCAACATAAAACTTGCTAAACACATGAGTTTGATAAATCCCACAATCTAAAATAACTTGTTTCCAATATCCAAGAGATAAGTTTTTCATTTCCAAAGCAATATAAATTTATCATGTATAAATTCAATAAGTAAATCTGAAATGAAATTAATTGAGTAAAAAACAAATCATATGAAATGTAAATACAACAGGGATCACTCATGATAGAACCGAGAGGCGGTTCCATCTCACTGATAGCCCTCTCCTCCAAAGGGTGGCTTTTCCCATGGGGCGGCTCCATCTAGCGGATAGCCCTCTCCTCTCCACAACCATGTCCATATCTCAATATCATCGGGGGAAGCTACATCTCGCTGATAGCCCTCTCCTCCAAGAGTGGCCTCTCTCTTGGGGCGGCTCCATCTAACGGATAGCCCTCTCCTCCCGGAATCATATCATGTCTCAATGCCATATCATAGCATACCATATCTATCATATCATATCATCGGGGGCAGCTCCATCTCGTTGATAGCCCTCTCCACAGAGTGGCGGCTCCATCTAACGGTTAGCCCTCTCCTCCCGAAATCATACAACTAGGTGCACCTAGGCCGTTATCATCCGCTAACGACATACGGGGTTCTAACATGGATCCCAATAATATAAATATTAAATTTATTCTATTTTTTCAAAGTCTCTTTCAAAATTAAATCTCCAATTTCATCAAACATAATCAATTTAAATTTATAAAGCTCTCCATTAAAAGCGTATGTTTCCCAAATTTATTAAATAAACAACATTAAAATAGAACAAGATCAATTAAAATAGTAATTATAAAAATATTAAAATAGGTCACGATGACCGTTAAATCACTCATAACTACGGAGAGTCAACCAAACTGCTTCCCAACAACTTCATGAGTATTATGCGAGGTAGAAATCAACAGATCTGAGCACCAACAAATAGTTCCAACATTTAGTAATTTATTTGAAGCTCTATCTATTTATGGGTAACCATAAAATCCCTAAAACTAGTGCCCAAAGCTCTAAAAATAATTCTACTAAAGTTAACACATTCCGATAGCCTATTTACGAGTGTTGGGTTTACCTTAGAGAGCCGAAACGAACACCCTTTACAGTGTGGGTACTCTACTCCTTCCTCAGAGCACTATCCCTAACCCCAAAAGTTACCAAACTTAGTTCCGGAAAGAAAAAGGGAATGAGTAGAAATTATGGGTTTCATTACCTTTCAATAGGTGTAAGTGAATGAGGGGAAATGAAGCACAAAGTAAAAGGGAATGAGTAGAAGATGAAGAAGAAGAAGAAGAACGAACTGAAGAAGAGGAACGGACAAAGAAGAAGAAGAAGAAAATGGGGGTTTGGGGTTTGAGCTTCTCGTATTTGAGAAGCTGACCCCTTTATTCTTTTATTTAAAAAAAAAACATTTAGTGAAATGGTGCGTTTCAATCTTCCCCCCTTAAAGATAATTCGTCCTCAAATTTGAAACTAATACTAACCTTAAGATTCGAACAATTGGGGATACTTTTCACGCATGATAGATTCAGGTTCCCAAGTCGTCTCTTCACCCAATGGACCTCCCCATAAAACCTTGAGTGAAACAATATCCTTTGAACGCAAACGCCTCACCTGTTTATCAACTATAGCCACTGGTTGCTCTGAGTAAGATAAATTCTCATCTAATTGTTCATCCTCATGACAAATCACATGAAAACGATCATAAAGGTATTTACGGAGCATGGAAACATGAAACACTGGATGAACTGCTGATAGATCTGGGGGAAAAGCCAAACGATAGGCAACAGGTCCAACCCTCTCCAAAATCTCAAAAGGTCCAATAAACCGTGGGCTTAACTTTCCCTTCCTGCCAAACCTTAACACACCTTTCATCGGAGAAACTCGTAGGAACACATGGTCCCCCACTGCGAACTCTAAAGGGTGTCGCCTCCGATCAGAATAAGATTTTTGTCTACTTTGTGCTGTACCCAACCGATCACAAATAATCTTTACTTTCTCAACTGCATCCTACACCAACTCTGGGCCTACAAGTTTAACCTCCCCAACTTCAAACCAATCTATCGATGATCTACATCGCCTGCCATACAAAGCCTCAAATGGTGCCATCTGAATGCTAGATTGGTAACTATTATTATAGGCAAACTCCATCAATGGTAAAAACTGATCCCAACTCCCTCCAAGGTCTAGAACACAAGCATGAAGCATATCCTCCAAGATCTGTATAGTCCTCTCAGATTGACCATCAGTCTGAGGATGGAAAGTTGTACTAAGATTCAAACGAGTTCCCAAAGCAACTTGAAAAGACTTCCAAAACTGAGCAGTAAACTGAGCCCCTCGATCTGAAATAATAGACATCGGTACACCATGCAAAGAGACAATCTCATCTAAGTAAAGCTTAGCATATTGGGCTGCAATATAAGTTGTCTTCACAGGTAAGAAATGTGCAGATTTAGTCAATCTATCTATAATCACCCACACAGAGTCATAACCCTTCAAGGTTCAAGGCAAACCTGTCACAAAGTACATAGCAATTACCAAACCTGTCATAAAGCTGCCGATGCTGATGCATGACTAGATGATGGCTGCGTCATAGCCACTGGACAATCCCTCCTAATATGACCTGCCTGGCCGCACTGATAACACACCCTACTATCTCCAAAACAAACCTCGGTATGATGTCTCCCACAAGTAGGACAAGGAGTAGAAGTCACTCCAAAATGTCGTTGTGGAAAAGTGGTCCGTGAAAATCTCCCCTGATCTGATCTACGACTCTGCGCTGTGCCAAAAGACTGCCAACTAGAACCACCCCTCTGTGATACCGCTCTCTGCTGCACCTGATAACCGGGCACCGATCCCACACCAACACTGGGATGACTGCTCTGCGATCCCTCAACCCGCTGTTTCTTGCGAGAATCTCGGCCACTGTTCTCTTTCTCCTTTTTTCGCTGCTCAAGCTGTAATGCTAGACTCAAAACCTCAGCAAAAGTAGAACAGTTAGACCCAACCACGGATCTAAAGATGTACTCCCTCAACCCTCTGATAAACCTCTTCACACGCATCTCCTCTGTGATAGGATAAGGGGCATGCCTAGAAAGCTGAGTAAAACGGGCACTGTATCAAACCAGTCGTATGCCACACCCTCTAGCTGAAAAGATGCCAGCTCAACGGCCCGGATATCTGAGCAGCCTAACAACCTCCATAGTCTCTCTAGACCATCAATAAACCTCTGTGGGTCCTCATTTGCATTAGAACCAGAAAATGTAGGGGGTTTGAGCTTCATGAACTCTGCCAAAGTAACCTCAATACCTCCCGTCGTAGCACCTGGCTGCTGATCTACCTGTCTAACCCCCTGCTGGCCATCAAGATTTTGTTGTTGATTTTCTTGTTGTTGCTCAGCAACAACTCCAACAAGTTGTTGCACAACCTGTTGTAACCCTTGTAAACCAGTTGTAATCTCTACCATCCCTGGATTACCTCGCCTCGCTCTGGGCACCTCAACATTGGCTACCCCTGCAGCCGATCCATGCCTACCGCATTAACGTCCCGTCTACCTCGACTACGGCCACGACCTCGACCTCTTTGAAGAGGGTCGCGGGGTTGGGAAGCAGACTCACCAGAAGCTTCCCTTCTAGCAGGAATCCTAGTCCTTGGTGGCATCCTCACCTAAGAAAAGATCATGTATCAAATAATGGACAAGAGTGTAGGAAACTTAATAAGGAAGCTGAGCAACATTTACACAACAAGACTCTTGATCATCATAAGGTATATAATAGCTTCCTACAAGTACATTGTGCCCGGGTCCACAATTACTTGTATGAATCTATTATCACCTTATGTCTGCAGCTATTAGGACCTACAACCAAAGCTCTGATACCAACTTTGTCACGACCCAAATCCAAGGCCGTGACCGGTGCACAGGCTAATATCCTTAGCCTGGCAAGCCTAAAACAATAGTATAATATTTGACAAATGATTTTTCAATATAAACATACTTTCAGGATTTTACAGAAATTTTGACAGAGTCTCCCCTATATTTTGGACATCCCAAAATTTACAGAAAATCCTGCTATCAACAATTACCATCAACCAGAGTTTCCAACAACATAGTGTTTATCCAATCAACATCAAATATATACATCCCAACATAAACAAAGAACTAAACTCCCTATAGCTGCAGAATATACATAATTCCAAAATAACATCAAGTGGCCACCAAAACAAATGAGGCCTACCCAAAATGAAATATCAAGAGAGCTGAAACAAATGAATCTCTGCCAGCAGCCTGCTACTCAGCTGCCTGGGAATCTGGATGAAAAATAGAAAGGGGTAAGTCACAAAGACTTAGTAAGGGCCTAACAACCACCATGGACTAGAAGGGAAACATACCAACGCATGAGTTGTTCGATAGAAACAATTGACAATATAAAATTTATTCCTCAACATAAAACTTGTTAAACACATGAGTTTGATAAATCCCACAATCTAAAATAACTTATTTCCAATATCCAAGAGATAAGTTTTTCATTTCCAAAGCAATATAAATTTATCATGAATAAATTCAATAAGTAAATCTGAAATGAAATTAATTGAGTAAAACACAAATCATATGAAATGTAAATACAACAGGGATCACTCATGATAGAACCGAGAGGCGGCTCCATCTCGCTGATAGCCCTCTCCTCCAAAGGGTGGCCTTTCCCATGGGGCGGCTCCATCTAGAGGATAGCCCTCTCCTCTCCACAACCATGTCCATATCTCAATATCATCGGGGGAAGCTACATCTCGCTGATAGCCCTCTCCTCCAAGAGTGGCCTCTCTCTTGGGGCGACTCCATCTAACGGATAGCCCTCTCCTCCCAGAATCATATCATGTCTCAATGCCATATCATAGCATACCATATCTATCATATCATATCATCGGGGGCAGCTCCATCTCGTTGATAGCCCTCTCCACAGAGTGGCGGCTCCATCTAACGGATAGCCCTCTCCTCCCGGAATCATACAACTAGGTGCACCCAGGCCGTTATTATCCGCTAACGACATACGAGGTTCTAACATGGATCCCAATAATATAAATATTAAATTTATTCTATTTTCTCAAAGTCTCTTTCAAAATTAAATCTCCAATTTCATCAAAATAATCAATTTAAATTTATAAAGCTCTCAACCTTTGAAATAAATTTCATAGAGAATAAAATTAATAAAAGCATATGTTTCCCAAATTTATTAAATAAACAACATTAAAATAGAACAAGATCAATTAAAATAGTAATTATAAAAATATTAAAATAGGTCACGATGACCGTTAAACCACTCACAACTACGGAGAGTCAACCGAACTGCTTCCCAACAACTTCAGGAGTATTATGCGAGGTAGAAATCAACAGATCTGAGCACCAACAAATAGTTTCAACATCTAGTAATTTATTTGAAGCTGTATCTATTTATGGGTAACCATAAAATCCCTAAAACTAGTGCCCAAAGCTCTAAAAATAATTCTACTAAAGTTAACACATTCTGATAGCCTATTTACGAGTGTTGGGTTTACCTTAGAGAGCCGAAACGAACACCCTTTACAGTGTGGGTACTCTACTCCATCCTCAGAGCACTATCCCTAACCCCAAAAATTATCAAACTTAGTTCCGGAAAGAAAAAGGGAATGAGTAGAAATTATGGGTTTCATTACCTTTCAATAGGTGTAAGTGAATGAGGGGAAATGAAGCACAAAGTAAAAGGGAATGAGTAGAAGATGAAGAAGAAGAGAAGAAGAAGAAGAACGAACCGAAGAAGAGGAACGGACAGAGAAGAAGAAGAAGAAAATGGGGGTTTGGGGTTTCAGCTTCTCGTGCGTGAAGATGGAGATTGCTTTGTCATGCAAAATGGTCAAAAGGCCACTTTGTCATGAGAGATTGCTTTGTCATGCAAAATGGTCAAAAGGCCACTTTTCAAGGACTGATTTGCATGATTTTTTAATGTCTCAGGGACTAATTTGCTTGTTTTTGCTTATTTTTCAGGGACCATTTTGGCCGAAAAGGACCATTTTGCTTGACAGAGCAATCTCTCAGGGACCACTTTGAAATTTTGACTCTCTCAGGGACTAAACTGCACGATCATAAATCTCTCAAGGACTAATTTGGTAGTATAATCAATAATGAAAACACATTAAAGATTAAATATCAGACATAACATACTAACATGGTTTATACTCCATATATAGATCCTTAATATATAAATACACTAGTGAGTGACCCGTGCGATGCACGGGGCGTAAATATGAGAGAAATAATAGAATTGAGTATTAAATTTGGCTAAAATTACATGTAAAAGTAATAATAACAATAATTATTAAATTTAGAAAAGTCATTCAAGTTTATTAATTATTTCATAACTTCTATTAATATAATCACAATTTAATTTAAAAAAGACATTCATTTTTATTAATTATTTTTTAATTTTTTAACAACTAAAAACATTAAAACATTTATAATCAGCCCAAGTTTTTATTAAAAAATACTTAAAGTATAATTTTTACCTTGTGTTATTTAATTTTATCTCATTAATTAATTGTTATTATTAAGACTTTTAATATATTTTAACCCTTAAATTATATGATTTCTCCTGATTTTTATGTATTATCATTACAAATGAAAAAACAATAGAAAATAATTAATATAAGTTAAAATTTAAAAGGTTAATGAAAAATAATATAAAATAATTAATTTACATGATAATTTAAAAATTATCCTTTTATATGGAATTAGTGATTTTATGTAAAATTGTCATCTAAAGTGATAAATTTTTATTATTAAGTTATAATATTTTCATATATATTCAGTTTTATGATTTTAATATTACCATCTTTTCATTGATTTTAATATTATCGTCTTCCTATTATAAGTATTTACCACTTATAACTTAAATTTAAATATTGATATATTTAATGTAAAATTTTCATCATCGGGTGAATTATATTTACCCCTTATAATATATATATTATAACATTTAAATATTATTAAACTATTATGCAAAAATTTATTCCCATGTGGTGTATTATTATAAGAAATTTTTTACAAAATATCTACCAATAAAATCACAATTCAATTTAGAAAAGTAATATTTTTATTAATTGATTTTAAAAATATTTTTATAACTAAAAACAAAAAAGCATTTATAATCAATACAAATTTCTATTAAAAATAATTGAAGTGTAATTTTTACCCTGTTAATTTATATATTAACATTAATGACCTTTTGTCTGAAATGTTATTTTTGTGTAATATTCTTATTTTATAATTTAAATATTAATAAAATCTTATTTACCCCTTTAATGTAAATTTAAACATTTATACAAATATGAAATTCTTTTCATTCTCCAATGAATTATATTGAAATGTATATACTAAATTCATATTTAATTAATATTAATAAACCTTTATGTAAAGATTTATTTCCCTGTGGAGAAAAATATTATAAGAAAGCTTCAAAAGGAAGCTTTTATAAATATAATCGCAACTCAATTTAAAAGTCATTATTTTTATTAATTAAAAATTAATTATTAAATATTATAACAACTAAAAACAAAAAAAAATATTTATAATCAACAAAGATTTATATTAAAAAATAATAAAAGTGTAATTTTAACCATATTAATTTAGATATTATTGTGTTTTCATATGAAATGTTTAATCTTCTCCCATATATTTTCTTAACTCTTTAATTTAAATAAAATTAGGTTTTCATGTAGATATTAATATTTTCAAATATCACATAACAATAAATATATAAATACCAGATTAATTTTATAAGATATACAACTAATTTATCTAATTTTTCATAAAAATTATCTCATTTAACATATTATATGTTTACATTAAGTTTACTGTTTAGACTCTCATTAAAGTATATATTAAAATGTTTTTACATTATATTTTCTTACTCTATGTGTAAATAGAAAATAATTAAAGCTAATGAAGTACATAGTCTATAGACTAATTAATATCATACAATATCTACGTTGTACTTTATATTAATGAATTTTGTACTAAACATACAAAAATTATATATCTTAAAATACATGTCAAAAAAATAAATTTTAAGCTAAAAATATAATTGGCTTTGTTAATTTTCCTTATAAGAAAAATAGTAAAACCTGTATTGAAATAGGTTTCATTAACAAAGGTAATTCAACTTTCTACTAATAAAATATATTTTAATTAATGTCATTATAACATCATGAAAAGTTTAACCCCACCATATGTAAATTTAAATATAATTTTATTTTCAATTAAAACCTATAATGTAAATATAAAATAGTTACATCTTATCAAAGTATAAAGAAAATCATTACATTTCAATTAATAGAGTTATATTTCAAGTCTCTACTTCTCAAATACATTTTGTTCACTTTACATATTTTGTATGAGAAGCCTTGGATACAATATTTATATAAAAATATAAATATAGTAATTATATATTTTTTATGATTGGTTTGAAGTTCTTTATACTGATTGGTATCCATATTTTCTTGAATCAGGTCTACCTTGTTCTAAAGGATTATAATATGCTGTAGACGCATACTTTCTACAACAGTTAAATGCTCCGAGGTTTGTGAATGTGGGCTGTTGATGAGTGGCAAAGCTCCATTAAGCATTAGCCATGAGAAAATCATGTCTCGGCCTAAATCGTTTAATGATTTATCAGTGTAGTATACCGTAATATAACTACTTGAGTAGTGAAAAGGATATCCATTAAAATATGAAAATTCCACAATATACAATAAAGAATTAAAGCAAAATTATATAAGAAAATTTAAGGTTCTCTCTGAGCACGAAAATTCACTTATTTTATACAATTGAATGTGAACAACTTTTATAGCATTAAAAATGCAATTAAAGTGAGAGACAATGATGACTTGCACAGTTAAAGGCGTACACATTTAATAATTGAGATCAAGCGATGTCTCTTTTCTCTGTAGCACCTAAGAATTTATCAACATATTTATAAATATGTACATATATACTCAATACAATAACCATATCTTCCAGAGATTATACACCTTTCCATCTGATACAATTTTCAGTTTCTCTAACATGTTTTAAGTTAAAGCAATCCCAGCTTAGACCAGAAACCAAGTTTTCAGAATTGGTGTTGATTTCCTTGACACAACGAGATTCCATTCCAATTGTGGCAAAGCCATTTTAACCTATCATTTTAGAAACCATTTTTTCACCATATAATCATTTTGCAGATAAGGCTTGTGTGGAACATTAAGGGTCTCTATACTTGTCATTTTAAAGCCCCTGAATGTTGACATGCAGATCTTAGTTTAATAATAAACACTAAGCAGAGAAGGAAAGTAATAGTGCTTAGCTAAGCTGCTACCTTTCAGAAATTGCTTAGAGGGCATAGATTCATACATACCTTGCGAAGCTTTAATGGCCTGTCACGAAAAAAAGGACTATCAGCTGAGGTTGAATCAAGACTCGAAATCCTTTGCCCACATCTTATAGTAATAAAACCATGTGACACCTTACAAAAAATGAAACACAAATACCTCAAATTCATTGAGAAAAAAGAGAGAAAAATCATCAAAGACCAGAGTTCATACTTTAACACTATCGTTGCACGTCTCCTAATTGGAAACATTGTCCTCCTACCAGCCGATTCAACACTCTGCCATTTGGATCAGCAGCTGAAGACATATAAGACTACATACAAATTCAATTTCAATGAAAGACATTCATATAAAGCATTCTGAATTCTTTGTTAGGACATTAAAGGAAGAAAATAGTAACAATGTTGAAACAGTTCCTTTACAATAGAAAATATATCTCCTCTGATATAAATAAGAAAGACAATGAAATGATGAGAATGAGACATATGAGGGGAGGGGACTAAGTAACATTTATGCGGTCAGCTGCAGGGGTGAAGGCAAAGAAAGGAGTGGTGGATTGACTCTACTGTGGAAAAATGAAGTTCAAGTGGATGTCCATGTTTCCCGAAGCAAAGGTTTATCACTTGATAAGGTACCAATCTGACCACTCTCCTCTGTTACTTGATCTATATCCGAATAAAATCCGCAGAAGAAAGCTTGAGAGAATTGCTCGCTTTGAGGAAGTCTGGACCAAAGAAGAGGATCTCCCAGAAAAAGTTGCTCTAGCTTGGCAGGGGGCGGATACTGATCTTCCGAGTAGACTCCAAAGGTGCCTCACCATGTTGGACAGCTGGGGGGACAGAAAATCAAGGAGTGTCAGAAGAAAATTCGAAAACTCTCTTCTCCCCTTCATGAACCTGGAAACTCCGAGAAAATCAAGCAAGTAGAGAAGGAACTTGATGATCTCTTAGTTTCAGAAGAAATTTTCTGGCAGCAAAGAATTAGAGTGGATTGGCTTCGTCATGGGGACAATAACTCAAAATTCTTTCCTCAGAAGGCAAGCCAAAGGAGAGATAGGAACTGGGTTACTTCCATTCTTGATGATTCTGGGCAACGATTTGAAGAGGAGGATCAAATTGCTTAGGTTATGACAGAGTATTTCTCAAATCTATTCTCCACCTCCAATCCCATGAGAATTAAAGAAGCAGTTAGTGTGGTCCAAGGGCGATTTGATGCTCCTATGAAGCAGTACTTGGGAGAACCTTTTTTTGAAGTTGAAGTGATGACAACTTTGAAGCAATTAAAACCATGGGCAGCACCAGGCCCTTATGGAATTCCTTCCTTTTTCTACCAACGGTATTGGCATATAGTGGGCCCCCATTGCATGCATGTTGTCCTTCAAATTCTAAATAACAATTTGGATCCAATGAAATTCAACAGAACACATATATGCATGATCCCAAAGATCAAGAAACCGAAGCATACCAAGGACTTCAGGCCAATATCACTGTGCAATGTAATTTTCAAATTGGTCAACAAAACAATTGCCAACTGCATCAAGCCGATCTTACCCAATATTGATGGCCAATACCAAAGTGCATTTGTTCCTGGTAGACTGATAACAGACAACACCCTAATAGCCTTTGATCTGTTCCATTACATGCGCAAGAAAAGAAGAGGTAGAAAAAGTTTTGTGGGACTGAAAATAGATATGGCAAAGGTCTACAACAGAGTTGAGTGGAACTTTATGCAACCTACTCTCTTATCTATGGGCTTCCCGGACAATCTGGTCGATTTAATAATGCTATGCGTTTCTTCTGTCTCCTTTGTTGTCCTGTTGAATGGTTTCCCTTGTGACTTTTTTAAACCAGAAAGGGGATTGAGACAGGGTGACCCTCTATCCCCCTATCTCTTCATCCTATGCACTGAAGTATTCTCCGGTCTACTAGTGAAAGCTCAACTCAACTCTTCCCTTCATGGCATCAGAATTGCACGAAGAGCCCCTAAGATATCCCACCTTTTCTTTGCTGATGACAGCATACTTTTCTTCAGGAACTCTGATCAAGAGGTGAACACGGTTCTTCACATACTGAAGCTTTATCAGGAAGCATCAAGGCAATTAATCAATCTCGACAAATCAGAATTGTCTTTTAGCCAAAATACCCCAATTGATAGACAAAATTTTCTCCAAAGATGGATCTAGGTAAAGGCTGTTGACAATCATTCGAAGTATCTAGGAATTCCTACATTTGTGGGAAAATCCAAGATTCAGATTTTTGATTTTGTTCAAGACCGGGTTTGGAAAAAGTTGAAGGGGTGGAAAGAACATTTTCTTTCATCAGCTGGTAGGGAGGTATTAATTAAAGTTGTAGCTCAAGCTATTCCAAACTATATTATGGGATGCTTTCTGTTGCCCAGACTTTGTGTGATTCTGTTGAGAAGATGATTAATAAGTTTTGGTGGGGATCTTGCAGAGGAGATAAAAAAATCCATTGGATGTCTTGGGAAAGACTTAGTGCTCCTAAAAGATTAGGTGGGATGGGTTTTCGAAGATTCCATGCTTTTAATCTAGCTCTTTTGGCAAAACAGGGGTGGAGAATAATAACTCACGGTGACTCTCTTATGACTCAATGTCTCCAAGCTAGATACTTTCCCAAAACCAATTTCTTACATGCCAAGATTGGTTACTGTCCCAGCTATACATGGAGAAGTATTCATGCTGCTCAATGGGTAATAAAATATGGTGCATACTGGACGGTAGGAGATGGTAACAGATAAATGTGTGGCAGAATGGTTGGCTACCTTTTCAACCAGGACATAAAGTCTGGTCCTCTAGTTATGGCCAATTGGACAATGATTTTGTTAATGGCTTGATAGACCCAGAATGCAACGCATGGAATATTGACTTAATCCGCAGATCCTTTTTGGACTTTGAGGTTAATCAAATTTTAGCCATCCCATTATCAAGACATCATAGAGAGGATATGTTGTGTTGGGCAGGGACAAAAAATGGCAGGTATATTGTTCGTTCTGGTTATCAATTTATCACCACAAACATGGAAGCTCAAAATCCATCATTAAATGGAGTGTCAGAGGAAGAGCAAGTCCTTTGGTAGAAACTATGGAGAATTGAAGTTGTACCCAGACACAAACATCTGTTATGGAGAATTAGGAAGGGTTGCTTGCCTGTTCGAGCTAATCTATTGCAGAGAGGAATGGATTTAGATCCCGGTTGTCCTAGATGTCATAACCACTTGGAGACAATTGAACATGTTTTCTTTGAATGCCAGTGGGTGCAGGACTTTTGGACAGCTACATCATTTGGACTAAAGGGGACCGAATCATCAACTTTAACAGCTAGTGAGTGGATTGACAAAAATCTATCTGTGTGTGACAGTATTTCAGCAGCAGCATTTGCCTCATTAGTGTACAACATCTGGTTTAGTCGTAATAAATTAGTTTTTGAAAAGAAGGAATTTCCTCTCAATGATAGCATCCACACAGCTTTGAACCAAGCCAACCATTTCAACAATGCCAAGGCTAGAACACCTTCAATCCAAAATGCAAATGCCCTTGAACCGGTTGCTGATAAGTGCCAAATATTAGGATATTTTTGTATGGAATCATGGCACTTTTGGATTAATTGCTTGTATTTAACAATTAATTTCTCCCAATTCTACAAGTTTGAATTCAAACAAGTATTATCTGAGTTTTGGTTTATTTGAAGTCTTTTAATCCCATTTTGTGCTTTAATTTCAGGGAACCAAGAAGAGGAGAAAGCAGACTTAGAAGAAATGAGCAAAAAGAAGAAAAGAAGGATTCAACTCTGTTTTATTTTCGCTTGAGCGAATTTATTTCGCTCAAGCGAAATTTGTCCAGAGAGGGTGATTTTTGGGTGCTAAATTCGCTCAAGCGAATTTAATTCGCTTGAGTGAATTTACCTTTCTTTAGCTTGAAGAATTCTATTCGCTTGAGCTAATATTTTTGCCTCAAGCGAAAATTTACTTAATCAGAAAAATAAAACAGAGTTCAAAAGGCAGTTGAAGGAGATTCAGAAGAAACTTTCTAAAAAAAAACTCAAGGCTTACGAGAAGAACGGAAGTTGCGGAAGCACAATCCTTCATCTCCTTTTGATTCTTGGTTGTAAAAGCTATCATGAGTAGCTAATCTTTTCTATTGGGACTGAATGTAATCGACTCGAACTCAGACGTATTCTGGTGATATTTATATATAGTAATCTTGTTTCGATCAATATTGGTATTATCGTTCTGTTCTTCATCTTTGATTCTATCTGATCAATAGAGTTATTGAACTTTATTTTTAGATCTAACTGGAAAGTATTTCTAAAAATCCGATCTGAACGAAAATACTCGATATATCGTAATGCTAGGAATAGATTTCGATATATTGATTGCGTATAACACTTGAACGTAATGCTGGATAATCTGTTGAATACTTGAGGAATCAATATTCAGGGGATTAATCTTATGAATTTTATACTTGAGGAATCAATATAAATGATTTTTATGTGTTGCATCAATATTGGTAGTCTCAAATGCTATGTATTTATATTTATCCAGAATACAAATGAGTGAGATAGATAAAGTTCAATCCCAGTTTCTCTTACTGAACTCTTCCTTAAGTTTCTTGTTATATTCACATTACCTTTATGCAAATTTAGCTTAGTTTAATCAAATCCATCATGAATCAATCCAAGACTTTTGTATATAAGCTTTTTGAGTTTAACTATAAGTTTTGACTAAATCCGTTCCTCGTGGGATCGACACTCTTACTTTAAAAATCATTATACTAAAGTTGACTTTTGGTACGCTTTCCAAGAGTTTAACAAGTATTTTTGGCGCCGTTGTCGGGGATCGAACACGGGTCACCCGCGTGACAGGCGGGAATACTTACCACTATACTTACCAGGAAATCAAGAAATGGACTTTCGTGCCAGAGAGGAAAGTTGATCTGAAACCTTGAGAGTATGACAAGTTCCTTAACATGATGATAAGAAGGAACTGGATGAAACTGGCTGATCCTTTGCCAAAGTTTGATCCGGAATTTGTGTGGGAATTTTATGCCAATGCTTACCCACTGGATGGATTAGGTAACAGAAGGTCTAAGGTAAGAGGGAGATGGATAAGATATGACAGGGACGCCATCAGTGAGTTCCTGGGAAACCCATTACCGTTACAACCAGGGAACCAATGCACCTACCAAAGGTTGAAGGCAACCAGGGATGGTTTTGATGAAGCAAAAGAAGCAAGAAAGATTTGCATTCCACACCATGGTTTCATAACAGGAACATCAGGTAATCCTCTCCGGATTCAGAAGAATCATATGAAGACTCTTGCTCAGATCTGGATGACCTTCATCCTTGCAAATATCATTCCTATTGGTCATGTCTCAGACATGAATTTGGTGAGGTGTCATCTGATGTACAGCTGCATGAGCAAAAGGCACAGTGTGGATGTGGCTCACATTATTTTTGAAGAAATGCACAGGTTTGCCAAAGCTGAGACAAATAAGAACAACGAGAAGGAAGCCAAAACATTGGGATTTCTTGCTTTGATTACTGCTCTATGTGCTGAACAGGGGATTGACATTAATCCCACAAAGAAGATAAGGATGACAATTGATAGAAGATATGTAGAGCTTTACTGCACTAATCCCATTGATCAGCCATGTAGACAAGAACAAGAGCCACCACAACAGGAGGAAGAACAACATCAACAGCAGCCACACCCAGATCAAAGAGCACCAATTAATGCTAATGACTAGATGGTTGAGCAGATGAGATGCATGAGGATACAAATGCAACATCAGAGGCAACAACTCATTTCAACACATAGAGGAAAACTTCACCTCCAGGAGTACCTCTATCATAATGTGAGGGGACCCTATGAAGGTATGACTCCAGCAGAGTTCACTACATATCTTCAATGGCCTGGGGACAGTCCTATCTTCCCGGGGGGGAGTGGAGCTGGAGTTGCTGCTGCTTCTGGAGCTGGAGTTGGAGATGATTATATTCCAGAAGAGGGACCATCTGGACCTGTTGATGATGATGTAGCTGGAGTTGGAGAAGGAGCAGGACTAGACTTTCATGATGCTGATTTTGAGGATGATCTTGGATAGGATCATGAGGGGAGATTGACTCACCCTATTGATATGTTTTACTGATTGTGACTTGGTTTCACTGTTTCTTTTGTGATACTGTTGATACTGTTTGTGTGATCGTGCTTGCAGAGAACCTTAGACTGTAGTGTTTTGGTGTGGTTTATTAGTACTTACTGATGTGATAATTGCAGTAGTTGTTTACTTAGATATTTGTTGTTTCTCTTGGTTAATAGGATTGACGTTTTGCTTTTACTTACTGTTAATATTATAGATATAATACTGTTAGATACATAGAAAATACATTTTTTTTTGGGAATCACAGAAAATTTTTCTTGAGGAAGTTGGTTAAAAAGAAATCAGGATTCAATAAGTGTCCTAAAATAGAACAACTGATCAAACTGAACAAAGAGGAGAAAAAGGGGAAAATGTGGTTAATTGCATAATCAAATAGGATTAGGACATTGGTGCATGATAATTAACCAAAATAAGTAATCATAATAATAGGTGATTTAATCAAGGAAATAAGCCACAGATAACCCAGTGAGTGTGTGAATCCATAAACAGACTGAGAGTTTCACTGTTAATTAGCCAGTTGATATTGCTTGAGTTTCCTTTTTGATAACATCACACAAGAGGCATGGAAATGATTAAGGCAAGTTTGGTTAAATGGAAATAACCTAGTGCCAAATAGCCTACCTGAAAATGATCACTTTTTGTAATAAGCCCATTAGAGCTTAAGTTTCCTTTGATTATGTACCTTGACCTTAAATTCAAAAATCTATCCTATCTTTGCACATTAAAGGAAGGACATCATAGGTACATTGTATCATTACAAGGATAATGGGTTCATAAAAGAAAATTGGTTTGGCTATATCTATACAATCTACTCCTTAATATGTATTTAAAAAAAAACAAGAAAGAGAAAAACAAAAAGAAAAAGACAATGAAAATAAAAAGGAGTAGATTGTGAATGAGAAATTGGTGCATTGAGGTGTTAAGAATGGAGAGTTAATGATAATTGAAATGAAATGTAGTATGCTCTCTTTTCTTGAATTGTGCTTTTGAATATCCTGAAAAACCATAATTCTTGGAAGCCAAGCCTCATTACAACCTTTACAAGACCTTAAGATCCATGCCAAATGTGTGATTGTGATTTGATTGGAAATGACTGACAATTTTGATTTGTGCAATTTTCAGTGAAAAATTGAGAAAAACACTCACGAGAGAGAATTGAGAGAAAAATTTCCTTGATTAGAATCATTTCATTGTTATAATTGCTCTTTTTCATGATTGATTACACTCTTGTCCTCTTTTTATTTGATATTGGAGTTACCGTATGCTTCTGATTTCAAATCTTTAGTTGGAATGTGAAATTGTTTCTTGAAGGACCATGGATATGATTTCCAAATAACCAGTTTCAGAAATGAATTCATGAATAGTTGAATTATATCTGCTTACTTTGCTTGAGGACAAGCAAGATTCTAGGTTGGGGGAGTTGATAAGTGCCAAATATTAGGATATTTTTGTATGGAATCATGGCACTTTTGGATTAATTGCTTGTATTTAACAATTAATTTCTCCCAATTCTAAAAGTTTGAATTCAAGCATGTATTATCTGAGTTTTGGTTTATTTGAAGTCTTTTAATCCCATTTTGTGCTTTAATTTCAGGGAACCAAGAAGAGGAGAAAGCAGACTTAGAAGAACTGAGCAAAAAGAAGAAAAGAAGGATTCAACTCTGTTTTATTTTCGCTTGAGCGAATTTATTTCGCTCAAGCGAAATTCGTCCAGAGAGGGTGATTTTTGGGTGCTAAATTCGCTCAAGCGAATTTAATTCGCTTGAGCGAATTTACCTTTCTTCAGCTTGAAGAATTCTATTTTCTTGAGCTAATATTTTTGGCTCAAGCGAAAATTCACTTAATCAGAAAAATAAAACAGAGTTCGAAAGGTAGTTGAAGGAGATTCAGAAGAAACTTTCTAAAAAAAAACTCAAGGCTTACGAGAGGAACGGAAGCTGCGGAAGCACAATCTTTCATCTCCTTTTGATTCTTGGTTGTACAAGCTATCATGAGTAGCTAATCTTTTCTATTGGGATTGTATGTAATCGACTCTAACTTAGACGTATTCTGGTGATATTTATATATAGTAATCTTGTTTCGATCAATATTGGTATTATCGTTCTATTCTTCATCTTTGATTCTATCTGATCAATAGAGTTATTGAACTTGATTTTTAGATCTAACAGGAAAGTATTTCTGAAAATCCGATCTGAACGAAAATACTCGATATATCGTAATGCTAGGAATAGATTTCGATATATTGATTGCGTATAACACTTGAACGTAATGCTGGATAATCTATTGAATACTTGAGGAATCAATATTCAGGGGATTAATCTTATGAATTTTATACTTGAGGAATCAATATAAATGATTTTTATGTGTTGCATCAATATTGGTAGTCTCAAATGCTATGTATTTATATTTATCCAGAATACAAATGAGTGAGATAGATGAAGTTCAATCCCAGTTTCTCTTACTAAACTCTTCCTAAAGTTTCTTGTTATATTCACATTACCTTTATGCAAATTTAGCTTAGTTTAATCAAACCCATCATGAATTAATCCAAGACTTTTGTATATATGCTTTTTGAGTTTAACTATAACTTTTGACTGAATCCGTTCCTCGTAGGATCGACACTATTACTTTAAAAATCATTATACTACAGTTGACTTTTGGTACGCTTGCCATGAGTTTAACAGTTTCTAGATGGAAGCCTCCTCCTTCGGGTATCTACAAGTTGAATACAGACGTGGCTAAGATGGAGGATTGGTCCTGGAGTGCAGCAGCCATAATCAGAGACTATCATGGTAATGTCCTTGCAGCAGCATCTTGGCACTTTAGGTGTGGTCCAGACGCAGGAACCGCTGAAAGGTTGGGACTCAAAATGGGATTGGAGTTCACATTGGAAACCAATTTCTTGGAGATCATAGCAGAATCGGACTGCCTACCATTGATCAGCGCCATCAACATTCCACATCAAGGTTCATCAGCCTTTGAGGTTGTAGCAGCAGACTGCAGATCCTTTAGGCAAGACTTTATTTCTTTATCCTTTTGTCATGTTAATGAGGCAACCCATCATTTAGCAAAGTTTACTATTCATAATTCTAGTGGTGTATGGATTGAAGACACCCCTTTTGTATTCAATCCAAAGTGGCGGCAGATAGTACTCATATTTCCTCCCATTAATGAAATATGTTTTTTACATAAAAAAAAAGAGAATAAATGATACTACATCCAGTCCTATTTATAAGAAACATGGTACTAAATTATTAAACCAAGGAAATGTCTTGAAACTAGTTAATTGTAATTAATAATGCCATAATTTTGAATTTTATTCCAGAAATATCCTTAATATTAAATAATTAAATAGTGGCAAAATTACTCTTAATTAAAGTCTCATTATAGTAGTAACTTATGCTCCAATAGTTGGCTATCTTTAATTATTTTGTGATTTTATTGATGATATTTTATTTTATTTTTTCTATTTTACAATTTTTATTAAAACTTATATATTTATTAATATCAATATAAAATTATATAAAAATGAGAACATGAGACATGAAAACCAATTTAAAACTATTTTAAAATTGATATATTTATAGATAAATTAACATGATATTAGATAATAAAATCATAAAATGTATACTATCATAAGAGATTTCATAAATTTATACATATAAAGTATAAAAATTTGATTATTTTATAAATAAAATAATATATATGTATATAAATTTACTTTGGATTGGATTGAATTGATTTTCAACATAAGATCCGAAAATCAATCCAATCCAATAATTAAAAAATTTCAATTTTTGCTGTTTTTAGTTTTTATTTTCTATTTTCAGCTATTTGGTTTATTTTTTGCTATTTGTATTGGATTGGATGTGAATACCCCTACTTGTTATAGGTTGTCTCTATTGGTATCAAGCTTTTCATGTTTTACATTGTTCACCCCATATTGTTGGTAAATTAAAAAAGGTCATTTTTTATTTAGAAAGCGATGTAAAGAATATGTATCGAGCCATTAGCATCTCAGTAAATCTAAAAGCTACAAGAGTCCAAATTTCTCTTGTCCCATCCTTGATTAGACACCATCAATCACCATTGTTTCAAACAAAGTAGCCTCCTTTGTTTTCCAAGCTCACTGCCATCGAACTAACTCTTCCACCATCACCCTTAAGTTCACACATCCTCTCACCTAATCCATTATTAGGAGTGATCACGGATCGGGTCGGGTCAACCAATTTTTTGGACCCGAAACTACCACAAACGGGTTGGGTCGGTTCGGGAAAGACTTTTCTGCAAGCTACAACTCGTACTGAATCGAACCGAAAGTGAGCAGGTTGAGTCGAGTCGGGCGTTCGAGTCAGAGAGTGAATAGAAAAAAGGGAGGAAATGCAAAACAAGAAACCTAAAGGCAGAGGTTCGAATTTCCTCATTAACAATCTAAACTTAGTCAAGCTAAACAAAAAAATAGGTGGAATGCAAAACAAGAAATCTAAACACAGAGGTTCCAATTTCCTCATTAATAATCTCAAAACAGGCAAGCTAAAAACATAATACAAAATCTGAAAATCAGTAAGCATTGGCTACGGTTGTGGGAATAGTGCCTCTAGTAAGGTGAGCAGAAATGCATGCAGAATCATATCTGTAAGTAGAGGAAGAAGAACGAAGGTCAAGCCATAAGCAAGAAATGTAGAAAAATGAAGAGAATCGAAGTAACTCACCTTGCACGATGGTGACTCAGTGTCATGCCAAAGTCAAACACCACAAGCACGGCCACGAGTTGAAGGATGGGGCCACGGACAAGGGGCTACAGAGTCAGATCAGCGTTCAACGACGAGTTGATGAGGGGCTACGGTGTCAGAACGGTGGTCGACGACGAGTTGATGAGGGGCTATAGTGCTCTGTGAGAGATTTGCATATTTCATCTTCGATCTGCGATTGACGAAGACGGGAGAGGGACGACCGAACAACCTTCGTGAACGACCGACGAGCGCGATGAAATGGACGGTGGGCTGGCAACGATGTGACTAGTGAAGAGGGAGCGGTGGCAGCGATGGTGAACGGCAACACAGTTACACCCTTTTCTGGACTTGCTTTTAATGCCCCATTTTTACTATTCACACCCCTCCCACCACATTTTTGAAAATATTTCTCCAAACTACCCTCACCCTATCACCTCTCCCCCACCTCTACCTCCGAACACCCTACTGCCGCTTCACTCAGCTATTTTTCTTTTCTTCTTTTTCCTCTTTCTGGAAATTAATTTTAGGAAAAAAAAAATCCGAAAATTAATTTCCAGTAAAAACACTTCCGAAAATTTCCTTAAATAAATTTATGGAAAATTTTCCGAGAATTAATTTTCAGAATTGAAGTTTTTTATATGGCTTCAGTTTTCCCTAAATTATGGAAAAGATATTTTGTTTCAGTTTTAGAGACAGAAATTTTTTTCCATCTCTAACAAGTTTAGAGATGGAATTTTTTTCGTCTCTAAAATTTAAATTTTATAAAACAATTACACTTTCGAAAGCTTTAGGAAATTCATTTCCGAAAGCCATTTTTATCATTTAGCTTCCTAAAATTAGTTTTTAGAAGCTTCCGAAAGTTAATTTCTGAAAAAGAATATGGGTTTGGAAAATGACTTTTTAGGGGGTGTGAAAAGCAATTCCACACTTTTGGTTAAGTGAGTCCAGTTTATTCTAGTTATGTGCTTTGACCAGAAAAAATTCTACTCGTGTCCAAAAAATGAAAAAAACCGTGTTCCAATGTAGATGTGGCACAACGGGCTACCTGGCTTATGAGGATTGCAGGCTAAAACAAGCCAGACAAAAAAAAAACCCAAATTTAATTAGGGCTAAAAAATGGTGCTCAGGCCCTATAAAATGTGGGCTAAGTCCACTATTTTAATAAAATTGATTGGGTTAAAAAAGCCCAATATTAATTCTAGCTCGATTTTGAAAAATTAAACCTTGTAATTTAACAGGCGGGTTCGATGGACTTGGTTTACCATTTCGGCCATTACTTTTCCCACCTGCTTTTTACTATTCCCACCCCCTAATTTTTTGAAACTTTTGAAAACTCAATAATACCCCTAAAAGTAACTTTACTATATGATTAACCCCACTCTCACTATTCAGTTTCTATCTCCCCCTCTCTCATTTCCATTTTCTTTCCTTCAAGTGGGAGATCTATTGGCCTATTCCCCTCATCAAGTGTGTGTCATTACTCAAGATTGAGTTGGTGAAATCAAGTTTTTGTGCACTTTCATAAATTTTTCAGGTAATATGTTTATCATTGAAGTGTTTTCTTTATCCTTAACCATTTATTACATCGTTGGATGCTTCATAACGTTATTGTTGCAACTTTCCGGACAACATTGTTCGTAAAATGTTACGGACATAGGTATCCGTAAATGATAGTGTGTTACTTACGGACATAGTTGTTCGTAAATACTTATGGACAAGCTTGTCCAGAATTCAAGTACGTGAAATTGAATTCTGTTACTTTTCCAACCAACACATTCAGAACCTTATGGACTTGACATGTCCGTATGTTTACAGACACCTTTGTCCGATATGTTTTTACGTTTAGTTTAATGGTATTATGTTCAGGACAAGCTTGTCCGTAAAATTCTTACGGACAATTGTTCCCGGAAGCTATTTGCAATTTTTTTAATTTTTTACTTTTAATGGTTGTGCAACAATGGAAGAAAGATGTTGGAACAACAATTCTAAAGAATTCAATATGACAGCTGACATTAAAAATGATGCAGAGGTAATATATTGTTTAATATATAGAATTTAGAAATAATTTAAAAAATTAAATTTCACTTTTAATCAGGATTATGATGAGATGGAGAAACCTATCCATGGAAGTGTTGATTACACTGATAATTTTACCACGAATGAGGTAACTAAATTTCTGCTCCAGGTTAAAGTTGTATATTTCCCTAAGTAGATTAAGCCTGACATAAGCATCCCTCATAATATCAGTCTCTGTAAATGCATCGGCATGTGAAACTTTGAGAGCACTGACCACTAACTGGTTGGCATCATCCTTACCTAAGGCAGGTAATAAGAACAACCTCCCTGTTACCGGGAGGTGCAACAAGCTAGACACATCATCTAGGGTGATGGTCATCTCACCCACCGGAAGATGGAAACTGAATGTCTCTTTGCGCCATCTCTCCTTAAACGCAGATAAGAGACTCCTATCTATCATTGAATGTGTACTTTCAATTAGTGGTCCTAGGCTAAAATCATCTACAATGTCCCGAATGTAGTCATTCTTTGGCCTCTTTAGCTTTCTGTCGTGGGTGACTACCTTCAACATCCCCCGGTCCTACAACAAGTACGAAATTTAATAATAAACTCACTTTAATAAAAAATTTAACATTTTCAACAAAACTTAAAAATTACCACATTCCCTACCTCGCTAGTCCATAGCCGCTGCGCAACATGTGACTCATAAGACCTCAAAAGAGACATATCCCGAGGACCGCCCTCGTAACTAACTCCCTGTGTGGGTACCGGCTCAACCTGCTGCTCCACGTGATGTGACCTCTTCCGTTGTCGCACAGATGCAGTTAGTCGTACGCTCTCTACAGGTGCACCGCAACCAATGCTACCTGATTCAATGCCCTGAGTAGATCCTCCTCTAGTTTTCACCATAATGTATACAATCATTAGCGAACATAACAGTGAAAAATATGAAAATGTTAATGGAAAAATAATTATGTCAATCAGCTTCCGGACACCATTGTCTGAAAATATACAGATAGACTAAATGTGCATATTCCGTAAACACAAAAACGTACTTATTATGGTTTGCTTACAGACTACCTTGTCTGGGAATATACGAACTTCCCATGTCCGTATAGTTCTGGATAAGGGTGTCTGTAAGCATAACTTGTTTAGTTTCGAAAAATTAATTTATGGAGAGCCTTATCCAGAAATATTCGGACATGGGAAGTTCACTTATTCGGAAGTATACTGACCACTAACTGGTTGGCATCATCCTTACCTAAGACGGGTAATAAGAACAACCTCCCTGTTACCGGGAGGTGCAACAAGCTAGACACATCATCTAGGGTGATGGTCATCTCACCCACTAGAAGATGGAAACTGGATGTCTCTTTGCGCCTTCTCTCCGTAAACGCATATAAGAGACTCCTATCTATCATTGAATGTGTACCTTCAATTAGTGGTCCTAGGCCAGAATCATCTACAATGTCCCGAATGTAGTCATTCTTTGGCCTCTTTAGCTTTTTATCGTGGGTGACTACCTTCAACATCCCCCGGTCCTACAACAAATACGAAATTTAATAATAAACTCACTTTAATAACAAATTTAACATTTTCAACAAAACTTAAAAATTACCACATTCCCTACCTCACTAGTCCATAGCCGCTGCACATATGACTCATAAGACCTCAAAAGAGACATATCTCGAGGACCGCCCTCGTAACTAACCCCCTGTGTGGGTACCGGCTCAACCTGCTGCTCCACATGATGTGACCTCTTCCGTTTTCGCGCAGATGCAGTTAGTCGTACGCGTTCTACAGGTGCACCGCAACCAATGCTACCTGATTCAATGCCCTGAGTAGATCCTCCTCTAGTTTTCACCATAATGTATACAATCATTAGCGAACATAACAGTGAAAAATATGAAAATGTTAATGGAAAAATAATTATGTCAATCAGCTTCCGGACACCATTGTCCGAAAATATACAAATAGACTAAATGCGCATATTCCGTAAACACAAAAACGTACTTATTATGGTTTGCTTACAGACTACCTTGTCTGGGAATATACGAACTTCCCATGTCTGTATAGTTCTAGATAAGGGTGTCTGTAAGCATAACTTGTTTAGTTTCGAAAAATTAATTTATGGACAGCCTTATCCGGAAGTATACGGACATGGGAATTTCACATGTTCCAGGACAAGGTAGTCTGTAAGCAGGGCCGACCCAACATATATGTAGGCCTAAAGCAAAATATAAGATTAAAGCCTAATTCTAAGAGATAAAAGACCATAAAGATATATATTTTTTTTTTAAAAAATATGAGTCTATTTTTAAGAAAAGAAACTTATATTAAATTAAAACTTTTATTTTTCATAAGAAAAAAATTATTTTTAGTTATTATCTATTAACTAATAATTAGTAATATTTTTATATTTGATATAAAGATTTTATTAAATTTTGGGTAAAATATGTTTTTAATCTTATAAATTTAAGCATATTTAGGTTTGATTCTCATAATTTAAAACCAATGTGTTGAGTTTCTCTTTTCTTAGAAACACATCAAATTAATCCTTAGCACCCCTCTCGCTAGGGACTAATAATACACTTAATAAAAAATATTGGAGACTAAAAATACACATGATAAAAACTAATTTGGGGTGATTTAGAAAAGAGAGAGATTCAACACACCAATTTTAAGTTGAGAAGCAAAATCAAATTTATCTAATTTTACGTAAACTACAAACATATTTTATTATTAATTTTAATATATAAAATATATAAAAAAATTTGAGGCCTTGTAACAAGGGAGGCCAAAACGATTGTTTTACTAGCCTCCCCTAGGACCGACCCTGTCCGTAAGCAATCTATTCTTCAAATTTTCATATGATGTTTCAGACACACTTGTCCAAAAGAAGTTACAGACAACCTTATTCAAAAGTTTAATTGTAAAATGTGTCCGAAAATTTCCTAAAACTTGAATCTGTGAAAACACAAACGATGAAAAACGACGGGGAAGAAGACAGTAGCTGCAAGTGTGTTTCTTCCGGGGTTGCTAGGCTGGTTGAACGTCAAAGTTCACTGGAAAGACGACTGCAACGATGGTGATGGTGGTGGGAATCGCCAGAGAACTGAGAGAGAGCGACTGGGAGCGAGAAAGAGAGAGAGAAGGATCCGGATCCTCTCCAGCCAAGTTTAGCTACGGAATAACTACGAAATAACTAAGAAATCAAAATCCATAGTTATTCCATAACTAAACTTGACTGGAGAGGGTTGGAGTCTGGAGGGCTGGAGAGGATCCTTACATGAGAGAGAGAGAGAGAAGAGAGAGAGAGAGGAGAGTACGCACAGAAAATGAGAGAGAGGGAAAATGATTCTGATTTTTTAAAAATTTACCAAGGATATTTTTGGGTTTTCAAGTAAATTACAAAAAGGGTGGGAAAAGTAATAGCGTTCCACTTCTATTCCGGTGTTCCTTCTCTGTCCCAGACACAGAGTCCCACCCTGGACCAAAAAAAAAAAAAACAGAGTCCCTCCTGAAAGCAAATCAAAACAGACAAATACAATCTCGGACCTCACGAAAATCAAAACACACACAAAATGCGAACAAGGGCTTCCATCTCTTCTCTTCTTCAACCTTTTCAACACTTCTGCACCCTCTCTAACTCCCTTCTCAACCCTTCCTCCTTTCACTCTTCTTCAACACACTCTAACGCCGTTACTCCCACACACACAACAACAACAAGAAGCAGAACCCACCTCTTGAATTCCATCCGAAGCCTCGAAACCGTCGACGCCGCCGTCACTTTCTTTAACCAAATGCTCACAATGAATCCATTCCCATGCGTCAAGGACTTCAACTCATTATTCACCTTCCTTGTCAAAACCAAACACTACACAACCGCAATTTCCCTAATCAAACACGCTTATTCCTCAGGCGTCAATGCCGACATCTACACTCTCAACATCGTCATCAATTGCCTCTGCCATTTGGGCCACACCGCTTTTGGTTTCTCCGTTTTGGGCCTCATCTTGAAAATCGGACTGGAGCCCACAACGGTGACCCTTAACACCATAGTTAACGGGCTTTGCGTTGAAAACAACATGGTCCAAGCACTGAGGTTAGTTCACCATATGGAAAACGTGGGTTATAAACCAAACAGTTACACGTTTGGAGCAATAGTTAACGGTTTCTGTAAAATTGGAGACACAAAATCTGCCATTTTGTTTCTGAAGGAGATGGTGGAAAGAAATTGTGAAGTGAATGTTGTTGTTTACAATGCAATTATGGATGGTCTTTGCAAGGATGGGTTGGTATCTGAGGCTTTGAGTTTGTTTTCAGAAATGAGGAATAGCAAAGGTATTGAGCCTACTATTGTTACTTACAATTGCTTAATTCAAGGGCTTTGTGAATTTGGTAGGTGGAAAGAGGGTGCTTCTTTGTTGAATGAGATGATGCAAAAGGGGATAATGCCTGATGTGCAAACGTTTTCGATTTTGGTGGATGGTTTTTGCAAAGAGGGTTTGGTTTCTGGGGCTAAATGTGTGATGAGTTTTATGGTTCATATGGGGGAGGAGCCTAATGTTGTTACTTATAACTCTTTGATTGGTGGGTATTGTTTGCGGAATCAAATGGAGGAGGCCATGAAGGTTTATGATTTGATGGTTTGTAGGAACTGCTTGCCTAGTGTTGTGACTTATAATTCTTTGATTCATGGGTGGTGTAAGGTTAAAGATGTTGATAAGGGTATATTTCTCTTGGGTGAAATGGTTAATCAAGGGTTGTATCCTGATGTTGTGACCTGGACCATTCTTGTAGGTGGGTTTTGTGAAGTGGGTAAGCCATTGGCTGCTAAAAAATTGTTCTTTGCAATGAAGGAATATGGTCTGGTTCCTAATCTTCAGACTTATGCTGTTGTATTGGATGGCCTGTTCAAATGTCATTTGTATTTTGAGGCAATATCGTTGTTCAGGGCAATGGAGAAGAGTGATCTAGATCTTGATGTTGTGATTTGCAATGTTGTGCTTGATGGAATGTGCAAAGGTGGGAAACTGAATGATGCAAGGGAACTTTTTGATTCTATGCTGGCTAAAGGGTTGAAAATTGATGCATATAGTTATAACATAATGATTAGAGGTCTATGTTGGGAAGGACTACTGGATGATGCTGAAGACTTGCTTATGAAAATGGAAGAGAATGGCTGCCCTCCTAATAGATGCTCTTATAATGTCTTTGTCCAGGGATTGCTGCGAAATTGTGATATTTCAAGGTCTAGAAAATACCTTAAAATAATGATAGGCAAAGGCTTTCCAGTAGATGCCAACACCACAAAGTTGCTTATATTCTTCTACTCTGCTAATAAAGGAGATAATGCATTTCAAGAATTGCTGCAGAACTGAAGTTTGTTTGAGTTTGTCTCTCTATTGATTATTTTACATGGATTCATATCATGTTTTGAAAACCAGTCTGATCAGACCATTAGACTGTCAACCGGGCCCCTTAAATGGTCAGGGTTCATCCTTGAGACCATTGTGGCTTGAAATGCCCACAACCATTCAAAAACAGATGCTAGAAAGTACAAAGGTGAGCACAGAATGATGTTTGTCTATGAAATTCCAATCTGGATTGTGACAATGTTGGCATTCTGAATGCTAAATTGTCCAAGAGTTCAGAGAAGCCTGCATGTTTTGCCAAGACACGAACCCAACTTGATGTCAACAAGATGAAGACCTTGTTTTTCTAACTTGCAATTGCAAGGTTCTGATCAAGACATCATTATATGTTTGGACTTTGGTGTGTGGGACATACCAAGGTATGTTTTGAAGCACCTAGAATTCTCACTTTCCCAAACATTTATATTAATTTTACCTGATGAACTCTGCAATCTCCTTTCCATGTCCATAGTTTACACCTGCAACATTAAAATTTAAAATGTTCATAATTTTATAAATTTTTTTATGAAATTTGTAATACAAGATTTCTCTCTAATCAGAATGATACAAAAAATCGAAATACTTAAGAGACATTCAGCTCCAAACTGTATCTATGAAGTATTTATCAGCATTAACAGTGTCCTAAGCTTCAGCGTTTGATTTCTAAACATTTATACCATTGTTTTCTAAGCTTTATAGATATGGATTTAACTGAGGATGATAATTGTTAAGATATATGAACACTGATGGGGAACTGATACTTCTATGGTGTTAAAATGTAATTTTTGAGAGAATTTAAAATGTGGTACATCAAAATGTTCTGTTTGGATATTTTATTGAAAAATATTAAAATCCCTGGCATTTTATTCTGGTATTTTTTTAGCTAACTAAAGAATTTAAAATCACACCATTACGGGTATTCTTAAAATTCATCACCTTTTCTTCTCCTTGATAAGGCAATAACCCTCCTCAATCTCTATCTTCACTATCATCTTTATAGCTTCATTTTCATATTCGCAGTGCTTGTGACTACATCTTCTTCATAGCTCATAGTTCCTCATTCAGGTTTGTTTCTATTGCTGATTCAAATTTCCTAATTTTGTTTGTGCATCTTGAGTGTTTGGATCTGATTTCCAAGCACCTATCGCTATAATGTCTGTGAATCTAAGTTTACTTGTTTATTTTCTTCCCTGTATGAGTTTTTCTCAATCTTTCTAGTTGAAAATTTCTCAATCTCTAGTTAAAATTCCTGGTACATGTGATTTTCTTCAGTATATTTGATTTTACCCAGAGTACAAACTGTTTGATGTGTGGTCTGAAACATGGATCCACTCTGATCTGGATATTCTTGCTTGCAATGGACTCTTGCTGAGATCTATGTGATTATGAAGAAACAAGTGCAGAACCTTGCTTTCATTTATTAGTAGTTCTACTTTTAATGTTTTATATGTATATGTCTACTCCCCTGAATATATATTTGGCCCGTTGTTCCCCTTTGAATATAAAAAAACTAATTGAAAAAATCAAAACCGTACACATTTGAAAAAATAACATGTGTATGTATCAATATGTAAAAGAAGAAGCCTGTAAATACTTTATTAACACACTGACTATTCATTCAGGAAACATTATGAGATCTGTGTCCTTTTTCAGATACACACATTTTCCAGCAAGAAAAAAGGGGGCCATTAACTGATAGGTGCCAAATATAACCAAGAATAGATGTGGAAATTCACTGTTGTATTACTGTTATCTGACCTGTATCAGACTCAGAGTAATAAAGGGCCTGGGAATAGAGAAAACTGATAGAAAGAAGATATAAATGTAAAAGAAAAGGGTCTAGGCAGTTAGAGAGTGCCTAATCTCTCCCAAAAGTCCCAGCCAAATTCCAGCCTGCCTCCCCCCCCTCTCAACCTGTGACATATACCTCTCACAAATGCCAACTCAGCGGTTAGTTACATCATTTTCTCTCTCTTTGTTACAATCCCCTACATTGCACCTTTTTTTCTTCCTTACATACACTTTAGTCAACTTGGGCTTTAGCTATTTCGAGCCTATTCAATTCAGGGGTCCTATCGTTAACTTGCTGAAAACAGTTTCAATGATAGAAGAAGAAAAGCCATCAGTGCAGTGGAAGGTTCACACATATTATCTTGAAACAATTGATTGTATTGTTAGTGAGATTGATACAAGACATGCTTTGTTTTTGTCAAGGAATGATTGTATTGTTAGTGAGATTGATATTGGTTGTTTGTATGCAGGTCTACTTCGAAGCCCGCCTACAGATGTGATAGTTGACAATTCATTGGGCTTTAGCTTTACATCTGATTTGAGTGTTGCGCCCCAGCCCTCATCATCTTTAATTACATTTGTGTCACACTGTGCACCTGGTATGTGACTATGTGTTTGGATAATGTTGTTTTCACTTGATCATTCCTTGCTTTTGTAAGTAAGGTTTTGATATTACAAATTATTGTCTCCTGTGATATAGCCTAAATGCATCATTGTCCACGGCTCAAGTTTGCCCCCAGAAGCCTGTAGTTGAAGTCACTTTTTATTTTATTTTCAATTTTGGACCTTTTATAGGATAATATAAATATAATATAATTTTTAATCTTGATAGTATTGTTTTTTGCCACATTCCATACCCTTGAAGAGATTTGCTCATTTTTTTTTTATCATAGCAAGCATGAAAAGGGTTTCAAGTCAACTTTCAAGTCTACAGTACTGTTTGATAATAAGCATGTTACAATCGCCTTTTTGTTTGTTTGAGTTGAGGATGTGGGGAGCATGATATTTTGTTGAGGTTTTTATGAGATTCACTGAGCAATATGGGGTGATGGGTTAAATCGGTGATTAGATAATATTTATCTTTTATTGTGTTAATTGGGTGGAGATGATATTGTAACATTTGTGGTTTTTTGTTCAGGCTATTTTAGTTTGCTTGGGAAAAGCTGCAAAGAAATTTTATTTGAAATGATGATTAAAATGTTTCTGTTGTTTATTAATCATTCTTTTTTCTTAAAAAAGTTGTTCCCCCATTTACAAAGATGTCTGGTGAAAAGGAATTTGGGGTTGTTGTTGAGGAGTCACCTGGTGTCAGTACTAATCTTTTAAAGATTGTAGTTAGCCCAGTATCTCTTGGATCGATGACTCAGCAAAAATTGTATGCACAGTTAGCGCTGGAAAAAGGGAAGTTGAGATTGGAGGGACACAGAATGTGCAATTCAGGAGTATTGTGAAGATGAAAGCTAGGAAAATTGAGACGGAATAGGTCTAATAGTGTCAGTCAGAGGGAGTGTTTATGTCTTGAGTGTGTTTTTTCTTTTTTGTAATATGGGGGTATTTATCTTTCTGAGATTTTTTTTTTGGTAGTCATATATCATATTGTGACCAATGTGTAATGTGCTGTAAAATGTGGTTGACATTTAGGTTCATGTTCCCATCTGCTATGTATGAACATTTTCGGCCTTAGAATATTTCAAAAGGATGTGTTATTCCGTATCATATATAGTGGCCCAAATGGCAATATTTGTTGGATGTAGAACTAACACCTAATAGTATACTTATATGTATTATTAAATTACTGCACATGCCTTGTCTCCTTGAGTGATATAATATCACATTGTAGCTGATAGATTGCTAAGAATGGAATTTATTCAATTCATAGGATTAACAGATATTTGGGTAATTATGGGAAATATGTTGTAGAAAATAGTTTCAATTCTTTTTGGCTGTTGGTTTATCTGAATTCAGAGAAATGTGTATTTGGTTAGCCATCTTTTCATATTATTTCTTCTCTCCTGTTAATTTGAACCTTAGATGACAGGGTTTACCTATCCATTTATTATATTTTCTATTCTATGTTTTTGTATTTCTTCATAAGTTAAGGCCAGTTATTCCTTCAAACTACCATCCTTCTATGTGAGCTTTAATTGAGCAACTGCAGTCCTTGCAACCAAATAAGAGGTCCGAGTTCTAACAAGTTGTTAAGTTTTTAGAGCAATTTAAATCTTCACTTTTGATCCATTTTGTATGTCAGCATGCTAATTATTTCTCTGCTGAACTTTAAGCCCCTGTTTTGTGCCTATAGAAATGGGGGAAATGGAGGTGGGTGAGTTGAAGTGGGTAGAAATGCACCTCCTAGCCCTGTTTGGTGAGCCTGTGGAAATGGAGAGAAATAGCAAAAATTGGTGGGCCCCATACAAAAAACATTTCTCTCCTCTTTGCTAGAGAAAAGGAGAGAAATAGCCGCTGTCCCAAAATAATCGATTACTGGCCCAAAGAAATCGATTATTGACTACAAAATAATCGATTTTTGGCAAAAATAATCGATTTCTCTTCTATTTCTGGCAAAAAAAAATCGATTTTTGACCAAAAAAAAATCGATTTCTGGCAAAAAAAATCTATTTCTCTTCTATTCCATCCATCACACCAAACAACCTACTTTCACATTTCTCTTCTATTTCTCACCTATTTCACTCACACCAAACAACCTTTATTTCTCCTCTATTTCACATCTATTTCTCTTCTTCCCACTTTTCTTCTACTCATTTCTTTTCTCTCCATTTCTCTACTCCCACCAAATATAGCATAATGTTAAGTTGTTGGTAGTGATTAATCAATACCTCCTATTAGAATCAAACACTCATATTGTTTTATGCTATCAAGCATGAATTTTTATTTAGCAACTGGAATTGCAAGGAATGGAGAGATTGCTCAATTATTCTTTTTATCTCTAAGCTTTTCGTTTCACATCAGTTTGACAATAGTTCTATGTTTTTTCTTTTATGGTAATATCAAGTATGAGGAGAGAAGGGAATTTACGGGCAAGGTAACATCTTAGTTGAAGATTGAAGATTCTGTCAATTTGGTGCTATTTAATAGAAGCAACTAGAATTGCAGATCATTTTGCCATTAACTATAGAATTATTTATTCATCATCTCATGGTGGATTTTCTTATTAGAGAACATCCATTTTACATAACTTAAATTTCATGTCACTGGTAAAATGGACTGGAACCTGGGTTGTAATTCTAGAGTTTGCTTAGAGGAAGTCATTATTAATAAATAGGGTGGTCTATTTTGTAACTTGTTTTTTTTTTTGTAATGCAAAATTTAGGGTGAGTGGATGGTGCCCTAAATCCAAGGGGTTTCTACCTCGCCTCAATGAGATGAGAGACCCTATCTTGTTTCACTCAACCAACTCCTTGGAGTTTTTATTTGGAGTTTTTATTTTGTAACTTTGTATTCTCTTGAGTATCTCTGGTACTTTGATCTTTAATAAAATATTCAACTGATAAATAAACAGGACAGTAACTTATGGGATTTTAAATTACCTATTATGTTTGAATTTATAAAAAAAAAATACATAATGATCCTGTTCATATCTATGCATATTGTGTTATTAATCTTCCTAGATCTTTCCCTGTAAAGAACGGAAAGTGAAAATTGTGTGGTGCTATTAAATGATTGATACATAGATGCATTTTGTAAAGATGTCTACTAAGCTTTAATTCTTAAAGAGTAAACCATTATTGATTGCTAAAATAGAAAATGTAAGGTGCTGTTTGGTTTAAGAAAATGTTTCTTATTTTCATTTTCTGTTTTCTTATTTTGAAAACAGTTTTCATTTTCAAATTTCTGGATTTAGAAAATATGTTTGTTTTAGTTTCTTGTTTTCTATTTTCAAAAATAGAAAATATTGAAAATGTGTTTGGTTTAACCATTTTGATAAAAAATTTATTAAAAGTTTTCTATATAAAGATTAAAATAAATTTTAAATTATAACAATATGTTTTACATTTTTATTAAAGAAAAATTCAGAAATAAAAAATTATAATATATATTATCCTTGATAACGTTAAACTCATTGTATTATTTATTTTAAAAAATATAAACATAAATATAAAGAGTATTATAAGATCAAAGAATCATTACAATAATCAATTAAAAAAAATCATGACAATAACACTTGTTCCTTATGGAAAAAGAATTGGCCTTTTACATGTGTAAAAAACACTTTTTCAAACTGCAAATATATGAGAACAAAATAATAAGCCACAGTCCAAATTTTTTTGTAACTTGTCGATTAGCTTCAAATGGGATCATAGTTGGCGATGTCTCCAAAGTAGTAGTAAGCAGTATGGACGACCTCAAATCCATTAGCAGTGAGTGCAAAAGTCAATGTAGGAAAAATCACACTCTCCATATGCTGCAGAACAGAACAATGAAATAAAAAAAAATAGGCAAAAAAGTGAGAGATGGAGGAAATTGAATCTATGGATTAATTCTAGATTGAGCTTCAAGAGAAGCACTGAACCGACGATTACCTGCTGCTTCGGATGAGAGAGAAACTCTTGTCAATGATCATAGCATTGAGAAGAAAGAATGAGTTTAAAAAAAACTTGAGTTATTTACAAGTATGCCACCGCGTTTTCATTGTTTTCATTTTGAAAATTTTTCAAAGGAAACACAGGAAACGATATTTTTTTGTTTTCAGATTTAGGCTTCTTTTCGAAAATGTTTTCAACGAAAATGTTTTAAAAAATGTAACCAAACGTATTTTTAGCTTTGTTTCCCAGTTTTTTTGAAAATGAAAATGGAAAACGAGCAAATTAAACAGGCCCTAAGTTCTTTAATAGAAACTTTTGTTGATTGAAACATTGAAATAAAAAAAAAAGACATTATATTGCAATTAGAAAAGGTTGGAACTTTAGAATTAATTCAATGTCTGTCAAGATCTGTTGAACAATCACATAATTGAGACTTTACTAATGGCAATGCATTTCTAATCATTTCTATAACAAGCTTAGTTAATTTTCATAAAGTATTTCCAAAAATAACTTGCAATTTTATTAATATGATAACATTTCTTTGTAATTGATATGATGTCATCACATTCGATAGAAAAAGTCCTGATATTAACTTTATAAGTATGTCACTGTGATAAAGGGGAATTTCACTGTCAAATGAAATTCGGACTGTGAGCTATAAAGGAAAAATAATGGTTGATTCAGCTTAGTATAATAGTTTCAATTAAAAAAAATGTTGAAACGCAATACAAGTGCTATAAAACTTAAAATACTTGAAACAAAGGAGAGATATTAAATTTTAGTCACGGATTTAAAAAATTGAGTTGAAAAAGAAAAAAACTGGAGTGTAATTTTTATTATGGTCAAATGATATTAATAAATTTTTTGAAAAAAAAAATTTAATGTATGCATTGTTTCGTATTATTTTATAAATTATAATATTTACACTTTAACATTTAATTTAAGTTTTACACAAAAATATTCCAATTTACATAAAATCTTGTATTGATATTCAATTAATGGAAAATTAAGAACATGATTAATAAAAAATAAAATTTATTTTTAAAAATCAGATATATCAATTATATTTTTAAATAATTTTTATTTTGATGTATGCTTTATGTTTTTAATTAATCAGATAAAAGCTTATATAAATAAATGCTTAACTCCACTTTTGGTATCCATGCTATAATTAATGTGTTTGGTCCCCTAATAATTTTTTAATCAAATTTATTTCCTCAAATTTTTAATTATTACAATTAAGTTCTTCCATAACTTTATTTGTACTTAAAACTCTCAAATTCCCATTTTTAGTAAAAGTTTTTATAAAAAAAATACAACTAAATCGTTGTAAACGTTTTTCAACTTAAAACTCACCAAACATCATATCCAAAATTTTTCATCTTTAAACCTTGATATCAAATCCTACAAAATCATTTAAATTTTATGATTTTTTTTCACAAATTTTAACTTCTAAACTTTTATAATTATTTGATATCTCAAATCCATTATAAAATTTCCTAAACTGATTTTTTTCTTTATATTTGATATGATCATATAGATGGTTTGATGTGTATATTTTTAAAAAAATTATTTGTTGATTGAGTATTTAAAAGATAAAATGTGTTATCCATATTTTTCAAAGATAAAATAAAGTTTGGTGAAAAGTCTATTGTACTCAGACTGATTTGTTAGATATGACATGAATTTCTTTTTATTATTCAAATATTTTATTTTGCATGTTTTTTACCTATAGTTTATCTAAATGGGACCTTTCAATTTTGGTCTTGCAATAAAAAAAAAAGGGAAAAGTTACTCCAATCATAGTAAGAAAAAAATAGTAAAAGAAGTAAAGCCTTAGAAAAAGAAAAAGAAAAAAAGAAAAAAATATTTTTCCCACTTTCAAAGAAAATGAAGAAAATCTTTGCCTCAGTTTTCCTGTTAAACATAGGATTTCTGTACTCACAATCATCTTGTCACTCTCACAAATAGTCATCTATGCTAATCATGGTATGAGCAAAATAGAATAAAGGATATACCACTTAACCACTCGCATGTGAAATACTATACCAAATAAGAGAACATCTTAATGGTGTGAATATTATACCATATCAAAGTTCAATGATAGTTTGTGTATGAAGTTTAAAAATAGTCACATCACATAAGAATCATAATAGAAAACAACAATAGTGTATATAGAAAATAATATTAAAAATAGTACAGAAATTTATGTATAGATGCAATACCAGAGCCGGGTTTTGTCCCATCAAGAACCTAACTGAAGGATTAAGGAGGTGGTGGATTAGGGACCTGTTTATGGTGAAAAATCTAATTTCGAAAATTAAACTTATCACTTTGATTCTAAGAACAATCTGGGGATTAGAATCAGATCCTCTTACGGGACTCTTTTTAAAAAGTAGGTTTATGGTGTTTCTGATTTATTGAAATAGACTTTTCAAAGTTCAATTTTCTGGGTGAAAATATTTGATTGGTACAGAATTTCACCAAATCAATTACTATGTTTCGAATAATCCAGAAAACGATAGATTCCAGAAAGTTGATTCAGAATTTTAACAAAGAACTTTTCTTTCGAAAGAAATTAGAACTACTTGATTCAGAATTCTATCAAATAAAGTTCTAAATTGGATTTCTTGAAAATCAAAGTTTCATAGAAATAGAAAACATAGAATTTGAAAGAAAGAAAGAAAAAGTACGTGAAATGTAAATTGCGGAATGTAAATTGCGTAAAGTAAACAAAGAAAAGAAAATTGAATTGTAAGAACAATTGCATTAAAAGAAATGGATGGGTTCATCACATACTTATTTCTCCTGGTAACCTGTTTGTCGCAGTGAGTTCGGACGTGTAAGGTGTTTTCAGAGAATTTGAGTATAAGTGATTTGCCAACTCTTATTACATTATGGGTTTACCTATTTATAGATTTCTAATCCTAACGGCTAACTAATGCATGTTTGACACATCAGCAACCTATCTATGTTGGCAGCATGTACACTTGCCACGTTTTCTGCTATCCAGAAAACTAATTACATTTTTTCAAAAATGAACCACTAACTTAACGACACCTGTCTTTGTCATTTGTAACTTCCTCTAACTGCTCCTTTGGTGTCTTGTGACTTCTGTTTCTTCGAAAACTTGTGTTCGGATTTCTCGAAATCCTGTCTTTGGATTTCTCAAAGTCTTCTTTCTGATTTCTCGAAGAGGTCTTCTTTCTGATTTCTCGAAGAGGTCTTCTAATTTCTCGAAGAGGTCTTCTGATTTCTCGAAATCTTCTTTCTGGAATTTTGACTTTATGGTTTCGAGATTTTAACTACCTTGTGCCACATGTTTAATTTTATTTGGCCTTTTCAAAGGTTACAAAGACCACCGGCCACCGTCCATTTGATTTTTACCATGAGGATTTTTCTTATTGGGCATAGAAATGGTTTCATTAATGGCACTTGAGTCGTTTTGCTCCTATAAATAGGAGTATTCTTCTTCATCTTTCTCACAACTCTTCCCTCTTTTCTCTTTTCTTATAATTTCTTTTTAGAGAATTCTTCAGAAAATATGAAGAAGGTAATCTCTTTGGCTATTTTGTGCAATCTGATCTTGAATGATTTCATTTTTTATGAGATTGACAAAATAGCCAAAGTCATTGGCTTCTCCAACCTTTGTCTTCATGTTTTTTTCTTTTAGATTGCACAAAATAGCCAAATATCCTTTTATTTAATTAATAACTGAACTTATTTAAAGCTATTTATTCTGATCTGATCTGATCTTCTTCCTCTGGTAAGGGCTGTTCAACAGGTTGGAAGCAATATTCTCCTTTCCCTCTCCCAAGTTAACCACTGAGTTGCTTCTAATAAAGCTTTTCGAGGAGAAAGAAGAGAAAGTGGCAGAGCACCATGAGCTAAAGGCTCTCTTAGATTTTAGGATAGTTTCCTTTCTAATGTTCTAGGCATTTAGGATAGTTTTCTTTCTAATGTTCTTTCCATGTATTCGAACTAATGTAATTCGAATTTAGAGTTTGAAAGGATTATCCTTTATACCTCTCTGAATATCAGAAACATTATATCTTTTTTCTTCGAATTTCTAAAGTCTTTGTATTAACTTCACTTAAGAATTTTTCTAAGTTAATAGACTTGTTATCCAATTCGAAACAAGGTAACTTCATCCTCTTCTGTAAATTCGAAATGACCTTTACTCATAACATTTTGGGAATTCGAACAATTTGGAAATCAAATCCCAACAGGACCTCAACAGAGCCTTCTAGCATTTGCATGACCATTCCCATTGTTGGCCTTATCTCATGATGCTCTTGGATGCACCAAATTGCTATCTTTATCCACCTTTGTAACTTGTCATAGTCATCCATAGACCCTTTGTCATCATCATCCAGAAGAGCATCTATTCTCCCTTCCATATAGCAATCAGAAGCCCAATCTGTCAATATTGCCTTCTCTTCCTCCCCAGACTCCTTCAGCAGCACATTTCTTCTGCAGCAAATGATTTCCAGCAACATGACACCAAAGCTATAAACATCCACTTTAACTGTCACAGGCACATTCTTGAACCATTCAGGAGCCACATACCCTTTAATTCCTCTTATCATGGTGTTGGTTCTACTTTGGTGAGACAACAACAGCTTGGCCAACCCAAAGTCAGAGATCTTTGCAGTGAAATGGTCATCTATGAGTATATTTTGAGGTTTTATATCACAATGAATTATAGGAGTGTCACACTCTTCATGTAAGTACACCAACCCTCTTGCAATCCCCAAAGCAAATCCAACCCTTAGATTCCAAATGGGTTTGGGTTGTCCAAATAAGATGTCTGCTAGAGTACCATTGTTCATGAACTCATAGACTAATAGTCTGTGAATTCCCTCATCACAAAATCCAATCAACTGTACCAGATTTTTGTGATAGGTTTTGCCAATAGCAGTCAACTCAGTCTTAAATTCCTTCTCTCCTTCTGGTCCTAACCTGTCCAATCTCTTGACAGCAACTACATTATGAGACAAAACTGAGTCTAGAGTACCTTTGTAAACAATGCCAAAGGAACCCCTCCCTAGTTCTTCACTAAAATCCTGTGTGGCATTTTTCAGTACTTCATAAGTGAATGAATGCAATTTTGTTTCCAAAAGACTTGCAACTTGGACAATCCTTTTTGGCTTCAAGAGAAGCACCAAAACAACAGTAACCAGTAGTATATTATTAACGACAAGGGAGCCAATAAGTGTCCCCATAAGAATTGGCTTAGCTTGATCTTCTTTCCTTGAGTCAGGAAGAGTAGGGAGTCCCTTGTTTGCACTAGTCAGAGGATGAACTCTTATTTTGGTAAAGACCAAATGTGGAATTGTAGCTAATCTTCCATTAGTAAGGGGTAATCTTTTCTTGTAACAACCATTATTAGAGAAGGAAACAGCAGCACACATGCAATCTTGCAAGCAAGATTGTTTGCATTCACTTAGAGAGTAAGGTTGTATTATGTCATATTCTGCAAAATAAAAATCCCCATCACTTGTTTCATGCAATTCATATAGTTCTTCTGGCCTTCCTTGCAATCCTTCCATATCAGCTCCACAACCAAGGGTAAATTTGGGTTGGCACCCACCAAATTCATTACTTGGATCTACTAGTGAATACCCATATGGGCATTCACATGTTGGCCTGTCACTTTTCATGAAGCAGTAACTATTATACCAACAACTAACAAGGACCACTACCATGTGTTCTGTTTATTGCAACACATATATCGTTAGGAGCATACCTCACAATTTCCCAACCTGGTTGGGAAGTGGAGCCCCTTGGATGAGAATACTGTGTGAAAACTCCATGGAAGTCAACTGTTGCCCTATAGTAATACACCTTAGGATCAAGAGTTACATTAGTATCCCATTTTGCACCATGAGGTTGGACTCTAGTACCATCCGTTCTCTCTATGTAAATATCCCCTGAATTATTGAACACTAATTTTGATCTAGAGCCAGAGGCACCAAATGCATAATAAGGATCATAACGAAGTTGAGAAGGCCAACCAAGGGAACAAAGGAAGACACTACCATCTTGAAAATAAAGTTGGAACCTTCCTCTTGTGTAATTGGTCTCTGTCATTCTAGAAGTTAGCTTGCCATTTTCCTCTAGAGTTTGGTTAGGGAGCAAAGTGTCAGTGGGATACTTGAAACTTTCCCACACAAAATTATATTCCCTATTTGCAAGAATAAAGTTCCCAGTGTCAAGCATAGCTCCAAAGGAAACAACATCACCTGGTTGTGGTTGTGCCATCCATATAGTCACATTTTCAGGACTTGTCAGTATTAGCCCTTCTGATGTGAGGTGAACCTGTGATCCAGTTGGTGCTTCTGCAATGTCATCATTTGCTTTGGCATTCCAAACGATGGTCTTGTTTGGTATTGTGTCAAACCAGATGGCAACAATGAAGTGGCTTGTGCCACTAAGTTGGCGAAATCCAAAAGCAAATTCAGCTGAAGGTGAAAGCCATGCATGGTTGTCATTAGTGGAGAGTGTTGAACTGAGGTTAACGTTTGCAAAAGCTAAGAAAACATGAAGAAAGACAAGTGTAAGGATAAGAGAGGTTAAGGAAGCCATGGATTCCCTAAGAAACACAGCTACTTAAGTTTGGGAAATGGCCTTAACTACACTAGCATATGACATGTCTATATATTACTAACTAAAAATAACAAGACCAAAATATTTTATTAGAATGGACATGCAAAAGCAGTAAGTAAGAAGAAATTTCGAAGATGAAGGGTTAGGGAAGGGAGAGGTACCGGGATAACTTTGCCGGTCAAGAACATGTTAAAAAAAATTGTTTTTGCTCCAACTATTGGGTTGTTGCCCGTTTCCGCCGGCCCAAGAGGCGTCATCGAGTTTGCATTGGCTTTCTATTTGCTCTGATGGAGAACTAAAAAAACTCTGCTGTAGAAGCATGCGAGGGGGTGGAATATGCGAGCTGTGTTAGTATCTCTGATAGAGAAATCATAATCATACATCTCTACAATATACAACTAAGAGAGATAAAGAGAGAACAGATAAAGAAGAGACGGAAATATGGGATGTAATATGTGATGTGATAGAAAGAGATAGAGAGAAAAAATGTGTTTGTATGAATTGTTGTATAATTTGAGTTGTATGAATTTATGATCTCTATATTGTATTGTATCTATGAGGAGAGGACAAATAGCCATCTTGGCCAGTGGTTTTCAGGTCAGGTACGCAGATTTTTCGCCGGGATTTATGCCGGTGAGCATGGACTATCGAGAGGAAGCTTCTATTGATGATTTTAATGCTGCAATCACGATGAAAATTGGGAGGAGTAAACCCACAAAATTGGTCCTTAACTTTTAGCATCTAGCTTAAAAATGAGCTCATTAGTCCTGACATGTTAAGTGACACGTAGGATCCAAAAAATTCATAAATTAGTCTAACTTTTTTAACATCATGCAATTTAGTCTTTGATATTTAAAAATGTTTTTAATTAAGGATTATATGTTGTAGAAACGTATGACTCTCTTTTGAACTTAAAAAACCTCTTATAATATATTAATTTCCATTCAAAAAGTAACTAATTATTTTCTCAAGGATCAGGTATATTCATATTAAATCTCTTCCTCTAATTTTAACTTTTGGATTGATTCATTCTCTTTCTAGCTTATTTTAATTGGTGTTTTTATTTCAATTAGCACATTTATTAAAGGAAATGAACCATCTTAAATATTAAGTTTTTTATTCTTATATTCTTCTTCCCTTGTTTGTGTTTATCATTTTCATATGGAGAAACACACCTGCAAGCTTTACTTCATAAGCTTTTCCAATGAGAGAGCTTTGGGGTGCTCTTATGAGAAAAGTTCTTCCCAAGTGGAATTCTGTTCAATGAATTTATAATGCAAATAAGATTCTAATGAACAATCTGATGATAGAATCTAATTCTTAAGAGGGTTCATTTCCTTTAATAAATATGTTAATTGAAATAAAACATAAATTAAAATAAGGAAGAGAGGAACGATACCAGAAGTTAAAAGAAAGATATTTAATATGAACGTATTTGATCATTGAGAGAATAATTGGTCACTTTTTGAATGAAAATGAATGTATTTTGAGAGGTTTTATAGAGTTCAGAAAAGAGTCACATGTTTCTACAACATTCAATCCATAATAAAGTCATTTTTAAATGTCAAGGACTAAACTGCCTAATGTTAAAAAAAAGGTTAGGGACTAATTTGCAAGTTTTTTGGATCCTACGTGACAACTCAGCTCTCCGTTAACGGAAAATGTGACGTTGGACTAAATTGATAGACGGTGAAAAATGTCAGGGAGTAATGAGGTCATTATTAAATGTTAGGGACTAAATTGCTCGACGCAAAAAAAAAAAAAAAGTCAGAGACCAATTTGTGGGTTTACTCAAATTGGTAGGGTATGGGTATAAGGTAAATAATACCCATCCAATAGTCGGGTTTGAAAAAAATCTCATACCTGAACTCATATTTATGTGGGTAGTGATTTTAATATTCGTATCTTTATGTACTTAAGTATCCGTCCCCGTACCCATTACTCATGTTTTTGTTAACTATAAAAATAATAAATTAATTAAAAAATAAAAAATTAATTAAAAAATAACTCTAGCACAAATGAAAAATAATTCATAAATTATCCAAGTTTAACTATAAAACAATTATGGTATGTCGAAATGGATCAAAGACAATATAACAATGGGAGGAGAAATGTGTAACATCCTAAATTTTATTAAGTAAAATTAAATTAAATTAAATTAATAAAGTAGAAGAAATAAATAAATAATAATAGAATTAATATTATGGGTAGTTTATCCATAAAGCTAGTTCAAATTTAAAAAGAGGATAAGGGGTTGAGAGTGGGCCAAGCCCATATAGGCATTTTAGTAAGGAGGGGTTATCAGTTCACCCTAATCCTTATTCGTCAAATCGTCAGAGAGCGAAACACTAAGGAGGGGAGAAACCAAGTCTCAAGAAGAGGTTGCTGCAGAGTGATCATCAAGAATCAAGAAAGAGTCTTCCTTGCTGTTCGATCTTCATTTCAAGGTACGGTGGGGGAGAGGGTGCTGCTTGTATGTGCATGTGGGGGTGCTTGGGTAGTAACTTAAGACTTTAAATTCGTATTAATATATTGTTATATTGAGAATGGATGATGAAAACTGTTGATTGATGATTGATTTGATGAATTCTTGGGTAAAATTGAAGAGGATATTGAGAATAATGAAAAGGGGTAATTAGGGGTTTGATGATTTGGGGTTTTGATGGAATAAACCGTATAATCTGTGTAAAGATTGTTGTTTTTACTGAGTTTTGTTGATATAATCGTATATGATTGATGATATAACAAAGATGATTGATTAAAGGATGAATAAAGTGGATTAAAAGGGTTAAAAATCGCGAGAACTATGATCTGCGTTGCGGGGTAAACGATTACAGAGGTCTGTAATCGATTACCAGGGTTTTCTGGGTAGCCTGGAGTACTGTTTGCTCACAGGTAATCGATTACAGGGATGCTCTAATCGACTACCAGAGTGATTGCTTGCAGGTAATCGATTACAGAGATGTTGTAATCGATTACCAGTGTGTTTGCTTGTAGGTAATCGATTACAGAGGGATTGTAATCGATTACCAGAGGCTTTGTTTGTAGGTAATCGATTACTGGAGGTTGGTAATCGATTACCAGTGTGGATTTTGAGATCTTAGTGATTGATGATGATTGTTATACTTGAGTTTGGTGTGTCCATGATGATATGATTATACCCTTGATGAATAGATGTCCATTATGAGAATGATGATGATGTATATAACCTTACGATGGGTGTGATTTGATGTTTATATAATGATGCATTGAGCATGAGATGAGTGTTATGATCATGATGATGGTGATTAATGATGTTTATGATGATTTATGATGAGGATGATTGGTGATGATTTTATGATGATTATGATGCTTATGATGAGTTACGATGATGATGATTTTGTGGTGATGATGATGATGATGTACTTAACCTTATGATGTTAATTATGCATTGAGCATATGAGTTGTTGTACTTGAGGTGCACAAGCCTAGTGAGAGGCGAGTGTAACTCAGGGAGGTGATTGTACTTGAGATACACAATCCCAGTGAGGGGTGAGGTGTAGCTCAGGGAGGTGATTGTACTCGAGATGCACAAGCCTAGAGAGGGTGAAGTGCAACTCGGGGAGGTGATTGTACTTGAGATACACAAGCCCAGTGAGGGGTGAGGTGTAACTCAGGGAGGTGATTGTACTTGAGATGCACAAGCCCAGTGTGGGTGGGGTGCAACTCAGGGAGGTGTTGTACTCGAGATGCACAAGCCTAGAGAGGGGTGAAGTGCAATTCGGGGAGGTGAACTGTTTTGGTGTGCATGATGATAGATGAACATGCAATGTATTTAATGATGATGTTGATGATGCTTTGGTGTGCATGATGATAGATGAACATGCAATGTATTTAATGATGATGTTGATGATGCTTTGGTGTGCATGATGATAGATGAACATGCATTGTATTTAATGATGATGATTGATGATGTTTTGGTGCGTATGATGATAGATGAACATGCATTATATCTAATGATGATATTGAATTATATTACGATGTTATGAGGATTATTGATGAGATGAGTGTTATGCGTTGAGAATGTGTTTGATGATTTATAAAGTGTGATTCATATAATTGTGATGAGATAAGATGTTTGATAATAAAGGTGTAAGATGTTCTGAGTATATTATTACTTGATGAGAATGATGATTGTATGTGGGTGAGGATAGGGTAGCCTCCTATGTGTATGTATGAGTGGTATTCTTTTCCTCACCGTTACACTGTGGTTAATTTTACAGGTGATGATGATGACACGACTGGTGTCGAGTATTGATTGAAGGGAGAGTCGCTCTGATATATGTGACATCAGGGCATACTATTGGGGGTTTTTATTTGATGTTTTCTATTTAGGAAAGGATTTTGTAAACTGTTTAAGTGCCTTACACGACCAGTAGGTTATTTTGATGTTGATTTCGCTGCTTAAGTATTTTTTTTAAAATAGTTGACTTCTCTTTCTATTTTGAATTAGTTGACTTTGAAATAAATGACGTTTTATACGATGAGAATTGTGAACCTTTTTACCCGTTGTGGGACGTTACCTTCATATATTTCGATTTATTTAATGTATAAGAGTTTGGGTAGAAGGATGTCACATTAGTTGGTATCAGAGCAGGTCGGTTCACCGGCCTTGAGTTATGAGTTTACTATGCTTCTGTGGTGTTATTGTGATGATTGATTGATTGGTTGAATTGTGTTGTTTGACTTGATTGAATTAATTGTGTGACTTGTTTGCTTTTCTGTGAACCAGAAGAGTAATGGCTGGGGGTAGGAATGATCAAGCGATGGCTGACACCTTAATGGCTACGGCACAGGCTGTTGGCAACCTAAACCAACATCATGAGGTTGATTGGCTTGCTCGGTTCCAGAGGAACCATCCACCTACTTTTCATGGGGATTGTGATCCCAACGGTGCTGCTGACTGGATATTTGAGATCGAGAAGATCTTTAGAGCGATGGACTGCCCGATGATACAAAAGGTGACGTTAGCCGCATTCATGCTATCAGGGGATGCCGGGTTCTGGTGGCAAGGCACTTATAAGAGGATGATCGATGAGGGCACCGCGTTGAGCTGGGATAACTTCAAGGGGTTGTTCCTTGAGAAGTACCTTCCTCACGATATCCGTAACAAGAAGCAGATGGAGTTTCTCGAGTTAAAACAAGGAGATGGCACCGTGGCGGACTACGTATCCAAGTTCGAAGCGTTAGTTCGATTCTGTCCTACATATGAGGGAGCTGTTAAGGAAGAATCAAAGTGCGTAAAGTTTATCAACGGTCTTCGTCCAGAGATCAAGCAAGTGTTTAACTACCAGGGAATTGCGTGATTTCACGAGCTAGTGAATAAACGTAGGGTGTATGACGAAGACAACCGGGCTAGAGCTACGCATTATAAGAGTGGAGGACCTATTAGGAACCAGAACAAGTCTGAATCTGCTTACAAGGGTGAGCCGTATTCTCGTCCAGATGGGAGGCTTCTAAGTCAGTGAACGAAATTAGAAGTTTCCTTGGGTTGACTGGGTACTATAGGAGATTCATAGAGGGGTTTTCTAAGTTAGCCTTACCTTTGACTGAGTTGACTAGGAAGGGAGTTGCCTTTGTGTGGAATAGTAAGTGCGAATCTAGTTTCTAAACTCTTAAGGAAAAGTTGACTAGTGCACCAGTGTTAGTGTTGCCAGATCTTAGTAAACCTTTGTGGTGTACTGTGATGCTTCTAAGATGGGTTTAGGTGGAGTGTTAATGAAAGAGGGTAAAGTAGTAGCATATGCTTCTAGGCAATTGAAAATCCATGAGAGAAACTACCCTACCCATGACCTAGAGTTAGCGACTGTAGTGTTTGTATTGAAGATGTGGAGGCATTACTTGTATGGTTCCAGATTTGAGGTTTTTAGTGACCATAAGAGCCTTAGATACTTGTTTGATCAGAAAGAGCTGAACAGAGGCAGAGAAGGTGGTTAGAGTTTCTTAGGGACTATGATTTTGAGTTGAGTTACCATCCCGGAAAGGCTAATGTAGTGGATGATGTTCTAAGTAGAAAATCCATTCATGTTAGTTCCCTGATGATTAAGGAGATGGATCTTTTAACCCAGTTTAGGGATTTGAGTTTAAGCTTGTGAGGTGACTCCAGATAGTGTGAGGCTAGGGATGACTAAAGTAAGTAATGATCTGTTAAAGGATATTAGTAAAGCTCAATTGGAGGATCCGTTTTTAGTGCTTAGACGAGGAGGCCATAGAAGGAGGGTAATGGTGGAGAGTTCGTGATAGGTACCGATGGGGTAGTGAGATTTATAGACCGAGTGTGCGTGCCTAGTGAACCTACCATTAGGCGTTTAGTGCTTGAAGAGGGGCATAGAAGTAAGCTTAGTTTTCACCCAGGATCGATTAAGATGTATCAAGACTTGAAGAAAGTGTTTTGGTGGCCTAGAATGAAGAGAGACATAGAAGAGTTTGTGAGTGCTTGTTTAGTGTGCCAAAAGTTTAAGGTAGAACATCAAAAGCCTTCAGGATTGCTTCAACCCTTAAGTATACATGAGTGGAAGTGGGATAGCATTTCCATGGACTTTGTAGTTGCTTTGCCTAAGACTGTAAGGGGGCATGACTTTATTTGGGTCATTGTGGATAGGTTAACTAAGAGTGCGCATTTCCTTCCCATTAACATTAAGTACTCCTTAGAGAAACTAGCTCAGATTTACATCAGTGAGATTGTGAGATTGCATGGCATACCATCTAGCATAGTTTCTGATAGAGATCCCAGGTTTACCTCTAGATTTTGAGAGAGTTTGTAGCAGGCCTTGGGGACCCAACTTAGGCTTAGTTCAGCTTATCACCCTCAAACCGATGGTCAGACCGAGAGAACCATTCAATCCTTAGAGGATTTGCTTAGAGCTGCGTGTTAGACCAAGGGGGTAGTTGGGATAGATTCTTACCTTGATAGAGTTTACTTATAATAATAGTTTTCACTCTAACATAGGTATGGCGCCTTATGAGGCATTGTATGGTAGGAGGTGTAGAACACCCTTGTGTTGGTGTGAGCCGGGGAGAGAGCCTTGCATTAGGACCGGAGATAGTGCAGCAAACCATTGATAAGGTTAGGGTAATTCAGGAGAGGATGAGGACAGCTCAGAGTAGGCAGAAGAGCTATGCTGATAAGAGGAGGAAGGAATTAGAATTCAAAGAAGAGGACCATGTATTCCTGAAAGTCACTCCGTGGACTGGGGGTGGTAGGGCATTAAAGTCTAGAAAGCTTACACCTCGATTCATTGGTCCTTACCAAATTCTCAAAAGAATCGGCAATGTTGCCTATCAGATTGCTTTACCTCCACACTTGTCAACCTTCATAATGTTTTTCATGTTTCTCAACTTCGGAAATACATTCATGATCCTTCACATGTGATTGAGTCAGATCACCTTGAGATTAAGGAAAACCTGACGGTGGAAACCATGCCGGTGAGAGTTGAGGATCAGAGGGTGATGAAACAACTTCGAGGTAAAGAAATTCCTTTAGTTAAGGTAATCTGGGGAGGACCTACACCCGAGAGTGCTACTTGGGAACTTAAAGAGAAGATGAAGGAGTCCTATCCAGAGCTATTCGCTTCAGGTAAAATTCGAGGTCGAATTTTCTTTTAGGAGGGGAGAGTTGTAACATCCTAAATTTTATCAAGTAAAATTAAATTAAATTAAATTAATAAAGTAGAAGAAATAAATAAATAATAATAGAATTAATATTATGGGCAGTTTTATCCATAAAGCTAGTTCAAATTTAAAAAGAGGATAAGGGGTTGAGAGTGGGCCAAGCCCATATAGGCATTTTAGTAAGGAGGGGTTATCAGTTCACCCTAATCCTTATTCGTCAAATCGTCAGAGAGCGAAACGCTAAGGAGGGGAGAAAACCAAGTCTCAAGAAGAGGTTGCTGCAGAGTGATCATCAAGAATCAAGAAAAAGTCTTCCTTGCAGAGGGTGCTGCTTGTATGTGCATGTGGGGGTGCTTGGGTAGTAACTTAAGACTTTAAATTCGTATTAATATATGTTATATTGAGAATGGATGATGAAAAATGTTGATTGATGATTGATTTGATGAATTCTTGGGTAAAATTGAAGAGGATATTGAGAATAATGAAAAGGGGTAATTAGGGGTTTGATGATTTGGGGTTTTGATGGATTAACCGTATAATTTGTGTAAAGATTGTTGTTTTTACTGAGTTTTGTTGATATAATCGTATATGATTGATGATATAACAAAGATGATTGATTAAAGGATGAATAACGTGGATTAAAAGGGTTTAAAATTGCGAGAACTGCGATCTGCGTCGCGGGGTAAACGATTACAGAGGTCTGTAATCGATTACCAGGGTTTTCTGGGTAGCCTGGAGTACTGTTTGCTCGCAGGTAATCGATTACAGGTATGCTGTAATCGATTACCAAAGAGATTGCTTGCAGGTAATCGATTACAGAGATGTTGTAATCGATTACCAGTGTGTTTGCTTGCAGGTAATCGATTACAGAGGGATTGTAATCGATTACCAGAGGCTTTGTTTGCAGGTAATCGATTACTGGATGTTGGTAATCGATTACCAGTGTGGATTTTGAGATCTTAGTGATTGATGATGATTGTTATACTTGAGTTTGGTGTGTCCATGATGATATGATTATACCCTTGATGAATAGATGTCTATTATGAGAATGATGATGATGTATATAACCTTACGATGGGTGTGATTGATGTTTATATAATGATGCATTGAGCATGCGATGAGTGTTATGATCATGATGATGGTGATTAATGATGTTTATGATGATTTATGATGAGGATGACTGATGATGATTTTATGATGATTTTATGATGATTAATGATGCTTATGATGAATTACGATGATGATGATTTTGTGGTGATGATGATGATGATGATGATGTACTTAACCTTATGATGTTAATTATGCATTGAGCATATGAGTTGTTGTACTTGAGGTGCACAAGCCTAGTGAGAGGTGAGTGTAACTCAGGGAGGTGATTGTACTTGAGATACACAAGCCCAGTGAGGGGTGAGGTGTAGCTCAGGGAGGTGATTGTACTCGAGATTCACAAGCCTAGAGAGGGGTAAAGTGCAACTCGGGGAGGTGATTGTACTTGAGATACACAAGCCCAGTGAGGGGTGAGGTGTAACTCAGGGAGGTGATTGTACTTGAGATGCACAAGCCCAGTGTGGGTGGGGTGAAACTCAGGGAGGTGTTGTACTCGAGATGCACAAGCCTAGAGAGGGTTGAAGTGCAACTCGGGGAGGTGAACTGTTTTGGTGTGCATGATGATAGATGAACATGCAATGTATTAATGATGATGTTGATGATGCTTTGGTGTGCATGATGATAGATGAACATGCAATGTATTTAATGATGATGTTGATGATGCTTTGGTGTGAATGATGATAGATGAACATGCATGTATTTAATGATGATGATTGATGATGTTTTGGTGCGTATGATGATAGATGAACATGCATTATATCTAATGATGATATTGAATTATATTACGATGTTATGAGGATTATTGATGAGATGAGTGTTATGAGTTGAGAATGTATTTGATGATATAAACATATATAAAAATTAAATTAATCATATGTATGTAAATTAAGGTAATTATATATATTATATAAGTGCGGGCACGAGTATCGGTAGGGTAGGGTACCATAGTAGTCGTAACCGCACCCGTACCCATTAAAAATGCAGATAATTACCGAGATCCGGACCCAAACTCATTTGGTGGGTAATTACCATAACTCATTATAGGTTATTTTTTTGGGTATCCATTGAGTCTGAGTCCAATTGTCATCTCTAGTTGTAAGTAGCGCTGTAAAATTAGCCCATTCAACCCCATCCACCCATGGTCCATGTTGGCGAGGGCCAAAATAGCTCACAAGGCCAAAAAGGCCCACTCACTAAATGTCCATGGAGCCAAAATGCCCACAAAGCCTTAGAGTGGGTCGTCTTACTGTAAGGGTTGTTTGGCCCAACTTCACCTAATCCACTACTATAATTTTTGTTAAATTTAATTCAAAAAACTATTATTTTGATAAATTAATATAAATTAAAAAAAAATTGTGTTTGGCCCACTCTAGTCAGCGCACATATATGTAATCCATAAACACTTACATAATAATACCAGTTAGGAAACAAATAATTTTGTGCTGAAAATAGATACTTAACTCAAAAATTATGGTAAACAACAATTTATACCTTCAAGAAACGATGTACAAAGAATAATAATAAAAAATGTCTTGAAAGTATCACCAAGGTCCTAGACTATACAATTAAACTTTTATCTGTAGTGCAAAGCCTAGAATGAGCTAAAAAATTGAAAAGTTCACAAATTTGCGTATGTCATTCTAAAGACCAACTGAGATTATTACTAGTTCTCAAAATCCAAGTACAATTGAGTAGATGATACTAGTTCTTGTTTTCTGAGTTGCGAAAGCTTGTTACAAAACCATTATTTGATCTTCCTTTGACTCTTTTATATCCCTTTAGGGCCCGTTTGGTGGAAAAGATATGATATGATATGATAGGATAGACGAGTTGGATAGCAACAGGATATGATAAGAGCATGATAAACTCTTATCATATCCTATGTTTGATGCACACTAGGATAAGAGGCGGATAATATTATTTTATCTTATCATACGTTTGAAATAGATAGATGATGATAGGATAAGATATAAAAATATTGATATGACAAAATTACCCTTATTATAAAATTAAATTAATTTATTTTAATTTTAAAATTTTCAATAAAGCATACATGAATAAAAAATTATTATTTATAAAAAATATTAAATTTAATAAAAAGAGGAGAGGGGGAGGAGAGAGAGAGGAGAGGAGAGAGAGAAGGAGGAGGAGAAGGGAGAGGGGGAACAAGAAAGAGAGGAGAGAGAGGGGAGATAGGGAACAAGAGAGAGAGGAGAGAGAGGGATGAGAGAGAGGAGAGAGAGGAGGAGAAGAGAGAGAGGAGAGAGGAGAGGGAAGAGAGAGGAGAGAGAGGAAGAGAGAGAAAGGAGAGAGAGGAGAGAGAGGACAGAGAGAGAGGGGAGAGAGGAACAAGAGACAGGGAAAGAGAGAGGAGAGAGAGAGAGAAGAGAGGACAAATGAGGAGGAAGAAATTTTTTATCTTATCTTATCCTGTCATATCCTATCACTCTCTAACCCAGTTCCCCCATAGGATAAGAATTACACTAGGAGGAAAGGACAGGATGAGCAACATGATAAAATTATCATTCCTATTGGTGCAACAAACACATGATAAGTGATAGGATAAGAAAGTTATCATATCCTGTCTCCTATACTGTGCACCAAACGGGCCCGTACTTTCACCGGTCATTATGAAACAAAACTACTTTATAAATAAAACCATTATTATCAAATCAAGGCTTGGCTTCCAAACATGAATCCAGTGAGTTTCCTTAAGAAAATTGTTCCAAACAAGATAAGAATCCTGACAAATTAAGATATTTTACAAGTAGTAAACTTACACGGGCAAATTATATCATGTAAGTTTCTAAAATTAAGCATATATTTTCATAAACACAATATTATAGTATTCTTACATGTTGGAATCTCAATTCTTACCATCATTCTTCAACATCTAAAGCATACTGGACTCTTTTAATACAACCTTTAGATTAAAAGTATTGCACTCATCTTCATCTAAAACTCACAGTCAATTGAAACACAATTACACACCAATCATAACTTCTAAGATAACTATTTGAGATTATGACATTATATTACCATTAAGATTTTGAGCAAAACCATGCAACTAATTCTAGTGAAAATCAATATTGGACATTTTCATGAAGAGTAGAGCATTTGTATTTGGTAAGAACATGTCCACCAATACTGAAAACAGACTTCGATGCCACAATGGTAATCATAATGCTAAGCTCATCCTGTTCCATGATAGAGAATGTAGGAAACCTCTTCTTGTTAGTCTTCAGTAGAGGAGTACATCAAAATTCTCAATGTCATCATTATCCACTTGTGATTCATCCAAATACACGCTAACTCACTCTTACTAGTTAGTGGATTTTATTTCATCCTTACATTTTTTATAGTCGTGTAGCATAAAATGTATATAATTATACAAACACAAGAAAAGAAAGAAAATAATGAACAATTTAGCACATATAACTTACAACAAGAACTTTTAATCTCTCGGCCTATTCCCCTATTCATGTGACTTAGGCAACAAATTGGATTCATAGGATGATTGAAAAAGAGAAACACTTTAGATGGAAAAATTGTCTACAGTTTCTGTAGAAACCACAGGAAACACTAGAAGGGGGGGTTGAATAGTGTTTTAATTGTTTTAAACAATTTTCTGGAAACCTTTTCACAAGCAAAGTTTTCACAAATGTTATAAGCAACTTTCTGAAAGAAAGTATGTACTTGCTGAAAGTCTTTTCAGCAGGTTCAACAAAAACTGATTTCTTAAACTGTTTTGAAACGTATTTTTGAAAGCTTATGTTTAAACAGTTTAATTCACTAATATCCTAACCTTCTTGTTAGATGAAATAACATATAATAAGAGATAAGGGTTGAGAAGACTTAGCCAAGAGTTATCCTGGTTCACCCACCAACACAGTGAGCTACGTTCAGTCCAAAGCCAACAAGCAATGAATTTTCCACTATCTGATCAGATACAAGTATTCTTTGACCCTAGTCTCTTCAGGCTAAACACCAAGTATTCTTTGAACATAACCTCTCAAGGCTAAACAAACAAGTATTCTTTGGACACAACTCTCCAAGCTAAACAACCAAGTATTCTTTGTTTCTCAAGCCTTTTCAGGCTCTCAGACACTTTACAGTTTACAGCAATTGAATTGTTCAAGTTCTTGAAGAACTTAAACACAACCAATCTAGTACAAAGGATTTTACTGAGTATAACTCAGGATACAAATGATAATAACCTAAGTACAGATAATCAGAATATTACAAAGGAATTTTAGTAGAGTATTGGCTTAAGATTTTTATGTTTTTCCGTCCTCGTTTCTTTTTCGTTTATCTTGAAGCTTTATAAATGAGATCAGCTTGAGTCGTTGAGATTGAAAATCCCACCGTTGAGAAATAACATTAAATGCTGCTAAGACCGTTGTGAGACAATCTTCTGAAAGCTTCTGACTTTGAGTGTTGCAGGTGTGCAGTCTGTGACACAGTTCTGACGCTTACCACAACAACTTTCCTTTTAAGGTAAAAGATTTGAAATGCTTCATAAAGGATCTCTGTAACATTCCTTAATTGAAACAAACTTGCAGAAGACGTTATGATGCATTAAAGTCTTGAGCAGAAAGCCTTCTGACTTTAGTCAAATGCCATGTAGAAAGTCTTCAGCAGTTCTTCTTAATTCAGATACTATATCTCTTTCAGAGGGTTGATAGCTTTCAACAGGTTCTCGTCCTTCAGAGGGTTGCACCACTTCAGAGGGGTTGGACCTACAGAGAGTTGCATTGCTTCAGTAAGTGTTCACTCTCAATAAGTTAGTTCTTTTCGGAGGGTTGCTCTCAAAGAGTTACTGTACCACAGAAAAATATACCTTTCAATAGAATATGTCTTTTTGATACAAATTTGTTGCTCATTAAATTCAGGTTATAGAGACTTAAAACATTATTAATTACTTAATAATATTGAGACTCAACATTCTCCCCCCTTTTAATGATGACAAATGTGACACCCTTCTACCCCGAACTCTTATAATAATAAATCGAAATATCGAAAAGGTAATGTCCCACAACGGATAAAAAGGTTCACATAACTCCTATTAAAACTTCATCGTTCAAAACAACTCAATTAAAATAAAGAATAGAACTCAAAAGGTTTTCAAAATACTCAAGCAGCGGAATCTCCAAACTATCAATAATAAACGTCCTACTCGCCGTGTAAGGCATTTAAAAATTTTACAACAATCCTTCCTATCTAGAACATAAAGAAAGAAACCCCCATAATATGCCCTGATGTCACATGTACCAGAGCAACATTCCCTTTAATCAAAACTTGACACCAGTTGTGTCTCCATCCTCACCTGTAAAATAACCACAATGTAACGGTGAGGAAAAGAATACTACTCATACATACACATAGGAGGCTACCCTATCCTCACCCTCATATAGGCAACATCAACATTAATCACACCACATACTCAAACATCACATAATTCATCAGATAATATCACCTATAATTCATCATATAACAAAATCAATATCATTATATAATTCTCCTATCCTCATCACCAATAATTCGCCTACTCTATTCTCAAGCGCTTATTACTCATTTCCTCATCACAAAATCATAGCATCATCATATAACTCATTTTTATATCAGCATATATAAGACATATTCACCATCATCATATACACCAACAACATCATCAATATCATCATAATCATCATAGTCACCAATATCATCATAATCATCATTCACCTCCCTGGGTTGTACTTCCCCACTCTAGGCTTGTACACCTCAGGTACCATTTCAATATATCATAATCCTTACTCACCTCCTGAGTTATTACTCAGGTACCATATCACTCCCCGAGTTAGACTCAGGTACAACATTCACCTCCCCGAGTTAGACTCAGGTACAACATTCACCTCAGAGCTACACTTCACCCCTCACTGGGCTTGTTTATCTCAAGTACAATCATCTCCCTGAGTTACA